>OZ004707.1:44500027-45856716 GCA_963924515.1 Vespertilio murinus
CAGAAACTGTCCAAGTACTTTATACATATTAGCTTCTTTAATCCTTAAAATAATCCTATAAAAATTTAAGTCCCACCCAGGGCCAGCATGTGGCTGAGCATTGACCTATGAAACAGGTCACAGTTTGATTCACAGTCAGTGCATATACCCAGGTATACAACTTTAACCATAACTCTGTGGTGTATAGGCAATTTACAAATGAGATAACTCTGATACTTAAATTATGCAACTTATCCAAGTCTCAACTCCTGATTAATAATGTTTTTATGGAAGCCAGCACACAACCACACAAATTTAAGAACATTAATTCTATATTTTTCATAAATGTATCAATTAAGGGGGGGAACCACATTAAACACACACACACACACACACACACACACACACACACACACGCACACAACTAGTGAGGAAAGTTACCATCTGAATAAAAGCCTTATGCTCTTTGCTCTGCTTGACTGAACAGAGACATGTAAATGTTAGACCTGAGAATTACTTTAGATGATGGGTCTTTTGCAATCCGTAACCTAGGAGAGAAAGGTAAACTCTTTTCCTGAAACAATTGTACTCATAGCAAATCAGATCTTATCCTAAATTGCATTTGATCTTACAAGATAGAGATAAATATAAAGTACTATGCAAATACAAAGAAATAGAAATGTTTGGGACATGTTAGAGCAAAGAGATGACAAGAGGAGGGCATATATTTAGGATGGATTAACACAGTCTAAGCAAAGTGAAAAGATGCAAGACAATTAAGTTGTTCATTGTTAATGGGCTTTAGAGGGTGTGAAATGGAGTGACTGTGAAGAAGCTTGAGAGTTTGTCTGCGGCCCGGCTGTTGCCGTTGGCAATGGAGAATCATCGTAGGCTTTTGTAAGTGGAATGGTGTGATTGGCTCTTTTCCCGGTTATTTATTGAATGTTCATAATGTTCCCAATACTGCTCAAGCACTGTAAGAATCAAAGGGATGAAGGCATATTTTGATACTATCACGAGGGAAGACAATAGCCATGAAAACACACAAGACAAAGTGATATGGAGTCTATGACAGATGTACAAGTGCCCTGCAGCGCTCTATGTAGAGTGCTCTTGATATAAGCCCCAGCATAAATTGAGATATCAAGGGAATTAGGGGCGGAAGTGATTGAGATGGATTTTAAATAACATAAAAAAGTATGAAAATGGGAACATGATAGATATAATCAGCAGCAGGCTATCTCTTTTTGGCTTTTAACATTGTTTTTATGGTTAACCTTCTCCATCTTTGAAACATGTATCATCAAGTCATCGTAATGACTATCTGCTGATAACTATATGGACTATATAAGAAATAACAGGTAGAAATTTGTAAGGATCATTACATATTGGCAATTATCATTATCCGAGTTAATAAATCTTTAAAATTATGAGAAATTAAAATGAAATGCATTAGACATTTTATTGTCCATATGCTGTTCATATATTCTATTGTTTAATTTTCACTGGAACCATTTAACGTGCTTGAACAGGCACATGATAAGGTCTCAATAAATATTTGTGGAGTGAATGGACTTTATGCATCCTTTTTCTCTAAACAAAAATGTGTGTGGAATCATTAATGGGCATGCCATCATCAATGTTTACTGTAAATATTTAAATGTATTTTCCTTTATCCTATTCCTACCTAGAGTTGATTGCTTTCCAGCTGATAAGTGAAAGGTTGCCATGTATAAGTAGAAGAAAATGAAATTGGTGACTCATAAACACGTTTATTTAAATGGAATCAGGGCAGCAAAATCTAATTCCATATATAGCATTGTGAATTATTCATGTTTTTCTATAGAAGTGGGCCACAGATTTTGATGACATTTTATAAATTCTAACATTTTTATTATGCTGAGTCCTATTGTGCTATGGATTTACAGTGACTTTACAGGTGTCCTATAAACCATAAATACTAAGTCATTACCTCCTCAGTACACATTGTTTTAATTACAATTGTGTTTTCAAATAGCTTAATTAGTTGACACATCTTTGAATTGCTCAGAACACCAAATAGCTGAATTATTTTTGCTTATTGGCTTAGTAGGAACAAACAGTGATTATAAAAACTGAAATGCTAGGAGAAAATAGAATGAAGCTGACTTATTTATGATTGTTGACTTATATTCAAACTGAGCTGAAATTGTTAATTTTACTAAAAGCAGTATCAAGTTTCTCTACTCTTCAGAGGATCTTAATTACATGATGACCTTATTGTTCTACTACATATATTGGTGCTATGTCCCATATAAACGAAGTAAATTTAAATGAAAAGTATAATTTAAATACAGTCATTGTAATGCAAATGTTCTATTTACATTGATCTGATTTAAACATCCATCCCTGTGATTCTGTGACAGGAACATTTTTTTTTTTTTTGGCAGCTTTCACCTTCTTTCTTTCATTCTTTTCACCATCAATGGTAATACTTGGGAAGACAGAAGATATAAAATGAAATAAGATGCTCACTAATGCTAAATAAAAGCTAAGAAGAAATAAGTTTTAAATGTAGAATGTCTATACATCAAAATATTCATATAATAATAATGACAATATATTACATACTGGTTGTTAGACAGACAGGAGCAGAGCAAGGGCTATGGGCCAGATAGCAAAACTAGCCAGGGTAGAAAGCTCCAGAGGCCTAGCAAGGAGCAAGATTGGGAAGATAAGAATCTTACCCCCAGGCTAGCAACCTGTCCTCCCCTAGCATATCACTGGTCTTGCAGTTTGGACCGCTGATCTTTCTTATCATTGGTCAGGTGACCTAAACTCCCTGACCTTTTCCTCTCTAAACGGTGTGTGTGTGTGTGTGGGGGGGGGTGTAATAACATCTAGGCCACAGTTATATTTCAGCTCCAGACCCAAAAAAGTACCAAACAAGACAAGTGATGTCATGGCTGCCTCAGGGCCAGCTACATTGACGAATGACTCCCTGCTCTGGCGCTGACCAGTAAATGGAGACCAGGACCCTGAAAGAGCAAACCCAGAAAGCTGATGAATATTCTTTTGAAAATCTCCCCTGAGACCTCTTCTAAGATCTCTACCAGGAAGACAGAGATAAATACACTCTGGACAAAGGCTCCAGCACACGCTCTCCATCAGGGAAGCATCCCAGAGCACCATTCCCTTTCCTCTTCTTCCCTAGAAGTGACCCCATGAAACTTGCAACCAGGGTAGCAATGGGCAGGGCAGCTGGTCCGAGGCTGACCCCCTAAACCTGTGAACAAGGCCCTCCTTTCTCTGACTTCTCAGTGAGCCAAAGCAACTCAGCCTAGGCTCACCTGTTGGTTCTTCCATGCCTTTCTTTGTTTCACTGTCCTGTGTTTTTTTCTGCCATTATGGGCCCAATACGTTTTGGCTGAGTACTTCCCATCCCCATCCTTTTATCTTAAATAAATTTATTTTTTCTTTATTTACCAGAGATTGCTATTTGGCTTGCCCAAGTACTACTGAATTTAAACATTCACTAGTATGTTAGTTTAAAAGGTATAGTAATTTAATGTTAACTAGGAAACTTGAAACTCAATGTCTTCTCTTTCAGTGAATCAACCTTTTTCTTTGAGTATAGGTTGAACCAGTGATCAAGAATTATATATTCTATTTCTGAATGCTGATAAATGTGTGTATATGTTCAATATGGGAGCACTCTTTGTTTTTCTGTTTAAAAAAATAGAGGCATTTTATGATAAGAGTGCAATTTAGGAAAAGAGCGTGGAACTGCAGATTTTGAGTCATCAAGTCATGTTTTCTCTTTCACGGAGACCTAACTTTTCTTAACCTCAAATTTTTAATCCATAAAAGTAGGAAAGTTGCCATGCTTATAGAGTGGCTGTGATTTAATAGATGTAAAACCATTTTAAAATATTTTTAAAATATATGCAAATCCAAGGTGTTAAGAGATTGTTGTATAAAAATGAAAGATTGGCCTACCAACTCAGAAGTGATAAATTTTAATGCATGTTTTATGTAAATGATCTTTAGATGCTTAGCAGAAAAATATATAATCTTTCTGACCCATTAATGCCTTTCTTCATTCCAGCCTAAAATAAACTTAATAAGGCTTATGTAATTGAAAAAAACTTAATCTTGACCTTTCCTTTCCTTTTCTTCTTGAACTTTAATGTTTCATGCTACATGCCTTCATAGGACAAAGACAATTGATGATATTTTGAAGTAATCAGGATATAGGACACATTTTCTAAGAAGTGGCAATATTGGCTGCTCTCATTTCCATAGTTTAATCTACCTGTAAAGAAAAAAAATAGTCTTATGAATCCAGCTGATAGAAAAAGGAATCTGTCTAAATTCAAACAAAAAGTCCAGTGAATAAAGCTTTATTTTTTTCTTTAAAGGAAAAGAATGGAGGATAGGCAACAGTCTTAGGTAGGAACTATATACAACAATTATAACTGCAAAGAAACGTTCTGTTTTAGGATATCATGGTACTTTTTTCAAAGACTACCCAGACTAATGAAGTGACCCCAAAGCAATTAAATATGCTTAGAGAATTAAAGCTGCTAATGAGTTTTCTTGCAGCTTTAGTTAATAATCTGAAAATATCAATATTTATAAATAATTTTTCAAAGGTGCAAAATGGCTCTACTAAGTCTATTACTATGTCACATGGCATTGCAAGTAGATATTTTTTTGTAAGTACCTTTTATGGCACTAGCCTACATGATTCCAAACACTTGGTTAATTCACACACAGGTTGTCTTTTTCGTAAGTAAAAAGACACATCAGATGTAAGAACAAGTAAGCAAATCTCGTACCCAATTTTCCCTCAAGGTTTATAGATAGGTTATGAATGTTTTCAGAGGATCACATATATGCTTAAAAGTGGGTAAAAATTTTGGCCCCACTCCACAGGAAATACCCATGCATATTTCATTCTGTTGGCAATTTCACAGAGATTACAAATGTATAAAACATGTTTATGGATGCTTGCAGTGTTTCCCAAACTTTTGACATATATGTACCCTTTCTATAATTTTCGTAACGCTGAGTACCCCTCATCAAAAAAAAATGGATGTATTTTAATAACAATCAAAATATATTTATTTATTATTTTTTTGGTACATACACAAAATAATAATAAACAAAAAATAAAATTATTCATAATAAAATATAAATAAAAGTTATATTATAAATAACATTTACTTGCACATCAGACCATCTCACACTTCACAAGACTGTCTTGTCTTGACTCATGAGAACGTAGAATTAGATGCAGCTAAGCACGGTGAAGGGCATATCCCCACCAAACTCTGGTGCAACACGTACCCCCACCAAACTCTTCCCGGACCCCTGGGGGTATGCGTACCACACTTTGGGAAACACTGCAGTTCAGGGCATGGGTGGGCAAATCTTTCTGTAAAGGAACAGATAATATTCTTGGCTTTGTGGTTCATAGGGTCTTAGTTGCACTACTCAACTCGACTGCTACAGTACAAAAGTGGCCACAGCCAATTACCTAACAAATGGGCATGACTATATTCCCATAAAACTATATTTATAAAAGTAGGCGATGTGCCAGATTTGGCCATAGGCCATCATTTGCTAATTCCTGTGCTAGGGGACCACTGATACCAGATCGAAAACTCTTGGAATAGGACATAGCTGTAACTGTTTGGATTTCAACCATCTGGTGTTTGGAAGCCAATGCTTCCAGAATCAGAATGGCTAATTTTTTCAGCTCCTGAGACTGTAGGATGTCCTCCAATACTCCATTCTCTATATCTTGATTATTTTTGCCCTAAAAGCATAGTCATTCAGGGATTGCATTCCTGCTGTGGCTGAATTTCATACGTTTAATCCCTAACCCTCACTGTGTTAATATTTGGAGATGAGGGCCTTTGGGACACACTTATATTTTAATGAGGTCATAAGCGTGGGGTGTTTATGATGGGATTACTGTCCATATAAGAGCGAGCACCAGAAAGCTTGCTCTCACTTTCTTTCTTTCCACACATAAAAGCACAGCGAGAAGGCGGTTGTCTGCAAGTCCTGATATTGGCCTCTTGATCTCAGCCTTCCGGCCTCCAGAACCATGTGAAATAAATCTCTGTGGTTTAATGCATGGCATTTGTTTTGGTATTTTGCTATGGGAGCTTAGAAGGCAGATGATTTTTGTTATTACTAGGTGTCGTCTTGAAATCATGAGATCAGTGGCTACCCCCTTTGGAATGGCAGAGCAGTGAGCTGGAAGGAGTCATGTGTTTCCTGATGACTGCCAGGTAATTTTCTAGTTATTTTGGGGTTTCTCATACATACAACCAAATCTACCTTCCACTAATAAAGGAGATGTGGATACTTCCTCCACAGAGTTGCATTTGTTTGTATTTGTTTGATAACATCTCCCAAGGCAATTTCTTGAGCGTTTGTTGTCATTTTTTTCTTATTCTTGCAGCTCAATATCATGGATGCATTAAAGTTTGTTATTCATTCAGGATGGTGATAAAAAGTCAGGCTGGAGTCAGTATGAGCGATGCAGCCCTTATCTTATGTCCGGATGATATCTGTCTGCCTGAGTGATATCCAATGAATTTTTATAGGGCTACACACCTCAAGAATGTAACTGATAATGTTGTCATACTCTCTGTTATCCATTTCTTCCCTTTTACAATCATTTCTGCGTACCATTATGATACTATGTGTGGTCTCAGGCCAGCACCATACAGAAAAGTCTGAGGTGTCACAAGCTTTCACTTTGATCTATGAATAAGGGAGGACCAATTGAGCTACTCCCTCACTTAAAAGGTGCCTCTTCTACTTATATAAATGCTTTCTCTTGTTAAGTCTCAAGCACTGTATCCACATCCTTCCTTGGTACCATGCTTTGCTTACTAAACCTGGAAAGCAAGAGCTTTGCAAACTATTCTAGAGAAAGCAGAATTAAATAGACTGTTGATTAAATAGACTGTTGCCATTTATCGAGTCTACTATTCCCTTAGGTGAGGTAGAATGGTACAATCTTATGGAGTCCATGGTGGCAACCACTTAAGTCGGAAACTAGAATAAGTGGCAGTTAGAATAATATATTTTTTAAAATCTCATGTCTATTCCATGCATTTTAGTTGTAGCCATTAAGTTCCAGTGAAATTTGAATCCTCTTCCATTTTGGTTATTGTTAGTTGTTAATTAGGCTACTGCTTTTGATAAGAAAATGGTTTACAAGTGAAAGTTAACAATGTCTTCATGCAACTGGTCCTTTAAAAGTCCGTCAATTGCTCTATTACTTCCTCTGCCTAAATGTAAAATAAGAAGTGAAATTGCAGTTATAAGTGCACACTCAATGGTGCTGAAATAGGTTTCTTAATTATCAGCAATAGGAGCCAGGATCCCAAATGCCACAAATATATAGATAGTTAATGAGCGATCCAGCAATTTACACATTAGGGATTTAAAAAAAACAAAAAACACTACATTTTAGATTCACTGAAATATTTAGAACTTAATACTGACTTGTTATTTCCATAAGAATTGTCCTTTTATGACTAGAATACTGTTTTTCCATACATCCTCAACCCTCCTAGAGCTTCTTTCTATATAAGTCTGCACTTCTTACTATGAGGGCAGTTCCAGCAGAGTCTAAGCCAGGTCTGGATATGATCTAAGAATATTATCCTTACTATTCACAAAAATTATTATTTTTGTTGTTTTTTTGTTGTTTTTGTTTTTTTAATCCTCACTTGAGGATAGTTTCCCATTAATTTATAGAGAGTGTGGAAGGGGCGGGGGCAGATATATATATAGAGAGAAACATTGATGTGAGGATGTAAGAGAGACACATCAATTGGTTGCCTCCTATACCTGCCATGACCAGGGATGGGTATCATGCCTGCAACTAAAGTATATACCCTTGATCTGAATCGAACCTTCAATCCATGGGCCAATGCTCTAATCACTGAGCCAAACCAGCCAGGACACAAAAAACTTTTTAAATCGGAAATTATAACTTCAAACACGTACCTGACCCTTAGAAGCCCATTCCCCATCTGTCCTAATGGGTTTGTAGAAGCAGTCAGCCTCCAACATAGTAAGGGGTAGCCTGCAGCCAAAGCCTGAACCATAGTTCACTCTCCCATTTTCATTTCCTAAACACTCAAAGCTCATCAGATGACAAGAATTCTTACAGCCAATTCCATTACCAGGTTTCATTTTTTACCACCATTTTCACTCACTCTCATATTAAATCACACCAATGTGACAAATACTTAAGCATCTGCCAAATGAGCTAGACCAGGGTCAGAGTTGTGGCAGGCTAAGGACTAGTAAGGAATCCCTGGACCTAGCTGAAGCTACTTCCACTTAATCTTACTACTCAACCAGGAAATAAGCAATATAAATAATATACATATGGTTAAGGCTACATTTTCCCTTGTCTCCCCATGGTACACTTTAAGTTTGGAGGTCTCTGTAGTCTCAGTGGAGATTGTGGAAACAGCCTGATGAAAGAAGCTCTGATTCTTGGGATCGTCATTTTTCCTGGGGCACAAGTGTATTGTACAGTCCATCTTACTACAATAGTAACTATTTCTTCTTATGCTACAGGTATATACCTCAGAGAATACATGAAATTATACACAAAATTATCTGTATACTAGAGGCCCAATGCACAAATTCCTGCATGAGTGGGGTCTGGTTGGCTTACCCCAATCAGGGAGAGGGGCTGTGCAAGGTTGGGGATTGGCTACAGGATGTTGGCCAGCCCCACCCCGGGGTGGGGCTGATTCAGGCTCAGGCCAGCCAAGGGGAGGGGCCACAAGAGGTGGGCTAGTTAGCCATACCCCCTATTGAGGGGTTGGGCCAATTGAGGGCAGGGCGGGCTTGGGGAAAGGTCTTTTTTTTTTTTTAAATATATATATATATTATTGATATATTTACAGAGAGGAAGGGAGAGAGATAGAGAGTTAGAAACATCAATGAGAGAGAAACATCGACAAGCTGCCTCCTGCACACCCCCTACTTGGGATGTGCCCGCAACCAATGTACATGCCCTTGACTGGAATCAAACCCGGGACCTTTCAGTCCATAGACCGATGCTCTACCACTGAGCCAAACCGGTTTCGGCAAGGGGGGGGGGGAGGGTATCTTTGGGAGGTTGGCTGGCCAGCCTCAATCCCTATTGGACCAGTTGGCTGGCCAAAGTGCACATAATAGCGGCTGGTCCTTCCAGTCATTCTGATCATTCAGGTTGCTTGGCTTTTATATATATAGATTACTATGTCTTTATTTTTCTGGAGAGAAGTGTCATCCTTTTCATCAGATCCTTAAAGTAGTCTGTGACCTAAAATTTAAAGAAGAAAACAAACAACAATCAAAACAGAACATCTTATCACAGAAGATTACATTCAATCAGACAATCAGTGATTCATATCTAAAACATTTAATACAAAATAATTGAGATAAAATACCAAATTATTTATGTTAGAAAACATTGTAATTTATGAGAATATAAATTGACCTACATTAGTGAATTCAAAAGAAAAGTATATTTTATTTATCCAATTCAAATTCCAATATATTTTTTGAGAAACTTCCTACATATTGGACATTAAATCAAGTGAAGGTGAAAAAGTAGATCAGATACTCTTTTTTTCCCTTCATGAATGTGGTTTTTAATGTACTTGGGATAGTGAGAGATTAGAGATAGGATTTTCAATGATGAACAAGTGAATGAAAAAGGTAATTTTAGGTTACTAAGATAATATACCAGGGTAATGTTAGAGAAAGAAATAATCAAGGGAGTTTTTCTTTAGGCTCAGTAATCAGAAAATGTCACACTAGGTCAATATATACATCAATATATAAAATAGTAGCTGGCATAGATTTAAAAGATTTTTTTTCTGATCTCAAGAAACTTACAATCTGTATAAAGACACATGAAATAAATATAATAAAATAGTATAATTGTATTTGGTGAATGTTATAGCTTTGAAAAAATAAACAGTGAGATAAAATATGTGATATAATCTTTTAGAATATTATTTTAATATAATTAAACTTATAGTATATGTCATCCTTTCAACTTGTTAATAATGAATACTTCCTACAAATTAACCTCTTTTGAATGTACTTATCCAAATTTAGTTATAGATGGATGCTTTGTGCATTTCAGAAAGATTAAAGGTAATGAAGGAAGTGATAATTATTCAGAAATAGGAAGCAAGATCAGTCCAATAGTATCATACAGTTAGATGTAATTTGGGTTTGAAGGACATGATAAATACTGGGAAAACCAAGAGATAGTTCCTTGGTTTTGAACAAGTATTAATGGGCCCTAATTTGAGAAGCACGTAGGTCAAATTCAAATCATGCGTATGATTAATTTATATTTAAAATTACTTATTAAATATCAAAAATATTAGTAGAATAATCATTTAATACTTAGAGATAATTATGTCATTGTATCTTTATTCTAAAATATTCAACATAAAGTGAGCAGCAAAGGCTCTGGAATCTGGCTTCCTGGCTTGGAACCCAAGTTCTACTATTTGCAAATGCTCTGCAACTCAGTTTCCTCATCTCTAAAATACTTTTTTCCTTTTTTGGGGCAATTTTTAAAGGTTATAGAAGATTTAAAATTAATAAAGAATCATGTATGGAAACTAATCAATACCCAATACTTATTAGCTAGCCTTACTATAAACAAGCATACTACCTCTTAGGAAAGAAAGATTCAGGATGCTATGTTGTCCAACATATGGGGAGATTGCTTCTGATAACATGGATCAGAAAAGGCTTTTCCTAAAGTGGGATTTGATCTGTACCTGAAAATAAGTAGCATTTTAACATATAGAGATGGAGTGGGAAAGAGAGGAAAAATGAGTTACAGGTGGGAAGGCAAGGCTTCTTCAGGAATAGCTAGGTAAACTCTTATAAGGCCTCCATTTCGTCCCCTAAAAGCTGAGGTGTTAAAAGGACAATGGGGGCCAATTTTGTTCCACAGGGATATATAAAAAAAAGTACTTCTCTAAAATAGCTAGGTTTTTCTAATAAAATACAAAGGATCTGCTAAAGGAAAAGATTAGTGAGACGATAAAAATAAGAGGAGACAAGTTATAAATACAAAATGGCAAAAGAAGAAATAAATGTCAACCTATAAAAAATACTCTTCCTCAAGCAACAATGTATTTTCAAAGATATTCAGGAAAACAGCACACACTTTTCCCTTTATAAATGATAGTGAATCAGGGGAAGTGGTTTAGGAACTCATGGCTTTGACAAGTATTTGGCAACCTAATAAAAATGCAGTGTTTAGTTTCTGATAGAGAGCCTTGTTTGGATTTTGATTTACAGTTTATGGGAATATGGAAAATTTTTGCTGGGTTAATAGAAGGGAGAAGAATGAAATGACCTTTTGTCCTACATTCAGCTGTTTAAAGAATCCAGTTCTTATTTGGGAAATAAAACAAGTATATATATATATATATATATATATATATATATATATATATATATATATATATATATGCAGTAAATAAGTTACCAAACACAGATATTTAAAGTACTTAAACATAAAGGCCCAAAATTTTTTATTCTCTGTTGCCTTGCAAAATTTCTTTTAAAATAAATTAAATCTGAACACAATAAAACTATTAAAATATGAAAATGACCAGACTCATTTTTTAAAAATGAGAAAAGTGGACATAAATTTTGCTATTAAGGTGCTATGCAATGAATCATTTGAAATAGTAATTAAAGTTAACTTGTTCATGAGAACTCAGGTACTAAGAGGGCAATCCACCAATTTACATAATATAATGATGAGAAAGAAATGTTTGTGCACCATGCCAAGTGATCCAATTAATGGGTAAACCTCATGTTTTTGAATACAGATATAATGCCCTGACTTTGAAATCAGATGTCTTGCCCTAACCAACTCACATGGTTATTAATATATGAAAAGGAGCACATTGATCAGTAGAAATATTCTAAGTTATTAAAGCAAAAACAGTATTTTGCTGTGCAGGTTTATTGTGGTGCTAGAGGCCTGGTGCATGAATCTGTGTACCATTGTGGGTCCCTCAGCCTGGCCTGTGTGGTTCGGCTGAAACCCACTCTCCAATATTCCTGAAGAGGTCTGAGGTTGTAAGAGGGTGCAGGCCAGGCTGAGGGATCCCACTGGTGCATGATCAGGGCCAGGGAAGGATGCAGGAGGTTGACCAGCAGGGGAAGGACCATGGGAGGGCTCTGGAGCATGACTAGCACATCTTGCTCAATCCTGACTGGCCAGACCCAAGCAGAAATCTAATGAACCAATTGGAGATTCTGCCTCCTGCTGGTCAGTGCATGTCATAGTGACTGGTTGGCCAGTCAACTGTGTGGCCCCTGGTGGTCAGTGCATATTATAGTGAGAGGTTAAGCAACCTTAGCACATCATTAGCATATTACGCTTTGATTGGTTGAATTGCCAATTGGTCTACCAGACACTTAGCATATTAGGCTTTTATTATATAGGATTGATCAAGTCTTTATGCAGGATATATCTTTTATCCCCGCCCCCTACTTTGCCTGTTTTTAATAAGGGGCTTTTGGTATTTTGTCTCTAATATGAGGTCATATTCCTTTCACCACTCCATTTATTTTAGTTCTTTCTTTAAGAGTAACATAACACAATTGGTGGATGTGTATATACATTTTGCATTCATTCCAGAAAAATATTATGGAGATTTTTTTTTAATATTAAACCACTCAATAAAATGAAATAGAAAACATTTGGGAAAGTCAATTCGAAACCAGTTGGTGACTCTATCCATAAATTCTGAAATATCTGATAGTAAATGATGCTTCTAATTTCATCTGTTCTCACCAGATTGGTAAATTTTTTTACTCAATTAACCAAAATCTGTAAAATTTAATGTTTTTCAGCACTATTACAAGACAAATGAACTCATGCCTATTCATCTTTCTTGCTATTGCTGATGCGCTAATACTCTTATTCTTTCATCCTCATGCTATCTCTTTACTATATACTATATATGTATCAAAACTCATTCATATAAACTGTATTTATATGACATGTCACTTCAGGTCCCTTATACATGGGGTTCCATGATACTATGATAACCTCTATAAACAAACTTCAACATTGTGCAACTACATATTTTTGAATTTACATTTTCTGAGTTATTCTTTACATTTTAGCTTAAATGTACAGCTTGTTTCAAGCAAGTGGTGTCTGAATATGTTTTTCCTAGTGGTGCTCCAAACTTGTCTCTACTTAGGAAAGTGTAGTTAATGCAGCACTCAAAAAACATATGATTTCATTTTATCAATAAGAGTCTAAAGTAATTTATAAAGATGAAGATAATGATGAGGCTCATGACTAGATTATTATTTGCAAAGAGCTAAACTAATGCAGCATTGTGCATAGTCCCTATTAACACTTATGCTTGTAAATAAAGCATAGTTAAGTTTGACCTGGGAGGCAGTATGATTAGTAGAACACTTGTAGTATTTAGAAGAGTAAGCGTGTGTTGTAGTCATGAAAAGCAACTTGTTTGCTCATGGTTTTCCGTTACATTATGTATATTCTAGAGGCCCATTGCATGAAGAGATTCATGCAACAGGCTTTCCTTCCCCTGGCTGCCAGCACCAGTTTTCCTGCTGCACCAGGGACCCAGGCCTTCACTCTGGCCTCTGCTTTCAGTCTTTGCTCTTGGTGGAGTGCCACTCCTATAGCTGACGTCTTATCACACCCGGCCCCATAGCAGACGTCCTATCACATCTGGCTGCTCCACACCTGCATGCCTGCTGCCCAGAGGCCCAGAGTGGCTGAGGGCCGGGACCCCACCATCTTTGTCAGGTTAATTTGCATACACACTGCTGATTGCCTTGTGGGTGTCATGAAGTGACAGTCAATTTGCATCTTTCTTTTTTTTTTATTAGTGTAGATTAAGAGAGTGGTGGTGGCAGTGCTAGAAGAAGATGGGTTATAATGTCTTAACTTCATAGTTCAAAAGTAAGAATAAAGGTAATAATAGAGTCTGCATAACCTTCAGACAATGTTCAGCAATCTTAAAATCTGTCCAAAACCTTTATAATAGAAATTGAGTAGCAGAGGTTATGATTTTATCTATACTTGATAGCTTAGAGTGCAAGTAGTCTGACTTGTTGGTTGTGGCAAGATTTATTTGCTTTAGAAAACAGATACAGTGGGACCTCAAACTTAATTCATCCCAGAAGGCTATTCAAGAAGCTATTTGTTAAAAAACAGAATCATTTTTCCCCATTGGAAATAATGTAAATTTAATTAATTCATTCCAGATCCCAGAATGATTCCCTGGTTTAACCTTTAATTTTTTTCTGGTATATTTCTAATATATTACTTAATCTATAAATAAATATTTATTTTCTTAAATTTATGGAACCAGCCCCTACTAGCCTTAAAGGAATCAGTTTCAGCATTCGCTCTAAGGGTGTCTTTCGGATCAATATGAGGCATCTTCCCTTGTTCATATATCACTGCCTCCAAAATGCTGTCACTGGCTCACTGCTTTTCCTTTATCCAAATCAACAATAGTACTTCTACCTCTTCAGTTGCCTATCATCATTGCTGCTTTCATACCCTTAGCAACATTAACACTCTTGAGGCCTTTTTATCTTTTAAAATTGTGGTAATCACTGATTTCACCAGCAACAAAAGCATTCTCTCCTTTGTTGCCCAAGAGACACTCTTAGTCATGCTGAGGTATCTGCAAGGAAGGGTTGTCAGGTTGGAAACCTAAGATTGGTTGACATCCAAGACATTTTTTTTCTGTGAACAACTTGATTGAGAACCGAATTGTCTGAGATGGGAGAGTTTTTGAGAAATGAGGTTTGACTGTAAGGATAAAGCTTGTTTGGATATAGAGGTGTGCTACTTCCTCATGGAGGAACAAATGGTAGACATAAAGAACACTGCATAAAAATTTGTATATTTATCAAAATGTCCACTGAAATTTTATTTTAATCCTTTCTCCCAGAAAAGCAGAAACTAGCTCTGGAAAGCAAACTGGCGTGTAAATGTAAGGAGGTCTTCATATTTGAGATAGATAATAGATGGCAAGCTTGTAGATTAAGATCTTTTAATCATAAACTGGGAGGTACAGTCTGTAAAAAAATATTCTTAGAGCATATGGAACAGTTATCTGTAACTTGATAAGACAATATGGTTTTTCCTAATTCAATGAGGTTTTAAATTATCTACTCTTAGAAAATATTATTAAAAATGTATTACAAATAATTGAGAAAAAGAGAACTACAAAGGCTAGAACTACTTAACTTACAGAATAAGGCTAATTATTTCACATACAAGGGTAGCAAAAGTAAGTTTACAGTTATAATGCAAATAAATAATACAATAATCCTAAATAATAAAAGGCTAATATGCAAATTGCCCCCTGAGGAGTACAATTGACCAGGAGTTCGACTGCTTGCTATGATGTGTGCTGACCACCAGGGAGCAGTGCGAAATGAAGGAAGGCTCCAGCCAGCAGCCAGGGGAAAGAAGGCCCCAATTGGCTCTGAAGGAAGGCATAGGGACACTTCCTTTGCATGAATTTTGTGTGTACCAGGCCTCTAGTGAATAAATAATACTACAATAATAAAAAGTGTTTCATCTATTCACAACTGTAAAGCTTCTTTTGCCCATTCCATACATTAAATTTATAGCACTTGAATAAATAATGCAGTTTTTCATGCACCATGCATGCATATGAATTATCATTTATAACAAAGAACCTTATATTTTTAACTAGAGGTCCAGTGGACAAATTTGTGCACTGGTGGGATCCAGTTGTTTTACACTGATTGGGGCCAGTTGGAACCAGCTGGGGGGCAGGGCAACAGGAGGTTGGCCAGCTGGCTGGCCTTGTCCCTGATCGGGATTGGGGGAGCCAAAAGGGGAGCAGATTGGCTGGTAGGAGGGGCTATGGGAGGTAGGCTGGCCAGCCCGGCTTCCATCAGGCTGGTTGGCTGGCTGCAGTGTGCATCATAGCAACTGGTTGTTCTGGTCATTCTGATCACTTTGCTTTTATATATATAGATAGCGGAGATATACCAAGCTATGCATAATGGCATAATTCTTAATGCCATTTTTTAAATTAAAGTTTGTATTCAATAATAGAGGCCCAGTGCATGAATGTCATGCACTGGGAGGTGGGGATCCCTCAGCCCCCTTTAGTAGTCCAGAAGCCCTTGGGGAATGTCCAACTGACAGACAACCTGAGTGCTGCCATGGAAGTGGGAGAGGCTCCTGCCACTGCCGCTCACTCGCTCACTCACCCGCCATGAGCCCAGCTTCCGGCTGAGTGGCACTCTCCTTATGGGAGCACACTGACTATTAGGGGGCAGCTCCTGCATTGAGCATCTACCCTCTGGTGGTCAGTGCACATTATAGTGACCAGTCATTCTGTTGTTTGGTCAATTTGCATATTATCCTTTTATCTTATAGGATTAGTTTCAGGTGTACAGCATAGTGGTTAGGCAATCATATACTTTTCAAAATGAGTCCCCTCCACCCCCATATTTCAAGTACCCACCTGACACTGTGCATAGTTAATACAATATTATTGACTATATTGCCTATACTGTACTTCATATTCTGGGATAGATGCTTGGGTTGTGGACTCCATTCACGGTAGGGGGTGTGCAGGAGGAAGCTGACCAAAGAATATCTCTTATCATTGATACTTCTATCTCTCTCCCTCTCTCTTCCTTTCTGAAATCAATAAAAAATATTTTTAAAAGAAGGCTTTGTTTCAATGTTTGTCATTTGATTTAATAAGGATTTGCTTCTTCCTAAAATAAAAGGGGTAAATGTGAAAAGGAAGAAAAGCAAAGAAGCACAGATGTAAGCAGTTTCTATGATGGCTTCCAAACATCCTGATCTCTTGATGTTCTTACCCTTGTACAGTTCCCTCTCTTTGAGTGCAACGGAACCTATTGACAAACTTCTAACAGAACACAGCACAGGTGAAGGAATTTCACTGTCAAGATTAGGTTTTTCAAAAGACTCGGCTTTTGTCAGGAACTCTCTCTCTCTCTCTCTCTCTCTCTCTCTCTCTCTCTCTCTCTCTCTCATTACTAGCCACTATGTTGTGAGACCTCTCAGGCAGCCCATGGATAGGCTTATGTGGTAAGCAGTCAAAGCCTACCATGAATCATGTGCCTGAGCTTGGAAGAATATTATTCAGCTGCAGACTAACCCTGAGGCACCTATAAACAGCTTGACTGAAACCTCATGAGTGACCCTGAGCCAAAGGAACCCAGACATAGTGTCCAGATTCCCAACACACAAACCATAAGATTAAAAAAAAAATGTTTGTTGTTTTAAACCTTGAAGTTTTGAGGTAACTTTTTACACAGCGGTAGATATTATAGTAGAGTTAACCAGAAGTAAAAACTAATACTCGAGAGTATCATCATTATTTTCTTTCCCATTCCAAAACTATTGCTTTTGGGAAATAGCTTTTAGCTAAAGGTCAAAATAAATCTTGACTTTTTTTGTTGAAGACTATCTTGTGTTTGCTTCCCAAAAGAGTATTTATATTTCCATAAATTTTAAGGCCACACTAAGTTTTATGCATATTTCAAATAACACATCACTCTGAGAATTGCATTGCTTTTTGCTTTCTCTAATCACCTGGGATAATAGAAGAGAAATTGTCTGTCATTTGAGTTCCCTGGCAGTAACACTGCACAGCTAATCAGTGTTCTCGCTCTGTAGTTACAGAGACTGTTAGCAAGGGGTTCCGCTTTATGATGCTCCAAGGCAACCATTTTTCACCCCTGGTTTAACACCGGGTAGAGGTGGCAATAAGAAATCTAATGAAGAAACCATCAGGCCTGGAGTAGTAATTTCAGGAGAAATCGTGCATGGTTGTCTGAATAGAGTTAAGAATTGACATTTTACGTTATTGACTGTTGGGTAGGCACTTTACCCTCTTATCCTTCGCACATTTGTGCCACTGTGATTCCTTCTGTTTTAGTAAGCAATAGAGCATATTATGACCATAGCCCTATCTTTGTACCAGATTTTCCTGCAGCTGTTCCAGCAATAATTTTTTTTTACTAGACAACAGTCTCTGAAAAGGCTCTGAGAAGCTTTGCTACTCTTCATCTGGTTTTCTTTGTTGTTGTTGTTGTTTTATTGTTTTACTGCAAAATCAGATTGCCTAATTTAGAATAGATGAAGATATTAAGGGATTTTTTTTTTCTTCTAAAATTGCATGGCTCCTTTTTTTCTTTCGTTAAAATGAAGTAGAACCTTTTACGTACAGCCTGATTTTCCTCTTTCATTAAAGGTGAGATTCGGCTTTTCACAAGATTGAAGTAATGTTATTATAAGCACATAAAATCTTTACTAGGTAATTTATAACATCTTGTCCTACTAAAAATTCTATATACCTGAGCTTCAAAGATAATTTAAGTATGGATTCTTTAAACATAAACTTTAATATTGAATGCTTTGGCCTGGCTTTTAAGACTTTTTTGAATTCATAGGGAAGAAAATAGCTACGTGTTTATCAAATGAGATCACTTATTACACCAGTGCTATCTAATACAAATGGCTTACTTAAAAGCAAATCCTATTACTTTCATGTACCTTATAAAAGATAGAAATGTTTTCTGTTTTATGAAGTTAAAGAAGATATTCCTATTTCAGGGTTATAAAACAGTGAGTCATTAACATAATAGTCTGAAGAGAAGTGCTTACTCACCAACTAAAATTTAACTTTACAATTTTTAAAACTGCGATTTTCATCCTAGTTAAAAATCTATAGTTGAGGTAACTATTGTTTAATATTTTCCCCTCTAATTAAGTGTTCCAGGTAAGTGCTAACATAGTGGGGTTTTGTTTGTTTTTGTTTTTAAGTGAGTATTACTTTTCTGGAGTGAATTTAACCATAAATCATAGACCAAACTAAAATAATCAAATGAAATTTCTTAAATATCTAAAAGAAAAAGTATCCAATTCTTTAGAATTTTATATATATATATATATATATATATATATATATATATATATATATGTCTAACTTCTGTAATTGAGTTTAAACTTTAGACTCTGTTGCCCCATGGCAAGAATGCTAAGGCAGTTCATTTAGCTGATAGGTCTCTGAGAGACCAATTGAAACTATTCAGCTCAGTGATATTAAAGAAGTCAATCCAAGTGCCTTTCTGAGTTATACCTTAGTTTAATCAAGAGGGCTCCAAAATGAGCCTGGTGGCATTTCATCTGGGATATAATTGTTGAAGAAAAAGACTTATGGTGGAGATTGAAGATGCACTGATAGACCACTCAAATTTCTTTATTCTGCCATTTAAATAAATATTTCTCATTGTGACCTATTTCTACCAATAACGGCAAGTGTGTAAATATCCCCAGAGTGCTCTTAACAGTGATTTTAAATTCAGAATATTGCATAATGAATCTGTGTCTAACTTCAGTAGCCTTCTAACTACAGAAATAAACAACTTAATTTCCAAGCAGTTTCAAAGTTTCAACTTTTCAAATAATATGAAGACTAGAGTATGGTTTTCCCCCAAAACTTAAACACGTTAGTGAGCAATGCCTGCATGCTTTACAAACCTGTCCAAATAATTGCTGACCTTCTTCAGAGCTTCTGCTGCTATTCCAGGACACACAGGCCTCTAAAAGCAATCGCTGGTTCTTCTGTGGGTGTGTGTTCTCTTCCTGCCATAGGCCCTCAACTCACCAGTCCACACTGAATCCAGCCTGGGTTATAGGTGTGATGACAGGAGTGTAATAGGAGGAACAGTTACACATGGTACACACTGGTCTTCTGAGTATTTATATCTTTCAGACTTCCTTGATTTACAAACCTAGCCTTGAATCCCACAAGTTCCAACTAAAGTAAATAAGTCACCATCTACTCATTATAGTATTTTAGTAGTCCAGGAGAGAGGTGATGGTGGCTTAAACTCAGGCAAATTATAATAGAGCTGGAATGATTTATGATGTGTTTTGGAGTAAGATAACTGGACTTGTTGATGGATTGAATGTAGAGTTGGTAGAAGAAGATCAAGTTAGAGTAGGACTCTATGAGGGATTGGATTTGGAAACACAGAAGGAATATCAACTCTTTTCATGATTTTGGAAATTTGGAAACCCTCTTCTGTCCATAGTCAATGAAATGCATTGCTAGTCCAGTGTTTACCCAACACTGCATAAGCTCTTTATGGAATAGGAGGAAATGCAGCATCATTACGAATATTTTCACAATAATTCTATTCCCTTAAAAACCCAAATAGTTACACCATAATAATTCTTGTTTAAATGGACAGGTTGTAACTTGCTTCCTTAGATTAATAAAGTTGCCTAAGTGGAAGATTCTAACATACAAAAAGTCAATAGTTTGATAATTTAAATGGACATGTAAAACACAATAATAGTTAATTAGTCAACTTTGAAAATCCATAAACATAGTCTGTTATTACATCCTATCTAATAAAAGAGTAATATGTAAATTTATCATCACACCAAGACACAAGATGGCCACCTCCATGTGGTTAAAGATGGCTGTCTCCATGTGGACACAAGATGGCCACTACAAGATGGACAGCAGGGGAGGGCAGTTGTGGGAAGTTAGGGTTGACCAGACCAGCAGAGTAGGGCAGGTGGAGGAGACCATGCCAGCAAGAGAGGGAGTTGGGGGGGTCCCAGGCCTTCAGGGGAGGACAGTTGGGGGGTAGGGACTCAAGCCTGTTGGGGGAGACCAGACCTGCAGGGGAGGGCATTTGTGGGCAATCAGGCAAGATAG
This sequence comes from Vespertilio murinus, assembly GCA_963924515.1. Taxonomy (NCBI): domain Eukaryota; kingdom Metazoa; phylum Chordata; class Mammalia; order Chiroptera; family Vespertilionidae; genus Vespertilio; species Vespertilio murinus. Next base: position 44,520,826 of record OZ004707.1, read on the forward strand.
GAGGGAAGTTAGGGGTGACCAGTTCAGCAGAGGAGGGCAGTTGGGGAAGACCAGGTCAGAAAGGGAGGGCAGTTGGGGGGAACCAGGATTAGGGGGGGAGGGTAGTTGGGAGGGGCAGGCCTGCAGGGGAGAGCAATTCAGGAGTGGGGGGACTTGCCAGCAAGGAAGGGCAGTTGTGGGAGATCAGTCCAGCAGTGGAGGGCAGTTTTGGTGGACCAGGACTGTGAGGAAGGGCAGTTGTGGGGGACAAGGCCAGCAAGGGAGAGCAGTTGTGGGAAATCAGGCCAGCATGGAGGGAAGATAGTGGTGACCGGGCCAGCAGAGGAGGGCAGTTGGGGGAGACCAGGTAGGAAGGAGAGGGCAGTTGGGGGAGATGAGGACTGTAGAGGAGAGCAGTAGAGGGGACCAGACCTGCAGAGGAGGCCAGTCTGGGGGAGACCATCCTGCAGTGGAAAGAAGTTGGGAGCCAGAAGTCCTAGATTGTGAGAGGGATCCCAGATTGGAGAGGGTGCAGGCTGGGCTGAGGGACAAAACTCCTCCCTCCCACCCCCATGCACAAATTTTGCACACTGGGCACCTAGTTTTATATAAAATGGCTGGATGGCTTTCAGTGAATTTTTGAGGGTAGGTACATAAAAATCTCTTTGGAAGATTTCAGGGATTTTCCAAAAGATATAGTTAGACCTTCTTCAGCAAAACTAAGGCTGTGGTACAGGGGAGACACAGTGATGGATTGCTGATTGAGAAAGATGTGTCTATTAATGATTATATCCTCAGAGCTATTCTTGAGTATGGTTTTTAAAACAGTGCCCCTTCCTTTTCCTCTCTTCGCAGCTTTTATTACTATATGACCAAATTATGTATTTCCCTTTTCACTATTTATTGCTTACCTCTCCTTCCATAGGCCCAGACAGAGGACACATGTTGAGTATTTTGTTTACTATTGTATCTTTCGCATAGATGGAATCAAGACCTATGATCACCTGTTAAAAGATTATATGAATTAATAATGGCTCCATGTTTGATTCTGGCCAAGGTCATCAGCAATATTTGCCATTTATTTGCTATTCTACCCTTTACTTCTCAAAGAAAAATTAGGGAAATACCAACTTCATTGTCTTTTCTGACATCTCTGAACTTGTATGTGATCAATATTATGTTAGCACAAAGACTACTGTCATAGGTCATCAGTAGCACAACATGGGTTATAAGGACATGGCCTGAAAAGCAAAATACTGACTTTTAAAGAAGGTAAGACTTACAGATATAACTTGCAGTGAAACATTAATTTATGTACTTTTTGTTTGAATAAAGCAAGAAAAGGGCATATTATGAGTAACGTACAATATTTAATGCTGGTTATTACAGTGATAAGCTATAATAATAAAGCCATCTTAAATAACTTTCAAATATTTTAATAGTGAAATAGATTGACAACTAATATGAATATAAAAGTCAATATGTTATATGTAAGCTAAGCAATTTATATGAACATTATATACTTTTTTATGCAAAACTAGGGGCCCAGTGCATGAATTCATGCACCTTAAAAGGAACTGTGGGCCACGAGATTATGGTGGGCACAGGGGTGGGTCTCCTCTGAACCCTTGCCCAGCCCCTCCCACTGAAGCCCCTGCTTCCTTGTCTCTCAGCAGCCCCCCTCCCACCGGTGCTGCTTCCACGGATTGACAGTACCAACCCCACTCACACCTGCTAACAATGCAGAGCAATTGGGGCTGGCACAAGCAGTGGGTGCAAGCGGTGCCTGTGCCTTCAGCAGGTGCAAGTGACAGCTGCCAGCCTTGATTGCCCCTCAGGGCTTCTTGACCTGCCCCTGCTCCTGAGGGGCAATCAGGGCAGCAGCCACCACCTGCACCCACTGATGGCACCCACTGATTAGGGCTGGTTCCAGGTGCCTGTAGCAGGTGGGAGCAGAGGTTCAAACGCCAGGTGGGACCATAGCATGTGAGAGCAAAGAATTTTCAGTAACCACCAGATGTTCACCCGATGACAGAGACTGGTGTCTGCTGCCCTCATTCACCTGCTCCACTCTCCCGCCACTGGAGATTCCCACCATGTTCCCTGTGCACCCCCTGGTGGTTAGCACATGTCACAATAACCAATTGTTCAGTTGATTGGTTGTTCCACTGTCTGGTCTATTTGTATATTAGGGTTTTATATATTCTATATAATAAAGAGATAATATGCAAATTGACCCTCATATCATCACACAAGATGACCATCCATGTGGTCAATGATGGCTGCCCAATGTGATCAAAATAGCTGCCACAAGAAGGCTGGCAGGGAGGGTAGTTGTGGATAATCAGGCCAGCAGAGGAGGGCAGTTAGGGGTGACCAGGCTGGCAGGGGAGGGCAGTTAGGGGTGACCTGGCTGGTAGGGGAGGACAATTGAGGGTGACCAGTCCTGCAGGGAAGGGAAGTTGAGGGGGACCCAGGCCTGCAGGGGAGGGCAGTTGAGGGGGCCAGACCTGCAGGGGAGGGAAGTTGGGAAGGCCTGCAGGGGAGGGCAGTTTGGAGCAATTGGATCAACAGGGCAGTAGTTAGGTATCAATCAGGCTGTCAGGGGAGTGTTTAGGGGGTGATCAGGCAGGCAGGCAGGCAAGTGGTTGGGAGCCAGCAGTCTCAGATTGTGAGAGGGATTTCCCAGATTGGAGAGGGTGCAGGCTAGGCTGAGGGACACCCTCCCTCCCCACCCCAAGTACATGAATTTTGTGCACTGGGCTTCTAATATAGATTATGTTTATAAAAGTTTAATAGAGACAATTCTTTATCATACTATGACTCAAAATTTAAAAAAATAGCTTTTTAAAATTATAATTATCTTACAAATAGTTATTTCTATGTAGACAATGCTTCTTTCCAAAAAAGTTATATTGAAAACTCCCCTCACATTTGCTGATAAAATAAAATTAAAACCAACTTTGCTACCTCAAAGGAAAATCTCCAAAATCAATTATGACATCTATGACATCTATGATAAGTCATCTCACATCCAGTCTAAAAAGTATGAAAAAAAAAGCATTAAAGTAAATGAGGTATCAACAACATTTTGTTTTCCCAAATCAAACTTCATAATGGCAGGTTCCCTAAATTGGTGTAACTGTAAAATTTGTTTTTAACAAGAGTAAACTTGTCCTAAAACAAGGCAATTCCTTAGAGTGTTGGGTTTATGAAGGTTAAAGACTTAATCAAGTTGACTGAGTGATTTTGCTGAAACACCAAATATTCTGAATAATTGAAAACAAATTGCTTTTGAGAACTCAAAGTACAAATGAAAGAAACATGTATGGATTTTTAAAAACATGTTATTGATAAGCATTTTTTTCTGAATTATGTTCTTCTGTAAAATATGTTATAATGATATCTAGAGAACCAGTTTCAAATAAGTATCCATTTGACCTTGCAAGTGTCAAAGGCATAGTAGTTAGCAAGAGTAACTGGTAGCTTAGAGGGTTAACCATCTAATTCCTTGAACTTTTAAAATTTGACTCCTAAAATTTTGAAAAGTAAAATTGGACGTTAAAGTTTCTGATAAAGTCTTTAAATTTATTCTTTACCACAAAAGGTTTTTTTTTAATGTACATGCTAAAGAATACATTGATTTATTTTAAGATTTTAAGATGCATACACTCTCCTTTCAGCAAACTCTCTATTAGTAAACCACTGTTGTGTAAAGACGGTTTAGATGAAGATCACAAAGAGTTGTTTGATGTCGGAGCTCTTAGTTCTCAACACCACGCAGATGCTCTGAATTTTATGTCCTAAACTTTTATAACGTGCACCCCACCAGGACAACTTGTTTAGTGTGCTTCGTGGTGAGTTGCAGCACAGGGGATTGAGTTATTGAACGATGCGTTACTATTCTTTATTGAAACAAAAGGAAGGTCAGGTTGAATACAACACTGACTTCCTTTTTGAAGCATTAGCTTGACACATGTTATTGCTATATCAGAAAATTCCTTGATACGTGGTTTGTTTCATATAAATGTACTACGAAATGGCCTTTGAAAATGGCACAGATTTCTGTGATAAAAGCTCAGGTTTCAAAAAATGCAGTTCTCGTCTTGTTTTATTTTCATACGTACTGTGAGGTATAATAACATTTTAAAAGTATTACATTTGTGTGAGAAAACTTTGAAATAAGCATTTGATCAAGTAAATAAGGTTGCTAAGCTTTCTCTTGGTCATGCTTCTCTTCAATCTGACCGATGAGAATAACATTAGTCACTGATTTAACAATTTCTTTATGTACCATTGACTTCCAGCACAATGAAAAGAGGTCTTCTTTAAAATTAGGATTCTTGTTTGAGAGCATTTAGTGAGGTAAGTATGGCTTCATAAGAAATAGAAGATATTGGTATATTCAATAATTTTTATATAATATATATATAGAACTACATTAGGAAGTACTTAATAATTAAGTAAATATCTTCTATTTCTGTATTTTCTATGGAAATATATTAGAAAACATCTAGAAATCATGTAAATAAATTAGAACAAATTTTTATGTGAAGTGTTTATAGAACTAATCAAATTTTATAGGTTAAAATCTAAAATAAAATCACAATTCTCTGTGAAATTAAAAAATAAAACAACAACAACAACACTCAACATTTATGGAATTATCTATATATTTTAACTTATCTAAACCCCCTCAGTTTTAGATGTTTGTGAAAAATAAAATCAAACATCTGAATACGAGAGCTTTAAATTTTGCCCCATATAACAAATCAAAATCGCGTGGAAAACTAATTATGTTTGGAAAATTACTTATGCTTTGAGGAAAATATGCCTCATTCTTCACTATCCCCTATTGTTGCAGAAGACCAAGAAGACCAAGGACGCTTCTGAGAAAAAAAAAGAGGGACACTGTTTAATATGCCAACAGACTGAGGAAACAGCCTTCCAAATCTGAGTGAAGGAACATGCATGGGGACCTTCCTTATATCTCCCTCCCCATGATCTTTGTCCCACAAACATGGATTATGCTTCTGGCCCTTTTCATGGGCCTTGTAAGAAGGCCCCCTGGGTGTTGGGGGTCTCCAGGCCATCTCTGATGGTCTGGCCTGCCCTCAGAGTTAATAGCCCTCCCTCTGGGCTGTGCACTGTCCACAGTCCAAAGGCCTCTGTAACTGGTTCTGCAAGACCAATATCTGGGGATGAAAGAGGGACGTAATTATACATTATCAGGAATGCACACTGAGCTTGCTGACTTGGATTCAGGTCACTAGCATCCCAATATGAGGGTTACATTGGGATTACCCCTTTTAGCCTCCTCACTATAAACATGAAAGAAGTCTTCTGTACTAAAAAGAATGTGAATTTTTTTTTTCTCTGACAGCTGTATCTGGCTAGGTTTGGTGGGGAACACCGAACTACTGCCACCATCATGAGAATTAGGATTTTCATGTAGAAATTCGGGTTTCCACCAACGTGAAGGAGCGGAAGTTCTGAGGATTAGAAAGGCGACAGCTATAAATCAGATACCACCAGCATCGCATGAAGTCCTGGGGTGAGGGAAGAAAGCCCTGCATCTCTGGAAGGCTGCAAACTCATGGCAAGAAGGGCTCGGGTTTCCGGTCCCACCAGTGGCAGGCCTGCGCTCTGAAAATCCTGCTTCTGCTTTACTTCCACCTTGTAAATCTCTCATTGGTTTCTTTCTTTCCTTTGTCTTCTTTTTCTTTTTTCTCATTGGTTTCTTGCCTTAGCAAATAACCCTAAGCAGTACAGGAAATGTATGACAGCTTCTGAGAACTGACGGTGCTGAGGTGAGAACTGTGGTTGACAGCTTCTGAGAACAGATGGCACTGAAGGCAACAACAACCAAACAAGTGTCAAAAATATACTAGCACTGTATTTTTACAGGGTATGGACAGTATATAAGAATTGAAGTAAAAAAGGTTAAATTTCCATCATTATCAGCCTTTTTGGGGGGGAGGGAGGAGCTGTGGGCGAAAGCTTTAACTTCAAATGGATGTATATACAACAGTGTTATCAAGATACTAAAAATTAAAAAAGAAAAATATCCCAAATTTCTTCAAATATTGGCTTGCTGGACTGTCAAATATTGAACCTCAATCTGTTCAATTTAAAGATTTTATTCCTCCTTTAAAATAAAAATGTCCTACAATGGCTAGTCTTGAATTGGAATTGGCTGTATCATTACACTCACTTAAGAATATGAGAGGTCATTTCCATTTAGGAACAGAGAAATGAGAACGGAAGACCGCTGGCTCACTGAGTGAAGAGCAAAGCAGGAAGATGGATGTCCACATACACCTCTTTTCTCTACTTGGCTATCATGTTTGAAATGAGTCCAAGTTTTTTTTTTCTTCAAATTTTCTGAGTTTCAGAAGCACTTTTCTAGTCCTTTATTTATTTCTTTGTATAAATAATATACCCTCAAAATAACCATCCAGTAGCATTATTGTTCTACCTTATTTTATCCATATACATTATATGAAAGTATCTTGATTAAAAAAGTGATAGTCCAAATAATATTATTTTACCAACACACTTGGTTTTAAAAAATAACACACTTGGCTTAAAAACAAAACAAAACACAAAAAACAGTATTGGTGGTAGTCCTGCAGAGGAAGGATATCAGCTTTTAAACTTCATCCAGCCTCAGCTTAAGCCTAATTACCTGCGTATGAGGCCATCATAATGGAGTGCTTTCACATTAGGTGAAAGGCCTGTGGACACTTTTAGTAATGCATCTCACTGACACTAAAACTGCATTTCCCATTACAAAATAACCAGACCTGGAGGAGCGACAGAGCACATAGGGAATCAAACTGTATTTCTAAGTGTTGCACATTTGTAGAATATTTACCTTCTCAGAACCCTGGAAAACACATGTATCTAAAAAGCAATTCCCCTAGTCATAAGGGAAAGCAGAAAGAGAAAGAAAACATATAAAATAGAATCTGTTCCATGTACAATTAATGCATTTACATAATTGAGCCATCCAGTCTCCAAATTTCATTTATGCTTGAAACTCATTCCAAAAAAAATTTTTTTTAAGCCTCAGGGGGAGATAGATATAAATAGGTCTTCTACCTGGGTCTATTTTCATTTTACTGAATAAGAAAGTATTTGTTTCTGTAATTGCTTTACTGGTCCCAGGAAATTTTCTTGTCTTGATGAGTAATTTGAGTCCAGTTGAAAATCTGGAATTAAAAAAAAGTATGTTTCTTACATTCGGACTTTTATAATTATTTTCCTTATATAGAAGACAAATCTACCAAGTGTCCACTTCTGCTTGTGGATCTCCTTAGTGCTCCACAAGAAGACTAGTGAAATTGCAATCCAGGGACGGAAAACTGTAAGCATAAATTCGGAAGTGTGAGGTTCATCCTATCACAGGATATGGTGGAAAACATCCAGAATGCAAATCAGAAGGCGGATGTTGTCTCATGCTGGCTTTCCTACATAAATGTATGACTATAGAGGGTTTCATTGAACTATTTTGGCCCTATGTTCCTCATTTTTAATTTGTCAAAGTACATGAGTTCCCTTTCACTGAAACAGCTTATGATTCTGTGATTTTGTCTCCTTAGTACTTAGTATCTGTAAATATCTCTACTCAGTTCTCTCAGCTTTCAAGCTATTGTTATTCTCACTTATACTTGAATTTCTGAAAGGATTGGTAGTTGGTTGCCAGAACAAGGGGATCTGGAGGTGGAGGAAGTGCGTGAAGGGAATCAAAACCTACAAACTTTTAGTTATAAAATAAAAGAGTCCTAGGGATGTAATAATATACAGCATGGTAACTATCTACGTATATATATAAAAGCCTAAACAACCGGTCAACCAGTAGCTATGACATGCACTGACCACAAGGGGGGCAGATGCTCAATGCAGAAGCTGCCCTCCCGTGGTCAGTGTGCTCCCACAGTGGGAGTGCCACTCAGCTGACCAATGGGTTTCTGATGCCAGGCTCATGGCTGAGGAGCACTGCTGAGACATGCAAGTTTCTCCCAAGGACACTCCCCCTGCGTGCTCCTCCCCCATTTGGCCTGGGCATAATTGTGAATTATGTCCAGGCATTGGGACTGACTGGGCACAAGCCCTTGGTTGCTTCTCAGTAGTGGCACAACAGTATCGCCCCAGAGTGGGCACACAGAGACTTCAGCGAAGCTGCAGCAAACCTACTGAGCCATGGAGGCAGCAGGCGCAGCAGGGCTGGGATGAGCTGGAGCTACTACGCAGGGCCCAGGTTCAGGCTCCTCCCATGATGCCTGCTGCTTCAGCACTACTACATCCCTTGAGGGATCTAGGACTGCCGATTTAAAAAAAAAAAAAAAAATATATATATATATATATATATATATATATATATATATATATAATTGGTTTTTTTTTACAGAGAGGAAGAAAGAGGATAGAGTTAGAAACATCGATGAGAGAATCATCCATCAGCTGCCTCTTGCACACCCCCTACTGGGGACGTGCCTGCAACCAAGGTACTTGCCCTTGACCAGAATCGAACCCGGGACTCTTGAGTCCTAAGCCGACTATCCACTGAGCCAAACTGGTTTCGGTAGGACTGCCGATTTTCACGGAACCCCGCAGACCAGGCCAAGGGACCCCACCAGGGCCTCTAGTAGTTAATAATACTGAAAGTTGCTAAGACAGTTAATCTTAAAAATTCTCATCACAAGAAACAACACATTTCATAACTACGTAAAGGGACAGATGTTAACTAGAATTATTATGGTGATCATTTCAAAATATATAAATATTGAATCATTATGTTGTATATCTGAAACTAATATGATATTGTACCAATTATGACTCAATAAAAAATGTACTGGAAAAATAACATAAAAGAAGTAATAAACTTGGGGCCAAACTTGCATACAAACTCCCTCCCAGAACCTTTTACTTTTTCTTGAGCTATGTATGCATCCGGTGAGATGCCCACCAATAGCTTGAAGGCTGAGAGGACTGAGTAGAACTATTAACAGATACTGAGTTCTAAGAAGGCAGAATAGAGTACAATTCCTGCAAGTTAGAAGTCTACTGGAAAAAAAATGAAGAAGATGATTCTAAAATTTTTATTTCTATGGACATTCCTACACTTAGAATAGAAAAAAACAATCTAGAAAAAAAATAGAGCAAATAGGAAAAATGTTTGCCTCTTGAGTGAGGGATATAAACAACAGGGACATAAGATAATTTTCTGGGGTGATGGAAATGTTCTATATCTTGATATGATTGGTATAACTTTTTTCAAAATTTATTCAACTCTAGAAGATAATAGGTACATTATGTTTTTTCCCCCTTAAAACAAGTTTTATTTAAATAAAGGTTTAAAGACATAACATAACATTAAAACTGAAGGAGATGAAAAAAAAACATCAAAAATCTTTTTTTTTGTTTTTGTTTCACTTCACATGGCATTGAGCAGCTGTTGCTAGTAAATTGAAAGCTCTATAGCTAGCTACATGACTGACACTTCAGTTTGAAATTTGATCCCATGTCAAAGTTTAACTCTGATAGAAGGTTGGCCTCCAATGATGGACTTTGGACAACAATTAGCTAGGAAGTGTCTGGTCAAAAAGACTTTGGTGGCAAGCCAGAAGTTCTTACACCTCACTGGAGGGAAGGTGGCAGGCTGCTCTAAGCTCCATCCACCTGGCCAGTTGTAGATCTCTGACTACAGAAGGCTCCCTCTAGTGGTACATGTGCCACTGCTGCCTTTCCCTTCTCCTCTCAGCTTCCCGGAAGGCAGCTGTTCAGGTGGTGACATTCTCAGCGGGCAGGGAACTCTGGTGAGGAGCTTCTGGCCAGGCGCAACAACGTGCAAACATCACGTTATTGCTCTGTTTCAGGCTGGACACTGCCAGGTGCCTACTGCTTGACGTCTGTTGAAAGGAGGGACTTCAAGACTAGATAGCATGTCTCTTTTCAGCATGAAGGAGTTACACCAGTCCAAGTTAAAAGCAGACCCCAAGTGGTTACATTATACAAGCTGTGAGGTTTTTAAACTTGTGACAAGGGACAGAAGAGAAATTCTACTCATTGCAAAGGAATCCTTAAACTTCAGTGAGCCAAAAGCACTTAACACCCATGAACCTTTAGCTGGTCCTCTTTAGACAGTCCAGTCTCTACAAGGAACTGGAATATGTTCTTGCACTGGTCACCCTAGAGCTGAATTACTTCTCCATATTCCAGATGCGCAATTGTACTACCATTGCAGGCAAATTTCTTCTTAAAGGCCTTCACTAGTTTATTTTTATCGAAAACATCGACAATCTCTTGGACAGTGGTAAGGGTCTTCCTGTTGTTTCTCTGTTGAATTCTTATATGGACACTAGAGGCCAGGTGCATGAAAATTCATGCACTGGAGGGGAGGGTTCCTCAGCCCGGCCTGCCCCTTCTCATGGTCCGCGAGCCCTCAGGGGTGGGAGGAGACCTGGCGATCAGGGAAAGGCAATGCCCCATCACACCTCTGCTGCTGACACTGCCAGCAGCGCAAGCCTTAGCTGGCCCTGATTACCTGAGCCTGGGGTGGCCCTGGGAAGCTGGGGAGTTGAGGGGACTTGAGGACTCTGGAGGCAGGTGTGCAGTGGGGCTGAGGGGAATGGACACCACCATCTTGTGGCTGTGGGCACCGCCACCTTTGGGGCCAGGGAGCCAATTAGCATATTCCCTCCTTATTGGTTGTGGGTGCCACCATCTTTGGGATGGCATGAGGGCCAATTATCATAATCCCTCTTTATTAGATAGGATAATTCTCAGTGCCAGTGGGAAGCAAATCATCACCCTTACTTGCATCAGCAAAGGGGTTGAAAGAGTGGGGGTTCTGAATAGCAGACTTACAATACAATTCATTTTCCTCAGTGGAAAAGGACCGTGGAAGGCTTTGGTTGGAGAATGAGGGTGGGGGATGGGGGTGGGGGGGGCACGAGCAGATCACCAGGAAGTGAGAGGAGCACAAGGGGGAGGTTGCTGAGTCCTTGGCGGCGACTCAGTCACTGGGGCTACATTGTTTTTTATAATTCATCTTCAATTAAATAGAATATTGGAATCTAATATGGTAATTGCAACACATTCCTTGTCCTTGAAGGAACTCACACAAATTAGAAGCCCTGAAAACTTAACCTTCGGTACTTTCATGAAAAACACCATCTTTATGGTTATCCCACTGTGTTCTCTGATTTCTGCCCACATAATCCCTGCTGGGGGGGGGGGGGGGCATCTCAGGTTTGGTCAGCTCTTGGTTAGTTCCATTATTTCCTCTTCTTTTCCTCCCACCTTAGAGGCACTGAGAAAATCAGGCTGCTTTTGAGATCTGGAGCTCTGAGAAATTTAGCAGTGTTGTTAATGCTCCATCTCTGTGCTTTTCTACGGACCAAGAAAAATCATATGACTTTACTGGTAACGCTTGGGCACACAAATATGGCATTAGATTAACAAGCTGCATTTTGGCCATTTGTCTGATCAACAATTTTTAACCAGTGTGCTGCAAGAATTTTAAAACACCCAACACCTGACTACTTAGTCAGGGGCACTGACCTCTTTTCCTTTAGATTGTCAAATTAAAAAATGACAAGATCCAGCACAACAATAGCCATTCAGTTTTAATGATTTTAAAAAAGTATGCCTTTTTTGTCAGATCAGCAAAAATATATATATTTTTGATGTGCTGCAGAATTTTAGTAATTACTTTGGCAAACAGTTGAAAATCGTCGCTCTAGATGAGCCACATTAACAGCTCTTTCAACCCTGGTTTGATGAGGGTGGGCTTAGGGGAACTCTGGGCTCTTGCAATTTCTCCAGTGTCTAACCCCATTTTTAAGTCCCACGTGCATTATATCCTTGGATTTCCAAATCTACTACTTTTCTAAAAAATACTTCCTCTTTAATTGAGGTCATCTAAAAGGAAGAACAGTATAAAGCAAAAGAATTCCTGTAGTCTCCCAGGTCTTCCCTTGGGGTGAAGCTGAGAGAGCTTTGAAGCCTCATTCTCCCTCTTAATATTGATGTGTCCTGGGGAAAAAATACCTTATTTCAGATCTGTGTAAGGATCTATAAAATGTGTATATATATAACACATATCTCCTAGTATTTTTCAGAGCATTAGATGAAATAATGTAAGATATTTTCAAACTTTCTGTTGTAGAGTAAGAAATTAAAACAAAATTAACTACCATTAGTTACTCATTGGACTGTAGTTTGAGAAGGAATTTGGAATTTGTTACCAGAAATTGTCAAGTTCAGTGGTATCTTATTATTCCTGGAGCACTGGGCATAAAATACTCTAGCTACAGATGAATGAGGAACAAGAAATATATGGAGGAAAGTAAACTAGTATAATGTATAAGCCTATTACCCTGATTCACTTCTCTAGGTCATAATTTCCTATGTAGAGAAAATCACATCCTTATAAGGGTATTGTAAGCATTGCAAAGGAAAATAATGCATTCAAATTTCTTAGCCCAATGCACTCAGTAACTAACGTTAAGTGAACTGACTTAAATAGTCATTGTTTTTCATGAACTCAGGGGAGAGGAACAGATATAGGGAAACATTTAACTGGGATAAAATGAAACAATGGCCAATTGCATAATTACTCCCAAAAGTACTGACCTGAGTAAATGAGCATCTAATAAAAATATGGAGCCACTATTTTTCTAACTTAATGATAACTTACACAAACATACATTTCTATTATTCCAATTATCTGAGGAGATCCTGAAACCTAAAAGATAAACATTATCTCTCTTTAAGGAAAGGTCAGAAGTCCAGTGGAGGTGGCACACAGCTAAATGTCAGAGCTGGAATGAAAACCCATGAAATTCTGACTCAAAAATCTCTGGGCTCTTCCATCAATCCAGAACTTTTCATATGCTAAAATAGAGCAAGCTGTCTCCAACCCTTCCCAGCTTTTCCAATTAGGACTCCCCTGAGCCCTCTCTCTTATCCAAGTTCTTTCTCGCTTATTCTCCCATGAAACCTTTTTGCTTTTTATCTTTTTCTAATTAGTTTTGAAACAATGCTTTCGTGCATTCTTTTCACTGGGTCTGAGTTACTGCAGAGACTGAAAGAAAGGTGACAATATGTTGTGGGGATGGGAGGTATAAGCACTTAAGAGAGAAAAATGAATGGAATTTAAATGAGCATGTCAGTTAAGAATGGGCAAGAAAGGACCAAGAAAATGGCTTTCACTTATCTTCCTTCTAATCAAAGCCTGCATTTGAGCAGATGAGGTCCATCCCTCAAGTCAGAAGGCTAAGGACTCTGTAATCACCAGATATTAATGTATGGTAGAGCACACTCTACTGTCCATGGTGTTGATAAATTGGGGAGAATTCATCCTTTAGAGACACATTTTGTTTTTTGTTTTTGTTTTCCTCTGGATAGATGAAATTTTATATGTAGTAACTGATATTAATTTGATCAGGACTCATATTTTTCCAGTGTTTCTTTGTTTCTTTGAATGCAAATATTGTAAAATAACCAAGATATTAACTGATATGAAACTTTTCATTAAAATAAAGAGCTTGTGTACCATAATAAGTATAGCACTTAGTAGGTAAGAAAGTGTTTCAGTATTAGTGTTGGTATATGAAAAGTTAAAAATTATCCTCCCATCATTACTTCACTGAATTTAAATGTTTTGATCTACTCATTATGATATTGCAATTTTGGGTGAATGCTAATAAGTGCAAATATTGAGTATTGAGGAGAGAGAGGAAAGCTATGTAGTCAGGAATTGGTACCATGGGAAGAAATAAAACTGGAGAAGCCAGCTAAGTGTAGTTACTAAGGCAGCCTAACTGGGTGGGGAAGGAAGGACACACAGGAGAGGCATGAACTTTAAAATGTATGGATATTGTGAGGACAGAGGCAGTAGTAAGGTGTATAAACCAATCCCAAGGATGTTGCTAAGGCAGAATTATTTGAAAAGATCAATTAGGAGGTAACAAGGTTGTCTCCATTGCCTAAATTAAAAAGTGTATTTCTTCTGACATGCTAGATTCTTAGGGTGAAGGCTGGAGATGTGCCCTCTTGTACCCATGTGACTTAAGGCCATATGGACCACCACACATGGACTAGTAGACTTTAATTCATTTAGATACTGAATAACTCTTTACTGTAACATGGAAAGGAAGCTCTGTACACTTGCCTGCTCCTGTAACCCCAGGTGCACCATTTCCTGGACTGGCTTCTCTCTGTAAACTTTGCTCTCCCTAATTGTTTTTCTCCACAACTTCTTTCTTTGATTTTGCAAGACAAAGAACTCAGACTCAAACACCCTACATTTTGTTTCATTATGATACAATCCTGTATAATAAAGAGGTAATGTGCAAATTAACCCTCACGCCCTCACAAGATGGCTGTCTATGATCAGGTTGGCAGGGGGTTTAGTGAGGGACGACCAAAAAACTGAACAAGCAGTCTGTGTGTGGCAACCAGGCTAGTGGGGCAGGGGAGCTGTGAGGGGCAACCAGACTGTCAGTGGAGGCAGTTGGAGGTGACCAGGCCAGCAGAGGGTGGCAGTTGGGGGCGATTAGGCTGGCAGGGGAGAGAGTGAGGGGTGACCATGATGGTGAAGGGATCAGTAAGGGGTGACTAGGCTGGTGGGGGGGAGGGGGCATTTAGGAGCGACCAGGCCTCCAGGGAGGAGATAGTTATTGGCAAGCAGGCAGTCAGGTAGGTGAATGATTAGGAACCAACAATCCAGGATTGTGAGTGGGATGTTCAACTGCCAGTTTAGGCCTGATCCCTGGGATAGGGCCTAAACCAGCAGTTGGACATCCCCCAATGAGTCCCAGACTGGAGAAGGTGCAGTCTGGGCTGAGGGGACCCTCCCCTCCCACCCTGTGCATGAATTTCATGCATTGGGACTCTAGTCCACTTAATCAGGAATAAGACCAAAACCAATGTGGAAGAGGCCTAAAATAGTGATACAAAATACTGTTAAATGTGATACCTGCTATTTGGGAAAAATCTAATCTTACTCCAAAGAGGCTTTCACTGGCCTAAGACTTTGTAATGAAGGCTTACTGTTTCTTTATCAAAGTGTAAAATAATTCCTCAGATACTTGTGGTATCCTTTGGGTCTTCCCTGATTTCTGCAGTGTAATGGCTGATCAGGTCTGGGTCCTGAAAACTAAAGTATGACAGAGTCTCATTGGCATCTTCCTGTGAAGAGCTGCTATCTATTGGATTCTAGGTCCTTTGCGGGTGTGACCAACATCATCATTTCTGGACTTTCTCACGTGTCTCCTATAAGGACTATAGAGCAATATAACACTTAATGGCCATTTGTAAGCTTCCCACCACAAGAAAACAAAGGACCAGGAAAAACTTGCTGGACACCAGGAGTCAGACTACATGAGGAATGGAAACTGTCCTAAAGACATGGGATTGCATACCTCATTCCATCTGCCTTACAAACCCACCATCCATGCCCCCCGAAACCACGGATGATGAGAGTTCCCCGCCATTGGCAGCCTATAAAGATGAGACTCCAGCTCCTGGGTGCTGCCATCATCACCCCAATGTCCTCTTGACTGGGTTCTGTGTAGCCCTTCTCTTTGGATACCCCACCCCCTATCCCCTTTCCTTAAATAAATTCACATTTTCTTTATCCACCATGTGAGATGGCTATTTAGTCTACCCACACACCACCTTTCAGCTCCTGCTGCCTCATGGCCTATTCAGGGCCAGAAGAGAGATCTTCTCTAGCGGGAAACATCTCCAGGGTTTTGTTTTTTTTACCCCTGGGAGCTGCCTTTTGATGTATCCTGAGGAATTCAGAAAAAAAAAGTGCTTTTCTTCACAAAGTCTGGTATTCAAGGGCTTTTCTGATGCACGCTCTAAAGCCCTGCTTTGGATGACAGATGTTGAAGAATAGACTCCTTGTTTCAACAATCCTTATGCCCTGACCTTCAACCCTCTTTTTTTCTCTCTTTTCTTCCTCTCACAGATGAATGTCTAAGGACTGTGGAGAAGATCAGGATAAGGACCTGTACAAGGAAAGAGTATACTAATTTCTTTTCACGATATTGATTTGGGTTTTCTGAGCAGGATGCAAGGGTGATTTCTCTCCTGGGTTCTTGTCCAGATGGATTCGAAGAATGAAGCCATGGGCAAAAGGTGGTAGATGGAAAGGGTGGAAATTTACTGGAAGCAAATACAGAATCCCACATGGAGAAGAGGTCCCAAGGAGGTAACTCACTAATTTCCATTTTTTTTCTAAGGTTTCTAAAGGCCACAGTATTTGTTTCTTGATGCTCTCTTCTTTTTGGTCATTCTTTTGCAGAATATCAGCTCCAAAGCCTACACTCCAAGTGGTACACCCCACGCTCTCTCCCCCTTGAGTGGTAAAATTCTCTATCTCTTATGAAAATCTGTTTTCTTCTCTCTCCCACTTGTCAGCATTTCTCTATCCTCTGTGAAAGTTTGTTTCCTCTTTTTCCTCATACCCTGTGGCTTTTCCCTATCTTCTGTGAATGGATGTCATCTTCTTCCCTTATCCTGTGGAATCCAACCCCCTTTATTTTCTCTGTGAATGTATACCTTTGACGGGTCCAATCCCTCACCTATGCCTCCTTCCCTATGGACCCTCTATTCTTAAAACTCCCTAAACCTTCCTACTTTATCCCTAAAACTCCTTTCAGTTTCATCATCAAACCTGTGAATATTTCAAATGTGTAAATGATTCCTCTTTTTAAAACTAAGCATACGTAACACGGATTTGGGTACTCAAGTGAGTAACCTTCTTAATATGTGCCAAGAATGATCGTTTTGTCTGAATGTATTTTGTTTGCAAACTGTACTGACAATTCCTTCCTCAAGCTCTGTAACCTCCCAATTCTTCATATCAGCGTTAGTTCCATCAAGCTGGAAGGGGTTAGGAGTACTGACAGAAACATGGAAGGGAGACCTTTATAAAGAAAAGGTGGAAGCAAAGTAAGAAAATTATTAATTGGCTCTACAGCTTAAATTCTAATTGACTGTTTGTAATTGGTTGGCCTTAGGTTTCCATTTGTGAGCTTGAGGATGTACAGGCTTAGATTTTGGTTTGCTTGCATGGGCTGGCATAGCATTAGAGCCACCTCAGGCTAAACGCCTTATTGTTTAATATAATGGAACTTAAACTTCTCTAAAATTATGTAGATACTCAACTTATAGCAGTTGTAATTGTACTATAGTAACAGATGAAGAATAGTGATAATGACAAATAAGCTTTAGTGTATAGTCAGAAAACCAGCATGCACTGGAATAGTGAGATATCCAGTCTATAGTTGTACACATGGTCTCCAGGCTTCTTTCCATACCTCTCTTCACCTCAGTGTCATCATTCTACTCATACCCCCTCTATGGCTCACACATGAACCACTATTTGAAGAGGATCTCTCGGTCACCCACAGAATTAATAATCCTATGAAAATGAATAAATGTCACTTTAAAAATGGTTGATTTGTCTATTCTTTCCTCAAAGCATAATTTCCTCATTCCCAAAACAGATAATTTGAAAGTTAGTAGTACCTCATACTTATCTCTCTCACAAGATTAAAAAAAAATGGCTTAGTTTATAGTAAACAGCAGTTATAATTTGAAGTATCAAGAATTGTCTTCTGCCAAACCTGGTTTGGCTCAGTGGGTAGAGCATCAGCCTGCGGACTGAAAGGTCCCAGGTTCGATTCTGGTCAAGGGCATGTACCTTGGTTGCGGGCACATCCCCAGTGGGGATTGTGCAAGAGGCAGCTGTTCGATGTATCTCTCTCATCCATGCTTCTAATTCTCTATCCCTCTCAATTCATCTCTGTAAAAATCAATAAAAATATATTTTAAAAAAAGAATTGTCTTCTTTTCCCTACATCAAGATAGGATCCTCTTACACATTATTATGAAGAAAAGAAGTTGGCATTTTTAAAAGACAAAGAAGAGCATTTTGTTTTTTTCCTTTCAAGGAGACATTTCAATATCTTAAGTGCTCATTTGCAATCCTATAAAAAGTTTTCTTTCTTTTTAAATGTCAAGGTGATTAATGTAAAATTAAGCTCTCAACTCATTCTTTGCACCTTAAGTGACATTAATAGGTGGGAGATAAACAATTATAAGTAGGTTTTCCTGAGGCTAAACACCTTTACCTTTGAACTTAACTTATTACATAATTCAAACACATTTTCTGCTCTAAATATTTTTAAGACATTAAACAAACACTAAAGTACCAAAAAGGCAAAAATGTACTCACAACAAATTTAATTGCATATCCAGCAGAGAAGCAGCTATATTTAAGTGACTATCATTCCTCAAATAATCAAATTTGTTTTAACTACCAAAATAACACCAACAATAATAGATCTTATATTTTGTCATTCACCGTATTTCCAAATTACTGCATTACCAGAGTTTTTTTTTGCTCACAACAACCCTATGAAATATGAAAATTAAGTATTATTGGCCTCATAAAAATTGTGAGACAGAGAGAATGACAGGGCTCCACGGAAAATCACATAGATAATTAACGATAAAGATAGAACTAGAATAAAAAGAATTTCGTTCTCTGCCAAATTTTTGTCCACCTAGAGCAGTGGTCAGCAAACTGCAGCTCATGAGCCATATGCAGCTCTTTGGCCTCTTGAGTATGGCTCTTCCACAAAATAGCAAGGCCTGGGTGAGTCTATTTTGAAGAAGTGGTGTTAGAAGTTTAAGTTTAAAAAATTTGGCTCTCAAAAGAAATTTTTATCGTTATACTGTTTGAAAGATTCTCCTCTTTCCAAACTGGTGGGCGGAGTTTAACACATGACCCCTTAAGGCTCCTCCCCTCCCCCAAACTGGTGGGCGGAGTTTAACACATGACCCCTTAAGGCTCTCCCCCCCTCCCAAACTGGTGGGCGGAGTTTACACATGACCAGTGTAAGGTTCTCCCCCCCTCCCAAACTGGTGGGTGGAGCTAACAACATGACTGGCACCTGCCAAAGGGACATCTCCAAGACAGTGAACCACCAATTAGCATAGGCCAATGTGCCCTTGGGGCCCATCCCTTCCTGTTCCACCCTGGGCCCAACCCCCTCCCTTTCCTTCCTTTAAGAAGGATCCCAAGCGAGACACGTGCTGCTTTTTGGAGGTGGACCTCCATTAGCCCGGACTGGGTCCGATTTCCTGTCCCCTCTCCCCCCAATTCTGACCTCTCTGCCTCAGTGATGGGTCCTGCCCATTACCGGGGAATAAACTTTCTTTAAAACTCCTTGTTCTGTTTCCTGTTTCCTTTCAAACCTAACACTGTTAATATTTGGCTCTGTTGACTAATGAGTTTGCTGACCACTGGTCTAGAGTAAGCCCTCTATTCACAATAATATAAAGTGTTTTTGGAATATTTAATATTTATATATAAGTCTTAATTCTATAATTTGATGTAAAAAGGTGAAAAAATAGATTTTGAACACTGTTGCTAGGGAAATAATATCCTATCCATATCGATATAAAAGATAATATTCATCTGAGCGGAGGCTGCAGTCCCATGACTACAGGCACCTCCATTTCCATGCTTCAGTCTCCGGCCCTCTGGCCTCATGGGGTGGTCCTAGTGATATCTGAATCACCTGCAGGGCCGTTCTCCCCCTTTCTAGAAGCATAACACACATTTACAGCAGAACAATTTTATATTCATAGAATCAAAGAAGTCCTTCCAACAGCCCTCCCTCACTCCATCCCATTTGCTCTCTTCTCTTCAGGCCCACCTACACTATTTCTGCTGGTCTAACCTCATCTCCATTCCTGGCTTCTATTAGATGGCTGATTAGGTCCATGGTTTATACCCACTCCAACCTCCTCATCAAAATGCTTGGTCTGTCACACCCTCCCTCAGTGTTCTCTTCAGAACCTGCTCTCATTTTTTGCAAGATGGACAGGCTGAGAATTTTTATTTAGTCTTTAAGTTCTACTTTATTTTTTAGTTATTGCTTATCAATTTTTTACCCTTCAATATATTTCTCTCTTCTTTAGTTAAAAGCAGTCAGGAGGAAATGAGCCACTGCTTCAACACTTCCTTTAGAAATCTTCTCAACTAAATACCCAATTTTATAACTCCCAAGTTCTACCTTCCACAAAACAGTAGAACATGGACACAATTCAGCCGGGTTCTTGTTCATTTTACAACAAGCAACACCTTTTCTCTTGTGTCCAATAACATATTCCTCATTTCTTCCTGAAACCTCCTGAGCATGGCCTTTATCATCCATATTTTTACCAAATCCTATACATGATTATTTATGTACTTGCTCTGAAGATGAAAGTGTTCATGCAAGTTTCATTTTGTTACTCAACTCTCTCCAGGATCACTTCTAACAGTTCATACACTTTTCATATCATGTTCCTCAAAACTCTCTCAGCTTCTATTATACATTTCTAAAGCCACGTCCACATTTATAGGTTCTTGTAACAGTGGTGTCCTGCTTCTCAGTACCAAAACCTACCGTATCTTAGTTCAGGCTGCCCTACTAAAATACAATAGACTGGGTGGCTTAAACAATAAACATTTACCATATCAATATTGATATAAATGGTAATTATCATGTTAATATTGACTTAAGTGATATAGTTGCCTATAAAATGACATACATACAATGAAGTACTTAATGGTGGCTGAAACTAATAAGAAAAAACTCATTTAAAAAGCATGTTTGTATGGTAGCACATATATAAAAATTGGAATATGTCAGAGAAGATTAGCTGGCTCCTATCCAAGTATGACACACATTTTAAAACACCTTATGTATACTTTGTAAATCATGTGTGCTTGCAAATTGTTTCATTATAAATCTGAAAGAGTTTCTGCAAGATATTCAATGCTGGATAATAGGCAACTTTACTAAAATATGTTTAAAAATTTTTAAAGCTTGTAATTTCAAAGTCACTATTAAAGTTGAAATTTTAAGTCTTAGGTGCTAAAAGTGGCCTACATTGTTTTCTGAATTAATACTACATTCCCAGTATTTTGCTTTATCTCAGGAAGTAGATTTAAAATGGTAATTATATTTTAAAATGCTATGACACTGTAGTATTTGAATATTATTTATGATTCACCAACTCATTTGTGCTCTACTAGAGATTTTCAATTCTAAAGGGAATAAAACAATTTAGAGATGATAAAGTACATATTAATATTGCAAAAACACAATACATTGTAGAGTAAATTATAGTAATCTATAGTGTGAAATAAGAGATGCATTGATCATAACAACTTATTTTGCTCTTCAATTATTTTCACCTACTGCATCTAATTTTTCTATATATGTCCACATTTATTTTATAATGAATTAAAACAATTTTTATACTTAGATGTTTACTGAAGCTTGAGAATTCCTTTTGAGAAAACAGCACTGTAAGATGTTGAGGTAAAAGGAAAAGGTGAGAAGGAAAATGGTAATTTTAGAAATAGAAAAATGTACAATACATTGGAATGCCAGTTTGGAAAACTATATGCAACATAGTAATTAGAGTAATAAAAGACTATATAAAATTATGTCAAAAATTCAGATGAATATTTAAGTGATCTACAATTAAAGAAATGTCAACAAACACATTATAAGAATGGATACATTATTTTATTTTAGAAAATCACTTATTACATATACCGTATTTGCCAGCGTATAAGACCATTTTTTGGCCCTGAAAAATATGCCTCCAAGTGGGGGGTAGTCTTATATGGCGAGTATATAACAAACTCTGTATTTTGAGTGGAAATGTTAGGGGGTCGTCTTATACGCCCAGTCTCTTATACGCTGGCAAATACGGTATTTTTCAGGGCTAAAAAATCGTCTTATATGCCGGCAAATACGGTAATTGATTATGATTAAATATTTCTTAAAGTGTCATTTGTGAAATTTAAAAATGTTTTTAATTAAGGGTTTGCATTGATTTGGCCTGTACCAAAATAACCTTTAGCATCCATTTTGTGATTATAAAGTATTAAAAACAATTAGTAAAAATGTCATTATACTATTTAATAAAGGAGTCATATACAAATTAACCATACTCCGCTAATTAATCCAGAGCTAATACTTCACAAAAGGATAATGAATCCTATATCTGGTCAAGTGTTTTTAATTTATTTTTTAATATGTTTTTATTAATTTTAGAGATATTGTAAGGGAGCGGGAGAGAGAAACATGCATCCGTTGGCTCCTGCATGCTGCCTACTGGGAATCAGGCCTATCTCTCAGGCATGTTTCCTGAGTGGGAATCAAACCAGTGACCTCTTGGTGCATGGGACAACCCTCAATCCACTGGGCCATACCAGCTGGACTGGTCAAGATTTTTTTTAAATTAAAAAGTTAACAAACAAGCCGAGACCGGTTTGGCTCAATGGATAGAGCTTCGGCCTGCGGACTGGAAGGTCCCAGGTTCGATTCCAGTCAAGGGCATGTACCTTGGTTGTGGGCACATCCCCATTAGGGGGTGTGCAAGAGGCAGCTGATTGAT
Organism: Vespertilio murinus; assembly: GCA_963924515.1. Lineage (NCBI taxonomy): Eukaryota > Metazoa > Chordata > Mammalia > Chiroptera > Vespertilionidae > Vespertilio > Vespertilio murinus. Next base: position 44,543,299 of record OZ004707.1, read on the forward strand.
GATTCTCTCTCATCAATGTCTCTAAGTCTCTATTTCTCTCTCTTCCTCTCTGTAAAAAATCAATAAAATATATTTTATAAAAATCACTCTCAATAAAATTTGAAATAATTAAATCTGAGAAAATAAGTTATATAAGGTTATCAGATGAATGGTCATGAGAAAAAGGATTAAAAATACTTACTGGAATGTGTTCATGTCAGTTACACAGAAAATATATTATTCTTAAGTAAAAGAATGTTGTTGGTAGAGAGACATAGATAGCCACAAAAATATGCCATGAGAGAGAAAACTGATGGCACACTAAGGCACAACCCTATAGGTTTTGGAAGACTACCATATCTATTCTATATGATTATCTACACAGTAACATTTTTTTCTTCAACTCAGCATAGTTTCCCTAACAAAATAGTTTTGTACCAGATATAAGAGAAAAGAACCAGAGACTGATTTTTAAAACTATATGGGGGGGGGGGGGGATTCTCCCATTCCAATAAAAGTTTTCTAAAGAATTTTTTTCTAAGAACTCTTTTTCTCTACAGGTTGGCAAATTGGGCTGTTAAAAACCAAAATTCAACTAAGTAAATTTAAAGATAAAAAGAGCTTTACCCAATGATACATGACACTGGCAGCATCCCATTCAGCAAATAGAAAGAAGCTCCCAAGAGCTGCACAAAATGAAAGGCTTTTATAGGCACAAGGGGGTGGGGAAAACGTAATTTCTAGGAACCAGTATATTGTCTCAGACAAGGTCACTTGTCTATGGGAGAAGCAAGGGGTCTATCAGGCAGATGACCTCACTAGCACTGACCAAGTAATTCCAGATTGGACTGGTTAAAGGTTACATTCCTGGGAGAGGCTACAACTGCAATTAGGTTAGGTATTGATTGGTGTGCTGAACTGGAGATTAGCACCAGTGGTTCCATTTTGGGCCTCTTATCTCTTTTTTAATACCTCCAAAAGTTATTTCATATGATAAGTATATACAGAATCATATATTGCCCACTTTTTAGGTTAAGAGTGCTTATAGTTAATGGATTATTCTCATAATTTTCAATAAAACTAATTTTTGATGGCTGAAGACACTAAAGAATCTAGTATGTTGGTTAAAATACATACTGATAAAAATAGATATTAACCTGCATTTGTGTGTTAAAATAAAGACATATGAATGAGACAAAGTATAAAGATAACTGGTAGATACAACTGGGCAAACTTGAATATTGAATGTCCTAAACATTAGAAATTCAAAGTCTTTGAATGGCCCTTTCTCCTTACTCCAACCCTCAGGTTTTGAATGTTAAAAATAAGAAGTAAAAATCTCATTGCCACATTTATGCATTATTAAATGATAGCAAAATTCATTTTATTTTCACTCAATACAATGTTAAAAGTATTCATTATGCAAACCATGGATTCTTTACTGAGTAAAGCTATTATGCTTGTTCAAATGTACTTTATAATCTGTTGCATTTTAATTCTTCCTTTGAGATAGTGAATGTTGAATAAAATTTAAATACCTCAATATATTATTTTACTCTGCTGTTCAAAAAAACTTTTAAAGAAGTAAAAGGGTCATCTATCATATGATTGGATATAATTAAAAGGTAGTGTTGATCTAGTCCAGATCCACAGAGAGATAAAGACACACAATTTAAAATAAATTAATATTTTATTTTAAAATTACACTATTCTATTTAGGTTTTACATTTATAAGTGACTTATGCTAATATAAGAGGGCAATATCTATGCATTAAAATTCACTTGAGAAAGAACAAGTTATGCAGAGAAATTTTAAAGAATATTTTTTCATTTGGGGGAGAGAGAGAGAGGGAGAGAGAGCGATAGCGAGAGCGAGAGAGAGAAAAACAGAGCCACAATTGCCAGGGCACAAATTTATTTATTTTTCTACAGGAGAACAATATTTATTGCACAAACTACTTTTAAGAATTATTTTCTTTGTAGTTGGAAGAATTGTAACTGAAAAGAAATATCAATTATACCTTTTTGCTATTCCCTTGACTCCTGTGACAGGATTAGCTTGGGGAAAACTTGGGGCTACCTTGAATATGAGCTTCTCAGGGGAGAAAAGCAAGTCAAACTTAACCTTCAAAAGTTTCTTTATGGTATTGGCTGTCTGGGAGGCTGTCAAATTGTCCTGTGTCCTTTGGGGATGAAAACCTTTGCAATTTTTAAATCTGAATATGACTACTTTATATTGATGTCTTAGGATATCACAGTGATTTTTGGATTATGGGAAATTATTTGGGTATTATCACATGCATTATTATTATAAAGAATGATTTTATAATTCTCATTTTGCTTCAGCTTGGAATCAGAAAAATCTGTGTTTTAATAGGTGGTATTTTCAAAGACATTTAACAAAACATTACTGCAGTACTTCTTGCTGATCTCATTGTTTACAAGGTTGCAAGCATGCCAGCCCTTAATTATTCAAGCCAGTGGGTAACTGTCAATGAGCAGAGGGCACTTTCATTTTAATCAATTGATACAATTTCTCCTTCCAACTCATCTAAAATATCAGCCACTTCCTGGAACTATATTTGGACTATTTAATTTATTTCCCTTTTATTCGCCTTTTATGCCTCTTGGTACAACTCCCACAGTGAAATTGCTTCTGCGTAAATCACCAATAATTTTCATGCTATGAAAGCAAATGGATACTATTTGGTGTTGTGTGCAATAGAAAAAAAATTATCAATCCTTCTAGGTTGGTTTAGGTGTTCTAATAGTTAAATTGATGGAAGACTATGCCAATTTAACTGTTAGAAATATAAGAAAATAATCAAATGTAATTACATGCATTATACACACATACATACATACATACATGAGAGATTCAGAGACAGGGAGGTAATATGAGGTATATATGACATCCTGAGCTAAGGAATGAAGGAAGATGCCTTGAAGCTTCACAGGAGCAGTGGGTCATGCACAGGATGATGTTCAGTCATTGCAGTTTTCCCTACCATATAGATAGATCATAAAAAGTTATTTCCGATGATAACTCTTATTATGGGCACCACCCCAAATTTAAATTCTTAAGTGCAAGATAAAAGTTTCTCCTGTGTTCTCAGGGTATCACTTGCTTTAAGCTCAATATAATTGACATGCCAAAGTAGCCCAATCTGGGGAAGCCCTTCAATGATTATTTTGTTTAACCTGTTTTCATTCATTCTTTAATGGATTATTAAACATCTGGCATTGCCAGGCATCGGGCAAATAGAGGTTCAGAAGATAGACACAGAATATGTCTTTTCTTCTTCCTTTTTGTTGTTTTACTTGCATCCTTCCCAGCATTAAGTATTTTTTAACTTTATTATTGACACTTTTACAGGTGTTTCTATCTCCCACCTCCTTTGCCAGTCTCCACCCACCCTCCTCTCTTTATTTATTCTTATCATTGCAGTCCCTTTAGCGTTTCTTTCACTGATATTTTGGTGGTAATGATAGCCTTGCTGGATAACATAGTTATGGATGCAGGTCCTTGCTTTTTATTACTTTGAATACATCATGCCATTCCCTTCTGAACTATAGTCCTTCTGTTGAGAAATCAACTGACAGCCTTGTGGGAACTCTCTTGTAGGTAACAAACTGTCTTTCTCTTTCTGCCTTTAATATTCTCTTTGTCCTTAACCTTTGCCATTCTAATTATGATGTGTTGTCGTGTGATTCTCTTTGGGTTTATCTTGATCAAGACTCTCTGTGCTTCTTGAACTTGTGTGACATTTTCCTTACCAGTTTAGTGAGTTTTTTCTCTCTATTGTTTGGTTGTTTCTTTTGCCATTATTTCTTCAAACAGGTATTATATCCCTTACTCACTTTCTTCTCTTTCTGGTACCCTTATTTTATGGATGCTATATTTTATGATGTCCAAAATTCCCTTAACCTATCCTCATCTTTTAAAATCGTTTTGTCTTTTTGTTGCTCTAAGTGGTTTATATATATATATATTTTTATATCTTATCTTCTAAATCACTGATTTAGTCCTCTACTTCATCCAACCTACTATTTATTCCTCATAGTGTCTTCTTTATTAATGTATGGCATTCTTCATTTCTAACTTTTTAATGGCTTCTATGTATTTTTTCATGCTGTTGAGTATCCTTATAACTATTACTTTGAACTCTGTTTAGATAAATTGCTTTCCTTTATTTAACTTAGCTCTTTTTATGGAAATTCCTCCTGTTCTTTCATTGGTTCTTTGTCTCCCAATTTTCTGTCTCTTTGTGTTTTTTTCTTTTTTCTATGTATTAGAACTGATATGGCTCCAAGTCTTGGTGGGGTTGCCATCTGTAGTAGTTGTCCTGTGGGACCCAGTGGTGCAATCTTCTTGATTTCTTAAGCTGGATACTCTAGAAATGCCTCAACCCCTTCTCTCTGGCAACCATATCACTGATGTTAGTGACCATGGGTTTCAGTTTCATATCCCACACATGAGTGCAATCATATGGTTCTTAGCTTTTTCTGACTGATTTGTTTCACTTAGCATAATATATACCAGAATTTAGAAGGATAGAAGGCAAATTATTTTCTGATTCCACAGAATGCAGAATTAGAGGAGGCTATCTTAACCAGGAATGGTCATTGGAGCTTTTTATATTATAAATGGGGTTTAAGAAATGGTGGCCTTGTATAAGTAAGGAGAAAACATGATAATCCAGAAACAAATGAATAAAATTCATCATTTACTCATTAAAGCTAATAATTTTTCTTTCATTTCTGGCCAAATACATAATTATTGGGACTCTTATCTTAGCTCCAGAGGGAAGTCTGGGTCCTAGAAGTAAAAATAATAATAAAGCAGACAGGGAGTCACTAAATTATTATCAACTATAGTCAATCCACAGGGATTTTAACATCCACCATACCCTCAAGTCTAGCTTTCATGATGTGTTTATAATTTGTACATATTACCTAGAATTATTTATACACATGATTATCAAGAATTTATGAAATGGCAAAATGGATCTAACATCATTTTTACAGTCTCACATAAATAATGTTAAGGAAATTCATCTTAGAAATAAAACCAAAGTGGAAAAATCTGAGATACCTAATAGAAAAAATAAGATTAGTCTTACACCCCCAGACCTTGCTTTGTTTTCCTTTCCATGAAACCTACGTTGGTCTTATCTATTTATACCATGTTTACCTCTGCTGACTCTTATTCCCATCAGGACTTTTCTGTAAATCTGTCTATTTCCCCTGCCAATTGACAAAGGATATAGCATAGGTTCTGCGAGCAAACTTGCTTTATGAGATCTCATCACTTCTCTAAATCTTGCCTGCTCCATGACACTAGTTTTCCAGACAAATTTTGGGTTCCTATTAACATAATTCCCTGATCTCACACATAGTCATTTAACAAGGCAATGTCTCTTAATTAAAACATATGATTAGCTTTATCAATTTAAATAAAGATGACTCTAATTTGGACATAGACATGGAGTTTTAAAGTTAGAAGGGGCCTCGGAGATCACTGGTAAATGAATGGTTTTAGTAATTGTTCTCCCTGCTGTGTGCATTAGCATCTTCTTGCATTCAGTGCTGTCAAATACAAACTTTTAAAAGGAATAATCTGACCTTAGGAATATAGAAAGTTTCTAATAGTTGTGTTTTTTTAATAATCTTGCTAATGTCCTCTGACCTTACAGTTCGTGAAATAATTATCCATTATGTTAGGATATCATTTATGGCTTAGAGTAGATAATATAAAGGATTACTACCAAGGCAGTTTCTTCTCTACACTGACAGTTTTCTTAATCTCTTTCCCTATGGCAACAGAGCAATATTTTCCCAGTATGTTAATTCTTTTGTACTTTAAATATAGATAAATGTAATCATGCTGAAAACCTGGGGCTACCTAATACGTCTGGATTGAAATCCCAAACTGCAGAAAAGCATTGATTCATACATTAGTTTTCTACAGAACCTGGCTACAACTATACTAGTATGTGAAGGACCACATGGCTCTCAAGTCAGTCCATAATTATCATAGTTGTGAAGAATAAAATCTAATATGCCTCAATCCTGATTATAATATTACTAGAGGCCCGATGCATGAAATTCATGTATGGCTAGGATCCTTAGGCCTGGCCATCGATCAGGGCCAATCTGTGTGGCAACTGGAGGGGCAATCAGAGGGGCCTCTGCTGGCACCCACTTTGGCTGGCCTGGGGCCTGTGGGCCAGGGACAGCTCCTGCATTGAGCATCTGCCCCTGATGGTCAGAGCATGTCATAGCAACTGGTTATTCCACTGGTTGTTCTGCCATTTGGTTGATTCACATAGTAGGCTTTATTATATAGGATTCTATAAAATTAAGTAAATTTGCTATTTTTTGTGTGTGTGTGCATGTGTGTGTGCTTTGTACAAATTATAGGTAAACTTTATTGATGTACAAAGAAAGTGTAAAGCTTTTATTTTAAATTTTTAATTCAGGGGGAAAAAAGAATAATTGGCTTAAGATAGAGGAAAAGGAAAAAGATACAGTAGAGCAGAATCTCTGAAATTTTGTAAGGGAATTAATCAAACAAATCACACATATAAACCAAATTATACTAAAAACAGTGTTTTAAAATTAATATAGCATAAGTTACCAAATGAATTTAGAGAACCTAAATCTGTGTGTCTCATATGAAATTAGTCTATCTCAATAATGCGAACACTTGAATTAAAAAAATTCTATAAACCTGGGTATGAACTTGTTCTAAACGATGGTCAATTACATGAAAAATGAAAGTCTATCTGAAATTTCATATGTTTTATATGAATTGCTCTATTTTTACTTAGTTTCTAACTATCTGTATATTATGACTATGTCATTTCTGAGGTAGTTAATATAAAAAGTATGTAACAAGAGGTTGTATTTGATGTCAGTTTCAAAATAAACTCTTGGTTTATTATTTGTTGGGTTGAAAAGACTGAAACTAACACATCTGTTCTTTTCAAGAATAACATTAAAACATGGCATTAAAAATTGTTACAACCTTTGATTCTATGATCTGAGTGGCAGAATGCAAGTCACAATTATATAATACTATTATCTTTTAAAAATTAAAAGGGGTGAAGCAAGAAACTATCTCTCCCCATGGCAGCTTTATGAATATTGTTCAGTGATGATAGGTGTGGCATTTTGATACAATCAAACTTTGCTGCTTTACTGTAAAATTGTAAAGCACTTATTGATGATGGAGTAGGTGGTTGACTTTATAACATAACATTATTAGATATTCTCTAAATTTATAAATATTTATTGTATTCAACTATTGCCATTGTAGAGCCCTTCTTTCAAGCTTCTTTGGCTAATCTAATAATTCGACTGACATCAACAGATTAACAGGAAGAAAAACATTTAATTTCATACATTTGGAAGCCCTATGATGATATAAGACTCAAAAGAAATAAGCAAAACAAGCAACTTTTATATCTTTTAGACAAGGAAACAAATCTATGAAGAATCGACAAGACAAAGACATTTGGTCTTGGGTAGTGAATTAGTGAATAAATAAGAAGATTTGTTTATATAGATTTCTTAGCTCTCAATTTCTACGTCTGGTGATAAGGATGCCTTTTACCCTACTAGTCAGGGAGAGTAACTTTTACATAGAAACTTTATATTTGCAGGGGGACAAAGTGGAGGCAGAACATCCTTCTTGCCCTGGCTACTTCTGAAATAACTTTAATTTAAAATAATAAATAACATATTTGGGGGTGGCATATTCTGTTCTCCTTCATCATCTTTCATTGCAATAAAGTAATATTTTGAATGAAAATCCAGTTGTTGACTGAATAATCATCTCTATCTTTAACTAAATAATTATCTCTATTTTGAGGCCTTGTACATATGTGATGCAACTATTAATTTGGGTCCTATTGTGCAGAACAGGTAGAAACAAGATAAAAACAACAACAACAACAACAAAGTTTTAAACAGATCATGAAAAGTCCTAAATGTGTTGATAGGTCATATTTTAATCATTAGTCAATGCTGGTCCAGAGGTAATATTTTAAACAAAATAATATAATTAGATTCATCACTGAAAGATGATTCAGATAGTGTGAGAAAGGACTAATTGGGACAAGATGGGAAAAGGAAAGTCACCTAGTTCTAATAATCTACATGAAAAATGTTATGGGGCCAGAATAAAAAGGATTAGGATGGAGAGGATGATGGGATTTAAAAATAATCAAGAATTAGAATTGCATATGCCTTACTACTGATTTGACACGGGGCAGAGATAGAGAGAGAGCATGGCTTGGGTAACTAGTAAATGATTTTATTTTCTCAGGTAGTGAATATGAAATTTTGAGAAAGGAAGATTTTGAGTTGAGTTTTGAATATGTAGAGCTTGAAATAAGTGTGTTGTAAAGGTGAACAGCCTGAGATGAGAAATTTTTTTTTTCCTTAGAGTGTGGTTGCGGTAGCCCAGGGGATAAATATAAAGTGAAGACAATTAATGATGACATTCTTAGAAACATTGCCTTTAGGTTGAGAACCAATGCTCAGGAGGATCAGTAGAAAGAAACTGCAGAGCAAAAGGTAGATAATCAACAAAGACTGTTACACAAGTAGCCAAGTTTCAAGAGTTTCCTATATAATAAAAAAAGGTAATATGCAAATTAACTGTTACTCAGTCACAAAGATGGTGGCACCCATAGCCACAAGATGGCGACACCCACTCCCTTAAGCCTCGCCAGTGTCCCCCAGTCCTGGGGCCTGCTGCTGAGAGTGGGCAGTGTGAGTGGCCTGATGGAATGCTTGCTTCTTTGCCTTGGGGAAGGAGGGCCTCTGAACAGTGGGCACAGAGAGACCAGGACGGGATTTTTGCTTTGTTGCCACAGCAACGCCCAGGCCACAGAGGGCCTCTGGGGGACAGGGAGGCTGGCTGGCAGCCTCCTTGGCTGAGCACAGGCCCAGAGAGGAGACTGGGGTCCCGCTTCCCACTGAAGCAGGGTGGTTCAGTGGCATGCTTCAGTTCCCAGCCGATTGCACATAATATCATACAATGGGCTACTAGTTTTTCATAAAAACAAAATAATGAATAGTGTAAAATCTAATGCCAAGACAAAAAAGAGGGATGAAAAGAAGTCATTTGATTCATGCACTAAGATACCATTAAGCTTATCCTAAATTCATACCCTGGATCCATAAATGTTATTAGGAAAAAGATGGAATTCACCTGGAAATATTTTAAAATTGAAAGTTAATTTCTAGAACCAGAGAAGTTCTATAAAGCAGAGGGCTTCAAATTTTGATGACAGATACTTATTAATTAATAAAAACAGAGCCCACTGCTCATGTAAATAAAACTAATTATAAATTTTATGCATTCACTACTCTAATGTAATTATATTATAAAACATATAGCATGATTAAAATTTTAAGTGATTGAAGTGGAAATAACAAAATATTTAAAATAATTATATTTCAGCTAATATAATTATCTTATGAACACGCTTGCTTTCAGCAAAAATTGTGAAGGAAACTAAGAACACATCTTGAACAGGCCTCTCTGATGGTGTGAAAATTAAAATTATGGTGTGAAAATTAAATTAATTGGTAAGAAAAATCTTGCCAAAAAAGTCAGCCAGGAAATTTTGCTTTCCTCAAAGATTAACTCCAAGTTTATAAGCGTCCATTCTCTCTAATGTGAAAGCTTTTATTCTAAATACAAAAGAAAATAGTTTATTTTTATAGGAAAGAAAAATCATGCTGTGTGTTATTATTCATATTATTTTGATCAAAACATCTGCTGTTTGTCACTGAATAGGAAGGAGATTTCTAAAGTGAATTCATATCCTAAGAGGGGGAAAATTTCATTACAATTATCTCTCTACTTCCCAGCATCCCCATCATGTCCCAAGGACAAAGAAATGAAAAAACATTTCAAAAGCTTTCAGTGGCAAGCTGATCATCCTGATGATACAAGACAGGAGCATCGTACATTCTGAGTATCAACCACTTCCTGAGAGCATTACAATCATTTCATTGAAGCAATTTGCCATTAGGATTAGTTTATTTTTACATAGATTATTAAATAATCTTTTCAAGATATATGCATTCTTCTTTAAAAAAAAAAGATTTTCATTTGCTATCTAGTGCAGCATATAGACATGCCACCTGGGGAACACACCACGCCACTAAATAACAGTTCTTACCTGAAAAGGTTATTAGCTTTACTCTTTTCTATTTGTTAATTATAGAGGTACTTCATTTTTTTACATTCATTGCGCTAATGTAATTATATTATAAAACATACAGCTAAAGGGATGTGAACTACTTCTTCCTATATTGTCTGTTGGTATTTTAGTTTTTCAACATGTGTGTCAGATATTTATTTCATCCCAAATCCACCATGTAATTTTAGGTCAGAAAATTATATGAATTTTAAAAATCAAATTTAGAAGAAATATAGGAGTCTTCATTCAAAGATAAATATGTGATTTACTAAAGGATGCAAAAGATAGAAAGTAAACTGAGCAGTGAATATGCCTGACGTTGTTAATCCTGAATTCAAAAGGATGCTCCTGTGACCTTGACTCATCAGTTCTGTTAATCAGCCTTATCCTGAAAAGTGAAGCATTTTTAGCTTTATCTCATAGGGATTTTAATTAATTACTGATTACAACATATTCTGAAGAAACAAACACTCATTAAGTACCAAGCTGTTGGCAAGGTGCTATCTCCTCACCTCACTAGTGAACGCTGAGTGAGCTTGAAAAAAATTACATAAAGACTTGGTTCTCCAGTTTTCATCGGTATGACATGGTGGCATAAATTAAATCGATCCCATCAATTTCAAATCAAAGTTATAACTTTTTATTATCTTCTGCATGTATTCTTATTCTGCATGTAATCTTATTTTTTTTATTAATAGGGAGAAAAGTACCCAAGTCTCTTATTAACAAAAGCCATTCAAAAGTTACTCTAAATTATGGGCATATTTACAGTTTTAATGGGTGATAACTTATTATTACAATATTAATTTCCATCCAAATCAGCAGTTCTGGTGAGCTTTTAAACTAAAATAAAGTAAGGAGGATGGACTCAAAATATTTTCTCTTCTATTAAACTAATCATAGTTATCATTGCTGTAAATTGATCTATTTAAGATGAGCTAAAAACTAACTTTGAGTGGCTAATGCTTAGAAAAGAATTTTAGTTTTGTTTATCGTTCGCTGAGAAACAATTATATTAAAGTTTTGGGTTAAACAAAAATTGCAATTCCAAAATATCAGGACTTCAGAAACTGCTCTATGGACAGATCAATTATTTTTCAATTTGGAAGACCTTTCAGGACTGGAGGAGAAGACTTGCATATAATGAGTCTTCAAGAGGGAGAAATTGATGATGGTGTGAAAGCTTTACAATGCAAAGGTCTTGTCTGCAAGTATTTACATTTTATCCCTCAAGCAGCCAAACAGAGGATGAGTAGTCCTCGCCACGGCTGCGCTTTGATTTCGGCTCTCTCTGTGGATCTCTTTATTTTCATTCACTTCCAGGGTCATCATGTTTCGAAATTGGGAAGGAGGGAAAGGACTCACTCCTCCTGCCTTATAACAAATTAGTGCCTCACCGTGTTTAATAACGGCATCCAATTGCAAATGTCACCAAACAGCTATTAGATAGCAAGTCCTATGCTCAAGACTCAGTGATGCATGACACCTCTGATTAGGTACAGTTTCCTTGGGGGGGGGGATGATTATTCTTAGAAGGAATATTTCATTACGCTGAGTCCAGTTTATGCAACCACACCCTGAAGCCTCATAAAGGTACGTAACTAAACCTCCATAATATAATCTATCAGTGCTTGTGGGCTGTCTCGGTGAACCATCTGTATGATTGAAGTGCACTATTCCAAGTTATGTGTCAGGGCTTATTAAAACTCTCATCAATTCCATTGTTGAAATTTTAAAAAAATGTTCTACCATTTCAATGCATGATTTATATTATCCTTCACTTGAAACAAAGCAGTGTTCTCTGCAGTTTCCAAGCAACACATCTTTGTCAATTACTATTTAGCATTGAATTCTGCACCGATATTCTTATTGCACTTACCTTCGTCACGGTGTGTATATGGAGAGTCTCGCAGAGAATAAAACTATTGCATTACTTTGACCAACTCTGCCACACGTCATGTGTAAACTTTCTATAAACAAGATCGATATATTAGGGTGTTCAAAACTGAATTGCATCAGTTGAATTTCTTTTTAGCAAAGGAAGAATTCAATTTAGTTAAAGCTTTCTTCAAAACGGATTATTACCAACCGGAGTTTTTATCTTATTTAGGAAGGAAATAGAGTAAAAATTCTGAACTCGGATACTATATTCACTCTTAAATTATAAATTGCCCAAGATAAGATTACAAGTACATAGCAGAAATGCAGATTCATTAAAATAGGCTAAAATATAATGATAATGATAGATACACATAAATTATAAGAGATACATATAATATACACATAATATACATATAATATACACACATGCTTTTCATGTGTGCTTGGCCTTGGTCTAGGCCTTTACATATATTAGCTGTCTAATGCTCAAATTAATGCTTAGCTTGATAATAAGTCTTGCATTAGTCTCAGTTTTTATAGATGAGGAAACCAAGATAGAGGGAGTTCGTATGATATTCCCAAGATAAAAAAATAATAATTGGCAAAGACAGCATTTAAAAAAAAAACAATAATCTAACTTGAAACTATTAACTAAAATAATTAATAGCTGTTCTAAAATTAATCAAGTGTCCATTTATGGTTCTATTTAAATTTAAATTCGAAGGTATACCAAAAGAAATTATCAGTGTTTCAATACATCCAGTTAGTTCTGAGTTTTCTGACAAAAGTTGTATAGCAATTGTTTGTTCCAAAAGCAATTATGATTCCATGACAAATCTTATTGTGAAAAGTATTACCAGAAGTAAAATAAAATGAGATACATTTTATTATTTTTTTTAAAATATATTTTATTGATTTTTTACAGAGAGGAAGGAAGAGGGGTAGAGAGCTAGAAATGTCGACGAGAGAGAAACATTGACCAGCTGCCTCCTGCACACCCCCCACCAGGGATATGCCCACAGCCAAGGTACATGCCCCTGACAGGAATCGAACCCTGGACTCTTCAGTCCGCAGGCTGATGCTTTATAAACTGAGCTAAACCGGTTTCGGCATGAGATACATTTTATTCCCCATGCAGTGAAGCTCCATACCTATTGTAGACGCCCAACTTTTTTACCTAGAAGATCTACTGCTATTTCCTGTTGCCAGGGTGATCTTCTCTGGAAAAATAATAAGGTCACGGAAAAGGCTTTGCAAAGTGGCTGTTGTTGCAGACAAGAGTTTCTCTATCGACTGGCACTGGAAGAAAAGTTATTGGGGATGGAGATTTCTCTCTGTGGATTTCTCTGTAAGTCTCTCTATGTTATTGATATTTTCCAGGCTAGAGGGAAAATAAAGTTTTAAAAAAAATACATCAATTCATCAAGTAGCATATTCTACTCATTTGCTTTAACAGATATGGTTTGGTTTTTCCATGCACACAGTGTAATTTATAAACTTCTTAGCTTTTTAGGAAGTCTTCTGTTATACATTTTGATAAAGTACAAAAATTAGCTTCTGGAAAAAAAGTATCTTAATGTTTTGTATGCTTTCTTGGAAAATAGACAGAATTCACATATAATAAAATGAGGCCTGACCAGTGTGGCTCAGGGTTTGAGCATTGACCTATTAACCAAGTGGTCATGGGTTCGATTTCTGGTCAGGGCACATGCCCAGGGTGAAGACTTAATCCCCAGTAGGGGGCATCCAGGTGGCAACTGATTGATGATGTTTCTCTCTCATTGATGTTTCAATCACTCTATTCCCTTCCCTTCCTCTCTCTAAAAATCAATAATAACATATTTTTAAAATAATGATGTACAAGAGACTTAATAGTTTTGATATAATTATCCAGCACAACAGTGTAAAATGCTAGCCATATTCACATATAGCCAAAATAAAGAAAAAAAGTTTACTGTGGTTATATGAAAATAGTTGCAGGTGGCTAAATATTTTATGTGCATTGGGATTTGAATAAGTGTTCTATGCTCCACTGTTCCAAAGTTTAAAATAAATGAACAATTCTCAATTTTTACCTGTGATATCATAAAGCTAAGGGTATAAAAGGGCTCAAGTTTACCCCTAATTCTAATGGAGTCATATGTTATTCATTTTTTTTCTGTTCTAAGTAGTCATGGATTATTTACTCTATGGTTATTATCTAACACATACTGAACAAAAATCAAAAGACATCATTTAAGTGAGCAGACACACCTATCCATATGTCTCATTGGCCATGTCTACTTGAAGGAATAGTGGTTTGGATAAGCTATTCATTTTTGTTCATGAAAAACCATTGTGCCAACCTCATTGCCTGGCACAGAATGAGCAGAGCACCTGATGGAATGTGTTGAATAAAGAAAAGAATTTCTAATGGTATTCTGGTCTAGCTAACCATAATGGGCTGCTTATATGGTAGCATAAGAAGAAGGATGAGACAGCTATTGTTAACAGCATCATGGCTCAGACACAAGACCAAACCTTGCATGGGTTTTCCTAGCCAATGAGAAGGAAAGACAGTGGAAACTTGTGTGAGGTGTGTGGTGGTGATGGTGGGAGGGAGAGAAAGGTTAGTGGTAGGCAGGAGAGCAAAACCAAGAATATCATTAACATCTTTATGAAGACAATTATTCTAGTTTTGCTTTACTTCCTGATTAACCATCTTAAATCTATTCTCTCTGTTATAGCCAGAGGAATTGTTCTAAAACAAATATTTCTTCTGTGTCCTCTTCCCCACATAGATTCCTTTCATTTTCACCTCATATTCTAAAATTTTAAACATTGTCTTTCTCATTACTTTTATAGTCCAGGAATACTAAAAAGATTATGTGTTACTAGAGTCCCGGTGCACAAATTTATGCACCAATGGGGTCCCTCAGCCTGACCTGCGGGGATGGGGCTGAAACTGTCTCTCCGACATCACCCCAGGGGTCCTCGATTGCAAGAGGGCACAGGCAAGGCCAAGGGGCCAAGGAGGGAACACTGGAAGTTGGCCAGCCTGGGAGGGACTGTAGAAGGGCTCCAGGGCTTGAGATCTGCCAGATCCCAGCAGCAAACTAACCTACCATTCTGAGCATCTGCCCTCTGATGGTCAATACACGTCACAGCAACTGGTTGACTGGTTGACTGTCTGCCCCCTGGTGGTCAGTGTACATCATAGCAAGGGGTTAAGCAGCCTTAGCATATCATTAGCATAATATACTTTGATTGGTTGAATGGCCAACCAGATGACTGGACACTTAAGGCTTTTATTATATAGGATAGGGAAAGTCATTAAAAATTCAGAAACATTAAATACATAAACTTACCACCATCAATATCTATTTTTATTCATGTTCCCTCCTATTCACTGTAGAAAGTATTTTTTTTTCCGCATAAAACATACTCATTTGGAATGTACTTTTCTGTTTTTCCATATGTATTTTCATTCATCCTTTGCTCCCTTCTTAGGAATCATTTTCACTGTCGACATAAAAAATGTCCAAACCTGTAGAGAATTTCTGTTTATTTGAGCCAAACTGATGACATATGCCAGAAAGCAAGATCTAAAATGCTCCCAAGAATAACTGTTTTGTAGTGTGTTTTTTTTGTTTTGTTATTTTTTAAATATACATTTGAAATGAAGGATGGAATGTAATTAAAATTACATAAATGTGGGAGAAAGCAAGGCAGAGATCTGATCTGATTACAGGATAGTTAAGATTATGTGCTATCATGCTTTAGGAAGGTCTGCAAAGTGGGCATTTAAAAGGTGTGCTAACCAAGATGCACAGAAACAATGATCAGTGCTTACTTAAGACAAATAAGTATTTTACTAAAGAAGTTATACACCTATGATGTACCTTGAACCTCCTTTAATCTTTAAACTTTCTCTTTGGTGCATCCTTCTAATTAACATCTAAATCTAATTCAGTGTTTTTCATAAAAATTCCTTCCAAAGTTCATTTTCTATTTTCAACTACTCTTTCTTCATTTCTTCTCTTTCCACAGACTCCACAACTCACTTATAGGCCAAGACAATGAATGTGACTGCTCCTGCTTAATTCACCAATGCCTTCAATCATGCAAAATCAGGAACCTGATTTTGTTGACTGCTCCTTCCATTATAAAACAGTTTGGCTTCTAAGTTACTGAACTTTTCATTGTTTATTTATATCTCTCTGATTATTCTTTCTTTGTTATTCTTCAGGTCATAAAAAGAAAACTCCAGTTCCAAAATGGCATCACATATGCTAAATCCCATGATACCAACCTAGATTCAATACCTGACCTCCTTGTTATTACAACCTTCTTTGATAATAAACAGTTTGGAATTTTCTGGTCAATACCTAGGATGTATTCTATCAAGTAGACTTCCTTCTCCACCCCCACCCCAGATTCATCGGAAGAAGAGGCAGTTTGCATGAAAAAAAAAAAAAAACCACCCTCTTACTCCCTGTCTCCCAAAAGATAATCCTTTATTTTCTTTTCATAATAGCTCCCCATCATCCTATACAATATAAGGCCTGTGACCATAATGGCATAATGACCAGAACGACTGATCGACTAGTTGCTGTGAGGTGCATTGACCACCTCTTGGTCCCCTCTCCACCTCCCCCCCCCCCATCCCACAGGCTCCAATAGATCACCAGATGGTGAACGGGGAACCAGTCAGCAGTGAGGCAGGACTGGAAACTGGCCAGTGCATATAACAGCTGACCTCTTGATCCCTCCCTCCCCACCTGCAGGCTTTGACAGATCACCAGATGGCAAACAGGGAACCGGAGTGTGTGTTGGTGGTGGGGCATGACTGAGGACTGGTGAATGGGTGAAAGGTGGCCCTGATCGCAGGGTAGGCCTAGGGACCCTACCTGTGCATGATTTCGTGCACTGGGCCTCTAGTTCTTCCTATAAAAGCCTTCCATTTTGCACAAGTCCTCCCAGGGCACTTTCTAGTTGCTAGATGGGATACCTCTGGATTCATGAATTGCTTATTAAAGTCAATTAGATCTTTAAATTTGCTCAGTTGACTTTTGTTTTTAACACTGTTTTCTCCATTTTTTGTTAAAACTAAATATATGAGTTCCTCAGGGGTTTGTACTACACCCTTCGCTTTTCAAAGTATACTGTTCTTATATAGGAAATCTCCTCTCCTGCCATAGAATAAAAAAAGCATCTATATGTTGAAGGGTAGCCAAATATGCTACCCCAAAAGATGCCAGTTTGGATATTGAATATTTTGAGCTGCAGGCACTTGAAAAATGGAAAATACGGGAAGAACTTTTTGAACTTTCTTTATCTGCCTAAAGTTAAATCCTCCAAAAGAAAGTCAATGGTCATATATCTCTTTCAGGAGAGCGACTTTTATTAATCAAGGAAGATTGACTCATCACCGGAAAGGTGACTAGAAGTCAACACCAGATCCAAACTATCATACTTTTAATCTATTCTTTTAAGGGCCAATTCAACTTTCCTAAAAATAATATTTGCTTCTCTAAAAGTCTTTATCTCCCCTCATTTTTCCCTATTAACATGGTATTTAATCCTGAATTCTAAAGCTACCTCTTTGAGTTATTTATTTTCCCCTGGCTATATTACCTGTAGATGTGAAATAAACATGTTACTAAAGTCTCCTTTTTATTTTGTTCTTATTCCTTTTTATGGAATTTATTGGGGTTGCACTAGTTAACAGAATTTTACAGGTTTCAGGTGTACAATTCTACAACACATCATTTGTATACTGTACTGTGTATTCACCACCTGTTTTTCTGTTGTTATTCTGTTTTTTATTTTTTTTAATTTTAATTTTTTTTTATTATTGGGAGCCCAGCCAAGAACTCATGAGGGTAGAGAAAAAAAATATTTTTTATCTTTTACCATGTCAACAAACTCCAAATTTATAACTATAGGTGAGATCTCATTACTCTCTATTTAACATCTCCACTTAGGTAACTCTCAGGCATTTCACAATATGTCCAAATTCATAAATATAATTATCCTCTTTCACTTTCTTTCCCTCTCCATTTATTTTGCCTTCAAGGTTTTCTTTTCTCCACTAGGATAGCCTCATTTCTGGGCATTATTTTTTATATACTTGATAGCTGATTCCTCCCTATATCTAATGATTCAATGAATTCCACTCTTTATCAAATTTGTCTGCTTCTTATCCTTTGCATAATAAGCAGGCCAAGCTAACAATACTGCTGCCCATATGACAACAATGACCTCTGATTTTGCCTTCTCACATCTTCTATTACTTTGGTTTGACCCATTGTCCATAGAGAAACTAGAACTACCTTGGGGGGAAAAACCTGCAAATTTGATCAAGCTGGTTCTCTCCTCAATATGCTATCACAACCCATTGATTTTAGGATAGCATTCAAAGCATATTATATTTACTACTGTCTAGCTCCCTGGTTTTATTTTTACTGAATTCTTGTAACACTGTGCTTTAGCCTTCATTTCTTTACTTAAAATGAACCCTCACCTTCCCCCTCAAAAACATGGTTTATTCATATCTTTCTGTCAAAATCTTTCTCCGATACTTTCAGCCTTGAAATTTTTGAACCACTCTTAAAGTCTGAGGTTAAATCCCATCATTCTGAAATCTGTCCCTCACTCTCCAAGCTAATTTTTACTGTTGTTGTTATTATAGCATTTTATTTCAGGATAGTAAAAAGCTAAGAAAATTCGGGGGTAAAGTGAAAGGGGAAGTTGAGATTAGAAAATTAAACGGAGCCAAACAGTTTGGACAGCTTGCAGTCAGCTTGTGAATCAAATACTTTATCTTTCCCAACCAACAACACTTGAGAACAAGTGATTAATACCTCTCTTTTCTAACTATAGAATATAGGAAAAGCAGGGAGGGGAGGAAGAAATAATGGGGAGTTTTATCTCTCCCAAGAACAAAGAAGACAGAAGTTTTGGGACTTGCCAAGATAAAATTGCCAGATGTTCTCACAAACTCTGGGAAAAGCCACAGCAAAGTAAAAGGAAGACTTTGAAATCTAACCTGCTGCCCAAAATATCTGGCATTTTGCTATATGACAAAGGATATAAAATCCTTTGAACCCCCACCAATTGTGTGCTCAGACTAGCTAAGTATCCTCTTTTGCATTTAAGAAGTGTATTTTTAATAAATTTGCTTGTTTTCCTTCCTTAATAAATCTGCTTGCTTTGCTATGATGGTATTGTCTGTTACTCATCTGAAATCTTTCTTATGAGATTTATAAGAGCCAAGGAGGGGACAGCCCTTATCCGCTGCTCAGAGGACTGTCTGTTAACAATGTTATCTTTTCTTTACATAACAATTTTAGTGAAATAATTTATATAACTATGTCTTGAATATGTGTATAACCTACCAGCTACAAATTCCATGAAGCCTCAAACCTTGTCTTTTTCCTTAGCATCATTTCCGCCATAAAATAGACACTAAATAAAATTCTATGAAATTAATAAATAATGAATAAATTATGCAATCATATTACTCAAGTGCTTTTTTTATTCAGCTATTCCTTTGCTTTAGCAGAATTTGAAGAATTTAGCAGAAATCAGATAGATAAATCAACTGTAGAGTTTAGTGAAGTTCTCTTCTGATCTTTAATTTTATATTCTTTTGTGTCCCACAGGTTTAAAAATTTAATATTAAAGGTTTACTAGACTAGTGACACTTCCCATTTTTTTGAATACCAAATAGCCTACCAGATGTTGTTTTGAACTTGGAAAATTAGGTAAGATTAGCAAAAATGGTGAAAGCTGGCATCCTTGTCTTGACCCTGACCTTAAAATCAAGGATCAAAACTATTAGTTTTTGCCCATTGCTTATGATGCTAACTATAGGTTATCATTACTTCACTTAAAATTTTTCTCTTATACCTATTTGTAGAGTAGTTTATGCAAAAAGGAGATTATTTTAAGAATTTCCACTTTGAAAAAGTTCATAATGCATTTATCAAATAAACCATTCCATAAAATTTCAGATTACTTTATTTTACGTTTGCTCACAAAATGCATTTCTGATATTCTAGTTGTATTCATGTCCACTACTATTTTTTTTAAAAAAATATTTTTTTATTGATTTTCCAGAGAGAGGAAGGGAGAGGGATAGAGAGCTAGAAACGTCAATGAGAGAGAAGTATTGACCAGCTGCCTCCTGCACACCCTCTACTGGGGATGTGCCTGCAACCAATGTACATGCCCTTGACCGGAATCAAACCCGGGACCTTTCAGTCCGCAGGCCGACGCTCTGTCCACTGAGCCAAACTGGTTTCAGCCATGTCCACTACTATTAAAATTTTAACTGTAAAATATAATTTAAAAACTTTAAATCTTTAAAAAACTTAGATTCGTTATATAAAATTTAAACATCTTATATTAGAAACATAGGGTTATAATTTTGAAATTAAGAGGAATATTTTAGGTAGATTTTAATTAATTTAGTATAACAGATCTTACAACACTTAGTTTATATTATAACAAACTAGAAACTCAGGGTAATATATATCTCTTTCTTGTGTAAATATTTTTAATCTCTATCTTCATTCAAAATTTCAGTAAACTAATTTAGAATCATTAGCACGATTAAGTGTCAGTTGAACATAAACAAACAAATAAGGAAAAATAAACACACAGCAAGGGATAGGAAGACTGGTAGTATTACAGTCTTTTACCATTGCAAAAAAATACTCTGCAATATTATGCTCACAAATATACAACATATAGTCACAGATATTCAAATAGATCAAAAGCACTTACAGTGAATCACAGTACTCTTGACATACATGGCAATATGGCAATTTGAAGATATTTATCAACCACAATTTGTGGACTGAATGGCTACATGTATTAAAAATATGTTTATACTCAGAAAGGCAAGATATAATAGAGCCAGAATTCAGTGTAGAGATTAGGAGTCAATATTTCAAAAGGTGTTTAACCCAAGTAACTTGTTTGTCTAAATCAATCTGTTCCTTCCAAGATAGTGTGGATTTGGCAAATGCAATATTCTTCTGAATGGGGTTGAAGCATTTTGCTTTATTTATACAGCAATTATAACATCACCATTTGATCTCAGTTAGAGATTGTTTAAGTACCGCTTAAGTATTTGCAAGACAAGCAATTTAAAATGGAAAGATTCCGTTATATTCAAAATCTTATAAAAACATGAAGTCTTACCAATTTGTAGTAACATAGTCAAATAAATGATTGCATTTGTCATTATTTCATTCATTGTTTTGTCTTATAGGCACCCCACTTTCATCTAACACAATGCACATTGAATGCAGTGAGGCATGGAGAAATGATTCTTAAATGTGAATCCCACTTTTAAGATTATGAGCTCTCTTCATAGGACATGTCATTTAACAATTGAGATAATTACATCTACCTTAAAAATAGGAGATAATATAAATTGATCAACCATGCTAGGCTATATTAGATACATAATAAAGGGTGTATGTTTTTACTGTAGTGAAAAACATTCCTATAGCCTTTAAGCATAGAATAAGAATTAAAGAACAAGAACAGAAATACTTGGCAGGATTATGAAAGAACAGAGAATCTTCCTAAGATAAGAAAGTGAAGTAGTAGAAAGAAATAATTAATAAATATTTAAATAGTACCAATGTTGTGCTGTGTACTTTGCACATTCATATTGTATCATACAATTCTCTTTTTAAATATCCCTTAAAGTATATATTTTAGACTCCAAATCTCTCAGGATGGTACTGCAGCTCCTAGAGATAAATGCAATTTTCATACTGACGCCATAGCCTATGCTTGTTCATTTGCCTCAGAGGCTGGGTTCTAGACTCTCAGTAAATGTAGGCCATGACTCAGGAAAGGCACTCACTGGGAAAATCCTAGCCCTGACTTCTGGTGAAGGGCAGAGGACAGGTTTTAGGTAGAGGAAATTTGGGTCTGAAGTGCACAGGGGAGCTTGCCTACAGCTACATGAAACTGAAGGCACTATGACTTCCTGCTTAAATCTTTAATGGGGCACAAGATGCAAAGGGTGCTTTGTTATTATTCTGATTGTTTTATTTTGTTTTAAATATTCAAATTATCTTTTATTTTTTTAAAAAATATTTTATTGATATTTACAGAAAGGAAGGGAGAGGATACAGTGTTAGAAACATTGATGAGAGAGAAACATCAATCAACTGCCTCCTGCCCACCCCCTACTAGGGACTGAGTCCACAACCAAGGTATATGCCATTGACTAGATTTAGAACCTGGGACCAGGTTCATGCCACAAACTGATGTTCTGAGGCACACCAGTTAGGACTAATATTCTGATTGTTGATCTGGATGGTTGCTGGAATACAAATGTGGTAAGTTCCAGATATATATGAATCTATACACCTTTAATTTTTATATAATATGCACATATATTTTATATATGCATGCATGTCTCTAATAATAAAAGCATAATATGCTAATTAGACCAGATTCCTATCTTCCAGACAAAGCCTTGTAGAGGGGGCCAAGTCAGAGGCAGGGGGGGTGGCAAGTTCCTTGCACAAATTTTGTGCACCGGGCCTCTAGTATAAGTGTATACGTATGTCTATATATCTGCTTCAATAAAATTTACAAAATTATAATGCCAAGTGTGAATTTGTAAAAAAGAAATCTGACCATAGCCTAAAAGGGCCAGAGAGTTCACACAAATTACATTTAAGCTTTGACTTGAAAAATAGCCAGAGTTACATGACAAAAGACATTGAAATGTGTGCCAAATGTTATTGAGGTCAAGGAAGCATTCACAAGTGGACACATATATTGGGAGATTAGACCGAGAATCACTAGAGTAACCTGGACAGAACAGCTGATTCTTAAAGGTGAGTGCAATAAGAACATTTACTAAAACATACTAAGTCAGTAACTTTTAGGAGGACGCAAATGTTAAATTCTCACATCTTAAGTTAATATTAGTCATGATCCACCTCTTTGCAGGAGTACAAGGTATTCTTTGTGATTAGAATGCTTAATGGGTGACCTTGCTGTGAGAAAAGTTTTTTTAATTGGTTGTTTTTCTACATTCTGTGAAATGCACTAAGAACTTGCTCCTTAGCAGTAAAAGTGACATTTTGCAATGCATATGGAGTCTCTATTATAATGAGACACAGGGACTTTTTTCAGGACTAGAGGAAACCAGCCTGTTGAAGATTTATATTCAGTATTCTAAATAATTAAATAAGAACAGAATTTCTCAAGTTAGCTCAAGATTTTGTCCTCCTAGAGGATCTACTTCACTTTGATAATTCCAGTGAGCTTCTTGTTAAGTGTCAAATCATGATTCAAAACTGCATCATCGTTTTCTTGTTTAATGTCTATCCCCTAGTAGAATTCAGTCTCCTTTAGGAAGGTGATCCTTCTCTGTGTTGTTATATCTGCAGCATTCTGCACAGATTAGTTGCTCAAAACTTTTTTGAAAGACTTAAAATGACTTGTTCTCATTCCTCATCCTATGCATCTTTGAAGCACTTTGCAAGGTTACCAAACTTCATTAAACCAACATTCAGAACCATATATTCACCTTTCATTCCAAAAGTACTTCCATCTTCTGTCTTTCTTCATATGATTCTCAGTCTTCTTTTTAAATTCTCCTTTGTTGGAGATTTTTCCCCCCTGTTTGTCTCTGGGCAATCTCCTTCATTCATAGAGAGGTAGAACACGATAGTAATAAAAGAAAACAAATTCTAAAATCATATCCTAGGCAAATTATACTCTATAAGCCTCACTTTTTGAATCTATAAATCGATGTCCTAATATTGTTTATTCTGTAGTATTATTCTGAATACTAGATGAAATAAAATTTGTAAATTATAGCAACAGACCTGTACTACATTTTTTGTTATTGTTTCCCTCTGCAAATAATTGAAATCACAAACTTCCAACTTTAATGTGTTTCACATTACATTTGCAAGTTTCTGATGGATATCAACAGAGACATCATTTTAAAACTTTCAATTTAACTTGTCTAACACCAAGCTAATTTCCCTCCTAATTCAGATAACTTGACATCCTTTGGCTCATTCTTTTTTTCTCCTCTTCAATATCCAATCAATAAATTGTTAGTAATTCTTATTAAGTTATACAATTATTTTTTCACATTAAAAATTTTCTTCCATTTCTAGGGCTACCTTAATGATACAAAATCTATTGATGTTCCCATTACAATAGCCTGCAAATGCTACCTGCATTCTTTCCTTCATGACTCAGTTATTTTACAATGCTACATCTAGAAAACTTTTAAAACACAACTGTATTAAAACATTATTGGCTTCTCATTTTTTATTAGCAAAAATGCAGTGTCGGTGATCCCAATTCCAGTGAGATCCAGAAGTTTCAACTTTGTTTGTGCAACCCCAATCCCAATCCTCTAATCCACAGGTGGCGTTCCTCCCTGAAGAAGCATGCTAGAGATACTGGGTATAGATCCTCTAGGTTGGCAATAAGGTCTAGCTGGAAATGGTCATGCAACTCCCATGGTCTGAATGAAAATAACCATATTTGGTCCTGATATGAGATCTTAAACATGAGACTTTAGAAGACCTCATGCAGATATATTTTGCAAGTTCAACATCTTTCCTTTTTGGATCCTCTCATTTTTCGGATTATTTTCTTATTTTATTTTCTGTAACATCCCCTATCCTCTGTCAATTCTAGGGTTCCTGGGTCCATATCTTCCTTACTTTTTCAGTAGGTAAGGGAAAATAAGGAGGCAGAAAAAATAATAACAAAAAACTTTATATTTTTATTTGGTATTCAAGATCAGAATATAATTCCCTCCCCCCTGACATAAAGGATAGAATGTGAGGAAAAAATATTTGCCCTATACCTTTCTTATGCACAAAAAAATAAACCCATGTGAAGGTGATTTAATGTTCCAGTGCATAAATGTCCCACAGCTTTTTTACACATCTGCTGATGGACACTTGGGTTGCTTCCAAATCTTGGCTATTGTAACACTGCAATGAAGGCAGGGATGTACATATTCTTTTGAGTTAATGTTTTGGATATTTTGGAATATATTCTCAGAAGCGGAATTGCTAGGTTATAAAGCAGTCCCATTTTTACATTTTAAGGAACCTCTTCCCTGTTTTTCGTAGTGATTGCTCCAATCTGCATCCCCACTAACAATGTGCTGGGGTTCCTTTTTCTCCACAACCTTGCCACCAGTTGTTAGTTGGTTTATTGATGATAAGCATTCTGACAGGTAAGAGGAAGTGTCACATTGTGATTTTAATATTTATTTATCTGATGATTAGTGATGTTGAGCAACTTTTCATGGGAATCTAATCTTGAGAGTGATTACATGAAATTTCAGATATTCCCCTGATGCTCTGCTCTCTGGCTTATGAGCATTCTTGTATTATTTTTATGTCTGGTAAAACATTATATACTCTGTATTATGAATTCTATATTTCTTTCTTTTTTTCTTTAAGAAAACATTTTGAGATCTTTATTGATTTGGGAATTTATTCATATCCCTATCAGTTCCATTGAAATATTTTATTTATTTATTTATTATTTATTAAAGTATTATATGTGTACATAGCTTACCATTGACCCCTCCCGACCTCCCATACATGCTCTCCCTCCCCAGAGTTTTGTGTTCATTGGTTGTACTTATATGCATGCATACCAGTCCTTCAGTTGATCTCTTATCTCCCCCAGATCTCCCTACCCTCTCCACGTCATTTGACAGTCTGCTTGTTGTTTTACAGTCACTATATCTATCTTTCTGTTCATTACTTTATAATGTTCTTTATTATCCGTAAGTGAGTGAGGTCATGTAGTGTTCCTCTTTCATTGACTAGCTTATTTCACTCAGCATGATGTTCTCCAATTCCATCCAGGTTGCTGCAAATAAAAAAAGGGGGGGAATGGTAGAGAATTGAAAAAGAGACCTGGAAACCAACTCTTGAGAAATGTTTAGATTTTGATAGGACAGATTAAGAATTTGGACTCTATTTGAAAGGATATGGAAGAGAAATTGATTCTTTTGAAAAACTGCATACATTCTAGAATGCTTCCATGCTGATTTGTACTATGCAAAGACTGCACTAATCCATTATGTAAAACACAGAGGAAAGCATGAATACTGAGAACAAAAGTGCAATACATTTAAGTTTCTTTCTGGCAATTTTACTGTTTAAACATACTAGCTATGGAGAAGAAAATGTCCAGTAATGAAAGTCGTGGAAGTGAAAAACTTAAGCTGGAGTCTTAGGTAAAAAGACAAAAACGAGGTGAGATATAAGGAGAAAAAATGAGTTTGTGATAACTCTTAGATTTCTAAGCTCCATAATTGATATAAAGACAAGCTAGCCTTTCATGTAGTAAAAGAGGCAATGTCAGTTTACTATATTAATACCTAATTCCATATCCCAATAAGGAAAGCAATAGCCTGTTAGGGAAATGACTTTGATATAGTGTCTAAGTTGTTACTGATGTCAAGTGTACCTTATAGAGTCCTTGCTCTGGCAATATGGTAATTTTAATAGGGGCAATCTGCTAAGTAAAGCTTGTGTTCTACTAGAATTGAATATGATACTTAATCCTGAGCTAGATAAGAGTCATGTGAAAGCAAAATGATTCTACTGTTGCCATACTTAAATGGCCTAATTTCTTTTTTCTAAAGAGTCCAATTATCTAGAATTGGTTTTCAGATAGGGAATAAAATCTCAGAACAAGATAGACCAAATTTATGTAATCCACAGAAATGTTATCTGCTGGGATTGTTAGTTTGCATTAACTTGGTAAATTTAAATTCAAAATATTATGGCTCTGCTTGAGATGGGAAATATTTGTCAGTTGATTAATTACATGCAGAGAGAGGATTAAACAGTTATGAAAATGTGAAAGATTATGGGAGAATGATTATAACAATTCATTTATATTTTACCTGACATTAAAACATATTATCAACTGTCAACGCTAATATTTTTTCTAAAGGGGAGAAATCAATGATTAAAATGTTTTTAAGAAAAATTACATTACTCTAACATGTGCCATATTCCATTTGGTGCACTGTATTTTGAGCTATCAGTCTTGCAAAGCAATAAATTTCTGTTCTATACTCCATAAGCTCCTGTGATAACACTTTGCTTGTCTGCTGCATGAGGAGAAGAGTAAAATATTGTTTCAAGGTGCTTTATACATCTAAGGAGACTATTAATGTTTATTTTAATTGTCCCATTTTTTTCAATAGGACAGTGGTTATCAGATATGAGAGAGAAAATGAAAAGGATTTGTTCTGCCCACCTTGTGTGGTTCAGTGGTTGAGCATTGACCTATAAAACAGTAGGTTATGGTTTTATTTCTGGTCAGGGCACATGCCTAGGTTTCAGGCTTGATCCCCAGTGTGGGGCATGCAGGAGGCAGCTAATGAATGATTCTCTCTCATCATTGGTGTTTCTATCTCTATCTCTCTCCCCCTTCCTCTCTAAAATCAATAAAAATACACTTTAAAAAAGAAGGAAAAAAAAGATTTGTTTTTTTTTTCCCCAAGGAAAGATGGAAACGTTTGGAAGAGGAGAGAAAAATAGAAGGAGGTGATAAACCAATGAGATCTTGGGTTGTGGATACTAAATTGGTGATTGCCTATTGAGGAAATCTAGTCCTTTGAGTTGGCTGTCTGGAGTGCTTTAAGAATATTAAACAAATATTACTTGGTTTGGCTCACTAGAGCATCGGCCTACCAACTGAAGGGTCCCAGATTCTACTCTGGCCAAGGGCGTATGCCTGGGTTGCGGGCTCAGTCCCCAATAGGGGGTATGCAATCAGTGGTCCTCTCTCATCATTGATGTTTCTCTCTCTCCCTCTCCCTTCCTCTCTGAAATCAATATTATTAAAAGACGAATGTTAAAATATATATTAAAAGACTAATGTTAAACAAGTGATCTTAGTTTTTTTCCCTAATAAATATTATAAGTCAAACCATGCAACCCTCAAATATTCGTTATTGCTTTATGGGGGCTAATTTTTCTTTGTTTCAGTGTTTTGGGTTGAATTGTGTCCCCTCAAAATTAATGTTAGAGTCCTAGCCTGTTTGTTTTTATGGTTTCTATGTCTTTTTTTTTTAATGCTAGTTATCTCCTTTTTAAAGTTCTCAATAAGTTCCTTGAGCATTCTTAGTCATTGTTTTGAACTCCATATCTTGTTGTTTGATTGTCTCTAGTAAATTTAGTGTTTGTTTTGTTTTCTCCTGTTCTTTCATTTTGATTGTATTTGTCTCACCCTTTTGGCTTGCTCTCTATTTACTAGGTATATCTGCTATGTGACCCAGTCTTGGTAAGGTGGCCTTATATAGCAAGTGTCCTATAGGTCCCAATGGCACAACCTCTCTGGCCATCCAAGCCCAGTGTGCTCCAGGTGCACCCTGTATGGGCTGTGTGAACCCTTCTGTTGTAGTTGAGCCTTGATTACTGTTGGTACATCAATAGGATGTATTAACCCCCAGGCCAATCAACTATAAAGATTGGCTGTGATGATAATTCAGGAGCTCCTGTGCAAGAACAAATTCCATGAAACAGACAGAATTCACTTCAGCAGAACTCTGGTGCCTGCTGAGTCTGGTGTGTCCCTCTTAGAGGTAGTTGGGTGGAGCAGCTCTGGCATGGTCTGAAGCTGGCCGCAGGGTGCACTGGCTCTGGGGCTTCCCAGGAGGTTCAGGCTAACATAGCCTGCTGCTTGTGCCCTATGAGGGGCCATCTGGCATGAGTTACAAAGCCATCTGTAAATGGATATCTGTAAATGGATGCTACTTGCGCTGGCTTGGAGAAGTCAAACAATGAACTACTAGTTCAGGGTTTGGGACCTCTTTAGCAAGAGGTAAGGGATGCATGAAGGCCAGATGCTGCTTGTTTGAGATTTTAGGAAAGTTCACAGCATGAGTCACAACATGCCATTTACATGGAAGAGCCACTGAAAGTGGCTTGGGTAGGACCAGACTTTGGGTGGTATGGGGTCTCAGAGAATCACTGGGGTGGGTAAACAGTGTTATCTAGGTTGATGGAGAGTCAGATATGGTGCCCACCAGCACCTGCAGAGGGAGGTGCTCAGCAAAGGAACCATGCCTTCTGTTAGCACTTTTGTCTGGGAGAAAGCGTCCCTTTCAGAGCTTGACCAGAGGCCTGACGGTTCAGTTCCTCCATGTATGTCCCTGGCAACCTTCAAGCTGATACCCCATCACTGGAGCTCAGAGAGAGTGACTTCAAGTAAGTCTGTGTGTGGGCCCTTTAAAAGGAATGTCTGGGACTCCAACAACCCTCCATCTCACTCAACCACAATCTCCACTGTTTTCCACAGTGGGCTTCGGGACCTGGTGTGGGGCTGGGACATCTCACTACTCAGGGGAGACCTCCACAGGTGAGGTATTCCACACTACTTTTAACTGCCACATAGAGTATGGGACCAACTTATTTCATGTCTCCACCCCTCCTACCAGTCTCTCTGTGGTCCTATAGTATATACTTAGAGGACTTCTGTTCAGATAGATTTCAGGTGGTTCTAAATAATGGTTGTTTGGTTGTAATTTTGATGTGTCATTGCATTTACCTACTCTGCCATCTTGACTGGAATCCCAATACAATTTTATTTTTAAATATACCTTTCAGTATTTTTCTGCATTTATTTTTTATGTTCACCTTATGAACACAAGTAAGTCACTTTTCACCACAGAGATTTTAATTCTTTGTCTAAAGTAGTAGTAAATAACAGTAGGTATCAGATTACCCAATATGTACTTTCCGACTTTAAAACAATGATTCTATGTGTATTTTTTTCCTTCATATGTATTTCTGCTCTTTCAAAATCTTATGAAAGTTAGCAAGAGCTGGATATTTGCCAGTTCTTGCTAAGTTTACATTTTGCCTGATAATGTTGAAAAAATTATGCAAGAACTCAGTCTCATTGCTGAGTTCCCATTTAATGGCCATATATTTGTTTTTTAGGACTAAGTATATTAAATATGTAGTTTTATTCTTTTGTTTTAAATATTAACAGGTACTGATGAATGTAACTATTTATTAATTTATACAATGGAATTATCTTTTTGTAGATTTCCATACATTTTGGGAATATTAAGTGGAACAGAATGTGAAGAAATGTTAATATAAATATGTTGAAACATTTTTAACCAATACAGTCTCTTGTGCATATGACAAGACACATAATCTAAGGAGTGAAGTCCAACTATATTATATTATATTTTGTTAAACTATTAGGGTCATGGAAGATCTATGTGTAGAGTCATTGATGCTATTTTTTATCCAAATAACATAGTTCATCCCTTTGAGAAACAAAAATAAAAATATTATTTATGAAAAATGAAAGTTTAGAGACATAGATTTGATTTTTGAACCATCTGCCACTTAGTAGCTCTGAAACTTTGGAGTATCAATTGATATTACTGAATTTTTATTTTATTTTCAAAAAAGAAAAAAATATTTACCACATAAATTTGTGGTCATGATTAAGTAAGGTAAACATGCAAACAGTTTGTGATAATTGCAAATTGTTATTTCAGAATGACCTAGATACATTTTCCCTCTGATTGCAAACTCTAAAGGTATCCTTCTACAAAATGCAAAACATTTATTTTTCATGTGTGGCTGGATTCACTTTTGTTTAAAATTCTTCCTTTTTCTCTTGACTCTCTACTTTAAAAAAATAACAATTTTCTTTTGTCCCTTTGTTCCTTTCTTCATTTTTTTCACTTTGCCGTTTTCTAACTTTCCTTTTTGTTGCTAACCTATATATTAAAGATGTAATATGCAAATGGTTGTTATGCTGTGAAGTGTAATGACTGACTACTTAACCACCAGATCATAGATCAGCAGGAGGGTGGGGCATCCAGCTACAAAGCAGGCAGCGACTGAGACCTACAGGAGTGGGCAGAGCAGTAGGCTATCGGGGAGTGCGGGGCATGGGGGAGTGGAGGGAGCTACAAGAGGGTGGGGCAGTGGACAGAGAGCTACAGGAGGGCGGTAGCAAGTTACTGGATACAAGCAAGCAGTGATGAGCAGCAAGCTATAAAGAGAGGGGTGTGGGAGGGGACAGGAGGAACTACAGGAGGGCGGGGCAGCTAGAGGAGAGCTATTGGAGGGCAGCATGGAGCTACTGGTTAGCTACTGGCACACAGATTCATGCACAGGGCTACTAATGTTTTATAAAGTATTTGGAGATACTCTTTGTAGTAATCAGTGTTGTCCACTGAAAGCAAAACCTGTAAGATGTGTGTGTGTGTGCATGTGTGCATGTATGTGTGTATTTGTGTATATGTGTGTGTGTATTTTGCCTGAGGAAGACCAGTCTTTTGTTCTATTGAGGCCTTCAGTTGATTGGTTGAGGCCCACCCACATAACAGAAGATAATCTGCTTTATTCAAAGTCTCCCAATTTAAGTGTTAATTTAATTCAAAAACACCCTCACAGAAACATACTCAATGAAGTTTGACTACATGTCTAGATAGTATGTCCCAACCAAACTGACAGTTAAAATTAACCACTCCCCTATCTAACATGTTATCTTTTGAAGACAATAACACTGAACTTACCTTTTAGACTGTGGGACATAAACACACATTAAATGGAACCAAATTATTAATTTTCAGATGGTACATAATCATATGTGTTCAAAAAAATAACATGAAATAAATGTGAGGGGTTAATCATTTTGAACGATACAGATTTATGAATCTGTAATAGCCAGAACAATAATTCATCACAACCTTGTATTTTAAAATGGGATTATAGTTTCATTAAATTTGTGATATAATGGCTTTATAATTCTGCATATCACTGAGAATATTCTTTTAAATATTAAAGTTTCATCTATTTGTTCATTATAATTAATAAAATGATTAACTTTCAGAAATAATAATAAAAGTTATATGTATTAAAATGCATTTACATTTAATTTAATTGCCAATATTATATCTAGAATTACTAGTTAAAATATTAGACCTATCCTTTAGGGCAGTAAATGATGCATGCTAGTAATTTAAATAGTTAGCTTTAAAAAAAATGCTCACCCAAGGATGTTTTTATTGTTTTTTATATCTAGAATTACTAGTTAAAATATTAGGCCTATCCTTTAGGGCAGTAAATGATGCATGCTAGTAATTTAAATAGTTAACTTAAAAAAATGCTCACCCAAGGATGTTTTTATTGGTTTTCAGAGAGAGAGCTAGATAGAAACATAGATGTGAGAAACATCAATCAATTGCCTCCACCTTATGGACCGATCAGGCTTATGTACCAATCAGGTTACAGAACCTGTAACCTGGGTATTTACTCTAACGGGGTATCAAACCCACAACCTTTTGGTGTACAGGACTACTCCAGGGCTAGAAAAGCTTTTGATAACTGAAATTTATCAAAATTTGTTAAAATTGCATTTCCCAAAAGAAAGGCCTTCAACACCTCCTATCATATAGAAATATGATTACTTTGCTAACAGCAAGGGCAATATTTTGAAGGAAACATTATTTCCGTGTCTAGCTTTAGGAATGGTAACGAGTGATGTATTTTCCAGGTAAAGATTCACATTAGACCTCATTTATGCACTGACTCTGTGGCCTTGCCCAACTCCCAAGCTGTTGGGCCTGCATCCATCAGGCAGTTCCGTTCCTGTGGCTGCAGGTGTGATACAGGACGTGATTTGATCCAATTAAGCGGGAGAATAGATTCCAGTTTGCAGTTTGGATGAACTCCAAACAGGAAAGAACTTTAAAATTGTTGTTGTCATTTCAGGCTAAAGAAAATGCCAATGCTGATGGAGTGAAATTAGCAAGGGAAGGAACAGAATGCAAAACAACTCCGCACAATGTAGGGAAGGTTACCTCACCAGCACTGC
This sequence comes from Vespertilio murinus, assembly GCA_963924515.1. Lineage (NCBI taxonomy): Eukaryota > Metazoa > Chordata > Mammalia > Chiroptera > Vespertilionidae > Vespertilio > Vespertilio murinus. The sequence goes on from OZ004707.1 coordinate 44,576,265, forward strand.
AAAATGACTCAGAGCTCTCTACAGAGTTTTAAGACTTGGCGAAACAGACCTCAACACTCCAGGGCAGTGCAGAGAGTGAGAGGGCAATGTGAAACCCAGGGACTTGAGTAGAAAATAGAGCTTCTTATCTTAGCCACAATGATGGCTTACCAGGCTACTAAGAGGTAAACGGGATTAATAATGTGGCCTGAACTATGCCCCCTTCCAATTCAAATGTTGAAGTCCTAACCCCCAGGACCTCACAATGTGACTGTATTTAAACACGAGGGCTTTAAAGAGGCAATGAAGGTAAAATGAGGTCGAGTCCAACCCCACATACTGGTGTCCTTCAAACCAGGAACAGAGGCCTGGAATGAAACCAAACCTGCCAGCATATTGATCTTGGACTTTTAGCCTCCAGAACTGTGAAAAAAATTAATTTCTGATGTTTAAACCACCCAGTCTGTGGTATGGTGTCATGGCTGCCCAAGCAAATTAGCTACTTGGTGAGAACATGCTGGAGACATGACATAAGGATTAAATACTTTGCCTCATTTTCTGTGAGCTCAGTCCCTTTAAGTTAGTTCTTACAAAATGTGTGTTCTCGTTTTTTTTCATTTTGTTTTTATCAAGGGACAAGTTAAATAGAAGGAATTCTACAAATGTATAGATTTTGCATTGCATGATCAATTTTAAGTATTGTTTTAAGGTTTTAATATAAATAAAGTAGGTAACATGGGTTCTATGGAGGTCCTATTCATATGTGACTCTTTGTTTTACACATGTAAATTTTCAAATTTCAGAAATACTAGTATACATATTCAATATAAAACATGCACTAGGAAATACATTAAATAAATATTCTAGAAAATTCATTTTATTGACATAATAATATACTTATGAGGAAAATAAAAATTCTTACAAACTAAAAACATGTTGTAAATAAGAGTAGCATAATATTTGTAATAATTATACCATTACTAGAGGCCCAGTGCACAAAATTCATGCAGAGGGGGGTGTCTCTCAGCCCAACCTGCACCCCCTTTAATCTGGGGCCCCTAGGGGGATGTCCAACTGCCAAATCGGACCTAAACCAGCAGTCAGACATCCCTCTCATAATCTAGGACTGGTAGCTCCTAACCATTCACCTGCCTGCCTCATAGCCCCCTAACCACTCCCCTGCTGGCCTGAATGATGCCTAACTGCTCCACTGACAGCATGATCACCCCCAACTGCCCTCCTCTGCCTGCCCCATTGCCCCCAACTGCCTTCCCCAGCAGGGTTGAGGGGAGTGAGCGCCACCATCTTTTGGCTGTGGGCACCACCATCTTGTGAGGGTGTGTTAGTCAATTAGTATATTGCCTCTTTATTGGCTGTGGGTGCCTCCATCTTGTGAGGGAGTGATTGTCAATTATCATATTCCCTCTTTATTAGGTAGGATCACGTTTTAGGCATTCTAACCAGAGCCTGAGTTTGCCATATGTTCATCCATTCAATTTGCTTATATATTCTAAGCATATCATTTGTAGTTGAATTGTAAGTAATAGGCAAAAATGCTTAATTCCAATATCATTATTTTGGTTTTCATCACAGATGAAATAAATAACTATGTCTGAAGTGAAGCATATTCAATTCCTTTTTTTTCCACTTAGGAATACAGTTCACAGGGTTCCATTTAAAATATTTATGTATAAATATTAAACTATTATTTTTATATTCCATATTTAATTCCACAAATCCTTTATTTGAACAACATAGTATATGCACTCACAAAAGTTGTGCTTTCACAGAGACTATTTTGCAAGCTATTGGAGAGGTCAGAACACCTTGACTTATATAAACTATATGAATCTTACTGAGCACCTATTATGTAACAGGCCTAAGGATAGTTCTGTGGTGGTGAGTTATTTGAGGCATTTTGCAGTTTTAAATTTGTACACACATTCTTTAACAATTCATAAATTATGTGATTGACAGGAATTTTTAAAGAAAACCCTCTAATGTAGGCAAGATAGAAGCACAACTCTTATGAATGACTCACAAAGCAGAAACAAAGATTGTATTAACATGTGTACATCAGTGAACCACCTGGGGTAATGAACAAAAATAAACATCTAAAACAGTCCCACTCTTGACCTTGCTTATATACTTTATTTACAAAACAAAACAAAACACAAAAACAACTATCATTGGATCTCAAGAATACACTTTCAAAGGCTTGTTTCCTATAAATATGTGTATAGTTCCTATTACTAAATTTTTTTACTGTGCACAAATTATTACAGTGTTTTAAATGATCACATGTAGAATTTTTTATTGAGAAATTTTTATCTCACATTCATTGCTGAGTATTTCGTATCATAGTTATAATATGCATTTGGAACATATAAGAAAACTTAATTTGAAATTTCTGGGCCACTGGAAGTATAGAAGCTATGTTATATTGAAGCTGATCTCATTACCTAGGAAACAAAATGTGCCAAAGGAATTATTTCAAGGTTATTTGCCATTCTGAAGAGAGTTTTTGAGTTACTGACCAGCCGATATATGTCAGATTTAATTTTACTTATAGGCTTATGGGAATATATTTCAGAAATGTAATTAGATAAAGAAATATAGGTATTATAGTTCCTATTTCTATATCTAGAATATTCATTACATATAAATATGATTAAATTAATTAGAAATACAGTATTAATACAGAATATCAAGGAGAATCATGAATTCCATTTTAGGTTCAAAAATAATCAAATACAACTTAAGCCAACATCCTTTTTATAATAGAATATATTTTAAATAGATCACACCTTATGACAACTTTAAACACAATCATATTTAAACAATTTCTCTTATTTCTGTCATACAATATACTCCCAATTTTTTGTCTTTGTAAAATCCATTGGTGATTTTATATTGTAGAATTGCATCTTTATAAAGACTTTGGAGTAAATGTTTCACTTAAATTCTGATCACTGATCTAAATACACATTAAATTGTTTTGTAGTTATTGACCTAGGAATACGTTTAATTTTTTTAAACTGGATGATTAGGGTCAAAAAATATGAAGATTCACTTTCCCAAAAGTGAGGAGACAGAAGAAAGCTAGGTAGATAGGGGTGAGACCATAGCAAGGGAAAGTAAAAAGCCAAATCGGTCCTGGCAAAATCCTAGTAATATTAACAATGGATTTCCAAAATGTATGTCAAAGTGCAATGAACAAAGGAAACTATAGACTCTTGTAGAATAATAAGATATAAAATTTTGTCTCTCAGAAACCAAGATATATATTTTAAACGACAGTTTATTGATTTTTAGAGAGGAAGGAAAGGAGAAACATGGATGTGAGAGCATAACATCAATCAGCTGCTTCCTACACAACCTCTATTGGGGATCGAGCCAGAACCCAGGCTGTGTCCTGACCAGGAATTGAACCAGCAAACTCTCTGTGCACAGGATGATGCCCAGCCAATTGAGCTACACTGGCCAGGACACCAATAAATATTTTAAACTTACTGGCATTACTACAGAATGAAATTGGCACAAAGGCTATTAAAGAGACTAATGAAACAGAGGAGAGACACACATGAATACCGGGTTTATGACAGGACCGGTATTGCAAATCATTTAAGGCAAAATGTCCTTTTAAATAAAATATTCTGAATATATTTTTATTGATTTCAGAGAGTAAGGGAGAGGGAGAGAGAGACAGAAACATTAATGATGAGAATCATTGATCTGCTGCCTCCTGCATGCCCACGATGGGGGCTGAGCCTGCAAACCAGGCATATGCCCCCACCAAGAATCAAACCCTGGAATCTTCTGTCTGAAGGTCAACACTTTATCCACTGAAAAAACTGGCTAAGGCCGGAATGTTCTTGGTATTTATATTTTTACTTAGCTGATCAAGAGATCAGAGATTTGTTCACTTTGGGGGGATTCATTGAATAGTCTAGTTTTGTTGTTAATCCTCACCCAAGGACATTTTCCCATTGATTTTTAGAGAGAGTGGGAGGGACTGGAAGAGACAGAGACAGAGGAAGTCAGAAAGACACATCAGTTGGTTGCCTCCTGCACATGCCCCAAACAGAGCTGGGGATCAAGCCTGCAACCAAGGTACATGCTGTTGATCAAAATCAAACCAGCCACCATTTAGTCTGTCACCATTTAGAGTGTCAGAGGACTGACACTCTATCCATTGAGCCAACCCAGCTAGGATGAATAGTGTAGTTTTTGATAAATACATATATTTCTCCATTTATCTGCTGTACTTCAATTAACTAGGGGAGGAAAAGAAAATTAGATTGAATAAATTACTTAAATCAAAGGTATTCAGAAACTGGCCAGCAAAAGAAAATTTGAAAGACTCACATATAGGATTACTTTCTCAATTTTCACATACAAGACTACTTTCTGAATTTTTACTACAATATATGTAAGGAGAAGCTCTCACGAATGTCAAGACTGAAGAGGAAAAGAAGGTCAGTTACAAAACAAGGATAAGACCTTCTTTTTTAAAGAAAATCAATTTTGGATTACAAAAGATAGAGTCAGAATAACCTCACATTTTAAAGGGAAGACAGTATTCAACCTTGAATTCTACACTGAGATAAACTGTCAGGCATAAAGGTAAAGCAAATACATTTTCATAAATCATAGTCTAGTAATCAACTCTCTTTGTGCACTGTTTCAGGGGCAGTTACTCAGTGCAGAGGTAACGACAAGCAGAAGCAGAGGCTATGAAATTGCAGAAACAGTGGCCATGACTGAAGAGCTCAAGGAAATACAGTCCTGGCGTGAAGGTTCTGCAGCAGGCCTTGTGTCTGAGACTGGTAGCTACAGCAGAATAATATAGACTGGATGACTTCCTATCTAATAAAAAGAGAGTATGCAAATTGACCATCACTCTGCCACAGAGATGGTGACACCCATAATCACAAGATGGCAATACTCAGTCCTCTCAGCCCTGTTGGGGTCCCCCCAGTCCCTGAGTTGGGGGGGAGGCTGCAGCTGCTGAGAGCAGTCAGCATGAGTGGCCTTGCAGAATGCTTGCTTGGTTACCATGGCTACAAGACAAGCTTTCCACCCTGGTCTCAGAGGGCCTCTGGGCAGCGGGCACAGTGCGTAAGGGGGTGGTGGGAGGGGAGGAAACGCTTGTGTCAATGCCTTGTTGACAAGGCAAGTGTTCTGAACCTGGCCACAGAGGGTCTCTACCCAGGGAGAGCAGTTGGGGGCCATCAGGCCAGCTAGGGAGGGCAGTTGGGCTGATCAGGTCAGCAGGGGTCAGTTGGGGGTGAATAGGCTGGCAGGCAGAGTAGTTAGGGACAACTGGGCAGGCAGGCAGGTGAGCCATTAGGAGTGAGTGGTCCTGGATTGTGAGAGGGATGTTGGACTGCAGGTTTAGGCCCAATCCCACAGGGACATCCCGGGCAGTTGGACACCTCAGAGGGGTCCCAGATTGAAGATGGTGCAGGGGCCAGGTTGAGGGACACCCACCTCCATGCACAAATTTCATGGTCCAGGCTACTAGTATGAACAATAAACATTTATTTTTCACAGTTCTGGGAGTATGGGAAGTCCAAGATCAAGGCACCAGCAGATTTGGAGTCTGTCTATGGCCCACTTTCTGGTTCATTGATGACCATCTCTCTTGGTGACCTCACATGGCAGAAGGGGAAAGGAAGTGCTTTTATAATGGCACTGATTCCTTTCAGGAGGTTAGATCTAATTAACTCCCAAGGCCTCACTTCCAACTACTATCACAATGAGGAAATAGGTTTCCGCTTGAGTTGTGAAGGGGACATAAAGCCTAGCTGGTGTCGCTCAGTGGATAGAGCGTCATTCTGCCAACTGAAGGGTCCTAGGTTCAATTCTGGTCAAAGGCATAAGCCCAGGCTAGGGACGTGCAGAAGGCAGCTGATCAGTCAATGATTATCTCTCATTATTTTTGTTTTTCTCTCTCTCTCTCTCTCTCCCTCTCCCTGCCTCTCTGAAATCAATATATACATTTATTTTAAAGTGATACAAATATTCACTCTGTAATCCTTGAAAGTAGTTATATTAGGCCTGAACTTTAGTGGCTCTAGAATTGTTAACTGAAAAGACATTGATCATTCAAATTATTGAATGGAAAATAAAAGCTGGAAGGTGATAATTTCATATAAAATGAATTGCCTATTTTTTTTACCACAAAATAAAATAATTAAAAATTAGAAAATTCAAGAAAAACAAACAAAACAAGTATAAGCAGTTGAAAGTCAAGATGAACATATGAAGAGATATAAAATGTCCCTCTCGTTATTTGGAACAATTAATGGAATATGAGAAATAGAACTTGTCCTTGATGTTGGGAACATTCCTTTGTGTTCATCTTGTCCTGACACCGGACCTTAGAGAAACTAGTTAAAGAAGGAAATGGTTTTGACTTCTGCTGTATATTTTACAATGAAATATACTTATCTAGTCAGATTAATGTAAATGCTTACTTGTTTTTAACCTTGATAAATTATCTGTGGACAAAGAACTAAATGCATAGTTTAAAATGCAATTGATTAAAAACTTAAATTATTTACCTTCATTTTAATTTGAAACATTTAATATTCCATTAGTTTCAGGTCTACATATTTGATATATGTACTGATTTGATATTTATATAGATTATCAAATAATCCCCATGATAAGTCTAACTGCTGTATATCACTATAGCAAGTTATTACAATATTATTGACTATATTCCCTATGTTGTGCTTTTATTTTATAACTGAAAGTTTGTACCTCTTCATTCCTTTCACCTATTTTTCCTCTCAACCCCTTTTCTATGGTAACAACTGGTTTGCTTCCTGTATCAAAGAGTCTGTTTCTGTTGGTGCTTTTTTTTTAAAATTCAAATATAAGTGAAATCATATGGTATTTGTCTTTCTCTGTCTGACTTATGCACTTAGCATAATACCTTCCATGTCCATCCATGTTGTTGTTAATAGCAAGATTTCATTCTTTTTATAGCTTAGTAATATTTCATTACCACATCTTCTTTATCTATCTATCTATCAATAGATGCTTATGTGGCTTCCAATATATATATATATATTTTAAAGAAAAATGTATTTACCCTAATAATATAAAAATATAGGGACTTTCAAATTTGAAAAAATGGAGTAGGAAAGAGATATGTAGTGAATCCAGAAATACAAATATTTACACTCAGTAACTAAGAGAGAACATCTAAGGGAGAGTAAACAATACATAGAAAATATAAATTATATAAAATAATCAATTAAAAAACTAAAGCTGATTTAAAAATTTGATTGAGTGGGCCTAAGGAGAGAGAGAAGTGCAAATAAAATAAAATAGGTTTCACCCTTATCTTTCATAGTAGGTGTCAAACATAATGGAAAAATGAATATATTTTGAAAGAGTTCTACATATATATCTCTTAAAATTACAGTCATTACCATGGTATAACCAATAATAAATATGCTTATATGTAGTTGTCTCTGGAATTTGACAAAGTTATGGAGTGAGGGAGACCTATTCATATTGAAAGTAAATTGTTGGATACTATTATTTTACATGTTTAAAAATAATGAAAACTTAAATTATTTACCTTCATTTTTATTTGAAACATTTAATAATACTTTAAATTCTTTCTTTGTGTTTTCTTCTTTGAAATGAAAAATCTTCACCCTTAGGTTAATAAGGAAGTCATGTGCTTAGCTGACCATAGCAGCATAAACTCCTTTAGTTCCCTTTCTGAAATTGCTACTTAACCATCTTCATACTTTAGGAAATTTTTTCTATCCTTTAGTATTCTTCTTTTTTTAAAAAAAATACTTTATTGATTTTTTACAGAGAGGAAGAAAGAGGGGTAGAGAGTCAGAAACATTGATGACAGAGAAACACCGATCAGCTTCCTCCTGCACATTCCCCACTGGGGATGTGCCCGCGACCCAAGGTACATGCCCCTGACCAGAATCGAACCCGGGACCCTTCAGTCCACAGGCTGAAGCTCTATCCACTGAGCCAAACCAGTTTCAGCCCCTTTAGTATTCTTAATGCTGTTTTGGCTCAACCAGCATCCACTCTCACTCATCCCTAATGCAGGAGGCAGAGAAGAATGAAACAGAGACAAAAGCTAGGACACATGAGTTTGCCAATTCTTGTTTCAGCAAAATTATTATAATTTGATTCTCTGCTTCTGCCTGCTGCAATGGCCATTTTTACTAAATATAACCAGTCAAACGCATCACGACTTGTTGATGTGCACAAGAGGAACTGACGCAGACCATTTGGGACCCACTCAGGGTAAACTTCTATTCACTATATGCTGCTTCCTCCCCCACAGTCTCCAATGGCACTCCATAAAACATTAAGTGACCTCTGTTGCCCCCTTATATTTTACCAGTGAAGTCAAGAAAAAACATTTCTATAAATATGCATTAAGTAAGTTATAATTTAGAAGAAGCCAGATATATTTTACAGTATTAAGCACACAACAATGTACATAGCAGTTTCCTAAATGAATGCCTGGCATATCCAAAGGATAAAACAACATAATTTACCAAAATGGTTGCTTTCTTTCATATGACAGGAGACAGTTTATTGGCATATTGCTTCAAAGAAACACTGACATTTTTCTCTTTGAAGTAATAGTTGTTTTGCTGTTTTTAAACATGGATTTTACTTGAAATGTTCACATATCATTTGTCTTAGGCACCGTAGAGGTAGTCCTTGGGGTCAAAAGCAGTGTGATACTGATCAATCAATAGTATTTTTACCTAATGTTGTAAAGTGCATTTCTGACACATTTCCAGTTGTTTTCATTTCATATAATAGCATCATGCTCATTCAAATGTTGAATAAATTGAATCCATAATGATGCAATCTCCCAATTCTTGATTTTCCTTCCCTGTGGTGCTGTTAGTTTTAATATTGGCAAGCAGAATTCAATTTGTGTTGTCCAGATAGTACCATATAAGGTAGGATCCCTAAAATTGAGGAAATCTCATATACTATGTTTTTTATAGATTGATGTAGAGCTCAATGAAGGGTTTTAATATTTACTATTAATATTCATTTTATTAAAATTTCATTTAAAGAATCACAATGCCACACATAATTATAAAATTGATTGGAAATACTAAATATTTCACAGAAAATGCCTGGTAAATGTTTTTAAAAATATGTAGTTCCAATCATTCATTTATTGAGCTTAACTCATTTAGAGCACAGTAGGTAATAGAAATAAATTGCTACAAAGTGTCTGACATTGAATATTGACTGTTTGATTTGGTAACAATATGGCAGTTGATTTGCTTCATTTATTGTAAGGGGATAATCATTTACCTACATCATAAGTTGTTATCAATGCTAATGCATATCTAACCATGTAGAATAGATCATACAAATTATACATGTGTATGTTATTATTATTATTTTCATTATACAATATATTTATCCAGGAGTTATTGGGCATCTACTGTGTTTCAGTAGGTACCCAATACTTCCTAAAAATCTCAGTGCCTATTTTGTATTAAAAGCTGTTTTGTGCATGGGGCATGGGAAAATGTACAAGATGTATTACTGCTAAAGAGAAATGTACAATTTATTATATTAGATAGATGGCTAGCAAATGTGAAAAGAGAGGTTAAGGGGGAAAAGTAAAGTAGCACTTCAAGAAAATATGGGCAGTTAGTTGAGATGTTGAAGTAACTACACAGACCTAAAAGCTCAAATTGAAAGAAAGATGATACTCATGAGAATTTCAAATAATCATACAATCATTTGATGAGATATTTTTAAGTAGACAAGCTGTTGAACCTGACCTCCACTATACCCGTGAGGTGGATGTTTGCTCTGGGGCCATCATGTTTCAGCCAGTTCACTCTTCAAGTTGGAAGAGGACATGTACTCGTAAAGCAAGCCCTGCATTCTGTTTATTTCTGGGTACATTGCTTTAACGGTCTACCAAGTCCACTGAGTATTTTCATCATACATTCCCCTCTTGCAGAATGCCCAACCCATCATTCTCATCCACTCAAATTATATTCTATTCTCCAAGTAGTTTAATTATTTTTTTTCAAATCCTCACTCCAGTATATGTTTTCATTGATTAGAGAGAGGTGGAGTGGGGGGCGGGTACAGAGGGGGATGGATATCAAACAGTTGCCTCCCTTATGTGCCCTGCCTAGGGACCAAATGTGTAACCTGGGTATGGGCCCTGATCTGAAATTGAACCTGCTATCTTTGAGCCAGGGCTAGTTTAATTATTTTAACTCCCCCAAAGACTTTCTTAAACACCTTCACCTGAGATAAGTTCCAACTACACTATTCTTCTAGAGTGTAGTTACTATAGTAACTAGTAAATTTATGACCACTAAAGCATGCCTTTATTATCTCATTTGAATCTTTGTTGTGTAACTTGTATCACCTTTGTGTCTTATTTGTCAAGCAGACTATAGGATATGGTTTGGGAGACTGTAATGTGTTGCATAACAACAACACTGGCTTTGGAACTGGAGACACATGATGTACTCACTGAGTCACATTTGCATGTGATTAAATTTCTGAGTGTCAGTCAGTTTCCCCTTATTTATAATAACCAGTAGGACATTTGTCTTTATATTTAAAAGGCTTAGTGCAGTGCAGATTGTAAGGTTTTAAGATTTGTCAATCTCCCCCCCTTTTTTTGAGATCAGTGACTGTATCTTGAATTCCTTTCTATATTTTGCAGTATTTAGATTAGTTTCTTGACATGTTCTTTGGAACCTAAATGTGTGGAATTGATTATGCTTAGTAAAAACAAAAGAAATGTCTCACTAACGTATGGCAACAGAACTATGTGAATATTCATATAGATATGTAACGTGTTTCAATGTCCCATCACTATTGATTGTAGGCATGCAGCATGGACAGCAAGATTTTGATGGTGCCTATCAAACAAAAATGGACTGAATGGACTAGATCAAAAACATTAGGCAGCCAATGAGGAAAAAGGCAGAACATTAAACAGATTTAGGTTGTGCTAGCTGTATTTCGAGTCCCCAACCCGAGGACAAATTACAAGTATTCTCACTGGTGAAAGGACTTCAAGTAATGTAGTTATCGTTTAAGCCTCATTTATTCATACAAGTCCCACCATGATAATTCCATTGTAGGAAGAAAAAATGTAGAGCTTCAAAAGCTGGAATACATTGAAGTGCAAGCTAAAATGCAGCTTTGCCTTATGCAAAACAGCTCTTTCGATTCAGATCATGCTTCTTTTAACTCCCACTATAGATTGTATTTTCTTGTGCTTGAGATCCTCAACTGGGAGAAATTTTTGATGCTGGAGACACTGAGAACTAGTATAGTCCTAATTAGGGTGTGGAGGGAAATTATTTTGTTGTAGGGTTCAGCTATTCCAAGCAGGAGGACTTGTCTTGGATGCAAACACAAGAGATTTTTCTCCTCCACTGCAGCCACCTTGCCTGGGAAAAATCACGTATTTGACAATTAAGAGTGGAGCCCACTGCTGATGGGCAGCAGGTGTTGACAGGTTGTGACGAGACACCCTCAACTGCTGCTGTTCTTACCCTCCCTTTTATAGCACCGATTGCAGTGGAATTTGATTTAGATACTTGGAATACAGAAATTTAAATGTTAGGTTGGAAAATAAACATGAACTAGTCCTTTGTATTTTTATGGTGAATTTTTTTAAAACACCCATAGTCTAAGATCCTAATCTACATTGTAAGTTCCTCATATTCTTCTCAACCGTTCCTGAAACAAAGCAGTTCGAATATATTCTTTAGGAAAGATGCCATTTTTTTCTAAGTTATTCTATGTACCATACATTTCTCTGATGTATATGTTTAGCCTTAAAATCAATAGGGGGAACAGTTTTCATGGGGCTGCTGAAAAGGTTAATGTGAGCTTGGACTGGTGAAGGCTGTGGCACAATTGATGGTGGATGAACCAGGTGACCTCTGGGTCCTGTGATTTCATGGCTGGAGAAGGATGAAGTGACATCATGGTTATTTATAGGGTGAGACTGGCTAAAATGCCAATGTTCTCTAAGCTGGAAAGGAGTAAAGAATTTCTTTGTTCAGCAAATCCACTGTGTGCAGCGAGGGTGGTTAAAAATACATCACACTGAGATTCTGGATACCTAGGTTCTATTCCTTGCTGGTTCTCTAACTAGCAATGTGACCTCAGCCAGCTCAATTAACCTCTCTGCAGTCCTTTTCTTGCATATAAAATAGTCAGAACAATACCTGCCTTTTCTAACTTTCAGGATTGTTTTCCAATTCAACTGAGATAAAACATGTGGAAGTGTTTTAGAATGCCTTGTTCAGCATACAAATGGAAGTTAATAGTCATTGCCAACTCTGTTTATTACTCTTTTCCTTTCAAAGACTGTCCTTACTCAAAATGAGTCATTCCTCTTACCGCAATTACTTCAAACCGGTTATGTGTTCATTTTGCACCCCCCTGGTATTCGACAATAACACCAAATGCACTGTAAGTCTCTCTCTTTTTTTCTTTTGTATACTGCTTTATGTCTTCCCAATCAAACTTAACCGTCATTCTGAAGTTGTTTGGGAAAATAGATATTACCCATTAAATATGTTTTCTCCTCTCAGTGGAATTAAGTTTTGGTAAATGAGTTATCTACACTTGACAATGCACTATGTTCCCAGACCTCGTTCTTAGCCATATGGTGTTGTAAATTCAGCGAGTTATACACGGCTGATAGGTGATATTAATAAAACGGGATGTGGTTGCTGTAAGAATTCTGAGTCTAAGAAACCTTAACCGTACAGTAACTGGTGAGAGTGTTTTATGATCAGAACCTTGATGCCCTATACACGTCCATCTTTATATGGTTACTTTATCATACTTGGTCCCCAGAAAACCAGGCCGAGAAACATACATCACTGTTTATTATTATGGAGGTTGAACCTCAAATCATGTCTCTGTACCCCTTTCTGTATATCTGACCACTGCTCTTGTATCAGTTACATTTGCTGGGAGCAGCAGGGTTGTCAGAATTTGCCTATGTACCTTAGGACGCTAACCATTTATAACATTCACAGCAAACTGATGGAATGTTGTCAAAGGGGCATCAAGCAAGCTATCTATGCATAAGCAAGATTTGGGGTCAAGCTGCTCACACCTTTTCAAGTCCATCTCTAAGTATTTGGGGATTCTGTCCACCTACTCGCCAAGGTATTGTTCTACCGAATCAAATATCTGGATCCAACTTGAGTGGCAGGTCAAGGATAATGGGAGCAGCCGCTAAGTGGGTGTAGGAACGGAACAGGTCCCATGAATGGAAATGAGAAAGGGGAAGCACATAAAGCTGCTGCTGCTATCAGTCATTCACTAGCCTTGTTTCTCACCAAACTGTAAACTTCACTTCAACAGACCCATGCTTTTTTGATAAGGGGTTTTCAACTTTTCCTCCTCACCTACCATGCCCTAGAAAATATGAGAACGGGAAATTTATTTTGTGCCAAGATGAACATGGGCAAACTTGCTAACCATAAGGAATTTCTACTAGCTTATTTTTCAAAGCTTATTATTTCATCTAGGTTTGGGGGAAAAGAGATACACAAAAAATAGATTTCAGAAAGTCTTCAATTTCATTTGAAGACACTGCGACCATTACTACATTACAGACCTTGCAATGAAAAGTCTGACTGAGATGTGATCTTGGAACTGTATAATACCAGATTTATTTAAAAAAAAAAAAAACCCAAGGAGCCATATTTTCTGTAACTGACTGAGTACCTTGACAACAAAATACTCTCTCTGAGATTGGTTTCACATAGCCAAATATTTGGATGGCTCTAGATCCAACTGCAGGAACAGAATCTCTGGACATTACAGGACACTTTGTTTGTAAGTCCAAAAGCCAAGTTCCAAGAATTTTGGTGACCAGAATATTGACTATATATATTAACAGAGATAAATTTTTTTCTTAGAAGTTGCATCACTGGGCTATGATGGGTGTATAATTATTTTTTTCCATTGATAGCTATCATAGAGTTGACACTATTTATATAGAATCTATTGATATCCTAAAGAATGGGAGACGGTTTGTCTTAAAGGTAGATATACCCAAAGTATATCTACTCCCTTCTTAGTTGTCAACTGGGAGATGAGAGAATTCTCCCATTTCAAAACTCATGGGGAGATTAAAAACCAACAAAAAAGAAACAAACTTGTTTTTATGATCTCTGGTATGCGGTCAGTCTTCATTTTATTGCTCTCCTTCCCCTCTTTTGATGGCCCCATTCTGCAGATTAAACTGACATATTCCATTTCTCAGTGTAAGTGTGGAAAAAAGGGGGCAGGGTACCCTTCCTTGGCCACCCTTTTCTTGAACCCACCACCAGAGACAAAATTATTATAATAAGAATTGCAGTGATACATTTTGGGGGGGAAATGTCAGTGTGATGGGTAATATTATTTGTCAACTTGGCTAGAATATGGTACCCAGATATTTGGTCAAACATTGCTCGAAGTGTTTCTGTGAAGTGTCTTTAGATGAGATTAACATTTAAATCAGCAGGCTTTGATTAAAGCAGATTACTCTTTATAATGTGGGTGGGTCTCATCCAATCAATTGAGGGGATTGATAGAAAAAGACTGAATTCCCTGGAAGAACAGGGAATTCTGTCAGCAAATGGCCTTTGGCTTTGAACTGAAATGTTGACTCTTTTACAGACTGCTAGCATACCCTGCAAAGTTTGGACTTGCTAGCCTCCATAAATACATGAACCAATTCCTTAAAATAAACCTCTCTTGCTCTTTAGGCCTATTAGTTCTCTTTCTCTAAAGAACCCTAATTTCAGAGTTATCCACATATAAGGAATCTATTTGTAGTTTTAGTTCTTTCACCTCCCCTCCCCCTACATATTGGAAGTGAAGGATTAGTTCTTCAGAAGGAGTGTGTCCTCCTGGAAGCTTCTCCACTCTTAACGTGGCCCTGTCCCTCTTCGGTTTGATTTGTCATTATGTGCAGAACTCCATTACTATCATTAGTGACAAAAGCCCAACAATCTCCTTGGTAAAATACTCACAACTTCCACAGAAAGGAATTATTTCTTGGATCCTTCTGGGTTTGTGATTTCAAAGGTTATCTTCTCAATTCTTATTTAAAAAAAGTTTAGAAGGATAATGAGTTCTAAGCCATGAGCAAGTTTGACAATGAGTCATTGAATTCTAATGATAAGAGCTCTGAACATGCCAGTCCTTTATCTAAATGACATTTTCTGAAAACACATCTGTGCAAATGCACTTTTATTTTTTTGTGGGGGGAAAGAGTCATAGGTAATATAGCCTAATTTTGTATTGACAAAAGACTATTTATGAAATTAACAAGCTCTTATTAACCATATATAGCTTTCTCACTATAATATTTCATTAATCTTTATAATATATCTCTGCATATGTAAACATTTATTTTTACTTAAAGGACATTATCATATGTTGTACTATTTTAATTTTGGGGGGGGAACCACTATAGGATTACTCATAATGATTATATCAATTTTCCTCAGGCACCTGGGACCCAGGCCATCACTTCTGCTGGAGTCTCCCACCTTTCCTGCAGGCTCAGGCCTGAGTCTGCCATCTTTGTTTTCACTGTGGCCAGAGTGCTGCTCCTCTAGATCCCTTTGCATCACCGCCCCCTCCCCCCTTTTCTTTCATAGCAGACCTCCTGTGCTACCCAGCCACAGCTCACCTGGAGAAACTGGGTAGCTGTCATATTTCTCCTTCTAATTTGCATATTCCCTCCTCATTGGCTGGTGGGCATAGAGGGGTGATAGTTACTTTGCATATTTCTCTTTTATTAGTGTAGATATATTTACATACCGTATTTGCCGGCGTATAAGACGATTTTTTGGCCCTGAAAAATATTCCTCCAAGTGGGGGGTAGTCCTATACGGCGAGTATATAACAAACTCTGTATTTTTAGTGGAAATGTTAGGGGGTCTTCTTATACGCCCAGTCGTCTTATACGCCGGCAAATACGTATTTTTCAGGGCCAAAAAATCGTCTTATACGCTGGTAAATACGGTAGATAGATAGATAGATAGATAGATAGATAGATAGATAGAATCATTTACACCTCAATAGAGCTAGATAAAATAAAAAGTAAAAACAATTAAAAGAGATGGTTGAGATGAGATTACATCAGAATTTCATAATTGTACTAATCAAGAGTTTAATAATGATTCTCTTATGGCTTTCTCACTTTAAGTATTAAAATTATGTTTTTTGTGTGTGTTTTTTGAGCATGAATCCAGACACAGAAGTCAATAGTTGAGATGCACCTTCTATTTTCTTTCACCTAGTAAATTCTGTCAAAACAACATGGGATTGTTTGCAGCTTTATTGATCGTTTCCTAGGTTTTAACCTTGAGAGACCACTAATAGCTAAGTTGCTTGGTGTCACTAGAGACCAGGTATAAATTGATGCCAAAAAGACCTTAATGCCCTAGGGCACTCAAGGTCAATAGCAACAATCTCATGGCAGGCCACATAAATTTGAGAGGTCAAACAATTTATTTTTAAACTTGTATCTTCATGATTTCATAATTCTAGATAATGTAGATGTATAAATATATGTTTTTATATATATACACATACATTTTCTTTTTCAAAACTGACAAAAATAAAAGTATATACTTTTATGTTTTATATTCATTTTTATAACTTAATCTTGTTTCAACTAATTGTTAATTCCATCCTTTAAATATTTATAGGGATAACTAGATCATAAGATATTTTTATGTTACATTTTTTACATAATCTTCCAAAAGTTAAATGGCCTTTAATAGAAATTATAGTATGTCAACTCAACCAATTTACTGAATATACATATGTATATAAGCACAACCAGATAAAAACTCCCTGGTTTTGTGGAGTCTTCACTGAATCTCTCTCTCTCTCTTTTTCCCCCCTTCATTTTATGGCCATATTTGACAATTAGTGTCACCTGATTTTAAATTTCCAAAAGGCCCAAATTTCATGGCTTAAAGCCCTGGTACCTTTATGACCCATGCGTTTTTACATTGAGGGACATGAAATAAGTTTTTTAATGAAAGTTTTGAAATTGTGCAGAATTCCTATTCAGCCAAATGTCCTGTTAGTTCCTAAATATGTTTGATAATCGTCAACTCAAACCTCTGCTTTGTGTAATTTTAAAACATGCACATTTACTCAATCAGCAAAATGGCATCTCTGCACTTGTTTATTGCAGCTGAATATAATTTCAAGGTCCCCAGTGTTCATTTTACTGTCAAAAGCTGACATCTGAGAAATAAGGATACGCACTCACTCTGTTCCTACATATCAGTGCTTATCGTGTGTTAACAGGGACAATTTCATTTTACAGAGATTTAGAGGCCCTGCTGTCACACAGAATCAGACACTCTTGGATCAAACCCTTGGAAATATCACCTTTTGTAATCGCTTCATGTAATTCTTATGCATATTAAATTTTGGAAATTTCTGCCTTGGGTAATCCAAATTCTGTCCTTAGACCAAATTAGATGATGATAAAGCTGTGCACTGGGGTTGCTCTCTCTAGCCTCCGCATACGTCTGCTGTGCTCAATACAGACAATTTGACAAGGCACCACCTGCTTCTATCGGAAGAAGTTAGGCCTTATGAAACTCCCTAGTATAATCAACCTGGGGATATCACAGATAGCACAGACATGTGGTTCCTTGGAAAATATTTCTCCTAAGATTTAAGAGGCCTTCTATGCATTTTAGATTTGGCGCATAATATTCAATCATTCATTCCAAAATTCCCTTTTCTAAACATATATTGTGATCGGGCACCATGTTACGTGAAATTTAAGATTCTTAACATTGTTACCAACTATGATTAAAGTATGCAATAACTGATTCCACCCGGCCTTTCTCTCGGTACTGCTCACACCATATTGGGTCAATGGGGTTCTGATGTGTCACTGCAAACTCTGGGATTCTTTTCAATACAGAGATGCAGCAAACTATTAGAAAACCATGTTTTTAGGCCTACGGTGAAACTATAAGCATTGCATTATAAGCAGGAATGATACATTTTATTGAAAATTTTTCATAGTCTTATGTGGTTTTCTACATATCCAACACAGTTATACAGACAAACATTGATTAAATTGGCTGTGTGTTCTTTTTATTTTTTCACTTTAGCCACTGCTGATATGGCTACTTAAGAGTCTGATTTTCAAGGAAATACAAATCAGATCTGTTTGAAGTTGTTTATTTCTATCTATAATGTCTGTAAGTACGTAACGGCGTATGCACACTCAAATGCACACGCATGATCATGCATACATATTTTATACGCATTTTTCAAAAATTTTCAAAGCTGCATAATGTACATTTCAAGCATAAAGTATAAATCATATCTCATTGTGTGGGAGAGACAAATTCCAATCTTGGGTGGTGACCCTAAGACTTTGAATAAAGCGCGCGCGCGCACACACACACACACACACACACACACACACACACCTAAATTTTCAGCACAGGAGACCCAGTTATCTTCCTAGGGAAGAGGTTGAGTTATTCACAGCTTATCAAAAATTATCTTGTATTTGTTTATCTTGTTTGTTCATTTGTTGCTTTCAATTCTATAGCCTACATTTGAGTAAAATCATACAGTTCTTGACATTTTCTATCTGTCTTTTTTCACTTAGCATGCTATTCTCAAGATAAATCAATTAGCAAATGGCAGTATTTTCTCTTTTCCTATTGCCGAGTAGTATCCCATTGTATATGCAACATATCTTCTTTGTTCAGTCATCTATTAAGGTACACTTTGGTTGTTTCCATGTTTTGCCCACTGAGAATAATGGTGCAATGAATATAGAGGTTCATATATCTTTGTGAATAAATGTTTTCAAAATGTTCAGTTACAAACCAAAATTCATAAGCACAGACAAAAGTATGGTGGTTACCAGATGGAAGGTGGTAAGGTAGTAAGGGGTAAAGTGGATCAAATATATGGTGATGGAAGGAGATATGACTTTGGGTGATAAACACAATGCAATATACAGATGATGTATCATAGAATTATACACTAGAAACATATACTTTTGTTAATCAAGATCACCCCAATAAATTTAATTTAAAAAGTACATTGTGTTTAAAAACTAATATCCCTTAATGGATAACTCATTTCATGTATTTCAAATTGGAATTGAGTTTCCTTTAGCCTGCTTCTCTTTAGGAGTCTAAAATGCTAACTCCTTTTCACTTTTGGCACATCTATTATTTTCTACCCAATGAGAATTTTTAAAAAAAGTGATATTTAGCTATCATCTTGAGATAAAACTTGACCATAGACACAGTGTCAGGAAAAAAATTACATATGCTCATTTATGATAGTCTATCTTTCTTTGTTTCATATATATAAATATGTATATGTATTTATATATGTATTTAAAGTTTATTTACTTAAGAGCAGGCATTAGCCATTTAGAACTTTCACATTGTGATGAGAGGAAAAACCTCCTGGGGTTACTAAAGAAAAATATCTTAAGGTGATTTGATTTATCCTCTTCTGGAAGACATAATCCCTCCCCCACAGAAAAAGCCCCAAGACACACATAGATTTTAGAGTTATAGCATAAGTGCTGTTTCTCTGTAGACCTTTTGTTAGATATTAACACCTAAGGAAAATATAAAGCACAGCTCTCTTACAGAATACATTTGGAATGTTTGCCTTGAATATGAAAATAATTTTGTTCTTATGAACTCAGATTCTCTAAGGGTATATCATTTCCATTGCATTCGAGTTATGTACAACTTGTGCAGAGAGCACTATTTTATACTTTATAATTGAAATAATGCACAAAACAATGTTAACACTTAACTGTCAGATAAGAAAAATAAATAGCTGTAATTGAATTGCCTGGCCTTTGTAGGTCCTCTCTTTTTCTTAAGAGCTGTCATAATTTAGTTATACCTGACATGTGGTAAGATATTCTAGGCTGCATTGAGTATATGTTACTCTAGTGATTATAATAGATTTTAATGTTCTTGTAAAAGACTTTGCTTAACTGGCCTTTATGGGTTTGACAAGGGTCACTGTGTTACAGAAAACCAGAGAAAAGCCAAGCAATGCTTAGAGAGATGGAGTTACATTTATTAATATTACATGTGGGCCCAGAGGAAAATGTCTCTCAAATTCTGGGCAAAGTCACACAGGAAGTTTCCTGTATTTATGCCTTTTTACCCTTTTTGTCTCCCAAATATAGGGTTTTCTGGTCCCCTTTGCAAGTTCTTAAAGAGCCTCTATGTGTTGGGGCTTTGATACCTCAACCAAAAAATTGGCCTGGTGCCAGCACTGATAACTTCGTCTGGGGAAGGTTTAATGGCCTCTCTGAATTGGGAGTAGTCTTATTTTCCTTATTATTTAAGCAAGCAAGCAAGCATTTACAGAAGCCTAAATAACAGGGTTAAAATTTCAAATAGCAGTTTTTACATAAGATGAATGCTTCACCAGGTCCTGGACTATTTAATTTTGGACCATTCCCTTTCCCAGACAACAGTGCAGTAGAAGTAATGACTGCCAGTGTAGTAGAAGACTCTATTGATTTACTCAAGGTCCCTTCTACCAGTTACTGAGCATATTTAATATGCCATACACTGCACTGGTTGCCAACATGAGTAACAGAGAATTCCTGCTGTTTTAAAGAAGTCTGATGTCTAAGAGGCTGCACTAGGACTGCTGTTGACTTCCCAAATTCATTATCCCTGGCTGCTTAGTAAAAGAGCCCTGATTTTATTCAGGCAGCAGTGTTTTAAGGTAAAATGCTATATTTCTCATCCTTGTCTGTAGCTAGAAATGAGCAATTTGCTGTAAGAAAAAGTCACAGAACCTGAAATATAGGAAATGTCTTTAAGAAGCAGACCTGACAGGGAAGGCATCTTTCTGCTTCCTGCTCTTTCCTTTCCTCTTACATGGACTGTAGGACTTGAAAATATATAATAACATCCATCTTGTTACCTTAAGGATGAAAGGCATATTCTAAGAACAATTGAACAGAAACAATAACTTGTCTATACATTGCATACACTGGACTGACTACCTATGGACTTTCTTTATGTAAACAAATAAACCCTTGATTTGTTTAAGACACCATAGCAGGTCTTCGTTAGTTGCACTCAATGCAGTTCCTAAGGAACACGGAGGTTAAAATGTAAACAAGTGCATTACAATGGAGCACAGATATTGCTCCTCTAAATGCACAAAGTATATTCATTGTTTTTATACTCACCAAATGCATATTGCACAGGATAAATTGTGATTATTTACTTACTTTGAAAATTCTTTTATTGGTGTGTGTGTGAGAGAGAGAGAGAGAGATAGAGATAGAGAGAGAGAGAGAGAGAGAGAGAGAGAGATACCAATATGAGCAGGAAACATCAATCTGCTGCCTCCTACATGTCCCCCATTGGGGATGGATCAAGCCCGCAACCTGGACATATGTCTGACCTGCACAGGACAACCCAGCCAAAAGAGCCATGCTGGCTAGGGAAGTTGTAATTAGTTATTTGATTTACTATTTATTATCTATACCCCTACTGTACCCCTTCCCTCTAGAACAAAGGTCCCACAAGAGAGTGGAAAATTGGTTTTGTTTGCTAATACATCTCTGATATCTAGAACAATGCCTGATATATAGCCAACAGTAAGAAAATATTTGTCAAATGAATTAGTATATGACTACATGGACGGGATGGTTGGATAAGCACTTGGAGCTTACTCAAAAGACATCACTTTTATCTGGCAGGGCAGTAAATGACCTGTGCTTTGGCAGGTCAATTTTGGTAGGGTACGCTTTCTGGTTGCTGAATAAATGTTTCCCTGTTTTTCACACTAGGGGTATTGCTTTATTGCATTATTTTGTAAATTAAAGAATAAATTTAAAAATAACCAAAACTCTGGCCTAATTTTACTCTGTAAGATATTTAGCAGTTAGGTTTGGTGAGGCAATAGCCAAGTGGTACTAGGAGAGTGTAACTACAGGTAAGTGTATATATTACATAAATTATTGTAACCCCTATCAAACATTTATCAAATCTTCCTTTCCATGTAATTAAGCATATGTTTAATTATTTATTTTTTTAGCATTCTTAATAATGCCTTATTACACGTGTTCTTATGCAATTCCCTACATTTGTATACATTATGATATAGTAGCTACCAAAAAACGAAAGAAATAATATTACTTGCTTGGTATGTTAAGAACCATGTTATATCAGGGAATAGAAGTTATATAAATTCTGCTATGCATGTAGAAAAGTATAAAAGAACACTTGTAACAAAGAAGTTTCATAGACTACTATTTGTTTACCATTGTAACTGTTTTTTATTAGTCATTGATTCAGTATTGAAGGATCGATATTATCTTCTAACTCTACCAGTAAGTGCTTAAAAGTAGTGCCAGTTATGCTACAAGGCCTTTTTTAGTTAATTTCTATTTGATTCCTACACTAAGCTACTGGTCAGACATTTTCCTTTGCAGGCTGATGCCGTTTAAACAGTTCTATCTGTAGCGATTTACTAACATCTCTACATTTTTCTTGAGTCCCTTTTCTAGAGAATAATCCTAAGGACTGCAACACTGCATTTTCTGTCATCACATGTGTCCATGATACTGCTTTTCCAATTAGGGGAACCTGTTTCAGTTTTCTAAGAAAGCAATAATTTTTAAAAAATATATTTTATTGATTTCTTACAGAGAGGAAGAGAGAGGGATAGAGAGTTAGAAACATCATCGAGAGAGAGAATCATTGATCAGCTGCCTCTTGCACGACCCCTACTGGGGATGTGCCCGCAACCAAGGTACATGCCCTTGACGGGGAATCGAACCCTGGACCTTTCAGTCCCCAGGCCGACGCTCTATCCATTGAGCCAAACCGGTTTCAGCAGCAATAACTTTTTAACCTGTTAAAGGAAAGAATCTCTTTTCTTTTCCTTTCTTTTTTCTTTTCTTTTCTTTTCTTTTCTTTCCTTTTCTTTTCTTTTCTTTTCTTTTCTTCCCTTCCCTTTCCTTTCCTTTCCTTTTCTTTTCTTTTCTTTTCTTTTCTTTTCTTTTCTTTTCTTTTCTTTTCTTTTCTTTTCTTTTTTTCTCTTTCTTTCTTTCTTTCTTTCTTTCTTTCGTTTTTTTTTTTTTTTTTTTTTTTGTAGAGAGTTACTCTAACTAGGGTTTCCCTGTGGAAGCTACTATCCATGTTGACCTACAGTCTTAAGCAAAAAAAAAACATTCTTGAAAAAAAGAACTGTGATGATGACCAACCTCTCTGGAAAAACAACAACAAAATACATTCCTTTATCTGTGGTATTTTGCTGATATTCCTGTGTGCTGAGGAATGGCAGGAGGCAGTGGTGAGAGGTAGCAGGAGAAGGGCTCTCATACAAACCCTTCTGTGGGGGCCACCAGTGAAGGAGGCCAGGGGTGTAGGATAGGGGTGGGCACCATGGCCCCAGCCTCTTAGGCATCCTGCCTGTCCTCTGCAGTGTACATGGAGGAAAGGGCTGCCTCTGAGGAGGGGCCAGGCCAGACAAGGTGACCGACCATCTTGAGTTCTGGCTGAGGTGATGGTCCTCACCCTGAGATGCCTTCTAACTGGTGATGGCAGAGAGCCCAGTGCCTCCTTGTTTCTTAGAGAACATGGAATCAATGAGGAATGTGGCTCCTAGCAGTATAACCTCCACTCTCACGTCCAGATCCAGAGGGAACTGCCAGTCAAAGTAGTCTGCATCCATGAGGGCTTCTTGGAGCAGCCCTCCATTCCCCTACCACCCCCCACCCCTGCTTGCCCACACTGTGGGACTCATCCCAAGTCTTCATCTCAAAGTTGGTGTCTGTGCCATAGCCACAGGGCCAGCAGGGCCCCGCCACTCGCAGGATCGTGTGGTGATAGGCATCTTGAATGGAGAACTTGGGAAGGAAGGGACGCCAGGTCTGCAGCACATGGCCACTGGCGGTGCCTGATGGCGACTGTACTTCCATCTCTCAGTTCCAGGTGTCCATTGTTCAAAAAAGTAAATATATAATTACCATATGATTCTAGCAATTCAATTCTATGTATTTATCTGAAGGAAATGAAAACATTAACTCTTAAAGGTATTGGCACCCCAGTATTCATTGCAGCATTTATCCTATATAATAAAGAGGTAATATGCAAATTGATCCTTACCCCATAATGCCAAGATGGATGCCTATGATGCAGAGGTTTTGACACTGGCTGGCATAGAAACCAACCAATCAGAACCAAATCTAGGTGAACTGCAAGAAGTCAATGGCTGTCTATGAGATAGAGCTTTTGATGCTGACTAGCATAGAAAATGAGCAGTTAGGGTGAGATCAGGCTGGTGGTGGGGGGAAGCAGTTAGGAGCAATCAGGCAGGCCGGCAGAGGGGTTAAGGGTGATCAGGCAGGCAGGCAGGTAGAGATGTCAGGGATGATCATGCAGGCAGGCCGGTAGAGGGGTTAAGGGTGATCAGGCAGGCAGGCAGGTAGAGATGTCAGGGATGATCATGCAGGCAGGCAGGTGAGCAGGTGAGCAGTTAGGAGCCAGCGGTCTCAGATTGTGAGAGAGGGATGTCTGACTGCTGGTTCAGGCCCATTAGGGACCAGGCCTAAACCGGCAATTGGACATCCCCTGAGAGATCCCAGGTTGGAAAGGGTGCAGGCTGGGCTGAGGGACACCCCTTCAGTACATGAATTTTGTGCACCAGGCCTCTAGTGTGTGTGTGTGTGTGTGTGTGTGTGTGTGTGTGTGTGTGTATGTTTATATAAAAGCCTAAGTGATTATTATGACCAGATGACCAGAGAGGAACAGACAACCAGACAGTAGCTATGGCATGCACTGACTACCAGGGGGCAGACATCCAATGCAGCAGCTACCCCTTCATGGTCAGTGTGATCCCACAGCCAACCTCCCACATTCCCCACCTCCTACCCCCAGCCAGCTGGCCTGATTCTCACCGATCTCACAGATTCTACCTTGGACCCACCTTGAATTCATGCGCCAGGCCTCTATTTATAATAGCCAAGATATGGAAACAATATAAGTGTTCATTAATGGATGAATGGAAACATAAATTGTCATATAAGAATACACAATGGAATATTGTTCAGCTATAATAAAGAAAAAAATCTTGCCATTAGTGATAACAAGGTTAGATAAAAAGCCCATTGTTAGTGAAATAAGTCAGAGAAAGACAAATACCATATGATCCCTCTTATACAGAGGTGGGCAAAAGTAGGTTTACAGTTGTTAGTATGGAAAATAATACAATCATTAAGAAATTATAACCCAAGAATAAATACTGTTTAGTGTACTGACAACTGCAAACCTATTTTTTTTATCTGCCCCCTTTCTGTAGAACGTAAAAAAAAAATCAAAAGGACAAATATGTAATACTTAATCAGTAAAAATAAATTTAAAAAACCCCTCTCAAACAACAATAAATAAATAAAAGCTTACAGATACAAAAAACTGAATGGTGATTGCCAGAGGCTGGGGTGGGTGGGTTGGGAGAGGGGGTGGGAGAAATGGGTGAAGGGGGTAGAAAAATACATTTTTTTAAACATGAAAAAAATAGCTTAGGCCTTTTGTAAATAGAAATAATGCAAAAATAATTACTATAGCAGCAACAAGTAGTAGCCAAATCATTTGTATGATAACAAATGAATAGCTTTATCTCCAAAAATTTCTAACATTGCTTTGATCTTAATTATTCACATTTTCTCAAAATCCAATCAAGAAATATTATGGCATCACACAAATCATATTATATGACCTATAATATTTACATCTTTACAGTTATACAGCCAGTTTCGTAGTATTGTAAACTTTATTATTTTAGAAGGACAAATGCGACTTATTAGTTAATATTTATGATAAAATCAAAAAGTGTTCCTTTGGTTGTTATTTATTGGTTTTTCCTAGAAGGAATCAAGATCCAAATGTGATATTTTGCCAAAGTGTATGAGTGGAACTTCCTGGTACAATATGAAACTCCATTAAATAATTTCTCTTAACTGAATTGATATGATTTCTTCAAAGGAATATTACTTTCAATTACTTCTATATCAGAATAGGCTATTTTATTCTCTTTCTTTTTATTTTTGCTTAGTGTAACAACAGAGAAAAAAGTAAGAACTTTATACTGCAATGTAATTGTCAATTTGTATATCTCTCACTGGATCACACTTAGCTGAGTAAGCGGAATTTTAATGCTATTTGTCAAAGTAACATAATTGAAAAATGTAAATTTCTACTGAGAATTATAACTACAACCATAGGTAGTTGACAGAAATTTATCTGAATGTGTATCAAAGCTATGTTTAAAATTAATTCTTATTGTAGAGAAATGTTGCTTCTTCTTAGCATTTATAATCTGCTTAATGAGTGGCTTTTACTTTTTATTTTTAATTTTGAAAGCAGGGTAATGCTTTAATCAAATGAAATCATCCTGAAGTCTCAGTGTATAAACTGTTTGATCAAAGATGCTATGGTAAAAATAGTGTCCCAAAGGCATGCCATATCAATCTTCCTCAACCCTTCTTTCAACCAATCAGAACATCTGAGGATGGCTTGAATATCACTCTTCTAAACCAGTTTTCAGAGAAATGGTGCAAATGTAATTGTTATAAGAGTTTTTGAGAAAAAAACAAATACAGAGCTATTAAAGTCTACATATAAGAGTTTCATATGGTCTAGTCCTTATATTCACCTTATATTTCTTTCTTTCTTGAACTAATGTAATTGTCACATCAAACTGTTGTAAAATTTTCCTATCAGAAGATAAGTCTTGCATAAATTGGACAATACTCTATATTTTTAGGGATGTTACAATATTAATTCTATGTTCAATAATCTTTATAATTCTTACTCTAACCTA
Source organism: Vespertilio murinus (assembly GCA_963924515.1). Classification (NCBI taxonomy): domain Eukaryota; kingdom Metazoa; phylum Chordata; class Mammalia; order Chiroptera; family Vespertilionidae; genus Vespertilio; species Vespertilio murinus. The sequence goes on from OZ004707.1 coordinate 44,603,169, forward strand.
AATCTCAGAATTGGTAACATATTTGGGTTTTTAATCTCAGAATCTCTATTTCCATGCATTTTTTATATTATTCTTTAAAACTTGAGATTTTTTTTAAAATTATAAACACAAATGCATATCCATACATAAGTGCCTCTGTAATGCATAAGTTAATGTACATATATGGGAGTATGCACAATGGGAAATGATAGTAATCTTGGGAATGCTGATATAAATATTCAAATCCAGACACTTTAGTTTAAGTTCAAATTATTCATGAAGTAACCCCAAGTCTGTTCAGCACTCTCCTGAATAAATTCCCAGAGTCTCTGAACACATGCCACACTCCGAAACTTCTGTGATTTTGCTAAAGCTGTTCCCTCAACTTGGATTGCCTTTACTTTCAGCCTTTCCTGCCAATTTCCTCAATCCATTTTTCAAAGCTTACCTCAAACCATATGCAATTCCTGTGAGGAAGTAGAAATAGCCTCAGAGAACCGTGGTAAAAATAAACATTTTAGCACAAAAATCCACTGCAAGTTACACTTCACTGTGATTAGTCAAAAAAAATTGACTCTAGCGATGGGTACTGGGGAATGGCTGGCAAGGGAAGTTTACTACGTGCAGCTTCTTGACTCTCCCTGGTTCCTTGCTAGACAGGTGCTTAGTTTTTTCACCATGGAACTGTGTCTTCCCCTGATGAACTCCTGTCAATTTGAGTAATATGAGATAAATGCGGGAGTGGAACTTTGATCAGCTGCCTCCTTCGTATTCCCCACTAGGGGATTGATTCCATAACCTAGGCATATGCCCTCACCTGGAATGGAATCGGTAACCTCTCAATGCATGGACGATGCAAAAACACCCGAGCCACACCAGACATGGCACGAACTAAAACATTCTATGCATTTCTGAAATATGACTTAAGAAGGCACATCAGGTAGACCTAACAATGAATTCTGGATTCAGTTTCATACCTATCATTAATGGATGATTGCACAACAATCTATATTTATAAAAGCCTAAGCGTGACTGTTACGACTGAATGACCAGGATGAGCGGAATGGCCAGTTGACCAGTCGCTATGAGGTGCACTGACCACCAGGGGGCAGATGCTCAGTGCAGGAGCTGCTCCCTGGTTGTCAGTGTGCTCCCCCAGCCAACCTCCCATGGCAGTCCCCCAACCCCCCCCCCAGCCAATCGTGCTGCAGCACAGCAGAGAGTGGCAGGACACAGCCATCAGTCCTGGTTGGGCATTGGTTTGGCCCTGTGACTGACATCCAGGTGCAGTTACACTGCATGTTTACATTTGTAGGGAAGCAGGACAGCCAGCTCCTGCCTCCCACACCACCTTCTAGGCTAAGAAAGGCTTGCTGATCTCCACGTTTCTCCTTTGTCCAGAATCAAAACCTAGTGGGGATGAATGATTCCAGCAATGGCCCAACATCAGGCTCGGTGTCACGGGCAGTCACAGACAGTCCCAGTCATTACAGCCAGTTCCTCAGCCCGCAGGGCCCTGGTCCACCCAATGCCACTCCTCACCTGTCACCCCCTGAGGACAGCTCTATGTTATCCTATCTGAAATGTGAGCAAGGTCTCAAATGTTCCCCTGTCAATAGCTCCCTTGCCCTGCCTTTCTTCCTCTAAAAACCCTGCATTTTAAAAATATATATTTGATTGATTTCAGAGAGAGGAATAGAGATAAAAACATCAGTGATGATAGAGAATCATTGATTGGCTACCTCCTGCACATTCCAAACTAGGGACTGAAACCTTTCCTGAACCATCCCCCAATCCTTCCCCCAGCCAGCAAGCCCCTGGTAGTGGCATAGCACTGATGGAAGGAGAGGGGGGAGGTGGGAAACTGTGGGTGATGGGATGCCAAGGGCAGTGTCAGCGTCTGTCATCAGTTCCTTCTGGACCAGGCCCAGCCACCATCACCTCCTCTCTTAACCCTCCAGGACCTTCAGGCCCAGATCAGCCTGGCCTTGATTGGCCCTGATCACCTTCTAGGCCTAGGGACCCCACCTGGGCAGGAATTTCATGCACTGGGCCTCCAGCATGCATACAAATTCTTTGGTTAATCTCTACCCCATGACTCCCCACCTTCTTTCTGAAATCCATCAGCCTGTTCCATGCTTCCATGTCTCTGGATCTATTTTGTTCATCAGTTTATTTTGTTCATTAGATTCCACATATGAGTGAGATCAGGTGATACTTGAATTTCTCTGACTAGCTTATTTCACTTAGCATAATACGCTCCTGATCCCTCCATGTTGTCTCAAATAGTAGGATATCCTTCTTCTTTACAGCTGCATAGTATTCCATGGTGTATATGCACCATGTATTTTTTTTTTACCCACTCATATACTGTTGAGCACTTGGGCTAATTCCAGATCTTAGCTATTGTAAATAGCACTGCTATGAACATAGAAATACATATATTCTTTATAAATGATGGTTAAAGTTTCTTAGAATATGTCCCCAGAAGTGTTAGCACTGGGAGGAAAGGGGGTGGGGGGAGCATCTGTAATACTTTTAACAATAAAGATAAATTTTAAAATACAATATAAATCATATTCCTAAAGAAAAAAATTATTTTCTTGATTTCAAAACTACCAAATTAACTGAGTCCTATTAGTATTTAAACATCCATATCACACATTTTTCAGCAACTAAATATAATCTCCTCAATCTCATCCAGATACTGGCTCAGTGCAATTATATCTAGGTGAATTGGAGTTCTCCCTCCTCTAATAAGTTGACATTAAGTCGAGAACTGTAATGGATCTCAGATGTTGCTCTACTTAAACAGTTAGATAGCCAGACCGATAAGGCAGATATGTCCTAGAAAATTTTCATATGTGGTGCATTTTAATAAAAAGTAAACTTTTCAGAGAAATCACGTAGAAAATCTAAAAGATTTTAAAAGAAAGGCCCGGAAAGTTATATCTTGCCTTTAAAAGTAGGACAAAAAAACTATTTAAATAGGATTGGAGGCCTTAGGGTGCAGTGAACATTTTAATTGCATATTTAATTAGAAATATGCTAGAGAAGTATTGTTTAGATTAGCCGAGGCTCATGGGCCTTGACAAAACATTTTTTTCTAACCAATATTTTATTTTTAAGTAGATTGAGCTGAATAGAATTTAATTTTGTAGCTATTCATTATAAAAGGATTAGAACCTTTTACTTTTCTATGGAAAATAAGTTGACAGGTTTATTGGCTTTCTTTTCTCTTTTAATTATCCTTGAAACTTATTTAGTACCTCAACATTTGCTCACTTGACAGTTCAGGAACATTTAAAATAGCATCTAAATTGTATAAAACCCACTGTCTTTTACATGTTTTACCACTTAACCCAAAGCTTCAATACCTGGGTGACTATTGCCAGTAAGAATTTGGAAAAGGTACAACACAAAATTAGCCAGAGTGCATTGTTCCATGTGAGGACATTGTATTAACATTATAAGCAAGGGAAAAGTAAAGACTCATATGTATATACTAGAGGCCTGATGCATGAAGATTGGCTGCCAGCACAGCCTTTGTTCTGAGCCAGAGCTGCCTTTCTGCCTTCCCAGGCTGCCCAGAGGCCCAGAGCAGCTAGGGTGGTGAAGAATGACTGTGTTGTTCCCTGGCTGCTTGGAGCCTGTGTATGCAAATTAACCCTTCATTTTTGTTGGGATAATTTGCATACCCAGTCTTGATTGGCTAGTGGGTGTTGTGAAGGTCTGGTCAATTTGCATCTTTTACTTTTATTAGTGTAGATTATACTGTACTTAAGAAAGATATTATTTTTAAAAATATATATATTTTATTGATTTTTAAAAATATATATATTTTATTGATTTTTCACAGAGAGGAGAGAGGGACAGAGAGTTAGAAACATCGATGAGAGAGAATCATCCATCAGCTGCCTTTTGCACATCCCCCACTGGGGATGTGCCCGCAACCAAGATACATGCCCTTGACCGGAATCGAACATGGAATCCTTCAGTTCACAGGTGGAAGCTCTATCCACTGTGCCAAACCTGTTTAGGCAAGAAAGATACTCTTTTCTATGAATTAACAGGTTTGAGAGGAAGGTTGTATGACCAGTGCAGAAAAAGGGGGTTGGATTTTTATGGATCTGATGATATATGTCACAAAGACAAGAAACAGACTATTTAAATGGTGAACAACAGAAGCTGAAGTAGAGTTCATCTCTGATTAAAGAGTTTTTACTGTCACAGCATTTTCCATTCTGGGCAGAGTAAGTTGAAAGCATACAATTACTCATGGGGCTCAGATTGAACCCTGATGGCATCCTGAGACTTAATCATTCACAGAGGCACCTGTGAGTATCAACTCTTATCATGATGGTCTTTCCGGAGGTGTTATCTCTTCGAATGCATTTCTCATTGTCAGGAGATACTGATAGGAAGCTGAGTATATGAGGGGATGCAGTTTGCTTCCATTATTTTTGGCATTTCTCTGTGTCTAAAAATGATAAATGTACTCCTGAAGGGTAAAGAAAGCTACTTGGAACTGGGACGCAGAAGACAGGAAATTCAAGAGGTAGAATCAAGAGTTAGAACACATATCATGGCAGAACTTTAAAAATTATCTCATCCTAATGGATTAAGATAAGTAGGTATGTGGACTTGTGGATTGTTGAAAAATGTACGTTTATGAGGCAGGGGTTATTGATATTCACAATGAGTAATGTATTGGTTTTCCATTGCCACAGACTTAGCAGTTTAAAACAGCACCTGATAATGGATTCATAATTCTGTAGGTCATAAGTCCAGGTGGGTGTGTGTGGTTCTCTACCTAGGGTTTCCTGAAACTAAAATCAAGGTGTGAACTACATTTTCTTTCACAAAAACCTTTCCTCTTCCAAGCTTACATGGTTTGAAGAAATTCTGTTTCTCAAGTAGGTGGGACTAAAGTTACATTACTTGCCCTGTGGACCCCTCCTTTTTTTAAAGACAGCAATAAAGATCTCCCTTGAATCCTTCTTATGCTTAGCCAAAATCCTTCACATGTTTATTTTATTTTTTTTAAATATACTTTATTGATTTTTTTACAGAGAGAGAGAGGGATAGAGAGTTAGAAACATCAATGAGAGAGAATCATGAATCAGCTGCCTCTTGTACACCCCACACTGGGGATGTGCCTGCAACTAAGGAACATGCCCTCGACCAGAATCGAACCTGGGACCTTTCAGTCCGCAGGCCCACACTCTATCCACTGAGCCAAACCAGTTTTGGCCCCTCACATATTTAGGTCCTGTCTTCAAAAAGAACCCAGTCCCTTTTAAGGTCAGGTCTAATCAAGATATTATTTTCTTTAAAAAAAAAAAAAAAAAAAAATATATATATATATATATATATATATATATATATATATATATATTTGTTATTGATTTTTTACAGAGAGGAAGGGAGAGAGATAGAGGGTTAGAAACATCAATGAGAGAGAAACATCGGTCAGCTGCCTCCTACACATCTCCTCCTGGGAATCAAGCCTGCAATCAAGGTACATATTTGCCGGCGTATAAGACAACTGGGCGTATAAGACAACCCCCTAACATTTCCACAAAAAATACAGAGTTTGTTATATACTCGCCGTATAAGACTACCCCCACTTGGAGGCATATATTTCAGGGCCAAAAAGTAGTCTTATACGCCGGCAAATACGGTATATGCCCTCCACTGGAATTGAACCTGCTACCTTTCAGTCCATGGCCCAATGTTCTATCCACTGGGATAAACAGTCAGGATGACCTATTTCTTAAAGTCAGGGGCTGGGCAGGATGCTTGTGTCATCGAGGATACAGGTGTTCTGCACTGTCTCTGGCTGCTCTGGGCAGAAAGGTGGCTCCGGCCGGAGCTAAGGCGTTGCTGGCAGCCAGGGGAAGGAAGGCCTGTTCTTGCATGAATCTTCGTGCATCGGGCCTCTAGTTTACTACAAAAGTCAAAAGTGCCCAACCATACAATAATCACTCTGTTGTAGTGCAAAACAACAACAATAAACAACACGAAAAGGAGAATAGTAAGAATATGAGATAATTCCATGTCAGAGGCTCTGTACTATAGGGAAGAGTGATTTGGATTCTAAAGGATGACCCAGACATGAACAAACACAGTGGAAGAAGGACAATCTCTCCGTTGTGGGTTTGAGTCTGGGCATGGAAGTAGAAGTTTTAGAAATGATGATTATACAAAATTTGTATGTTGTGGAGAAGTATATTTGAACAAATGATGGGGTGATTTATTGGGTGCTATAAAGATTGCACCAAGTACTGTGTACCATAGAGAGCAGCTGGAGAGCAATATAATGAAAGTGGTGTTTCATAAAGATTAATTATGTAGGTTATAGAATATTGTGGAAATGCCAAAGTCATTTTTTTTTTATAGACAAGTTCAAAGGTCTCTACTCAGGTATTGATCTTGGAACCAAAGGAGATAGTGCAAGTCTTGGTGATGTTTCAAAGAAGAAACAATTGTAATTGGTGACAGCTTGTCTTTAACCAGGTGAAACTTACCACATTTACTTGTCATCAGTGTCTTTGTGGCTTCCAATCTGGTTGGTCAGAAGATGGTTAGCACCATAACTAAACTGTTGACCTCTCCCTGGGATACAGTTATAGGTGTTATAGAATGACCCAACAAACTTTAAAATAGTCCTTCTTATTTTAAAAGAGAAAAATAAGACCCCTATTTCTTCTATACCCTCATTGGGTTTCCACAAAGCGTCAGGTACTGAATCATTCTAAATTTAAACCATTATGTCCTTCTAACTGTCTTTTGTCCTCCCACCCATTCCAGCAGTTACACAATGAAAACACATTACTCAATACTATCGCAGAGCCTTCAATCTGAAGATGCAACTGTTACTGTTGCTGCATGCCTTCAGGTACAGAGAAAAGCCCTTGGGGGCATTCTCATTTCCAAAACCACACACCAAGTCAGCTAAGTCAGATTAAAAGAATTCAGTGATTTCCTTCAGGTAATCATTAGGGGATTCTGTATCCTGAATAAATAATGACATAATTCAACACTTTTTAAACTGGAGTTGATTTTATTTCCCAGAGATACACTTAAAGTAAGTCATGGGATGGTATTAAATGGCATTTTTTAAAAAGCCACCAGGGTATGTATGTTGGAAGAGTAATGACTGTTTTGTTGTTTGCATTTGAGCATTCTACTCTTTCACTGCCCATCATGTTAATAAATATTTTTAAAACTAGTGTTATTATTTTACTACAGGGAGTATAAATGTTACCATTTAATTTATTATGTACTCCAAAACTAAGTATTATTTTTTAAAATTTTACTAGTATATCATGCAGCATGCAAGCTCAAATAGCTAAAAGTGTGAGATCCTTTAATTTGACTTTCCAGATTGCAATACTATTTTGGTAATGCTTGGATTGTTCTATGACAATGGTCATGCTGGTAAGTTCTTCTGAGACAATGTCTAGATAGCTAACTTAAGTTACTTGTTCTAAAGTAGCAGAAATAGGAGCTCTCATTTAAAAAAAATTAATATAATCTAGTGCATAGAACAGACACTATTGTGCCTTATTTTAAAATATATTTTATTGATTTCATAGAGGAAGGGAGAGGGAGAGAGACATAGAAACATCAGTGATGAGAGAGAATCATCAATTGACCTTCTAGTGCATTGACTGCCATTGGGGACTGAGCCTGAAACCTGGGCATGTACCGGGACCAGGAATCAAACCGTGACCTCCTGGTTCATAGGTCGATGCTTTTCTGCTGAATTACACTGGCCAGTCCAGGAGCTGCCATTTTAAATCGAACTGATCAGCTACCACCTATCTACAAGGCAAGACACACAGACAGATGAACCCCCACACAGCAAATGTTGCTACAGTGAAGCTAGCGTGGGATATATAAATGTCCTCTGGCTGTACTGACTGAAAAGTTACAGTCAGGAGAGGTTTGTGACAGTTCTGTGAAAAAAGTATAAAAGAATCCAAATTAAGCCAATCCATAAGTTTGAATGGTCACAGAGAAAACATTTCGTTACTTACTGGTAAAATATAAAGAAAGGTAGGATATAAAGGAAATCTTCAGCAATCGAACGGTCAGAGAACTTTTTTGAGACAACAAAAAATTACACCTTTAAATAACAGGTATTGGAAAGTAATATTGACTATGTTATATTTAAAACACAGTTTTGAGATGAAGAATTACAGAAGATGAGAGAAAAAGAGACATAAAAGTGAAACTCATACATCAAGTCTCTGTTGAATGTTACTTGTCCATTTAAGGCTCTAGTGATTTGTCTAAAGATTGGCTTTCTATTACATTTGATTCCAGGACAGATTAGGCACTTTATAATAAACCTTTGACCCTATGGTATCACCTTTATGTGTTACATTAAAAAGAAAATACTTGAAATCCTTGGTGCCAGCAGCTCTGACACTTTTCCTGTGGTCCCTGGCAATGTGCTTGTGTTCATCACGAAGGTAAAGAGTGACTGGACAGTTAAGTATGGAGGAAGAAAGTCCAGTTTGGAGACCTATCCAGCAGAAGAGATTCAGCATCACTGTCCCTGAAATATGGCCTTCCACAGCACACCTTGTAATTTTACTTCCAAATTAGAACTAATACCCTCCGAAGACCAGAATCATCATTGTGACTTACACTCAGTTCTATGGCAAAGCGGGCATTCATTGTAGTTAGAGGTTATGGGGTTGGAAAAGGCAACCTTTTGAATGTACCAGTTCCCCTCGTGGCAGTAATTATGGGCCACACTCTCAGGCAAGTTCAGAAAAAAAAATCACCATCAGGACTTCTGGCCTTGGTATTTTCTCCTTAGTATCAGGACAATGAGTTTGTTCAAAGTCATCTAAAGAACAAAATGATACGTTTAATAAATTTCAAGCTTCTGTATGGTTTATGCTAACTTGCTCTTTCTAAAAGGAAAAGGAAAGACACCGTTGTTGAATTAATTATTGTTAGTTCAGTTTGTTTGTTAAAACAGCTATGGCACATTTACACAATGGAATACTACTCTGAAATAAAAATGGAAGGAAATCATACCTTTGTGACAGCCTGGACCACCCGGAGAACATTATGCTAAGTGAAATAAGCCAGCTAGAGAAAGACAACCGCCATGTGATTTCACTCAAATGTGGAATTTGATGAACAAAGTACCACACATTTTATTTTTATTATTATTTTTAATTTGATATTTCCTTTCTTTTTATGGCAGAGTAGTATTCCATTGTGTAAATGTACCATAGCTATTTTATTAAACTGAACTAACAAGCAAATTAGAGACAGAATTATAGATAGGGAGCAGGCAGACATATCTGTGGAGGGGAAACTGAGGTGGTGGTGGAGGAATTAAGCACAAAAAAGAAAGAAAAAGAATTTATGGATACGGACAACATTGTGGTGATTGCAGAAGAGAGGGGGGGCATGAATGGAGGTGAAAGAGTGTATAGTGGGCATAAATGGTGACAGAAAAAGAGAAAAGAAAAAAATGTAAAAATGAAATATATATTGTTCAAGACAGAAAAAAAATAATAAATTAAATAAAAAATAAAATGCATGATGCTTTTTGTTGGTAAGGTGCTTTACTAGGAGCTTATGGACAGCTACAGCTTTTTGGGGTTTAAAAAGTTCCAAGGAAAAGTCATACGATGCAATGTAGTAGAAGAGTCTTCTGAAGAAAATGCCATTTATTTTAGGTTGAAAAGGATCTATTAACATATTCATAAGTTTAAATCTACTAAATATAAAAGTAGCTGAACATGGGTGTGGGAAGCCACCCACTGCCCATACCATCATGAGTATTTACCAAAGAATGGGGAAGGCTGGTATATCCTGGGTGTTAGCAGGGCTAACACCAAGCACTATTGTTCTGAGATATCAGTGATTCGAAGCAATTTCCTGACCTAATAGCCTCAAAGTAAATGTTTACTGAACCTTACTGATCTTTACTGATCTTCATTGACCTTAGAGAGGGTCTGTCTGCTACCTGTTTGCCGTGCTTTTCTGGGAGGCAAGATGTGTATCTAAAGTTGAACAAAAAGCAGGCCAGGTGTTGGTGTGTCTCTCCAAGACAGAGGTCTCCACCTGGTCCCCCATGACTTCTAAATTCATATTTCTTACCTAGTGATTCCATTTGTGCGTTGGCCCCTTCTTCAGATCCTGAACTCCTGGATCTCACAAAAGGTTGCAGCACATGTGGTTCCTGAAGTTTTCTTCTAAGTTGTGTGGTCCTGTTTGCTAATATTCAAAATAGTAGAATTCAGAACAACATCTCTGAGGATAACGATAGAGTGGTTAGCCCTTTTTGGATTATAGTATGCATCTTGGGATCTTGAGGATGTCAGAAAGCTAGAATAAAATTTACCCAAGACCCACTTCTTTTTTACTCATATAGTAGATCAACATTCATAAGTCAGGGGATAGGTCCCTATCTAATTAAGGTAAAAAGCTATAAATGAAACAAAACAAAACAAGAAGCAACTGAGGCAGAAAGGCAAGGGACTAAAAATCACAAAGAGAGCGTATATTAACAGCTGTGTTTTCTCTGTTGTCCCCTGGCAGCCTCTTGAGTTCTAGTCAGCTCACCCTGAGGAAAGATTAGGACCATTGCCTGGACCAACTTTTTTTTTAAATAACAATAAATAATAAACGTAATAAAATTTAAACTGTTTTCCCTGGTCAGTGTGGCTTAGTTGGTTGAGCATCATCTTGTGCACTGAAAGGTCCCTGGTTCTATTCCTGGTCAGGGAGCATGCGCAGGTCGTGGGCTTGATCCCCAATAGGGAAGTTCAGGAGGCAGCTCATCCATGTTTCTCTCTCACACAGATCTCACATACATGTTTCTCTCTCTCTTGTCTTCTTCTTCTCGCTTCCTTCTTCTATCTACTTAAAATCAATTAAAATATATTTTAAAAATAAAACTTGTTTAATCATTTAGGATACCAGTTCTTTAAGATTAATATTAACATGCACTTATTTAATTCTCAGTGGTCTTTTGAGATTGGTATCATTTTTTAGCAATAAAAACACAAAGATTAAGTTAGATAAAATTGCAGAGAAAAGCCATATCTGCCTGATTCTAACCTTCATTATCCTTCTATTTTTAATAGTTTTACATGATCCAGGGGTATTGAGCACATTTTATCTCTCACAAATATTGATGACTTAGGCTTCCCACTCCCATCTCTGCTGCCTGCACTATAGTTGTTATTTTAGCAGGTTTTACAATATTCTTCATATTTGTCTTTGATTTCCTTTTTTTAAGAAAGTGATGGTAAGCTATTATTTAAGAAATTCTATAATTATAACAAAAAGAATTGCTTCCATCTATTTTTTATGGATATTATTCATATACTAGAGGCCTGGTGCACAAATCTGTGCACAAATGGAGTCCCTTGGCCTGGCCTGTGAGGTCAGACCGAAACCAGCTCGCAGACATCACCCAAGGGGTCCTGGATTGCAAAAGGGTGCAGGCCAGGCTGAGGGACCCAAATGGTGCATGATTGGAGCTGGGGAGGTGCATGGGAGGTTGACCAGCTGGGGAGGAACCATGGGAAGGTTCCAGGGCATCTCTGGCCTATCATCTTGCTAGGCCCAATTGCCTGGACCCCAGCAGCAAGCTAACCTACTGGTTGAAGCATCTGCCCCCGGTGGTCAGGCCACATCATATCACACCTTAGCATATCATTAACATGTTATGCTTTGATTGGTTGAAAGGACAACTGGGCGACTGGGCACTTAGCATTTTAGGCTTTTATTAGATAGGATTCTTTTACTTTGAATTTTAGATATTTTAAATCCAGAATCCTTCTTTTCTCTATTTTAATAGTTAACGAATGTAAGTAATTCATGTATAAAATTATATTTTAGATAATATGAAAATAGTATGTGATGTCCCAATGGAGAAAATATAAATAAATACAGCCTTTAAGATAATGTGAATTTGCTGTTTGAATATTTATTATCAATCTTAACGTGGACATACTATATTCTCCAGAAGAAAAAAAAAGTTTATCCTGATGATCAGCAAGTGTTATGAGTTGTAGTAATAGCATACAAAACTCTTGTACAAAAAAATTAAATTAAGAATATGTTTAAAATTTGATACTGTGATTTAAATAGAGTAATAATACATTTTAAGAAAGTAAAGCAGAATGTCCTTTATAAAATCAAAAATGACACATATTGTTTTGAGTTTGGATTAGCATTCTATTTTATTATTTCTTCTCTGTGATGACACTCCTCATTTTCTAATAATCTATTTGTTTTTGAGTTTATAAAAATGAAAAACAATGCCATTGAGGATTTTATTCCTGTTTATTTTCATTGTGAGAGAGAAGACAGAGCTAATCAAAATTTTATTTAGTGATTTTCAATTGTTAGATAATTTTAAAGCAATGTTTCCCTCATTATGCAAGTTGACAGATTTTTGTGTTTTCCTAACGCAGAAACAGTTTTCTTTCACACACTGATAAAATTTGTAACTGTTATGAAAGGTATGTCTCTAAATGCATCAGGAAAATGTTGGGTGGGAACAAAAAACTTTAAAATACAAATGTTTTAAAAAAAATAATTTTCTGTTATGTTAGCAATATAAATTCTCCTAATAATGGATTATCTGCTATGTATACAGATTAATAAAAATATAAATAATATGCTCAACTAAGAAAATAGATGAGGACAAAATAAAAAAGATATTATTTTATGCTCTGTTTTAAAGTTGCATTTCTTTTACTAATAGCAAGCTTTGAAAATACTTAGACATATTAAAAAAAAACTCCTATAAAAGATCAAAGAAATTTGATAAGTTGTTTCTGACATTGAGAGGAGTGTGTGTGTGTGTGTGTGTGTGTGTGTGTGTATGTGCGCACACACACACACATGAACACCTTATGACATTGACATCAATGCTGAAGATATGTGATAGGGATATTGCCCAAACTTCAATGACATCACTGAAGAGTCTGGTTATTGATGATATTCAAATTTAAGCAAAATCAACCAGGATAAAGTTTTCTTGAAATATTTATATTTTTTAATTGAATTTATTACAAATAACTTTTATGGAACACACACCCATTTACCTACTTACCTGTCAAAAAGCTTGAATACAGTCTAATACAGTGACTTGGAGCTTTTCTACGAGAAGTGTGGCCCATGTCGAGCCACAGCTCCATCACCTGGGGGACATAAAATGCAGAATCTGAAGTGTCAGCCCTGACCTGGGTCTTTCAAAACTTTTAAATAATTTTTGCGCACACCAAAGCATGAGAAACACTGCTATTGTTTATTAATGAAATATTGAAAGTTTTTCCTCTAAGATTTAGAATAATAAGATTTAGAAAATGTAGGGGAATTACATTTCTCTTCATTCCTTCTCCTGAAAGATGCCTACTCTCATCTTTCATCACTGCTGAAATTACCTGCATTGGAGTAGAATTCTTAAGAAGCGACTTTCTCTTAGATAAAACACCTGCTTTTTACTTTGATTATATCGTTTAGAATTTTCCCAGCATAATGGGAGAAATTAGCATAAAGCAATTCTTATAACTTGTGAGTTCTTTTCTTTTCCTCCAGCAAGAGTGCATTGCATGTCTCTCCATCATGTGTACTGTTGCATTAGCCATTTCTTTCAGTTCTGCGGTTGGGGATAGTCTCATAACTGATATTTTGGGTGAGCAATTGCCAATCTCTTCATGATGGGATAGGCTCTCTTTTTTTTTTATTAATAGACAACTAAAGTTCTTAGAGTCTGCTGTTCAACAAAATATTTTACCAAATCACTATTTTAATATTCAGTGTATATTACTCTACTATTTCATTTTGAGAAATAAAATATTTTTATGCAGACTTCCACTTTGGCCAAGTAGGTATAAGAGGGAACAGGTTTACTCTTTTTGCCTGGAACAACCACAAAATTAGAAGAAAAAAATATGTGAAACAATGACTTTCAAAATCCTGGACATCAAGCAACAAAAGACAGTGATCTCTGGGCAATGGAATTCATTTTTCCCAAACTAGATAGTACCATGAGACAGACATTTTACTTGAAATACAATAAAATCACACTCTGAATGAACCGTATGAATTGATCCATTTATTGGGTCTTGTAATGACTCCTGTTTATGTGCTCATGTGGTTGCAGGTGCATGCATTTGTGTTGTTGTGTGTGTGACTGTGTGTGTGAATTGAGACAAAGAGAAAGGAAGAGAGAGAGAGAAACCTTTACTCAGTGCTGTGCTGGCACTGAGTGGTAAACAAATGAACAAGGTAGACGTGGCCCTAGCCCTCATAGAACTTAGAAACTAACATGGAATACTGATACTAAACAATAATACAATTAGAGTCATAATAACATTATGATGGGATATATGCGATTAAAAAGTCATAAATCAGGAGGATACATTTTTTCTGGGATATGTCTATTTTGCTGAAATTTGAAATGTAAGAATTCGTGAAACAAACCAGAAAAATATGTAGGAGAATGTTGGAGATGGAATGGGAGGTTGCATGTAGAAGGAATAGTATTTTCATGAGAAACAGCCTGGGATCTTTGAGAAACAAACTCTTTGAATGTGGCTATCATATAGATTGAAGATGATTCTGGAAAGATGATATGCAGAAGTATATATAAGCCACATTCAGAATGCTAAATCCATTGTGAGCCATGGTAATAGAGTTTTGTCTTATTATTTTTTAATCCTCTCCCAAGGATATGTTTTTATTGATTTTTAGAGAGAGAGGAAGGGGAAGAGTTAGAGAGAGAGAGAGAGAGAGAGAGAGAGAGAGAGAGAGAGAGAGAGAGAGAGACTGGAGATCAAACCCACAAACCAGGTATGGGATCTCACCAGGAATCAAAACCACAACCTTTTGGTGTATAGGACAATGTTATAACCAACTAGCCACCTGGCCAGGGTGATTTCAGTCTTGTTTTAAAGCCATTAGAAAGACCTTTGAATGATTTTATGTAAGAATAAATATAATGACACATTTTAAACAATGTTGATTGAAATGTAGAGAATGGGCTGGATAGGAGCAAATTTGAGTAATGGGGCATTAGTAAGAACTCAAGAAGATGGTGACTTGGACTGGGCTATTGACAGTGGGCATAGATTAAAGAGGATAGAATTAATTATTTTTTTGAGTAACAGTGATTAGCCTCTAAGAGATAGAATTCTCCTGCCATTGTTTCTATTTGAGCTTTACCATTTTCTAGCTTTTAGGAGATAGGCAAGTTGTCTTGTTTCATTACTTGAATACTAGAGATAAAAATGGTGCCTAATTTATTAGTTTTCTATAACCCTTAAAGCTGATTGATTGGTATAAAGAATTTAGGGCAGTATCAGCCATATAGCAAGTGTTTTAAATATTAGCATTTTCTACACATCATTGATTAGATTTTGGAAGATGAGGGAAGAGCCATATAAAGGACTTTGTTTTTTGGGTCAGGCACTATATGGAAGATTGTTATATATTGGAATGGGAAATACTAGAGAAGGGATATTTCGGGAGAAATGACATCAGTGAAATTCAAAGAATGTAAAGTTTGATACAGTAGATAGATATCTATTGGAATGTTAACCAGTCTGTAGGATATGAATTTGTAATCCAGAGTAGAAATCAGTAGTACATGCACATATTAGATATTATGAGCATGCATGCTATCTAATAAAAGAGTAATATGCACATTGACCATCACTGGACCATCACTCAAGCACACAAGATGGCTGCCCCCATATGGTCAAAGATGGCTGCCCCCACATAGACACAAGATGGCCACCATAATATGGCCAGCAGGGAAGAACAGTTATGGGTGATCAGGCTGGCAGGGGAGTGGTTGGGAGCCCATAGTCTTGTGAGAGGGCCATCCAACATGGGATTGGGCCAAATAGGCAGTCAGAAATCCCTCAAGGGGTCCCAGATTGAAGAGGGTGCAGGCTGGGCTGAGGGACACTCCCCACCACCACCATGCCTGAATTTTGTGCACTGGGCACATAGTTTCCTATATAAAGAGCAAGAGGATAAACATGCACATTAAAATCAAAGAGACCTGGATACACATCCCAGCTCTATTACTTTATAGTTGTCCTGGGGAAATGCTTTCAGGCTTGGTTTCCTTATTTCAAAGTGTGAACAAGGTAGTTTCAGATAATACAAATTACTTGAAGTGGTATGTAGCAGTTAATATCAGAGTTAATGAATTGTCAGGGAGTCTGTCTGTCTCCTTGCTCCAACAGCTTCTGCATTCACTACCACTGCTTTGATACCAGCCACTTGCCTGCAAGCAGATGCCAATAATGTGTTGTCTCATGTCTCAACTAGGCACACCTGCCTCTAACTCCAGTACCTGAGATTTTGAGACATAGTGAGACTTGCCTGCATACAAAACTATAAAGTGTAGGGGAATTACATTTCCCTTCATTCCTTCTCCTGATACCTATCCTGATATATAAACTATTCATTTATAACATGTACAAACATTGAATCATTAAGTTGTATATCTCTTTGAACCTCTCATCTGGCAATACAATTTTTATAACCTCTGCCAGAGAACCAAGACTCCAAACACTGAGCTGTAAAAAGCAAACAAGGCTTATGTCCGTAAGGGCCATAAGGACTGAGAAGCATTTTTAAAGGTCTTGTTCGGGCTCACCCACAAAAGAGCTTAGCAAAAACTCAACCAACTGAAAAGTGCCCAGTCAGTAAAATATACTTTTTTTGTTGATCTTAAAACTTTGGCCTGAGGGGCAGAGATCTAATTGAACACATATCTAGGGAACTATGGCCAGAAGTTTAAAAAAAAAAAAAAAGGAGATAATTTTGAAAGCAGCAAGACAAAAACAACTTGTTGCATAAAAGGGAATTCCTTTAAATCTATCACCAGATTTTTCAGCAGAAACTTTGCAGGAGAAAAAGAAATAGTAATGAATGTTAACTAGAGTTATTATGGTGATCATTTGAATCATTATGTTGTACACCTGAAACTAATATATCAATTATATCTCAGGAAAATAATCATTTGCAATACCTTTCTGTGTATTAAATCATGCTGCCCTCAAGGAAAATTACAAAAACAAACAAACCAACTAACAAACAAACAAATAAAAAAACCAACAACATATAACTGTTTCTAGGTAGTGGATTGTTGATCATATCCAAAGGATCAGTAGAGTTTATTTTGTTGGTTACTTTCTGACCTAAACTCTTTGAGTACACTACATAAACACAAGTATAAAACTATTTCCAAACAGCACAGAAAGCCTCTCTTCACAGCATGAGGATGGGTCTTTCATGATGCTTTTATTGTTGAGGTGGCTATTAACTTTTTTCTTTTTTAAAAATGTGATTCTGAGGATTATTTTCAGACAAAGTTAATATAAAAGACACAAGTAACAAACTAGGTAAGGACCTTTAATTCTGATACCTCAGCATTATGTTTTTTTTAATAAAAACCATATAGTCTATATTACCCCAAATTAGCTAGATTTTTTTAATCTTATATCAGTGTGATAAGCTTATTTTTCTTTTCAGAAAGGAAACTAAATTTTTAAAAAATATTTTATTGATATTTTACAGAGAGGAAGGGAGAGAGATAGAGAACCAGAAATGTCGATGAGAGAGAAACATCGACCAGCTGCCTCTTGCACACCCCCTACCGGGGATGTGCCCACAACCAATGTACATGCCCTTGGCTGGAATCGAACCCGGGGCCTTTCAGTCCGCAGACTGACGCTCTACCACTGAGCCAAACTGACCTCGGCAGGAAACTAAATTTATCAAGAACCTTCATATTTATGTACTGTCATATAAAATAAGGAAAATAAGGAAATAGCCTGGCAGGTGTGGCTTAGTGGTTGAGCATCAACTTATGAACCAGGAGGTTTCAGTTAGATTCTTGGTCAAGCCACAAGCACAGGTTGCAGGCTCTATCTATCCCCTCCCCAGTAGAGGGCGTGCAGGAGGCAGCTGATCAATGATTCTCTCTCATCATTAACATTTCTAGTTTCTAGCTCTCTCTCCTTTTCCTTTCCTCGCTGAAATAAATAAAAATATACTTAAAATTTTAAAATAAGAACATAGTTCAGCATTGCCTATTAGCTTTAAAGTAAAAATTTGCTATAGTCAGTAAAATATGCTTACTTAATTTTTTAACAAAATTATAAAAAGTTCTAAATAATTTTTTTTCTTGAGTTACCATTTTATTTTATACAAATACTAGAGACCCAGTGCATGAAATTCATGCATGGAGGGGGGGGGTCCTTCAGTGCAGCCTGCACCCTTTCCAATTCGGGATCCCTCTTGCAATCTGGGACCATTGGCTCCTAACCGCTCACCTGCCTGCCTGCCTAATCGCCCCTAACTGCCTCTGCCTGCCTACCAGAAGCTTAACTGCTCTCCCCTCCTGGCCTGATCCCCCTAACTGCCTAACTGCCACCTTCTCCCTTCTGCTACAGCTTCAGTGTTCTCTCTTCTGCCTTCTCCCATGGCACTAGCCTTTTCACCTTCTCCCTTCTCTTGTGGCACTTTCTCTCATGGCCTCTGTGAAAGGGACCATGATGCTGGACTGGCCCTAGGCCCTTTCAGCACTGCGGCTTTGTCTGGAAGGACATCAGGAAGATGCCTGGCCTAATTACCCTTTTATTAGTATAGATTTTATATTTTTAAAGGTATTCTTTACCTTTAACTTATTCAAAAATTTATTGATACTTCCTTTGTTTTGGATCTTAACTTAGTGAACAAATATTTAAAATATATATAAAAGCCATGCCACGTACAATTATAGATAAGCAAATATCATAAGCACATATCAAATTACAACCGCTATAAACACATAATTTATATAACTTACTAATAAGCTGCTTTTTTTTTGTACTTCGAGGTATTCATATTTTATAGGCAGGTGAAAAATAAAAGGGAAGAATGATATTGTTTTAAAATAGTAAAACAAAAATCTGATATACTTTCACACCCACAAGCTGTACCATTTAATACTAATAAATTCACTGCTATAATAACTGTATTAAGTGAAAGATGAAACAGAGAGGGCCGGAGACCTGGATGCCAGAAACAGGCTTTATTGTAAAGAAGAGCATCACTGCCAGCTTCTTCCAGAGAGAGAGAGAACAAGGACCGGGGTTAGGTCCTTTTTAAAGGAAGGAGAGGGCTTAGGGCACTCAGCACACGCTGATTGGTGGTTTCATGTAAGGCCTATGAGTAGGGACCTAGGGACTTAGGAATCGGGGGCTTAGGGTATTTGGCAGGTGCTGACTGGTGGTTCAGTGCTGAGGAATGTCTGGCTGCAGGTGGAGTTTAAGTCCCTCCATCAATTGGAGGAGGGGAGGATCTATCATTAAGTTTGTGAATTTCTACTTAAACATGCGCATGATAGATAATTCCAGACTATCGTGGCATTTTTTGACCATCCAAAATGCTAATGTTTTAACTCCTTGATTATTGGTTATAAATCATTTTTTGTGAACAATGGAGGAAAAAAAGATAACTTATAGTAAGATGTTATTACATATAATGTATTTCTCCAGAATAATAAATAATAATCTGTTGCAGTTGTTAAATTTACAGAGTGTCTGGGTGACAGGAAAGGGGTGAAATCATTTGCATGCATTCCCTTTGAAACTTGGGAGCTCTGTGCCATCAGCATGCATTATGTAAGCATACCCACTCCTGAAACTAGAGCTGAGATTCTATGATAGGGAGGGAAAAAAAACACACAAAAACAATTGCACTGTATTTTGCAAAGTAATTTAGCTCTTGTATTTTCCATTTTCTAACTATCCAGCTTACAAGTAAACCACCTGACCTCTTCAAATGCATCCTTTATTTAAAAGAAAGGATAAAATTGGCCAGTATGAGAGAAGATATGAACCCGACCCCCTCAACCTTCCCTACACCCCACCCTCTGTTAAAGGTGGATGGCTTCTGCTGAGTCATTGAGTTCTCTAATTAATTCCACCTCATGAATTTTGGCCCAGGTAGAAACCCAGTGGGCAGTCATGGGATAATATATTTCTACGCATAAAGCTAATTGGCGTGTATGTTGCTTTGCTCTGTGACCCTGGCCTCATTAGAACCAATCTCAAACCACCGTGGCGGCTTGGATACTGCTTATCAAGTGGATTTCTGCCTTTCAACGCAGAGAGATAAGGTAAAGAAAATAACATTTCTGACTTCCAGATGGGGAAAATGTAAATAAGAATAGGTTTTCACAATTTAAAAATCCTTTCCCATAAGTAGCTCCATCAGATACTGGGAGAAGAAAAGTCAGATCTCTAAAGCCTACTCAGGACTGAAACAGGACATCTGTACTCTGGTTCCTGCCCACCCCAGTGATAAACGAGGGTCCAGTTGGAGGGTTTGAACTTCAGCTTTCTTTTCTGGATACCTTATTAATCTAGATTAACTCTGTTTTTAATCAACCAGCTCAATATCTGCTTAAATAGATGTTATAAATAAACTCCTGCCAACAATAGAGATAAAACGTCAAGCTAACAAATTATATACTCCGAGGACTGGGATAACCACATATCATCACCCTCTCTAACAAAAGTATTTTTGCAGAGGCCGAACCAGCTCTCTCACACATACCATAAATTCTCCAAAATAAATGGCTCAGTTGACATGCTTATCACAGACAACATAAAAAGTTTTGTGGAGCTCAGAGAATTTAGAGACCACTTTTCCATATTTGCACTTCAGAGCTTGGACTCATTAAGTCTTTACAAAAGACTGAGGGCTGTAATTTAGACCATGAAGAAAACCATCGCAGTGATAGTATTAGGGAGTATTTTTATCTAGTCCTTCTTCCCTCTGTCCATACATTGGCAGTGGCAGTCGTGCTGCTGGTGGTAGCTGTGTTGGTGTTGGGAGTGGTAGTAGTAATATGGTAGTGTATTATTTTGGCAAGACACTTATAATGCCTCTCAGTAGTATTAAGCACTTATTGTTGCCACTTACAATGCTAAGCATGTGGGGAAATAGCAGTGGACAATACTTGCCATCATAGAGCTTATAATGTTGTCTTTTATTGAAACAGAAAATCCTTATGAGTTATAGGTCTCTAGATTGATCTGTCATCAAAATCTTATGTACATTGGCAATGAAATAAAGAAATCAGGAGGACAAGACTCAGTCTGGCGCCTCACATGATACAGTATCAATTCCAAAACAGCCTTGGCTTTGAGTCTTAGTACTGAACTGATTTATTATTTTAAAATATTGTGTGTGTGTGTATGTGTTTGTGTGTGTGTGTGTGTTAAATCTACTGGATTTTCTATGTGGAAGTGTGACTATGTCACTGAAGAAAATGGCACTGTCTTTAAGACTTTACGTTTTATATATGTTCCAGGGATAACTCCAGGATTATGTAATTATCTATAATAATAAAAGGGTAATATGCTAAGTAGACTAGGTGTCTTCAGGATCTCATTCTGGATATCCTTCCTGATGAAGTTGGGGCTGGAAGGAAGCCAGCCCAGGTCCCAGAGCCTGCAGGCAGCTGGAGGAGAGAAACAGCCTGGGTCCCGGGTGCCTCTGGGTGGCCGGAGGAGGGAAGCCCAGGTCCCAGGTGCCAGAGGGAAGGTGGTGCTGGTAGACGGAGGGAGGAAGGCCTACTCTTGCATGAATTTTCATGCATCAGGACTCTAGTTATGATATAATTTTGCTATCCTTTGATAATTAGTATTTTATTTAGTATTTCAGCATTTTCTTTTCTATATTAGAGGCCTGGTGCACAATATTTGTGCACTGATTGGGGGAATCCCTCAGCCCAGCCTGCACCCTCTTGAAGTCCTGGACCCCTTGGGGGATGTCTGCTTGACAGCTTAGGCCACTCCCCACTGGCAGGCAGACATCCTTTGAGGGGACCTTAGCACAGCTGCAGAGGCAGGAGAGGATCTGGCCACCACAGTTGCACTTGCTAGCCATGAACCCAACTCTTTGCTGAGCAGTGCTCACCCTGTGGAAGCATTTTGACCACCAGGGGGAAGCTCCTGTGTTAAGCACCTGCCCCCTGGTTGTCAGTGCATATCATAGAGACCAGTTTTTCCTCTGTTCAGTCCATTTGCATATTAGGATTTTATTACCGTATTTGCCAGCATATAAGACGATTTTTTGGCCCTGAAAAATATGCCTCCAAGTGGGGGGTAGTCTTATATGGCGAGTATATAACAAACTCTATATTTTGAGTGGAAATGTTAGGGGTCGTCTTATACGCCCAGTCGTCTTATATGCTGGCAAATACGTATTTTTCAGGGCCAAAAAATTGTCTTATATGCCGGCAAATACGGTATATAGGATACTAGAGGCCCAGTGCACAAATTTTTGCACCTGTGGGATCAGGCCGAAACCGGCTCTCTGACTTCCCCGGAGGGGTCCCAGATTGTGAGAGGGTGTAGGCCAGACTGAGGGACCCCACTGGTGCACAACTGGGACCCGGGAGAAACGTGGAAGGTTAGCCATCTGGGGAGAGAATGTTGGAGGGCTCCAGGGTATTTTCAACCTATTTCACCCAGTCCTGATCAACTGGACCCCATCAGAAAGCTAACCTACTGATCGAAGCATCTGCCCCCTGGTTGTCAGTGTGTGTCATAGCAACTGGTCAACCAATTGACTGTCTTCCCCCTGGTAGTCAGTCAGTGCATGTCATAGTGAGTGGTTAAGCAGCCTTAGCATATAATTAGCATATTATGTTTTGATTGCTTTAAAGGATGACTGGATGACCAGACACTCAGTATATTAGGCTTTTATTATGTAGGATAGTTAATAAGACTATAAACTTACTTTGTTATACCATTTTTATCTAGTACTAGAATCATGGTCATAAAAAATCACATAAAATTAAAGTGATGGTGGCTTAGCTTGGGTTCCCCAAAAAGAAAAGCCTGAGATAAGAAAGTGGGTTTAGTTAGTCCTTTTGAGAAATTACTCAAGAATGGGGAGAAAGAGACAAGGAAGAAAGAGAAGGCAAAAAGTGGGTTTGTTTCAAAGCTATTGATGTTGGAAATGGGGACCAAATTCTGTTCTAGGCCCCCTGAGAGTGTAGTGGAATGCCTTGTAGAAATCTGTCTGTGGGAAGATCAGGTGAGTGTCAGTTTGCCAGATCCCCTTACTGATGAATTGAGGCTTGTGGCTTAAGTCCCATATATTTCAATACTGTGTTGGTAAGTAGATCCAATAGGCACTCACTGCCTGGGTGAAAGTCCCATGTCAGAAAGCAAAAAGCTGGTTAGTAGGAAGGTGGAAGGTAAGTCTGATCTTGAATAAGACTTTATGATACTGATACCAGAATGAGTTGAGGGGATGTGATATGGGGTACAAAAGATGTTTGCTACAAATCCCTCCTTTTCTACTCAGATCTACTTGTGTTCTCTTTGTTCTGTCTTGTCACTGAGTCTTTAAGCTTAAAGTCAGCCTTAATATCTATTAAAGCCAAAATGAAAGCCAATTTGTAACAAGCTACAATCAATACTTCTGCAACTGACCTGAGGCTATTGATTATATTGATCATCTTTCTCTTTTACTACCCACTTTAGACTTCTTACCCATCATTAGCATTTCTGCTGGTCTAGGTAAATTTTCAGGTTGAGGTTGTTTTGGCCTTCAACCCTGAGGTGTCTGAACCCTTGCTCTTACTAGTTCATGGTTAATGCAAGTAATCTATTCATCATTAACACCAAGGAAAAAATACTATGAGATGCCCCAGAGTTTCCTTATAAAACAAAGTATAAAAATATTTACAAAGTTATACAAGACATCTGCATTACCAATAGATTATCAGTGTTGTAACTCTGTATACTTCATATATTATTTTTCCAACATGATTATACTTAATGTGTCAGGAGAATTTTCTTGGGAAATTTTACAAAATTGTGGTTAATGTCTGCTTATTATATCACTAGAGGTCCGGTGCACAAAATTAATGCACGGCAGTGTACGTGGGGGGGTCCCTCAGCCCAGCTTCCACCCTCTTCAATCTGACATCCCTCTTATAATCCAGAACTGCTGGCTCTCAATCACTTTCTTGCCTGCCTTCCTGATTTCCCCTAACTGATTCTATCTACCAGCCTGATAACCCCCTAACCGCTCTCTGCCAGCTTGATCAACACCTAACTGCTCCCCTGCTGGTCCATTTGCCCCTAACTCCAACCCTTTCCAGCCAGGTCACCCCCACGGCCCTTGGTCTGCCAGTCCAGTTCCCCCCCAACTGCCCTCCCCTGATTGCCCCACAATTGCCCTCTCTTGCAGGCCTGGTCTCTCCCAATTTCCCTCCTCTGCTGGCCATCTTTTGGAGGCCATCTTTTGTCCATATGGGAGTAGCCATCTTGTATATTGGAGTGATGGTCAATTTTCATATTACATCTTCATTATATAGGACTTGTATGAACCATAATTTACTAAATTGAATAATCTTAGAAATTTACTTTTTTCTATTAGTATTATGAATATTTTAATAAAGTATTTATTCTATATATTTCTTTAAAATAAATATTTTTGTTGTGGAAGTATTAGAGCAAAAATAATAGACATTTTTACAATTTATAATACTGTCTGTCTATTTTGTATACAGGGATGGGTAAAAGTAGGCTAGAAATAACAAATAATATAATAATTAATAAATAATAATATAAAAACAAACTGTATTTTGTATCCTCACAACTGTAAACCTACTTTTGACCATCCCTGTATATAGCCTTTCAGGATAAGAAGGATCTTTTGATATTTGAATGCTTTGAAGAAAAAAATATAATAAAGTTGATAAGTCTGGTCAAAGAAAAATGGTATACATTTAATGATCCACATTTCTCATGGAAACTCAACATATATAAAGCCAGTTTTGTTGTTGTTGTTGTTGTTTGTTTATTTGTTTTCTTTTAGCAGTAGCTGGTGGCCACAGACCTCAGTTCTGAAAGCTAGGTAGATATTAGTCTAGTCAGGCCTTGACCTAACATCAACATGAACCTGTGTTGATGCACATCACTACACTGACTTGCCACCAGGTTAATTTTACTCTTTTACCACTCTCTATAAATCTTCATGAAAATAATTTTAGTTAAAATGACAACATTTTTAATAATATTTTATCTTATTAAGTTTCCAGGTCTAGATGTTATTTCATGTTTTCTCTTAAGTTCAGATCTATTATATTGGTGAAACAAAAAGCTACATAGAAAACAAAGTATTGATAAAGCAGAAGTTTTCCAGAAGAGCCAAAGCTCTAGTTTGCATCCTTTTCAATTCACTCCCTCAGAACATGCCTATTGCATATTCAAATAAAACTTGGGGAAAATACCAATGTTTCAAAATATGTCTACTTATTGATTGCTTTTCCATTTTTATTGGAAAACTTTGGAAAATCAGAGGTACAGAGACACAGAACTAGCTGGTCCCAACTTCAATCTAAATTTCAATACTACTTTGATAAATGGTCTCTTTACATTTTACAGTTGATTGAAGATCAATCCCTCAAGGTCTTTTCAAAAGCTACAAGTGTTCCTTTCTGTCTCATTTAGTAAATCAATACTTACTGTCATTTGTAAAATATAAACCCCTTTAAAAAGTGTTTTCCCAATATTTCTTAAGAATTGTTACCACCAAGAACATTTGTTAAATGATATGACTATTTTCATAAAGCTGGGTAGATAGTGAAATAAGATTAAAAGTATGATCTTCTGGTATCTTACCACATTATGCAGCCAATTGTTAAACTTTAATATGAACATGGCTATTCGGCTACCTACAAAAGTATTTTGGGGGGCGAGGGTGGGATTGATATTCAGGATATCCTAAGGGGCATAAAAATTAATTCTTTAGATTTTCTAAAATTTAAACTAATTTCATTCTTATCAGAAAAGTTATATTTAATAATTCAGTCTTAAAATTCAGTATAATTTAAATGTTTGAAAGCTAATTACTATAACTTGATTTTCCTGAAGGTCTGTAAAAAATCTTGTCAATTTATATATTCTCTAATCTACTTTTGAAAATAGTAATTATATACAATATGTGTATTTTAAGGATCAACATGAAAAGTTCATAAATAATTTAATGAATTAAGCATTAACTTTAAAAATACTTCCATCTTGCAATTAACTTATTTTCTGGAATATATACTAGAGGCCCGGTGCACGGGTTCGTGCACCAATAGGGTCCCTTGGCCTGGCCTGCACCCTCTTGCAATTTGGAACCCCTCAGGGGATGTCAGAGAGCTGGTTTTGGCCCAATCCCCACAAGCCAGGCTAAAGGACCCCACCAGTGCACAGGGCCTCTAGTATGCATATAAGATCTTTGGTTAATCTCTCCCTTCCCTCCCCACTTCCCTCTGAGATTCATCAGTGTTCCATGTTTCCATGCCTGTGGTTTCAACTCCTGTGTTGAGTATCTGTCCCTGGTGGTCAGTGCACATTATAGCTACCAGATGGTTATGGTTATATATATATATATATATATATATATATATATATATATATATATAATTTTTCCCTTTTTCTTGACATATAGAAAGTAATAATAGAAACTTGAACTCCTATCACTCCCCCACCACCAAGTGTCCAAGTAGATTTTTTCCTCTTAAAAATAGGGGATAAAACTATGGCTCTAAAGTCAAATCCTGCCTTCTGTTTTTGTAAATAAAGTTTTATTGAAACACAGTAATATCCTTTTATGTACTGTCATTGGATTGGCTGTTTTTGTGATACCATTGCAGACTAGAATGATTGAGACAGAGTGCATGGCTGGAAAAGCTGAACATGTTTACATTTTATTATTTTACAGAAAAAGTTCATCAACCACTGCTCTTTCACATTTGGCTCAGACCTGGAAATTTTATTTCATTTTATCATATGTTTATGATGGTATTTTTAAGCTAAATTCTACCTTAAATATCTTTATATAATAGAGACAGATGGATTTTAAGAAAATTACTTAAAAGAACATTGATTATGTTGGATTACCTGTTGTCAACTTGGCATCAATACCACCTCCCTTTAAGGTTTTCTGTGGGTCACAGAGAGAAAACTAATTTTTTTTGCATAATTATCTTTCCTGTGTGGCTCCAAGTTGGACTTTCCCATTGAAACATACTCACACAAATATGGAAGAAGAAGGAGGAGATTTTAATCTAGAGACAGGTGTGGATAGATGTGTGGGCACACTTGAGATTCATAGATTAATTAGTATATTTGTGGAAACTGCCTGCTTCACTGCTACAGATCAAAATAGTGAGAGCTCTCTAGAGATTGAGATTCACTGCATCTTCCTGAAGAACCTGTGAGACCATCTTCACTGATGCTTCAAACTAAAGAATTGTTACTGACCGTTTTTTTCCTAATGTCTGTTTAAGCCCCTGATTCATATATCAAAACTAGAATATATCAAGTGGCTTCTATTTTCCTGACCTAGCTTTTAGTAAAAGACAAATATTCAGGGGAGAAAAAAGGTTGTTTAAAAATGGAAACTGGAATTAGTTTGCTGATATGATTAGATTTGAAGGTAATCATGATGTTACAACCAGTACAAAATATGACACTGGGGGTTCAGAGCACACAGTAGCAAACAGTAATTAAATGACTACTTATGGTTGCAGGAGCTCAAATGCATAAACAAAGGACTTGGAAGGTTAAGTAGCTGCTGCAGTAGAATAGCAAACATAAAGCATACAAGACTGTGGGGTGTGCTGACTAAGCCTTGGTACACAGCAGAAGTGGAAGGGAGAAAACAATTGACATCATCTGGGCTTTAAATAAATCATCAGCTCTACTTCCGAGTAGAAAATTAGAGAATTTCTATGAGAGAAATAAAAAAGCTTTATTTACTGTGACTCTAAACTTTTAAATAAAGGGTCAAATATTCTTCCTTTTTACAGCAGAGCAATATTTTATTGTGCAAATGTACCAGAGCTTTTTTAGCCAATCATCTACTGATAAACACTTGGGCAGCTTCCAAGTCTTGACTATTGTGAATAACTCTGCAATGAGCATAGAGGTACATATATTCTTTTGACTCAGTTTTTATCCTTTGGGACATGCAACATGCATGGACTTGGAGAACATTATGCTAAGTGAAATAAGCCCATCAGAGAAAGACAAGTACCCTATGATTTCACTCATTTGTAAAACTTAATGAATAGATTGAACTACCAAGCAAAATAAAGACAGACTCATAGATAGAGAGCAGGCAGACAGCCTGGGGCAGGGTGTGTTAGGGGGATGGAGGGATTGAGAAAAAAAAAGAGAGAGAGAGAACTTATGGACCTGGACAACAGTGTGGTGGTGATGGTGCAGGGACAGGGTGTGGGTGGAGGTGGAAGAAGGCATAGAGGAGATAAATGGTGATAAAATAAAATAAAAGCTCTATCTAATACAAATAATACATAAATATAATGAATAAAAAATAAAGGAAGGTCCTACCTATGGGTGGCTGAATTATAATGCACTCACAGCTTTGTCAATTGTCTGTGTGAACATTAATTTAGTATTGAGGAAAAAGTGAAACAATGGGGGTTGGAAGGGAATAAGTTAAGCATACCCCAGTTAACCTGAGTAGTTTGATGCTCTAAATATGGGTGAACTAACATTGCTGGCAGGAACACTCTCTCCCTTTCTGAAGGCGGCCACCCTTGCCTGTGTACCCTGCCATGACATCCCCCAAATCCCTTGAAACCTGGCAGGGAATACTCATTCTTATCATACCCACATGCACTCCTCTCCCTTGTTTTGAGATACTTAGCAAAACTCACATTCAAGTGCAAACCGGTTTGCGTCAGTGGATAGAGCATTGCCCTGAGGATTGAAAGGTCCCGGGTTCGATTCCGGTCAAGGGCATGTACATTGGTTGCGGGCACATCCCTAGTAGGGGGTGTGCAAGAGGCAGGTGATTGATGATTCTCTCTCATCGATATTTCTAACTTTCTATCCCTCACTCTTCCTCTCTGTAAAAAATCAATACAATTTTTTTAAAGAAACCCTCACATTCAAGCTGCTGCCAGGTAGACATGTCTATCCTGGTGGGATGTTCATACATACAAAATGCAAGGTTTATGCTGCAGTATCCGTTGTAAACTTGGCATTAGCACTACCTCCTTTTAAAGTTTTCTTTGGGTCACAGAAAGAAAAGTGTAACTCTGTTTTGTATAATAATGGATGTGTGGGGATGGATTTTAAGAGCACCAGACTAAGGCATAAGGGCCATAACACAGGACTAAACCAAACCTTTGATATAAGTACACCAAACAAAAGGCTAGATTTATTCTTTCAGCTCAGGAGTCTGAAAATGGGTTCAAAATTGCTTGCCTGATTGACTGAAACCTTTCTCCATAGTATGCCACCTTAGGTGAAATTGAAGTCACAGGCAACTTGAGTACAATGTAGGGTCAGGAACTCAAACTCTCAAAGAAACAGAAATATTGCATTTGATTCACTATTTAAGATTTGCTTAAATCCTCTTTAATTATGTTCCCTAAGACATTGAGAGGATGCTCTTTCCTTCAAGACATCAAACAATTCACTACTAATTGGAGCAGCAGCATACGTGAGAGACTCCTGAGTGGCTACCCTGTCCTGGTCAAGGATGGCTGCTAGAGATGTCAGCTTTGAGACAACTCGTCTGAAGCCAACTCTGGCGATGGAGTCCTTGCACTACAGAGATCAAGGGAGCAGAGGTCACTTCTTTTTGCGGTCCTACCATAGACAGGCTTCAGGATTACAAAGAACCGCACAACTA
This sequence comes from Vespertilio murinus, assembly GCA_963924515.1. Lineage (NCBI taxonomy): Eukaryota > Metazoa > Chordata > Mammalia > Chiroptera > Vespertilionidae > Vespertilio > Vespertilio murinus. The sequence continues at coordinate 44,632,896 of OZ004707.1, forward strand.
TAAAGCCTGTACAAGGCTTTAAAATGGATCTACCAAAGGCAAGACCTCACTTCTGTGCCTCTCAGGCCTTTTAAACAGTTCACCCACTGCAGACATTTTTCTCTCTTAAAGTTTACTTCATTTCTCTTAGTTCTTGATATGTCTCTGTTCATATACCAACTACTGATAATATACGCCAAATCACAGCTCTGCTCTCCTCTTCCAGAAGTCTTAGCAGAAAGTAAGAAAGTATTCTTTAAGTTTAATGAGGCTTCAGGATGCTAGGGATTTTTAATGTTTTTAATCCCTTTTCAAATAGCTTTTGCCTTCTAGCCAGATAGATTGTTGGCCCTTGGACTGATGGGTTTGATTCCCGTCAAGGGCATGTACTTGGATTGCAGGCTCGATCCACAATCCTGATTGGGGCACCTGTGGGAGGCTACCAATTGATGTGTCTCTCTCACATCAATGTTTCTCTCTCTCTCTCTCTCTCTCTCTCTCTCTCTCTCTCTCTCTCTCTCTCTCTCGTTTCTCTCTCCCATTTCCTTCCACTCTGTCTCTAAATAAAAAATAAAAAATAAAGTTTTGTTTAACTTCTTTTAAAAAAATATATACTTTATTGATTACAGAGAAGGAGAAGGATAGAGTGTTAGAAATATTGATTAGCAGCCTCCGGCATACCCCCCTACTAGGGATGTGCCTGCAACCAAGGTATATGCCTTTGATCAGAATCAATCCTGAGACCCTTCAGTCTGCAGGCCTATGCTCTATGCACTGAGCCAAACATGTTACTGCTTGCTTATTTTCTTATGAGAATATCAGATTACTGCAAAACTGTAAAACCCTTTACTCCAAACTAAAATTAGACTCTGTTAAGCCTTATTTTGTTTTATTCTGGTGAATCAATGCTAACTATTCCAACTGACACCTGCCACAAATATCACTATCCTTGGAATAATATTACAAAGATAATATTCATGGGACATTGTACTGGCTAGATATTCCAGTCAGATGCTTAATGAGTAGTGGCAACAGTGAAAATCTTTGCTTTGGTCATAATCTTATGGAGAAAGAATTATTTTTCTCTTTTTTAAAATCATAAGTAGAATATTAGCTGTAGCTTTTCTGAATATGCTCCTAATCAGTTTGAGGAAGTTCCCATTCATTCCTATTCATTGAGAGGTTTTTGCATGAGTGGATGTTTAATTTTGTTAAATGTGTTTTTCTGTATATAATAACATTGTCAAATATTGTTTCCTCCCCCTCTCTTATAGTTAGTCAATGTGTTCATTACCCTGAAGGTTTTAAAAAAATCACCAAAATCAGGTTTCTATTTTTTGGATAAATACTACTTGATATTAGTTTTATATACTGTTGGATCCATTTTATTAAGATTTTGAAGAGTTCTGCATCTTTATTAATGAGGGTAATGTGTGTTTTTTTTTTTTTTTTTTTTTACTTTTCTACATTTGGTATCAGTATGCTGGCAGCAGTAGGGGTTTTGGAAGCAATCACTATTTTTCTACTAATATATCCTTGAACTAATGATATATTAGTAGAAAATGTTTGTTTTTTCTTTAAGTTTTTGGTAAGGTATAACTTACTAGTAAAATCTTTTAAATCTTGAGTTTCCTTTGCTTGAATATTTCTATTTCTAACTCTGAATGGAATTTCATTAATAGGTATCGGATTATTCAGATTATCCCTTTTTGAGTAAAATTTAATGGTTTGAATATTTCAAAATATTTCTCTAATTCATCCAAACTGTCTAATTTATGGGTATAAAATAGTTTGTAATATTCCACTATCATATCTTAAATGCCAGTAAATCCATAGTGATGATGTCACTTTTTATTTCAGACACTTGTTGTCTGTGTCTTCTCACTGTTTTTCTTCATCACTCTAGAGCTGCAAGTTAGTCAATTATACTGAAACTAGAAGCCGAGTACATGAAATTTGTGCACGGGTAGGGTCCCTAGGCTTGGTAGGCAATCAGGGCCTATCTGTGAGGTGACCAGTGGGACAATTGGGAGGACCCTGTTGGCACCCACCTTGGCCAGCCTGGCACCGCTTGCTTACCGGCTCCAACCGCTGCTGCCACAACCAGTCACCTCCTTTGGCGGGGTGACCAATAGGGCGATCAGGGGCTCCCACTGGCACCCACCTTGGCTGGCCTGGGGCCTGCAGGCTGGTAGCAGCTCCTGCATTGGATATCTCCCCCTGGTGGTCAGTGCACATGATAGCAACCAGTCATTCTGCTTGTCACTCCACTGTTTGGTCAATTTGCATATTAGGCTTTTATTATATGGGATAGGTTTCCACCAATTTCAAAATAAAATGAGGCCTCTATTTAGTCACATCCTTAAACAATAAAACCAGATTGGCAGGTGGTTGTGGAAGCCTTAGATAGTTTTCTTGGTCTTTAAATATGAATCTGAGGTTTGAAAATATTAATGTGTATCAGTGGATGATTACATCTTAAAAGAGCACTGTTGTGTGTGTGTGTTTTCATTTTAATGCCTGATGATTTCAGTTTGTAAAGGAGTGGGGTAATACTTGAAAATACTATTGGCAGTGGAGAACCTGCATTAATTCCAATGTGATAGTTACATTCTCCAATCATTTCTGATGAGCCAAGAGGAAATGTAAAATATCTACATTTATCACAATTTAGCTTACTGATTATTGTGACTTGCATCCTATTTACATATTTTCTTTTCAGAGCTAAATTGATGCCAACATAAACTGTACATGAATTTCTGATAATTATATTAGAAATAATTAGCCCATTCCCTATTATTTAATGTGTTAGTATGCTTTCTTCCCAATAGCCTGAGGAGATTAGGTATTTTGCAGTTTACCATATTGTATTCTCAATAGGACTCTCAGTGAAGATGAAGATACAGTGGGAAAAATAACAACAGTCATGCCCTTGGTCCTCAGCAGAGAGCAAATATATATGGTTAGAAATCGGCTTCCTATATTATGGCAGTGTCTCTGTACTATACAATTTATTTTATAATCAAATGAATTCTCTATTTCATGTAAGTAATAAGTGCAATAACACATTAGGCCCATTTAGAAGTATATCAAAGCCATGATCCTAGAGATGAGAGGACTCCTCAGAAAACCAGGTCCAGCCCATCTCCCCCATCTATCCAAGCAAAGCTTGCATCCTCAGTTTTGTTGTTGGCCGCATCCTAAACCCTATCACATAGGCTGTGCTTTTTTTTTTTTTAACATTTTAACATAATGTAAGGGATTATCCACCTCTGAAGACTTCTTTTAATATGATTACTGTCACACATATTTGATTGGGAGCCTGGATATCATAAAGTGCATTATTCTTTACACTAAACTGAAATTTGTCTCCTCAAACTCTTGATTTCTCTGCGCTATTTCTGCCTCAGACAGATGAATAAAGTCTATCTAGTCCCTTTTCTTTTTTAAAAATGTTATTGGATTGACATTAGTCAATATGAACATATAGGTTTCATGCACAAATTACTAATTTACAACACGTGTGTGCACGCCCACTTGCGCGTGCGCGTGCAAGAGCGCCCCCCCCCCACACACACACACATTATCTAAAGACAGTTGCTAAATGACTTTCTTTTTTTAATTCCAAGATTCCTCAGATTTTTCTCTGGATATAATGCTTTCAAGAGCCTATATTATTTTACTATTTTTTCAGTTATTCTAGGATGTCATTAGGTTGTCCTACCATATACATAAAATTCAGTAGCTTCTCCCAAACTATAAGAAAATTTCCTGAAAACTCCTATGAAAGACTATTATGAACATACAGGGTATCCCCAAAATTGTATAAACACCTCAAATCATTATTCATTTTAATGAGTTAAATCCTAAAAGAAAGAAACATCAATTGAGCTATCAGCTGTTAAGTGTGTATACATTTTTTGGGACACCTTTATATGACTATGCTTAAAATGAATTTAATATATAGGACATAAGTAATAAAAAATATTTTACCCAATTTGGAAGAATTTTGTTCCAGTGATTGCATTTTGTAACTCATCATCCAGAACCATTTTATCTCCAAAGATGATAGGAGATGATTTCTTCAAACAGCTTTCCCACAAATAGGTTCTGTGATGGATTGAATAGTGTCCCACCGAAATAAGATGTTGAAATGTGAACCCTGGTCTGTGGATTTGACCTTGTTTGTGATACCCTGGGACTCTAAATGCAGGTTTTTTGTCCTACGAAGTTTGAAGAGTAAAATTTGCAGACTAAAAGATTTTAAGCAAAAGTGTGGGAGTTTATTGTAAATGTACACAAGCTTCCCCTGTGGAGGGGTTACCAAAATGGAGAACTCTGCTCTCTCTCTCTCTCTCTCTCTCTCTCTCTCTCTCTCTCTCGCTCAAGTGAAAAAAAAAACAAAAAACAAACAAACAAACAAAAAAACTAGTCCAGTGAGTCTCTTGGTCTCAGGTTTTATAAATGCTGGCAACTTCATTGTCTGTTTATTCCACTTTCAAATTGGGCCACTTCTTATTTTATGCCCCCCATGTTTTTCCTAATTGGCCACTTTCCCCCTTTTCCCTACATGTTATCAGTCTCAAAGTTTCAAAGCTCACCCAGTGACCCTCTCTTCTTCTCTGTGAGTAAGGACCATGTGTGCTAAAGAATCTATAGACTTCTGGATGTCCCTACATAAATCCAATTTGTTCCTTAGGGTAAAGAAAGTCTGCACATAGGGGACTTCCAATCATTTGGAAACAGTAATTTTATTGATATAATTGAATTAGTATGAGGTTATTGAGGCTAACCTAATACAGTATGAGTGGTATTGTTATAAGAAGAAAGGGATTTGGACAAAGACACCCAAGTAGAAGATAGAGGCAGAGACTGAACTAAAGGATCTATAAGCCAAGAAACTTTCAGGGCTGCCAGGAACAGGAGGAAGCAAGGATGGGTACTTCTCTGCAGACTTTGGGGAGATAGGGGACCTGCAGACACCTTGACATCAGATATCTAGCCTACAGAACTGTGGGAGAATAAATTTTTGTTCTTTATAAGCCACTTGATTTGGGGTTATTTGTTATGTATTAGAGTTCCAGCCCTGGGAATACAGGGTCAAAGGAATTATTAGCAAAGACAACTCAATTGCTACAGTAACTTGGTTTCTTGTCTTAAAAAATTAGATTTATGATGCTGTACTCTGATTTCATCATATTCTTGAGATCATTGACTAGGGACATATTTCAGCTGAGGCTTTCATATTTATAAAATTGGCGATAGATGGCTAGTGTCAAATACTAGGGGCAAGAGCACGCTTCCCAGAATAAAACTAGATAGTGGCAGATAGAGCTAAAACATAAGAACCTATTCCTTCCTAGGCCTTTATCTCTTTGGTCTGATGTATTAGGAATATAACATTACCACCGTTTAAGGTAGTCTTCTATTGTTTGAAGTTAATAATTTTTTTTCTAGTTTTTCAAATTCTATTTGCTTGTTTATTGGTAATACTGAATAGGTAAGGCAAAGGAGAGACATTGCATAAAATAATGATACTTTAAAAAAATCATCATACCTAATAGTAGACAAACATGTAAATTGACCATACCTCCCCTAAGCCCACAGCCAATCAGAGTGAGTATGCAAATTAACCAAACAAAGATGGAGGTTAATTTGCATACATAGGCACCCAGCAGTCTAGGTCCTGGGAACTTTCTCAGCACCCAGGACACTCTGAGGTAGGCCCCGCATGGGTCCTGAACAACCTGGGAAGGGCCTGAGCCAGGGGTCTCCTGAGCAGGGTCAGAGCAGGCCATTGGAGGGAGTCGGGGGGGGGGGTGGGCTGCCCAGGTCCCAAGCTTCCACCAGAGTTTTGGGGCCTGGGCAGGGGAGGAGCTAGGGATCAGAGGGAGCTGGCAGTACCCTGCCCAGGCCACGAGACTTTAGGCCTTGGTAGGGGTGGAGCCAGCCCAGGCCCCAAACCTCGGCCTGAGGCTGGGGGCGTGGGCAGGGGCAGAGTCCCTGATCAGAGGAAGCTGGAGGGCCCTTTTCCAGGCCCCCAGCCTCTGGCTGAGGCTTTGGTCCTGGGCAGGGGTGGAGCAGGTGATCGGAGGGAGCTTGGAGCCCTGCATAAGCAAGTGGCTTTGGTCCTGGGCAGGGGTGGAACCAGTAATTGGAGGGAGCTGGGAATCCCCTGCCCAAGCCCCAAACTTTGGCTAGAGTCTTGGGCCTGGGCAGGGGAAGAGCCAGCAATCAGAGGGATCTGGGGCATCCCTGCCCAAGCCTAGAGGCTCTAGGCCTTGGAGGGGTAGAGCCAGAGATCAGAGGCGATCGGTGTGAACTACAGTGGAAACACCTTTCCTGACTGCACATTGGCTGAGCTTCCTGTATGCCACCAGTAATATTCTTAGTAACTTGGGTAATAAGAATCCAAAAAGGTGATCTAGGGTTTTTTCACCATCCTCCTGTAGAAAAAAATGAAGGTCCACTGCTGGAGGGGCTAAGGAATGTCATATTCTGCCCTAACCAGTTTGGCTTAGCGGATAATGCCTAGCTTGCCGACCCCAGGGTCAGGGTTCGATTCTGATCAAGGGCATGTACCTAGGTTGCAAGGTCCTCCCTAGCTGGGGCCCAGATCAGGGCTCATTCAGGAGGCAAACAATCAAAGTGTTCCTCTCACTTTGATGTTTCTCTCTGTCTTTCCCTTTCTCTTCCACACTCTCTAAAAATCAATGAAAACATATCCTTAGGTGAGGATAAAAAAAAATAAAGAAGTGTCATATCCTATGAAAGACACATCTTGAAAATGCCTAAAGAAAGTTGTCATTTTTTCATGGTGAAGGGACTGGCGTCCATGTTGATGAAAACACCTTGGCGGCTGTGGTGGCTGGCAGTGACTACGCCAGCGGGGTGATGGGGCTGGTGCCTTTCCCTGATCAGCCTGGTGGCCTCTCACAAAGGGAGGCCAGACTGCAGCTTAGGCCCACTCCCCCTGGGATGACATCCTTTGAGGGCTCCCAATATGTGAGAGGGGCAGGCTGGGCTGAGGGACCCCTATCCCATAGTGTGCAAATTTCATGCACTGGGCCCCTAGTAATAAATATTACTCTAGCAGCAGACTGTAGGATATATAGGATCAATGAAAAGAATTCAAGAATTGTCATGGCAAGACTAACAATGTGAAGTTAGAACCATAATCTACAGGAAAGAAAAAAAAATTGGCTATTCAATTTCCAGAAAACACAAACTAAGTACTGATGTTACAGAAGACCAAAGAAATACCAAGCATGCTTCCTAGAGAAAGGGAGGGACCCTGTTTATTAACAGTAGTGGACTAGGAGAATAATTTCCAAATCAGAGTGAAGAAGCATGCAGAGAGCCTGTCTATATATATCCCGCTGGGGTCTTTGTCTTACAAATGTGCCCCCTGCAGGATGGCCCCCAGGGGTCAGGCCACATCCATGGTCCCTCCTGGCACCAGCATAACAACCTCCCCCCTCCCATGGCAGTGCGTTGTTCACAGTTCCATGGCCTCTGCAATTACATAACAAGTTCTGCAAGACCAGTTTCCTCCTCACTGAGGATCCATGAACTCTTGAATATTTTAAGGGGGGAAAAAAGAAAGATGCTTAATATATACTCAGAATATGACTGCTGCACTGTGTTAAAGTTTTTAGGTTTATTTGGTTTTGCTTAAATGAAATAAACTTAGTTTTCAACCTTGAATAAGGAATGGGAAAATAAAATACTTGAACACCTATTCATTTCTAAGGAGCAAACTGTGTTAGGGGAAAATTACATAAAGGGTTTTTTTATGGTGGCAGCTCAGGGTCATTGCCTTAGACCTGGTTCATTCGCCACAGTGTGTACTCAGGGGTGGCCTGACACCCGCTGACTGCTCAATCAGCATCTCAATTAGATGAAGAACTAGAACCAAGGTTGTTTCTTCTTGCTTCAGAATTAAGAAAAATTTTGTTTCAGAAAAATAAATAGCTGCTACCCTAAATTTTATAAGGATATGTGCATATGAGTTAAGAGAATTGCAAAAGTGATGTACTCTATTTATTGCCAACATATGAAGCTAATTTATATTCATTTATACTGAAAGTAGGACACACTTGACAGCTATTAATCCATACAGTAATTAACATTAGCTTTGCAAGCCGAAGATAATATAAAAAGCTTATGCTGCGATATAAAATTTTCAATGGATCATAATTAATACACAACTTTGGTTTCTGATTAATCATTTTTTTCTTAGACCATTCATAGTGAAACCAGAATTTTTAGGGTTGAAAAAGACAAGTTTAGGACATTTTGGATATTTTAGAAATCAGGGGGGCCATGGAGGAAGCACAGGGCTGCAGAGCAGCAGAAGGTATATTTCCATAGAATGAGGGAGCTGGAAAGCTGCAAAAGGTACATTTCCTTAGAATGAGGGAATAGAAATATCCAAAGGTTTTTATTTACAAAATAGAAGGAAGGAAGCCCTTCATCCAGAAGGAGATGAAAGCCCAAAGAGAATAGGAAAACAATAGGGAAGGAGGTGGGCGAGAACCTCACATGTCCCTTGTGAGGTTTGACCTTTGAGCTCAGGAGTTACTACAGTAACCAGTCTAAGGGAATAGTGACCAATCAGAGGGGACATCAGGCACCAGGATCTGCAGCCTTTGTAAGCCATAGGGCGGTGTTTCCCAAACTTTTGACATAAGTGTACCCCTTCTATAAATTTCATAACGCTGAGTACCCCTCGTCAAAAAAAAGGATGTTTTTTATTTATTTTTTATTTTTTAAAAATATATATTTTATTGATATTTTACAGAGAGGAAGAGAGAGAGATAGAGAGCTAGAAACGTCAATGAGAGAGAAACATCCACCAGCTGCCTCTTGCACACCCGCCACCGGGGATGTGTCCACAACCAATGTACATGCCCTTCAGTGGAATCAAACCCAGGACCTTTCAGTCCCCAGACCGATGCTCTACCACTGAGCTAAACCGGTTTGGGCAAAATGGATGTTTTTTTAATAACAATCAAGATATATATATTGGTACATACACAAAATAATAATAAACAAAATAAAATTATTCATAATAAAATATAAATAACAGTTATATTATAAATAACATTTATTTGCACACCAGACCACCTCAGGCCTCACAAGACTGTCTTGACTTGACTCATGAGAACATAGAATTAGGCGCAGCTAAGCACGGTGCAGTGCATATCCCCACCAAACTCTGTTGCAAGGTGTACCCCCACCAAACTCTTCCCATACCCCGGGAGTATAAGCACCACACTTTGGAAAACACTGCCTAGGGCAATGGTAGGCAAACTGCAGCTCACAAGCCACATGCAGCTCTTTGGAACCTTGAGTGTGGCTCTTCCACAAAATACCACATGTGGACCATGCACAGAAGTCGGTTTTTGGCTCTCAAAAGAAAGTTCAATAGTTGTACTGTTGATATTTGGCTCTGTTGACTAATGGGTTTGCCGACCACTGCCATAGGGACTCTTTCCCTCTCCCATGTGGGAGTCTGTACTGGTTCTTTAATAAATCTCAGCTTTTGCCATAGCATCTTCTGTCTGTGGATTCATTCTTTGGCTCTGGCAGACAAAGAATCTGGGACTTCCTGCCCAGTACAAAACTTGTGTTTCAATAGGTTATGCCTAATTAATGAAAATAGATATAAAAGTTTCGTCTAAAGTACTGAAAGTCCAAAAAATGTTATAATTTTACTTTGCTCTTACTCTTTAAATATTGACTAAAATTTAGACCGTTTCACATGAGATTATTATTACCAAAAAGCTTTATTTCACTAAAAATAAGACCAGTGATTTTACTCTTTCTGGAACTTTAAAAAATACAGTAAGATAAGAATTTTGCTATAGAAAAATTTATTTCTTAAATCATTCTTAATAACAACTAAATATCTGCAGATTGTCAGTAATTCTCTTATTATTTTATACAAAATATTTTTCATATTCTCCATTCAAACTTATGTCAGTATTTTAAGAAAACATTAAAAATTTAGTGGCAATGAAAATTATATATATATATATATATATATATATATATATATATATACTGTATAAAATTGAAATCATTAAATAAATAATTGGTGTGTTTTTTTTCTAAATGAAAGATATTTGGCTATTACTAAAATTGCTAAAATATTGTCCTCAAATCCAGAATCCCCATTTATAATGCCAAATAGGAACTGATTATTTTTGTTTGAAGTATTATGAATTTTGACCAAATTTCTTTTGCATGTTATGCTTCTGTAACAGTGAAGATAGTGTCTGTGGAGAGGTGACTCCAGTTCCTTTACTTGTGGTTTCACAGATGGTAACAACAAGCGCAGGTCTGGATTCCTTTCCTACCGGATATTGCCCTATAGTCAGAACCTTCCCAGTGGGCATGTCTAGCCGGGAAGGTCAGCTGTTAGTGGGGATGCACTAATAGGCAGTCTTTCTTGCCCTACAGAGGAGATTACCTGTGAGGGCCCTAACAAGATGGCGCTGGTTTGTTCTTTTTGTCTTTTCAGATGGGGAACCCATGTGCCCCCAAGGTCAGCACCCCTTAGAGTCCACAAACTCTGAAGAGAAAGTGTGCTCAAGAGTGGCTACAATGTAAACTTGCAAAGGGAGATGCATGGCCCTCAGAGGGAATTAACTGCAATACCACCATGTAATTACATATTTTCTATAGGAGGGAAGAGAAGTGGTCTGAGGTCCCATACGTTCCGTCCTCCTTTGCTTTAAGAGACGATCAGAAATTGAGTTAGCAATACAAAATTGGCCCCTCACTCTTGGCAGCATTGACCCAAAGAATTCCAGGAAGTCAAAAGCCCCTAAGAAGGTGACGAGGCCTAGTGGCCCACCGAATACAGCTGAGCCACCCTGTCCTCCTTATCCAGGACTCGCGGAAGGACAAGTCCTGCCTAGACCCAAGGGGATTTGGCCACCCAAGCCCCTGGCCACCCTTTGCACTCCAAACAGTGGGAAGGGGAGAGTCTAGACCCATCAGGGTTCTGGTATCATTTTCCCTACATGAATTAAGACAAATTAAGATGAATTTAGAAAAGTTTTCAGATAACACAAACAAGTACATAGATGTTTTTCAGGGACAGACACAAACCTTTAATTTTTCACAGAAGAATATAGTGCTCCTTTTCAGTCAGACACTCTCAGGATCCGAGAAATGGTCAGTCTTAGATACAACCCAACAGGCTGGGGATGAATGCTTCTTAGCAAATGCCACTAGGATTCTCCCCATGATCAGATTGGACTGTGTTTACCGCAGGGATTTAGAAAGAGCCCCGCTTGTTTTGTCAAGCCTCATGTCAATTTAACCACCTGCAGAGCAAAGTACACTACAGAGGTCACTAGATTCACTGACTCAGGTGTTTCAGATCCTAGAATGTCCCTTCCTACTATGTATATAGTGCCCTTGGTGGCACCTAGGTGTGTGTGTGTGTGTGTGTGTGTGTGTGTGTGTGTGTGTGTATGTGTGTGTGTGTGTGTGTGTGTGAACAACTCTTTTAAAATAGATACTAGAACACAAGTCATCCTTAAACAGACTGTATAGTTAAGAGAAGAAGCATTGCATTCTCTATCTCCTAAAACTTAGGCCTAAACCTGTGATATATTGCCTGTTCCTAGCATTATTGTTTGGCCCTTGTATACTCAATTCACCCTCTCTTGTCTAGAATCCATCAAGCTATAAATGGTCATGGAAATAGGACACCAAATGACATCTTTCCATTTTCTGTGGTCCCTTAGATTGTCTGCCTCCACTGGAGCCCCAACACCTCTTGCTATGTCCCTCTTCAGCTGGAAGGAGCCAGAGCAGTTATTGCCCTCATTCCTAACAGCAGTTGGAGTCTCCAAATCGGAAGGGGGAATGAGGACACAGAAGGAAGCTAGGTAGACAGGGACAGGAACTATTGGGAGGGAGGAAGTAAAACTAGGTGGAGTTACTAAGACACCCCAATTGGACAGGGAAAGAAGGGCACTCAAGGGAGATGAACTTTAAAATATATGAATGTTACCACGACAGACAGCTTGCAGATAACCAATCACAAGGCAGTGAGGCATATAACTAATCCCAAGAATGTCATTAAGGCAGAATCTTTAAAAGGACCAATCAGGAACTAAGAAGCATATATACAAAAATGTGTGAGCACTTCCTTCTCACTCTCTCAGCTGGCTAGGTTAATGGCAGGAGATGCACTCCCCATGGCTCATGTAGCTTATGACCATGTGGGACTCTGCACATGGGCAAATGGACTTTAATTTGCATGGATGTCCTCAATAAACTTTGCTCCTGCTAACTTTTTGTCCACAGCTTCATTCTTCCTTTTCACGAGACAATGAACTCAGATTCAACACCCTATATTTTGGTTTCATTATTTCATGGGGACAGATTATATTCTTTATGTTTTTAATTGTGTTAAATGAATATCATTCTTGCAAAAGAGAATTTATATAAAGTTATAATTACCACCAAACAGCTAAAAACCCTATAAAACTCTATTGATTAGCAAAGAATTTGAGCTATCAGATATTTTTCTCTTTTTAATTATATCAATTTTTGAAGTTCTCAATGATCTATTCATAGTATATTACACTTTTATTATTATATATTATCACCATGTGGTACATTATATCCAAGGACTTATATACAATTGGATGCTGATACCTTGTGACCACATTTTGCCATTTCTCCATCTCTCCATAAACCCAACCAGACCACTCCCCACCATAAGAGCAACCACCAATGTGTGTGTGATTTTTGTATATGTGAGGGATTTTTTTGTAAAAATAAAATTATAGATAGATAGATAGATAGATAGATCTACCTATCTATCTATCTATCTATAATTTTACTAGTAGTACTTTTTTAAATCCTCACTTGAGAAGTGAGAATATTCTTTCCATTGATTTTTTTTCAGTGAGAGTGGAAGGGACCAGGGACAGAGAGAGAGAAGAGAGCAACATGAATGTGAGAGAGACAAATGGATTGGTTACCTCCCATACATGACTAGAACTGGGGTTGTGGATTGAATGTGCAACCTAGCTACTTGTCCTTCACCAGGAATCAAATCCATAGCCCTCTGGTGTGCAGGTCACTGAAGCTCTAATTGCTGAGACAAGCTGGATAAGGCTAAAATTTTTTATATTATATTACTATAATATTAATATTATTTTATTTTTAGGTTCTACATATAAGTGAGCTAATAGATATTTGTCTTTTCCTGTATGAATTATTTCACTCTTGAGCACAGGGAGGGTTTTCTCTCTCTCTTTCTTCTCTCTCTCTTCACCTCCGTTCCTTTCTCTCCCTTTATGAGTGAGACTCAGCATAAAAAAATGTATAAAGGGTCTACAAACCATTTTTATCTTTTCTTACTCTTTTTTATAATTCAGAGCAAGTTGATTAGCCATTTATTAGTCTGGATTTCTTTAATTACACTAACTGAATTAAAATGTGCAGCAGAGAGTTATTTCCTGGGGTTCTGCTTTATGGAAATGTGGTTTTGTGTGCAGTTTGTTGGATTAAGTTTAATTGTGATGCTGGATTCTGTGCTTAGGCATTTTCCAAACTCTTTAGAAGGGAAGTTTAACATCGAAAGGAAAGCAGTAATTATTTGTTCTAAAAGCAGATTTCTATCCGTACTTTGTACTTTATTAGAAGAGATTAGCTTGCTAAGGTGATAACTTGCATGATTATTATACTTTGAATGTGCCCTCCTAACCTCATTTACTGTATGCCAAGGAGGTGTTGGTAATGGAGCAATAGATAGACCTTTAATATTTATAATTATTTCATATTATGTAAATTTGAGCTAATTTAAGAGCCATATTAGGATAATTCATCTTAATAGAACCATCTAATAAGCATTTCTTAATTACTCATTGCCCTGATTTATGATTTAGATTTAAACTGTAAAATCTGTAGGATGGTTTTATCTTGATTTTATTCCATGTTTTAAATAAGTAGAAGTGAAGTGATGTTTTAATTTTTAACAATTCTTTTGAGAAATTTACATTTTATTTACAAGTCAAAATGTTTAAAGGTAAGAATAGTTAACATTTCTGCACACAATTTTTTCTCAGCACTTACTTGGAGGCTATTCTATTTTTTTATTTCTTGTTATCAGTTGATTTATTTTAATTACAACAGCAAAAAGTCAAACAGATAGTATACAATACTAAAGGAAAAATAAATGTAAACTCAATCTTTTCACTATTACCTTACACAATGGTTTTCATCTTATTAGAGCTTCTTGCAAATATTATTGCAATAATCCTATATAATAAAAGTCTAATCTGCTAAGTGTCTGGTCATCTGGTGGTCTGTTCAACAGATCAAAGCATAATATGCTAATGATATGCTAAGGCCTCTCAGCCACTTGCTATGATGTGCTTTGACTACCAGGGGCCAGACAGTTGACCAGTCACTATGATGTGCACTGACCACCAGGGGGCAGACGCTCCTACAGTTAGCTTGATACTGGGGTCTGGCCAATTAGGACTGAGCAAGATGAGCCAGATACCCCCTGGAGCCCTCCCACAGTCCCTCCCTGGTTGGCCAATCTCCTGCATCCCTCCCTGATCCCAATCATGTTCTGGTGGGTTCCATCAGCCTGGTCTGTGCCCTCGACCTCCTCTGGAACACCTCAGGGGACGTTGGAGAGCCAGCTTTGGCCTGATCCTGTTCAATACAATAGCTGCCTTGTGGTGGTCAGTGCACTCCTACTGTGACAGCACTAAGGATGTCTGACTACTAACTTATGCCCACTCCATTGGACATCCCCCAAGGGCTCCTGGACTGCAAGAGGATACAGGCTGGGCTGAGTGACCCTTGCCCGCCACCCCCAAGTTCATGAATATTGTGCATTGGGCCTGCTAGTTATTAATAATAATGTTTGCCAAGTATATAGCTAAGCACATTATAGGCAATTTATCATTTACTAAGTAATCAAAACAGTATTCCATGAGTTTCTCTCATATTAAATTTAAGCAAGTTGTTCAGTGTTACTCCACATGTAAAAGGCATATCCACAATATAAATAAGTACCTGAATACTAGTACACTAAAGAGTAGCTAACCTTCTCAGTTTTATTATAATTAACTAGAGGCATTTGTGCATAGATGGGGTCCCTAGGCCTGGCTTGTGATCAGGGCCAATCAGGTTACCCACCTCCCTACCTCCTCTTTCCCTTGACACCCACGTTTGCTGCCACCTAACCCAGGTTCCCTATCCCAGCCTGGGGCCCGGCCCTGATCTGGCCACTGGGACCTGTTGGCTGAGGGGAGGGACCACGAGGTTGGCTGGCAGACCCCATTGATGACTGGAGCCTGCAGGCTGGTGGCAGTCATTCTGGTTGTTCTGGTCTTTCCGTCATAACAGCCCCTTAGGCTTTTATGTATATAGATGATCTGAGTGTTAAAGATCAGATTGAAGGTAATTTATTTATAAAGTCAACAATTTAAAGATCGATGATTTGTAATCTCCGGTTACTTTTCACATATTTAGTGCTCTAAAACAGGTTATATTCTAGGTTGTTTTCTTAAAATTGTGAATGGCTAAAATAATTTAATAAAATTGGTAAGTGTTCCTTTATCAATCGGTTTTTTAATATGGCAATGCAAATAGCCTTTATTTATTTATTTATTTTTAGATCAGAGAGAGTTGAAAAGTAAAGAAGTACTTTTACGGCCATCCTACCTCAATTCACCCAGTAAGTATTGTAGTTTATGTACAGAAATTGATTCAACATGTGTCGATATAATTTAATTTAACCTGAGGAATGGAATGGAATGGAATGGAATGGAATGGAATGGAATGGAATGGAATAATAGAATAGAATATAACAGAATAGGCAGGACAAACAATACAAGTTTTAATCACTATGAGAAAAAGTCAGTCAAAACTGTTCACGTTCTCTTTAGTTTCCTTCAAATGAGCAGATAAGCAGAATTCAGATATCTCCTGCAATCTGTTCAGCCCAATGGCCACTACCAAAGTCTCTGTGCCACAGAATTAGGTTGTTACTTAATGACTGAAGCCACATAGTGAAATGTTATTGTCTTCTGCTGAAGTTAACATGCTAGAAAGTGTGAGAGAAATTCTTCTAATTCTATTTAATAACACTTTCTCTGGCAGAATCTAATCTAAGTTGAAGTCCAATTACATATTCCTCCTGTTTTTAAGGAAACAAAATACACCTTTTTCTCCTTTTTTTTTTAATGGAATACCAGTGGACAAAATTCTTATATAAAAGGGAAATTTTCTAGGAGATTAATAAATATTATTAATTTGACTGTAATACAGATTAAAAGAAAATAGTCACAAGATCTTGATGAAACCTATTTAATAAAGATATTCCTAAGGTGTTCTTTTCAAATGGAAAATATCATAATTAATTTGAGAAATGATTTTCCTTTCTTATCACACAAATCCTTCAGTTTTCAATTTCTTGAAGATTGTGGAAGGCTTTATTTTTTATTTTAATATTTATATGTTTGTTTATTTTTTTAGGAATAGGAGATTATAAAGAATTTCAAGTATTGCTGGGAATTGCTTAGTGAAGCTAAAGAAAAATAAAAACTGCTGATGATATAAGAGATAAAACAAAGGGAAGAGAAAATAATTGTAGGCATAAAAACTTTGAGAGGTTTGAAGTTGGTAGAATTCAGTAGTACAGAAAATAGGCTGACCCATTCATAGGTTTAAGAAGTAGAGGGAAGATTTAACCTTGGGGTGATATTGAAAAGTAGAATCAAAGAGAAAAATATATTAGTGCTGATAGAAATATATTAGTGCTGATAGTATCTAGAAATACATGTTTACTAGATGAATTTTCATTCACATTGAATACTAAATTACTTAATGTTATAATCTATAGTATAGGCTTATTTACATTATTTAAACACTAACAGCCCAGTGCACAAAGATTCGCGCATGGGGGAATAAGGGGTTCACCTCAGCCAAGCTTGCACCCTCTCCAATCTGGAACCCCTTGGGGGATATCCAACTTTAGGCCTGATCCCACAGAGACATCCCTCTCACAATCTGGGACCGCTGGCCTAACTGCTCACCTGACTGCCTGCTTAATTGCCCCTAACTGCCTCTGCCTGCTGGCCTGATTACCCCTAACCCTTCTGCCTGCCTGCCTGATCTTTTCCCTAATAGCCCTCCCTTGCTAGCCTGGTTGCCCCCAACTGCCTTCCACTGCCAGCCTGATCTTGCCCCCAACTTCCCTGCCCTGCAGGCTTGATCTCGCCCCCAACTGCCCTCTCTGCCTTGACCCCATCACCATGGCTTTGTCTGGAAGGAAGTCGGACATCCGAAAGATGGCTAGTTGACCAAGTTTAATCAGCATATTACTCTGCTATTAGAATAGATAGATTATATAGGATAAGATTCCTTAAATGGGGAGCAGAAAGCCTATTTCAGTAGAAGGAGATACTCTTGGCAGACAAAAATACATAATATCTATATTTGGACTGATAGCCAGCCATATGCACTAAACTGCCAAACTGGTCATTAAAAAATTGAACTGCTTTCTTATCCCTTATGACAAACAGCTATTGTCCTTAAGACCCCTTCTCAGCCCCCACCTTAGGTTCTGCCTTTGCAGTTCAACCAGATTAGTTTCTGATTGGTTGGTTTCTATGTCAGTCAGCATCTAAAGCTCTGCCTCCTAGGCAGCCATTGGTTCCTGGCACTTCACCCAGATTTGGTCCTGATTGGTCAGTTTCTATGTCAGTCAGCATCAAAAGCTCCACCTCCTAGGCAGCCATTGGCTCCTCGCACTTCACCCAGATTTGGTTCTGATGGTAGGTTTCAATGCCAGTCAGTGTCTCCAGGCCTATTGCAGAGCCTGATCAGAGAGGTGGGGCTGATCAGCTGCCCCCAGGAGGCCCAGTCAAAAACAGAGGTGTGGCTGCTGGCCAGGCCCAGAGAGAAAGAGAGAGGCAAAAGCTGATCAGCAGCTGCCTCAGAAGCTAAAGATTAGACATTACTTCTTTCTACAAGCCTTTCTCCAGGCTTGACTCACAGTCTCCTCAGCAATCATCATGGCAACCTAGTACTGACTGTAGGACTGACTTCCCATTGGTCAAGTCTTTGGTCATTACAGACCCTGGGTTTTTATATATATTAGGATATTAATTTATTAATTTACTTAATTAAAATATGTATTTTTATATATTTGAAAGTTTTTTGAGAGATCACAAATCTGATATGTTTTATTTACATCATTCTCAAACGCATTCTGTTGATCTGATCATTGGCATTTCTTCTTAGTTCCTACATTTTTTATATATAAAATTGAAATTTGTGCACTCAGGGGGATCCCCCAGCCAGGCCTACACCCTCTCACATTCTGGGAGCCCTTGGAGGATGTCTGACTAATGGGTAGCAGGCCTAAGCCATCAGTTGGACATCCTTAGCACTGCTGTGAAGGCGGGAGAGGCTCCTGCCAACACCACTGCACTCACCAGCAGTGAGCCTGGCTCAGGGCTTCTGGCTGAGTGGTGCTCCCCTGTGGGAGCACACTGACCACTAGGGGGCAACTCCTATGTTGAGCATTTGTCTCCTGGTGGTTAGTGTGCATCAGAGTGACTGGTCATTGCACCAGTTGATTTGCCTTTTATTATATAAATTTATTTCTACTATTTTTGAAGTTTTAATGTTTTCTAATATTGCTTCAGAACTCTGAATTTCTCTTTGTGGGCTTCCTGTTTTGTGTGAATATTCCTGATGGTGATTAACCCGCAAGTAGCATTCAAGTTATTCTTCAAAATAACCATTAAAATACCCAGCAATTTTACACATATTGGCAGAGCTGTTATGGCCCGAGCTTTCAAGTTTTCAGTCATTCTAATCAGCTCCTTTCATGTTGTTTCATTGTCCTACTGCAGAGACAAACTGTACTAACTTGACTGCACATTCAAAAGTTAAACAATTAACAGTTTTTCTTAGTTACTGGAAAAAATAGCTAAACTTGTTGCAATACAAAGTTGCATCAGAATGATTTGGTAAACATCTTCAGAGAAGAATGAATAAACAGGACTTTGATGTCTTCATTCAGAAATTCTCTTAAATCTGAGGGCTTTTATCTTTATAACTCTTTGTTCCAGTTAATACCAATTAGTAGCATCTCTTATGGTGAAAATCTGGAATGCTTTCTCTAGAGAGAGCTTTAGTAAGTCCCTAATAACTTCGATAGGTATAAACAACATCATTTAAATGCTAACCTGTTTGCCTGGCTTAGGATTTGGGGAGTTTCCTGGAACCATAAATTTTTAGTGCTAAAACTAGACAGTCCTCAGCCAACTGAGATGGTTGTCAATGAATTAATAATTGTGGGTGTTAAGTGTTTTAAAGGTGTCAGTGGTAATGTTGGCTGCAGCAAGAACGGCACCAAATGTTAGACCTGTGGAGTTGGACCGACTTGAGTTCAGCAGCCTTGGTACTTGAGTTCTGGCTAGGAAAGAATTCAGAGCCAAGACTCAAACTATAGGAGAAAGTCACAGAGGTAAGAGTGAGCAATAAAAGAAATGAGATCAGGAGCTAACACCCAGGGGGAAATAGGAAGGTGCTGGAGAGGAAGAACATGTTCCCAGGAGGGAGAGCGCACTGGGTCCTCGGTCCTAAGGGCTTTTAAAGGTGGGGGATTTGGAGGAGGTCCCAGAGAAAGATCTCAATAGAATAATTATCAGTTTCCCAGGTATGTCTTTCAGGGTCATGGTTTCCACTGATTGGCTTGTTAAAGGACAGGGCAGTGGTTGGCAAACTGCAGCTCGTGTTCCACACACTGTTCTTTGGCCCCTTGAGTTTTTAGCAAAGGCCAGCTTAGGAGTACCCTGATTAAGTTAGTAACAATGTACCTACTGTGTTTCCCAGAAAATAAGACATCCTCCGAAAATAAGAACTACTTACAGGTTTCCTTCTGAGTGAAATATAAGGCATCCCCTGAAAATAAGGCCCCCAGGCTCTGTCTCAGAATGAAAATTACTTTACCATAAACTGGTTGCTAGGGCCGCCCCAGTGACGTGACGCCAAGTCCTGACCTCACTGCCGTGTGAATGGAGAGAAATCAGCGTGGAAACTTTGTGAAACCTAAACTGCAAGAAGTTGTGACTTGGGTGAAGAATTCATGGGAGAAAAATCACTGACAGTTGCATTGCAAATGCACTGCGAGCAGGCAACCTTGACAAGAAGTACTCATTTAAAGACAGTGCTATTGCTGAACATGAGAGATTTGGTCCACTGATTCTGAAAGAAATGGAGTCACAAGAAATTCACCAGGAAATTCAGGAATTGGATTCTTATGATGATGTTCCAGAAGATGATGACATGATTGTCATTGAATAAATGAGTAAATTCTTGATACTGTAGGATTCACAGTTTGTCTGATTTGTGTTGACAACAACCGTACTACCGTACTGTATACAGATAATACATTTCCTTTATTTTCATTTAACAATAAATGTGTATCGTATTGTTCTTCATGGAAAAATAAGACATCCCCTGAAAATAAGACCTAGCGCATCTTTGGGAGCAAAAATTAATATAAGACACTGTATTATTTTTTCGGTGAAACAGGGTACCTATATAGTTAAAATTTGGCTCTCAAAAAAAATTTCAGTCATTGTGCTATTGATATTTGGCTCTGTTGACTAATGAGTTTGCAGACCACTGGGATAGGGTGTCATTAACCATTACAGTTGGACCTTATGTCAGCCATGGTGTAGCTTATCAGGTTTTACACAGTACACAACTGAGGCCTAGATGTATCTGATACAGGTCAGAACCTCATTGTTCCGGGGGCTTAATGCTTAAAGGTTATTCTCCAACCCCTTGTTTGTTTCTTCTTCTAAGGAGATCTATCCTGCATGACTAGCAACATGCCATGCTGGGGGTGGGGGTTGGGGGTGGGGAATACCATGGAGGATCCAAACCGTGTGACCAGCAATATGCTGGGGGAGGAAGAGTTAGCCTCAGGGTGACTTCCTTGTTTTCCCATTTTTGCCTGTTGTTAGGCACCTGGAGACCTGTACCTGGTTCATCATCCTTACTCTGCTCATGACTGTGTGCCTACCACAATAATATTTTCAATAATCAATATGCTTGAATATTATTGATATAATTATGTATATTTATAATTAGAAAACTTGTACCTCCTTCTGCACTGCTAAGGTTTTTAAGGTTTTGTTTAATACACACACAAAATCCACTATTTTTTGAACCTTACCAAAAAGGGGCAGTCAAAATTCTAAAGACCTTGAGTCCATGTACTGTGTCTCTTTACACAATAAAACTTCTTTCTTAGCACCGGGCCACTAGTCCAGGTAATAATGAACTTGTACTTTTAGCCTGGACTGAGGTTGAGATTCATATATCCCATTGCCTTTTTTGTTGTTGTTTTTTGGTATATCAACATGGAAGATCAATCATCAATATCAATCAAGTAACAATCAAGCTATTCTTAAAAATAACCATTAAAACACCCTCCAATTTTACACATATTGGCAGAATGAAGCAGTTGAATCATCTCCTATAATCTATTCCTATCTTGTTAAATGGCACCCTATGTATCAATCACTCAGACCCCAACATAGAAGACACACTAGATCCCTTTTGCTCAAACTCTATATCCAATTCTTCAGTATGTTCTGGTCCTCAGCACAATTTTCAAAATGATATATATTTTAAAATCAATATTTAATCACTACTTTCCCAAAGGCTTGATCTATGGCCATAACTTCTTGCCTAGTTAAAATAACTGCCCCCCCTATATTATCTCTTTGCTTCAATTTTTTCTATGTCCTCCCGGAGCACTATGCAATATTTCTAAAGTATCACTTAGTCACATCACACCTCTTCTTGAAGGTGCAAAGGGCTTGTCATTAATCTTAGAATAAAAAACACATTCTACAACCTGTTATTATTATATACAACCTATTACTCATCCCTGCTAATCTCTATAAGTATCTCCCTTCATGACACTTTTCTTCTCCTACCCTCCAAGTGTTTGGTCTTTTTCCTGGTCTCCAGGAACAATGGGCTAGTTGGAATCTCGGGGCTCTGATTCTTGCTATTCTTTCTACTTGGGACACAATTTCTCAGGTCTTTGCATAGCTGCCTCTTTCTCAGTCATATGCCAAGTCTAATGTTAATTTCTTAAAGCTGTCTCCTGAAAATGTTAACTTATGCAGTATGCTTCTTAGTACCAGTAGCTTTAATCATATTACATTATTTTCACTCCCTATATATTACTTCTTAATACCCAAAATTGCCTTATTTATTTGTTTGTGTAAGTGTTTATTGCTTGCCTCCTGCAATTAGAATGTAAGATTTTGAAGGCAGGAATCCTGCCTCTCTTACATGCTGCTGTACTAGGATCTATAGCAGTGCTTGTTACAGATCAGGTACTCATTGGTGACTGAGTTCTGTAATATGGGCTTCCCAGTTGTGTGTACAATGGAGCTATTATTTTTCAAGTTGTGAAGACTTTATTTTTCTATGTACAGTATTATTGGTGTGTGTGTGTGTGTGTGTGTGTGTGTGTGTGTGTGTGTGTAAACATGCACATTCTGCAAAAGTTTTTACTATGTTCTTCAGGTCTGGCATTCTTCAGCTTCTTTTAATGAAATTTCCACATGAATGAACCCCTTCCAGAGAGTTGCATTTAGTAATTCTTTAAACTTGGGTAGAATCTAATAACCTTAGCCTCTGCTGATGATGCAGGAGTGGGCATCTCCAATAGAAGATAACCTGTAATCTGATTTGTGCCATATGATGTGTCCTGGTTCAAAAACTTGACAATTGTGTGGAAATTCATTTTAGGTGATGACTGGAAGAAATGACCTTGTCCATTCTCTTATGGAGTTTGAAGATGAGAAATATCAAGGAAATGATCAGTTGTCTAGGGGATCAACTAAAATAAATAAACTTTTAGAGTTAATCATATAATATTGTGTGAGCATTCTTGTCTCAGATAGATATAAAATAGAAAGAGTATAAAATAATAGATTTATAATATAAAACAATAAATAATACTAGAAAACAATTTTGCTGGGCAGTGTAAAGACTGATTCTTCAGAAGGAATTCACATTGCATTATGATTCTTTGTATGTGGTTCCTTTAGAAAATAAATATTAACTATCATAGAAACATGAATTGAGAATTAACATATCAAATTCATGCTTATTCAAATCTGGTTAGTATCTTTCTCATTGTTTATGTTGTATTTATAAATCTTATGTATAAAATACTTTTCAAGAAAGACAGTTTCCTTAAATTCTAAACATTATCAGATAACACTTTAAAAGACCAGAGTTGGTTATATACTACCAGTCATGTATTTTCTCAGCTTCAAACAAATACATTTTAGTATTGATCTGGATAAATGTTTAATTCATGTACTCTTCAAAGAAAATTAACTCTACCTCTCAAAGACCTCTTCTCCAAATACAATCTCCAAATAGAGCTTCAACATATGAATTTTGGGAGGACACAAACGTTCATTCCACAACAATTTCTTTCCTGGATGGCACCAGAAGTGGCCTCTCCCAGTCCACAAATATCCCGCCTCTCCATTCCCCAGTTTTCCAACAAGTCATACTATAATAATAACACTAACAATAAGCCACTTCCTCATATAGAATTTAATTAACTTCCAGCGTTTTTATCTTGCAACTAGAGGCCTGATGAATAAAATTCCTGAAAGGGCTTTTAAGGCAACCCCCACCCACTGAGGCTTTGTCTGGAAAGAAGGATGTCTGGACTAATTAGCATATTTTGCTTTTACTATTATAGATTAGCCTTTAAAAGAATCAATAGATCTCTGGTGGTAGAAAGTAAAATCACAAACTTAGAATTAGTTTTAAAATGCCTTTATAAAAGACCTTTATCACATGCCAAGATATATCACAGAAAAGAAGGATGAGAAGTCTCACATACTAGAGACTGGGATCACATTCCCGTTCCTTTTTACAGCCTAAGGCTATTTTCATCTCCTAGTACTCAAGACAATCCAAAAGAGTATTGGTAAAATACATTTTTGAAACACTCATAGCATTTTGGCCATATGGAAACTTTTTCCTATCAATACATATTTCTGTTTTATTGTGGAGATAATTGACTTCTTAATTTTCTCCCCATTTGTGGTTATATCTTTCCCAAATTCACATATTACTGTAGCCCATCTTTATTTCTGCGGGATACATCCTAAGATAGCCAGTAGATTCCTGAAGTCACAGATAGTACTGAACCCTACAAACACTGTATTTTTCTATATATACTTCTGATGAAATTTAATTTATAAATTAAGAACAGTAAGAGATTAACACAGATAACTAATAAAGTAGAACAATTATAACAATACACTTCAATAAAAGTTACATGGATGTGGTCTATCTGTCTCTCAAAATAGTTTATTGTACTGTACCTACCTTTCTTTTTCTTGTAATGAAGTAAGATGTTAGAATGCCAAACCTATTCCTGAATCTGTGTAGCCCACTCTTATTTGGTGCAAATGGCTTTCTGTCACTCATTTCATGGGATTCTTCCTAAAGTCTTTGTGTAGGCTCATTGCTTTCAGACACAACACATTATTTTCAGTTGGAACATGTTTTATGCTCATGTCTCCACCCAAAATTTAATGCCTTTGCCATCTTAACTGAGCACATATCATACACTATGGCTGTAACTTTTGCAGTTTAGGTGTGACAAGAAACTAGTACATTTTTTTCCCTTCACAAATTTAAATAGAAGAGTCATTCTAATAATAGATCTTAGCACTTCAGCATAGAATTTCTTTTTATTTCCTTAAGTCGAGAACTTTCAGCTTTTCACTCAAGGGAAACACTTATGGCTTCTCTCTGGCTTATCTGAATTGCGAGCTTCACTAGTTTTGTGCTTTGGGGACATTATGAAGTAAAATAAGGATTACTTGAACACAATAACTGTGATCAGTAGATAGTCATAAGATAATCAAGGTAACTGAGATGGCTACTAAGTGAATCATGGGCAGGCAATGTCTATGGTGCACAGATACATGGCAAATGGGATGACTCATTTCCCAGGAAGGATAGAGTGGGACTCTCAAGATTTTTATTTAAAACAATGCAAAATTTTAAATTTAATGTTTCAGATCATGGTTGACTATGATAACTGAAACCATGGAAAGTGAAACTTCAGATAAGGACACTGTGTTGTATTATGTTAAAGTGCTTTCTAGAAATCTCACTGCAGCAACTGTTTTTGTCTTGTTTTGATACTAATATTTTTAACTTTTATTTTTTAATTACAGTTCACCTCCTACATCACTTTGAATTGGTCTCAGGTGTACAGTACAGTGGCCAGACAATTATATTCTTTGCAGTGTTCTTCCCAGTATTCCCAGCACCCACCTGCCAGCATACATAGTCACTAAAACATTATTGACTATACTAGAGGCCCAGTGCACAAAATTTGTGCATAGGGGGTATATGTCCCTCAGCCCAGCCTGCACCCTCTCCAATCTGGGATATCTCTTTCACAATTCAGGACTGCTGGCTCCCAAGTGCTTATCTGATTGCCTTCCTTATTGCCCCTAACTGCTTTCCCCTGCAGGCCTGGGTTCTCCCAACTTCCCTCCTCTGCCAGCCTGGTCAATCCTAACTGCCCCCTTTTCAGGCGTGGTCCCTCCCAACTGCCCTCCCCTGTTGGCCATCTTGTGTCCACATGGGGGCAGCCACCTTTGACCACATGGGGACAGTCATCTTGTGCTTTAGAGTGACAGTCAATTTGCATATTACTATTTTATTAGATAGGATAGGATTCTTTATGCTGTACTTTATATATCTATGACTAATTTGTACCTACCCATTAGTACTTGTTTTAAAAATATATATTTTTATTGATTGTCAGAGAGACAAGAAGAGAGAAACATTGATATGAGAAACATTGATGTGAGATTGAAATGTTGATATGTTGCCTCCTACATGCCCTCTATAATGGATCGAGATGGCAACTGGTGCACTTTTCCTGATCAGGAACCAAACCAGTAACCTTTTGGTGTACAGAAATGCACCCAACCAATTGAGCCTCACTGGCTGGCCAGTTTGTATTTTTTAATCCCTTCACCTCTTTCACTCAGTCCACCACCTCCCTCTTCTTTTGCAACCATCAGTCTACTCTCTCTAGGAGTCTGTTTTGTTTGTTGATTTATTTCGTTCTTTAGATTCTCTATATAAGTGAAATCATATGGTATTTGTTTCTCTCTCACTTATTTCACTTACATTTATACCCTCTAGATCCATCTACACTGTCAAAAATGCTAAGATTTTACTCTTTTTTTTATGGCCAAGTACTATTTTGTTATATGGAAAATAATGCACTATTACCAGAAGAAATAAACTTAGTGACTTTCATGTCTCTATCCAAAACTCTGAGAATAGTTCATGTACATATGTTCCGTTAAGATTTAATGGTGGTCTTCAATTTGTTGTAGCATATCCTATATATTGAAAGTGTAATATGCAAATAGACTGAACTGTGGTATGAACAGTTGGCAGTAGGCGGAGCCAGGAAGCAGGCCGTGCCAGGCCAGCCACGGTGTGTGCCAGCAGGCAGAGAGAGGGGTCAGTGATTGGGGACAGTGGCAACCACCAGAAGCAGGAGGAAATGGAGGAGGGCCAGGGCCAGCAACTTGCCAGCTGGTGCTGTCCAGTGATGGGCCTGCCCAGTCACCTCCTGAAGAGGGAGGTGTCAGTTGGACATCCCTTGATTACACACATTTTCATGCACCAGGCCTCTAGTACAAGATGAAAAGCACTTTCCTCTCAGGGCTAAATCTTCCACAAGATGATAACTTTGACATCTAGCTTACAAGTCTGATTTTTCTATTAATTTTATATAAAATTTGTAGGTTTAAACTAATTATATCTTTCAATAATTATACTTGCAATACTACCATTCTAATAAAGCTAAAGCATTTTCTGCATTGCAAGCATATAAATTAGAAAATATGTAGAACTTCCTTGTTAACACAGAAATGTGAATATTATGAGCTTGATTCTCATAAACATTTCTCTGCTTAGTCCTGAATCTGCTTGGGTTGAAGGACACTCACCCATTAAGGAAGAATTTTATTGCCATCCCAATTAATTGAGGGTACTTAGGCTAGATATAGTAACTGGATGGGACACTTTAAACCATAGTTTAGTGATTAGGTGAATTATTTTATTACTTCAGAAAGTATACAATCACTTAGAACGCATTGTTGTATTTAAACTACATTCATTACTTAATCATCTGTCTATTTACAGAAATTTGCAGTTCTAACTTTGGTAGATAAATTAGGTTACATAAGTATCTTTCTCCTGAAGACTTTAGAACTCAATAGAATCCTTAGCTATATAGATTTAAGCTAAAGACTTTTAGTCTTGATTAGGTCTTGCATCCTTTTATATTCTTAGGCCCATAAATTATTTAAAGGTAATTTAAATAATATTTAATATATTTCAGATATTTTGAATGGTTTTATCTCACTTAATATTAATAAAAACATGTAATTGTTAAACTGATAATCTTCCTTGAATATTGCTTTTACTATTGTATATATATATATATATATATATATATATATACATATATATAATATTTATTTTATTTATCAATAAAATAAATGAGTCAATGATACCACATAAGTAATAGAGTACAAAACAATAGTGTTTTTTATTTTAACCTTGGTTTATTATTATGGACTTTTCATAGAGTCAATATCCTATATAATAAAATCCTAATATGCAAATTGACTGAACAGTGGAATAACTAGTTACTATGATGTGCACTGACCACCAGGAGCAGACACTCAGTATAGGAGCTGCCCCCTGGTGGTTAGTGCACTCTTATAGGGGGAGTACCACACAGCCAGAAGCTGGATCCACAGCTAGCTAGCACAGTGTCGGTGGCAGGAGCCTCTCCCACCTCTGCTGCTGGTGGGCGGTAAGGAGCCAGAGGTCCCAGACTATGAGAGCCAGGACTGCAAGAGGAACTAAGCTGGCAGGTGGACACCCCCAAGGGGTCCCAGACTGCAAGAGGATGCAGACCAGGCTGAGGGACCCCAACCTTGCACAAATTTGTACACCAGGCCTCTAGTATTTTAATGAAATTCAGCCATCATCTTCCTTTTGATGCTTAAATTTTCCCTTCTTTGGTTGATTTTTATGTGGGTTTGGCATGACTCTATTAATATTTAAAAGCATTATTCCTTTCTGACTCAATAAGTTTCAATATAATTTTTAAAAACCTTAATATTTGTATTAATTAAAATTTAACTAAACATTAAAATATTAATGTGCAGGATTTGTTTGTATAGTTCTGATCCAGAAATAAAATCAATCAGTTCTCCAAGATCACTGGTTACTTTTAATTTAAAAAATATTGGAGAACAGGATCTTCACATATGATTAATTGATGTGACATATAGATAGAGAATTTGTAAATGATAGACGATAAATAGATAGACTGCTAGATACATATATATCACTATGTACAATGTATTCCAACTTCAAAGTACTCCTTCTTTCTTTTTTTATCCTTTATTTTCCTACCTCCTCTCATATTGGATAACTTGGTTTCTAGTAAAAATGGCATGCTTACTCATTTGCTTTATGTGAGAGGGAATTAGAAGACAACAATTCAGCATTAATGTGATTAGTGAGCCTATGGAATAAAACTCAAGATTCTGTTTCCTCTAGTTCTTCGATGAACCTGACCATCTAGGCACATTTGTTTTATTTTTTCTAAGATGTCTTATTAACCACCATTTTATGTGACTCTATAATTACATAAATGATTGATGGACAATTTCATCAATCACTTTAGTTTTCTTTCTGTTTGAGAGCATTGTTATTGCAATACTTCATAGTTCTAGCTTGGTAGAGACTCTAACTCTAAGATAATTGTCATTTTTGGTGATCAATGGAAGGGAAAATAAAGGTACACCTACTTGTCTAGTTTGAGACAATAAGAAAATTCTAGCATATTAATTCCCAAAGTTCCGTATAAAATTTTATTTTGAACCTGTCTGGTTTATTTACATTATGACTTGATTCAGAGTTAATACAGAGTTATAAATATTTATATATAATCTCTAACTAGACACAGTTACATATTGTTCTAATTAGACAAACTATGTCTGTTTATAACTATTTAATATTTAATAATGTGTGACATTTGTATTTCCACATTTTCCATTAAATTTTAATTTAATAAAATTTCATTCTGAATTAAAGCTTTTTAACTTATCATGCTCCTTTTTCTGATCTTCAAGCTCTTCTTCTCTTTCATAATACACTATATTCCATTTTCAGTGTAATATATTCTGTAGTGTTGTTATGATAATATCAAGATTTGTTTTGAATTAACACATTTGATTCTCTTAATTATATTAACTTATGTACTATCCATTTGACCCTTAATTTTACTGTATGTAAGAGGATCGAGTAATTTTCTAATATTTTGCTACCATATATTATTATCTAAGAAAAAACATATAAATACAGGTTTTTGTATTAAATTCTTTTTTAACATGAGGGTAAAAATATACTTTATTTCATACAATTGTTTGCTGTATTTCCAGTGTGTACTCACACACAACCTTAGGGTGGAATTCCCAATTTCTAGGAAGTTTGTGATTAATACAAATTCATTCTTTCAACCTATGGCATTTCAAACCTTCATTATACAATTGGTAATGTTTAAAACAACCAGAGTATATGAAAATAAAATATTATTGTAATTGCCAATAATTTCCAGAAGCAATCAATATTCCATAGTTATTTTATTTAGAGGTTTGTCAGAACTTTTGTTCTCATTAACATTTATTTCTGATTAACAAAAAAATTAATACACAGTAGTTTTAACATTGCTAGCATATTTCAGTTTACTATGTTTTTGAAATTCAGTGATCTACAATACATTTGCATTCAGTTTTGGTGTAAAATTTTTATATCTTTTATGAACTTAAATACTTAGTTGCTCAAGCTCTTAATAAATAGCTCCATCTAAAATCTCCATGCCATTATATACATTAAAATTAAAATAATATTCCAGCCCAGCGGGTGTGGCCCAGTGGTTGAATGCTAACTTATGAACCAGGAGGTCAGGTTTCTTTCCTTGGCACATGCCAGGGTTTTGGGCTCCATCCCCAGTGGGGGAGGCAGCAGTGGGAAGATTCTCTCTCATTATTAATATTTCTATCTCTCTCTTCCTCTCCCTTCCTCTCTGAAATCAATAAAAATGTATTTTAAAACAGAATTTTCTAATTCTACACTATAATAATATTATTTGTTAATCTTTGAAAATATAAGATCTATTTGTCAAGAAATTCCCTCTTTTTACAATAAATGCTGCAGAAAAACAGCAACATTCACATGAGTCTTTTAACAAGAAGATCGGAGACTATTTGTTCAAATCTGAACACCAGGAGCCAGGACTTGCAGATTCCACCCAAAGGAAAGATCTTTCATCTGTCTCAGTCAGTGGTTTGTTTTTATCTCCGAATATTTAAGTTTCTCTCCTTATAGTTTACTTCACCAAGTATTTTTTTTTTTTTTTGCAGACCTTGTCTTCCTACTAAAAATCTGCCAGCATAGGCACACTATTTTTTGAACAAAATATTCTAACAGAATTTTTTCACACTTCTCTCAAGTGTTATGCTTTATTAATTTTTTTTGTCAGTGGCAGTGGTAGAAGGTACTGGTTTTTGGTGCTTTTTTAAACCTCTCCCAAAGCATGTTCATGGATTAGTTTAAGAAGGTTGTACAACCTCTTCTGGCTTTCCTTGAGGAAGGGTTTGGTCTTTCTTTTAGAATCTCAGATTCCCAAGGACATTTTGATTTTACCTACAATTCTATTTCTATCAGTTATTCCAGAATGTCATGGTCTGAGGACTCATCAAGGAAAATCATCAGTTTGGGGTCATCAATGGTAATAAAAAATGTACAATTTTATTTGTAATTGGAGAACAGTAAACTGAAACAACAACGATTGTTTTAAAACTAAGAAATCAGACAATATGAAGAATCCGAGAAGTGGTTCAGAGGGGTCTCAGCTTGCATACAGCTATTAGGAATTTAAATGGGTACCACTGCTTGGGAAAGGTGTTTCTATTTTCTTGTAAATTGGACCTTTTTCACACCTTATTGCTTAGGAGCTCAGCCCCTAGATATATAGTTACAGGGCGCACCTGGAAAAAAAAATCAGATACCCGTGTGGCAGGAGCTTAATAAAGGAGGAAGGGTTTAAACTGCCACATGGAAAGCTCCTGTCATTAACACAAACACATATGACTGCTTTTGAAACAGCACTGTGTCTTGAGTTGACCTTCAACATGAAATCAATGTTATATATCTCCAGGTCTCCTGGTAAGTATACTTAATGAACAAGAGCAGAGTGTAAATTGAGGCCAATGGAAACTGGAAGGCTAGTAAGGAAGATGAGGACCCAGCTAACTGGTCACACTGAGTTAACTTTTGGGGAATAGTGATACAAATGGGAAGAAGTTCATTTTTAAAGAAACTGGACAGCAAGATGACATTCCTTTTTATTGAAAACTTTTGAAGAAATGAAATTAAATCCTCATAAGTTCATGGGACACCAGAAACAGGAATGAAAAAGAAAAAGAATCTTTTCATCCTAATAGACACTCTCTGAATGGAAGAAGAGAAAAGTGAGAGAGCAAAGAGGCTGCTTTTGACAATTCCTGATATAAACTAGTAAAGGGTTTCCCATCGACTAAACATTATCAGTTTCTTTGTTTCCTTCATAAAGGGGCAAATCATTGCTTGTAATTAGTATTTAAAATTTGTTTATTTACATGAACAGACTAACTTGTACTCAAAAGTCAGACAAGGTTGAGGATCAATTGCTCTGCTGGGCAATCTGTTTGACTATTAAATGGTAGTAATCTGCAACCCAAAGATTGATGCTGTATAATCACCAATGAATGACTGAGCATTGAACTGCCTAGTATCATAAATCAACTTTCAGACTACAGGTGTCATTCAAGTGTTTTTAATCTAAATTTAGAGCATGAGATTAATAGTGTGTGAAGAAAAGCAAAGACAAATCCTTTTTCACAGTGGCATATTATATTTTCATTTTATAATATGAAAAATGTTTTTACTTTATGCCTCAAGAATATGGTTTCTCTCAAAAACACTAAAATTAGTATTAACATGAAAATTTGTGATCTTCACTCAGCTAATGCTAAGAGGAATAATATGTGCGAGAATTTTAGGAAAAGAAAACAGGGTAAACATCTTAATTTACCACTGTTTCAGCTCTTATTCAATATTTTAAATATATTAATAAAATAATAAACTTTCAAGACTGGATTTTAAAAATGTTTATAAGTGGTAATTTTAGTAATAAAGACTTCTACTTAATTCTAAGTGGACCAATCATGATATATGCTATTAAAATAAATAATGGTTACATAATCACACTAGAATAGGTGGTTATTGGTTTTCATGATCAATAGCCAGAATAAAACAAAAAAGATAATTATAATTGCAAATCATAATGGAAATAATGATTGACATACACAGTTATATACATTTTAGGGGGAGAGCAAGTAGAGTGACACAGAAAACATATATGGATCTGTTTGTTTTCACTGTTCATATCAGTAATTCAGTCAATACTGCTTGACTTGATTATATCAGAAAATGAGGAACAAACATTTTTAAAGTCTTAAAATGTTATAGTTTGTGTTTATTAAAATAACTTAAAATAATAGTAAAATCAACCAGAATGAGAAGGAAAAGGAATTTAATTTAATGAGAAAATAATACTATGAAGATTGTCATCAATGATATAAAATGTCAAAAATAATATTTATAAGCAATCCATGCAAAACTATATTAATGATGCATAAGTGAGTAAAGGGGAAAAGATCTCCAGTTATACTGTTAATTAATAATCCCCTAAAATGTTATAATGTAAATAATCCTATATAAAAAACACCTAATATGCAAATTGATAAAACAAAGAATGACTATGATGTGCACTGACCACCAGGGGGCAAAGGCAGGAGCTGCTCCCTGGTGGTCAGTGCACTGCCACAGGGAGGGAGCACCACTCAGCCAGAAGCTGGGTTCACAGCTGGTGAGCGCAGTGGCCTTGGCTTGAGCTTTCCTGCCTCCTCTGCAGGCAAGCAGTAAGGAGAGAGGGGTCCTGGACTGTGAGAGAGATGTCAGGGGGATCGGACCTATGCTGGCAGCTGAACATGCCCTGAGGGGTCCCAGACTGTGAGAGGGTGCAGGCTGGGCTGAGGGCCCCCTTGTCCAGTGCATGAATCTCGTGCACTGGGCCTTTATTATTAGAAATAAATTAAAAACATAATTTTGGTGGTACTTCCTTTGCTAGTAAAAGTGAAGTAGAAGAGGCCACATATATTTTCCTGACTGACACAATTAAAAACATGAACAAAGTATAGGTAGAATGATTTTCATACATTGGATATTAGGCAGTTCAAGACTGTGATAACCAAGAAAAGGAAAGAGAGAAATGAGTTGTAAGACTGACACAGCTCTGAGCAGAGTCAAGCTGCTCTCCTGCTAATTTAGTAGGGAAAGTCTGGACTCCCTCTGGATGGAAATCTGGGGTTGAGAGTCTGGAAGGACCAAGGTAATTAGTTTGTAGAACATATTACCATAGAGGACAGATCTACCCAGAAGAGGAACCAGGACATATATAATCCAGATATGTACCCGAGTTCTCTATTTATTTAATTATTTATAAAATTTCTGAACATAAAAATGTATTTAACAAGATGAAAAATACATAGACGTGCTAAACCAAACATTAGACAGTACAGGAGAAAAGACCGATAACCTGGGTTCATCATAGTAAAAACTATTCAAAATTAAATTCAAAATCAAAATAGACCCGGAAACATAGAAGCATGGGGATTGCTATCTTCTGCTGGACCATGCCCTCCCCCCCCCCCCCGCCAGGGATGGAGCCTGACATCCAGGCACGTGTCCTGACTGAGAATCAAACCATGGCCCCCTGGTTTATAGGTCAACGCTCAACCACTGAGGCACGCCTGCTGGGTTTGTTAACAATTTTAGATACAATACTGTGTTTTGTGTTTTAGTTTCCCAACCGGGTCTATAAAATATCTATGTGTGTCTTCTGCTTCTGGTGAGAAGAAGAGAAAAAGGCAAGTACTCTTGAGATGAAACTCAAGTAACTGCCAAACTGTAGGATAATACAAGTGTTCTGAGCACATTTAAGATAGTGGGTCTAAACAATACAGTAATCCCAGACTCCAATTCCCAGAATCTACTGACATGATATGGGAAAATATGCTTAGCAGTTGTTTAAAGAAGAATATAAGAATATTCCAATGACAAAGATGTTATAAATTATTTTAGTTACTCTCCACTATTGGTAAAAATGTTTCATATTTGATATGGAGCAGGTCTTCGCAATGAGAGTACTAATTCTCTTCCATAAATGCATCCATTTGCATGCTATTTGCCATTAAAATTAGTTTCCACAAGAGGAACAGAATAATTTGGTACTATAAAGAGGAAAAATAAAATATGATGCTGAGAGAAGTATAGTTAAAACATTTACTCTTTCTCCTGATCCCAAGTTAGCAGTGGAATCAACTTTGGGGTGGGGGATGGAAGCCAATAATGGTTAGATTTTGAAGTCAGGAAAAGCTTAAAAGAAAAAAAATCAGAATATTCTGGGTCAAATATTTAGGACATTCTTCAAAGATGATTAAATTTCGCCAAATTACAAAGCAAATAGAACTCACTAATGGGGTGTTATACTAATTAGTAACCTGCAGTTCATTCTGCTAATGGAGTACTACATTAATTGGTAACTGCAAAAAGAGAGGGAATAATGAATGTGTCTCGTTGAATAGCAAAGCCTGGTTTTTGAGAACACCACATAATCAGTGTATTCCTATCACAAAAGAAATGGTTCTGAAAAACTGATCTTGGCCTAATTTATCTGGTCCCAGATGGCATAAGAATTCAATCCCTAAAGTTGAGACTTTTTTTCTGCAGTATCTGCTTACCTAGATGCTCTTTAGTAGTCCCTGGAATTAGGATAGATGGACAACCCCTCCTTAGAACCCTGTGGTCATAAATACAGGAAATATTGTGTTTGCAGTCAGTCATGTTCCCTTCTACTCAGATTTAACTCACCAGTAACAAAATGTCATACTAGCTGCTTATTTGCTTGGAGAAATAAAAAATGCATATCACATTCTTACATACCTTTAATGCCACCATAAATAATGTCACTGATATTTAAACTTGTTCCTTGGAACTTGAAAAGGAAAAAAAGAAAAAAAGAAAAGGAACAAAGAACATAATCTTATCTGCCCATTGATTTGCTTTTGTGGATCGATGTATAGGAAGTGAGGGGAGGCACTGAGAAAGTGATATAGAAAAATCCTAGAAATTTGACCAGTAGAAGGTGCTAAGTTAAATTAGTTCTAGAGCCCTTACCAAAGAGAATGTTGAATCATACCTCACTATTTAGAATTTAGAGATTTTGATAAATAATTCAAAGTGATTTTTGAAAACAGATTATGCAATAGAAAGCACTATCTATGAATATGCTGGTTTTTATTACTTAAGATATCCATCATCTTTATAATCAGGAATTCTTCTGTAGATATTGATGTATTTTTTCAATATTAATTATTGTCCTTATGTCAAAGAAATTGCAGAGAAACTAATTTATATGTGAGCTTGTGTGTGAATAGTTATATAAACATACACATATATGCTACATTTTACCTATCTAGTTCTAAAAACAGCATGATTTTAAAAGGGTACATTTGCGCATTCTTTAATATGCAACATTTACTTCAAGGGCATGTTATTATATGCATGCTTTACTATTTACTGTTATAACTGAAAATATACAACAGAACAAAGTACTTTCTTTACACAGTGACACCACAGAACAATATATCAAAGTGCTAGGAAAATCGTGCCTTTGTAAGATAAAATAGTTTGAAGTTAAAAGTTTTAATGCTGTGCATTTATGTGATTGTGGCAGAAATTCTGTTTCAAACCTCCTATTCCAAAATTATCCTATTTCCTAGGATAACTGGCACAGCAAAGCAAGTAAAATCTGACAGGCTCAAAGCCTCTGAACTAAATTACTAATCATTAGAATTTAAAGTAAAGGAAGGGACAGAGAAAATTATAAATGAAGCATAACCATGTGCAGACCATTTCAAGTGTGAATTGACATTTTCAAGAATTACTATTGAGGCAGAAAGAAAGGAATGCATATAGGTGTGGGATGCCATAGAATTGTGCCTACCTGCTTGTAATTGTCTAAGAATCCTGTTACATTCCATTTCTCACTTATTTTTTTAGAAACCAACTTGGAAAGGTGTCTTTCAGCTTCCAAAATGGAGCAGTTTCCATAGCTACTAAAGTTCTGCATTAAAAATCAAAACAATCTTCTTGTCAGAAAGAGAACAAAAATGTGACCTCTAAACAACACAGCTTATTTTAGAGACAGCCGGAATGAGCTTGCAGTGATTCTTTCACACCCACTGGAGAAAAACCTGCTCATTTGCTCAACTTCATTTTCATCCCCAAATGATTAAAGTTTAAAGTTCAAGTGCTTTGCTAGAGGTAGGTATGGAGTACTATGTGAGCACATCTATGTATTTTTCTCACATAACTCTATCTACACTAATAAAAGAGTAAGATGCAAATTGACCGTACTTCCTGATGCCCACCAGCCAATCATGAGTGAGTATGCAAATCAACCCAACAAAGATGGTGGGTTAATTTTTATAAAGGAGGCCAAGCAGCCAGGGGTGGGGCAGGACATTTGCATCTTCACAGGCATTCTGCACCTCCCCAGCTGCTTTGGGCCTCTGGGCAGCTTGGGAAGGTGGAAAGCCTGCTGCTGGCAGCCAGGGGAAGGAAGGCCCATTCTTGCATGAACCTTGGAATATCGGGCCTCTAGTCTGCAATAAATATAGAAGTCTTATAGAGGTGACACAAATAATTGAAGAGAATTCCTATCGAATTTGAATTATTTCATATAATTCAAACTGTAAAGAACAACTTCAGGAAAATGTTGCATCAAGGGAAAGTCAACGCATGGTAACCACAAAAACAAAAGATATGTTGAGTTATTGGATAACTACCTGAGAAATTGTTGCCATGGCCTGTAGACAGTGAAGTGGAATGAAAACAACCTAGACCTTAAAAGAAGTCCCTTGTTTCTTGTGTTAAAAGATAAAGTATAATTGATTGTGGTATATCATAAATATCTGGCTAAAAATATAGTGTATAAAGGTTTCATTGACCTAATTCCTGGTAAATTGAAATTTGGTAGTATCTTTATTTTAACTAACATACTTAATTTTGTTTGCCTTCTTTGCATGCATGTATACTAGTAACTTATTTTTATTTAGTATTGAAAGTATTGTTAAAGGTGTCCTTCAGTTTAGTCACACAGATCAGTGCCAGTTGCTAGGCACATGTAAGAGGATCTTGAAATAACAAAAATTCTAAGTTAGTATATCTGCTAATAAACAGTTTAATAATTTGCAGTAGCAGGATGAGAAACAAAAAGCCCTATTTCTCATGAATATTAAAGTGTTTTGACTTTCTCAGGTCTTTTAATATTAAATTATGAGAAGGAAATAATATCCCTGGTTTTCTGAGTGTACGAACATGAGTTTAGCTTAGCCAGTATGGCTCAGTGATTGAGCATCAACCTATGAACCAGGAGGTCACGGATCAATTCCTGTCAGGGCTCAGTTCCCAGTGTGGATATGCAGGAGGCAGAAGATCAATGATTTTCTCTCATCATTGATGTTTCTATCTCTCCCTCTCTCCCTTCCTCTCTAAAATGAATAAAAAATATTTATTAAAAAAGAAAGAATATGAGTTTAACAAAGCTTGTTTGCTTACATAAGGTGGTTACACAGACCACCTTATATAAGCAAACCCCATATTTCATTTTTCTTCTTATAAATTCAGATGATTAAAAAATGTTTTATTATCATTTCATGGTTATTTTTGTCCAGAAAACAGAGTAATTTTCAATATCTAAAATTGTGTTTTAAATCATGGCAAACTAGGCCATTCAAGGCTGTCTGTCTATTCTATAACCAAGTTACATTTTTTAAAAAAAATGAAAATAAGATAAAAGAAAAGTAATTTTAACCTCTTAAGTTACTTTAGGAAGACAAATTGGTTTACAAAGTTCATGTGCTACTTTTCCTAGATTACTAAAATAAACCAAGGGCATTGACACTAAAGACCATATTATTGGAAGTGGTAATCAGCAGATCTCTGTGGTTTCTTTGTGTGTGGGGGGGAGGGGGGTTAAATTTTATTTAATATTTTTCAATAATGTCTTATAATGTTCTTCATAGAACTCATGCAAATATTTTTTTACATTTAAACTGAGAACATTGTAATGCTCTTTTATAAATAATTATTTTAATGTTCAGATGTGTGTAGACATGAAATTGAGATTTTATATATCCTTTAAAAATTAAATAATGTTGTTATACTTAACTAGATCCTTTGGGATTCCCCATGTTGACAAGTATCACCTGCATATAAAAGTTTTTTGCGTGTTTTTTCTAATTTATGTCTTTGATTTCCCTATTTTGCCTTACTCAGCTGCCTTTGCTGGAAGAATTATAGGAGCCTTTGTCTTGAACCTGACATTAAGAGGATTACTTTTAAATTTTAATCAGTAATAATAGTTTCTGGATGTAAATTTTTTATAGATACAACTTATAAGCTTAAAGAATTTACATAATAGTTACACAGTACAAGCTTGACAATGGTAAAGTGCTTAATCTAAGTTATTTTAATAATGATAAATATTAATATTATTATACATACTTTAAAATATTTTTTAAATTAAATTTTTGGGGTGGCATTGGTTAGTAAAAATATATAAATTTCAAGTGTACACTTCTATGAGACACAATCTGCATATTGCATTGTGTGTCCACTGCCCAAAGTCAAATAATTTTCTGTCACTATATATTTGACCCCTTTTACCCTTTACTAACCACCGCTCTTTTTCCTTTTGGTAACCTACATGCCATTGTCTGTGTCTATGAAGTTTTGTTTGTTTGTTTTGCTTATTTTGTTCATTTGTTGCTTTTAGTTTTATATCCCACATATGAGTGAAATCATAGGGTTCTTAACTTTTTCTGTCTGACTTATTTTGCTTAGTGTGATATTCTCAAAGCCCACCCATGTTGTCACAATGGAAGTATCTATTCTTTTCTTATGGCTGAGTAATATATATATATATAATTAGTGACCCAGTACGCAGATTTGTGCACATTGAAAAAAATTAATTAGAATAAATATCTTCAAATTGTTATTCACCTTTTATAATAGAAGTGTCAGAGATGAAAGAAAATTAGTAAGATGTATATAAAAATAATATATAAAGTGATTAATAAATAAACAATAATATAATATAAGAACAAAAACATGATATGAAAACATTGATAACATCAATGACTGATAAATGGATTAAACTTATTCTAACATCTCCCTGTATACCACATTAAGAGTAAAATCACTCTTACTACATTCTGTCAACGACACTGGCTTCTTTCGGCTTCAGAGCTACATTGTGCCAATAGTTGGTCTTAAGACATATTCTGTCGATGATACCGCTTTTTTCAGCTTCATAATGTCAACAAAAACAACCAAATTCATGCTCGACAATGACAGATCGAAACACACGTATGTGATTGGCACCAGGGAGAGATTTATAGGTATCATGCATGCACGAGTCAATGTTTGTTTTTAAATTGTCAGTGCACATCATATGCACTAGTCCTGTGGATGGCAAACTGCAGCTTGAGAGGCACACGTGGTTCTTTGGCCCCTTGAATGTGGCTCTTTCACAAAATACCACAGCCTGGGCGAGTCTATTTTGAAGAACTGGCGTTAGAAAAAGTTTAAGATTAAAAAGTTTGGCTCTCAAAAGAAATTTCAATTGTTCTACTGTTGATATTTGGCTCTGTTAAATAATGAGTTTGTTGACCACTGAAATAATCTATCAAAGGACACTTTGGTTATTTCTGTGTCTTGGAAACTGTGAATAATGGTGCAAAGAAACATAGCAGTGAAAATATCTTTTCAAATAAATGTTTTCCAATTTTGGGGGTAGATACCCAAAAGAGGGTTGCTGGGTCATATGGTAATTCTATTCTTAACATTTTTAGGAACCTTATGCTATTTTCCTTATAGCTGTACAAGTCTATACTCCCACCAGGGGTAACATTGGAAAGCTACATGCAAAACATTTAAACTAGACTACAGTTTGCCCACATAGACAAACATTTACTCCAAATGTATCAAAGTTCTAAATACCAAACCTGATGCTATAAATTACATAGACAAAACATAGATACTAAACTTTTGGACCTTGGTCTTAGAGAAAATCTAATGACTATGACCCTAAATACAAGGGAAGTAAAGGCAAAAATAAATGGATGGGACCATATCAAACTAAAAAGCTTTGTATAGCAAATGAAACTGCCAACAAAACAAAAAGGTAACAAGCCAAATGGGAGAAAATATTTGCAAACCACATTTCTGACAGGGGTTAATATAGAAAATTATAAAAAAAAAAAACAACAAAAACCTGTGCAACTCTGGCCAGTGTGGCTCAGTTGGTCAGAGTAATGCCCCATATACAGTTGATGGCAGGTTCAATTTCAAGTCAGGGTACATCCTTGGCTTGTGGGTTTGAACCTTGGAATGGGGGGAGTGGACGGTGGGAAGGTGACAGCAGCCAATAGATGTTTCTCTCACATAGATGTGTTTATTCCCTCTTTCTTCCTTTCTCTAAAATCAATTAAAAAATTGAATCCATACAACTCAAAACCAACCAACCAAACAAACAATCCAATTTAAAAAATGGGCTGAGTCCCAGCAGGCATGACTCAGTGTTTGAGTGTCAACCTATGAACCAGGAGTTCACAGTTTGATTCAGGTCAGGGCACATGCCCGGGTTGTGGGCTTGATCTCCAGTAAGACGGTGGAGGGAGAGATGTGGAGGCAGCTGATCAGTGATTCTCTCTCATCATTGATGATTTTATATCTCTCTCCCTTCATCTCTGAAATCAATAAGCATTTATTTAAAAAAAAATGGGCTGAAGACCTGAATAGACACTTCTAAGAAGACATACAAATGGCCAACAGTTATATGAAAAGCTGGTAAACTTCAGCTATTATTGCAAATGCAAATCAAAACTATAATGAGATACCCGTTATACATGTTAAAGTGGCTATTATCATTAAGAAGAGTAATAACAAGTGTTGGAGAGGTTATGGAGGAAAAGAAATCTTTAGATATACTCTTAAATAGCGCTTCATTAGATGTAGTTCAAAGAAACACACGTTTCTTTGCCCTGTTTCTTTAAAACTCTTCGCTGAGGCAAAAAAAAAAACTTTTTACTTGGTTGTACCCTCTGAATTTGTTGGTGTGGTCTAGTAATGTTGAGATCAGTCCTCTTCATTTACCAAGGCCTTTTCTCTTCTTCCTGCCATCTGCAGAATGAACAAGGCTAACTCAGGCTAACTCATCCTCAACCTTAGTATTCTTGAAAATACTGCGGTAAAGGGTTGGCCCCAGTCAACCTCAGCAACTCATTGTTGGTGCCTTACCTTGTACCTCAGCATCCAAATAGAGTGTTCCACGCCGTAATGCTATCCCCCACTAGCTCATCCTTGTATTAAATGTTTTATCCTTCTCTTCAGCAAGTCTGATCATGTCTTAATCCCTCCCTTTTCACCTATCTGTGTGTCCTCCATTGCTCATTCCCTTATCTGCATGGTTGATCTCCTTGTCTCATGACTCTAACCATTTTTCTAGGAGCAAACTCAGTGTACTCATCCTTTTTCCCTCTTATTTCCTTTATGTATCTTCGTCACAACACGTATATTAAGACTTCTGCAGTTTTTTAAAAATATATATATTTGTTTGAATTTCTTTAAACTAGTGTTTCTTCAATGTTTCCCAAGCCCTTTAATAATTCTCAAAAATTTCTCAACCAACTTTACAATGGATTTTTGACCTTGCTTGGGTTGCTGTTTGCTTTTAAATAACACTTTAATCTTTTCAGTTTTAGTTTCGAGCACAGTTTGAAAACATATCCCCAGCTAGCTTTCATTTTTTATTCATTACAGGAGTCAATTAAGCTTTACATTACACTTCTCTCCCTTTTAAACATTCTTTGGCGAGATAACCTTGCCTCCTACTATGGAGAAGTAATTGAGGCTATCTGTCATGAATTCCCTTAACAACCTGCTTTCTCCACCAATAAACATCCTCTTTCTTCTTTCTCTTCAGTTTAAGTGGAATTGATGTATCTCTTATAATTCACATTTAATTGTTTTACATCTGTTCATGGCTCCATCCTTTCCTATGATTTCTAAGTGGGCCTAGCTTTATCAGCTCTCTTTCTTTAGTGGCATCAACTTTTTTCTCACGAGTCTTTGTTATAAACATATAATAATACTTATGTCTCTTCCACCTTAAAAAAAAAACTAAACAAAAAACAACACCAAACTCTCCATTGAGAGTTAAATTTTAGGCAATGATATATCTCTCTTCTAACTTTAACAAGTAAATTTCTAGAAATAATGCTTTATGCTTACTGACTTTACTTTCTCACTCTTTGTATATTCATCCATCTGGCTTCAAAATTTATTTCACTCTGAAACTGCTCTTACATAGGCCAACAGGCCAGATGGTCCTGAAAACATATACTGTGAGCTGGTAATGGTGAGGAAACTCTAACAGAGAATTTTACATTTTTAAGGGAGGCATGAAGACTATCAGAATCAGAAATACTACATAAGGTTTCTATTTAACAGGCAAGACTGGCAAAATTCAAACTCTCTGAAGTGTGTCAATCTCATGAACCCAATAGCCATTCCATGAAATTTTGTTTATTTCTTGTATATCTAGCTACATGGTAGAGATAGAACTAAATGGGTAGAGACAGAACTAAACTAACTGGGTAGAGACAGAACTAAATGATTGCTTAAAATAATTAGCAAATATATAGATTGCCCATAATTCCCTGATC
Organism: Vespertilio murinus; assembly: GCA_963924515.1. Classification (NCBI taxonomy): domain Eukaryota; kingdom Metazoa; phylum Chordata; class Mammalia; order Chiroptera; family Vespertilionidae; genus Vespertilio; species Vespertilio murinus. The sequence continues at coordinate 44,676,023 of OZ004707.1, forward strand.
TTAAGTTTAAGAGTGTTATAATAAATGATCTTTTAACACAAGTAGATATGGTTATTTATTGTAGGAAAGCTGCACTGATATCGTTTAAAGAGCACTTAACCGATGTAGGTCTTATTTCGATGATGGGATATAGATACATGTTTCAATGTAACTCTTTTTACGTGTAAATTAGAAAATATTTTAAGGATAATTGTGAGTATGCAGAAATATGACATAAATTTCTAATAGCAGACTAATATGGTACCACAGTTCTTTAAAAAAAAAGGTGTTAATAACTATCAATCATCTTACTATTTAGCTTTGAAACCATACTATTTTGAGAAGTTATTTAATGTGTATATGGTGAAAAACTGAAAGTCTAAAATCCACCAGTAGGTAGTGTACTAAAATAATCATATTTATATATAATGGCATACTCAGAGGCCATTAAAGATTCTACAGTAACAAAGTATACATTACTTAGAATATATCAATCATGGGAGATTTAAATGACATGTGGGTTACAAAATAATATTTATCATAGAATTCTAATTCTGTAATTCAAACATAAATGTGTATCTGTATATACAGAAAAGAGATTGGAAAAAATTTGTAGTTGTTGATCTTGTTTAATTTTTGGTTGTGGGATTACAAATAATTTTTGCTTTTGGTATAACTAAATGTTCTAATTCTAAAATGAAATACAATATAGTAATATTATCCATTATATGAGGAAATAATAGAATTGTTACTTCCATTCAATTTCCTGAACCTACCTACCCAAATAATTGAAAGATTTAATTTAATAAAGGAGTGGATTCTACATATAACCATGTCTTCAAAAATATATTAAACTATCTATTACACGTTATGAGTAGTGATATATAAATTATGTTAGAGGACATAACAAGTTTCTAATCTAGATGTTATTCAAAACTTGTGATTCACTGTATGGCTTTAAATCACTGGGCTACAGATTCCAATAATCAGGGTTCAGATCTCTTCTATTCTTGAAGAGTTACTAAAGGAATAATACCCAAACAGGGACTTTCCAAGATCTTAAAACTTCTCTGCATATACATAAAGTAATATATATTATTTTCATATGTATATGGAAAAATCCCAGCATGCCTTTAATTTAAACAAATGAACTGCTATTGAATAGCATGTCCTGAACCCTTACCTTTATCCACGCATACTTTACTCAAGTTCAGAATGAATGACTGCCTACTTTGTTGCTTCATTCTTGGCAGTGAAGTTTATAACCACAGTGTGTGTGTGTGTGTGTGTGTGTGTGTGTGTGTGTGCATGAGACTGCATTTACATGGCTAATAAATGCCTTCCTGTGCTTGAATCATAAATGGCCAAAATTTTAGTTCGTCAACTGAATAATTAATGTTATAGAAGAACATTTTTATTAGAGAAACATTTACTGAACTTTTACCCAAGCTTTTTACATTTAAACATTAAATCATAACAAGTTACATTTTAATACACATGTCTGTTTGAACATTTATTCTCATAACCTGGGCATACTTTCTATCTCTTCTTTAAGGGTTAAATATATGTTTTATTGATGTTGACACATTATACACATTCACATTCATAAGTTTTACCATATAGATATAATTTAAGCGACATATTAAAATAATATCTCCATTTCCAGGGTTCATTATGAAATTCCATTAAAGATGATCAAATTCCATTAAACCAAATTAAATGAAACTCTTTGGAAATAGATGTTAGTTCTAGGAAAATTAAAAGGGCATTATCACGTGTAGAATTTAAGATTCAAAGAGCATTATACAGTTTTCAAATTATGCATGGCTTGTTTAGGAAAAAAAATGTGTCTGGAACATATTGTATGTTGTTTACCTATAGACAATTTTCATCATATCCCATAAATTTCCCCCTTTTTCATGAACATGACAGAAGAGCAAGAATACTACATTAAGTATGACAGATACATAAATGCATTTTAGTTCTTCAACTGCAATTTATATTTAGCTTTCTTAATGAATTTCCATATATTTTATCTTTATATTATGTCCACAGAAGTTGCTTCCTCTTACATAGATGCTTTCTTTTGCATTTATCTTCTGTAATATTCGATTCTTTAATTTTGTCATGTTGGAAACAAGAAACAAAGCCTATGTTTAAATATGCAATTCTCCTAAAATAACCAGAGTCCCTAAGCTTCAATAACACAAAACCTATGTAAACATAGTTTCTTGCATATTTATCTCTAATGTAACATGTAAGTTAACTCAACAAAACAACTTCTAGTGTCTATTTTTAATATATATATATATATATATATATATATATATATATCCCTAATGTAGAACTGGGAAGATATTCCTTCAATAGGCTCAGAGTAAGAAAAATTCAATTAAAGCCATATCCTCCTCTCTATAAAATGTTATGATAATTTGGTCAATTTAATCAATTTCATAAAAAAACAACCTCATTTTAATATTTAAAAATATGACACCATATCCAGTTGCTTTGTACTTAACCAGTTTACTTCATTTGTTTTGTTAACACTTAACCTGAAATAGCAATAGTGAAGTATAAATGCTGAGGATACCAGTCAGAATCTTTTTCAAGTTTGAAGTAATGTTTATGATCCCAACAAAGAAGTGTCAGAAATGAAATGAAAGTATATAATTGTAATGTATCTAAAACTTGCTTTTAACTATTGTTCTGATGGATACATTGCATCTATTATATTTATCCCTTGGCATGGAATTCTTTGGAATAACACCCACAAAAATATCAAGTTATTACACATCTTAGTGAATATAATTTTTTTTTCTACAAAGTCAGTCTCTAAATTAAAATCAAAAGAAAAGAGAAGGTATTGCAAGGTCAGAAAAGGCTGGATAATTTATTTGTTTTATGTCATGTTTTGGGGGGATGTATACTTTAAAAGGCAGTTTTATCGACTTACATACTTTAAAATCTTAAAGAAACATTAACCTATGCAAGGTAGGGGTTTGCTGTTTTGTTTAGATTTTTCTATTGTGAACTCTATAGAACTAAATGATACAATACTATCATGCTTATTTTGTCATTTCAATAAATTATTTCCAGTTATATTAACAGTGACTCTATAATACATATTGGCAGAAATCCAAATTCCGCAAATGAAGAAATTATTGGTCTTTAAACAGGAAAATGGCCGAGACCGGTTTGGCTCAGTGGTAGAGCGTCGGTCTGCGGACTGAAAGGTCCCGGGTTCGATTCCGGTCAAGGGCATGTACATTGGTTGCGGGCACATCCCCGGTGGGGGGTGTGCAAGAGGCAGCTGGTCGATGTTTCTCTCTCATTGACATTTCTGGCTCTCTATCTCTCTCCCTTCCTCTCTGTAAAATATCAATAAAATACATTAAAAAAATAAACAGGAAAATGTATCTAAAAATTAAGAGAAACACATTTTTAACTAAAATACTTAGTCTACTTAGGCCTCCAATGATAAGCATTAAAAGAAAGTGAGCAACGCAAAGCTGTCACGTCTCCCAAACAGTGCAAGATCCTTGTTACTTTTACATCTGACCCTTGAGTTTAAACTTCAGAATGACACTCAATTTTGAAAGGTCAGATTGCAGATAGATTCATGGAACAAAGTACCCATTCAAATACACTGCTAATTTAGAAGTGAAAGAAAATTAATTGAAATGATCCAACACTTTGCATAGTTCACTGTCTTCAATGGGAAGACTTGCAAACTGTTCTATGTTAACAACTTGTCTTGTTTCTAAAATTAATTGCCTTCAGCTGTATTAACAATAGAGCATGATCAAGTAACATAAAAGCTTTGGACAGATCACTAATAAAGGCATCCTAATTTATCCTTTGTTCACCATCACCACCACAAGCTTCATAATTTTCAAAAGGGCCAATTGAATGAAGCCTTCAGCCTAAAAATGCTACAAAAACATTGCCCAAATACAAAGTACAAAACAGTTCCTCAGAGTCAGGCAAAACTGACAAAGTAGGGGGAGGAGGCATTTGAAAATACTGACACATTTTTTAAACATCTGCTATAAAATGCTATAATCCATAAGAGGAAGAACTGTCTTTTTTATATGCAAGGCTCAAGGGAGAGAAAACAAAATAGAGAAATGGATGACTTGATGGCCAAAAGAGTTTGTTGCAGAAAGCCATCCTGCTTTACCTTCATTTTTGTCTTTCTTAGGTAGAACACACACATGTAAAACGTTTGGTGATGAAAATCTTACATTAGAAAAACAATCAACTGAACTGGACTGGCCAGGGCTGATCTCTTACACTTCTTGTGCTCAATTGTATCAGTGTGGTGGACAATAAATGTGGACCTTTAGCCTGCATAATTACATGATCAATATCAGCTTAAGAAGAAGGTATGGGGATATAAATGGTGACTTGGTATGGGGAGCCCACAACAATATACAGGTCATGCATTATAGAATTTTGCATTGGTAACTGATGTAATTTGATTAAGCAAAGTCACCACAGTAAATTAAAATGTTTAAATATTGTTTTAAAAAATAAAGGAATTTAAAGTTTCAAAATTTAATTTTAAAAAAAAGAATGCTATTCTTAAAGATGTTAGTTTTCTTGGTTCTGGGAAAGATGAGGAAAGGAGGACTGGGTTTTTGTCTTTGAGATTTAAATACATATTAGAACTCAGTTCACTACTCATGAGTTTCTCACACACTACTATAAGGACAATGACAGAAGATGAAAAGTATAAAGTGCAGATATGCCAAACCCATTATATGCTAATTAAATTATTTATAATGATTGATAATAATTTTTAACAACAACAAATCAGAAACAGACTCCAAGTAAACCACCTGGGTCTCAGGGACAATGAGTGTAGTAACATGAGTTTCTCCCAGAACTGTGTCTCAGGCAGATGGTAGTTAGTTGGTCATCCATGATATTGAAAATGCCTTACTACAGAATCACATTTGAAATTGTCACCTCATTAGAGTTCTGTTGTTTATCCTTACTATTCTGGGAAAATTCCATTATAATCTTTAGAAACTTAGAGACAGATATAAAGATTGAAGTTCTTCTAGGAAGGAAAAAAGTTCAGAGTCTGGTAGTTACATATATTGAGCTTAAGTGTCTGAATGGATTGCCAGTAATGATACAATGTTAAGTAAACTCATTATTAATCCAGTTGCATTTATGCCTATTGAGTCTACTTAATAAATTTAATCTAGAATTACAGTTATACAATACTAGAGGCCCAGTGCATTAATTCATACACTATTGGGGTCCCTTGGCCTGGCCTGTGGGATTGGGCTGAAACTGGATCTCCAAGATCCCCCAGGGGTCCCAGATTGTGAGAGGGCACAGGCCAGGCGGAGGAATCCCACTGTTGTGCAATTGGGGCTGGAGAGGGACATGGGAGGTTGGCCAGCCGGGGAGGGACTGCAGGAGGATTCCAGGGCGTGTCCGCCCTGTCTCACTTAGTCCCAGTGGGGCCAGACCCCAGCAGCAAACTCACCTACCAGTAGGAGTGACTGTCCCCTGGTTTTTAGTGCATGTCATAGCAACTGGTCAACTGGTCAGCTGTCTGCCCCCTGGTGGTCAGTGCACATCATAGCAAGCCTTTGAGAGACCTTAGCATATCATTAGCATATTATGCTTTGATTGGTTGAACAGACAACCGGACACTTGGACACTTAGCATATTAGGTTTTTATTATATAGGGTTATAATTATGTGCCAATAAATAGGTTATATTTTGAATCTATTTTAAAGAAAGAACATTGGGCCAAAACTGGTTTGGCTCAGTGGTAGAGTGTCAGTCTGCAGACTGAAGGGTCCCGGGTTCAATTCCAGCCAAGGGCATATACATTGGTTGCAGGAACATCCACGGTAGGGGTTGTGCAAGAGGCAGCTGGTGGATGTTTCTCTCTCATCGACGTTTCTAGCTCTCTATCTCTCTCCATTCCTCTCTGTAAAATATCAATAAAATATATTTAAAATAAAAAGAAAGCACATTGGATTAAAGAATGCTTGAGTATTCAACTGCTTGCATAGTGAGGGAGGTGTGAAAATGGAAAACTATGACACAGAGGTTCCTTTGCTATTAGCATCTTTCATAGGCATGGATATTAACATTATAAGCATCTTCCACAGCAGGAAAGGTTTCACCTTCCATTTTATATTGCAACAAATAATTTGGGAAATGATTAATGAGATTTTTAATTATAGATTGAGTTTATCTTAAAACAATCTGTACCACTACAGATGTAAAGGATTAGGCTGTAATTACATCCAGGAAAAAGCCCACAGTGAGACAAAAATAACCGTTTCAGGGTGCCTAGACCTTGTCTGTCCCTGGTTCACCTTCACACTTGGCTGCTTAGCTCCATTATGTAGCACATGATGCTAGCGAGGCCATGGTCATGTTTTACTCCCCATATGTGCCAGTCAGCTTCTGTTTAGGTGCCACAGATTGTTTTCCTAAACTTGAGCTGTTAACTCAAAGATTCCTCCACTCATTCACCCAAGAAATCTGGCAAAAAAAAGAAGAAGAAAAGGAAATTTACTATAAAATTAATAAATTAATACTACTGCTGATTGCACAGGGATGGTGGTAAAAAATACTTATTTAGAAAAAATCAGTGTCATCATATTCTTCAAAATAGCATGGTAATCCAGAGGTTTCCTCTGACTTAATTGCTTTTAGTTTTACTTTTAAAAATAATCACTCAAGGGTGGCAGCACAGAAAAAAAAATGACTAGACTAGGGTTTGGATGCCTAGATTTTATTTGAATCACTTTTCCAAATTATCTGCATGCCCTTTAAATGTTATCTAATTAACCTATGCTCATTATCCTATTCTGGAGAGTCTGAGTAGTGCCTCGTATGATTGCCCACCAGGTGAGCTCTCAGTGTTTATAATTCCATGACTCAAGATGTCAAGTGTTGGAAGCATTATTACGCATGAGGCTGGAGGTGGAGGAGACCTGATGCATCTTAAAGACTCAAACTGTGTCTCAGGCAGATGGTAGTTAGTTGTCAGGATCTCGTGTTGAGCAAAAATGTGCTCCCATTGACTTACAGGTGCTTCTGTTTGTAGCACTTGTTTTATAGTTTTGTTGCTTGCAGGAAGTGTGCAACATCAGCCATCAGGCCATGGGGAGAAACCCATGATACTGGTCTTGATGAATTTGTTCACTTACTATCCTTTTTTCTCTGTCTTCTGCCCTAGGCTTGGAATGAATACATTCTTTTCTGTCAAGTCCTGGGAATTCTTTTTCACCATAAGCCAAGAGCCCTTTTCAGCTATGCATCATGAAATAACTGTCAGAGACAAGTGCCATGACAAGATATGTCCCTCCTTAAAATGATTTATCTCTTTCTACCCAAAAATGTCTTGTTGAGGAAAAGGTTGACATAAAGGTGTCCTGCTTCATACAAAAAGCAAACTAACAAATAAGGAATGTTCTTATTTCCTAATATAAATGTGAATAAAATTATATTTAACATAAGTATCTATAATAAGGACTTAATTTCTTTAAAAATATAGGCTGAATAAAAATGACAAATCAAATCTTATAGAGGTATAGACATTATTATACCTAATATATCTAAGAAACAGTACCCATTTTTAGTTTATTCACATTCACTATGAGGGAGTGTCAGGGCTAACCAGCAGACCCTGAGCAATGAATGAATAGATGACTCTGACACAGTGTTTACTGTGAAAGAGAGGGCTAAGGGATGGCCTGGCTAAAGGAATCAGGCACCTTTGATTGCCTGCCTCGTTGGGCTTTTGTAGTGACAGCAGTTTGAGATGAAGTTTATCTTTTAGATACAATCAGTAGGGTAAGTAATTTTGGCAGGACAATGTGTTTGTAATGTCCTTTAAGCAAAAAGATTTAAGCATAAGGATTTTAATAAACACCTGGGGGTCTGCTCATGCAGAGACTTGTTTGGAAAGGTCAAGGAACAATTAGGGGTACAATTCAGCAGTCCCCTAAGTCTTAATTCCTATATAAGGGTAGGCAGCCTTCTGCACACTTCGCTTTTCTCAGAATGTCCTCCTTACAAATTTTCCAACCAAGTATCATACTTCTGCACAGGGTGTAAGACAGACTGGTAATATTTTAATTTATGAATGAATGAATTTTGATTTCTGGGTTTTTGTGGGGCATAGTTTTGAGTATTGTTTCATATATATATATATATATATATATATATATATATATATATATATCTGTGATACCTCAGTCACTTTCAATCATTCATACACACATGCATAAGCACACGTATATACAGAATATTTGGGCTCATTTATTCCATTTCCTTAATTCTTGCTTCTGGATATACTACCTAATAAAATAGTAATATGCAAATTAACCACCACTCCACTACACCCACCATCCACGCCCACCAGCCAATAAGAGTGAGTATGCAAATAAACCCAACCAAGATGGCTACCAGAAGGCAGGCTTGGGTTTCCCTGGCAACAGAGGAAGCCAAGCTTTCTACATGCTCTGGCAAGCCCAGGCCTCCACTCAAGGATATAAAGTGTCAATTATAGAAGGTAAACAAATTTAAATAGAAATGGAGGCACCCATAAAGCAAGCAGGAGGCTTGGCTCCACTCCAGGCTACAAAGTTTCAATTGTAGAAAGTAAATAAATTCCAGATGCCAGGGCCTCCACTTCCACCCCATACTCAAGGGAACCCTGCCCTGATCCAGGACATCCTTCAGGGAAAACCAGCTGGTGGTGGCCAGGCATGAAGTGAAGGGCAGTTGGGGGCAATCAGGCTGGCAGGGGAGCAGTTAGGCATCAATCAGGCTGGTTAGGGGGTGATCTGGCTGGCAGGCAGAAGCAGTTAAGGGCAATGTGGCAGGCAGGCAGGTGATCAGTTGGGAGCCAGCAGTCCTAGCTTTGCCCCCTACTTCCCTCCTCTGCCGGCCTGGTCACCCCTAACTTCCCTCCCCAGCAGAGTTGATTGCCTCCAACTTCCCTCCCTTGCAGGCCTGGTCCCTCCCTACTGCCCTTCCCTGCTGCCTGATCACCTACAACTGCCCTCCCTTACAGCCTGGTCCCTTCCAGCTTCCCTACCCTGCTGGCCATCTTGTGGTGGCCATCTTATGTCCACATAGGGGCAGGATCTTTGTCCACATGGGGGCAGCCATATTGTGTGTTGAAGTGATGCTCAATCTGCATACTGTTTTATTGGATAGGTTAGAGGCTTGGTACACAGGTGGGGGCCAGCTGGTTTGCCCTAAAGGGTATCCCAGATCAGGGTGGGGGTTCTCTTGGGGTGAAGGGTGGCCTGGGCAAGGGGCCTGCGGTGGCTTACAGGCCAGCCATGCCCCCTGGCAACCCAAGTGGAATCCCTGGTATCTGGAATTTATTTATCTTCTGCCATTGAAACTTTGTAGCCTGGAGGGGAGGCCTGGGCTGGCCAGGGTGTGCAGAAACCTTTGCTTCCTCCATTTCAGGGGCACCCCTAACCTCCAGCTCTTTCCAACTTTGTGGCTGCTGCCATTTCTGTTTGGATTTATTTACCTTCTATAATTGAAACTGTGTAGCCTTGAGTGGAGGCTTAGGCCAGCAAGGGCAGGCAGAAAGCTCGGCTTCCTTCATTGCCTGGGAAACCCAAGCCTCTCTCCTGCTCTATGGGGCTGTAGTGATCTTGGTTGGGTTTGTTTTCATGCTCACTATGATTGGCTGGTGGGTGTGGCTGGTGGGCTTGGCGTGTGGGTGTAGTGGAGTGATGGTTAATTTGAATATTACTCTTTTATTAGGTAGGATAGTAATTGTGAAAAGAATTGAGAACATATGTGAACAGTCCTCTGTGCTGACATGAGTCTCTCCTCATCTCTCACCCATGCCTTCATGGTCATCATAAAGCAGGAAGCAGCAGTGGCAAAAAATAAATACATATCAAAATTAACCATCCTCACTAACACCCAATACAAAAAGTACTGGGAGTAATATACTTTAAGATTGACTCAGTTAACCAGAATTTTGATGAGTTTAAAACCAAAATTAGAGAATGGAAGATAGAGTAAAACTATTGGAAAAAACACAGTAGGGAATGTAAGTGGAGTGTGAAAACTGCTGTGGAACAGATTGCTGTTATAATTAGAGACAACATTTCACTCTCCTTTAAATACGAGTCCCTGGAAATTGCTCTGAGTGGAAGGAGAGTTACAGCTGTTTCTGTGCATAGCTGGTGGGAATCACAAGGACCACAGACAGATGTAAACTAGTTAAAAAATAAACCAGCTAACTAAGTAAGAGTAACACCTAGCTTGACCCTTAGATGCAAATATACACTGTTTTTAAGAAAATAAAATATAGTAAGCTCACCTGAGAATTTTGATAAGAAAATTCTCACCTGAAATGAAATAATATATTACCTATATTTAATGATTTCAAGTTTTCATTACACAAAAAATGTTCAAAGCCTAAATCTAGAAGAACACGGTATTTATAGATGATGATTAATATGGATAATTTATAGAATGCACATTAAATTATATGTTTCTATAAATCTTGAGGAGAGTTACTCAAATACTTGGTAACTATTCAAGAGTCTCCCCCATGTACAGTAAAAAGAATATTGAAGGAATGTTCAGGAAAGATACTTCACACACCCCATGAATGGGCTCACCAGACCTTTGTGTGTTCTTTGGAGAACCACAGAGCTTTGACCCCCTTCTCTTATTTTGTCTTGCTATAAGAGTGCTAGACAGAAATAAACTAAAGAATACCTACTCTTTCGGCTGAGACTTGACCCAAATCTCAGCAATAGCAGGATTGCTTATTTTGTTCCATCAGCTTTGAATGTTATCAGATAATGGCATATATCAGAATTTTCTTTCTTCTTCCTTTTTCCCCCCTATAGCATACAGAACAGTTCTTACCAATGTGTTAGCTGCAAAATTGTAAAAGCAGACCCACCCTTTAGATTTTCTTTGGAAGGCTATTATGATATTTGTCAAAAAAAAAGAGAATGATCTTGTGAGTGAGAGAATTGTCAGAGGTGATAAGTGACTCTGTAAAGTGGTCTGTAAGAACTCACAGGCTGTCTGTATTTAACCTTCCTCCATCATATTCAAATGCAACCCGGGAGGCCTGATGGTACTTGCCTTTACAACACAGACAATTTTCACTTTTCTTCATTCTACCAGGGAAGAAAGAGATGTGAAGAGGGGCAAGCTCTGACGGGAATCCAAATACTCAACCAGCATTTCTTTTGCGTGTATCCCTTCCTCTCTGACTGCTGTTTCATGGAAGAATTGTACTTTAGCAAATGACTAAAACTCTTACTTGTAAGGAAAAATTTTAGTCACATTTCATGCTACATTCTACTGTATTTTGCTTAATCTGCAGCAGTTGATAAATTTATTGTAGAAAAGTTAAAGGTGTAATATTTTGAATCTCATCTACACTTCCTTGCAGTATAGTAAATATTTGCCATATCCATATTTCATTGTTTAAGTCATTCATTTGTGTGTCTTGATTACCACTTCTAAGCAATAAAATTATTTCCCTCTTATTTTGAAGAATGTGGGGCACACAAGAAAGAATGAGGACAAGAGACTGATTTAAAAAATGATGGCGAATACAGTGTAAAACTACATTAGGTCAATAAAACAAGGCGACCCAAACAACTTTTGAAAACAAAATGCTTTGTTTGAACTTCTTAGTTATCCCTTTTGAAATCCGGGAGCATTGGCTCATAACTGTTCACCTGCCTACTTGCCTGATTGCCCCTAACTGCCCCTGCCTGCCAGCCTGATGTCCCTAACCGCTCTCCCCTGCTGGCCTGATCACCCCTAACCACCTCTGCCTCAGTCCCACCACTATGGCTTTGTCCAGAAGGACGTGTGGAAGGTCACCCAGAAGATGTCCTGTCTAATTAGCATAGCGTAGATACCTATGATAATAAGAATCACATTAGGCAATGCATGAAAGTAGGTTAAAAATTGTCGGCTAAGAATAGGTGTGATATATTCATCCCCTCCCACTAAATATTCCTTAAAAAAAATATGTACTCACCTATCAGGATAGAATGTTAGCTCAACTTCTTAGCTGAACTTCTCTGAAACAGATAATATGATGTTATGTTCTTTAATAATGCCCCATCCTGTTTTATATTTATTTATTATATTCATAATATTTTTTCCTGCATGGAGGGCAGATAAAATATCTACCCCCAGTGTTCTGAACAGAATCTGGCACATACTAAATACTAATTATCCACTGAATTATTAATTATTCATTCTCTTAAATCTAAAAATACTTTTGAGCATTTGTCCTTGTGGACTACATTTTACAAGAAGGAATTAGACAATAAAAAGATGTAAGTAAGTCATTCATTTTCTTAGAAAGACAGGAATGTTATGGGAAAAAGGAATAATATAATAGTGTAAGAAGGATTAAGGGTGCTAACATAGGAAGCAAGGTAAAATAGGCCTCAAAGAAAATATCTTTAAACAAAAACAAACAAAAAAAAAGATAAGCTTGATTTTAAATCTAATTTCTAATGGAAAACTGCTTCAGGCAGAGAAAAAACATACAGGTACCTAGCATTTTCAAGGAACAAAAATTATTTCTGTTGAAATATTATTTAAAAAAAACATGTATTTTTATTCTGTCCCTTCTTTATAAAGCATCTTTGTATTTATATTTTATTAGGATGGCTTTACAGAATTCCCATGAATCATTTTCACAGTTAGCATGATGGGAATCCAAATACTATCTTTTGACACCAGCGATCTGTTTTCCAACAGAGACATTCACTCCTTCTATCTGAAACAACCATGGAGAAATAGAGTTGAAGTGTAATGGAGCTTAAAATCAACTTTATTAAATTGAATTTCTTTGGAATTGAGAAGACATCTCACTTTTTCTATAGCCTTCAGGTAAACACTTCCAAAGAGGTATTTTAATAACATTTAAGCACACAAGGACAGCTGTTCAAGTGGTCTCAGAGAGGATGAAAAATTGCCTATGTCATCTGCCAGAGCAGATACTAAATTACCTTGGCCTACGGAAACTTTTTATTTGCCTAGAAGGTATTTATTTTCCCACTTGAGGTGTTGGAAAAACAATAGCCTAAACTTCCTGTGACAGAAAATATATCAACCAAAACTCAGCATTACTTTAATTTTTTATAACATACTCTGTTACTATGGTCTAAACTTTCTATGTCAGAACATCAATAAAACAGCGTCACTTTCATCTCTTATTATATCCTCTGTTACGATATTTTTCGTGCTTACTAATAACATATGCCAAGGACTTGATCATTTTCTTAATGTGCATTTCTACAATATTTCACATAATATATTTAATCAAAAGAATATATAGTTCACATAGATTCAAATTATTGTCTTCTTGAGGATTGCTAAATTTATATATCACATGCTGCCTTCCTAAGGACTTTTTTTCAGAGACATTTAAATAAAATAAGTCTCTACAGCATTGTTAATGTACTGAAAAATGTTAAATTAATTGAAAAATATTTTCATTGCTACATGTAACATTGAATATCTATATGTTTTTACCTTGTGAAATCTGTGGTAATTTATGACAACATGGATAAAAGGAGGAATATAACAAATATAACTATTTTGGTTAATTGCTAAAATAATTTTGATTGTTACTTCTTAGGTTTGATTATTTATATAAAGCAAACTTTTCATTTTACAAAAAATATTAATTCATATAGTGAATTTTTAATTTGAGAATGAGGAAAGAACACTCATCATTATTAATAACTACTTTTAAAATAACAAATATTTGGTTAAGGTGTGGAGAATCTAGCACACTGGTGCACAATTGGCAGGGATATAAAATAGTTTAGCTGCTGTGGGAAACAGTAAGACATTTCCTGAAAAAATAAAATAAAAATATAATTGTCACATGACTCAGCAATTCCACTTCTAGGTATACACCTAAATACTTGACAATAGAGTCAAGTTGTATATTTGTACAACTATCTTTATAACAGCATTATTTGCAATTGCTCAAATCTCCAAGCATCTATATTTTTTAAATATATATTTAATTCATTTTTTACAGAGAGGAAGGGAGAGGGATAGAGAGTTAGAAACATCAATGAGTGAGAAATGTCCATCAGCTGCCTCCTGCACACTCCCCACTGGGGATGTGCCCACAACCAAGGTACATGCCCTTGACCAGAATCAAACCTGGGACCCTTCAGACAGCAGGCCGATGTTCTATCTACTGAGCCAAACTGGTTAGGGTCTAAGCATCTATTGATGGATGAATGGATAAGCATATGTATACACACAAAATTTATATGCACACAATGGGATATTATTAAACTTTAAAAAGTAAAGAAATTTTGATAAATACTATAACATGGATGAAATGGAAGTCAATTATGTTCAGTGAATTAAGCCAGTCACAAAAAGACTTATACAGCATAATTCCACTTGTAGGAGGTACATGGGGGAGTCAAAATGATAGAAAGTAGAATGGTGGTTTCCTGGGGGTTGGGAAAGGAACAAGGGGGGTAATTTTTTAATGGGTATAGAGTTGCAGTTTTATAAAACAAAAGATTTCTGAAGATGTGTGATGGTGATGGTAGCACAGCGTTATGAATGTACTTAATATCACTAAACTGCACTCAAAAATGATTAAAACGGTAACTTTTATGTTGTGTGTATTTTACCACAGTGAAAACAATTGAAAAAAGGAATAAAAAGATTTAATATAAATTTTTATCAAATTGTATGTAAGTTCATTGAGCAATGTTACCATATTATCACATTGACAAGTTAGAATCCACACATAATCAAAACGTGAGACTATTAACAGTGTGAACATGCATATGTGTGTATGCCTGTGTGTCTAGCTTATCCAAACTCATTGTGGAATTGTAAGTCATGGTCAAATTTGATAAGCAATCTGATAAATAAAAAAAGAAAAGAAAAATAAGTTATTAGCACCCACACAATTTCAAATAGATTGATGAATTTTTCATTTTCAATGGTGAAGAAAGAAGTGTCACATAGAGTGTATGTTCCTAAATTGTTCCTTTGGGTCTAATAAATCAAAGTCCAATTGGGAGGGGAAAAATGGGTATGGTTGTGGTCTTATTGACATATGTTCAGGGTTGTGGCTTTTTTCTCGTGGTGACTCTCCTTTAGTAAGCATGCTGGAGGTGGCCACCAAGAGGGCATGACCGTCTATTGACCCTCGATCTGGACCGAGGCAACCAGAGGTTGTTCTTGGAATACACTGAGCATTCTGTCCACGGTTCCCACGTGGGTCATTTTAAGGACACAGCCTTGAGTGAGAGATGTGTTGTTGAGACCATCTGGATGATATACGTCACTGACACTTTTAAGAATCTGGTGGGCAGGTACAGAGATCTATCTACTCAGCTTGTGGCCACCCTCATAGTTCCTGTTCCCGTTCCCTTGCCTGTTAAACTTGACACCTACCTATCTGAAGTGATCTGCCTCTTCCTAGGTCTCTCCCTCTCCTCCATGCAGGGAGCTTGTTTCTGATTCGCTCTGGGAACTCCCTGAAGTATTAACTCGAGGACCTGTAACAGTTTACTAAACCTTTAAAAGAGATAATCATGTTTGTCCACTTCTGTTATAAAACCTAAGAATGGACAAGTTGTATAATTTAACTGTACAAATCCTGGTTGTCTTCTTTTGTCATCTAAATGTATGTGACTGCTGTGTGTTTCTATCCTCCTATTGGGGCTGCACTGCAAGAATTAGGTGATGCTGTGCAAATCTGATTCAAACACCACACACAGAACCTTTATGCCACCACACATACACATAAATTTCAAAATTTCCGGAGTTAGGTTGGGTGATAGCTTTAAAATAAATTATATTAAAAATCCATATAAATATGTATGGTAACAACCTTTTAATACTCTATAATACTCTATTAATATTTATGGTAACAATATATTAAGACTAATTGTTGAAAGTAATCTCAACCTGAACCCACCCAATCTCGTCTGAATAGACTGAATCATGACCAATAAATAACTCAGGTGATCCTCTTCAAGTGACTATAGGCTAAAATGAACACGGAAATGATATTTTCCATAGTCTAGATTCATTTAATGAATGATATTGCTTCTTTCATCTCAGAAAAAACTGTATTTATGTGTTACTGTAATTTACATAATTGAAAAAAATCAGCTAATTTTTGCTCAATGTGCTTAAAATATCTTATTAAGTAAAATATTATTTTAGTAATATAATAATTTTTTAATTTGGGTATTTGGTGGTGATTTGTGGCAATGAGGAAAAGAAGAACAAATATAAACTTACAGCTCATTCTACATGTCTTTTTCTTTACCTCAGTTTCTGACTTCTACAATAAATCAATACGTATCTGCAGTTGCCCTATCAATGAGAAATAATTGGGCTCTCTGAACAGGTAATTTGACTTCATCAAATAGTAATTTATTTCTGTTACATAAGCAATATAAAGGAGAGTCCTTCCAACGAGTACGGCAGCTCCATGTGTCCTCAGTGACCTTACTACTTTTAGCCTTTTATTCCTCCTCCCTCCTGAGGTGGCTTCATCCTCACTCTTGCAAAACAGCTTCTGCATCTCTAGGCGTCAAAATACTTGTGTCACAAAGTTGAAGACAGAGGAAAGAGGAAAGGCAAGAGTCCAAAGGTAAAAGTGTATTCTAGAGGTGCGCCACCTCTTACAAGCTACAATCAAGAGATAAAGCAGATTTTATTATGGGAGAAAATATAATAATACATATTTTAATTTACTTTCCTTAAGCATACCAGGTTGGATTTAGGAGTCAAATGGGTCATGGAAAGGTAAAACCTTCTTACGTACGAACAGTGTTAAAACATCAAAGATAAAAGAGTAGGCAAGATGCTTATTATCCAGAATCAGAACCAAGGCAAAGAATCAGAAGCAAAGAATAAGCCCAGAGGAACTGATGGAAGAGGTTAAAGTACATCGAAATGCAGACTTTAGGAAATCAAATCCATCATATGTGTGGCTTGGTACAGTGACTGGAATGAATGAAAACATGAGATAGAAGGATATTTATTTATCTTCTATACACCTTTTAATTGACATGTTGGTTAGAGGCTAGAAACTAAATATGAGTGATTCGCAGCTGTTCAGAGAAAGTGATAGCAATTTGTTGCCGATAACAGGTTTGCTGTAACATTTTATTTTCACCTTGGCTGGAGTGAATGTGGGAGTTATAGAATTACAATATCTTTAACAGATACTGCATAGCATGCAATGCACTTCATAAGAAAGCATAAACTTGCTGACAGACTTTTCTGATGAGGAGATTTCACTGAGGTAAATACTGTAGGGGAATATTACATTGATTCCACTAGTCTGTTGAGCCTCCTACTGTTTCAACCCTAATGTAACAAGACTTTCATGGATTAGTATAAACAAGTTTTTGTGACTGAGTGAAAATTAAGTGGCAAAACCAAAACTATTCCAAGAGGTTTTAAACACATCAAACTGAATTTTTAAATGGCTATACATGTATATTTCTGTTGAAAAAATTAGAAATTCTAGCAATGTTTTCTGTTTTTTTAATATGTCACTTTTGATTAAGACTTTATTTTAAAGTATTTAAAAAATTATCAGCTGACATCCTCCTTAGGTTTTAAATTATTTTGTCCATAATAATTAAAATAATATACCTCCAATCTTTAATTTCTTAGTTTTATAAAAATTCAAATGATAGGTGTGACTACAGAGATATTACATTTCAGTCTTTAAAAAGGAATCATGCTTGTCTTTAAAATTT
The DNA here is from genome assembly GCA_963924515.1 of Vespertilio murinus. Lineage (NCBI taxonomy): Eukaryota > Metazoa > Chordata > Mammalia > Chiroptera > Vespertilionidae > Vespertilio > Vespertilio murinus. Next base: position 44,693,788 of record OZ004707.1, read on the forward strand.
AACTGAGAAGATAAACTCGTTCCTTCAAATTATAACCACTGTTATGATATATGTTACTACTTTATATATATTTAATTTATTGTTTTTATAAATCTCATAAATTTTGGCTGGCAGATATTTTAGTCATCTAAAACTTTTAAAGAGAAATCATTGCTGTTCTTCAGAGATATTTTCCTCTTATTTTATTACAGCTGTTTTGATGGCCTCCTGTGATTTGTTGGCTTATGCACTCAAATCTACACTGTCTTTTTTTGCAAGCTATTTCAAATTTTCATCCAATTCCATCTGGTCAATCTAACCAAGTTTACCATTTACAGTCTGCTTGATCTGCTTATTCTCTACTTAATACCCCTGAAGGGAGACTAAGATGCCCACTAGGGGTCTCCAACCTCTAACTTCAGCTACCTTCAAGCTGTACAGACCATCCAAACCACATATTCTAGAGGCATTTTCTTACACTGGACTTGCTTGCATTTGAATTCAAGGAATGATCTTACTCCATAAACCTCAAGTTTTTGGACACTGTTATCTTCATAGCAACATTAATAAACATTATTAACACAGATGTTTATAAACACTTCTTTAAATGCATTACAGAAATTATCACATCCATTTTTTCTGAGATAACATTCTTTTCAAAGTATTCTGCACATGAAACGCATTTTAAATGAAATATAGTTGGCATATATTTCAATATAGTTGACACTTAAGGTATACATGTTGATTTGATACGTTTACATGTCATCCCGTATTATGACTGACATAGTAGCAATAGTTAGCACCTTTATCATATTACATAGTTAATTTTGTGGTGGGAATAATTGAGATCTAGACTCTCAGCAAGTTTAATTATTATAATGAACTATTTTCTATGTTTACCATACTCTGCATAAATCTCAATTCTTCATACTCATATTTATCACTGTTTTCTAAATTTGTTTCCAACTCTTAGAGCTGTATTACCTAATCTCTCTAAACATAAGGTCAGATAAAAAACAGTACAGATATTTACTGATATAATTTTGAGCAATAATGAGTAAAGTATTTTTTAAAATATATTTTATTGATTTCAGAGAGGCAAGGAGAGAGAGGAAGAAACAGAAACATCAATGAGGAGAGTACTATTGATAGCCTAGCCTGGCTCCTGCATGCCCCACACCAGGGGGACCAACACCACAACGCGGGCATGTGCCCTGTCTAGGAATTGAACTGTGGCATCCTGATTCATAGGTCAACACTTAACTACTGAGCTACACTGGTAGGCTAAATAAAGTATTTAAATAAAATCTTTAACAGTGTGCCTGGTAAATAAAGAGTGCTCAGTAAATGTTAACAATTATTATTATTTAATCACCATAATCACCAAATCTTCTTGAAATTATTTTATTCTAATGTCAGTGACTACTAGTGGTAGTATAAAATCCTTCATAAAAATTTATTTAAAAATTAGTATTACAAATTACAGGGAATATGTTATGAGGAACATTCTATTTACTTAAAATTAAACTCATAAATAAAATACTCTATTTATTACACATCAAATCAGAAACATACAAATTAAGAGATGGAAAGGATTTAAGATGTCCTCCATTTTAAGAACTTCATTTAATAGGGAAGAAAGAGTATTATTTGCAGTAAAATTTCCCATCAAAACCTCATTGAAGTAATCAATGTTAGGGAAAAATAGATTTGGTATATAAGAATCAATTTTCAGCCCGATCAGTGTGGCTCAGCTGTTGAGCATAAACCTATGAACCAGTGTTGGTTGCCAGCTCGATCCCAGTAGGGGCCGTGCAGGAGGCAGCCAATCAATAATTTTCTCTCATTGATGTTTCCTGTTCTCTCTCCTTTTTTTTCCCTCTCTAAAATCAATAAAAATATATTTTAAAATGTTTTTGAAAAAAAAAGAATTCATTTTCATGTTGAGTCATGTCTTATGAGATTGTCAGAGACTACAGAATAAAAAACACTCCCTTATTTCAGTTCTAAAATAATTTTAATGTACATTTTAAAACCATAATTCCAACTTGGGAGATTCAACATCATTGATTAATTTATTCTATTCATATTTTTAAAAATGCCTGAAGTGCCCAATATGCAATATCACTATGCTAATTATTTTTTAAATCTAAGTATTTTACAAACTGAATCCTCATAACCTTATCAAGTAGGTACTCCTATTATTGTCATTTCAGAGAGGAGAGATAGACAAAATAAATTGGTTCTCTTAGACAAACATTGATTCCACCTTTTTGTAAGGAGTATTTGTACACACCTTGTAATTTTTCAATAAGACTGTAATTATTTGGCTGATCAAACCTTCTATTTCTAAGAGTAATCTGGTATAATGAAATGAAATTATGCTAATGAATTTATAACCATTTTCCCATAATTTGCCTTCTACATCTCCCAAAATCCTATATAATAAATAGGTAATATGCAAATTGACCCTTACTCCCTTGCACAAGATGGACACCCCATGTGGTCAAAGATGGCCTCCAAAAGGTGACCTATAGGGAAGGGTAGTTGTGGGCAATCAGGCCAGCAGGGGAGGGCAGTTGGGGTAAACAAGCCAGGAGGGGAGGGTGGTTGGGGGCAATCGGGCCAGTAGGGGAGCATTTAGTCATCGATCAGGCTAGCAGAGGTGTAGTTAAGGGTTGATCATCCAAGCAGGCAAGCAAGCAGTTGGGAGCCAGCAGTTATGGATTGTGAGAGGGATCCCAGATTGGAGAAGGTTCAGGCTGGGCTGAGGGACACTTCCCAGAACACTTCCCACCAGTGCATAAATTTTGTGCACTGGGCCTCTGGTCTATATATATGAAAGCCTAAGAGACCCAATGAGTGAATGACTGAATCACTAATCAACCAGTCGCTATGATGTGTGCTGACCACCAGGGGCAAACACTCAATGCAGGCACTGACCCCTAGTGGTCAGTGTGCTCCCATAGTGGGAGCACTGCTCAGCTGACTAACAGTCGCCAGAGGCAGGACTCACAGCTAGTGAGCGCATCTATGGTGGTGCAAGCCTCTCGTGGCTCCTCGGCAGCAGGCTACTGAACAGTGGCACAGCAGGGCCAGGATGAGCAGGAGCAGTGCGGCACCCAGCTGCCTATCACTCTGCACACCACTACATCCCTGAGGGGCCCTGGATTGTGAGAAGGCACAGGCTAGGCTGAGGGACCCCATCATTGCACGGGTCCATGCACCAGGCCTTTAGTAGCTATATAAATATGTATATACAAGGTACTTGTCAAATGTTTCTTCACCAAGTTTCACAATTCTTTTATTATCAGGTGATGTGATAAAGGAAACCTCATGTATACCTAATAATTTCACAAATTTGAGAATTATTGAGCTACCATGAGTTAAAAAGTACCTCATTAATACTCTAATTTCTAAAAAAGAAATATACATACATATCTATCTATATCTATATATCTATATCTATATCTATATCTATATCTATATCTATATCTATATCTATATCTATATATTTGATTTTTTTATAGTATAGACAGGATGGGAGATAGATAGAGTTATAAATAACAGTGAGAGAGAAACATTGATCAGCTGCCTCCTGCACACCTCCTACTGGGGATATGCCACAACCAAACTTCATGCCCTTGACAGGAATTGAACCTGGGATATTCCAGTCCACAGGTCGATGTTCTATCCACTGAGCCAAACCGGTTAAGGCTACTCTGATTTCTTAATATAATATCATGTATTACAGTATATATCTAGATATAGATAGATATAGATATATAGTTAGATATAGATATACAGATACAGATATAGATATAGATATAGATATAGATATAGATATAGATATAGATATAGATATAGATATATACCTAATATGCAATGTGTCCCTCTGGAGTTCCATTGACTGGGAATTCAAAAACTTGCTATGATGTGCACTGACCACCAGGGGGTGGCGCGGAATGAAGGAAGGCCTTGGCAGGCAGCTGGCAGCTGCTAAGGACCCTACCCATGCACAAACTTCATGCACTGGGCCTCCAGTAAACATATAATCCTTTCATCTAATTTTCTGGTAAAATTTAAACATTTAAAGTTGCCAATTAGCATAATTGAGGTATAAGTTACATGCTTCTCAATCAGTCTTTGGTTTCTCTTTTTACATTTTTTTAGTATCCTTTTTCAATTGATTTCTTTTACCAGGAAGTGTTTGCTCAGCTTTTGAAATAAGCAAAAGATTAAGATTGCTGAGTAACTGATTACTTCTTTATTGTAGGATTTTTGCAACATGAGTGTTCTGGATATATACATCCCAAATCATAGCTTCTGTGAACCACCTAAGATTTAGATTTGCATTTCAAAAGGAGAATTTTAAGCTTTCCATAAGGATAAAGATACCCATTTGATGCTTTCATGGAAAAAATAATGTTTAAATTTTATTTTAATCTCCAAGGTTAACCCTGGATCTAGCATTTTCATTATACAAATTTGTTTGGTATTGATTTTATGCTTACCTTTTTCTACCTTATGTACACTGATAATGCAGAATAGTGGTTCAAATAGAGTATTCTGTAAAATTTTTGGAAATAGATGTAATGAAAAAACACTGTGTCGCATTAGAGTAAATGAATAGCTGAGACACACAGGCTGGGATGAAAGCAGCCACAGGAAGGGATTACCATATTCATTATCGAGTTTACATCATTTAGATCTCTTTGTGTCCTCCGCTATGTGATAAAATCTGGTTTCCTAATTTATCCTGCTTGTTTCAGTTTTAGGATAGAAAGGTGATTTTTTTTCCCAAATTGATTTATTTACTAATGCAAATATCTACAAACCTCAAGTCCCCTGCTACGTGTTGGGAATACAAATAACCACCTATTTGCATTTAGTATAAGGATCATAGAAGAAGTTCATCATATAAGAGACATATAGAAGGTGAAAGCGAATTCAGTTTTAACTAGAAAAATAAAACATGGTTTTACAATGTCTGCTCTTAGCCATTCTAATCGGTATGCAATAGTATCATGTGATTTTAATTTGCATTTCCTTAATGATTAAATATGTTGGGCATAATTATTATGCTTATTTCATGAGCTTATTTCCTATTTGTATGTATTGTTGATAAAGCAGCTATTCAGAGTTTTTCCATTTTTTAAATTGGGTAGTTGGTTTTATCATTGAATTTTAACTTATTTTAATATTATAGATACAAGTATTTTATCAGCTATATTATTTGTAAATATTTTTTCATACAAAGTATATCTTGTATTTTCCTCTTAGTAGCATATTTCAAAGAGAAGATGTTCTTAATATTTATCAAACAGCCAAAACCGGTTTGGCTCAGTGGATAGAGCATCGGTTTGCGGACTCAAGGGTCCCAGGTTCAATTCCAGTCAAGGGCATGTACCTTGGTTGCGGGCCCATCCCCAGTAGGAGGTGTGCAAGAGGCAGCTGATCGATGTTTCTCTCTCATCGATGTTTCTAACTCTCTATCCCTCTTTTCCTCTCTGTAAAAAAACAATAAAATATATTTTAAAAATATTTATCAAACAAATTTATCATTGTTTTCATTGATAGACTGCAGTTTAGATGTACCCTGTTTCCCTGAAAATAAGACAGTGTCTTATATTAATTTTTGCTCCCAAAGATGTGCTAGGTCTTATTTTCAGGGGATATATTATGTTTCCATGAAGTAGGTCTTATTTTTGGAGGATGTCTTATTTTCGGGGAAACACGGTAGTATCAAAGACATTGTTGACTAACCTAAGATCACAAAATATTTTTATCTTTTTTTCTAGAAGTTCAATAGTTTCAGGTTTTACATTTGTGTCTATGATCCATTTTGAGTTAATTTAATATTCTGTGTCATATGGAAACAACATTCATGTATAAATCCATGATTTCTTCAAGCAAACATGATTATATTGTTTTTTATTTAAATTGAACATTTACATAAAAGGATAAGACCAATTGCAATTAATCTCATCTCATCCAAACTGATTCTTAATATTTCCAAAATCTCTAAAATCTCCTGTATGAAATTTCCATCAGGGAACTTACAGGAGAATGGACACTCTAAAGTTTTATTCTTATTTTATCACTGATACTTCTGCTGTTGAGCGTTACACTGTCCAATGTATGTGCAGCCTTTTCTCAGTGAGTGCATACTCCAGGAATAAGGACTGGCACTCTTCCATCAGCAATTTGGATGCAGTGGTAGAGTGTTCTTAGCTCGATTTGATGGCAAGCTTTCAAATGAGGGTGCTGATTATTGCACCACAGTTCAACAACTGCAGGTGACAGTGCTCTAAAGCATAGCCTTTCCATTTCACCCTTGGCATTTGGCAGCGTGCACATATGCAGAAAGGCCATTAGCAGAAGGAACCCATTGCTATTCATAGTTGATTCTGAGCACTCAGACTCCAGGATTTGGAACAAAAACATCGCTTTCCTCTTTACTCCTGCCTCCTTCCAGTGTGCACACAATCTCCTTTAAGTGCATTCCTGAAGACTTCTTATTTACTGGATCTCCCCCTTTTCTTTGATCTTTCTGGGTTTCGTAGAGAATCCCAGCTCCATCCTGCTTATGGCTACTTTTGTTTAGTTCATTTAAATTGAGCCCTATGACCGAAACCAGGAATATCAGCTAATCCTCATGGCCTAGATTAGAGAGAAACATTTGACTTTTGTCATGGGATCACTATAAAGGCCCTATGTAGTCAAGAAATTACTAGGGAAGAAAATTCTCTTCCAATGAATACTGAATACCACTTTGTTCTCATGGCAAAATTTTGTTGTATTTTTATGTTTAAAACAATCTCAGAGTATAAGAGAAAAGGAGAAAGAATACTTCTCTGTTCTATATATATTTTTTATTGCCATGTATCTGCTCTCTTATTTGTAAGCCGAGAACATACTTGTGTTTATATGAACACTTTTGTATGTATATATAATACACATAAATGCACATATGGTAAGAGACATTTTAAAGAGTATACTGCACATTTTATTTCCTCATTCTTCACAGCTCAATTTTTTTTCCTGTATAACCTACTAGCTTAAACATATTGATCTTTTTTGAGATTAGGGGGTGTAATCATTTGCTTTAGATCATCTCACTATATATAAGATATTTGAATACTCTATTTGTTTTGATCTATGGAACCGTTAGTATTAACTGAAAACTTATTAGAAATGCAAATTCTCAGGATTGCACCTCTGGGGGTGGTTGCCAACAGTTTGGTTTTTTAACAAGTCCTGTGGGTGTTTCTGAAGCACACTCAAGTTTGAGAAGCACTGCCTTGAAGAATAAGAAAACAAAAAGCAAATATTAGCTTAGGAATAGGGAATTGTGGATGGTTATTATATTTTATGCTTGAGAAAAATAAATACCATGTAAAGATAATTTAAAGTTCTGATAGGAATATGTCTATGAAAACAATGAATGATAGACATATATATTGTACTAGTTATTCCATCTAACCAGAGACATGTTTGTTGATTTCTACTAAAATGTATTCCTTGTTTTAAATAAAACAGTTGATTCATGAATAGTAATGTTTAATTTGAGAGGGATACATTTACCTTTAGTGAATTTGACAAACAACTTTTTTTCCCCTCATTTGTCTGAATGCCAATTATGTGTAAATAAACAATGCAAATATGTCCCTGCTTCAGATGTAACAGATTAGACTGCCTACAGGGGTGAGAACCAGTGAAGATCAAGCTTATTTCTGACAAAGAGGAGATGTATAGAGATGCCAAGGGAGAATAAATTGCATACATTATTCAGGTTTATCTTGGAAAACCATCTAGAGTGCTTATCATGTCTCCCACAGAAGGAAGTAAACCAATAGTGGTGTGGATCAAGCAGTAGTCAATTCTTCTGTAGGAAGGTCAGTGTCCATCTACCGACCCATCAATAATCCTAGATAATAAAAGCCCAGTGACCAAATAGCAGAATGACCAGAGCAACCTGTCACTATGATATCCACTGACCACCAGGGGGCAGATGTTTAATGCAGGAGCTGCCCCTGGTGGTCAGTGCGCTACCACAGTGAGAATACTACTTGGCTGACCGAGATGAGCGATGGCTGTTCCCATGGCAAACCCTGGGTTTACAGGCAGGAACCCAGGTTGTAATTGCTGCCTCTTCACCCCAGGCTCCTCCTCCTCCTCACTCTCTGCTGCTTCCTGCTGACACCCACAGGCTGTGCAGAGCTGACCCCAGAGGCTGGGAGGCAAGTTCATGGCTGCCGTGGGACTGAGGCCTACTCTGTCACCTCCCAGTGCTATTGTACCTGGGCCCTGTGCTGACCAGGTCCCCTGGAGAGGCAAGTGCTCCAGCTCCATGGCAGATGCCACACAGGGGAAGAGGAACTCAGAGGGCGGGTCCACAGCTGCTTGGCTGACCAGGATGAGCAGCCCTCCCAAAGTGGCCAATCCCCACAGGCCATGCCCCCAACCAGTGCACAAATCCCATGCAGCAGGCCTCCAGATGTTAGATAATAAAGTTGTGTTGTTTTAAGTCAAGTTTGTGGTAATTTGTTATGGCAGCAATAGAAAACTCATACACTTCTTACTCAATATTTCAAAAATTTATCTCTAACATTCTCTCTAAAACAGATTATCCTCCAAGTTTCCTTATCTCTACGCATTCATCTATGTGCATGCTCTTCCCCCTGCTTATAGGACTATCTATTCAGAGGACAAATGCTTCTTCTAATGCTTTCTTTCTCAGAATGATGAGTGGAAATGGGTGCTGAGCAGATCACTGGCCTGTGATGAGAGATGTGCAGCCCAAAACACAGGTATGAACGGGGGTCCATACACTCACTACATGTCTGCATATTTTACTGTTACAAATCAGTGTACAAAGTCTAATGTGCTCTACCTTCTAACTTGTCAAATACATCTTCTCAAAGTCCAGATAGGCCAGATTTGAATTTAGAATTCTCAAACTCCTGGGTGTTCTGTGTCTTTGTGTATCGGTGCAAGGAGAGCCAGCACCCACACAGGCCATAAAGCATGGGGCTCCTCCAGCATGGATCAAAGAGAGGCGCAAAGAACAAAACAAGTAAAAATGCTCAGACCTCATGATTCGTATACTCTGGTGGGCAAACAGAAAATAAATAAGAAACATAAGTAGATAGTGGATTGTAGGGTATGTCCATATCCATATCCAATTTCAGCAGGAATTGTCAATTTTTATTAAAATACCTTTATTAGTTCTCTATTGCTGTGTAACATAGCTCCACAAATGTAGTAACTTAAAACAATGTACACTTCTTAATTCAATTTCTGCATCTCAGAAATGTGGGCATTGTTTGCCTCAATTTTCTGAGCTGCATCTCCCAAGGCCACAATCAAGTTATAACTCTTATCTAGGAGGTCAACCAAAGAAGAATATGATTTCAAGCTTTCTGTTGGCATAATTCTTTCTCTTGTGCAAGTATGGTGGGGGATCTGGATTGGATTTATTTTGAGTTTTGTCTTTTTCCCCAAGTGGCTGGTGCCTAGAAGTTTTCCAATTGTTCTAAAACCTGCCTACATATCATAGAAGCTACCAACAGTCCTTAATCAAGAGGGCTTCTCCAACATGGCTGACCACTTTAATAAGAGTATACTCAGTCTCTCCAGTTATGACCTCAGAGAAGACCTAGCCTCAAGAGTTTAAAGGACAGTCAACTCTTTAAATTAGGCCAGTTCAAGATATTTCCCCTTTTTATCACTTCAAATCAACCAACTAGAAACTTCAATTAAGTCAATATTTCTTTACCTAACCATATTTTATGTTTGAAGAAAGTTAAAGGAACCATGATTACTAGGGGATGGGGATGTTGGAGTCAACCCTGTGTTTTTGTCCTCCACAGGAAATGTGTGATGTATTTTACCTTGTGTAATATCTTGACAACACCTAGAACTGTTAGTTTTTAACTTCTATTCATCTGTGTGGTATAAATTGTTCTATTTTAATGATTTCAATTGGCATTTCCGTAATTATTAGCCAGACCAACCTTTGAATTCTTCAATCTTAGACTCTTCATTAGAATTTCATTCCATTGCATTGCCTATTTATCTATGTGCTTTTATTCTCTAATTTTTTTTTCTCTCAGATTTTTAATAGCTACCAAATTTGGAAGGATAGAGATGAGATAAAATCCTATGGCATTAAATTATATCCCCTACAATTTTAGTTTTGATTTTATATTTTAATATTAAAATATTTAAGTAATCAATATTTTATGAGTTTTAAATCATTTAAAAATGATCATATACAAATTTATAAAGAAACTTAATTTTTAAGTTTTCAATATATATGTTAACATTTAATTATTTCATCCAACTGGAATTGTTTGTGTGACTTGTAGGAGTCTATATTTTTTCCAATATGTGTGCCAATCACCAGACCTATTTACAAAAGAATCATCCATTTCCAATTTTTATTTTTCTAGTTCATCAAATATCCAGATTCTACTCTTGTCTGGATTTCTCTTGTCAGTGGATAATTTTCTTGATATGGCAACACATCATTTTAAAATAAAATTCACAACTTTGTATTTGGCATTTCACTCTTATTTTTCAAAGGTAAACTATTTGTTCTTGGCCTTTGCTTTTTAATTTTAATTTTAACTTTATATTTATATCAAGATATTAAAAATAAGACAGGGGAACTTTGATTGGAAATGCATTGCCTTTATATAATGATGTTAGTATAATTGAATGTATCATAATGTTTCTTTCTATAAATAAATATAATACATCTTTTCATTTACTTAGGTCTTCCTAATGTCTTTCAGTGAATTTGTAACTGACTTCATGCATTTGTTTCACATTATTTTTGTTGTATAATTAGCTTGTTTTTGAGTTCATAGTATAAAAATAAGTACATCTATACATCTTCTGAATACCGTTAAGCTGCATTATAATGAAAAAATTTGATATATGTTATTATTCCACATTTTGTTGTAATTTTTGTCTATTTTTTATTATCTGTTGTACCTGTAACTAAAAATATAAAAATAGAGGTCTCATCAAGACTGGTAGGAGAGGGGAAGATGCAGAAAGCTCTGGTTTTACACTCACCTCTGGTGGTTAAAAATTGGGAAGAATATCTTGGCTGCTATGGTGTCCCCTCCCAACCCCAAATAAGGAGCAAGGGGTCTCAGCCTCACACCAGGTCCCCCAACCCAGGGTTCAAGTGCCAGGAAAAGAAGTCCTTATAACTTCTGGCTGTGAAGACCAGCAAACAATGTGACTGAATGAGACAGAGGGCTCTGGAGTCCCAGGTGTTCCTCTTAAAGGGCCTGTTCACAAACTTACTCAGATTCACTTGTTTTAAACTTCCTCAGCTGGAACAACACCGGAGATATAAATGAATAAACTGAATTGTCTGACATAAGGGTGAGGGCTCGAGGGGCAACTTTCTCCCAGACAGAAGTTCGGCAGAGGCTCTTGTTACTTTACTGAGCCTACCCACACAGAGCCAGCAGGTGGATGCCGAATCTGAGTCTAGCATCAACATGGCTAATGCTGTTCACTTTGCTCTGGTAATTCCTTGAGATCCTGCCTCATCCAGCTTGTGGCCCACCAAAATCCTTTCCAGTAGCTTTCCCATACAAATGGCCTGTCTTAGCTCATGCTTCAGACTTTTGTTGAATCTCTCAAACAAGCAGCATGTGGACTTGCTGTGCCCCCACATCTCATGTGAAAAGTGGCCCCAGGCCATGAAAAGTAGCAGCTGGACTTGGTGTGCAGTTTGGCCTTTCCTGGAACTTCTAAGCCTTATACTCTGTATCTCATGCCAGGCTGGGCACAGATAGCAGCTAACCTTGGCCTGCACCACGTAGGAAGTCTCAGAGGCAATGTCCCCAGTGGACAGCTTCAGCCTACCCTGCAGTACCACCCAACTACCTTGATGAGTGACACACTTAAGGGGTAGCCTCAGCAAGGACTCTGTTGAAGTGAGTTATGCTCCATGGTTACAGATCCTGCACAGCAGATCCTTTGCCAGGCACTGCAGCTGATTGGCCTGAATGTTAATCCCTTCTATCAAGAGCAATGAAGGCTCAATTACAGCAGGAGGATGTACACAATTCACATGGAGGAGTGCATCTTGAGTGCTCAACTTGGGTGAGCATGGATGGTGCACACTAGGCCCTTCAGGATACCTACTACAAAAGGTTACTCTATCAAGAGTGGAAGACATAGCAGCTCTCTCTAATACATATAAATAAACACAAGGAGGCAGCTAAAATGCAAAACACATACAACAACAAAGAAACATGTCCCAAATTAAAGAACAAAGCAGAAAACCTGAAACAACAACAAAAACTAAGCAAAAGAGAGACTAGCAATCTACAAGATGCAGAGTTCAAAACACTGATTGTCAGGATACTCACTGAACTTAGGGTAAGAGTAGAAAAACCTAGTGAGAATTTCAACCAAGAGATGGAAACAAAAATGGAGATAGAAAACATAAGAAAAGAATTAGTCAGATGTGAATAATACACTAACTGAAATAAAGAACACATTATAGGGAATCAAAAGTAGAGTTGATGAAATATAGAATAAAATTAGCAATTTGGAAGACAAGGAATCAGAAAACACCAAATTAGAACAGCAAAAAAAAATTAATAATAATAATAATTCAAAAAATGTGGATAGTGTAAGGAACCTTTAGAACCATTTCAAGCATACCAATATTCACATCATAGGGGTGCAGGAAGGAGAAGAGAGAGCACAAAAAATGGAAAATCTTTTTGAAAAAAATAATTATTAAAAAGTTCCCAGACATGGTGAAGGAAATAGACATGCAAACCTAGGAAGTGCAGAAAGTCCCAAACAAGATGAATCCTAAGAGGCCCTCTCAAGACACACCACAATTAAAATGCCAAATAAACTTTTAAGAAAAATATAAGTTACCTACAAGGGAGTGTCTATAAGACTTTCAGCTGATTTCTCATCAGAGATTTCGTAGGCCAGAAGGGATAGTAATGAAAAGCAAGGACCAACCAACTTGTTAGTCTCCAGCCAATACTAGTCCAGCCAGCAATGCCATCCTTTAAAAATTTAAGGACATATAAAGAGCTTTCCAGACAAGAACAAGTTAAAGGTGTTCATCACCACCAAACCAGTATTGCAGGAAATCTTAGAGTCTTCTTTAAGAAAATGATAAAAAAGGTAAATATATAAATAATAAATACAAATCTAGCAACAATTGCAGTAAATGCAAATGATTTATATGCTCCAGTCAAGAAACCTACAGCAGCTGCATGAATAACAAAACAAGCCCTTTGCTTATGCTGTCGACAAGAGACTCACTTTAGATAAAAAGACACACTGAATTGAAATAAAGGGTTGGAAAATAGTTTATGAAAATGAAAACAAACAAAATGCTGGGGCAGCAATAATTATACCAGAAAGAATGGCTTTAAAACAAAGGCTATAACAAGAGCCAAAGATAGACTCAGCAATTCCACTTCTGGGTATTTATCCATAGAAAGCCAAAAAACTAAATTGAAAAGATATATGAGTCCATATGTTCATTGCAACATTACATTACAATAGCCAAGATGTAAAAGCAATATAAGCATATATCAATAGTGAATAGATAAAAAAATATGTGGTGCACATATACATTGAAATATGATTCAGCTATAAAACAATAATGAAATTTTGCCATCTGTAACAACATGGATGAATTTAGAGGGTATTATGCTGAGTGAAATAAGTCAGACCAAGAAAGACAAATGCCAGATGATTATGTTTATATGGGAAATCTAAACAAAATCAACAAAGAAGCTGAACAGAGATTTCTATATAGAGAGAACATTTTGATGGTTGCCAAATGGGAGGTGGATTGGGAGAAGGGTTAAAAAGGTGAAGGTATTGAAGTAAGAATTGGTAGTTACAAAATAATCATTAGGGTATAAAGTATAGAATAGGGAGCCAATAATATTTTAATAACTAAGTATATTGTCAGATGGGTACTATATTTATATAAATGTCTAATTATGTGGTTATACACCTGCAACTAATATAATATTATACATCAACCATACTCTAAAATGTTTTTAAATGTTTTTTTAAAAAAAGAAAATCATACATTGTCTATCAGAATTCAGTGTCTACACTTTTGGTAATTACTTGTACTACTTATCATGGTTAAACATTATCAAAACACTAGAGGCCCAGTGCACAAAATTTGTACACAGGAGGGTCCTTAGCAGCTGCTGGCTGCCAGCTGGGGCCTCCCTTCTCCTGGCTGTTTGCCACACCACTGGCCTAGGGTCTCCTTTCTTACCCACCTTGGCCTGGCAGTGCCCATTCATCTGCTCCACCATCCTGCTGTGGTCCCACTCTCATCTCTCATTGGGGCCCATCAGAACTGGAGTACCTCCTCCACTGCTGCCTATTGACAGTACTATGTCGCTGATGCCTGCCATGTTCCGCGCTGCCCCCTGGTGGATAGTGCAGTTCTAACTCCAGGTAAGTCAAACACCTGTCTGAGGGGACAATTTGCATATTAGCCTTTTATTATATAGAATTATTTTAATGCCTAAAATTCTAACTACATGAAATTTTTATTATTTTACTTTATTATTTGCACTTTTTCATGTATTTGTGAATATTTAATACATTTAAGCACTTAGTATGAATAGCATATTAAATAAAATATGCTTACATGTCCAGTTATAAAATGACTTAAATGGCATAATTAGAAAAATATGTCAATATAATTTATAATTTCCTAACTTGAAAGAAACATTAGACATACTAATTTAATAAAAAATGGGTAAGCTATGCATAATTTCCTATCATCACAGCAATTAATAAATTAATTTTATACAGTAAGTCATAACAGTGGCCAGATGTTTGTGTATTATTTAGGGTCCATTAGAAAATTTCAGAGAGCTGTTGGGTAAACAATTTGAAAATCCATATGTCAACTTTTTATTTCAAGGGCAAGGAAAACTCCTAAAATGTTACATAAAATTATTAAACTATACTAAATAAGATTACCTAAATTGATAAAAATGGAAAATTTTTTACTAAAAACTATTTTAAAAAACCCAAGCTGTTAAATTCAGTTGTTCTGATATAAATAAAACAAGTTAAACTATAACAGAATCTTAGAAATTTGAAAACTTAATCATGCCAGCTAGAAAAATATAGACTAATTCGAGAATGCAAATTTAAAGAAAAATAAAGCTGTAAATACTTGAAGTACAATAACAAAAATATATTACATTTACCCAAAGTCTCATTTGCTTACCACTTAGAGGATTATTATATATCTTTACTTCTATTGTATTATAGTAGATACTATATTTCTATTGGTAGTAAAAGTTAATGTTTTTCATAAACATATGGTAATTTTAGGCTTTATTTTTCATTAATAAATTGTTACATTTCATTATGCGACCAAGGTTAATTGTCTATAAATCAACTCACAGAAATAAAAATGCTTAGAGAAGATGGATTTGAAGATGGTAGATAAGTAGAAGGAAGCTACATTCATCACCTACCAAGACCAAACTGGAATTACAACTATAGAATAATCATTCTCAACAACCAACTAAAGACAACCTGAAGAGAAGTTCTATAAACAAGGATTTAGAAAAAAGCTACGTTGAGGTGGGTGGGAAATGTGGAGGTGCAAAAAGCCCTGCTCCCACTAGCAATAGTTAAGGTTCTGCAGGGATATCTCAACTCTGGGGGTTCACCCTGAGAAACGTTTGTCTAAACCCCAAGCCAGACTCCATAGCCCAGAGCACCAGAGCCAACAGAGGTGCTCACATAACATCTGGCTGTGAAAATCATTGGGGTCCCGTCCTCCAGGAAGAAATGAGAATCTGCCAGAGACACAGGCACCCTCCTAAAGGGCCAACACACAAAATTTCACTGGTGAAGTTTCTCAAACAGTCAAAGAAAGATGAACACCCATCCTTCTCAAACTAAACAAACAAAAGAAAAAAATTCAAGAGGAAGGAGAACTGCCAAGCTTATTTTACCAGGCCAACATGATCCCAAATCCAAAACCATATAAAGACACTACAAAGAAAGAAAGTTATAGGCCAATATTCCTGATGAACATAAATGCTAAATTCCTCAGCAAAATATTAGCAAACTGCATCCAGAAATAAATTAAAAAGAACATACATCATGATTAAGATGGATTTATTCCAAGAATGTAAGGTTGGTATAATGTCCACAAATCAATTAATGTGATACACCATATAAACAAATAAAGGATAAAAACCACACGATCATATCAATAGATATAGAGGAAGCATTTGATACAATACAGCACCCATGTGCTGTATGATAAAAACACAAAAAACAAAACAACAACAAAAAAAAACACAATTCAATAATGTGGGAATACAGGAAATATATCTCAACGTAATTAAGGTCATAACAAATCCACAGCCAGCATCTTACTCTATGGGCAAAAAATACTACTGTTTCCCTTAAGATTGGAAATAAGACATGGATGGCTAGTTTCACCACTCTGGAAGTCATAGGTATAGTAAACATACAAGAAGAAGAAATAAATTAGCAACCAAATTAGAAAGAAAGAAATAAACCTGTCACTATTTGCAGAGGGCATGATACTGTATTTAGAGTAACCTACCAAAAAATTACTAGATCTGATAAATAATTCAGGAAAGTAGCAGGATACAGAACAAATTTTAATACAGAAATTAGTTGCATTTTAATACACCAATGATGAACTATCACAATAGGAAATAAGAAAACAATGCCATTCACAACTGACTCAAAATAATTTCTAGAAATAAGTATAACCAAGAATGGAAAAGACCCTCATGCACTTTTGGCGGGAATGCAGACTGGTACAGCCAACTGTGGAAAGCAGTATGGATTTACCACAAAAATTTTAAAAATGGAACTGCCTTATGACCCAATGATTCCACTTCTGGGAACTTATCTGAAGAAATACAAAACACTAATTCAAAAACAATATATGCACACCTATGCTCATTGCAGTATTATTTACAATAGAAGATTTGGAAGCACCCTCAGTGTCCTTTAGTAAATAAGTGGATAAAAAACAGTGGTACCTTCATGCAGTGGAATACTACTTAATGGAATATACTTTAATACCAGGTCATTAAAATGAAGTAAATAGTACTCTTTTTGACAGTATGGATGGACCTGGAGAGTAATATGCAAAGTGAAATAAAATGGTCAGAGAAAGTAAAGTACATGTAATTTCACTCAAATTTGTAACCTAATGAACAAAATGAACTAACAAAGAAAATAAAGAACCCATAGATAAAGAACAGGCTGTTGGGGTGAGGGGACTGGGTTGGAGGGGTGGAGTAATTGAGCAAAAAATATATAAAAGAAAAATCCATGGGCACAGACAGCTGTGGTGATTGACGGGGGAAGGAATAAAGGGTGATGGACAGATACTTGACTTGGGGTGGTGACCACAGAATGCAGTGTACAGATGCTGTGTTGTAGAATCGCACACTTGAAACCTCTATATTTTTGTTGACCTGTGTCACCCTAATAAATTCAATGAAAAGGAAGAAGAAAGATGCTTAGAAAATTTCAATACAAAGATCAGAATGATGGTGTGTGTCTGCGTAGAGAGACAGACAGACAGAGAGACAGAAAGAAACAGGAAGAGAGCACAATCTATATCCTTCAAAAGGACTTTTTAAAATCTTGAACTATAGGGTAACATTGTTAAGTGGGAAAATGTCCAAGAAATGATGAAGATAATCGTCCCTACTACAACAAGCAAACATATCACATAAAAGTAATACTGTGCCTTAAACTATTTATATCTCTGTGTGTATGTGTATTATAACCTGCTAAGAATTGATTGTCCAAATCACCCTACCTGTAGCAGCTACTGCTGCACTGTCCAAACTCTCCAACCCTTACTGCACTCTTTACCTGGGGCAGAATTGAGTGTTGTGAAAAATTACTATCGAATCATAATAAAAGTTGTATAATTGCCTGTTTTATAAACTTAATTTTGTACACTATTCATATTTTGGTGACCTATTATTTTCTATTGAACAATTAGAACATTCCACTGGTAAAAACATAGAGGAGATATGGGTAAGTCTTCTAAATTCCCTGGGTAGGAAAATAAAATTTTTCTTTTCATTAATCATAAACATTTCTCTTATATTAATATTGACAAAATTAAGTACGGCATACTGAATTATTTATGGCTAGAGTAAATATGACTTCAGTCAACCTGAGAGAATTAAGAATGCATGAAACTTTGACATTCTTATAAATATTGATTACATACCTTTATGACTAGACATATACATGATGTTCTGGTTACATATACACTGAAATTTGAAATTACATATTGTGTGTACATGACAAAGTTTGTCATTTGCAAGATGGAGAAAGGCAGACAAAGAAATAAAGATAAGAAATAGAGAAGAGGAGTAGTTAGGTTTAAATATCTAACATATTAATTAGAAAAAGGACTGCCCAAATGACATAGAGATATTTTCTACTCTGTATTAAACCAATGGCAGTTTTTCTCTAGTAATTAGACTCCCAATAAACCCCTTTCTATAAGTTCTCATAATTCAACTTTTAAAAAATTAAATAGAGACCTGATATTTTTTCAAAGAATATTACCACTATTTTCTATTAGTATTTTAATGTGGGAGACATGCTATTATGTATTTTCATTTGAGGAATGTAGTAAATAAGGCTTATACACATGAGATCTTCCAGATAAACCTTTCAGATCTCCTGATGCACAGTCTAGTATTATCAATATTGTTGCTCATCTAATTATAATATTTAATCTCCGTTGAAAGAAAAAAATAAATAAACATTTAAATAAATAAAAATTTCCCTAGAAAGTATATATATCTGAAATAATCTACCCATGTTGTAACAATGACATACGTTACTAAATTTAATTCAAGTAAATATTGCTTTAGTAGACACTCAATTGATTTATTTCTGCCTTCTAGCCTAGATAGATCATACATATTTAAGCAGAATCATAGAAAATAAATTGAGTAAGAAAAATCCTTGATCAAAATGATCAAAGTACTGTTTGTTCTCTGGGAAAGCTACTCAAGGTTAGTTCCCAATTTTATTAAGTGTGAAATTTATAAAGTGTGAATCTTATTCTGTAAACATTCTAGGATGGTTTAAGTTCAGCTGTTGGACTGGATAACTGGCAATTATATCATATTCAGGCTATTAATTATTGTGCTAGATAGTTCAGAAAAGGTAAAATATGATGTTAAAAACAGCAATATAATGATATAACCTCCACGTATGAAGGTAATGCTGAAAAAATAAAAGAAACCAGGCATTTGAGAGGGTTTACTTATTTACTAATGAACAAACAGTAGGATTATGCAGAAAATTTAAATTTTAGTTAAATATTTATTGATCCTGGTATCATGATTGTACATGACTGGAGTTGTGTGCTTATTTGAGTTTCATCCTCACAATAACTATTAGAGTGTGGGTGAAATATCAGTGAAGAGAACATTGAAGTGTAACAGAGAACTGTAGTCTGAGAAAGTCCTTTGGCCAGACTTTGGTTCAGGTGTCCAAGGTATGAAACCCAAGATGCTGACCACAACCCTAGCAACCTATCCTAGGAAAGCAACTTTGCACCACTTTGAATAGTTGATTCTTTTTTTAAGAAAATAGATCTTAGTTTTAGGAGAGTTAGTTGGTTCTTTACATCAACAACAAACACCAGTGGAATAACTGTCAAGTGCTTCTCAAGAGGCACATGGAGAATTTCGTTTTACTACAGCGGTGTTCAGATCAAAGGAGTGCCTGGGGCCACAACAATACTTCCCCCAGGAGGTCGCAGTGAGCTCCTCTCCCCCGCAGGAGGGCTTTGAGGAGAAAGAGTCCTCAAGCTGGTACTTCTGGTACAGTGACTACTTGAGATTTTCTTCTGATTCTACAGAACTTCTTATGAAATACTTATCCACAGACCGATGCTTCAGGATAAATAAAGCCTTTATCAGTCACTTCAAAGATGATCAGAAAACTAACAAAGTCACCCTTAGATTTTGAAGAGGGTGAGCAGACATGATAATTCAGTATTGTTTATCAGATCAACATCAATAAGATTTTAAAAATTGTAGTTTTTAAAAATTGTAGAAGATGAACGCTGGGTCCAGAAGTCTAAACTATTCGTAGATCAAAAGGTGGGATTTAAAATAAATAAGTAAATACAAAGATGGAATTTAAAATTTAGTTATTTCATACTGTACATTCAAGAACATGAAGTGGGTAGTAAAATTATGCCCAGAAGCAATTTTCTAATAAATTAGAACATAGTGATGACTTGCATGCGTGTATAAATGTTGTTACAGGCAATACCCACAGCTTGGAATTAACATTTTTTTTAACAGCATGTGCTTGCTTCAAAGACCTTCCAAAACAATGTAGCAAAAAAGCATGAAATTAAAGTTGTTTTCCAAATAAGAGCACACAGTTTACAGTTTGCATCTGTTTCAGATTCTTCGGCATTTTGAAGCTATACGTATACAATAGTTAATTACAGATGGCAAAACTCAGTCTCTAAGCCAGCTGTTTTCATTGCACTGTTCCAGATAGCTGCTCTCGCTGATTTGTGTTCCCTTAATTTTTAAAATATATATATTTTGATTGATTTCAGAGAGAAAGTGAAATGGAAAGAGAGATAAAAACAATGATGAGAGAGATTCATTGATCGGTGGCCTCCTGCATGCCCCACACTGGGTATGAAGCCTATGACACGGGCATGTCACCCAGCTCAGGAATTGATCTCCTGGTTCATAGGTCAATGCTCAACTACTGAGTCCATGCCAGCTGGTCTGTGTTCACTTAATTTTAAAGACTTAGAATGTGTTATTTTTTTGTGTGTGTGAGTGCTGGTGTGTGTGTGTGTGTGTGTGTGTGTGTGTGTGTGTGTGTGTGTGTTTTGGCCTGACAAGTGACAAAGAGTAGTATCACAATCTGAAACTACACAATTTGTTTAAAAGATAAAAAATGTAGGCATATTTCTTAACTTATATATTCATAAAAAATAACCACTCTGATTGATTTATTATGATTCTCTTAGTACTAGTCATTAGTTGACTTAAGTAGTGTTGGAAATATTGTTAAACACACAGTTGGTGGCTGACTTTGGAGTTATATTGCTTATATAATTTAAGAAAAGGGAGAAGATTATTTATTTATAATCCCAATTCATTTCTCAAAGTGAAAAATGTGAAAAATTTACTATACATTAAAGATACATTAACTGAGACAGTAAAATATCATAACAATATATATATAACTACACACATTTATATGTAAATACAAAATATATTTTAAAATTTATAAAATACATTAAACAAAATAGTGAATCAAGACAAAAAAACAAGATAAAGGCAATTGTAGACTTCTAAGAGCTTGTAAATATGTAATTCTATCACATTGGCTTTTAAAGATTATTAAAGCCTTTCACCATTTTATGAGCTTATTTTTTTTAAGTAAGGCTATGTTATTATCTGAACCTGACAAGAAATATTTTATTTTGTCTCTAAATTCTGAAAGATATTTCTCAATTAAAGTTTAAAACAAAGAGGTTGAACAATTAATTTCATGGGACTCTAGAGATAAATGATCTGACAAAACCTGATTGGATAACATTGAAATTTATGAGTTTACTTTTCCTGCTAATCTTCAAAATAAAACAAAATACAGCAAACATTTTAGGAAATAAATTTAGTTCGGTGGTTTTCTTGAATGCATCATGCTATAAGGGCTGAGTAATATATAGTACCCAGATTTGGAAGCCCCAAATTCTGCACCTTTTTCCCATTCTTTGTGTGAGACAGTTTAGAATCTCACAACTGCAGCCTCTGACAGACAAGGTAGGAATGAAACCACTATCATACTACTTTATTGTATGTAACATTTACCTGGTTTTGAGTCTGTTTTCTCTTAAAAGAATTTAGCAACTTCTATCTCATAGGAGTTCTTGTAATGATTAAATGAGGTAGTTTTCACAAAAACCTAGCATGTGCCTTATGAGAGGCACTATTATTATTAAACAAAGAAATCAAATATTTAATAGATTAAGAGATGGATAAAGTAGGATTAATATATATATTTGAAATTCCATATAATATCTGGATTTTATACATGTTTTTCATCCTAGAAAAATGCTTCTTTCACTTCAATCACATGCTTGATTTTTGTTTCCATTCAATCAAAAATGCTCTGTTTTTGTACGGGGATAATATGGAGATTTGCTCTCCAAGATGATGCAGAAGTCATTTTCATTACTTCCTTGAAATAAAGGGAGGGAGGGATAGAGGGAGGGATGGAGGGAGGGAAGGAGGGAGGGAGGGAGGGAGGAAGGAGGGAGAAAGAGAAAGAGAGAGAGAGAAAGAGAGAGAGAGAGAGAGAGAGAGAGAGAGAGAGAGAGAGAGAGAGAGAGAAATTTCTTAGTTTGATTTCTTATCTCAGTCTTCTGTCTTCCTGGCAAGATTGTTTAATGGGCCACAGTAGGTTCTTAGCTAACTAATACAATCAAAATTGTTTCACCTAGGCATGGATTATTAAGGATCCTGTATACCTATATAAAATATTATATGAAGTAACCATTGATAAAAAAATACTTGGAATGATGTATCTGCATTGATAGCAAGCATGCAAAATCATATCCTCAGATATGTTTGGAAGAAATTATATTTTTTCCTTTTGGTTTACTTGTGGTATCTAAACATCTCTTTTAACTTTGGTTGCCTAATTAAATATAGACAAAGGCAACAAATATTTTTTTAAAATCTAAAGCAAACTATTTACCTTACTGGTACCATCCCTATGATTATCCCCTGCTTAACATTTGGCTAGCCTTCCGTGTCCAGCAAATTAATACAAGTTCTTATATTTCAAAGGCCTCTTTAAATTGCCCAGACTATAATCAGATAACAACTTTCCTGGCTTTATATGAAAATAAAGGATAGTTGATCATTATTCTTGAATGTATTTCCTCTTCATTCACATAGGTATGGGCTGTGGAAATTATGTAAATATGAGTTTATATTTAATACTTACTTGAAACTAATTGCATTTTGGTATGTTGCCTTTTCCTGCAAATCAAGTTGTCTCACTAAATCAGTGGTTTATAAGAGCAAATGCTTATTTTCTCACAGTTTCCATGAGCAGCTTGATTGGGAAGTTCTTGCCCATGGTCCCCCATGGGCTTTCTATCAAGCTGTTGACAAGAGCTGCAATCTTTTCAGGGCTTCACTGGGAAGGACCTGCTTCCAGTGATTTGTGAATCCTGACAAGCTTCAGTTTCTTGTCATGTGCACTTCTCCATAAGCTCCTAGAGTAGTTTCATAATATGAACTAAGCTTGCATCAAAGCAAGTAATTCAATGAAGTGTGTGCTTGTGCTTGTGTGTGTGTGTGTGTGTGTGTGTGTGTGAGAGAGAGAGAGAGAGAGAGAGAGAGAGAGAGAGAGAGAGAATTAAGAGAACTCAAAATGAGAAGATGAGAAGCTACAGTTTTTTTAGAATCTAAATCTGAAGTGGCATCCTATCACTTCTGCTATGTTTTATTCTCTAGAAATGAGTTATTAAAACCAGCCTACACTCAAGTGCAGAGAAATTAAGTCCACCTCTGGAGGAGGGCAGTATCTAAGACTTGGTGGATATAGCTTTAAAACTATCAGAGTGCACTTATCTAAAACTAGAGGGCTGGTGTATGAATTTGTTAGTGGGTGGAGTGGTCCCTTGGCCTGGCCAGTGATTGGAGCAGATCAGGGCCATCTTGCCCAGTCCCAATCAGGACTAATGGGGGATGGCTGGCCAGGGAGGACCACGGAGAGGTTGGCCAGCTGGCAGGGAGGAACCAAGGGAGGGCTCCTGGGCGTGTCTGGCCCTCTTGCCCAATCCCAATTGGCTGGACCCTAGCAGCATGCTAACATACCAGTCGGAGAATCTGCCCCCTGGTGGTCAGTGCACTTTATAGTGATGGGACAAGCGGTTGACCAAATGGTCGACCCATCTGTTGGACACTTAGAATATTAAGCTTTTATTATATAGGATAGCTATTCATCTACATATTTATGCAAAGCAAATGATAATTATGTACCTGATGATATCAAAACCTACAAAATTTTTAAAAATGCACTGCTTTCATATATAGTATTGCAAGGAATTAAATTAACAAGAATTCAACAGGTGTGATTATGTAACCATTTTGTGCTGACCGATTTGTTTGCACTATCCATCCAGCCATCCAGATAATTAAGATTGGGCATTCTGAGTTATATAGATAATTCAGATGTCATTTTTGCTATTTGCATATATGCAGTGTGTCTAAGAATGTCTGACCCACAACTTCTCCCTTCCCACCTCAATTTCTGAGAACTTTGTTCTTTAAAGCAATAGATAATTTCCTCTGGCTTTGTGGTATAAAAAAATTCACTGTTTATATAGTAGAACAACTCATTCAACATTCACCTGGGCCTTAGGTACCTATGATATGCTTATTTTAGGAACACAAATTGTGGAGGTGTGAGAGAGCACTTCTCCTTTCCTTGGAGAAAATATTCAGGACTAATAGGGTAATACACTCAGTGGCCAGATTATTATGATCTCTGAATGCATAATAATCTAGCCACTCAGTGTATATCCTATATAATAAAAGGATAATATGCAAATTGTTTCCTTGACCAGGCAGACTGGCCAACTGCCCATGTCCCCTTCCCCTGGCCCGGCTGGTTGGACCCTACCATGCACAAATTCATGCACCAGGCTTCTAATGTATCTATCTATCTATCTATCTATCTATCTATCTATCTATCTATCATCTATCTATCTATCATCTATCATCATCTATCTATACATATACACTGAGTGGCCAGATTATTATGCATTCAGAGATCATAATAATCTGGCCAGTCAGTGTAGACACCCAGCAGCAAAATATATCCTGAGAACCTTCTGCCTTATGTCTTATTTTATATTTAATTCTTCATGATGTTTATATATTTTTGCTACATTCAGATGTTTATATAAAAGAAAAACACTTGGATCTGTTCTATTTACAACTGCTTAGACTTTATTTCTGTGAGTAGCTGCATTCTGTTTGACACAAAAGACTGGTTAATGCTTCTTTTAATGGTTGAGTAAGGCTAAAAGTATTCACATCCATTACCTATTGCCACAAATGATCTGGGTCATGACAATCCATAAGCCAAGTTACTAGACCATTACTAAACTACCATGGCATAAGGATAAGTTAGCAAGTTTGACCTTTTAAACCAAACTGCAAAATTTTCTTTTGATTAAAGTCTACAATAGTCCCTGGAAATCTCCAGGGCTGAAAGTTAGGAATTTAACCTAACACTGAGATTTTGGCAGATAAATGTAACTTTACTCATAAGCCTTTCAACTCACACACACTTTTAAATTCCCTTGCTCTATATTATTACCATTCTGTGCTTAGTGTTATTCTAAAGGCAGCTGCATTGGTTTCCAAGGTGAGAACTCATGACTAGGAAGCCAATTTAATCCAAGTATGTAAAAGCTTTATTCTTTCTGAGAAAATTGGATATTTAACAATAAATACTCTAATTTGTCTTTACAACCTAGGCTTATGAGTAATTGCTGGCCACTTTTGAAGCCTTTTTAAAATTTGTCACTTCAATATATCTCTAGCATTTTCAGCATTTTTATTTATTCTTAATCGCTAAATCACCTACATAGGATAGTAGCGGAGTAAACCTTTTATCATTTTAATTTTTGCACACTTAATATTTATTTGCATTTTTTAAATCCTCACTTAAGAATATTTTTCTCATTTTTAGAGAAAGTGGAAGGAAAGGAAGGAGAGAGAAAAGCATCAATGTGAGAGAGATACATTGATCAGTTGCATCCCACACACACTCCAACTTGGGTGGGGATTCTGCAATCCAGGTATATGCCCTTGTTTGGAAATTGAACCCAAGACCCTTTGGTCCAGGGTCCAATGCTTTAGCCACTGAGCAAAACACACCAGAGCCCTAATATTTATTTGTAACCTGGCCCATGCATTTCTTTTTTTTTAATCTTTATTGTTGAGATTGTTACAGATGTCTCTCCTTCTCTCCCCTCCCCCCCACCCACCTCCCCCTCCTCCGAGTCTCCCATCATTACCTCCCTCTACCTGCCTAGCACCCAACCCCAGGCCTTCACCACCTTATTGTCTGGGTCTATAGGTAATTACATATATGGATAAAATCTTTGTCTAATCTCTTCCTGCCTCCACCACACTTTTCTCTGAGAGTCATCAGTCTGTTCCATTTACATGCCTGTGATTCTATTTAATTCACTAGTTTATTCTGTTCATTAGATTTCTTATTACTTTATTTTGATTTTTAGATTAAATTGTTAATAGGTATGTATTTGTTGCCATTTTATTTTTCATATTTTTTATTTTATTTTTTCTTCTTTTTCTTCTTAAAGAATATTCTTCAACATTTTATATAATACTGGTTTGATGGTTATGAACTTCTTTAGCTTTTTCCAGTCTGTGAAGCTATTTATCTGACCTTCAATTCTAAATGATAGCTTTGCTGAGTAGAGTGATCTTGGTTATAGGATTTTGGTATTCATCAATTTGAATATTGCTTGCCACTCCCTTCTGGCCTGCATAGTTTCTGTTGAAAAATCAGACAACAGCTGAAACTGGTTTGGCTCAGTGGATAGAGCGTCAGCCTGAGGACCAAAAGGTCTTGGGTTCAATTCCGGTCAAGGGCATGTATGTTGGTTGTGGGCACATCCCTGGTGGGTGAAGTGCAGGAGGCAGCTGGTCAATGTTTCTCTCTCATCGATATTTCTAGCTCTCTATCCCTCTCCCTTCCTCTCTGTAAAAAAATTTAAAAAAAATGAATAAATAAATAAATAAAAGAAAAATCAGACAACAGTCATATGGGCACTCCCTTGTAGGTAACTAACTGCTTTTCTCTTGCTGCTTTTAAGATTCTCTCTTTGTCTTTACCCCTTGGCATTTTAATTGTGATGTGTGTTGGTGCGGTCCTCTTGGGTGCCTCTTGTTTGGGACTCTCCATGCTTCCTGGACTTGTAAGTCTATTTCTTTAACCAGGTAGGGGAAGTTTTCTATCATTACTAAAGCCCCAGTGCATTAAATTTGTCTCGCTCAACTCAGCCTACCCTCTCCAATCTGGAACCCCTCAGTGGATATCTGACTGCCGGTTTAGGCCTGATATCTTAGGCCTAAACCCACAGTCAGACATCCCTCTCACAATTCAGGACTGCTGACATGAAGTGGCCACCGGGCCCTGCCTCCACTATGCATGTGGCCATCTTGTGGCAGCCATCTTGTGATGACATTGCACAAGGGCATGGCGTCACCTAGGCTTTTTTTATATAGTATTTGTTCAACTAGGTTTTCAATATCTTGCTCACTCTTTTTCTGGAACCCCTATAATATAAATGTTAGTAAGCTTGAAGTTGTTCCATAGGCTCCTTACACTATGTTCATATTTTTTAATTATTTTTCCTTTATGCTCTTCTTATTGGGTGTTTTTCTTTTTTCTTTTTTTTTCTTTGCTTCCTCATATATCAAATTGTTGACTTGATTC
This sequence comes from Vespertilio murinus, assembly GCA_963924515.1. NCBI lineage: Eukaryota > Metazoa > Chordata > Mammalia > Chiroptera > Vespertilionidae > Vespertilio > Vespertilio murinus. The sequence continues at coordinate 44,721,394 of OZ004707.1, forward strand.
TCAGAATCCTCTGCTCTACTGTTGAATCCCTATATATTATTCTTTATTTCAGTCACTGTATGCTTAATTTCTGAGTAGTCTTTTTCCAAGTGTTTGGCATTCTCATTAAGATCCTTGCAAGTCTCACTAAATTCCTTGGAGGTTTCTAGGAGATTCTAGAGTAACCTTATAACTGTGGTTTTTAACTCTATATCCAGTAGTTTGCTTTCTTCCATTTCTGACATGTTTCTTTGTCTCTGCATTTTGGCTGTTCCCCGTGTTTGTTTCTATGTATTGGGTAGAACTGCTATGTCTCCTTGAGTTGGTAGAGTGGCCTTGTGTGGTAGGTGTCCTAAAGGGACCAGTGGCTCAGATTCTCTAGTCACCTACGCTGGGCATTCTAGGTGCACCCCTTTGTGTGCTATGTGCTCAATCTTGTTGTAGTTGAGCCTTGATTAATGTTGGTGTCACTGGGAGGAATTGACCTCCAGGCCAACTGGCTATGAGGACCCACTGTGACTGCAGTTAAAGAGCTGCTATGCAGGAAACAATTATGGGGCAGGACTTGCTTCAGTTGGGCTTTGGTGCTCACTGAGTCTTCCCCTTGAGTATGTCATTTATAGATGTGTAGAATTGTAATCTGGTAATGGTCTGACACTGACCATTGTGTACACTGGCTCTTGGGTTTCCAGGGAGGTACAAAGTCAGCCACTGCCTGGGGTTATCTAATAGGAGCTACAGAGAGATTTGTAGATTCCTCCTCTTTGTATCAGGTTTGGAAGTGCCCAGCTATGAGGCAAGGCAGACTGGTGCTAGGTCTTGGGCTTTTTTAAAAATAGATTTGGGGCTCCCTGACTTAGCTGTAGCTTGTTTGAGATTTTTTTAAGGACAGGCCATTCATTTGCAAAAGCCACTGCAAGGTAGCTTGGGTGGTGTTATAAATTGAATGAAGTGGGGTCTTATGAAATCACCAGGGTGGAGCAAAAAGAAATGGCTGCAAATCATCCCTGTGACCAAGGAGGTCCCAACATAGGAACTATGATCCATGTGAGCACCTCTGACTAGGAGAAAGCTTCCCCCAAGTTTCTTCCCCGATGCCAGAAAAATGTGCCCCCCAGAGCCTGGAGCTCAGAGGAAGCAGGACCTTGTAAGTTCAGCTTATGGTGCAGGAGTTTTAAGAGAAACTTCTAGGTCTCCAGCAGCCTCTGTGTCACTAAGCTCCAGTCCACACTGGTTTTTAGAGTCCATAGTTATGGGGACTTCTTTACCCATCTCTGAGACCCTGGGCTGGGGGGCTGGTGTGGGGCTGGGATCCCTTGCTCCTTCAGACAGCCTCTACAGAGATACTCTTTCTCCCAATTAAAAAAGCAGCCCACATGGGTGCTGGACCAGACTGTTCCCATGCCTCTACACCTCCTACTAGTCTCAGTGTGCTTTCTTCTTTACTGCTCTAGTTGTAGTACTTCCACTCAGCCAGCTTTCTGGCAGTTCTGAGTGATAGTTGTTTTGTATTTTAGTTGTAATTTTGATGTGGTTGTGGGGGGCGGTGAGTACAGGCTTTTACCAAAGCCTCCATCTGGCCCATACATTTCTATCCATATTTTCTACATGCTGACTTTAACAAATCTACACTATACATTGTAAATAGTAGTCTTATTGTTCATGCACATGAATATTTTTGTTTTCACATTTTTATGTTTCCTGGCTTAGGAAGTATATTAGAGAGATAGAAAGTACATATATGTAGCCTTTCATTATTTTGTCTTACACAAAAACAATATAAATTTTGAATAAATGTCATTTTCTCATTTTAACTTGGGTAACTAAGTCTTCTTAGTGTCTCTTCAGCCTTGGATATTATTAGTTATTCAGAATTAATTTAAAAACTTTCAGGGGCCGAGACTGGTTTGGCTCAGTGGATAGAGCGTCAACCTGCGGACTGAGAAGTCCCAGGTTTGATTCCAGTTGGGGGCATGTACCTTGGTTGCGGGCCCATCCCCAGTGGGGGTTGTGCAGGAGGTGACTGATCGGTGTCTCGCTCTCATTGATGTTTCTAGCTTTCTGTCCCTCTCTCTTCCTCTCTGTAAAAAATCAATAAAATATATTTTAAAAAATAAAAAATAAAAACTTTCAGGGGCTTTGATTGGTGTGTGGGGAAAAATTGCATTACACTTTATTATCATGTATTGTTTTCCTGTATAAAGTTAAATTTGCTTAAATGTATTTATATCAAAGAAAATTATTTTAATATAAGAAAATATTATTAGTATATTAAATACCAGTATATATTTATTGATTTTGCATTTCTTTTATTGATACAAATAATATTTTGTTTTCTTTCAAATTCTAATAGACTTTTGTGATTTATGCTTTTTCCAAATTGGCTTTATTATTCTTTATAATTAGTTCATTTTATCTCAGGAGTCTTTCTGCTTCACTAAAGTTTATAAATTTTTAATCCATTATTTAATGTGTCAGGAGAGCCTCAGAATTTCTTCTATAGTCATATGAATGAGAAAAGTAAGTAAGCAAGTAAATATACTAACTTTAGGATCATATCCTAAAATCAATCTTAACTTTTCTCTTTTTATGTATGGGGTACTGGCACAGATTTTTGTTTGATATGGAAGGCAATGACTATTTTTGGTAACCATTGCTTAAAGGCATTATTTGGTTTTGAATATTACTTTTCAAAGTCACATTATGCCTGTCCTATATTTTAACAGTTTTGTCTTTTGCCTCCCCCTTGCTACTTACAGATCTCTAAAATTAGCATGTTTACCTTGGCCCCCCATCTCCTCATATTTTACAAAATATTCTTATTTCACAACTTTCAAAACATGGGCATATCTCCATCATCTAGCTCTCTTTCAGATAGAATTTTGTCAAACAAACATGCAACTCACACCACATAAGCTTGTCATATACAGTGGCTGAGTCTGCATTTATCTTTAAAAAAAACAAACAAACAAAAAAAAACATGTTTCTCCTGATTTCAGAGAGAGGACAGGAAAGGAAGAAAGAGAGAAACATCGATGATGAGAGAGAATTATTGATTGGCTGCTTCTGCACCTTCCTGCTGCCCCCGCTGGGGAACTGAACCTGAAACCTAGGCATGTGTTCTGACTGGGCATCAAACTGGGACCTCCTGGCTCAAGGCCTGACACTCAACTACAGAGCCACACCCGCCTGACTGCATCTATCTTTCTAATTTAACAATTTAGCTTTGACTAGTAATCTATTCCTGATCATTTTGGGGATACATTTCCTAGCTAAAAACAGATCAGAATAGTCCTAATAGTTCCTTAATTGTGAAAGAAAGGGGGGAAATTACACATTATTGCAAGATGTTGCCTTGGAAGATCATCTAAAGGGATCATTAGTACTGAGATGGTTTCATGCTTCTCTGCTGCCCTGAAAACATACACAAACAAGTTGCTGTTCATTGTTTTAATTTTTTAAAATAAATTGCTTCTATAATTAATAAATGCTATTTTTTGACAAGTCTTCCAATAAATAACGATGTTAGTAAGTACATAGTATAGCTATCTATTTTGTGAGTAAACATTACTATTGCTCACTTCTTTGACATGTTCACATTCAAAATTTCCTGGATATATGCACATATAAAGGTATAACTAGAAATACAAGGTAATTCATCATAAGTTTCATATGAATAGTACTGATGATTACATATTCAGGCTTTTGGATGAACTTGAGATCTCCATCTCAAATAAAAAGGTTTTCATAAAACCCAGATGTAATTTTGACTGATGGAGAGTGAGATTTTATTGGTGGCCACTCAACATCTATTTCCCTTTATTTTTTTCTCCTTAAAAGCTTCCAATTCTGTTTCAGTGCTCACCCTTATGCAAGGGAGATTAACTCATTGCAAAGCAAACCCTGTAATGTGAGTCTTGGTTATTTTAATAAAATAAAGGCTTTGCATTTTCCTTAACTATAACCATATGATTATCTCTGGCCAATAAGATGCCAGGGGAATTCAAGGAATCTTTTAGAGGCTTTCTCACATGTGATGTAAAAGTAAATAAATAAAGGGATAGGCAATCTCTTACCATGTTTATCTCCAGGAACTGGTTTACACATCTTGTCAAAATAAGAGTATGTAGATAAAAGAAAAGCTCTAGCCCTCGCTGGTGGCTCAGTTAGTGGGAGCATCGTCCAGTGCACCAAAAAGGTGGTGAGTTTGACTCCTGGTCAGAACACATACCTAGTTTTCAGATTCTATACCCAGTCAGGGCATGTAGGGGAAGCAACAGATCAATGTTTCTTTCTCACATTAATGTTTTTCTCTCTCTTCCTCTACCTTCCTCTCTCCCTAGAATCAATAAACATACCTTCAAATGAGGATTAAAAAAAGAACAAGGAAAAGAAAGAAACAGAAGGAAAGCTCTTATGTTATTAAAGGGGAAAAAAGAAAAACCTTGCATGACTGCAAATATTTTAAACAACTGAATATTCTAACTCCAAAGAGCTATATGTGGAGTATTGATTAAGAAAATCAATAATTACCTTCACTGGTATTACATGAGCCAGACTTTTTCGTTATTTACATTTAGTAATATAGGCCATGCTGAAGAGAAGAAAAGGGTCACGCCAGAACATTCATACGCAGTATAATTGTTTTTTTTATTGAATTTATTGGTGTGATACTAGTTCAAAACATATTATCTGTACAATAGATTTTAAATGGGCTTGGGAAGATACTTAGCATTCAAGAATATGGGTAATTATCAGTTATAAAAATCATCCAATATGTAAATACCTTCTTAAATCAGCAAGAACTAATAGAAATAGATGGAGCTTACATATTTGAACCTACATAGTTATTATTTATAAAGTATTGTGTTAGAGAAGCTTGAAATATTGTTTGAGCTAAAATAGAGGACAGCACAGGTGTTGGAAGAAGAGAAGTCCAAGATTCAGCAAGTGATATGGGCAGTTCTCAAAGAGGTCCCTGGCTAAAGTATATCAAAAATTGAATTAAAGGAAGTAACAGCCGAAACAGGTTTGGCTCAGTAGATACAGCATCTGCCTGTGGACTGAAAGGTCCCGGTTCGATTCCAGTCAAGGGCATGTAACTTGGTTGAGGGCACATCCCCAGTAGGGGGTGTGCAAGAGGCAGCTGATCGATGATTCTCATTGATTTTTCTCTCTATCCCTCTCTCTTCCTCTCTGTGAAAAATCAATAAAATATATTTTTTAAAAAGGAAGTAACAAGTGCTGAAAGTGATCCATTTAAGTAGGAGGTCTTCAATGGATTGATTCTATTTACATGATTTATAATGGGGGAAATGGTTTTTTTCTTAATAAATCACTTCTCAAACAGTTTGAATTTAAGTTTGAGAACTGATGTTGTACTGTACTAGTTTCATTCATTTAGTTCCTCATGAATCAACCTTTGCATCATTGGTCATTTTTAAAAATTTTATTTTATTCATTTATATATATATATATATATATATATATATATATATAGAGAGAGAGAGAGAGAGAGAGAGAGAGAGGGAGAGAGAGAGAGAGAGAGAGAGAAATGAAGAGAGATAAGCATTAATGTGAGAGTGAAGTATCAATCAGCTGTCTCCTGCACACCCCCTACCAGGAATTGAGAGACAGCTTGGGCTTATGCCCTGATGGAGAACTGAACGCACAACTCCTCAGTGCACAAGATGATACCCAACCAACTGAGCCGCACCGCCCAGGACTTGGTCATTTTTGTTATACCTTCGGAACATAAAAAAAAAAAAAATTAGTTCTTTAGTTTTCTATAATCTCTTAAAATTTCTAAATTTATGTAGCAACTACATATATTTAATCATCACCCAAGTATCTTCATGTGATAGAGTAAATACCTTTATTAATTTTAATATTTTAACAGCACTGGATTATTAATATTTTAATAATCCCAAGTGGACATTATTCATAAAAATGCTCTAAAAAGCAACCAAAAGCAAAAACCTATAATTCCAAATCCAATGAAAGGAAGTGATTTTTAGCGTTCTGAATCTATTTTGGTAAAGAAAACAATATGCTAAATGGCTAATTTGATCACAATTATTCCTTTCACTTTCATGGTGCTTTACAATAATATTTGAAATGTTTTAATTTTCACAGTTTCATTTGAACCTCACTAAATTCACAGCAGATAGAGAAAACGGCAGATATAAATCTAACTTGGGCATTATTTTATCCAGGCACATTTTGACTAAGCAAAACTAAGACCAAGCCTACTATGTATTTCCTTGCATCAGTTTAGTAACAGTGCCTTTAACTCAATTTAGAGCCTTCTGTGACGATTTCCACAGGATGAGTCACAATGTGTTCAGGTTATATTACTCTGTCATAACACACCCGATATTCCTGTTTTTTAATTTTTATTTAAGAATTATGGGAATTGAATAATGATTTGCAAGCTCTAATAACAGATGAAAAATAAACTGCATTCAATTTTATTTTTTATCTTACATAATGCTAATGCGCCTCTCATCTCTTTAAGGACAGAGCTGTGCTGGAAGAAGACAAGGTCCATTAATCACAGCAGCACGGTTAAGGCATAGACCTTTTCTCAGAGAACGTATTTGGGTCATCTCAATTGATCTCTTCTTATCATTAGAAATAGTGATTTCTCTTGTGATAACTAATGGAATGTTTCTGCTGCGCTGTGTTCTAAGCAGTGCCCCAGTTCTGCACTATTCTTAGCAAGCCAGTGTTTCTGAGCGGCACACTGCCAGCTTGAACACACGCAGCCTGCCTGATAAACTATGCCTGCAACATTATTTGTCTTGTGCTGTCCTCAAAATGTTTAGATCAGTAACATTTTGCCATGACGAGTTTATTTTCTTTCCATCGAAATGCATCTAGAACTTTTCTCCCCCCAAAAAGATAAGAAAAGGCACAGCAAACAACTTTATAGGAGATTGCCTTTACCTGTATAATTAATTCTATCTACAGATGCCATAGCAGTGTGTGTCACCTATGCCAACCATTGTGTGATCATCACTGAAGGGCAAAAAGCAAGAGATGAGCTTTAAAAGCAGATAGACAAGGCTGAAACTAGTTTGGCTCAGTGGATAGAGCGTCGGCCTGCCGACAGTGGGGTCCCGGGTTCGATTCTGGTCAAGGGCATGTACCTTGGTTGCAGGCATATCCCCGGTAGGGGGTGTGCAGGAGGCAGCTGATCGATGATTCTCTCTCATCGATGTTTCTGACTCTCTATCCCTCTCTCTTCCTCTCTGAGGAAAAATCAGTAAAATATACTTAAAAAAATAAAATAAAAGCAGACAGACATGGTCCCTAGTTAGGTATCAGCCACTATCTCTGAAGCTATGTCTGAATTCAGTAATCCTCAATTTTCTCAAATAAAAAAGCAAATAGCAAAAATAATTACACATCTACAGAGTTATTATAAGGATCAGTCAGAATGCCTTTATAATATTTGTGGAATGAAAATATTGGCATAATTTTCAAGATGTGTATATAACTAATTCATTATAATAATTTTCTATTCTGTACAACAAATCCCCAAACTTTGTGGTTTGAAACAATGAACTTTTATTACCTCATGAGAGGCCCAGTGAAAAAAATTTGTGTGCAGGAGGGGGGGTGGGTGTTCCTCAGCCCAGCCTGCACCCTCTCCAATATGTGATCCCTCTCACAATCCAGGACTGCTGGTTCCCAACTGCTCTCCTGCCTTCCTTCCTGATTGCCCCTAAATGCTACTGCCTGCCAGCCTGACCAATGTCTAACTGCTCCCCTGTCAGCCTGTTTGCCCCTAACTGCCCTCTCCTGAAGGCCTGGTCCCATCCAACTGCTCTCCCCTGCAGGCCTGCACCCCCCCCCCCCCAAACTGCCCTTCCCTGCAGGCTTGATGGCCCCAAACTGCCCTGCTTTGCATGCTGGTCCCTCCCAAGTGCCCTCCCCTGCTGCTCTGATCACCCACAACTGCCCTCCCTTGAAGGCCTGGTCCCTCCCAACTACTCTCTCCTGCTAGCAATCTTGTGTCCACATGGGGGCAGCGCCATCTTGTGTGTTGGAGTGATGGCCGATTTGGATATTACTCTTTTATTAGACAGGATACTTTCTATGGGTCAGAAGTCAAAGCTGCCTAAGCTGACTCCTCTACTCAAATCTCACACGTCTGAAATCAAGGTGTTAGCTGGGCTTCAAGTCTGCTGAAATGTGTCTGGGAAAGGATTTGCTTCTAAGCCCCCTTAGGTTGTTGGTGGAATTGGTCTCCTTGTGACTGTGGAATTCATAGCAGTAGGCTTCTTTAATAACTGGGCAGAGAGAGAAAGCTCTTGTTACTTTGATTCTATAACTAGACTTACACACACACACACAAAAAAAAAAACCATGAGCTCTCTTATTTTAAGAGAACATCTTGACCTGATTAGGACGATCTTTCTTTTGATCAATTCCAAGACTATTGATTGGAGATTTTAATTACCTCCGCAAATCTCTTCATTTTTTTCTCATATTACATTAGTTAGAAGCAATTCATGGTTCTGCTCATATTCAGGACAGGGAGCTAGACAAAGGAGTGACTTACAGGGGATCAGCATAGAGTGTGTACAGCACAATTCCTTTTAGTAAAAAAATTTGTATATCATTGTGCTACACCAGCACGGCCCAGGGTGAACCTGAGTGGGGGTGGCTAAAAGGCATAGGAAAGACAGACAAGAGAATGAAAGCTGGGTCTTACGGGATGCTGCTTCTCTGATGCCCACAAGCCGTGTCTTTATTTTATAGCAGATGCCACGAGGCAAAATAAGGGCACGATCAAGATGTTTGCAACATTCTCTTGGATTTCGATCCTACTCAACTACGTGCACCTGAACTCTATCAAGCCCACATTACTCAGGCACGCGGGGCCACGCGTTTGGACCATAGGTTCAAGCTCACAACTATACCTGTTGGCTATAATTGTGCTGGGAGGGCCCTGCCCTCCAAGCTGGGACTTGCACATGGCAGTGAGAAGACTGTGCCTTCTCATTAGTTCAAGGCTTGAACCTGTCTGAAACATTATAAGCTGGTCCCCACATATAATCCTATCTAATAAAAGGGTAATATGCAAATTAACCTAGAGTTTACAATTTAACAAAGTTTAGTTCTACCTCATACAGGGTGGGGCAAAAGTAGGTTTTCAGTTGTGAATATGCAAAACAGAGTTTATCCTAGAGTAGAGGGCCACCTGGGAAGACACCTGGACATTCTTTAGATTGTTGCTGACTGGGCCCCGGATATTGGCAGAATCGTGTCAGTTGCACTCCCGCCCTGGGAGTGCGGAGATGTTCTTAGTTCCTGGCTTGTGTTTGTCCAGGAGGAAGGAGTGGGTGGGCCCTGGGCCCTCCCAGGCTCCTTTGTTTTCTTGTGAAACCCCCTTGTTGAATTGGAGAATAAATAGATGTGCTGTGTGGCTCAGGAGGTCATCAGTCTGCCTCACCAGCAGAGGAGGTCAGCGGCCCTCCCAGCTCCCAGCTTAAAATCCATCTCTGTGTCTTCTCTCTTTATTTCTAATATTTCTCAATCCCTGGCCGCCTCCCCTTAGAACCGGTTCGTTCATCTCTCTTTCCGTGCGGGACACGGAAAAGGGAGATCCCTCCACATCAGGCCTCCACATCTTAGTCTTATTATGTATTTATTATTGCATTGTTTTCTATACAACCAGCTATAAACCTACTTTCTCCAGCCCCGTATATGAGACTTATGCAGGCACATGGTTTTTCACCAGAGGAAGAACATGGACTCAAAACAAATTTTGACTCATCTGATAGTTCTGTCTCATCTATTTAAGAAACAAAAAAAATATGTGGAGTTTTCTGTAAGTATTATAGACAGTTTTTGATTATCAAGCTTAGACTACCATAGCTCTCACAGGGTTGACTCATCGGAATTGTGGCATCTTTAGAGATATCTCATACGAGTGTAATTTCATGATGAAGTTGTATTTAGACAGCTTGAACTAAGATAATACCAAAAACGTCTTATATCTTCACTAATGAAAAGATACCTTCTTAGTTGGTCGAATTAGAAGTTACTGAGTATCTTCCATTCCTCTGCTGTTTAACAAAAGACGTTTTGTTGAGACACTGCTCTAAATACTATGTATGAATTAACAATTGACCTTCAAAGAGAGATTAGGCTAAATTCCCCAAGCCTTACAATGACTAAAGGGCACGATCAATATTAAACACAAGCATCTGTATTTCTGAATACTTGTAATTACCTTTATCACTTTGCTATGTTTCTTTCCAAGTGCACGTTGGTGACAGAGCATCTTTTGTACATATTGGCATATATTCTTCTTGGGCTCTTAGAGTCTCCACTATGACTTAAAATTTGTTGGAAAGTTTAGTTTTATTGGCGCACTTTTCTGAGTTATTCCAAACAAGGAGTCTATAATAATAAAAGTGTAATGTGCTAATTAGACCAGACAGCTGAATGACCTTCTGGATGAACTTCAAGACGAAGCTGGGGCAGTAAGGGCTGAGACCCTTGCACAAATCTCATGCATTAGGGCTGCTATAGTATTTTATAGTATTTTATAAAAAGCTATCATTTTAGGATACATCTCCATTGACAGGCACCAAATAAAGTCCAAGATTATGCTGTATCATCTCTACTCACTAAACAAGGGAAAATGAAGCCTACATATAAAGTTATATTTCATTCAAACTGTGACATTGAGAATGTCATGAGCCAAAGTCACCTTCATCAAGGAAACATATAACCAAATACTGCCAAACAGTGCATCAAATCTCCCTAGCCACAGCAACAGTGGTTGTTTCATGAATGGCACATCACTTAAGCTTATACAATCAAAGGGTATCTTAGGAGTTTTGCAGAAAATACAAAGAAATATCTTTTACCTCACTTGAACCTGGAGGGGTGCAGAGCCAAAGATGTGGAGCTGTTGAAATGTCAGTCTCACATGGTATAAAATGAATCAAATGTCAACATGAAAGGATTTTCCTTTTGGGTGAAATATATGACTCTAAAAATAAAGCTAGGCCTTAAACCAGCTTTAATCCTGTTCTTGGAGTTTGTGAGTTAATATATTTTTCTATATATTAAACTCATATTTTTTATCACAAATAAGCAAAGTTAATCATATATATATATATATATATATATATATATATATATATAATCTTAAGGTGTGCTAGCATTATTGCTTTTGATCTTGCTTTTGTTGGCATACTCAAGGTACACTGACCTTTAAATGCTTTCAATCTAGAGAGTGATCATGTTCAGTGATTCTGAGTCTCTAAAACAAAGGCTCTGAGATTGTTGTAGAACTGGAATATGATTCTTATCCTATGTGGATGAGATACTAGTTAGAATATGCACTTGAACTATTGGTGAACTTAAGAACTTAGATTTAAACTCTAAGTTTTAAATTTAAAATCTAAGTTGCTCATGCTATTATAGCTCATTGATTATAATATTGGAGGGCCCTAGCCATATAACTCCTCATCACCTCCCCTCCCACTCTCTACCTCAACTCCCTGTGATGCTAAACATTACCCATTAGATATAATGAAGTGCTAGCATATTGAAAACCTGGCATATGAATGTAATAATAATAATAACAGACAGAAATAGAAAAAATAGCTATTGAAACTCTTATAGTCTGAAAGTTGCACCTTGTCAGGTAGTTCTTTGGACAATGAGTGAACTACATACTACTTTAAGGAAATATCTTCAATTACCCTTTATAAAAAAGCAGAATCAGAAAAATATTTCTTTCACTTCCTGCTGAATCATATCATATAGCTAGTGCTGCACACCACAAAAAGCTAACTCAGGGTTGTTGATAATTTGTGTTCCAACTTAACACCTAAAAGAAAGATTCAAAAGAAACTGGGTCATCAAAGAAGAGGAACAAGGAGAAATTCAGGCCAACACTGGATATTGAATTATTTTCTGCTGAAAATAATTAAACAGGAAAAATAAAAGAATTATGGATCTTGCACTAAGATTGCTCACCAGTATCCCAAATTAAGAGGACATTAATGGTTTGGAAGAATACAGGGTGGGGCAAAAAGAGATTTACAGTTGTTTGTATGAAAAATAATACAATAATGAATAAATAATAATATAAGAATAAACTGTGTTACACATACTCTCAACTTTAATATCACCCTATAGATGCAAAAAAAAACTGTATTTAAGGCATCTGCTTTTGTTCTCAATAAGAAATTAGGAAAAGATGAAAAAAGATATGTCATGAAAAGGCTACAGCTCAAAGTAGAACTGGATGAGACAAAATATAATTATGTAAAAAATAGAATGTAAAAATGTATTTTATATAGGTAAGAACAGAAATGACAATGAAGACAGTATAATCAAATCTGAAGAATAACCTAAAATACTCTTCTAGGATGCAAAAAATTTAAAAATGAGATTTAATGTAAGTGCTATGCGACAGAAAAGCTAGCAAAAAGCCATAACTAAAGGAGATACTGAAGAAATTCCCACACTCCAATGGAAGGTACTTTTCTTTTTAAGACATAACTGGAATTATTAATAAATTAAGTGAGATTGTGAGATGTGTTTTTTAGATTAAAAAAGAAAAAGAAAAAACCCTGCAGACCCAGACTTTTCCAAAATAATAAATAGAATAAAATAGTCATATCATTTACTGAGTATAGAAGAAATTATTTGTAATCTAATGTTTACTACTAAGTTGTTTATTTCCAAAAACAATTGAAAATAGTCAGATATTTAAGACTCTGAAATAATAATCAAATTCTTGTGTTTTCTGAAAATTATTCAAAGCCATCTTTAAATCATCTGATAAAAGCATCAAATAAAATCAGGAACACACATCAGTACCTTTATAGGTTTGCCATTCTATGTTAAAAAAAGCATAAACGTAGTGCCTTAATCCAATCTTAAAATATCACTCCAACAAAATATATATAATTTATGTTTTAATTATTTTCTTGTCTTTCACCTTAGTGAGTTTTAATATCCCATTTTCACTCACAGGATGCCTTTCTTTATGACTTATGATGTACTTTTTTTATTTCCCTAGGAGAATAAAAGTGAATTTTCTAAATTTATTGTTATGCAATGCAATGACAAGATGAAATAATTTAAGGTGTTATTTATTAATGAAATACAAATCAATTGTTAATTTGACTGGGAATTACTCAATGGAATTGAAATTTAATGTAGAAGTCATTAGTAACTGGGTGGATGATTACAAAAAGTATATTGTTAAGTTTGTCAAAGTTTTAATAAAATAAGTAGCTGATTTAATGGTTTTGTTCTCATTGGTAGAGTTGAGATCAGCAATTTCAGATTAGTTAATTAATCCATTAATCTATTTTATCGTCTGCAGTACATGTTACATAGTTAACTCTCTGGGGTGTCTACCAGGTGACCTGATTGTTATGATTTATTCACTAACTGCAAGAGAACACTGCTAATTGCATTAAATTCATTATCTTTTGGCTTCAGTATTATCTGCATAACTAGTTTATGATTATTTTTCTTGCATAGCTAACTGAATGAACTAGGAGTTCTAAGTAATTTGAAGAGGAATTATGAATCTATGAAAAGCCCTCATAATTATAAGACTTATAACCCTGGGCAAATCACTTAACCTTTTAGACTTATTTCCTTTTATCCAATAAAATAGGTTTATGGAGATAGTTCTGTTTAATGAATGAATTTTGTCAGTCATATATATTATAATATGCATGAAATCGCTTTATAAACTTAATATACTGTTATTGTTATTATAACTGCACTGATATAAATTTCTTGCTATACCCTCATAAATTTCAAAATGAGATTGTAGACCAAAGGCTAGTTCTGTGATTATTGAAAAGTGAGTTGGCAGAGCTCCTCTATTATTTTTGAGTAAGAAGAGATTGTGGTTAGAGATATTAAGTTAATGATTGGATTAATAATATATAGATCATCTATAGAACAAAAATGGGCAGAATCCCTATATAATAAAGAACGAATATGCTAATTAGACTGAGCAGCATAATGACCATCAGGACCACCTAGATGAAGCTGGGGCTGCAAGGGCCAAACCCCTTGCATGAATTTCAAGCATTGTGCCTCTAGCTTATCTATAAAGAGCAAGATAGCAATATTATAGACTTTCCGGGCCAAGAGGCAAATTTAGGATATAAGTACTTATTTTATAAAATACATTTTATCTGGTAGATCATTCAAGGCAGTGAAAATTATATGCATTTAAAAAAATCAATCCTATACATGAAAGATTGTTTCCAAATGGTTCTATTTTACACAATTCTGAAAATATTTTTTATTGTGAATTTCTCCTATTGCTCATATGGGAAAGTTTTCCCGGTGTCTACACAGAATTGGAATCACATAATTTTATGTATGTACATCTTCAATTAACTAATAATGCCAAAATTTTCTTTGGAGTATTCATACCAATTTTACTTGCAAAGGAAGCCTATGACTATTTCTTATTTTGCATATTTTGTCAGATTTTATATATATATTTTTCTATCTGGTGCCTAGGAAATGTATTTTAGTGTTTAATTATATTTTTTTGCTATATGCATATGCATGTGTTTGTATGTATGCATATAGTGTACATATACACAAATGTGGGTTTGTATATGTAAGTGTATCCAAATAAAACCAAATTAATTAAACCAATAAAACATCAAATTCAAATGAGTGTTTAGCTGTCATGGAGATGAAAGAGTGTGACTTGGGAGATAGGGTGCTTAGAAGTATATACAGTATATAGGTCATATTTTGTTTCTTCATTTAATTATACATATAAAAAGTGCATTAGCATTATGTTATTAATGCAATTTATTGCATTAATTCATGTGTATTCTGAGATATTTAAATTTTAAATTTTACTTAAACATTTCATGCATGATTATTATGGCAGACATGCATGGTCGACCTTGTCAAAGTCAGATAATTTGTTTTCCAGCCTCTTTTGATGCTATAGAGCAGTGATTTTTAAGGTCCACAGAGGCACATTGGTGTGCCACAAATATTTTAAAATATGCAATACCTGATTATTTAGTCAGGGGCACTGACCTCTTTTTTCTTACATTGTCAAATTAAAAAATTATAAGAGCCAACACACAACAATACCTATCTGGTGTGAATGAATCAAAATAATATCTATATTTTTTAATCAGATCAGCAAAATTATAATGTATTTTCTGGTGCACTGCAGAAATTTTGTAATTCATTTATGTGTGGCCTGGTATGAAAAAGCTTAATGATCTCTCCAATAGAGGGTCACATAACCACGCTGTAACAGTATCAGTTTAGGAAGTCTGCTGGAAGATTCTGGGAGATAGTTTCTTTGCTAATGAAAGAAATGAGCCTTGGGGATAGAGTTTGTGTCACCCCAACTGACTTTTCCTACTTCCTGGCTGTGAATATAGTTAATACAGGCTATGCAATCCTATATAATAAAGCCTAATATGCTAAGTGTCTAGTCATCTAGTCATCCACTCAACCAATTAAAGTGCAACATGCTAATTACATGCTAAGGTCACTCAACCAATCACTGTGATGTGCACTGAGCATCAGGAATTAGACACTCTGACGGATAGGTTAGCTTGTCTGGCCAATCAGGAGTAAGTGAGGTGGGTTGGACATGCCCTGGAGCCCTCCCATAGTCCCTCCTAAGCTGGCCAAACTCTTGCATCCCTCCCCAGCCCTGATTGTGCACCAGTGGGGTCTCTTGGCCTGGCCTGCACCCTCTTGCATGCCGGGACCCTTCTGGGGATGTTGGAGAGCCGGTTTTGGCCCAATCCCACAGGCATAAAAGGCTAATCTGCAAATTGACCTAATGGTAGAATGACCAGATGCTGTGATGCTCACTGACCACCAGGGGGCAGATGCTAAACACAGGAGCTACCTCCTGCTGGCATTATTGGTTTGCAGGATAGTACTCATTTCATTTCTTCATTTCCAGAAATATTTTCAGAAATATTTAAGTAGTCTCTGAAAAGAAAAACATAGACTATGGGTTTAGATAGTTTCAAACTTAATTTACCATCAGTGAGTTTTTAATCATTGAACAAAATAATTGTTATTTTAATTATTGCAAAATTATACCTAAAGGCAAGTCATCAAAAATAATAAGAGTATTTTCAAGTGTATTTTATTCATTCTTGATCAAATCTTTTATTGCTTAAAAATAGGTCTGTGTATTATTTGTAAAATAAACAAATGATCATTTTGGATATAATTACATATTGGTTTTGGTATATATTACCATATTTCTTATCTTGTGATAGATAGTAAATTTATATAGACATTCTTAGAAATACAGCCAATGCAAAAATAAAATTATTTTTAAATAAGCTAGCAACTACTGTTTGCACAAGTTATTGAAAATTTAATAATTCATAATGATTTGGGAAATTTATGAGAAGTGATTTAATTAAAAATATTATTGCTGACATACTTATGTGCTCAGTTGACTTCCATAATATGCATAAATCTGTTTGTTTTGGACATTCCTGATATATTATCTTAATCAATATATGATTCTAATTCAACTGTTCTGTAACTAGAGAAAAAAGAAAAAACAAAGTCTAACCAATGATTAGGGGTTGGGGGATGGGGACATCTACAATATTTGCAACAATAAAAATGAAATAAAAATAAAGTAAGTTCAGTTACTTTTATATAATGTTCAATATAATATAATTTCTAAAACTTAAGTGCAATACTTTGGTCATCATGTTTACAGTATATTCATGTTGCATATTTCTCACACTTTTAAAAAACTAGAGAATTTAAGTGCTAATTGAAAAAATTCCTAAGCTCCAATATATACATTATTCCTATAAATGTTGATTCTTTTTATACACTCAGTTGTGTATATGTGTTATTAGTTGCTTTTTCATTCACGGGTTTGAAGGTATAAGTGGTAATGTGCACTTATCACTATACTAAAAAAAAACTCAGTTTTAAGAATTTATGTCACTGAAACCGGTTTGGCTCAGTGGATAGAACGTCAGTCTGCAGACTGAAAGGCCCCAGGTTCGATTCCGGTCAAGGGCATGTACATTGGTTGCGGGCACAACCCCGGTGGGGGGTGTGCAGGAGGCAACTGGTCGATGATTCTCTCTCATCGACGTTTCTAGCTCTCTATCCCTATCCCTTCCTCTGTGGAAAACCAATAAAATATAATTAAAAAAAGAATTTATGTCATATAACACTGGATTCTCATTTTACATTTATTAAAGACCAATTTAATCAATGTTATCAACTCATATCCGTGTAACGATTTTACTAGGCATATTGATAGTGCCAGGCTGGATAGTTCAGAGAACATGTATCCGCTACACATAGCGATCAGAATTAACCTTCCCCAGGCTTTCCACATGCTGGCGTGATTTTGGAAAATGGATTTTACCTCTGGACGCAAGAGGTAATTTCTCTTTAATGAAATTCAGGGTCCAGTATCCTTTCCTGTATTTTTTACATCATTGAAGTAATAAAGATGTTCAAAAGCTTGAATCGAAAGAGTACATATCGTGTTCACTTAACAAATACTAGAGGCCCGGCACATGAAACCGTGCATGGGTAGTGTCCTTAGGTCTAGCCAGCAATCAGCGCCATCTTCTGCCCGCTGGCCAGTCCCCAGTCCAGCCCCACCCTGGCCCTCCTTCACCATCAGGAGATCTGAAGAGCAGCCCACTCTGCCTTCGGTGCCTTGTGCCAAAAAGGGCGCCTGTCCCTTTGCTCCCTTTAAAGAAGTAGTAAAATAAATGCCCTCCCTCTGCACCTGTCTCTTCTCTCCTTTGTGAATCCTTCCACAGATGGCATCACCAGCCAAAACCCTAACAAAGATGTGGGAAACTCAACCAGGAAGGGCTCTGCCTGTGGGAGGAGGTGCAGGGAACCAGGGCAGCCCCCTTACTTCTGCTCTGCCCTCCCTCCCTCTGTCCCTGCACTGGCCCAGACACCTGGCTCGACCCCTCTCCCATCACAGAACCACTTAGCTCAGGCTCTGGCCCCACCCATCCGCAGGGAGGAGCATGCGCAGTTTCTTGCAGACCCCAAAGAGGCCGTGGAGTAGGGAGGTGGTGGTTTTTCCCAAGGAAGGTGTTTGTGCTTTAAGGCTGATGCTCTCATTCCACCCCCCAGCAGTGAAGGCTCTGAGGGTCCCTGCAGGTGCTGAAGTCCTTTTTGAAGTCCCACTCCAGAGCCTCTCACAGAGGGGAGTCCATATCCCAGGAGGTTGCCCAGTGGAGGCACAATGTTCCTTTCGGAAGAAACTGAGCATCGATTAGAGCATGCGGGCTACAGGGAGGGACCAAGAGGTCTGCCTTCCACCTGCTCACCAGTCCCCAGTCCTGCACACCTCCACCCAGCCTGATTCCCCTTGGTTCCCATTGGCCATCCAGTGATCAGAGCTTGTGCCCTGGGGACAGGGACAGAGAGGTGGTCAATGCACCTCATAGCGACTGACCATTATTCTGGTCATTACACCTTTAAGGTCGCTGGCCTTCTATTATATAGGATTGTTAGGAAATTTAGTTGCAATTAATCATCGCAAATGGAAATGAGTGGACTAGCAGTACATACCACCACAGATGAACAGTCTTTTTCTTTGAAAAGTTCTCTTTTCCAAAACTATAAATTCAAGTATACCCTCCCCTATATAATATGGGTGAATAATGAAAGGTCCCAAGTTGGTGGATTTGCCCCTATGATATCTACATTTCCAGATGCCAAACTTACACACAATGGCCTTAGACAATTTAAAGTTAGAGGTTTAAAATGGAAAACCCTATACATGTAGGAGATTCTCCACATACCGAATCATATATATATATATATATATATATATATATATATATATATATATATATATATTAACATTATAAACATATATAGTTGCGTCTATATCTATGCTATACATATTTACTTCACTTAGGATGAGTTTAACTTGTGTGTAAATAA
This sequence comes from Vespertilio murinus, assembly GCA_963924515.1. NCBI lineage: Eukaryota > Metazoa > Chordata > Mammalia > Chiroptera > Vespertilionidae > Vespertilio > Vespertilio murinus. Next base: position 44,740,345 of record OZ004707.1, read on the forward strand.
GCAAATATCAGTAGCATCTTTGCATTTTAGATGAAGCCAGGGCACTTTTTTGTCCTCATAATTAAAAGTTAAATTTTGTCTACTTGTAAACAAAAGAAGGAAGGTGAATACAAACTATTACTTGGTTACTAAAAGACATTCAAATTGGAGACAGCATAATTTATTAGTTATAACTACTTTAGACACTGATGAACAAGAAATATTTTTGTATAAATAGTGCCTATATATTTTTTTTCATTTCTTTTTAGCACTTTTCTTCCACATAGACCAAATGCTTAGGTTAATTAGAATTATATTGAATAAAAGTTTCTTGCGTGGGTTGAAAAAAAAATTTAAAATCAGATGTAGGAAAATGCAGCAAGAATAATGAAGAAAGTAAGAGAACTAGGAAGACCTTATTATTAGTTTATTGCCAGCATGTCTGGGTGAGTTATTAATTATAATTTTGATATACATTTCCTATTGCTGCCATAATAAATTGCCTGATTTGATGGCTAAGAAAACCCCACTGATTTACCATGTTACAGTTCTGGGTGTCAGAAGTCCTAAATGGATCTCTCTGGGCTCAAATAAAAGTTTGGCAGGCTGTGTTCCTTCAGGATGCCCTAGCAGAGAAGCCACGTCCTCCCTGCCCCCTCACTTACTAAACGTTATGACCAGCTTCCCATACAGACAGGAATGGCTTGATGGGACTTTTTCATGCAGCATGTCTAGAGCACTGTAACTATCGCCTCCCTCTTTGACTTATAAGACCCTTTTATAAGCGGGATCCTCCCACATAATTGAGGATTTTAATGTCTGCTGATTGGCACCCTCAATTCCATGTTCAACCTAATTCTCTTTTCCATGTAGCATAATTCAATCACAGATATCCAGGTTAAGGCACGGATAACTTTGAGAGGCCACCAGGTTGTCTTAAAGGAGGCATATTGTATAAAAAGTTATTATATTAAATATAATATTTAGACATTGATTTAAAAGATTTTCATGGTGAAAGTAACAGCTAAAGTAGGGAGACAAAAATAATATGAGTAAGGAATGAGGGATGAAAACAATAATTGCTATAGGACATCACCTTCTCTAATAAGCCTTGTTGTTTCATATAAAAAAAAGCATCAGTTGAATATCTCAGAAAATTTTTTAAAATAATTTCCTTATAAGTAGAATGTGAAGATTTGTAGACACTTAAAAAGAAGTTAAACATAAGAACATTTCAGTCCAATTTCTAGAAATATACCTACATGTCAAAAGCACCAATAATTAAAATCCTATATAATAAAGAGGTAATATGCAAATTGGCCCTCATGCATTCACAGGATGGCTGCCTACCACCAGGCCAGGCGGGAGGTTAGTGAGGGCCGACCAAACAACTGAACAAGCAGGCTGCGTGGGGCAACTGGGCTGGCAGAGGGCTTATTGAGGGACAACCAAATGACTGAACATCAGGCTGCATGGGGAGATCAAGCCAGCGGGGGGAGGGCAGGAGAGGGGAGGAGGGCAGTTAGAAGTGACCAGGCCAGCAGGAAGGTGAAGTTGTAGGCAAACCAGGCTGGCAGGGGGGAGCAGTTGGGGGCAATTAGGCTGGTGGGGTGGCAGTTAGGGACAACCAGGTCAGCAGAGGTGAGCAGTGAGAGGTGGCCAGGCCAGTATGGGGTCAATTCAGAGAAACCAGGCCAGCAGGGAGAGGGCAGTTGGGGGTGACCAGACTGGGAGGGGGGGGAGTTAGGGGCGATCAGGCTAGCATGCAAAGGCAGTGAGGGGAGATCAGGCTGAGGGGGGCGGGCAGTTAGGGTGACCAGGCAGGCAGACAAGTGAGTGATTAGGAGCCAGTGATCCAGGATTGTGAGATGGATGTTCAACTGGGGCCTAAACTGGCAGTTGGACATCCCCTAAGGTGTCCCAAATTTGAGAGGGTGCAAGCTGGGATGAGGAGACTCTCCCCATGTATGGATTTTATGCACTGGCCTCTAGTAGCCTATAATAAAAAAAAATGAGGCATTTCAAATTTATTGGATCTGCAAAACTCTGAAAACTTTTTGCAAAATAATATATAGACTAAATTCATATAATTTCATGCTTTATAATGGCAGGCACTTATTTTAGGATGCTTCATTGAACTACAGATATTAGAAAGTTAAAAAGTCTCTATACTCATTAATAATTATTTATCTGTTTGAATTTCTAGCTCTACAAAAACCATAATTTTGTATACTAAGACTTAGAGCTCTAGGACGGGAAATACATGTTTACTTTTTTTTATTTTGTGTTTTAATGGCATCATTTAAACTCTAATTATGCATGAAATTATATTGGATTTCTGACTAAATTCAGAGGAAGAAATATTTTAATGAATCATTCTTTCTTTGGTAAACATTTCTAAAACTGTATTGCTGATACAGCTCATCAACTAAACCTTATGAGAAATGAAATGTATGGAATGAAAACACTAATTAGCAAGATTTTCTATCCCTCATACACATGTGAAATTCCCATTAATGTCAATCACCAGGAAATGGCTTTCTCCGGAATCCCCCTGGGTAAGCATGTACATCTTCCCTTGCCTTTCCAATTAGAAACACATTTTTTTTCCCTTCAAATTGTCAACAAGCTGCATTCATTTTAGATCTAAAACTCTGGTTTCCATAAAAAGAGAATGTTACTTAAATGTTCAGATGAGATATCCTATATAATAAAGAGCTAATATGCTAATTAGACCAAACAGCAGAAGGACTGTCCAGATGACCTTCTGTATGAAGCCGGTTCTGCAAGGGCCGGCTGAGGCAGTGAGGGGCTGTGAGGGTTGGCTGAGGTTGGGAGGGCCAAGCCCCTTGCACGAACTTTATGCACTGGGCCTCTAGTATTTTATAAAAGGTAGTTTTTGAAGGTGATTTTAAATTAATTAGTTTTATAGTTGTTTTATATTCACTATACTGCATCATCTCTATAAATGAATTTTCCACTGAATAGTAGCCAAGATTTACCATTAGTTTCATGTAAAAGCAGCCTATTAGATTATTTTTTAAAAAGATATATTGTATTGATATTTTACAGAGAGGAAGAGAGAGAGATAGAGAGCTAGAAACGTCGATGAGAGAGAAACATCGACCAGCTGCCCCTTGCACACGCCCTACCGGGGATGTGCCCACCACCAATGTACATGCCCCTGACCGGAATCGAACCCGGGACCCTTCAATCCAGTCTTCAGACCGACGCTCTACCACTGAGCCAAACCGGTTTCGGCCTATTAGATTCTTTAAATGCTATTTTAAGTGATTATGTTGGGGCTGAGTACTGCAATGTAGATTATACAAGTGCTCCCCATAACCTAGAAACACTGCAATGCACTAATTTAATATATAATGTATTAAATACTGAGGCATTTCACCATGCTGTGGTAATGTGTAAAATTGGTCTCAATAGTACAAAATATAACAATGCTCTTGCTCAGGACAAATAAGAAGTAACAAAAATAAGCACTGTGCTCTACTGAAACACACATAATCCTTATTACCAGCTAACATTTAAATATGTAAAAAATATAAAAAATTTTGTCAACAAAGATTAATTTCTCTACAGACAGTAAAAATTATTTTCTAGATTCATATAACCTGTTTTATGTATTTCATGGGGGTATGTTAGTCAGTGTTCCCCAGAGAAACTGGATTCCCCAGAGAAAATATATGGAGCGAGAGAACTGACTTTTTAAAGGAACAGGCTCCCGTGGCTATGGAGACTGAGAAGTACAGTCAGCCATCTGTAAAATGGAGAAGCAGAACAACAGCATAAAATCCAACCTGAGTCCAAAATACCAAGAACCAGAAGCTGCCCTGTCCAAAGGCAGAAGATAGATGGACATGCCAATACAATTAGAGAGAGAATTTGCCTTTCTTTCTTAATTTTGTTCTATTCAATTTCCCAGTAGTTTGGATAATTGTCGCTCACATTGGTGAGAGTGGGTCTTCTTTACTTAGTCTACTGGTTCACATGTTAGTCTATTCTGGAAACACTCGATCCCTAATGTGGGGCATACAGGAGGCAGCCAATCAATGATTCTCTCTCAATGGCAATTAAGACTAGGTCATATTCAAATATTACCTCTGAATAAAGCAGGTTTTGTTTTAAGAAAGCCACTTATTAACCATAATGTGAAAACAGAATAATTAAATTTGTGTAGAAAATTAGTCAGGAAGGGTACTTAAAAACATTGATGGAATGAATAAAAATAAAAATCCTTACTTGTGAATCTAGTTTGACAATATCGTCTACAAATTACTGAGATGTTAATACAAAGATATTTAAGTTGGAAAAGTTTGTTTTAAGTTATTTTCTTTAAATTAGCACATTTTTACTGGATCTGGGAGGCCGAGGCATAAGGAGAAAACTAGAAGAATTTTTGGACTCAAAAGATAAGTGTATGAAGAATGATTTTCAGGAGCAGAAACAAAGACAACAGAAAAGGAGAAAATTATGGTCAACATTTATAAACTTAGTAAATATACGAGTGGAGAGTGAGAGAAACAGTAAAGTTAAGAATTGGATTTTCTGCCCTTAACTCTTTCCTGACAGGCTTTCTATATAGAAAGCAAGGCTGGTCGATCATAAATCAGATGTGCAAATTATGTTACACATTAAACTTAACAAGATTGGACCAGAGAGAAATTCAGGGGGTCTTTATGTTGTGGAAGAATATATATTAACCATGGTAATAGCCGATTTTAGAGATCATTTGTTTTTGTGAAAAGGATAAAAAAAAAAGTATACAATGTGTTTAAATGGTTGTGCTGATGTTCCATTTTGACAATAATGACAACACAATTGTGAAGGGGAATTGCTCATTTACAGACTGTAATGACAAATCTTAATCCAGCAATAGCTGCAAATGTACTCCATTACACATGTAATTGGCAGTAATCTGTATCTAAGCACTGGTCCAGAAAGACAACAGTTGAGGACAAAATTCTCATTTCCTAGACGTATTGTGTTCCTTGAAATAAATAGCCTAATAACTGTTGTTATTAAGGCATATATTCTTTTCTAACAATATTAATATGATTTTTTTACAACTTTCACATTTATATTTAACTATCTGAAAAGACTAGACATTTGGATTAATGAAATCATAGTCATTTATCTCGAGGTTAAGGATATATACACTACTTTGTAACACTAAAAAATGTTTATATTGGTCTGAGTTTAATGTAACATCATCTTTTACTGGAATGCTTTACCTTTAAATCAGTGTAATGTAATGAATGCTTCATAAATATTAAACCCATTGCCCACAACAGGTCAGTGTTATAACCAACTTCATGAGCATTTAAAAAAAAAGTGCTATAGCTATGAGAAACACTACAAGGAACAGGAAAATTAATGGAGACTATTTCTGGTGGCTACCATTTAGTCATGATTAGTCATTCTCTTTCTCTTAAAATTGGCAAATCTATGCCACACATGATCACAATACCAACAGTTTTATTTTCAGTGGTGTTTGTTTTCCTTTAAGATTACAGATGCTACTATTGTAATAACTATGCATGGTGACAGGTGGGTACTGGAAATATCAAGGGAAATACTACAGATCTAAAGATTGCCTAACCATTATGCAATACACTTGAAACAAATACAAAATGAAATTGAAGCAAACTGTAAATAATAAATAATTAAATTAAAGAAAAATTACAGATGCTTAAAGACACATTTCATACTCTCATGTTTTTTAAAACTATTTTCACAAGTAACAGATTCATGCATAAACTTGTAATTATTCTTTCTATGCAAGACCAGCATTTCTTCTATCACCTCCTTAATATAATCCCTGCTCCTTTACCCTGAGATAATCACATTCATTATTTTGGTGACTTATCTTTTCACTTATTTCTAAAGTTTTAAACACACACACACACACATTTTTTAAATACTTTTTAAAGTTAAAATGTGTGTATTTAAAAATACTAAGTATTTAATTGGAAAAACCTAAATACCTATAATTAAGGAAATGGCTGAAATATCGAGCATTTGTGATTATATTAACATTACAAAGTAGTATATAAAATTGATAACATTTAATAACTATTCAATGAAAAGAAAGTTTTTGGCACTGCTAACACAGAAAATATTTGTTATTTTTAAAAAAATAGTTTTACAATTCTTGTATATTTTATATATCCCTTAATGAATGCAAATAATACTAAGAGATGCTTATGCATAATTAGGTAGAGAGTTTGTGTTGAGACAATGGCTATTTTGTAGGACAGGGGGCTAGATACTAAGTTTAAGTCAAATAATAGCATGCTTAATACCTTTGTAAAAGTATTTTTCTCTCTCCTCTTTCCCCTCTTTCTCGTTTTATTTCCCTTTTTTACAGTAGATATTCTCTGGAAGTTGAATCAAGAGATAGGTATGGTCATAGATAGCTACTTAAAAAATAAATTTGGAGTCCATGTTGAAGTTAGATCACGTGACAGGAAAACAAGTTAGAAAATCATTGTAATAATATATGTGAGAAATGGTGAAGAACCAGTTCAGCTACCGGCATAGTAATGTTAAAAAAAGTTTATATTGGTCTGGTGAAAGTCAAAATGTTACTGTCAATAATATGCACAACAATAATAGTAGAAATTAAACTATAGTGTGTCCCCTAAACTGTATAGATACTTTGAATGATTATAAAGTCAGTGTCTGTTAACCTACAGTTTATTTTCAAAACTTAAAAGATTCTACAAAAATGAATTTTTTTTTTGTCAACACCCATTTTCAAACTGACAATTGTTCTGGTCCAAGCACTGCTGATAATGTGAAGGTAAGGAATCAGAAACATCAGTAATCATTTTGTTCAGTATTTGTGCACTCTCAATTTTTCAAGTATTGCTGTTTTTGTACCATAAACTTTATCTTTTATATATCCTTATAAAAAAGTCTAGTGAATACATTTTCTTTGTTCAAAGCTTAGTGTGGCTTCACCCATTATTTCAAATCAGTTAAAGCTGAAAAGGAGTGGATTAGCTGTTAAGTGGTTTACCAGCTGTTAAAGTGTATATACACACTTTGAATAATTATAAAGGCAATATTTGTACTACAACTGTGTTGTCAAACTTCCAGTAACTTTTTAAAAAATATATATTTTATTGATTTTTTTACAGAGAGGAAGGGAGAGGGATAGAGTGCACTGACCACCAGGAGGCAGATGCTCAATGCAGGAGCTGTCCTCTGGTGGTCAGTACACTCCCACGGCCAACCTTCTGTGGCCGACCAACCTCCCATGCCCCCTCACTCAGGCTGGCTAGCTGGCCCTGATTACCCTGATTGGGATTAAGTGAGATGGCCCCAATCTGCTGGGAGGGAACCCACTTGTGCACAAATTTGTGCACTGAGCCTCTAGTAAACTCATATCTGCCAATGGTACCATGATAATTTGATGGATAAAGAACAGGTTTTTTATATTTTTTTTCTACAAATGATGCTGTGAAAATTGGATATCCACATTACTCTATTAGTTCAGAAGCTTAACTTGGATATATACAAACTCTCATTTACTAATTTACAGACTATGGGTTGAGCATGTTTGGGATGGGAAATATGATGAGCATGATATTAAACTTGATAGTTTTGAGATACTAAATATTTAGCTTTGTGAAAATGATGACTAAGAAAATGGATACATGAGTCTGGAATCTGTCCCAACTATTTCTTGGACTGGTTTCAAGCACCTGCAAAATTTGAATCTGATAGAATTGTTTTTCAAGGGGGAATTCAAACTTAGAAAAAAAAATAACAAAAGAAGGAAAACTAAACAACACTATTGGAAGGCAAAACAAAGCTATAGAAAAGAATCCATGGTTTGGCACAAGAAAAGATAACTCAATGAAACTAAATGGAGTGTTCAGGGACAGATAAAATAACAATAATATAAAGAGCCACAAATTCATCCATATATATATAAAAGCCTAATATGCTAAGTGCCCAACCATTCAGTTGACTGTTTATCAGTAGCTATTACGCACACTGACCACCAGGGCGCAGATGCTCTGACTGGTGGGTTAGCTTGATGCTGGGGTTTGGCCTGGGTGAGACAGGCTTGATATGCCCTGGAGCCAACCACCTGCAGTCCCTCCCCAGGCTCTAAAATATTTCTTCTAATTAATTTCCTTTCAATGTGCACAAATTTGTGTACCTGGCCTTTAGTTAGCAAATAATGATCTGAAGATGATCACTCTACACCTGCTAAACTGGTAATAATTAGAAATCTAGGAAATGCTAGTTGTTGGCAAGAGTCTGGCAGAGATATAAATGCTGAGCATATAGCCATTCTAGAGAAAAATTTGATACAACTCAGTCAAATTAAGAACAAGCATACCTGTTGCTTTTCCCAGAGAGAGTGTCCCATAGCTATGAGATGAGACATAAGGAAGGACATGGGGAGTTGGATGTAAGGTTGATATCTTATCCCTGCCTAGAGTAGGGGAGGAACTCCAATGTGGCACCATTTTTTTGAGCTTGCATGTCTCCACACAAGCAGTGTTGACAAGCTTATCCCCACTCTGACTCAAGCCTTAGCAGAATGGCCCTTGGCTTTACCCGGGACATAGAGAAATAGGTATATTGTGAGTAGCTGTCACAAGGCCCTTGTGTGAGCTAGAGAAGCACCCTATTTTGTGGTTGGCAATTTCTTATGCATTCCATTAGTTTTAGGGGAGCATGGGGTATGTCACTCTGTCAATGTCCCTTCGGTACATGTGCAGGCTACAAGTCACCTAACTATAGTATAGAATTGGATCCTCCATAACTGAGTGGCCCATTGCTTATGTCTGACACAGTGTTTCCCAAAGTGTGGTACGCGTACCCCCAGGGATATGGGAAGAGTTTGGTGGGGGTACGCGTTGCACCGGAGTTTGGTGGGGATATGCACTGCACCGTGCTTTGCTGCGCCTAATTCTACGCTCTCATGAGTCAAGTCAAGACAGTCTTGTGAGGCGTGAGATGGTCCGGTGTGCAAATAAATGTTATTTATAATATAACTTTTATTTATATTTTATTATGAATAATTTTTTTTCATTTATTATTATTTTGTGTATGTACCAAAAAAAAGAAAAAATAAATATATTTTGATTGTTGTTAAAATACATCCTTTTTTTTTTTCTTGACGAGGGTTACTCAGCATTACAAAAATTATCGAAGGGGTACACGTATGTCAAAAGTTTGGGAAACACTGGCTTATGACATCTGTCATTTGGTCAATCCACTTCATTCATTTCTGTGGGCCACAGGTAACTGAAATCCTGCTTATCTTGCTTCTGCTGTGTGTGTTTGGTCTTATTGCACCCTGTCCTTACTGAACAAAGCTATGGCAGACTGGTAGGCCAACCGATTAGTCACTGCTACTTAGGGAATCTTTGATTCCTTGACAGATGGTGGACAGGTAAAAAATGGTAGATACACACTAAAAAATATAAAGCAGTTAGAACCAATATGTTATATATTCACAAAGCAACATTGATAGATCTTAAAATACAGAATATCAGGTAAAATAAATAAAATATAGAATGAAATAAAAGGGAGTAAAAAATAAGTTAAATGAAATGAGAGAGGAGCTCAGTATCTACATCGCTTTGGAAATGATTTACTCCATCTTCTACATTTGAAATTTTAAAAACCAAAATAAAGTACACATAATAGCAACAAGAACTGAGCAATTGCTGAAATAAATATTGTTACTAGACAGAAAGTATTTTGTAGTGCTTTTAGGAAAAGAAAATCAACCCTAGTTATTAACTCCTAGTGCTATAGTCAGGAGCCAGGCCTTTATGTCTCATTTATCCATACCCTTGAGCAATAAACTTCTTAGAAATTAAATATCTTAATTACAAGTTCAGTTACCCTGTGGGTTAATAGGTTAGTTAACTACTGGGTTCTTTGGTGAGGACTTATTCCTTAGAGGGGAGATTTATTCTCTTTTTAAAACCTTAAAATGCATCATACTCTTCCCATCTTCCGTTACTGCCAGGTTGTTTACCTAAAATCCTTACAACAGAGTCTGCAAGGAAGATTCTAAAATGATTTGCCTTTCTGAAGAAAGCTATCCTTGATTCTGTCCAGGCTGAATTCCTGTCTTGGGCTATGTTGTACATTAGCTGGTACTTACCTGCTGTGAGAGATGAAAAAAAACACAGGCACAGAACTCACTGATAGTGCAACCACCTACACAGTCAAGGAACTGGAAAAAAAAAAGTTAATGTATTCATTTAGAGAAATACTACCTTAAAATACTTCAAACAACTTAAGCAGTGAAAGTGCTGTGTTTTATTGCCAGAGATGAAAGATTTGCTTAAAAAAGCCTAGATTTAAATTCTGAGGCTGGCATTTTCAAGTTGTTTGGCTTGATTTAAATTCGAGCAAGTAAATTTAAACTCTCAGAATTTCAGTTGCCTCAGCTTTGGGAAATGGATAATAACGTATGAATCACAAGACCATCTAAGACACAAATGAGAAAATAAATGTAAAATATTTTTAATAAATTGGAATAAGTTTTACACAGATTAGATACATATATGAATATATAATATATTAAAATATTCATTGTGTGTATGTGTGTGTGTGTGTGTATGAGAGTAATGAAATAAAAACAAGCACTTTGAAAGGCAACAGCATGTTTTTTTTATAAAACCAAAGTCTGTTATAGGCTAAATAAGGACAAATGCATAAAACGCTAGGAAAGTGGTATTTTCCCTCGACACAGAAAATAACCATGAGCAAATAAGCAGGAATTGATTCCACATTGTGTCAAATTTTCAGTAACTCTTAAAGTTAATTTTGTATTTCTTCTCTTATAATATTTCAAAGGACAGAGAATGTGTGGGATAAAGTGGCATACGTAAACAAGGTTATTTAAAATAAATTTAAAAAAAAGGTGTTCAATCACTTAATTGCCCTAGAAAATGCAAATTATATTTAAGCTGGTCACTTTGTTAATGCAGTTTTCCCAGATTAAAAGCATCACTTATTGCATGTATCTCCAATAGAAACAAAGGTCTTCTCATCCCTTGCCTAGCTGCCAAGAGTATAGGTATGTCTTAGTATTTGCTTTATTTCCATTCAGTCTTTCTCTTCCTATTCCATGTAGACTCATAGAAAACAAAAGCACAATCCTACCCATCAGTCATTTAAACAGATCAGTGTAAGATTCTAGTATATACACATTCACAATGGCTAAAAACAAGCTTTTGTGTGGTAGAAGAGAGAGAGAGAGAGAGAGAGAGAGAGAGAGAGAGAGAGAGAGTGTGTGTGTGTGTGTGTGTGTGTGTGTGTGTGTGTGTGTCTGGGCTGTTTTCAGCACCTTGTCTTTTCCAAATCTCACATGAACCACTTGAAAAACTCCTGGCTCATAAGTAAGGTCATAAATGCCAGAAATGTGTGAGGGCAGAAGCTTTTGCAAAGAAAAAACAATTTGATGGGTGACTGGATAAGATTCCAAATGAGAAATAGCAAGTTCCCCGGCAAAAACAACAGGGGGAGCAGAGCAAAAGAAGCAGCTTTACAGCGCGTTAAATCACTGAGATTGATCTTGCCACTTACGGAACACTGGAGAGGAATCCCAGTTCAGACAACTCCAAATTAAAATATATTCATTTCATTAACGAGAGTTTGAAATATAGATATTAATTCTCACCGAAGGATATTTTTTATTGATTTTTAAAGAGGAAAGGAGAGAGACAGAAACAACAGGTAAGAGAAACAATGACTGATTGTCTGTCATTTGCACCCGACTGGGGATCAAACTTGCAATCTAAGCATGTGCCTTCACCATGAACTGAATCCACAACTTTTTTGTATGGATGACGCTCCAACTAACTGAAACACCTGGCTGAACTATTTTTATTTATTATTTGCATTTTATTTAAATGTTGCCTTTGTCTTTATTCTCTTTCTATACTACCACAGCTATTGGTATTTAAAATCTTCAATAAATCTTTAATGAAAGACTGACTTATAGTAACAAATATTCCAGTTTAGATGAGTTTTTCTTCAGAGAAAGATGGGCAGAGGACTGAAATCTGCTTGCACTTGACTCCTAGACTGGTTTTTACTGCTTGTGAGGTGAAAGAGGTTAGGGATCAGGCAGGGCTGTGTTCCTGAGGCACTTGCAGTGACGCTGGGCCAAAATGCATTTCCTTAGGAGGTTCTGAGAATTGCGCATGCCTTCTCTGTGGAGGGGGGGTCACTGCCTCTTCATAAACCCTGGTTCTGGCACTGAGCCCTCCAGCCTGTGAGCCTCCAGGACACATGCACTCTTATAAGACATTTGCCAAATATGAAGCTTCTCTAGGGAGTTTGTTACTGATGTATGAGAAGAAAGAGCCCGTGTAGACAGCAGCCTGCGTCAGAATAACATGTAAACCTTTCTTTGCTTGATTTCTACAAACATGTGGGTTGGAGAGGGAGTCGCCAGGTTTCCAGTTGCTCAGCTACAGAGAGTACTTTATTTGCAATTTTATGTGCTTTTAAATGTGATCCTGTCCTCCATTTACTACAATAAACTCAATTTTGTTCTTTCTCCAAACTATTATTTTTCTAGAATTTGTAGCGCAGAAAATGGTAAAGGAACAAAACTATTTATAATTCAATGAAAGGTATAAGATTGCAAATTTGGTTCTCAGTTACTGTAATATCAAGCTTTTAAGGTTCTCTCTCTCTCTCTCTCTCTCTCTCTCTCTCTCTCTCTCTCTCTCTCTCTCTGTGTGTGTGTGTGTGTGTGTGTGTGTGTGTGTGTGTGTGTGTGTTTTAATATATCCAAGGTGCCCGAGTACATTGAAAATTATTGTATCTGTGAATACCCGCTTCTGCAGAAGAGCTTCCTGAGGCTCGTGCTGCTGTGGGCTCCATGGGCAGCAGGCCATCTGCAACCTGCAGCACACCACCCCTCCATAGCCTGTGTGCTGCTCACAAAGTGTTATCCAGTGTTTTTTTTTTAAATATATTTTATTGATATTTCACAGAGAGGAAGGGAGAGAGATAGAGAGCTAGAAATGTCGGTGAGAGAGAAACATCGACCAGCTGCCTCCTGCACATCCCTATCAGGGAATGTGACCGCAACCAAGGTACATGCCCCCGACCGGAATCGAACCCGGGACCTTTCAGTCCGCAGACCGAAGCTCTACCACTGAGCCAAACCGGTTTTGACTATTCTCCAGTTTTGATAGAAAGGCTTCTATTCTTGTTGTTGTTGCTAATCCTTGCCTGAGAGGATTGTTTTTTCAGAGAGAGGGGAAGGGAAAGGGAGAGACAGAGAGAGAAGCATTGATGTGAGAGAGACACATATATTGGTTGCCTTCTGCACAGGTCCCAAAGGGAGGGTCCGGGGGGGGATCTAGCCTGCAACCAAGGTACATGCCTTTGGGACCCTTCAGTACACAGGCCATCACTCTATCCACTGACCCAAACCAGCTAGGGCAACAGGAACCTAATTTGATTCCTCTCATCACTCAGCCTCCCACACCACCACATACCATTATTTCATTGCAGTTGCTTGCCAGAGTGTTGCTCTCAGTTCCCCTCGCCAAGTTTTTTATTCTGATCTCAGTAGTTTGTGGGATGATCCTTTCTGTTTGTGTGTCCTGTACTAAAATCAGGTAAAATAGTATTTACTAATAGTTCCCCTCAGCCTTTTACCAAGTATACTGCAAGTATTGGAAGATAAAATGTTCATGTAGTTCAGGGGTAACTGTAGGCTTCTCTCACCAAATATTGGATAATTCTTAGGTGAAGTATGGCTAGAATACCGTGGTCTCACCCTAGAATGGATTGCATTTTACTTCATTTTCCTGGTTCCAGATGCTAGGGCAGCACTGTATATTCTGGATCCTATCTATACTAATAAAAGGTTAATATGCTAATTAGACCAGGAGACCTTCCAGACAAAGAATGTTGGCTGGGCCTAGGCACAGGCAGTTAGGGGTGATGAGGCCAGGAGGGGAGGGCAGTTGGGGGTGATCAGGCTGGGGGGAGGGTTAATTGGGGGTGAGTAGGCCAGCAGACAGGGTGATTAGGGGTGATCAGGCAGATAGGCAGGTGAGCAGTTAGGAACTAGCAGTTGTGGATTGTGAAATGGATGCCTGACTGCCAGAAGTCAGACATCCCCTGAGGCACCCCAGATTGGAGAGGGTGCAGGCCAGGCTGAGTCCCCCTGCCCCTCTGAGCACAAATTTTGTGCACCAGGCCACTAGTGTTTATATAAATGAGAAGAGTTACTTCCTAGTATAAGTACTTTGCTTTCCATCATGTACTGTCAGTGTACGCTTAGAGAAATTTCAGCTCCAGTCAGGAAGAAAGGATATATGCATTATTTTGAAAAATGTGAAAACCCTTCTCTCATTTCTATCAATTTGAGTCTCACCCAATTGATTCTTACCTCTCAAGTTACCCTTAGAAGGCATCACTCTTTCTTCCAATCTCTACTATCTCTTCTTTGAGTTCTTCTTTTAACCATCTTCTTCCCTAGCTGCAAATAAATATTACCTGTCCTTTGTGTTATCCAAGAGCATGTTTCCTATCAATCTTATAATGATTGCACTGAAATTAAACAAGTGGCTTCTCCTATGCGATATACTTCACTTGAGTTAAAAAGCTAGAGTGACAACCTTTGTGGATGATATATTTGGGGGATAGTCTCCCAATTTATTACCCATAGAAAAATGCTAGTGCTTAGAAAGATTGTATATGTGGAAGTCAGGGAAGTGATGAAAGAGTAGTGTGGAAGCTGTGGGAAGTGAGGAAGGGCAGATGCATGGAGACAAGCTTTTGTCTGTGATCAGTAAAAGGTGACACACAAGAGCGGCTTGATTTATCCTCTATAATAGAAGCCTAATATGCAAATCGACGAAACAGCAGAATGACCAGTTGCTATGATACACACTGACCACTGGGGGCAGATGCTCAATGCAGAAGTTGCCCCCTGGTGGTCAGTGCACTCCCAGAGGGAAAGTGCTGCTCAGCTAGAAGCCGGACTCACAGCTGGCAAGCACAGTGGCCGTGGCGGTCCACTGCGGGAGGGTGGTAAGAAGCCAGGGGTCCTGGACTGTGAGATCCCTGGACTGTGAGAGGGAAGTCTGACTGCCAGCTTAGGCCCAATCCCAGGGCGTTCACCAAGGGGTCCTGGACTAGGAGAGGGCGCATGCCCACAGTCCCATTCTCTCTGCTCTGTAACTGACCACAATGGCTGAGTGACTCTATATTGCATACTGTACCCTCCCCCCCCCCCCCCCCAGGAAACTGTGAGTATAATAAACCTTTGAAAACTTTTCCAATTTCTCTGCCTTGATCTTCATCTGGCCTACTGTATCTCACTCATTATGATATTGTTCAAACACTTAAACACAAGCTCTAACTATCATTTGAAAATATATGGATTTAAATGGTCAACATAGAAATAAAATTAAATGATCCTATGTGGAATTATAGTATTTTTCTGAGAAGATAGTGAAAATTGGCTTCTCTTTCTTTGCAGTAAATCAGGATAATATGATAACAACAAATAGAGCTCAAAATGATTTGTTCTGTTAGCAATGACCTCTCTGTGTACTACACCCTGTGGAGCATATACAGGCATTGTAAATGAAATGAAAGAAGTTTGTTTGTAATAATTATGAGATTCATTTCCTCACACTTTGAACAATGAAAAAAATTTTACTTGCCAATTTTCAGATAGGAACCAGTTAAAAGGAAGGGTGTACTGAAAAATGTCAAAAGTCACAAGGGTATTTCAGGTACCTATGTCATTAATTTAAATCAAATTGACTGTAGTCTTGTTTGTATAACTGACTCTGTAGACAATGTATAACTGACTATACTGATCCTCATATTATATCACCTTTATCATATAAATAAAATTTTGAAAATAACATAATTAAAATGATAAAATAAGTATCTACACTAATAAATGAGAAATATGTAAATTAACCATAACTTTGTGATGCCTACTAGCCAATCAGGACTGAGTATGCAAATTAGTGAATGTGGTCAAATAAATTGAAAATGACAATGATAAAACTAATGCATCTTTCTATTATGTATCAGCAACATCAGTAAAGTTCTGCTCTGTACCTTGACTATTACATTGATAGAAAACAATAAAGCCTAATTCAAAACTTTCCTCTATGAGAAAGTGACATGGTGTTGCTAAAATTAAAAGAAAAAAACTGGAACATTTACTAACTTCCAGAGTAAACAAAAGGTCGAAAGAGGAAATGGCCCACTGGGAACTGCTTTTGGCATGCAGATTAATTACACTCACCTGTTATTGGGCTGGGAGATGAAAGGGCAAAAGGTGGAGAAACCTACAGCAAAAAAGGTTCATTGTACTTTAATAGATGCTCTTCAATGACATGGAAAGTCAGAACACCAGGGAGACCAGGCACAAGCACACTCTCTTCCTGGAATGGATTTGAGGTCCAGCACAAAGCAATAAATAGAATACGTTCTTGTTATACAACATCTCACCAAAGAGGCAGAGCAATATCATATCCTAGTATCTATAACTGGGCAAAAGTTAAGTTCCTTTTCAACTTATCTTTTGAATCAATAAATGATAAAAGGCAGTGGTGCCAGAAATGAAGTTTTCCAGGAGTAAAATTTTCACCCAATAATTTTATATTACTTAGTTATTTTTCATGTGCAGAAAGAGGATATTGAGGACCAGCTGTAATTATAAGAAATATTAAACAAGCTCTGTTAACCACGATGGTTCTGTTCTGATTAGGGAAAGTACATTCTAACCTGGCGGAGAGTCCTATATCCTGGGACAGGGGAGCTGACATTGGAATGCAGTCCATCCTCCTTTCCAGAGACCTGCCTATCATTATGGGAAGTTTTACAACCTGGTGGCTGAAACAATCCAGTCCAGGAGGCACCCAATCTTTGATAACCCCAGCCCTTATTGCCTGTACTCTGGTGGGGGTGCCCAGAGGCACCTGCCCTCTGCAAAAACCCCTATCCCAAGGTCACATGACTTATAACCTGTAATAATTATACCTTACTTTCCCATACCTGTAATTCCTACTTTCCAGCATAATCTTTGTCCTTCTACACAATATAAGCAGCTGGTTTATGGGGAAAGGCAGACCAGATTTTTGTGGATGACCAGCTGCTCTCCCATTCTGCTGGCATATTGGAATAAATGTTCATATAGGATTCAACCCTGTCTCTGCTTAATTGGCCCAAGTAGTGACAGGCAGCCTGGACCCCCTTGGTTGTTTGGTTATATCAGAGCATATGCATATGGTAAATCTGTCTAAAAACAATGACTAATTAGCAATACAAACAAGATATATACAGATGACTACTTTAATTTATTTACAAAACACACTTCAACAAGGAAGTTTAAAGGGTATAATATAAAACAATGCCATTATAATTATGGGTAACAACTTCTGGATTATATTAGAAAGTGAAAATTGCTGAAACCGGTTTGGCTCAGTGGATCCAGCGTCAGCCTGCGGACTGAAAAGTCCCGGGTTCCATTCAGGTCAAGGGCATGTACCTTGGTTGCGGGCACATCCCCAGTGGGGTGTGTGTAAGAGGCAGCTGGTCGATGTTTCTCTCTCATTGACGTTTCTAACTCTCTTTCCCTCTCAATTCCTTTCTGTGTAAAATCAATAAAATATATTTTTTTAAAAAAGGAAGTGAAAATTGAGGAGAAACAGTGAAGAATAACATATTGAATTCAAGGTAGTGGACAGAGCTGAATAATTAATAAAAATACATAACATGGAAATCATGAAAGTTAATATGCAAGTATAAAGGCTAAATAATTATAAATTAGAGATGATAAGTGAATATCACAGAATTAGTACATTAAAATAATACAGGAATGTGAAGATTAACATACACAAGTAGAAGCAAACTTGTGAAACATTATGGAAACATATAAAGATCTTTTTATTAATATGTTATATTTCAGCATGAAAAATTGGCAGTCATAATTCCTTCTGAACAATAGAATGTAGCCATAAAGTATGTAACTAATAATTTTCAGGAATAAAAAGAAAATAAAACAAAACATATAATCATAGGTTTTAGCATTCCAGTCTAAGACTTCAGCATGTCAACACATTAAAATTTAATTATATAGTCATAAATAAAATTATATTGATGTTCAAATAATAATAAGCAAGTATTTCTAAGTACTTGTTAGGTGCCGAGAGAAGTTTTGATGCAGAAAGAAAATTTATTGTTTGATTACAGAGCATATTCCTCTTTTTTATTATTATATTTTAATCAAGTAGGGAGTTTACATCTTTTTCTTTTATATTCTAAACGACAAGATCAAGTTTGTTGGAAAAAACTCATGAGCTTAAACTGAAGCCTAGTAACCTCAAACATATTGTCAGATAGTGAAATAGAAAACCTAAGCATTTATTTGAAGCATGAGTAACAGTGAAAAAGGTAAATGTCATGAAAATAAAAGTCAGTTTTTGATCTGAAGACTCTTCCTCATGTTAAAAAAGGAAAATATTATTTTAAAAGAGTTAATATGTTGACATTTAGGAGTGGTAGACATTTGCTTTATTTAGCACACATTACACATTTGGTCCTTTTAGCAACTATATAGGTTAAGCATATTATTATTCTCATTTTACAGATGAATGAACTGAGGCACAAGAGATAAAATAACCTGTCAATTTCACATAGCTAGCAAGTGGCAACAGTAGACATAAAGCCTGGGCTCGGGATCCTTGGTATATACTCATAACAAATCCACTGGAATTAATACTTCCCATGCAAAATAACATAATGTAATTTAAGAAAAAATGTCAAAATAAATATATGTTAGTGTCAAGTCTATAAAGTATCCAATCTAAGTACAGAATATACTTAATTTATCCACAATACTTTTGGAGAAGGTTATTGATTTTGGAGAAAGTCATTTCTAAAGGTATGGTTGACTTTCAAGAAGCTTTTTCATCATTAAGTCTATAATTTCATATATTCAGACATCCCTGCTTTCAAAATAATGTCTGGTCTTAACAATGATTGATATTTTTTAATGCTCTAAACCAAAATAACATAACTTGTCTTATTGCCCCTTTTAAGTGTGGTTATGCTCTGCTTTCCTAAATATCTAAACTATATAGTATATTTTAGTTATTACAAAATGTTTATACATATGATTTCTTGAAGGTTCTTAAAAACAAGGAGCATATTTTTTTAATTAGCTAAGAAATAAATGTTTAAATACAAAAAATATTTTCCAAAATAGTGTCAATTCTGTCTCTATTGATGTTTGCTACTTGGGCAATCACAATGAGTTGAATACAATATGACCTGTTTGAGGCTATTAAAACTGGGATGTTTCTTCCCGCTGATGATTTACAGGCTTTTGTATCCCTGTGTAAAAGATCTGATGAACATATGGGCAACAGTTGTTTTTTTTTGGTTATTCTGAAATGTCTGGTTCATCTCATTAAGAAGGAATGATGTCAAGAGTTATAATTTTTGCTAAGTTGTGAGCTTTTGAAAGATGATGACTTGATCAAACTTCAGATGTTAGGTCATGAAAATTCTGTCAATTTTATAAGATTTTCTTCAAAGAGACTTTAGTTTGTTCCTTTGGAATAATCTAAATAAAACCTCTTTGGTTTTCCATTATTGGCTCAATTCCATTTCTCATTCTCTCCTATAGCATAGCCTCACATTTAGCCTCTTGGCTTATGAATTTAGAATCTTACATTGCTTTATTTCATGGTCCAACTCTACCTTTGCCAGTCCTTATCCTGGTATTGTCCTGGTCCTGAAAATCAGAAAACTGTAATTCAATGCAACTGGCCTGTTAGGAAGTGTCTGTTGTCTTACTTGTTTCTAGCAACTTCCACAAAAGCTTTATCCTGGGAAGAGTTCAGGTTGCTAGTTTCAGAAGACACCTGCTCTTTAAATTAAGATCATTGTCTAAAATGTTGACAGTTTTATGCATTCATATTGAGGTGATTACTTAAAATGTAGTTTATAATAGAAAACACTTCCCCACAGAAAATGATTGAAGAACTAAAGGTTAAAATTGCTGTGATTTTAAAATTTATTTCAGTATCATACATTAGCATGGAACCAGAAAAAAAGTATTTTGTCACATTCAGAACTTTAGGAAGATTTCTCTCTGAATAAAGTGTTGGATAAACTTTCTTATGTTAACTGCCAACAGTTTTAAAGCTGATAATGAAGCTTGGACACTTATTCCTTTAGCAAAAGCCAGAAGTTTAAACTATGCAAGCCATGGTACTATGAGAAGAAATTCTTGCTTTGACCAGACCTAAGAATAAAACTCAATTTCTTTTACCTTTTCTTGCTTTCTTTTCAGACCTACTGACAGAGTCCTTCTTGCTTATTCCAGAAAGCCTTACTAGATGAGTAATAATTATTTTGGTGTTATGGGCCCTGGCATTTGGATGAAATTTTCATAGAATTCCAAAATATATCTATATATCTATATCTATATCTATATCTATATCTATATCTATATCTATATCTATATCTATATCTATATCTATATCTATATCTATATCATCTATCTATCTATCATCTATCTATCTATCTATCATCTATCTATCTATCTATCTATCTATCTCATCTATTATCTATCTATCTATCCCACATATCTCTCCATCTAAAAAGAGAGGCACTTCAGCAAAGAGTCTGTCACACCACTCTGATATTTGTCTCAGATTTACCCCCTACTATGTACAGTGGGTCAAAAGTAGGTTTAGAGTTATGAATATGAGGGACACATAATTTATTCCTATGTTATTAATCATTATATTATATTCCATACAAACAACTGTACACCTACCTTTACTCCATCTTTTATATCTGCTTGTACAACAGAAATACGTTTAAAAAATTGAATTTTTTCACTAAATAATATTGTATCCCTAAATGTTTGCATTCAGTCTTCAAATCCCACTCCTTAATCGCTCACTTTGGCTTTTACCCACACTGCTTCCTGGTCTTAGTCTTACCAAAGCTATTGAACTGTGGTAAGCTCCTTGTAGTTGCAAGCAGTGTCTATTCTTCTCTCAGCCCACCAGCCCACCAGCTTTGCCCTGCTAACTCCTGATTATCCCATGTCTCTGCTCTCTATTTGTTCCCCATGTTGCACCAAAAGCCCTTCCTATTGCTCCATAGCCTCTTCTCCTTCATCTGCTAACAAATTTCACCACATTTTATTGCTATGACCTGCTTACTTTTCTTTTTTAAAAAATATTTTATTGATATTTTACAGAGAGAAAGAGAGAGAATAGAGAGCTAGAAAAGTCGATGAGAGAGAAACATCGACCAGCTGCCTCCTGCACACCCCCCACAGGGGATGTGCCCACAAGCAAGGTACATGCCCTTGACCGGAATCAAACCCGGGACCTTTCAGTCCGCAGACCGACACTCTACCACTGAGCCAAACCGGTTTCAGCTGCTTACTTTTCTTAATCCTATCAGAGATGAGTACTATGAGTCCTGGGCTGAGAGCAATTTCTTCTTTTCAGAACTCTAAAGGTTCTAGTCAATAAATATATGTTGAATTAGTGAGTCATCAATTTTAATGGAACACTAGTCATCAAATTAATTGTTAAAACACATGGATCTGGAAAGAGGAAATATGATTAATTCATCTTTGAAATTTTCACAATTTACCTCTCCTTTCTCAGCAGAAGTGGAAGTAGAGTGTTTTCCCAAAATGGGAGGAAAATATACTTGACCTTAGTGTCCTGTCAAGGAGAAGCTAGGGATTAGCTTTCAAGATTGAATTTTCTCTATCATAATCCCTTCTTTTTCCATCATAGAGAGAATAATAGCCTGTCTGCCAGTTTCTCATCCAAATCCTAAAAGTAAGCATATCATTTGTGCTCCTCTCCCAATGCCATAATATTAAATGAAGAATTCTTTCATTCCTGGGAAAGCTGACAGAAACAGAAAATTCATTCTGGCAATACTAATCAGTTGACTTTATTCCTAAAAGTGAAATGTCATCCTGGGATCATCAAATATTCAAAGAACATTAGTAGCAAAAGCAAATAAACAAACCATAAATGAACATTTAGAATGACCGAAGAGAAAATAATGAAAAATTTAGAAAGAAAATTTTAATGATTTTATAAAAATAAAATATCACTGATAGAAGAAAGAAGAGACTTTCAGAAGCATCTATTTTTGCTCCTAACAATTTAACATTTAAAATAAACTAAAAATATAAATTATTAATAATAAACAACCTTTCAGTGCATATAGGAGGGAAGAAACAACTATTTATGAGAGGGGAGAGTACAATACCCAGAGATCCTTTGAAAATCCCATATCTTATGAAAAAGATATTGGCTATTTTCCATATAGTCTTTCTAGCAGCTGGAAGATGTAAAACCTATAAACCCAGAATTAGTTTTCCCAAAATATATTACTACAGAATCTGAGCCATTCCAAATCCCTAAAATAGCTTATATTGCTTGTAACAAAGGATTTGACAAAACCATGAGATATTCTTCTACAAATGGTATATGTGTCTCAAATAAATAAATCGTATCTCTTATTTCTTAATATTTCTATTAGAAATTATTTTTAAAGCCTAAGTATCATTAACTCAAATGAAGGGGAAGGTAGTTTGTAATATGAACAGGTACTCAAGAAAGTAGTACCAAATAACTAAGTTCTAGTCAAAAGAACCCCTTCTTTGTTCAGGTGATGACCTAAAATAGTACTCAGCAACACATAATTTCACCTTTGAGTAGAAGCTGACCAACCTACAACTCCATTCATAGGAGCCAGAATGCTGTTCCTCAAAAGGCTGTTACCACCACATTAATCCATCACCAGAAAAAAATCTCTATTTTTTAACTTTATTATTAGGAGTAGGAGTATAGAGAGTTAAGATCTTGGTTTCTCCTTAAAACATATAATTCGTTTTACTCACAATGCTTAAATTTACAGGTGTCCTTTCTTTTTTAGAGTGTCCAAAATGGGGACTTCTTAATTCATTTGGACCTTGTGAGTGTCTAAGATTTTGATGTTTTGTGTTTTTTTGTTTTGTTTTGTTTTTTAAATATATTTTATTGGTTTTTCACAAAGAGGAAGGGAGAGGGATAGAGACCTAGAAACATCGATGAGAGAGAAACATTGACCAGCTGCCTCCTGCACACCCCCTACTGGGGATGTGCCCACAACCAATGTACATGGCCTTGA
Organism: Vespertilio murinus; assembly: GCA_963924515.1. Lineage (NCBI taxonomy): Eukaryota > Metazoa > Chordata > Mammalia > Chiroptera > Vespertilionidae > Vespertilio > Vespertilio murinus. Next base: position 44,763,547 of record OZ004707.1, read on the forward strand.
CCGGAATCGAACCCAGGACTTTTCAGTCCACAGACCGACGCTCTACCACTGAGCCAAACCGGTTTCAGCTTGGTGTTGTTTTTTTTTAATGTATTTGGGTGCTCCTATATTGGGTGTGTATATGTTTACCAGAGTTATATCTTATTGTTGGATTGCTCCCTTTAGTATTATGAAGTAGTGTTCCTTATCTCTTGTTATGTCCTTCACTTTGAGATGTAATTTGCCAGACATAAGTATTGCTACCCCAGCCTTTTTTTAAAAAATACTTTTTCATCCCTTCACTATTAGTCTGTGTGAGTCCTTTTTATATGAGGTAGGTTTCCTGTAGACAGCAGATATATGGGTCATGCTTTCTTATCCACTCAGCTACCCTATATATTTTGATTGGGGCATTTAATTCATTTACATTTAAAGTTATTATTGATAGGTACTTGTTTGTCACCATTTCCATTCTCTATGCCAGTGTTCCTTCTTCATTTCCCATTTCTTCTTTTGACAGCAGACCCTTTAGCATTTCTTGAATTGCTGGTTTGGTAGTAATAAAATCCCTTACTCCCCCTCTATCTGTGAAGCTCCCAATTTCATCCTCAACCTTGATTGAGAGCCTTGCATGGTACAGTATTCGTGGACCCAGACCCCTCCTCTGCATGATCCTGTATATCTCATTCCATTCCCTTCTGGCCTGATGTGTTTCTGTTGAGAAATCAGCCACCAATCTGATGAGAGATCATTTGCAGGCAACTCTCTATTTCTCTCTGGCTAAATCCAAAACTGTACTTTGTTGTTGGTGTTTGCCAATTTAATTATAATGTGCCTTGGTGATGGACTTTTGAGGTTCATTTTATTTGGCATTCTCTGAGCCTCTTGGAATGTACATGAGTTTTTTTCTTTCCTATATCTTGGGAGTTTTCTGTCATTATTTCTTTAAATAAGTTTTCTAGTCCTTACTCAGTTTCCTCTCCTTCTGGTACCCTATTATGTGGATGTTGTTTTGTTTCATGTTGTCCCAAAGTTCCCTTAGACTCTCCTCCTGCTTTTTTTTTTTTTTTTTTTTTTTTAGGTGCTACTCTGCTTCTGTACTTTTTCCTACCTTGTCTTCTAGTTCACTGATGTGGTCCTCTGCTTCTTTTCGTCTACTGTTGATGCTTTCTATTGAGTTCTTTATAGCAGCAATGTCATCTTTCATCTCCTCTTGGTTCTTCTTCACTTCCTCTTGGTTCTCACACATATTGTTGAATTTGTCTTCCAATCTTTTCAGATACCTCATGACCACTTCTCTGAATTCTTTCTCCAACACATTGCTTGCCTCCACTTTGTTCACTTCCTTTTATGGCTATGCCTCCCTTTTCTTCATATGTGGGCTGCCTCTGTATCTCCCCATGATCTGGGTTTCTGGCCATGTAGCTCTCTCTCTCCTGCATTGATTCAAAAGCACAAAATATAACACAACAAGGCACTGAACACAAATGTATTCATGATACTAATAACCCCCAATAAAGGTGATCATCAGAGGAAAGAGAATTACGGGGTAAAATACAGAAAAATAAAAACCTAAAAAAATTATATTGAGAAATTGAATAAAAGTAAGAGAGAAAATAAAGAGAATAAAAATTAAGGCAGGGAAAGACTATATGGTGATAAAACTCCAATAGAACAACTAATCCCCAACAATGCAAACAACAAACACCCAGGGATGAACACAAACTACAAACAACAACCAATAACAAGAGAGGTGAGGAAAAACAGAAGCAAAAAAATAAATGAAAAGAAAAACAAAACCCACAAACAAACAAAAAAGAATCAGTCTTACAAATAAGCAAAAACAAACAAACAAAAAAACAATCTAATCAACAATCAATCAAATAACAATAGGTCAGAGAGAAAGCAAGTCAAAATAAAACAAACAAACAAACAAACAGAACAAAAACAAAACAAAGAAACAATAACAACAAAAAAAGGAAGAGAGGGAAAAAGTCTGGATAGTGAAGAAAGAGAGGAGAGAGATGTGCATGGACTTGGAGCAGGGGCTTGGAAATTAAATATACAAGTAGAATGATTTTTTTAACAGAGGGAAAAGGAGGAATAGGGAAAATCTAAAGCAAGAATAGTGAAAGCAAATAGGACAACAAAAGGGGAAAAGTGAGGAAGAGAGTGATGGTAAAGTTGAGATAGAGTAAATTGATGCTAAAGGAAAAATGAAAATAGAATGTATAACACTAATCCCAAGATAAAAAAAAAATAAAATAAAGAGAAAATAAAATGACACTTTTTTTAAACAAGGTAAAATAGTAGCAGCAGCAATGATACTGATTAAAAATAAAAATATAGCCGAAGCCGGTTTGGCTCAGTGGTAGAGCGTCGGTCCCAGGTTGGATTCCGGTCAAGGGCATGTGCATTGGTTGCGGGCACATTCCCGGTAGGGGGTGTGCAGGAGGCAGCTGGTCGATGTTTCTCTCTCATCGACATTTCTGGCTCTCTATCTCTCTCCCTTCCTCTCTGTGAAATATCAATAAAATATATTTTAAAAAAATAAATAAAATAAAAATAAAAATATAATAATTAAAAAAGGTGAAATCAAGTGAGGAAAAAAGAAAAAAATAGTTTCTTATGTAAAAGATGAAAAAAAATGTTCAGCAGTAAAAGGCATTCACTTCCTTGTTGTTCTTTTTTGCATGCCTGTTTCCTCTCAGGTAGTCAGGACGGTACTGAAGTCCCCTACCTTCCACCGCTCCTCTATGTTGTAAGCCACAGTCATGATTTTCAAGAAGGCAGCATTTCCCTGTTTACTGGACTGCCCTCATTTGTGTTTACACAAGAGTCAGTGTGTGACTCAACCCCAGGATGGCAGTGTTTCTGGATTGACCTCTGGACCTGTAAGTCCCCTCTCACCAGTATTTCGATCTTGTTTTACCTGTCGCACTCCACACCCACCTGGGAGAAGGGACTGCCTCAGAGCGGGTTCCCTGATGGCCACTCCCCGCTCTCATCCCCAGGTTCCACAAATACAGCTTCCACTGCAGCCTCTGAGAGTGTCCCCTATCGGGTGATCCTATGTACTGGGCTCAGGAATCAAAAGCAAGGACTCAAAGAGGAAAAAAAAAAAGAGCCTGAGTAAGTGTGCAAACTTGTGACTTTTACCCTCCGGCACTGCACACAACTCTGTGAACCTCTTTGTGCACGTCTTTTTCCCCCTGGCACGAAGCAGCCAGCACACTGGTAAAACTTCAAGCTGCCTTTTTGTGCCCCGCCCAGCTCTGGGTTGATTTTTAGAGTTCCCTTCTGCCAGCAGCCCTGTGGATCCCCTTCCACATTCGCGGATCACGCTGGCCCCAATGGCACAGATTTTGTGGGGGTACAGTCTACCCCTGAACCTCTAAATTCCACTGCTCTCTCCAGCCTGGACCTCAGACCTGACCTTCCCCTAGGCAAAAGCTGACCTTTCTGTGAGAAGGTGCAGAGCTCCTTGGAGTCTGAGTATTCGCGCTGCTGCTTGAGATCTGGTGCTCCTGGTTTCGCAGCTGGTCCCTGGGTGCTGTGGTGGTAGAGTCCCGGGATGTGTAGGCTTCCAATCACACCCATTCTCCCCTCTTCAAGATGCCGTGGCAGAGCCAGTCACTCGGGGGAAGATTTCAGCAGCAGTGCAGGCTGCCTGGTCAGGAGAACCTCCTCCGACAGTCCCCAACAGTCCTTTGGAGTATAGCTGTCTCTCACCCACAAATATACACCCCCCGTACATCCACACACTCTCATTTTGTTCTTTCACTCACACACTACCCTGCAGTCTGTCTTCCCGACAGCAGCCATCTTCAGTCTCCTCAACTTAATATGTTTAAGTGTATCTGGCTGCCTTAATTGTGAATCTATACATCTGACAACTATCTGTCAGTTAGATGGTAGGCCTAACTTATGTAGAAATAGACTGTTTAAAGTAAGAAAAATATAACAAATAGTGAGAGAAAACATGAACTTTTAAAATAATCTAAAAAAATAACTGTAAAGCTTCTAATAACAGAGATTATCTGGTGCAATTATATTTTATACTTTACAAAAGCCTAAAAGCATTAAAAAAATCAAAGAAAATAAAATTATTTCAAACTAAAAATTATTAGATGTCAAGAGCAATTCAAAATGATGAATCCAGCCTGAGTCTCTCTAAATAACTTGGTTGTTGATTTCCTGAAGCACTGTCTCTTTCTATTTCTTCAACGCAGACAGAATAATTAAACCATTTAGAACCTTTGCTCTCTGGTATGTCTCAGTTGTGAATTTGGAATTTTTGAAAAAGGAAAAGATGGATGAAGATACACTTGCAAATTTACACACTTTCAAAATATCTCTAATGACTTAACTGGTAATCTTTCACTCTAGAATATTTAAACAGCATACTTCAGCTCCAATTAGAGACCACAATGTGCATTGTTAGAAAGGCCATTGCATCCATAGGAAGCGTGGGCGTACATTGACTTGTAATGAAGCAGTCAATTTCCAACTGTCTGGATAGAAAATGCAGTATTTTTTTTAAGAAGGAAGGAGTTCTGTTGCAATTTGGGTCTGTCATGTATCTAAGCTTATAAAGTTGTGCTCATAAAGGAAAAAGTATTGCAGCCCAATCAATGTGTCTCTCGCATCAATAGTTCTCTGTCTATCCCCCTTCCTTCCACTCTCTCTAAAAATCAATTGGAAAAAAATATTCTCCAGTGAGTATTTTTTTAAAAATAAAGAAGAAAGAAAGAAGCATTGCATACATATGTGTCTTGTACAAGCAGCCTCATTAAATGTCAATTATGTTTGTTTACACAATTACTCAAATAGGTCTTGTCGGCATCTGGGGAGAAAAGATGCCATGCAGATGAAAGGAAGACTGTTATTTAAGAATTGCTATTTTAAGGAAGATTTGCCTTCCAAAGGATAATGCACCTGTTCTCTAGTTGATTGTCCTCAAACCAATGTGTTACTCTTCTCTGTAAGCATTCAATGTTATGTTTCAAGCAACACTGTTTGGGGAATCTTCCTATATCTGATGAAAGTAATCTAGACCTACTTGGGTATAGAGTCAAGTCAGGGGAAGTAAGACTCTTTAGGAGAATGCAAGGAACATAAAGCAATCCTCTATGTAAAAATTGCACTGAACCAAGTTAAACACGCAGGGAAAGTCTATTCAAGATCATTGCAATTGAAGAAATAGTCTGAAATGAATTCCTCGAAACAAATGCCTGGAAAGTTTTTAATAACTGAGGTAGTAGTGGTGTGAACATAGACCACCTTTGTGTGCTAACTGGTTTTAATCGAAGGAAAAATACACTTTCTTCTATCTTCATGACAAGAGGTGGTTTCGCAACTTGAAGCAAGGCTCCTGTTGAAGACTAGAGGCCTGGTGCATGGATTCGTGCACCAGTGGGGTCCCTAGGTGTGATGCCTGTGGGGATTGGCTGAAACTGGCAGTCCAACACTGCCCACCCACTCCTGCCTGCTGCTCCCGCTCTTCCCTGGGCAGCTGCACCTGTCACTGCCTCTTGGTAAGCTTGATGCAGCTCCGCTGTGGTCTTCAGGCTGCGGCAGCAGACTATGAGCCCTGTGTCTGGAGCCCATCAGTCAGCTGAGCGGTGCTTCCACTGTGGGAGTGCACTGACCACCAGAGGGCAGCTCCTGTACTGAGCATCTGCTCCCTGGTGGTCATTATGCAGCATAATTACCAGTCGACCAGTCTGGTAACTAAGGCTTTTATATATGTAGATAGGCTCCCCCTCTTCCATAGTTAATATTTTATGGTTCATTCTCTTCAAATCTACCACTGCCTTTCCTAGATGTAGGTTCTACCCTTAAGTTGATTTTGTCTTTGCCCATATAGGTTACTGGTGTATATAAAAATATGAAGTATTTTAAAAGTTTTATATAGCCGAAACCAGTTTGGCTCAGTGGGTAGAGCTTCGGTCTGTGGACTGAAAGGTCCCAGATTCAATTCCGGTCAAGGGCATGTACATTGGTTGCGGGCACATCCCCGGTAGGGGGTGTGCAAGAGGTGGCTGGTCGATGTTTCTCTCTCTCATCGACGTTTCTAGCTCTCTATCTCTCTCCCTTCCTCTCTGTTAAAAAATCAGTAAAATATATTTTAAAAATAATAATAATAAAGCCCATTACTTCCTTGGATTTTTCAGATTACTAAAATAATCTACATTTGCAAGAAGATTGATTGAAAAAAGATTTTGCAAATGTGAAACAGGTTAAATCTAATTAATTTTAAGTAGAGTAGAAGCAATATATGGGATGAGCTCAACTACAGGTAATTTTACCCATCAACTACAGGTAATTTTTTTTTTCATAATAAAAGAACAATTGCTTTAAAGCTTCTTTTCATCTAAAAATATAGACAACTTATAGGGAAAAAGTCAAATATAATACAAAGACAGGTTTGCAATACTCATTTTGATCAATAATCCAAAATATAAATATAAAATGTAAATATGACCCATGTTTACTTTATTCTGTCCAACAGTAATTTTTTTTAAATACATGCAGAATATTTGATCTTTGTTTCAAGGGTTCTTAGATACACATAGGGCAGATTTCACTTAAAATAGATTTTCATTTTCATTCATCAAATAATTCATGTGTAAGTCTCAAATTTATTCTGCTTTTTTTGAAGTACAAAAATATTTTAACCATAATATTTTAAAACACTTTAGGTGTGGGAAATTGACATCAATATATTTTTTCCCTGAATTCATTTTGCTGCCTGACTTTCACATAAAAAGTTTGGTTTATGAGTTTGCATTGAACATCTTTGAGTGGGAATATTGTGAAAATGACACAAAATGTTATGATGTTATGCGAGAAGCAGGCAAACTAAGGCTCTCAAAGCAAATCTGGACTTCAGCTGTTTTTGTACGTTTTTATTGGAACACAGCCATACCTATTCATTACAAATTTTATGACCATTTTCAAGCCATAATAGCAGAGCTGAGTAGTTGTGACAGAGACTTATGGTTTATTAGGCCTAAAATGTTTACTACCTTTTTCTCTATAGGACGATGTTGCTGACTTTGCTCTATGAGAATATTATAACTACCCCCATTTTACACAAGAGATAACAGAATTGCAGACAATTAAACACAGGCTCTAGAGCACAAAGCTGGTAAAAATGAAAAACTGTGTTTATTGTCTAGGTGAGTTTGATTTTGAAAAAAACACATAAGGATTAGAAGAGAAAACATATCTGATGCAATCGATTTAAACTGATCAGGTTTCTTATGTGATCTTCTAATCCCTAAAATAATGAAGCCCCTTTGATACGGGGGGTGGGGGTGTGAGGGTGAGGGTGTAGGGGGTGGGGGTGTGTCAGGAGTGATGGTGATATGTTTTATAAATTGGAGAGGCCCAGGATACAGGATTAGAGCAGAAAGCAAATACAGATTACAAATAAATCGCTCTGTGACTAAATTAATATTAATAAACAAGCAACATGGTCAGATTAGTTTTTTTTTTTTTTCATGGGTATCAATCTAGTAACATTATGGGAGACGATGTGGAGTCAGGCCACTCTAAAAGTGGTATGATTATTGAAGGGATATTAGCAAGACTTTAGTAGAGCATTACATAATAGATAAGGAAGAAAGATCAAGGCACTCTGCCTGAATGAGTTGGAGTGAGAATGGCAGGTAGAGAGTGACCGCAGGCATGTGGTTTAAATGACACATTGATGGCTGGGCCTCATGCTATGACAGATATTGCAATCTGAAGGCAACACAAGAGGAGTTCAGTTTTGAGAGGGGAAGAGGGTGGATTCTCTTTTGGAAACGTTGGGTTCAATTGTGCACTGGTTTTTAAATGAAATTATCTTCTAGTTAGTTAATTGGTAGTTGGCTATGCGGATCTGTTGTTTTGGTGACTGTGTGTGTAGACTGCAGGTATCCACCAAGTGTTTAAGGCAGGATTGTTAGTGTGAGATGGGCAGAGTGATCAGAGGGGCATTCTAGCCAGTAAAGGGCAAGCAGAAATAAAAGAACCCATGATCATCATCAAGCAGGAGAAGCTAAAAATTACAAAGAAAAACCATGAACTGTATTGCTGGGCAGCTCTGAAGAATTGTTTCATAATTTCACAAGCATAAAGCCAACACTGTACTAGGCATTCTATCACAAAAAATATTTTTATTGATCTCATTTCTCAGATGTTTGCATCTGGTGTAATGCTTGTTTCCCATAACCATAGCTCCCTCTTGTAACACAAAGTTTATATGTTTATACAATCACATACATGCACTCACACACACACACAACCAACAGCAAGTAGACCAAACTATGTACTAAGATGAATTGGGACGACATGAACAGATCATTCAAAACCACCCTTAACAGTTGGATTGTCATTCCTTAACTTTCTCCTTCACCTCTCTGGCTCTTCTTCCTCTGCCTCCTTTTCCTCCTGCTCTGCCTTCTCCTTTATCTGTCCTTTTTTCCCCTCTTCCATCTCCTCTCCAAATCCCTCCTTATCATTGAAAGAAACAAAGAACTGAAGTATAAATAATTATAAGCTGAAGCATGGATATTTAAATATTAAAACAAAGCTCAAATGACAGGGACTACCTATAAAGAAAGTTAATCTTCTCTAAAGAGTACTCAGAAGCCCTGCTGTGTTTTTGAATCACTAAATTTCCTCCATTTCCCCCATCTCTCTCTATCCTGAGATTCTGAAACTCTTAGTGCCCCAATGCAGGCTTTGTGTGTAAAAAGAAATCAAAGCAACTTCAGAAACCAGAATGGCCAAGGCCCTCCCATCAAACCATCCTTATGTATACATTAAAAGCCTCATTATTGCACACACAGCATCACACGCCTTGGAAAATGTATCAGATTATTCATATTCATAAATCCTATATAATAAAAGCCTATTATGCTAAGTGTCTGGTCATCCATTCAACCAATCAAAGCATGATACGTTAATGATATGCTAAGACCATTCAACTGCTTGCTATTAGGTGCACTGATCACCAGGGGGCAGACACTCTGATAAGTTAGCTTGCTATTGGGGTCCAGCCGATCAGACTGAGCAAGATGGCCCAGACACATCCTGGAGCCCTCCTGCATCCCTCCCTAGCCCTGATCATGCACCAGTGGGATCCTTGAGTGTGGCCTACTCTTTCACAGTCTGGGCTGAAGGAACCTTCCTCCCAGAGTGCATGATTTCATGCACCAGGCCTCTAGTATATAACAAACCTACTGCTTAATTATTATCATATTTATTTAATAATATATAAGATTACATTACACAATAAAATTTTTCTTTTAATGAATACTCAGTACAAATAAAATATCTTCTAATCCCTACATTTTAAAAGAAAGTTTTTTTGCCCAAAGATCTTGTTTCAGAAATTCCATAGGTCAACATTTTTTAAATCAAAAAATTAATATTGTAGCTCACTAATTTCATTATGGTGAAATTCTGATTACTATATTACCAAAAACAGTTATTCTAAAACTAATGATAAAACATTTATTCTCTCTCTCTTTTTTTTTTACTCCCTGTTAATGTATTTACCTTTCAATTTTCTGTTTTTCAAGACAATGCCTCAAATCTTAATAAATTATTCAGCTTTATGTCTTCTGGTAACCAATATTGCTACCACCATTTTCCTAAATGTATGATAGTTTCTCAAATATTCACTCAAATATAAAGAGCAGTGGGGTGTCCAATGCAATGTTGTAGATAATATTAAAACCCAGACTCTGAAAACTTTTTCATTTATATTTAATCTGTTGTATTGTCAATCATAGGATGAGATAGAAAACACCTTAATGAGCCAATTAATTAGGTGTCATTTATTACGTGCGGCCCCGAGGCAGGTGTTTCTTCCAAATCTCTGAGCAACTCATATCAGAAAATTTTCCATATTTATACACTTGGAGCCCCTTTGTTTGCAGATATTACAAAGGGCTCTGTGTGAGTTATTGTTACAGAGAGTTGTAGCCTCGAATACATAATGAGTTTGCACTTGGCATAATTATCATCCGCATTAGACTATTACATTAGATGGCTTGCTTGCAAGGTCAGACAGTTAAGTTTATCTTTTTCTATTATTTGAACTAAAAACAAAGTCATTGTACAGAATAGCAGACCATTTTAAAGTGACGGCGTTTATAATGACAGAATTTACAGAACTAGGGACTTCCTAACAAAAGCAGAGAATTTAAAAAGCAGTTTTATATAAGATGGAGGTTGCTATGCTTCAGAACTAGAGGCCCAATGCACGAAATTTGTGCCAGGGGCTCGGGCCTCCCAGCTACAGCAGCTTGCCTTGGCCCTCGCAGCTCTGGCCTCCTCTGGAAGGGAAGGTCATCGGGAAGGACATCCGGTCTAATCAGCATATTACACTTTTATTATTATAGATATGTATCTGTGTCTGTTTCTGCATGTTCACGCTACACAACAAAGTAACAGGTAAAGTAATCCACACTGAAGACCTAATAGAAAATTCACCACACTCTATCCAGTTTCCTGTTGTCTCCTTGACTCAGCTCCAAACAGAACGTGACTATTCACAGGAAGTGAGCTGTTATCTCTGTCTAGTGCAATGTTTTCTGTTTAAAATGTTCTCTAGAGGTAGTCATCATAACGAGCTTTTAAGTTAAGGAAGTAGCCAGCAAATCAAAAAAGTCAAGATGTTTTCACTGCCTTCAGTGAGTAACAGAGATATAAATACACTCAATATTTCAGAAGAGTTGCTTTGTCATACTTGCAAATATGTATTCCATTTTTCTAAATGTATAAAATTCACATAGAAATTTAACTCCACATTTTAAGATTATTTCAATAGGCAAACTATGGGGAATATGCTACATAGTTTCAAAAGCAAAGTGCACTTTGAGTTAAAATCTAATGAGATTCAATTCTATTATATAGGAGATATGGAGCACACAACACACACACACACACACACACACACACACACACACACACACACAAATCAAAAGTATTCTACATTTCATGGTCGTTTTTCCTAAAATAGTTAGCTTCAATTATGTGTCCACTCTGCTGCATCTATAAAAGTCTGCCAGCAGGGCTCTCTCTTGCATTATAATTTAGAAACAAATGCTATAATTTTTATTTTTATTCCCTTGGAAGAAAATGTTAACCCTGAAATCTCTACCAAAACCAAACACAGGCTCACCATACCTCAGATATATTGTGGGTTAGGTTTCAGACCACCTCAATGATGCAAATATGGCATTCAAGAAAATCTTTTTTGTTTTCCTGAGTATAGATCAATTATATTTACACTATCCTGACATCTATTAAGTATACAATATAACATTGTGCCCAAAGGAACAATGAACATTCTTAGTTAAAAATAATTCATTGCTAAAAAGATTTCACCATCATTGAGCCTTCAGGAAGTCATAATGTTTTGGCCGATGGAGGGTCTTGCCTTGATTTGGTGGCTGCTGACTGAGCGAGGTGGTGGTGGCTAAAGATGGGAGTGTCTGTGGCAATTTCTTAAAGTAAGAGGACAGTGAAGTTTGCTGCCTGGGTTGATTCTACCTTTCACAAGTTGTTTCTCATACGATGCTGTCTGATAACATTTTACCCTCAGTCAAACCTCTTTCAAAATTGGAGTCCATCCTCTCACACCCTGCCATTGCTTTATCAGCTAAGTTTATATAACATACTAAATCCCATGTTATCATTTCAACAATCTTCCCAGCATCTTCCACAGAGGTCCACATGAAACTCTTCTGTTCACTTGGACACTTAGAGGTCATTGCATGGCTATGAACTGGCCCAATGTCGGTGGTAGAGTTTCTCAGGAAGTGGGAAGGCCCCAGGAGAAGAGAGAGAGAGGGGAAAGGCCATCCAGGGAGCAGTCAGAACATGCACATTTATCAAGCTCGCCATCTTATGTGGGCTCAGATGGTGGCGCCTTAAAACAGTTGCAATTGTAGCATAAGATATAATTAACACAGATTATCCTAAAAATATAACAATGATGAAAATGTTTGAAAGAGTGCAATAATTACCAAAATGTGACGGAGACATCATTGTTGTGCCGAGATTCAGTGATTTCCAAAGACCAGAGGGAGCCAAATCCGATGCAATTAACAAGAGAGCCTCTTCCATGTTAACATGGGCTCCGTCCCACTCACGCCAACCACATGGCGGACTAGAGCACAAACTTCCACAAGTTCAGGGGTTTTACTCCGGTGGTGATGTCACTGCTTTGGCTGACCCTGATTGGTTGGGTGAGGGCTAGGGTCCAGTTACACAAAATGGAGGATAGTTCCGCCCTGCCCTGCCCTCTCGTCATGTGAGCAAATGTTGGGGAAAATGGCACCAAATAGACTTGGTCAAAGCAAGGTGGCTACAAAGCTGCTTTGTTGTTTTTTTTTGTTTTGTTTTGTTTTTTAATATTTTTTATTAAGGTATTATCTGTGTACATAGCTTATCATTGCCTCCCCCCCCCCCATAGATGCCCTCCCTCCCCAGAGTTTTGTGTCCATTGGTTGTTCTTATATGCAAGCATACCAGTCCTTCGGTTGATCTCTTATCTCCCCCAGATCTCCCTACCCCCCCCCCTCGCTGTCATTTGGCAGTCTGCCTGTTGTTTTACTGTCACTATATCTATCTTTCTGTTCATTCGTTTATAATGTTCTTTAATATCCATAAATGAGTGAGGTCATGTAGTGTTTCTCTTTCATTGACTGGCTTATTTCACTCAACATGATGCTCTCCAATTCCATCCAGCTTACTGCAAATGATGAGAATTCCTTCCTTTTTATGGCAGCATAGTATTCCATGGTGTAGATGTACCATAGTTTTCTGATCCATTCATCTGCTGACGGGCACCTAGGCTGTTTCCAAGTCCTAGCTATTGTAAATTGTGCTGCTATGAACATAGGGGTGCATATATCCTTTCTGATTGGTCTTTCTAGTTTCTTGGGGTATATTCCTAGTAGTTGGATTACTGGGTCAAATGGGAGTTCCATTTTCAGTTTTTTGAGGAAGCTCCATACTGTTCTCCACAGTGGTTGCACCACCCTGCAATCCCACCAGCAGTGCAGGAGGGTTCCTTTTTCTCCGCAACCTCGCCAACATTTGTTGTTTGTTGTTTTGTTGATGTTGGCCATTCTGACAGGTGTGAGATGGTACTGCATTGTTGTTTTGACCTGCATCTCTCGGATAATTAGTGACTTGGAGCATGTTTTCATGTGCCTCTTGGCCTTCCTTCTGTCTTCTTTTGGGAGGATTCTATTTAGGTCCATTGCCCATTTTTTAATTGGCTCATTCATTTTCCTTTTATTGAGTTGTATAAGCTGTCTGTAGATGTTGGAGATTAAACCTTTATCAGTGATATCGTTTGCAAATGTGTTCTCCCATACAGTGGGTTTTCTTGTTGTTTTGTTGATGGTTTCTTTTGATGTAAAAAAGCTTTTTATTTTGATGTAGTCCCATTTGTTTATTTTCTCCTTAGCTTCCATTGCCCTAGGGTTAGTATCAGTGAAGAAGTTCTTTAGGCTTATGTCTGAGATTTTGCTGCCTGTGGATGCCTCTAGTATTTTTATGGTTTCCCGTCTTATGTTTAAGTCCTGTATCCATTTTGAGTTTATTTTTGTGTATGGTGTAAGTTGGTGATCTAGTTTCATTCTTTTGCATGTATCTGTCCAATTTTCCCAACACCATTTATTGAAAAGACTGTCTTGGCTCCATTGTATGTCCGTGCCTCCTTTGTCAAATATTAATTGAGCATATTGATTTGGGTTGATGTCTGGATTCTCTAATCTATTCCATTGATCAATATGTCTGTTCTTGTGCCAGTACCAGGCTGTTTTGAGAACAGTTGCTTTGTAATACAGCTTGAAATCTGGTATTGAGATTCCTCCTACTTTACTCTTATTTCTTAAGATTGCTGAGGCTATTCGGGGTCTTTTATTGTTCCAAATGAATTTTTGGAGAGTTCTTTCTAGGTCTGTGAAGTATGTCCATGGTATTTTAATGGGGAGTGCATTGAACTTGTATATTGCTTTGGGAAGTATGGACATTTTGATGATGTTGATTCTACCAATCCATGAACATGGTATGTTCTTCCATCTGTTTACATCTTTCTCTATTTCTTTTTTCAGTGTCGTGTAGTTTGCTGCATATAGGTCTTTTACCTCCTTGGTTAAGTTTATTCCTAGGTATCTTAATTTTTTTTGGTGCAATGGTAAACGGGATTGCTTTTTTAGTCTCTGTTTCTGTAAGTTCACTATTGGTGTAGAGAAATGCCATTGATTTCTTGGCATTGATTTTGTATCCTGCTACATTGCCAAATTCGTTTATTAAGTCTATTAGCTTTTTGATGGAGTCTTTTGGGTTTTTTATGTACAATATCATGTCATCTGCAAATAGTGACAGCTTTACTTCTTCTTTTCCAATTTTGATGCCTTTTATTTCCTCTTCTTGTCTAATTGCAATGGCGAGTACTTCCAGTACTATGTCAAAGAGGAGTGGTGACAGTGGGCATCCCTGTCTTGTTCCTGTTCTTAGAGGGAATGGCTTTAGTTTTTGCCCATTGAGTATGATGTTGGCTGTGGGTTTATCATATATAGCTTTTATTATGTTGAGGTATGGTCCTTGAACTCTCACCTTGTTGAGAGTTTTTATCAGGAAAGGGTGTTGGATTTTATCAAATGCCTTTTCTGCATCGATAGATATGACTATATGATTTTTATCTCTCAATTTGTTTATGTGATGTATCACGTTTATTGATTTGCGAATATTGTACCATCCTTGCATTCCTGGAATAAAACCTACTTGGTCATGGTGTATGATCTTCCTGATGTACTGCTGGAGCCGATTTGCTAGAATTTTGTTGAGGATTTTGGCATCTATGTTCATGAGGGATATTGGCCTGTAATTCTCTTTCATTGAGTTGTCTTTATCTGGTTTTGGTATTAGGGTGATGCTGGCTTCATAAAAGGAGTTTGGCAGTGTTCCTTCCTCTTGAATTTTTCGGAAAAGTCTGAGGAGGATAGGTTTTAGTTCTTCCTTGAATGTTTGGTAAAACTCTCCTGTGAAGCCATCTGGCCCTGGGCTTTTGTTTGCTGGAAGCTTTTTGATGACTGCTTCAATTTCTTCCCAAGTTACTGGTCTATTGAGATTTTTAGATTCTTCCTGATTGAGTTTTGGAAGGTTGTATTTTTCTAGGAATATGTCCATTTCCTCCAGGTTGTCCAGTTTGTTGGAATAGAGTTGTTCATAGTATTTTGTAACAATCATTTGTATTTCAGCAGGGTCTGTTGTTATTTCACCTCTTTCATTTCTGATTTTGTTTATTTGGGTCCTCTCTCTTTGTTTCTTGGTTAGCCTGGCTAGAGGCTCATCAATCTTGTTTATCCGTTCAAAGAACCAGCTCTTGGTTTTGTTGATCTTATGTATTGTGTCTTTGGTCTCTATGTCGTTAATCTCCACTCTGATTTTTATTATTTCCTTCCTTCTGCTTACACTGGGCCTTTCTTGCTGTTCTTTTTCTAACTGTTTGAGTTGTAGGGTTAGATAATTTGTTACCATTCTTTCTTGTTTTTTGCAATAGGCTTGTAGGGATATGAACTTCCCTCTCAAAACAGCTTTTGCTGTATCCCATAGATTTTGGATTGTTGTGTTTTCATTGTCATTAGTTGCCATGATGTTTTTGATTTCTTCCTTGATTTCTCTGGTAACCCAGTCTTTGTTCAATAGCATGCTATTTAGTCTCCATGTGTTTAATTTCTTTGGCTTATTATTATTGTAGTTGATTTCCAATTTTATGGCACTATGATCTGAGAAAATGCTTGATAAGATTTCTATCTTCTTGAATTTGAAGAGACTTTGCCTATGTCCCAACATGTGGTCTATCTTTGAGAATGACCCGTGTGCACTTGAGAAGAATGTATATTCTGTGGCTTTGGGATGAAATGTTCTGAAGATGTCGATTAATTCCATCTGGTCTAGTACGTCATTTAGGATTGACGTTTCTTTACTGATTTTTTGTTTAGATGATTTGTCCAGAGGTGACAGTGGAGTATTAAAATCTCCTACTATGATTGCATTGCTATTAATCTCTCCCTTAATGTCCTCCAGCAGTTTCTTTATGTATTTGGGTGCTCCCGTATTGGGTGCATATATGTTTACCAGGGTTATTTCTTCTTGTTGGATTGCTCCCTTTAGTATAATGAAGTGGCCTTCAATATCTCTTTTTATGTCCTTCACTTTGAGATCTAATTTGTCAGATATAAGTATTGCTACCCCAGCCTTTTTTTCATTTCCGTTCGCCTGGAAAATCTTTTTCCATCCCTTCACCCTCAGCCTGTGTGCATCTTTTTTTCTGAAGTGTGTTTCTTGTAGACAGCAGATATATGGGTCTTGCTTTCTTATCCATTCTGTTACCCTATGTCTTTTGATTGGAGCATTTAAACCATTTACATTTAAAGTTATTATTGATAAGTAGGTATTTTATGCCATTTTTATTCTATACCCCTGTGTTCCTTCTTTGCTTCCTATTTCTTCATTTTTACAGTAAACCCTTTAGCATTTCTTGCATTGCTGGTTTCGTGGAGATAAATTCCTTTAGTCTGTTTTTGTTCAGTGAAGTTCCTGATTACACCTTCAATTTTGATTGACAGCCTTGCAGGGTACAGTATTCTTGGATTCAGACCCTTCCTTTGCATGACTTTGTATATTTCATCCCATTCCCTTCTGGCCTGATGAGTTTCTGTGGAGAAATCAGTTGCTAGTCTGATGGGGGTTCCTTTATATGTAACCTTCTGTCTCTCTCTAGCTGCTTTTAAGATTCTTGCTTTGTCGTTGTTGTTTTGCACTTTAATTATAATGTGCCTAGCTGTTGGTCTTTGGGGATTCATTTTGCTCGGGACCCTACGAGCTTCTTGTATTTGTATGGTTTTTTTCTTCTCTATCTCAGGAAAGTTTTCTGTCATTATATCTTGAAACAGTTTTTCTATGCCTTCCTCTGTTTCCTTTCCTTCTGGAACCCCTATTATTCTAATATTTTTTTGTTTTGTAATGTCCCAAAGTTCCCGTAGGCTCTCTTCCTGCTTTTTAATTTTTTTTTCTAAAAGCTGCTCTAATTGGGTATTTTTTTCCATCTTGTCTTCTAGCTCACTGATCCGGTCCTCTGCTTCATCTAGCCTACTTTTGATGCTTTCTATTGAGTTCTTTACAGTAGCTATGTCATTTTTCATTTCTTCTTGGTTCTTCTTCATTTCCTCTTGGGTCTTACTCATATTGTCAAATTTGTCTTCCATTCTTTTTATCCATCCCATGATCATTACTCTGAATTCTTGCTCTGGTAGGTTGCTTGCCTCTAAATCGTTTACTTCCTTTTCTGGTGATGGCTGATTTTCTTTCATAGGCGGGTTGTTTCTTAGCCTCCCCATGATCTACCTTTTTAGGACGCCTGTTTATGTAGTTCTCTCTCTCCTGCTTAGATTTAAAGGTACAAAATACAACACAACTAGGTACAACACACAAGGCACTGAACAGAAAAGCGTTTGCAATATTAATATCCTCCAATAAAGGTGACTAGAACCCAGCTAACAAAATCATACAATCAAATAAACAGAATAAGCAAACCAATCTTACAAAAAAGCATAAAACTTTGATATAGTTAGCATTTAGCATACAACTACAAAGGGGTAGAGAGAAGGATATATATATATATATTTTTGAGGACAGTGACAAGGTAGGTGCGAATGGACTTGGGGTAGGGGGTTGGGGGTTAGATATACATTGGAAGGGTGAAATTTTAGGAGGGGATAAATAGAAAAATAGGGAAAATCTAGAGCAGTAAAGAGTTAAGATAAGCAGGGCACCAAAGGGAAAGGGTTAGGAAGAGAGTGATGGCATAAAGGTAGGGTTGAGTTAGAATAGAGCGTTGAAGAAGGAAAGGTATAAATAGTCTATTGAATAGTAATCCCAAAGGGGAAAAAAAGAGAAAAAAAAAGAAAAAGAAGAAAAAGAGAAGAAAAAAAAAGGAAAAAAAAGGATTATAATATGTCACTTAAAAATAGTAATAAAAATAAACAAAAGGAAATAAGATAAAAAAGGTAAAATAGTAGTAATAATGTTGATTACCTATAAAAAATGAATTAATTAAAAAGGTAAAATCAAGTGAGGACAGATGAAAAAATTTCTTGAGTAAACTTTGCAATTAAAGTAGGTAAAAAACTAAAATTAAACAGTTAAAAAGTAAAAATTGAAAATTAAACAAAATTTGCTGTAATGAAGGTCATTCAGTTTCTGTGTTGTTCTGTCTGGCACGCCTGTTCCCCGTCTGGGCGGTAGTTGCAGATCCCTGTGTTTCACTGTTCCTCCATGTTGATTACAAGACCTGATTTTTAAGCAGAACTAGAGACCATATGTGCTTTAGCCTCTGGGTGGCAGTGTTTCTGGATGACTTCCAGGACTCTAGAGCCTTTATATCTTTTTCCCCCCCTCTCTGTGTCTCTGCTCTATGGAGGGCTGGGGGTGGGGAGGTCCCGAGTTGGCTGCACTCGCCTGCAACTCTGTGGATATCTCCTGGATTCAGATCCAGATGCGCTGCTCCTTAGATATTCCCACTCTCAGGAGCCCCGTTGTCCACAGACAGGCGTGCCTCAAGCTGAAAACCCTGGGGCTTTCTGCAAACCCAGGGCCGGACCTTCAGCCTCTGTGCGCCTGGGGCCGCGCGAGTTGCTGCGCCGAGTGGAACTCAGTCAGAACTACCGGGCTGAGGGGAACTCACCCACCGGATCGCTGTGAAATCTGAGCTCCTCTGAGATCTGGGGTTCGCGCTGACTATGATCAGTTGGTGTTCCACGGGGCTGTGGATAATCAGGCCTCTGACTCGAACCTCCTCCCTTCCAAGATGGCGAGATTTCCCGTCCGCGCGGGCAAGTATCTCCAGTAAGGGACCCAGCCGTGGGTGGTCAACTGTTGGGGGCTCCCTGATCAGCAGACCCCAAATTTCCTCTGGTGTTTGCCAGTCTCCCGGCCTGTAGACCAGCACTCCTAGCGCGATACTCAGCTGCTCCCTCTCTCCTCCTCGGGACAAGACTCAGAGACCGCCCATCTGCTCCTCTGCCATTTTCTCCTCTCCCCTACAAAGCTGCTTTGTAAAAAAAAAAAAAAAAAAAAAAAAAAAAAAAGTCTGCAAAGCACAATAAAGTCAAACACAGTGAAAAAGAAGAAGAGTTTCTTGTGGACCTCTGCTGATGATGCTGTGAAGATTGTTGAAATGTTAACATGGGATTTAGTATATTATATATATTGAATTTCCAAAGGGAATGATTAGTACTTAAACCTTTGTGCTCATTTCTTTATGACCAACTCATTATTAACCTGTTAGTATTGTAAATATATGTTATATACTATTGAAATCTATCATTTTCTCACAATTAAAAACTAATTTTAAAAAATCCAAGAATGTATACTACACAAATTTGAAGTATTGATTAAATGAACATTGATGAAAATACTCATATTTATTTTTAGATGTTGATATTCGGGCAAATTATACTTTTTTATCATAAAATTAAAAAAAAAAAACTTTGCCCTAAATCATTTGTGATTTTGCTTTTTATTTTTTAATCAAGTAATGGGTTAAATTGTTTCTTTTATAAGAAAATTATTAGCTGAAACTGGTTTAGCTCAGTGGTAAAGCGTCCATCTGTGGACTGAAAGGTTCCGGGTTCAATTCCGGTCAAGGGCATGTACATTGGTTGCGGGCACATCCCTGGTAGGGGGTGTACAGGAGGCAGCTGGTCGATGTTTCTCTCTCATCATCGTTTCTAGCTCTCTATCTCTCTCCCTTCCTTTCTGTAATATATATAAATTATTAGTCACTAGTGGCCAGGTGCACAAAATTCCTGCACATTAAAAGGGAATTAATTGGAGGAAATATTTTAATATTGCTATTTGCTCTTTCTCTATAATAGAAGTGCCTGGCCAGCCCCACCCTCATTGGGCAACACCAAGACCTGGCTGGCCTCACTCCTGTCAAGCCTTGCTGGGTGGGGGACACAGCCTTGTGTCTTGTTGCTGAAGTGGGGGCTCAGCCTCAGGTCCCCTGGCCTGGCGCCCGCCACTCAGCCTCACCCAGACCCTCCATGAGAGCCCAGACCCACTGAGCAGTAGGACCCATCAATTCACCTCCTGGTGACCAGCCATTTTGTCATTAGGGATGAAAATAAAGTCATGCATTTAAGCATGCATGTTCATTTCCAGTGCCTGATTTGTCTATGTTCTCTAAATTACAAAATAAATAACATCTTCAGCCAGATAGCATCATAATGCCAATTTCTTTATATAATGACACATACCATTCTCTCCACTCAGTATGCTCCATTTGAATGGATTAAATGCATGTGACTCATATGAAAGGCACTGCTGCTTGCTCTTAATAGAGGAAGCATTAGCTCATTACCTACCACCACAGAGTGGTTTAAATGGCATATGCTGATTTGAAGAACAGAAGGAAAAATAACAAAAACAAACCAACCCCCTCAGACACACACACACACAAAACACACACACACACACACAAAAAAAAACATTCAGTGCTGTGGATGGCAGAATTCTCTCCCTTTCCCTTTGTGTTTTTTTTTTTTTCCTGCTTTTCCCATGAACCTATTTGTGCTCTGCCTCAAAATCAACTCAGAAGACAAGATCAAATGCTGTAATCTGAATTTTATAGTGCCATCTGAGTACAAAGAAGTGTTTTTCAATTTTTCCTTTTTTATTTTTTTAATATATTTTATTGAAATTTTACAGAGAGGAAGGGAGAGAGATAGAGAGCTAGAAACATCGATGAGAGAGAAACATCGACCAGCTGCCTCTTGCACACCCCCTACCAGGGATGTTCCCGCAACCAATGTACATGCCCTTGACCGGAATCGAACTCGGGACCTTTCAGTCCCCAGACCGATGCTCTATCCACTGAGCCAAACCGGTTTCGGCTTTATTTTTATTTTTATCAATGCAGCTCAAACTTTTTTCCAAGATTCCAGGAGCCAGGGCAACATGGCTGGGCGGACACACCTTTGCTAGGTGCTGTCAGGCTTCAGGCCTGGGGCAGGGAACACACCAGGTATGACTGAAAACAAATCAGCTCTCCTCTCTACATAGCAGGAGTCTTTTCATTATGAAATCAAAGCAGCAGCCATTTCTCATTACCCCCATTTACAGCCCTCCTGTCCCAGGGCACAGGAAGGGGCTGGGAGGATATTTACTCTGGCTCTTTGATTTCTCCTATTTAACTGAGCTCAGTGACAGATGCTTCTCTGAGTGCAATGCTAGCTGGCTCAGGGCTAGCTGTACCTGGAAGGCAAGTGACAGAGCTGACCTTGGTAGGCAGGCTGCTCCCAAAGACTAGGCCCCTCCCAGCTCCCCAACCCAGCACCCTGCTCTTCCTCTTTCATCCATAGGTGCCACCTGCATGGTGGGCCCCAAGGCTTGGTGTGTAGACACCAGGGTTCTTTGAGCCATAAGTAACAGCAGGGACTTTTTCACTTGATCTTGGTCTTTGGTCACTGCTGAGATTTTCTGGACTCTCTAGGCCAGGGACAGCCAGGACCTTTGCCTCTGACCAACGCCAGAAAGCATGAGGGCATGGCTGGCTTTAGAGAGGGGCCATGGGGTGGGGGAGGGTTGGCTAGCCACCCCACCCTCAGTTAGGGTGGGAGAGGCTGATTAGGGATGGGGCGGCGAGAGGGGCTGGGTAGGGTAGCCCTTATGTGATGGTGTTACCACATGGACATCAATTTGCATGTCACCTTTTTATTATATAGGATGGGTATAGATCACTCTGTAGTTCATGGTTATAAGACCATATAATGAATACCTGAATTACAAAATAAATCTGTCACTGAACATAAAATAGTCCTGTAACTCAACTCTGCTATACTATCTTATTGGAATCATTCTATATGCACTAAGTTGAGTAGCCTTACATAGGATCTTGTTCTTTCCTATAGTTGCGGACAGCTTTTATTTGCTAGGAATTTTTATTTTATTTTATATTTTACCATTTGAGCCCAATCACTTGCTTGAATTTTTAGATATTATAACTACTTTCTAGAATAGAAAATATTTATTTGGTCACTGAATCATATAGAATCATTTCTACCTTTTACCTATTGTAAATTGGTCTCAAAGAGCCCTAGTTGAATATACTCTTATGGCTATATACCGTCATGGAAAAAAATGGTAGATTATTTTCCTAAAATTTATGTGGCTGCTTGAGATTCTATGTGGTATGAACATATCATGATAAGGGAGCATAAGAGGTTATGGACCTATGACCATACATTTATAGGGCATCAATATATCTGGTTAATGAAAGATGCTATCAGCTCCAGGAAAAGTGTGAAGAGAAGTGGTGGCTTTTCAGGGCAGATTGATGATGTTATTTAGGATACATATGATTAGAAATGACCCTAGTGCAGGGACTTTCATGTGGTAGGTATTTTAGCTGTAGTCCACATGGGCAATATATGGTGACAAATCAATGTGTCTTTGTTTTTAATCTTTGTTGTCTCTGGACTATTTATCAACTCTGCCACTGAGAGCCTAATCACTTCGAGGAAAATGAGCCTATAGTAAAAAATGTCCTTGTTTATGTGGGCAATATGTTTTCTGCACTACAGATTCAGTAGATGCTATGAATGAGCTTGATTACAAAAAATAATTCACCCTCAGAATTGAGACAATTATGTTTATATATATCCTTTTAATTAATAGAGGAAAATGCATTTAAATAAATATACTCAAATGATAGATGTTAAATGGACAGTGATTAACACATTTAAAGAAACTTACTTAAAACTAGAGACCCGGTGCACAAATTTATGCACCAGTGGAGTCTCTTGACCTGGCCAGTGGGATCAGGCCAAAACCAGCTCTCTGACATCTCCCAAGTGGTCCCAGATTGCAAGAGGGCACAGGTTAGGCTGAGGTACCCCACTGGTGCATGATGGAGGTTGAGAGGGATGTAGGAGGTTGGCTAGCTGTGGAGGGGCCATGGGAGGGCTCCAGGGATGTCTGGCCAGTCTTTCTCAGTCCCAGCAGCAAGCTAACCTACTGGTCGAAGGGTCCGTGCCCTGGTGGTCAGTGCATGTCATAGAGACTGGTGGACCAGTCGACTGTTTGCCCCCTGGTAGTCAGTGCACATCATAGTAAGCATTTGAGTGGCCTTAGCAAATCATTAGCATATTATGCTTTGATTAGTTAAATGGATTATCAGACTCAGCATATTAGGCTCTTATTATATATGATAATAATGTACAGACTTTCATTAGAGATTAAATTTTTATATTTTGTGTGAGCAAAATAATTTAAAGTTGTGTACTTGTTTAGAATGTTTGGATAGTATAGGACTCTCTTTCACGGCCTGCATAGAAAGAGTTCCAATTCAGGGTTCAGGTTCTGGAGAAGGGCCACACACAAATGAAGAGACTTGAGACTTGAATAAATTCAACTTGGCGATATGGGGGGCCAGGTGGTAGTCCAACTCGAGTGGGAGAACTACTGCTACACTGGCCCTGCCATCCCCTTTTATTGAGGCTTTGGGGAAAACATCTTAGGCAACATAAACAAAAATTTACATGTAACCCTTAGGCAGGAAATAACAGAAACTTACATGGGACAAACAAGGTGGAGGCTGCTTCAGCTAACAATATCTCAACTAAAGGTGAGAGCAATTAAGGTTGTTGACCAGCCTCGCTGGCTTCCTGTCAGCATCTCTTTTTTAATGAAACTGATTTGTTTTCCAGCAGGATAGGTATCCACAAAGCAGTCATGTATTTGGATGGGTTAGTGACTATGTGAAGATAAATTAACAGATTATAAAAGTGATAGCAGTTCAAACAAGAGCCCCATATTTTAATAGTTAAAGGGTTTCTCATAATACACAAACCTCAGCATGTGAAGAGCTTAAGATTCGTGTAGGAAGATCATGTGTTATCTTTTCAGACATTACCTCCCCATTGCCTAGCAATGCCTACCTTAACATAAGCCAATATCTAAATTTCTACTTTTTCTGTTGTTTTTAATCCCAACCTGAGGATATTTTACCATTGATTTTTAGAGGGAATGGAAAGGAAGGGCAGGAATAGAGAGAGAAAAACATTAATGTGAAGAGACACATTGATTGGCTGCCTTCCACCTGGGATTGAGCCTGCAACTGAGGTATGTGCTCTTGATTGGAATTGAAACAGGACCCTTCAGTAAAGAGGTCGATAATCCATCCACTGGGTCCAAACCTCGCTAGGGCTAAATTTCTACTTCTTTGAATCATATGTATCTAAATATGTTCATAAAATATCTCCTAGCCACATGTTGTTATTTTATTTAAATAAATCAAAATAACATAAAATTAAAAATTCAGTTTCTTTGTCATACTGTAAGGCTACTTTCAATATGGTAGCTAATAGATACCATCTAGTGCTAGTGACATGGAGGAATACTTTTTTGTATGAAGGCTTTTCACACTATTATTTTTGTTCCCCTTCAGCTTTTCTTTTCCAGCCTAAGCCCCATGAGCTCTTTTCAGCTATTTCTTTTCCCCTCAAATACCAAACACTCTCCTGTGAATATAATCCTCATAAACTGCTGACAACTTGAATTCCTCAAAGGCAGTTCATAAACACATCTACAACCCTTCTAATATTAGTTATTTCAGTCAAAGGAAACATCATTTATATAATTACTCTACCAAAATCTTCACTGTCTTTCTTAGCTGTTTATTCTCCCTCACATTGAGAAGCAGTAACATTTCTAGTCTAAAAATACAACTCATGGGTCCATCCTTCTCTTTGTCTATATCTCCATGGACTCCCATCTAGTACAAGTCACCTCTAGGTTGGAATAAACACAACAGCTTCATTTTTTATCTCCCTGCTGATATTCTGTTCTTTACACTATTTTCTTGTACATTAACTCTGATAAACATTAAAGATAAAAGAGTTATAAGTCACATCACCCTGTGTTCTATTGAATCTATTTATTACCATTGAAGCATATCACATTATTTCTTTAATAAAAACTATGCAGTCTACTTATTGCAAGAAGTATATCATAGTGGTTAAGAAGGAAGGCTCTGTATCAGCCTGATTCATGTAGAATCCTGACTCACAGACTCACTGGCGATGTGGTTTTGAGCAATTATATTAGTTATCTCAGTCCTTCAATTGTCAAATGCAGGTAGGAATAGTTCCTTTCTCAAAAAATTGTTGTGAGGGATACAAGAGTTAATTCACATACAGCATTTAGAATATTACTTGGTACAGAGTAATTGCTCAGTAAATATTCAATTTATTCTTTCAGAGCCTCAAACAGTATGATTTGAACTCTACCTTCTCTGCTTCCTCTTTTTCTCCTGATCATTCATACTAGGCTCAATACCTGATCAATTTCTCTAGCCTGCCAATTTTTGTTGTTGTTGTTTTTTTTGTTTTTCCTAGCTCTGAATTTTCATTCTGAAGCTGAAATGCTCTTTTCCATTTTTCCCATGCTATCTTATTCTCAGCCTTGCTTGGTTCATTGTCACCTTCTCAGCAAACTCTCCCCCAAACCTCTATTTCCATCTGACAGACTATATAATTTAATTTCAATTGATTGTTTCCTAATCATCATAAATATGTTTAATTGCTTAATTGTCTATTTTATTTTTAATTGTCTGCTGTTCCCTCTTGTTCGAATTTATTTCTCAATGCCTCTTAGATAAAAGATCTCAATAAAAATGCACCGACCTGATCAATGCTAACATAAATTAACGACAGCATTGTAAACACAATACATTAAGTGTACTATAAGCAGAACACATGATAATGGAACTAAAAATGCACTCATTCTACATATTGATTTTCTATTATAATATTTAAAATAGCACTTTTTCAGTATTTACTCAGTGAGTTGATTCTGAATCAAAATTCCTGATTGTTGTTGTTTCTTTTCCACATATGTGCATCAGTAATTTCAGATCTTTATAGGAAACCACTAAAAATTATCTCATGAGTTTCAAACTATAGATTTATGTATAAAACTAGCAATTGTCTTCAATATTTTATATTGTCACACCTCTTTGTATAACATAATGATTGCCAAGTAAGTGCAATATGTTGGTTCAACTATTAGGCAAGAAATAACCTCCAAATATGAGTACCTTGTAATAAACAAATAGTATTGGCATGTAAAGACTTATTCTCCCACCTTCGACTGATGTTATCTGGGTTCACAAGATAGTGTCCATGTACCCACATTCAGGCAGAAAGCTAGAATCGGGAGATACTAGAAAGTGAGCCACATTGAATAGCTACAGAACAGCTATCCATGAGGTTGGACACCACATAGAGATAGAAAAAAGAGTTCCATATCATTGGGCTTAAACCAAGTCTAAGAAGTAATATAATCAAGACTGTGAATTAGTGACCTTTGCCATCTTAACTTCAACTGTGGTAAAATATTTCTTTGAATTGTCAGATGTGTGGAGTTTTCTCTTATGTGGACACTAGAGTAAGTGATAGATGTGTTTATAATCATCTTGGTCGTTTCAGGGAATGGGACAGAATGGCATAAGAGGAGAAAGAATTAAAGCTTCTCTTCTTGAATCATTTAAAGTCATTCTTAAATATCTCTTTTAATAAAAAAAAATGATGTCCCTCTATTATTACAGGTTACCCTATTATTTTTTTCTCTGAAATTTATTCTTTCAGATATCCACATGAGAATTAAAGGTCTTTATCTGTGATCATTTTTTAAAAACCAAAGATTTGTGTATAGGTTGAGAATAGCTAAAGATAAGCAAACCTTGGGAAAAATTAAAAAACCTTTGGGTATACAGTGAAAGAGTTACTAGATAAAGAGAGATGTGGAAGAAGATTAATGACTGTGGATTCAAACTGCTGGCCATTAAGCTAGTCGATGGAGAGGTGGCCACAGCTGAGTAATGAACTGGGTAACCCATATATACCACGATACTTTCAACTGCACTACACTCCTAATGAAAATAATCATTGGTTTCTTTTGTTGTTTTCTTATAAAAATTATCATCCATGAAATTGAACATACATTTTATTTTGTATAGGGAAGTAATGTTAGGGCAATTTTTTCAACTTTTCATTGCCAAGGAAAAATAACAACCCCCAAAAAAACCCAAATAAACCGCTAATTTGTAACTGAAGTTATCTGTATTTGTTTTGTTTTTATAATTATAAGAAGTAAAGAGGCATTCATTAAATAACTCTCTATCATATATTGTAAAACATGAAAAAAGTAAAATAGATAAAATTTTACTAAAGTGGGACATCAAAAATGACAAGTTAAATAATTCTCATTCTAAATCAAATATAAACAGTTAAAGTGGAGTCAGGTGTTAAAGTTCTTAAACATATGCATGTGCTGTGCCTATCAAACTAAATTGTCCATTAAAATTCATACTGTTTAGAGGATATCAAACTTTTTTTGGAATTCATATTTAATATTTAAGATAGCATATAAGTATCAAACTGAATTAAGTCAAAGAAAAAGAAATATCAAAGATTGACAAAATTAATATCAGATAAACTTCATCGTGGCATATGATTACAAATAGCTATTTCAAAAATATTACAAAATGCTTTTAAAATGTTTATACATTATATTCAATTCATTTTCTCTGTGTAATATCAATGCTACTTTACATAGTATCATTTTGTAACCAAACAGAATGCTTTATGTTGCTCCTCTGAAATAATCTATTAAATGTATTTCAATAATATTTATTGAAAAGTATTTATAAATGATGGTACTATAAACAGTGTGAAAGATATGAATATGGATAAAACATGTCCCCGAATTCAATAAACCAACTTTAATAATAAGGGAATATAGGAACATAACCAGCACCATCTCATTATATTTCATGTTAAACATATAAGATACTTATTATTCTAATAATAGATGAGAAAAATTAACTTAAGATAAAGTAATTGACTTATTTAAAATCCCTGTTGCATATAATATTGGCCATATTAAAAACAAACAAATAAATACAATAGCTAACATCATAATAAAGGAGGAAAAACTGAAAGTGTTTCCCTTAAGATCATAAACAAGGTAGGGATGTTCACCTTCATCACTCTCATTTCACAGTTGCACTGGAAGTCCTAGCCACAGTAACCAGACAAGAAGAAGAAATAAAAGGCATCCAAATTGGAAAGTAAGATGTAAAATTGTCATCATTTACACATTACATGATACTATACATAGAGAATTTTAATAATTCCAGCTACTAGAACTGATAAATTCAGTAAAGTAGCAAGATGCAAAATAAATATTCAAAAATAGGCTGCATTTTTATATACCAATAAAGAACTATTAGAAAGGGTAAATAAGAAAACAATCCAATTTTATGATTGCATCATAAAATGAAATATCTAGGAATAAATTTAACAAGGAAATAAAAGACATGTAGTCGGAAAATTATTAGATGTTGAAGGAAGAAACTGAAGAAGATATAATAAATGAAAGCATATAACATGTTTTTAGATAGGAAAAAATGACATTATTTAAGTGTCCATACTGACCAAAGAAATCTATAGATTCAATATAGTTTGTATCAAAATATCAATGGCGTTTTTCACAAAACCAGAACAAACAAAATATCTATGTGAAACCATAAAAGATCCTGAATAACCATAGAAATCTTCAGAAAAAAAAGAGCAAAATTGGCGGTATCATGCTAGGTGATATCAAACTATACTACAAGGCTACAATAATCAAAATAGCATGTTACTGGCATAAGAATAGACACCTAGATCAGTGGAACAAAAACAAAAACAAAAACAAAAAAAACGGAAATAAACCCACACCTGTATGATCAGTTAATATATGACAAAACATGGAATGGAGTAAAGATAATCCATTCAATAAATGGTGATTTTAAAAAAAGTGGTACACATACATAAACTTTGGCCCTGGCTGGGTAGCTCAAATGGTTGGATGACTATTCTAATAGAGGAAGGTTGTGGGTTTGATCCCTGGTCAGGCACATACAGGAAGTAATCAATAAACACATGAATGAGTGGAGCAATAAATATCTCCTCTCACTCTCTCTTTCACTCAATAAATAAAAGGTGTTTTTTTTTAACTGCTAAAATAAAAGAAACAACATCACCATATACAAGAATAAATTCAAATTGGATTAAAGTCTTAAAATGTAAAACTTTAAAACCATAAATCTAAAAGAAAACATAGGCAGTATAATTTCTTTTAATGATATTTTTCCTAACATGTATTTTTCAGCAAAGGAAACAAACAAACAAACAAAAATAAGGAAATGGGACTACATCAAGACTTTGCAGAGCAAAGGAAACCATCAACAAAATGAAAAGGCAAACTATTGAACGGGAGAAGATATTCGCCAATGATGCACCCTACAAGTGGTTAATTACCAAAATTTCTAAAGAACCCATAAAATTCAAAACCAAAACAACAAGCAATCCAACTTATAAAATGGGCAGAAGACTTTAATTAACACTTCTTCAAAGTTTATTTGGTGAATAAACATGAAAAGACACTTCATGTCACATCATTAATCATCACAGCAATGCAAATTAGAACCACAAAGAGATATCACCTTGCACCTGTCAGAATGGGCACCATCCATAAATCAACAAATAGCAAGTGTTGGTGAGGATGTTGACAAAAAGTAACCTTTGCACATTGTGGGAATGCAGATTGGTGTGGTCTCTATGGAAAACAGTATGCAGAGTCCTCAAAAAATAAAAAGTGGGTATCATCACTCATTAAAATGTTTGCATTCTTATGACTGAAAGATCAACTGTATTAAGTATGCATTATAATATGCATATTGAAGCTTTTAGAGAAATTTGACATTTTTCTTTCTTCATAAGGTGGGGTGGACATTTGTGTGTTCTGTAAATTGTTTGTACACATGTATTTTATATTGTTTATGGAGTTGTCTGTGTTTTTTGTATTAATGTTCAAGAATACTTTGAGTTTCAGTATTATTAACTCATTATAATTATTTTTAAAATATATTTTATTGATATTTTACAGAGAGGAAGGGAGAGAGATAGAAAGCTAGAAACGTCAATGAGAGAGAAATATCGACCAGCCGCCTCCTGCACATCCCCCACTGGGGCTGTGCCTGCAACCAATGTACATGCCCCTGACCAGAATCGAACCCGGGACCTTTCAGTCCGCAGACCGATGCTCTACCACTGAGCCAAACCAGTTTTGGCTTAACTCATTATAGTATATATATATATATATATATATATATATATATATATATATATATAGAGAGAGAGAGAGAGAGAGAGAGAGAGGTAATATATATATGCTAATTGATCTATTATGGTGTCCCAGTCACAACCAGTCTGTGGGTGGGACTGGGGCGGGGACGAGACTCTGTGGGTGGTGGCTGGAGGAGATGGGTTTCACAGGCAACCTCACTCAGTGGGGCTTGATGGGAGACCTCAGGCCATACCCTCCACCCCAGTGTCCTGCCAGGACACCTCAGGCTGCACCCCCAGCCCCAGTGCTGGTCCAGAGGAGCACAGGCTGTGTCCCCCGCCTGGTAGGGCTTGACAGGGGACCTCAGGCTGCACTTTCCATGTGGACACAAGATGGCCGCCACAAGTTGGCTGGCAGATGAGGGCAGTTGTGGGTGATCAGGCCAGGAGGGGGAGAGGAGGTGGGGGGGACTCAGGCCAGCAGGGGAGGGCAGTTAGAGATGACCGGGCCTGCAGGGGAGGGCAGTAATTGGGGAGCAGACCTGCAGGGAGGACAGTTGGGAGCAACAAGGCCTGCAGAGAAAGACACATGGGGGTGACCAGGCCTGCAGGGGAGGGCAATTAGGGGTGACAAGGTTGGCAAGGGATGGCAGTTAGTGGTAACTGGGCCAGCAGGGGAGGGCAGTTGGGGGTGACATATCTGCAAGTGTGGGCAGTTAGGGGAAATTGGGCTGGCAGAGGAGCAGTTAGGCACCAATCAGGCTGGCAGGGGAGTGGTTAGGGGGTGATCAGGCTGGCAGACAGAAGCAATTAGGGGGAATTAGGCAGGCAGGTAGACAAGTGGTTGGAAGCCAGCAGTCCTGGATTGTGAGAGGGATGTCTGGTGGGATTGGGCCTAAATGGGCAGTTGGACGACCCTTGAAGGGGTCCCAGATTCTAGAGCAGCCGTGGGCAAACTATGGCCCGTAGGCCGGATCCGTCTGGATACGGCCTGTTCGGCTGTTCTATCTGGCCTGCGGAGCCAAAAGAGTGGAGGGTTCTCTTGCTCTCCCCTCCGCTCCTTCACCAGCAACCCAAGGTGAGAATGCCAGCATGGTCAGGTTGCTTTTGTTCCGGCCCTCCGGTCCAGTTTAAGAACCCATTGTGACCTTTGAGTCAAAAAGTTTGCCTACCAGGGTGCAGGCTGGGCTGAGGGACATCCTCCCCCCATGCATGAATTTCGTGCACTGGGCCTCTAGTCTTAATATAATCTTTCAAATTCTAAGTGAAGTAAAATATTCCTACAATATTGTACTTCTGCTAATTTTTAATGCTTTTATAAGTTTTTTTTGCTTTTTGTGGAAACAAACTTTGTTATAATATTTATTGGCATGTAACATGTTATGGCTGATTTCATTCCCTGTGTGTGGTGGTTATCCTTTAATATAATGCCTGCTTTTTTACTGCTTATTTAAATTGACATGGGATTCTACTTGGTCAGATATGAATGTATTTTTGTCATCTCATTTTAATTGGTTTATTTTAATACTTTTTTCAGTTTTAGTTTTTCTTCTCTATGCCTATATATTTTAGATATTTTTTTTTCTGATTCACATTGTGGAGCAAAAAGGAAGGAGGCAAAAAAGCCAAATTTCAATCTTTCTGTGGAGGTGTTTAACTGCACAGTTTACAAGCTGTTGCCTGAGGTCTGGCTTCCAAAGAGCAGACATCTGGGTGCCGGCTGTGTGATCCTCCCAGAGCTCAAAAAAATCTGGTGAGCGTGCCCTCTGCTTTCTCCCTTTGCCTTGCTACAACAATATAAGAGCCTTGTCAATATCTTTCCGAGAGGAGCTTACACCCACCTCGAGTGCCTACACTTGTACAGTTGCCACCCAAGGGAAAGGCTCTCAAATCAGCTAGCTCTAATAGCCAATGGAACTTGCACTTAACGAGTCTCACAGGACCATAGCAAACAACCAGCCAGCTTTTTAAAGGACACAGGAGAAACCCCCGTGGCTATACACCTGGACTCCGAGCAGAGGGAGCAGCGAAACATCCACCTCCCAGCTGCTCCCTGGAAGGAGTCTGACTGCATACTTTATAAGCTGCTGCTTGAGGATCCAGCTTTTAAGCAGGAGGCATCTACCTGCTGACTGTGACGCTTCCCTTTGAAGCTCTGACAGGTCTTGGACACATCACCAACCATGAGGCGCCATGAGGACAAAAGTAGTATTTTGGACAGTCACCAAGGGTTGAGAGCCAAACAGGAGCTTGGGCCGGGCTGTTGACGAGGTTCACTTCCCACATGGGAGCAGTCTTCCAATACTGGGAGAGCATGCTGTTTCAGCTATGCACAGAAATCAAGACAGAGTCAACAAAATGAAGGAATTGGGGAATATATTCCAAGCAAAATAACAAGACAAATTTCCTGAAACCAACATTACTAAAATGCAAGTGGGTGATTTATCTGACAAAAAGCTCAAAATAATAGGCATATCACAGATGTTAGGAGAACAGAGAATGCATGAACAAAGTAAGGACTTCAACAAAGATATAGAAAATATTAAAAAGAGCAAAACAGAAATAATAGAAGTGGAGAATAAAATAACTATACTGAAAAATTCAATAAAATGAAATAAAATCATGTGATCATCTCAATAGACACAGAAGACGCATTTGATAAAATTCAACATTTTGTTAAAACCTTTGAACAAACTAGGTATTAAGAAATATGTCTCAACATAATAAAGGCTGTAAATTATAAACCCAGCACAAATGTCATCTTTAATGATTAAAGGCTGAAAGCATTTTTTTCCTCTTAAGTTTAGGTATAAGAAAAGGGTGCCCACACTCACTGCTTTTATTCAACATTGTGCTGGAAGTTATAACCATAGCAATGGACAAGAAAATAAATAAAAGTAATCCAAATTGGAAAGGAAAAAAAATCACTGTTAGAAGATGGCGTGATATGACATAAAGAACACGTTAAAGACTCTACAAAACAACAGCAAGAAGAAGAAAACACCTGTTAGAACTAATAAACCATGCTAGTAAAGTTTCTTGTTACAAAATTAGTATACAAAGCTCAGCTGTGTTTATCATTTACAAAAGCATCATAAAGAATAAAATATTTAGAAATAAATTTAACCAAGGAAGCAAAAGATCGACGCACTGAAAACTATAGAACACTGAGAAAGATATGAATAAATTGAAATGATTCTATGTTCATTATTGGAAGAATTAATATTGCTGAGATGACAATTTCATTGATCTGCAGACCCAAGGCAATTTTTAATTAAAATTCCAATGCCATTTTTTCTCATAAATAGGAAAAAACACAAACAAAATTCACATAAAGTCACAAAATACACCAATAGCCAAAGAAATGCTGAGAAATAAGAACAAAGCTGAAAGCATTATAGTTTTTTATTTCAAACTACATTGCAAAGCTATAGTAATTAAAACAGAAGGCTTGGTATTGATATTAAAAAGAAATACATAGACCATTGAAACAAAATACAAAACCCAGAAATAAATCATGCATGTATGGTAAATTGATTTTTTTATAAAGACACCAAGAATGTACAATGGAGAAAGAATCGCACTTTAAAGAAATGGTGCTGGAAAAACTGGACAGCCACATGCAAAAGAATGAACCTGGACCTCTGTCATATGCCATACTGAAAATTCAACTCAAAATTGATTTAAAGACTTGAATGTAAGACATAGCAATGTAAAACTCATGGAGGGCAAACTATGAAACATTGTTTCTGAATTTTTTTTTATTATTTGAGACTGAAAACAAAGCAACTAAAGCAAAATAAACAAGTGGGACTAAATCAAACTTAAAAGTCTCTTTACAGTTAAGGAAACCATCAACAAAATGAAAAGGCAATATAATGAATAGAAAAATAAATTTGCAAATCACATATCCAATAAGGGATTAATACCTGAAATATATAAATACCATACAATTAATAGCAAAAAACATTTAAAAATGGTCAAAGGTACTGAATAGATACTTCTCAAGAGAAGACATAAGATGGAAGTTACCTTCCTATTCGTCAGAGAAATGCTAATAAACCTCATACCTGTTAATATACCTGTTATAGAAAAGATAGATAAAATTTCTGAGAAGGGGGTAGAGAAAAGTTAATACTATTTTCTCACCAACCATATTGTATATCATTGGTGAAAATATAAACCAGTACAGCCACAATGGAAAAATATTATGGAGGTTCCTCAAGAAATTAAAATTGACTGCCATGTGATTTAGCA
Organism: Vespertilio murinus; assembly: GCA_963924515.1. Lineage (NCBI taxonomy): Eukaryota > Metazoa > Chordata > Mammalia > Chiroptera > Vespertilionidae > Vespertilio > Vespertilio murinus. The sequence continues at coordinate 44,798,043 of OZ004707.1, forward strand.
ATCTCAGTTATTAGTGTATATATTCAAAGGTAATGAAATCATTGGGATATATCTCAAATGAAAGTGATTTTCATAGATTTACTGCAATTCCTTTTGAAATACCAATAACATATTTCACAGATCTAGAACAAATATTTCAAAAAATTATGGAACCTAAAAAGACCCAAAACAGTCCCAGTGATACAGAAAAGGAAGAAACTTATAGGGATCACAGTACCAGATAATAAGTTATACTACAAGGCTATTGTAATCAAAACAGCCTGGTACTGGTATATAAATCAATGGAAGAGAACAGAGAGACCAGAATCAACCCACGTCCTAATGGTCAATTATATTTGACAAAATAGGTAAAAGCATACAATGGAGTAAAGACAGTCTCTTCAATAAATGGTGTTTGGAAAATTGAACATTTACATGCAAAAAAAAAGAGACTAGACCACCAACTTGAACCATACATAAGAATAAACTCAAAGTGGATAAAGGATTTAAATGAAAGTCACAAAACCATAAAAATCCTAGACAAAAAACAAAACAAAACATAGGAGGTAAAAATCTTAGACATTTCTCATAGCAATGTGTTTGCTAATACATCTCCTAGGGAAAGGGAGAACAAGGAAAAGATAAACAAACAGGACTACAACAAAATGCAAAGCTTTTGCACAGCAAAAGAAACCATCAACAAAATGAAAAGGGAACCCACTGTATGGTGGGACATATTTGCCAGTGATACATCTGATAAGGAATTAATTGCCAAAATATATAAACAACTTGAACTACTCAACACCAGGAAGACAAAAAATTCAATAAAAAATGGTCAAGGGACCTGAGTAGACCCTTCTCCAAAGAGGACATATATATGGCCAACAAACTTATGAAAAAAATATTCAAAGTTACAAATCATCAGAAAGATGCAAGCTAAAATGAAAGTGAAATATCACCTGTCAGTCAGAATGGCTGCCATCGAAAATGGAAAAAAAAACACACAAGTTCTGGTGAGGATGTGGAGAAAACTGAATCCTTGTGCACTGTAGGTTGGAATGCAGACTTGTGCAGCCACTGAAAGCAGTATAGGTTTTCCTCAAATAATTAAAAATGGAGTTGCCTTTTGACCCAGCGATCCCACTTCTGGGGGGATATCTGAAGAATCCCAAAACACCAAATCAAAAAGAATATATGCATCCCTATGTTCATAGGAGTTTTATTTACAATAACCAAGATCTGGAAATGACCCAAATACCAATGTATAGATGAGTTGATATAAAAGCTGTGGTACACTTACATAATAATATACTACTCGGCTGTAAAAAAGAAGGAACTCTAACTTTTTGTGACAGTATGGATAGACCTGGAGGATATTATGCTAAGTAAAATAAGCCAGACAAAAACAAAGACTATATGATCTCAATTATAAATGGAATCTAATGATCAGGCATGAATGCATGGAACAGATTGACAGAGGTCAGAGGGGAGGGGGTGTGGTACTGGATAAAAGGTGAAGAGATTAGCCAAAGAACATATATGAATAACCCATAGACACAATAACAGTGTGGTGATGGCCAGAGGGAGGGGAAGTGGGTGCTTGGTGGAGGTCGGCAAAAAGAGGAAAATGACAGACATCTGTAATAGAGTCAAACAGTAAATATATATATGGAACTGTGAAAATCAGAAAAACGTAGGAAGATGATGCTAGAAAAGAATTTTGTTATTTGATTAGTCAAGTATTTACATGTAAACTACAATCACTTCTATTTTATTAAAAATGGAATGTATAAAGGGTGGTGCCAAACGTATATATCAGAGTCATATATTAATTTGTGGAAGTTTCTAAACAGTAAGCATACACAATAAATATAGAGGATGAGAAAATGCGAAGAGGAAAATGAGTTTTAAACCACTTGAAATTATTTATTTCATGGCATAGTGTGTTCTCACCCTGATGAAATAAGTTTGTCTAGTAAAATATCCTTCACTTCAATTCTTCCAACATTCACAGAACTATCATACATTGCCTGTCAGCATTCCTTATCTTGTCTTGTATACCAGACTCAGATTTTCATACCTCAGCTGGTGAAAGAGCAGATTGAGCTATTTATTTGCATGATGCTGCTTGCTGCCTGCTGGCTCTAAAAATTCAGTCTGATGAATGTGATCAGTATATGTGTGTTTTTTAATGATTTATTTCATTATCTTATACTCTCTAAAGTGAGTATAAAGTGAAGCCAATTATAAAAGTCATATCATTTTTGAAAGCATGGTTTATATATATATATCTTTGATTAAAGTAGAGCAAAATTGAAAATAATTAAGCATGTATAAAATAGTTAGCCTCAAATGGAAAATTTTTGGACTTTTACTACTCAACTATTGGTTCAACTGTGAAAAAATTAGGAAATTAAAGAATGTGAAGTTCTATAAAATGGCATTAAAATTCTTTTTAAAGCAGCTGGTATAATAATGAAGCTTGTTATTTATTTCTTTTTTGTGAACTCTCTGGAAATAGAATCATACTTAAGATATCACTTTAATGTGTTGCATTATTCACTTTTCTCCTGAATTTATGGTTAAACAAAATGGGGAGCTGTGAATGTCTTGCCTTCATGGGAAGACTCATCTGTCCCTTTTAGCATGAGTTCCTTTCATCATGCCGAGGTTGACAATATTTTTATAGTCATCGGAGTTCACTATGGGTTTACTCTTATGGCCAAGTAGAGTTCCCAGGGACATTTCAGTCAGTCCTCTGCTGCAGATCAGTACAACCATAGCCTTTTCTGTCCATAGTAACCAAATCTTTGTGTAAGTATTTTTAAACTCTATCTATACATATAAAAGCCCAGTGAACAGAATGGTGGAACAACCAGACAACTGGAATGACCAGTGGCTATGATGTGCACTGCGGTGGCCAACCAGCCTGACCCAGGTCCCAATCGGCCCCTAACACCCTGATCAGGGGGGGGGCATCTGTGCACCCCCATTGCCAGCCTGGCTTGGTGGGTACCCATCAGGGCCAGCTGGCTGGACCACACCCATGCACAAATTCATGCATTGGGCCTCTAGTTGAAGTCTAAGAAAATAAGTGACAAGGAATATCATTTCTAACAATATTAGCAAAAAACAATGCAAAGTCTGAGAGATTGCATTTAAAGAATTAATTATCTTTGTTTTCACAATGTATTAAACACAGAAGGAATTAACACAAAAAGCCTTTAATTAAGAATATGACAGACATAAAAATAAACAAGTTAAATAAAAATATGTATTACTTAAGAGACTAAGTATTTTCACCCAGAATTAAACTGATAACTTTCTCTACAGTGTACTATATTTTTATTTTCCCATGTTTATTTAGCAATGGCAAAGCAATCTCCTGTGTCATCTGAATATATTTATATTAACCTATGTCTGCATCTATATCTATGTCTATGTCTGTGTCTGTGTCTGTGTCTGTATCTATATCTTTATCTCTATATTCCTATACTTATATCTAATCTTTATACTTATTTTTGGAGCTCTTGAATTTTCTAAAAGCTTAAACTATACCTTTAGCTTTATTAGTTTGTGAAAGAAAACTAACATGGAGATACAATAGTAATTTGCAAAATGAAATTTCCAGATATTAAAGGAAAATTCAGAAAATATTTTTGATTACATATTATTTACATTACTCTATGCAATTGTTCATCTCTCCATTATATATTTCCATGGTGCACAAGTTTTATTTTTTAAATAAATACCTGCACCCTAGCAGGTTTGGCTCAATACATAGAGCATCAGCCTGTGGATTCAAGGGTCCCAGGTTTGATTCAGCCAAAGGCACATGCCTGAGTTGTGGGCTTGATCCCCAGTAGGGAGCATGCAGGAGGCAATCAATCGATTATTCTCTCTCATCATTGATGTTTCTGTCTCTCCCTCTCCCTTCCTCTCTAAAATCAATAAAATATATTTAAAAAATAAAAAATAAATAAAAATAAACACTTGCACCCTAACTGGTTAGCTCAGTGGACAGAATGTTGGCCTGCAGACTAAAGGGTCCCGGGTTCAATTCCGATCAAGGTTATGTACCTTGTTTGAAGGAATATCCCCAGTGGGGTGTGTGCAGGAGGCAGCTGATTGATGTTTCTAACTCTCTATCCCGCTCTTTTCCTCTCTGTAAAAAATCGATAGAATATATTTTTAAAAATAAATAAACACTTGCTTTTAAATATTTTAAGACTGGAATAAATCAATTTCTTTAACAATCTGAGCATAGTTTTAATCTTTGGGATTGTCAAAAAACAATTTCATTAGGAAATATTTCTACATATGATATTATATTTTTATGACATTTATTTTTACTTTTGAATTTAGAGAAATCTAATTTGCTTGTCTTTTGACTGAGTGCTTTCTAATTAACTAAATATCAGCATAGCCAAACTTGCACGTTATGCTTTATACTTTCAAAGATTTTTATATAACCTAGCCAGTCACCTGAACATTCTATTACTATGTAATCAAAGGCATTTTAATACTGCTGAGCGCCCATAACTATATATTTGCCAACACTGAAAGTCCCTTATGACCTTTGTGAAAATTATAAAAATGATTAGAAATGTCTGAGCAGGTAGACAAAACAAATAGCACTAGGTATTCCAGGAGTGTGAAGGATAAGCCACAGAACATCTGTGCTATGAATGTTCAAATCCATATCAAATCTGCCTTTGTGCAGCAAGCACCTAGTAACACTAAACACATAATGGTGGTTTTTGCAAAATACTTTAGTCCTAGTTCAAGGAATGTTATCTTAATATTATAGGAATAATGACAGAACTACAAAGCCCTGAGCAGTATATGATGGAATTTGGATCCCAATCATATACTTTGACTTGTTAAGGTCCCCACTTGGAGATAATTGTTTCCAAAACAAACAAAAAGTGATCATTATATAGGTTGACCTCAGTAGTGTATTTTCACCTCATATTAAAGAAGCTTAAATATGTAATTTTCATGATATGTGAAGTCTTCACCTTATTAACTGTTTTCCTTATCTGTTTCTTGTAATTCACCTATTTAAATACATTAACATATTCATATATTAAGAAATAAACTTCTAAAAAGTATGAAATTTTCCTATGCTTCTTTTCCCCCCTTTTTAAAAATATAATTTAGTATTTTTTAGATGTTAAATAGATAGCATGACACACACACACACACATAACACTGGACCTTAAGGTTAGAAAATAATTTTTCATATACACAAAGTTATTAATGAGAAAGAATGATTTTTGCTACTCAAATTTCAATATTTTTCAATGTTGTGTGTAAAATTGTATTAGATTTCCCAAGGTGCCTGATTCTTTCTTAAGGGAATGTTGAATGAACTGATAATTAACAATCATCTTTTGAAACAAATAACTATTGGATAGGAATATACAACCATTAAATACCAGTTCATAGCTAGTGATGAACATTGCTGAAATAAATGTTTTTCCCCTCTAATTTTCATGAGAGCAAGTTGGAACTAATATTAATTAATATATGCCAAGTCCAGTACTAACCATATTACTTAATTTATATCTGTAACAAATTTCTAAGTCAAAATTATCTCATTTTTATACATCACAAAATAGAGACTTAAAAAGGTAAGTAACGTGTGGGAGGTGGCACAGGTAGAAAGTGGTGAGGCTGCAGTTGGAATCCAGGCCATCTGACCACCGACACTTCACCTCTTAACCATGAATTTGTTCTACCGAACATTACGCTGCTAATAATACCAGCTCTCCTGGACTGAATTTCTGTTTTTCTCTCAACACATTTTCATACATAGAAAACGTTGTCCTGTTGTTCCCTGATTTGTTAATAGAAGCATGCATAACATGGAAGAAAATGTTCACACCATTTCCAAATGTACTTCTCACATAGAGACTGGCAGAAGGAAGACATTTTATCACATTATGATCAGTCACACTTGCAAATACCATGTGAAGTGTCAACGTGAAAAAGTCTGCTCTTTCTGCTGTTTTCTTAGCTCTGTAACTTAATTTAAAAAAACGAAACATCTTGGCCTATACTGGCATTTCTGTTTATACGTGAGGCCCAGTGCACAAATTCATGCACTGGTGGGGTCTGACTGGCTCGCCCTGATCAGCCAAGTCAATAGGGGGTGGGGCCCCGGGTGGTTGGCAGGCCAGCCCCAACCCCTGGTCGAACTCTGGTCAAACTCCTGGTCAAGGAGACAATTTGCATATTACCTTTTTTTATTATATAGGATATATACATAACAGAAAATATCATCAGTTAACGTTTTTTTCTTTCTCACATGATTAAAATCATACTGTCCTCAATTAAGGACTTTAAAACCTGCACACTGCACTGAATGTGTATCATTGAGATCCTTTAATTAATTTTGAAGGGCAACTTTCTCTTCTATCTGAATGAGTGAAACAAAAGAAAGATCTGGGGACTGGGTAGTAGGAGATGGAGTCTAAAAAGACACAACTGTATCTCTATTTAATTTCCTGGTGAAGATATTTTGGGAAAATTTCCCACAGAACAAAAATCTATACATACAACTCAAAAGTATTAGCATTATTTCAATAACACCTAGATTTGTGATACAAGGGAAGGTTTTTACATTACTGCAAGTTCATGAATCTCAGCAACCATAATAAGCCCCTGTAATAGTTGTGGAAGCAAATAATAGACAAGTAGGATCATACATCAAATTACCCTAATTGTTTTGTGGTTTTTTGGTGGCTTAGATACATTTTATGGGCTTTCTTTAAACTTCACCAATTCTTACTGTAACTGTGTATGTGTACTCCTGTGCATGTGCATTTTGTCTACTGAGAACATAGCAGCTTCTCTGAACCACATTCCTCTTTTTCATTCCAAGTGAGTCATAAATTCATTTGGACTCCTTAATGGGCGCAATGATATCCTTATGAAGACTGGAAGTTTGCAGTTGTACAGACGGTTGCATTGTTTTTCACTTCTTAAAGTAAAAAAGGAAAGCTGCAGTTAACACAAGAGTAAATCATTCTGTTGGTGAAACTACCTCCAACATGTTTTCATTATTATTAATGAGGTATTCTTCCTTTAATTCACAACATTCATTGGTTCAATATGTTTCAGTTTAACAAATCTACAGAGTCTTTTGTGTGCAAAGAGAGAGTGTGATTACAGCATTGTTTTCTCCCACATAAGTAATGAATTCTAAAATGCATCTGAATGTCACCTTGATACTCTGTAAGTAAGCATTTTAGTATACTGTATTAAATTAGGCATTTTTGAATGAAATGCATGTTGCATATTAGATTATAATTCTATGCTATCTTCTAGATTTTTTATTCATTTTTTTTCAGCTTCTCAGCTGTACTAAATTGTCTCTCTTGTCACATCCTATATCCTATATAATAAAGAATGCTATATAGCCAAAACTGGTTTGGCTCAGTGGATAGAGCGTCAGTCTGCAGACTGAAAGGTCCCAGGTTCAATTCCAGTCAAGGGCATGTACATTGGTTGCAGGCACATCCCCAGCTGCAGGAGGCAGCTGATCGATGTTTCTCTCTCATCGATGTTTCTAGCTCTCTATCCCTCTCCCTTCCTCTCTGTAAAAAAAAATCAATAAAATATATATTTTTTTAAAAAAAGAATGCTATATAATAAAGAAGTAATATGCAAATTGGCCAACACAAGATGGCCACTCCCATGTGGTCAAAGATGGTCACCCCATGTGGACACAAGATGGCCAGCAGGTGAGGGCAGTTGTGGGAGATCAGGCCAGCAGGGGAGGGCAGATGAGAGGGACCAGGCCAGCAGGGGAGGGCAGTTGGGGGCAATTGGGCTAGAAGGGGAGCAGTTAGGCATTTATCAGGTTGGCAGGGGAGTGTGTAGGGGTTGATCAGGCTGGCAGGCCAAAGCATATACGGGCAATCAGGCCGGCAGGCAAGCAGACGAGCAGTTGGGAGCCAGCAGTCCTGGAGTGTGAGAAAGATGTCTCAGATTGGAAAGGGTGCAGGCTGGGGTGAGGAACCACCCTACCCAGCCACCCCCATGCAGGCAGAAATTTTGTGCACCTGGCCTCTAGTTTTAATTATGTTTACCTAGAGAAGCAAATACAACTTGGATATTGGACTAAATTTATTTTTCAGTTTTAGGGAACCCCACCCTTATTTCAAATGTTTTTTGCTTCCCAATTGTAGATGCAACCACCTATTTGGTATGCCTGAGGAGTAACCTGGAAAAGCCTCATCTCCTGATCAACTTTATACCCACTGTATACACATATTTCTATACATTTTTTCCCTCAAACCCAAACATAGCTCCGCATTTCCTGCCATGTTCTTTGGATTTAGACAATTGTTTTCGTGTAAAGTATGTGCCAAGTCATGGAAATAATTTCACTTATATGTGGGCAAGAACTAAAGTTAATTCATTAGACACGAGGTCAACCTTTGTGGAGAAAGTTTTCTGTAATAATTGTCTATAGTGGCAGGCTTACCTGGGGAAGTTTGTCACACTTCTGCAAAGAGTACGAGTAATTGGGGAAATAGAAAGCTACTAGTCAGATTAATGAGCACACAATGTAAAAAGTGAAGACACCTGTATTTGGTAAAGAATGGAACCACTGGGCAGAAAATATTGAGATATTAGATCTAACTGTGACTCCCAATAGCTGTCACTTTGAGCAATTCACAAAACCCCTCTGACTACATTACACAGGAAGTTTGTGGATCTAACCTTTAATGTCCCTTCCAACTCAGCAATTCTTAACATTTTATTTTCTAAAAAATATTTCTACTCCTATTTCATTCTAAGAAGTAATAGCAAGGAAGGCAGAAAAAGGAGGAACTTCTCCATCATTTATCCTAATTATAGGATTAAGTACTAGGATTGAGTTTTAATAATAAAGGGGGGGGAATCACAGCAGATGCTGTGGCAGAAATAAAGGAGAGGGGAAAAAAAGGAAGTTCTTTAATACTCAAACATAAACTTATTGCTTTATCTCAAGGCACCACCAATAGCATCTTCCATTTAAATATCATCATGGGGAGACTCTCATAGCTTTCTACTTTTCTACACAGCTGGTGATTGTAGAGAAAAATTTATTTCGACAAAGTTAATTCTACACATGTGATACCACCTGCTGTCTGTACTATATATATATTTTTTTTCATTCTGAAATGGCTCTGATGTTATCATTGTTTCTTCAGGTACAGAAGGAAATAAACCACCCCCTACCACTCCTCTCCTTCATTTGCCCTCCTCCTGAAAAAAAAAACACAGAGCCATAAAAACATGATTTGCAGAACTGGAATGAAAGATCAGAGTGTTATTTTTTATTATGATGCCAGCAACATGCCTGCAAGGCACACACTGCCTGCCACTATCATACTTTGTTATGTACAGTCCAGGGCCTAATAATCAGCACTGAGTTCTTCCCGGGACTATTCATCTGCTCCTTCTGTACTGCCTCTTCCACTCCTAAAACCCTTAGGCAGATCCTAATAGATATTGATTAATTTTATGTGGTGACTTGAGTGGACTAAGGGATGGCCAGACAGCTGGTAGGATGTGGTTTCTGGATGTGTCTGTCAGGGTGTTTCTGGAAGAAACATTTGATTCAGAGACGGAGTAAAGAGATCCTCCCTTCCAGTGTGTCATCCAAATTGCTGGTGAACTAATAGGTAGAGGAAGGGTGAAATTTCTCTCTCCTTGAGCTGGGACATCTATCTTCTCCTGCCCTTACAAATGGAGCGCTTGTTGAAATCGGTTTGGCTCAGTGGATAGAGCGTTGGCCTGGCCTGCGGACTGAAGGGTCCCAGGTTCGATTCCGGTCAAGGGCATGTACCTTGGTTGCAGGCACATCTCCAGTAGGGGGTGTGCAAGAGGCAGCTGATCCATGATTCTCTCTCATGGATATTTCTAACTCTCTATTCCTCTCTCTTCCTCTCTGTAAAAAATCAATTTAAAAATATATGTAAACAAACAAACAAACAAACAAAACACACAAATGGAGCTCTTGCCTTCAGATATTGCAGCTCCTCGTTCTCTGGCCCCTGAACTCTGGGACTTACACCAGCAATCCTGGTTCCCAGGCATTTTGAAGTCCAGCTGATTATAGTATCTAGTATCATGTGTCCTAGTTCTTAGCTTGTAGATGGAGACATGGGACTTCTAGAGACCCAAAACTGTGTAAGCCAATTTTTAAAAATATATATATTTTATTGCCAAAGCAGGTTTGGCTCAGTGGTAGAGTGTCAGTCTGTGGACTGAAGGGTCCCAGGTTCGGTTCCGGTCAGGGGCATGTACATTGGTTGCGGGCACATTCCCGGTGGGGGGTGTGCAGGAGGCAGCTGGTTGATGTTTCTCTCTCATCGGCGTTTTTAGCTCTCTATCTTTCTCCCTTCCTCTCTGTAAAATATCAATTATATATATATATATATATATATATATATATATATATATATATTTAAATATTTTTATTGATATTTTACAGAGAGGAAGAGAGAGAGATAGAGAGCTGCCCAATATATATATATATATATATTTTAAATATTTTTATTGATATTTTACAGAGAGGAAGAGAGAGAGATAGAGAGCTAGAAACGTCGATGAGAGAGAAACATCAACCAGCTGCCTCCTGCACACCCCCCACCGGGGATGTGCCCGCAACCAATGTACATGCCCTTGACCGGAATCAAACCCGGGACCTTTCAGTCCACAGACCGAGGCTCTATCCACTGAGCCAAACCGGTTTCGGCAAGCCAATTCTTATGATAAATCTCCTGTATATATAGTATCTATAATAATAAAAGTATAATATGCTAATTAGATTGGACAGCCAAGCCATCTTCCAGATGTAATTTCAGATGAAGCTGTAGCAGCAGGGGCCAAGCAGAGGCAGTTAGGAGTGATCAGACAGGCAGGCAGAGTGGTTAGGGGCAATCCTGCAGGGCAGGGATTGGGCTTAAACTGGTAGTCAGACATCTCCTGAGGGGTCCAGAATTGCCAGAGGGTGCAGGACAGGCTGAGGAACCCCATCCCTGTGCATGAATTTCATGCACTGGGCCTCTAATATATCTATAATAATAAAAGCATAATATGCTAATTAGAGGGGATGTCTTCCATAGGACCTTCCAGTTGAAGCTGGGGCTGTGAAGGAAGCTGGGGTCGCAGGTGCCAGAGGGAAACCTGTGCCTGCAGCCAGGAAAGGAAGGCTTACTCTTGCACCAATTCCATGCCCTAGGTCTCTAGTCTGTGCATGATCTATTGGTTCTGTTTCTCTTGAGAATCCTGCCTAATGCAATCAGGCCGTTAAGGAGCTCACATTTTGAAATCATATAACCAGCTCCTTGATAATGGGATGTTGCAAAAGGATGGTCTGTTCTCCAGGAGGCATTAGCAGCTACAAACATGAACTCTGCTGCACTTAGATTAAAACATCTGTGTTCTGTTCTCAGAGCTCACCAAAAGCTCTACAAAGCTTGCTTTCCGGATTGGAATTTTCTCTTATGGGAGTAATATACTTCCTTTTCTCTTAATCCATGTTTAAAAGCTTAAAAATATTACAACTGATAAGAGGACAGAGGGTGCCTGCTGAACAACCATGGATCTCTTTCTGATTGGCTGCCCAATTGTTAAAAAGAGGAAAGAGGGACTCCTCCACACTAGAGAAGAGGACAATGGAGGGGGAAGAGGTAAGGGCAGAGGGTCGGTGGGAATCGGGTGGAAGGGAGCTGTGGGGGAGTAAAAGGAGAAACAATTATAGTAATCTGAGCAATAAAGATTTATTTAAAAACCACACAAACAAAACCACAATTAGAACAAAAAATAAGGAGGAGGGGAAAAAAGGAATATGAAGGGGCAGAGATAAAATGAGAAAAAAAATAAGAATAAAGAATTAGAGGAATGGATGAAGCTAAATGGTTTTAAATAAAGGAGGAAGAAAACATTTTGAAAAAGAAAATAGGAGCAAAAATAGATAGACCCAAAATAAGTAAATAAAAAAAAGATGAGTAAGCAGGGGAAAAAGAAAAGAAACTGCGTAGGAAAAGGGAAGAGGAAACTTAGATATATGAACAAAACAATAGAGACTAAAATACCAGAACAGTAAAGTGGATAGATAAAGAACATACATTAAAAAAGAAAGAAAGATGCTGAAACCAGTTTGGCTCAGTGGTAGAGCGTCGGTCTGCGGACTGAAGGGTCCCAGGTTCGATTCCAGTCAGGGGCATGTACATTGGTTGTGGGCACATCCCCAGTAGGAGGTGTGCAAGAGGCAGCTGGTCGATGTTTCTCACTCATCGACGTTTCTAGCTCTCTATCTCTCTCCCTTCCTCTCTGTAAAATACCAATAAAATATATATTTTTTAAAAAGGAAGAAAGAAAGAAAGAAAGAAAGAAAGAAAGAAAGAAAGAAAGAAAGAAAGAAAGAAAGAGAAAGGGAAGAGGAAAAAAGTGGAGTACTTTCTGCAGTCTCCTGCCTCATGGGCACTCCCTTTGCATCTTGCTCTTCCATGACTGTGGCTGACTCTTCTGTCTGCGATGCTGGGCTTCCTGAGATGCACACGGGTGCTAATCACTGTCAGAAGCAGTCTTGCTTTAGCTTTCAGGAACCTGCTTGACGCTCCAAGCAATCCGGAGTTTGTGTCTGTCTCCACAGGATGTGGCTGCAAGCAGGAGGGGCCAGTCTGCCCTCTACAGCAGGTTTGTTAGCAGCATGGGGCCTGGGCTGGGTCAGTTAATTCCTGTTGTTCCTGGACTCCACCTCTGCCCGCCCTCACCTTCCAGGAGCTGTCAACCTTAATCACTCAAAAGTCTGTTCCTCTGTTACAGAGAACCGGAATAAATCAAGCAATGCTTGGAGAGTTTGGAGTTATATTTATTACTCGCAGGTTCACAGGAAAATGTCTCTCAAATTCTGGGCCCCAACATGGAGGAATTTTCCTGATTTATATGTTTGTTTTTTTTTACCTTCTTTGTCTCCCAAATATGGGGTGTTTCTAGGCCCCTTTTGCAAGTTCTTTAAGAGCCCGTATGTACTGGGGCCTTGAGATCTCAACCAAAGGCCTGGCCTGGCGCCAGCACTGATAACTTTGTCTGGGGAAGGTTTAATGGCCTCTCTGAAGTGGGAGTAGTCTCATTGTCCTTATTATTTAAGCCAGAAAGCATTTACAGAAGCCAAATAGCAGGGTTAAAATTCCAAACAGCAGTTTTTACATAAGATGGATGCTTCACCTGCAATGGATGTAGGGCGGAATTGGAAGTCTAGACCTCTGGGTTGCCCGAGAAGGGGAGGTGGTGTTCAGATTGTAGGGAAAGTGCTGGGTGTGTTTTCCTGTCCCAGAACTGCCCCTCTGTGAGGGCCCAGGCTGTTACTCTGCGCCAGGCTGGGCAGAGATCCTTGTATGCAATCCAGAGAGATCAGCTGGAAATCTGGAATTTCTATCAGCTCTCCTGTGTGGGGGAAGCATCGGTCAGGTTCCTGGGAGAGTGTGGAAGACAGTCCCACCCCAAACCAGTCACTGATCTTCCTGAGACTGGCCAAACCCACAGGATTGGCCTTTGCTGTTGTCTCCTCTGAAAAGGTCAAATGCAGGGTGTGGCAGGCAGGGCTCCTGAGGATGAGGTGGGCTGTATCACCTAAGGCCGTGGTTGGCAAACTGCGGGTCCTGAGCCACATGCGGCTCTTTGGCCCCTTGGGTATGGCTCTTCCGAAAAATACCACGGCCTGGGCGAGTCTATTTTGAAGAAGTGGTATTAGAAGAAGTTTAAGTTTTAAAAAATTGGCTCTCAGAAGAAATTTCAATCATTGTACTGCTGATATTTGGCTCTGTTGACTAATGAGTTTGCCGGCCACTGACCTAGGGGTGTTTTTTTGTTTTGTTTTATTTTGTTTTGTTTTTCATTTTTCCTGAGCTGTGGCTTCTGGGAGCAGCTAGCTCCTCACAGGAGTTGTTTCCATTTTAGTTTGGAGGAATACAACCGATACCTGACTCCTGGTTGCTGCTTTTCCTCCACAGCCTCTCCCTTGGCCCCTCAAGTCTGCACTGCCCTCCCTGCACCAAAGCCTTGGATGAGGAGCAGCAAATGAAATACCTGTGGCTCTGTGCATTTAAAAAAAGTAATAATAAAAGAGAAATCCAGGCTTTCTCTCCGACCAGCTCCAGTCCACTGGCTCCAGACTTCCCATTGGCCAACAGCTGATCTAGGCTGTACAGCCAGCCCGGGTTCCAGGCCTCCATCTTCTGAAGGAACAGACCCCCGGTATCCAGGCGCTCCCTCCTCACTCTCAGCTGCTGCCCCTGGAAGCTGGGTGGGCCCCTCTCTCAATCTCACCTTCCTGTCAGTCTCCAGGTGTCTTCTCACCTTCCTTGACATAAGCCTCCTCCTCAACTGGACCTCAGTTGGCGATTCCAGGAGTCTGTTTCCCACTTTAGTTTCATTTCCAGTCTGACACTGTGAGGAGGTGCACAAAAGGTCTGCCTATTTGGCTGCCGTTTTCTCTCCTCCTTCCCTTCTTGTCCAAGTGTTGGCAGAGCTCTGCCTCCCCACCCCATGAATCTCCTGTCTGCAGCTAGGTTTTCTCCTCCTGTTCTCTCAGGGATTGTGGGAAAGAAAGAATGCAAGGACCCTATACTTTAGGTTCTAATCATATGGAACAGGAAGGCAGTGAGCCCAATATGTTGTTTGGTGGGACAAGAAATTTACCATTCCCCATTTTATACCAGATCCTTAACGTATTATGGCTTATCGGGGTATAATGATGGAGGAATGTTCTCATAAATTTTATCCCCCATCTGCTGAATTTGCTTAAGACAAGAGAAGCAAATACCGCTGTAATTTTTTAGAATTATTTATTGCCTTCCTTGGAAGAAGGCTCCGATTACTATATAATCTTATTTTTATACTCTTGACATTTGGTGTTCAAGGATAGATTCATTCAGGGGATACTTTCATTGCAAATGAGGGAGAGTCTGAATCTTCTTGAGATCATTTTATTTGTTTCACTTTATTCAGCATCCGTGTTCCTGAAGCATGCTTGCCAGTGAGCCTGATAGCAGCGTATCTATCATTTTCATTGGTATCTTCCTACTCAAACTTTCCCTGTTACTTTAATCAAACTAATTCATCATCTAACTTTCCTTTGATGTTCCTGGAGATTTGTATCTCTATATATGAGCATTACATCTTTTCTGATTGATTTTTTCTCCATGTTCAGTATAAATAGTATAACCTCTGCTTGGTCTGATCAAGCAACATTCCATGTCTTAAATTGAATTTTCAGTTATTTCTAGAGGAATTGAGATTTCACACTGATCAGCACTGCTGAGAGCAAAATGAAAGAAATTTCCCAAAGAAGTATTATAATTTGATATATTCAGAGGCTTTATTGATTACTGAAAGAGTACTACATTACATTTTATTCTACTATTACAACTTATAGGCCAGCTTGCACATTTAATAAAGTATGGCCATAATTCAGGATGTATCAGTTATAGGAGGCAGCTAATTTATATAGGGTGGCCGGGGTGGAGAGTGTGTTAATAGTGTTCTAAGATCAGTGTGGAGACATCTCCATAAAAGAGCAGGGGAGATGCTAAGGAAACCATCTAGACTTTAGGCGGTAGGGCTAGATTACAGTTGGGGAGCAGAGTACAAAGTAACAAAGGATCCAGCACGAAATGTCCGACATCATGGAATGTGACACAAGTTAGTGGCGCCTCAATAAGCAGATAGAACATAAAGAGAGACAACTGTAAGTGCAGAGTAGATATTTGTCATTTATTTTATCTTTTGCAGATTGACTTTCTACAAACTAGCTTTTGGGGATGAGCCTCAATTTCTAGAAAAGGAACTGGAGAGATCCTGGGAAAAGTCTGAGGAACAGGACAGGTTACTAGAATCAGAGCGGGGAATCAGACCACCACTGCGGACCTGGGCATGTGACAGAGAATTGTGCATTGTAAATTAGGTGAAAGTGCTGGGCCAGTATAATGCATTTAATAAGATAATGAGGGAACCGCTGCTAACACTGGCCTTCCTCATGTTGGATCAGAGATTTTTGACAAGGGCACAGCTGGGTCCAACTGCAGAATGCTGTAAATTGCCTCAGGATGTGCAACTGCTATAATGAGCTAAAAAGGGAAATTGGCTTAAGAACAATCCTGTACATAGCACTAAAGTTCCCGGTAAGTTCGGGGGTTTCCAACACCACCCTCAGTTTTGGTAATTTTCTAGAAGGACCCACAGGAATCTGTCATAGTCATGGCAACGGCTCACTAAAATGAAAATACACACATCAAAATTAATCAATGGAAGAGATGCATGGGCCAGAGTGCTGGAGGATTCCGATTGCATCCAATTTTGCTCTTTCTGTAGCTACCTCCTAGCAATGGTACACAGGGAGCACTGCCGACCAGGGAAGCTCTCTCAAGTCTTCGGTTTAGAGGGACAAGCCCAAGCCCATTCATGGACCTTTCACTGTGTTATTTGCCAGGTAGAGAATGATCAAGTTTTTACTGGGCTCTGTCAGATAGACATGGTGGACTGCCACATAACTGGCCTCAGCCTCCAGCCCATCTGGAGGTACTGGGCTGATACCTTGTTCCCTCAAACATCTCACCATAAATCACTCTGGTAGGTTAGCTGGCATGAGCCAAAGACCCCAACAAATAAAGACACTTTCCTCAGGCAGGACATTCCCAGGGCTTAAGAGATCACTTCCCAGGAGCCAAGGGCAAGGTGGAATTCTTTACTAAACACTGAGAAATGTGCTTTTAAAAAAAAGTTTTCTTATATGAAAAGTCACATAAGCTGGTTTCAAAATTAGGGAAAAACATAAAACTCAAAATCCTAGAATAGACACATGACTAAGGATAAACATTTTAGGTTATCGAAAGGAGTTTGAATTTCGTAGCTTTAATTAATTGCCTGGGTACAGGAATTTTTCTGTCCTCTTGTGTTGTTAGAAAATCAAGGATCCTAAAACAAAGAAAAGAGTGAACAATATCAAATGCACGTTCAAAATGTCTGGGCAGCTAGCAAACAACCTAGAACCAAGGTCCTGAAGAATTAGAGTTGATGCAGGCAACTAACGGAAAAAATGAAACAATCCTAATTTATGACACTAAGTAACCCCCATTTTCATTGTTTTACCCATCTTAGACCCTCTTTTCAATTCCATACGCTATTTATTCTCTTCCTCAAGTTAAAAATAAAATTGCTACAGAAAAGCCCTGCCTGGTTCTCAAATATGTCAGGTAATCTTATTATAACACACATCTACACACACACACACAAACACAGTGTCCTTCAATAAATGTAAATAGACATCTACATGTAAATGTACACACACATGTATGCGTGCACACATGCATGTGCAGATATATGTATTCATAGCCACATATATACCTACATACATACATACATAGAATTGTCTTCACAGATATATGTATGTGTGTGCATATCTGTCATCTCTAATTTACACAGTGCTTTAGCTTTTTTAGTCCTTGTTGCAAAGTTGAATAATTATTGATATCATTGTTTTTTCATAAAACCCACAAGGGCAGAATCTTATTAATCTTGATCATTTTCTTACCTGGCAAATAACAGTGAATGTCCCATGAATGGGCTTTGAAGTATTATTCACTAATGTTAATATTTGTTGAAAAAAATAAATGGCTATTATACATTAGATTGGTAACAAATAAAAACATTGAAATCAGTTAAAATACTAGGAAACTGCTGTAACTGGTTTGGCTCAGTGGATAGAGCTTTGGCCTGCAGACTGAAGGGTTCCAGGTTCAATTCTGGTCAAGGGCATGTACCTTGGTTGCAGGCACATCCCCAGTAGGGGGTGTGCAAGAGGCAGTAGATCGATGACTCTCTCTCGTTGATGTTTCTAACTTTCTATCCCTCTCCCTTCCTCTCAGTACAAAATCAATAAAACATATTAAAAAAAAAACTAGGAAACTAATATGTATAAGATAAACAATGAAACAAATAGAGAGGACAATTATAGACTCTTTCAAGAAGTTTGGTAACAACATAAGAGAAAATTCGGAAAAAATGTTATTGGATGTAGGCATTATAAGCTTATATTAAGTGATCTTTTTAAAAAAATACTGCAAAGGTAATTAGAAGGGTATTGTTATGGAAGTGTAACCATAGGAACCAAAACACAATAGGTTTAAACTATAGTCTTTCAGCACCAAACTCAGCCTTCTATACTGGCTCTGTGATGCTGAGGCCTGAATCCTGAGCACCACATATTAGGATGTGCTAACAGGGTTGGCTGGAGGAGGAAGAAGGGATTTATTTGCTCATTCTTCTCCTCTTATTGGGGGTGGGGAGGTGGGGAGGGTTCTTCTCACTTGCTATTCATAGGAGAGTCACCCCAAGGTCGCCTGTTCACACTTGAAGCAAGTACTTTTTTATTGTAGCAGCAGCTGAATCCGGTTCCTAGTTTCCCCCAAATGTGCCATCCCAGCTTTATGGTCACTGCCTCTCCCGAACAAACAACTGGGCAGGGCCCCTTCCCACAGGGCCCTCCTCCAAGCTCGGGTTCATCTATCTGCACTGCTACTCCCTCCTCCGGAGTCTTGGTTTCATCTTTGCAGAATCCTCTTCTAAGTTGTTCAGATTTAATAATTCTAACCCATTCCCCTGGCTCCCAGTCCCAGGGCTGACAGTTACTGTCTGCAGAGGGTACCTCCATGCTGTGCTGGAGCTTTCCGTCTACCTTTCTAGTAACTAGCACCTTTTTTACCTACACAGGAGCCTTTATAACATTTTCTTTGTTACAATAACTGGATGAATTCTGTCTTCTGACTGAACACTAACTCATACAGCAGGGAGCACGTATTGAGGAAATAAGGAAAAAAGTGGAGGCTGAATATGGTTTGATAGTAGTGACTTGGCAATAAAGAGAAGAGTGACAGAAATGGCTTAAAAGAATTGATGCAGGGCATTGGAGGATCTGAGGTTGTTTGGGGATAGATAGGAAATGCTGGCGGAATGAGAAGGCTTGAGAACTGATGAGATGAAGAGAGCGAATGAGGCTGAAGTTCCCAGAGGCAATAGAAGTCATTTAGTTTAATGGATAAAGGAGATGTCATTAGTTTGGAACCCAGAAAAGTGACATCTTCTCTATAAGCAGGAAAAAAAAAAGGAACAGGTAAAAAGCAGTTTAATGTTACAGGGAAGTTTTCAAGGGAGAAATGAAAAAACACAGGGATAAAAGAGATTGAGAAATTTAACTCCCATTGAAGAAAGTAGTGAATATCTGCCAAATGAATACAAGAAAAGGATTTGAAAGAGCAGTAAACATTTAGACTTCTGGCTATGTAGGTTTTAGTCATGGTGATCAATGGACAGAATTCTAATAGTTTAAATTGTATTAGCCAGAACACTTTTTTTTTGTCTCAAATTACAGAGGCCCAATTTGATAAAAAGCAATGACAAAAACAAATTTAATGGATGTATATAAAAGTAGCTTATAAGTTAAAGGGGAAGATAATGACGTCTTGATAACGTATGAACCAGGAAATATAGTAACAGACACAAACATTTCTTATACTTTTCATGTCTTTTATACTTCTTTCTGGAAATTGGCTCCATTAATGCTTTCTCTGGGATCGCTTTGCTCACCCAGCAGAAAACATGGCCACAGCAAGCTCCAAGGTCATATATCTTTTTACAAGTTGAGAGAGAGAGAGAGAGAGAGAGAGAGAGAGAGAGAGAGATCAACTTCAGCATAAGAAACATGACCTTCAGCAATTGCTATGCCTGTGGTGAGATTTATTGATGACCCAATGTGGGTTAATGGCCCATGATGTGGAAATACAGGAAAATTGCTATTCCCATTCAAAATACCCATTGAGAGTGCATTAGTTTTCAATGGTTGTGTGACAAATGACCACAAACTTGATGCTTGAAGTAACACAAATTCTCAATTTCACAGTCTTTGCAGGTCAGAAGTCCAGGCACCACCTTCTAGGTTCTCTGCTTAGGGTCTTAGAGCACTAAAAGCAAAGGCCAGCTAACATGCCAGTAGGACTAAATTCTCCATTGAACTCAGGGCCCTCTTGCAGGTGTGAAAACATTGGCCCTGTCCTTTTTCTGGCTGTCAGCTGGGGACTGCTCTTCACTTAGAGAGGCACCATCAGGACCTAGTCTAGTGGCCTTTCCTGTAGGCAATTTATAATACGGTTATTTACTTGTTTTGAGGCTAGCAATAAAATACGACCATGACATTTCGCTTTCTTTTAAAGAGCTCACCAGATAAGTTTAGGCATACTTACAGTGGTCTCTTATTTGACCACTTCAAAGTCAACTGTCTAGGAATCTTGATTATATATAATAAACTCTTTTTCCATAGATTAATCAGAAGAGTGACATTCTATCATTTTCATTGGTTCACATTGAAAGGAAGGACATACAGAACATATATATCAGGGTGTGGGAAACTTGAGAGCCATTTTAGAATTCTGCCTACCAGGGTCCACTTCCTGGCTCTCAGTGATTCATGTCTATCCCGTGTAAATATTCATTAAACACTATTATAAAAACTTCCAAGAGTCTCTTAATGTCATAGCATCAGCTTGACATCTAAATCTCATTATGGGAATCATGTAAATCAGTGTTTCCCAAACTTTTGACATATGTGTACCCCTTCTATAATTTTCGTAACACTGAATACCCCTTGTCAAAAAAAGGTGTATTTTAATAACAAAATATATTTTTTTTTCATTTTTTGGTACATACACAAAATAATAAATGAAAAATAAAATTATTCATAATAAAATATAAATAAAAGTTTATTATAAATAACATTTATTTGGATCAATAAGAAGGATGAAATTGACTTGACTCATAAGAACGTAGAATTAGGCGCAGCAAAGCACAGTGCAGTGCATACCCCCACCAAACTCTACCCGTACCCCTGGGGGTAAGTGTACCACACTTTGGGAAACACTGATGTAAATCTTGTATGTTCAACGATTCTGTGTGTAATTCAGTAAGTATAACTACTGGGCACAATTTCTCCCCAGCTGTAGAAATGTGAAACGAAATACACAGGTTACACATCCTCCACATTCTCAATGTACAAAAGTTGGATAGGCATAAACAGTCGTACACAGTCTGACAAAAGATAACAAGTGTTTATGAGACTGTGGAGAAAATACAACTCTTGTGCACTATTGATAGGAATATGCATTGGTGCTACTGAGCCAGGTTAGTAAGAAACTAAAAAAATTTCCTGGCAAGTAGAATAAGGAAACTAAGACAAATAGCTGAACAAACTGTAGGAACTATGGAGCAATTAGCAGTCAGCTAATAGATCATGAGACCTTGCTCTTCTAAGTGAAGATGCCTAAGAGCATATGTTTCAAATCAACAGAGGTTGACAAACTAGTTAGAACCAAACTAATCCAATACGGAAAAAAAAAAGACCAGAGAATGGCCTTAAAGTTAATTATACCCTCATTATAATGAAATTGACACCACAAGTAGAAAGGGAGGTCAAGGGGGACTAATGCTCTGACACTTCCAGAACGGACCATATTAGGAACAAGATTCCTCCCAACCAGAAGGAGAGTCAGAATTTGGTGCCACAAAACTTGGAGACACCCCTCCTCAAACCCTCCTACCACCCCTATCTTGGAAACATAAAATTCTAAGAACTAACTGACCATGTGCACAACTCACTGGTAAGTTAACCAGCAACCACTCGGAAGCTTACTTGTTGCTGCTTTCACAGGGGTGCCTACACACCAGCCTCTCTTGTTTTCTCTACCTGTATAAAACTTGCTTTGATCTCACTCTGACTTATCTTTGAAATTTTTCCTGGGTGAGTCAAGAATATAGTGGTTGCTGGACATGCAAAAGTTCCTGCATTGTGCTGAGGCAGGGTCAAACCTCTGGCAGGGAAATAGTGTGGAACCACAGCCACTGTGGAAAACAGTATGGATGGTCCTCAAATAAATAAACAAAAAAAAAACTACCATATGATCCAACATCTTGGTATACTAATATATTCAAAGGAAACAAAAACAGGATATTGAAAAGATGCCTGTATTTGTTGTATGATTCACAATAGCCAAAATAGGGAAACAACCTAAGTGTCCATCAATGGATGGATAACAAAGGCTTTACCAGAATAGTGTAATTTCATCTTTACTCAGTCTCTTTCCCTCTGAGCTGGCGTTGTTTGTGCTGAAGCAATCTTCTCAAGAACTTTCTGGATCTTTTGTGAATTTTACGAGGTTTCACTTATAAGATTTTTTGAGATAATTCTTTATCTTTTGCTTTTTGTGGATGGTTTTTGGACAACATCTAAAAGCTTCCCAGAGACTCTGTAGTTTGATTGAAACAATCATGAAGCATACCCTTACCCTTTTGAAAAGGTCCTTTGTGTTATTGAACACTGAGTTTTGATTTATCTGATATTTTAGAAAAAAAGTTATGTAGTGACACATTAGCTTTTTCTCTGTGCCAAGTTCTCAGCAACCATTTCTCAATCTGAGAATCTTTTGCCATCTATATGAGTTGAAGGTTTTCTAAATTATCCATTCTTGGTTACTCTTTGTTTAGCATCTCTTTTCTCATGTAGGAAGAAACCAGGTAATACCTTTGATACTTTGGTTAGAAATTTCTTTTTTTTACTTAAAATTTATTTTATAACATATTTAATTTCTGATCTTGATGAAAATTTATCTTTTTTTCTAGTTTTATTAAGATATAATTGACATTCAGCACTGCATCAATTTACAGCGTATAGCATAATGATTTTATTTATATACTAGAGGCCTGGTGCATGAAAATTCATGCACTGGAGGAAGAGATCCTCAGCCCAGCCTACCCCTTCTTACAGTTTGGGAGCCCTCAGGGGTGGGAGGTGACCCAGCAATCAAAGGAAGGCAACACTCCCATCATACCTCTTCTGCTGCCGTTGTCAGAAGCACAAGCCTTGACTGGCTCTGGTTACCTGAGCCTCAGGTGGCCCTGGGCAGCTGAGCAACTGCCATCTGAGGCTGGCCTGCATCTTTGGCCAGCCCTGGGTGGCTGGGGAGTTGATGGGACTGGGGACTCTTGAGGCTGGAGCAGAGAGCGGCCAGCCCCACTCCCAGGCTGAGGGGACTGGGCACCAACATCTCTGAGGGAATGGCAGTTAATTAGCATCTTCCCTCCTTATTGGTTATGGATGCCACCATCTTTGAGAAGATGTGATGGTCAATTTGTATATTCCCTCTTTATGGGATATTATGAAATGATTACAACAGTAAGCTTAGCTAACATCCATAATCTTATAGACAGAAAAAAAATTTCCATTGTGATGAACACTCTTAGGATTTACTCTCTTAACAATGTTCAAACATTCCTTACAGCCATGTTGCCTATCGTTATCATCTTGTATATTGCATAGTGGGCCTTACATCTCAAGTAGAAATCTCTTTACCTACCTAATTCAACACTTTAAAATTCTGTTTTCAACGTAAGTACAATTTTGCTAAGTTTTCTGACACAGATGATAAAGGTCCCCCTTGCTCCAAATTCCAGTGACATGTTCTTGGCTTAATTTTGAGCACCTCAGGCAGCTTTCTTACAGCTCCAGTATCTACTCGTGGTCAGTTCAAAAACAATTTAGGCTTTCTCTCTCATGCTCTTCAAAATTACTCTAACCTCTGCTCATTGCCCGATTCCAGTGTGGCTTCCATTTTTTTGATGTTTGTATCAGAAGTACCCCACTTTCAAATACCAATATTTATGTTAGTTTTATTTTAACAGGTTAAGATAAGGGAAAATTATCATCTCACAGTTTCTGTAGATTTGAAGTTCCAAGAATAACATAATTGGGTGGTCTTTTGGGACCTTTAAAAGCAAAAAAAATCAAAGTATCATCTGGCGCACTGTTTCATTTGGTATCCTCATCTAAGCCCATTCAGATCATTGGCAGAATTCAGTTCCTTATGGTTATAAGACTGAGATCACATTTTTCGTGTTGGCTTTCCCTACTGGCTTCTAAAGGCTTCCTGCAGGTTTTGCCGTGTGATTCTCTTCATAGGTAATATAAAACATACATGACTATTTACTTTCTTTTAGGGATCCAAGAGACCTGTTCAATGATAATTCACATTCTTTTAAGATCTCACTTGATTAGATTAGTCTCACTCCTAACTCAGTGGCTTAGCAACCTAATCATGAAAGTGATATCCCATCATATTCACTGCTCTTACTCACATGGAATTTGGGAGAATTTTATAGAATGTGAATCCTTGGGAGCCATTTTCATTTTTTTCCTACCACAGGGAAAGACAGTAACAATTCTTCACCCCCTTGCATTTGCTGCTTCTTTAAGTGTTAACTCTACTATAAAGACGATATTATTTATATTTATTAAGTATACATGTCCTATCTCAGTCATTTTCAAATAAACAAATGACACTCTCCAGCTAATTGGCGAAGATCAAAAGAAAGTCATTCTTAATTTCTCTTTTTTTCTTACACCTATAGTGCAGTTTATTAACAGGCCCTGTCTTCAACTCCAATCCATCTCTCATGATGCCTGCGATAGCAGTGAAGAGCCACCACTTCTGATCTGGACTCCTTACAACCTACTTTCCATATAGTAGTCAGTGATAGCTTCTGAAAATACATCAGCAACATTTTGAAATATAATTCAATCATGTTAATAAAATAACTAAAGATTAAAATATTCCATACCTGCTCATTAAACTTAGAATACAATTCAAACTGTTTATGATGTTCCACAAGTCTCTATATAGTCTAACCCCTGCTAGATCATCTCCAACATCATCTATTATTATTCTATTCACCCAACTTATCCACTCACTTCCAGTCACATTTCAAAATTTTGTTAATTAGTATTATTATACTGCCTTTTTTTCTTTGCATGTGAGACTCATCATCTTGATATTAGCAGACTATTTCTTCATTCTACTACATTCCTTGACCATTCCATCTAAATTGTGATCTCTCATTCATTCTCTTTTTCACCCAGGTGACTAACATTTCCTTATTTTGCCTCCTTTAAAAAAATGATTGTCTACAAATCCAAAACTTCTATTCCCACTTTTGAATTGCCATCTCTATTCCTATGGAAGGGCTCAGTTCACTCCTAGTGTCTCATCTTATCTCCAGGAGGCAGTGTTTGCTTCCACTATGGTTCTGAAGATCTCAATCCACAGAGTGCCCTATTAGTGCCCATTGAACTATCCAGTATCCTTTGAGGGGAAGGAGACAATGATGAAAGTGGTGATCTGGTAATACTAACATGAACTTCAAGTTTAGATATTATAGTTAGAACCTTAGATTATCAATATTAATGCAATATTTTTAACATGCAAACTAATCTGCAGACATACGTAAATGAAAGTCGTTAAATTCTCTGTTATTTCTATGATTTTGTGACTCAGCATTAGTTTTATTTTTAGGTTAGTTGACTGAATGTCAAACTTTATTTAATTATAGGTCTTATTTTATGTTACATGTATTTAAATGCTCATATTTTTCTTATATTGGTAAAATTATTTTTAATCTGAGGTAGTTTTAATATTTATAACTTAATGTTTAGATGTAAATACAGTAAAATGTTTAATAATGTTTTAAGGTAAATGTATTTTAAAAACTAAGTAAAATAATTTACACTTATTTAAATATTTATTGCAGGATATATTTTTACTCAAATGAAGAAGCACTATAACAAAATAGCTGATTCACATTCCACAAAACACTATGTTACTTATTTATAATTTTTTAAAAATGCATTTATGGAGATGCAATAGGTATGTGTGGTTATATAGGGGAGTGTGGATACATAAATATATAAATACAGGTCAAAACATAATCTGATTTAAAGTCCTATTTTTTAATACTAGTCACAGAATTCTCCAGCTGCTCAGCTTTTAGAAAATTACTTTTTCCTTTTCAAATTTCTGTTTTCTTATCTGTGAAATGGAAATATCTAAAACAGAATTTAATAAAAATTAGAGTTATGAAAAGTTCTTTTCTAGCACTGGTCACATAATAAATTCATAGTAAGCATATAATCAGGTCTATAAATAAGCATATTAACAGTTTGGAATCTATTAGTTTTTTATTGATGCTATAAAAACTTTTCATTCATTTAACATCTTAAAATAAAATTTTTACCTTTCAGTTCTGTATTTCAGAAGCCCAAGACAAGTTTCTCTGGACTAAAATATAGATGTTGGCAAGATAGAGTTACTCTCCGTAGGGGAGAATCTGTTCCCTACCTTATCTGAGTTGTTGGCAGGATTCTGTTTCTTGCTTCCATAGGACTGAGGTCCTGTCTTCTTGTCAGCTGAGGCTGCCTACATCGCTTGGTTGTTCCATCTTCAAAGGCAGAAGCAACTGGTTGGGTCCTTCTCACACTGAATCTCTCCTCTCCCTTCTTCTGCCACATCTCTCTGACTCACTCTAATGCCTTCCTCTCCCACTTCTAAGGGTCTACACCAGTGTTTCCCAAACTTTGGACATATGTGTACCCCTTCTATGATTTTCATAATGCTGAGTATCCCTTGTCAAAAAAAATGGATGTACTTTAATAACAATCAAAATATATTTATTTTTTATTTTTTTGGTACATACACAAAATAATAATAAATGAAAAATAAAATTATTCATAATGAAATATAAATAAAAGTTATATTATAAATAACATTTATTTGCACACTGGACCATCTCACGCCTCACAAGTCGGTCTTGACTTGACTCAGGAGAACGTAGAATTAAACTCCGGTGCAATGCGTACCCCCACCAAACTCTTCCCGTACCCCTTGGGGTACGCGTATCACACTTTGGGAAACACTGGTCTACATGATTACATTGGTCCCTCTTAGAGAGTCTGGAATATGCTAATTTTTTTACTATCAGTAACCTTAATTCCATTTGCAAGATCTCCTTTTGTCATATATTAATATATTCTCAAGTTCCAGTGACTAGAATGTAGACATCTTTAGGGGGACACTATTCTACTTGTCAGAGACTATGTTTGTTATAAGCTGCTGCACACCTTTTTATGTAGAATATGACTGAAAATATCAGATAAAAATATTTTCCAATTTTTCATATTTTTAATAGGATGTATTCCTTTAACTTTGTACTCAGCTATATAGAATCAAATACGCAGAAGCCTTACTGGAGAATGACTGCTTTAACACTAAACAATGAACAATATAACAATTTCATATCAGAACTAGAGGCAGGGTGTACAGATTCATGCACCAATAGGGTCCCTCAGCCTGGCCTGTGCCCTCTCACAATCCAGAACCCCTCCGGGGATGACGGTGAGCTGGTTTTGGCATGATCCCCACAGACCAGGCCAAGGAACAGGCTTCTAGTATGCATATAAGATCTTTGGTTAATCTCTTCCTGCCCTTCTCCTTTCCCCCCTCCCTCTGTGATTCATCAATCTTTTTCATGTTTCCATGACTGTGTGTTGAGCATCTGCCCCGGGTGGTCAGTGTGCATCATAGCTACTGGTTGAATGGTTGCTTAGGCTTTTATATATATAGATATACAAAGATGAAGATTCATATGAATATACCTCCATTTAAATCCATCCACCTCTGCCTAAAATCAATATGCAGATCTAAGTACAATATGATTTTTATTTTAACTCTTGCATCAGCACTTGGGAATTGACATTTCTCTTTTTAAGGATTTGATCAAGGGAAACTTCACAGTTATATTTGCATCTGATGTTTATTGTTCTCTTTTGTTTGCTGGCTCTCATTGAAAAACTCATTTGTCTGAAATCAGTCTTTGTTGAGAATCACTTCATTTTTACAGCATATTTTTCACCAAGCTTTCTCAATTTATTTGCCAATAATTGTAAGAAATTCAGGTGCGAAGTATAGGTTCTTCATCATCTGATTTTTGAGAGCTGTTTATATCCTTGTTTTCCTCTATTACCTGCTTCACAATCTCCAACCATATGGAAAGTTAAAATGACTGTTTCTCTCCTCCAGTTTGATAAAAGTATGCCTGTCATAAGTGCCTTTTGACCTCAAAGGAACAATTTCATCTTTGGGCTCCAATACCAGGAAGGTAGTTATAAAGTCTGACCTAGTTTTAGTGGAAATAAAACAACATCTAGTTTGAGTCACACCTGGAAAGTATTTCCTAAAGTGAAAAAAACAAAAACAAAAAAACACATTTATTCTATCTATACATAATTCTTTTGTTTCAGAATCCAACATCCCTTGCCGACCACAGCCACCTGGGTGTTGTTGGTTCATTGTCCCATACACACTTCTGTGTACTTCTGCCCATCATGGTTCTATATTTTTACAAATGTAATCCTGGCCTAGAGAAGCATTTCATTTCATACTAGGGGCCCAGTGCACAAATCCGTGCACCTTGAAAGAAACTGTGGGCCAAGAGACTAAAGTGGGTTCGGGGGGTGGGAGGGTGTTGGCCCATCTTCTATGCCCCTGCCTGGCCCCTCCCCACCTGCTCCCTTCTCTGCCAGCAGCCCTGCTCCCTCTGCCACCACTCCCACACACTGATGGCACCCGCCCCACTCACACCCGCTGATGGTGCAGAGCAATTGGGGCCAGCGCCATCAGCAGGTGTAAGTGGCAGCTGCTGACCCAAACACCTTGCAAGGAGCAGGGAGAGATAGAGAATCCCTCAAGGGTGGTTGGGTCAGCAGTTGCTGCTCACACCCACTGATGGTTCTGAGCAGCTGGGACCAGTAGCAGGCGCCAGCAGGAGGTGTGAACAGTGGCTCTGACTGCGGGTGAGTGGGGGGTCGTCACTGGCAGCAGGTGCGAGAGGCAGCTTCCATCCCGATTGCCCCTCAGGAGCAGGGAAAGGTAAAGCCCTGAGGGACTATTGGAGCTAGCAGCTGCCACTTGCATCCTCTGATGGCCCCGGGAGATCAAGTCCAGCACCAGGCGCTGATAGTGGGTGTGAAGGGCAACTTTGGCACCAGCAGTGGATGTGAGCGGGGATGGTGCCGGCAGCAGGTGTGAGTGCAGGGTGGTACCATGGTGCTCTGGAACAAAGAATTTTCAGTAACCACCAGAGGCTTACCCCAATGACAGTGACCAGCACCCCACCTTGGTTTGCGCACCTGCTCACCTGCTCCACCATTCCGCCATGGCTGATGCCCACTGTGTTCTGTGCTCTGCCGCCTGCTGCTGACACTGGCCAAGTTCAGCACGTGCCCCCTGATGATCAGTGCAGGTCATAGCGAAAGGGTTGTCAGTTGTTCCGCTGTTTGGTCAATTTGCATATTAGGGTTTTATATATGTAGATTTAATCTTGTATAACAGCTTTCAATACCTAACGATTAGAGGATAAATCTCATGAGCCAATGTTACAATTTTTTAATCACTTCACTATTTACACATCCTATTTTATTGCATAAGGGTTAGAGTGCATGCATTCAATTAAAGCATTGATTTAATATTCATCTCAGTTTCTTATGGGTCTGTGATTAACTCAGAACTTGTTCTTTTCCCCCTTTCTTTTGTAAATTCCAAAATTGACATAAGCTTTTTTTTTTAAAAGTACATTGTTGAAAAACTTGCCCTGTTTCTTGGAAATAATGATATATGATGATTTCTGTTCTTATTTCTTCTGGTAGTCAGCTCTTTAATTGCTAGCAATGTTTCTACATTGCTTCCTATTTATCAACATAGACCCTATATCTTTATTCCCTCCTATAAGCAGTGAGATAGGTAGCTGACTCACACTATCTTTCCTTTTCACATTCCCATTTCTCTTAATCTTTGTTAGATTTATTTTTTGTTTTTTTCTTTTTATAACACTTATAAATCTGAATACCATGTTAAAATGTAATTTTGATCCATTAGGTTTAGATAATATACTTTGACATCTTTTTATATCAAATGCTGGAACTGTACTGCTCTATCTCTCTCCCTCAGCTCCTCAAGGATATCTCCTTCCACAGTGTCAGTATTTAGTACATTTGCATTTTATTACATAGCTATAATTTCTTCAAGCTCTGTCTTTGATTGATTCTGAAGAGTAAATGTCTTAAACACTTTTTATTACAGAAGAGTCATATAAGTTCTACCTCCTGAACAACCATATTCTTAAACCTGTGAAAGAAATGAAATCAGCTTTCTCTAAAACTTACTCTTTCTAAGGAGATTAGCTTAACAGTCAAGACTAATCAGAATCAGATGTTTACTATTCCATAATTGCATAAAGTCATGCCACCTTTTCATGTCCTTTACATTTGGGCCAAAAGTTACATATAAATTATTTATCTATAAAATGTTTTCATTTCTATTGTTGACCAAAGATTGTAAGGCTTTTTTCTTTTCTTTTTTATATTTTATTGATATTTTACAGAGAGAAAGGGAGAGAGAGAGATAGAGAGCTAGAAACGTCGATGAGAGAGAAACATCAACCAGCTGCCTCTTGCACACCCCCTACCGGGGATGTGCCCGCAACCAATGTACATGTCCTGGGCCAGAATCGAACCTGGGACCTTTCAGTCTGCAGACCGATGCTCTACCACTGAGCCAAACCGGTTTTGGCTGTAAGGCTTTTTCATTACATCTGTGAGATGCTCAAGTATATTCACCTTGAACTGAAGATTTATGCAAAATGTCATCCAAAGGTTTATTTTGAAGAAACGGCTGGGTGAGATCCATGGTTTCTTCAATGTAAATGGTAAAAATGCTCTTTTAATTGATTGATTGGTTGCCTGTTTACTTTTAAACTTTTGTTGATCTGAAGTCTTTTTTTCCCCCTCCTTGCAGGTTAGCATGACATCATAAAGGACCAGAATATGGGCTGATCTTAAGTTTATAAAGCCAAATGACAAAATACATTGTGTACTCTAGAGCTGGTCCTCAAACAAGCAGCCAGGTTATCCAAGGAGAGCTCCTGAGGGTGAAGTGCACCCAGGTACCTGAACAGGCTGTGCTTTTAGGGGAGGAGTTAGTTGCTCATTTAGTTTCATGATAGGCATAGAAACTGAGCTTCTTAGTGGATAGAATATGGTAAATATTTCAAGTGCCCAAATTGTGAGCTAATACTTGAAATTTTGAGAATAACACCAGTCATTTATGATTAGAAATTAGAAATTTTTCAGATTCTAGCAATAGTTTTATTTACTGTTCATCTAAATTTTTAATGTGTTTCCTGAGCTGTAGCTTTTCTTTGAGTTGTCATAGATATATTAGTGATACTTTGGGAGAAGCACATTAAAGGCTGCTATATATATATACCTCATACCAGAGAAGAATAATCTCCAAAATTTTAAGACATCCACCATATTTTGATATAAATCAAAAGCATTTTTTAAATGGACACATTTTTAAATGGAGATGTAATATGTATATATTATATATATATATATATATATATATATATATATATATATATATATATATATCTCCATTTAAAAATGTGTCCATTTAAAAAATGCTTTTGATTTATATCAAAATATGGTGGATGTCTTAAAATTTTGGAGATTATTCTTCTCTGGTATGAGGTGAATAGTTGTAAATGAGACCCTTCATTATGAAAACCTGGCAAAGCCAATCGTGGTCCATCCTTTTTAAGATAATATATAACAGTAGCAAAGTGTTTGATGCAAACCTGAAATTCATGCTTTTGTATTTCTAATTTTAACTAAGCTAAACGTAGAAAGATACCTAAGGCCAGAAACTATGATTTCAAAAGAACTACTTCTTGCGTAGAATGATGTTTGAAGTTTATAACATAATTTATACTCCTAATGGTCCTTGATTCGGGGTACTTTAGGTTGCCTATTCCATTTAAATTTTTCATTTAATACATAAAAGAATGTTCAAAGTATTATACTTTTTACAAATTTGTTATATGAGGATTAACTTCTTTGCAATGCTTAGGGTTTTTTCTAGATAAGTAGCTTCCAAAACACACACACAGCTGTGTTAGACAGAATTTGGGTTCTTAAGTAAATATGCAAAGCCGCTGTGTCTCCTATTGGCTATATTAAAATGAGAAAAATAAGTAGAAATGAACACACAATTCTTTTGTAATAAATGATTGTTTTTAATTAATACATATTCAGAAGGCATTTATAAAATATGCCTAACAGAAGTTCAGGAAGAGAGTTAGTGCTTAATAAAGGCCTGTTTGGTCACCTTATGCTACTACTACCTATAATAAAAAAGAAGAAACCATTTTAATCAGAGCATTTATAAAATTTGTACTAGGAAAACAACTATTCCACTCAGTCAGAGTTTTTAGTCTCAGGCAAAGTAAATATATATATATATATATATATATATATATATATATATATATAGCAAAGTAAATATATATATATATATATATATATAGCAAAGTAAATATATATATATATATATATATATATATATATATATATATATATAACCATAAGCGACTATTCCACCATTCGACTGTTTGACCAGTTGCTATGATGCATACTGACCACCAGGAGGCAGACGCTCAATGCAGGAGCTTCCCCCTGGTGGTCAGTGCGCTCCCATTGTGGGAGCGCCACTCAGCAGACATATGGTTGACAGATTGCATTGGAACTGACTGGGCACAAGCCTGCAGCTGCTTTTTAGTCATGGGTGTGCCAGTATCACCCTAGGATGGGCACATGGAGACTGGACAGGAGCGGCAGTGAGCCTACTGAGCTGCAAGCACAGTAGGACCTGGATGAGCAGGAGTGGCTCAGAGCCTGCCCAGGGCTCAGGATCCTCCCCGGGGCTCAGGCCCCTGCCCAGCCGCTAACTCTTCCTGCACTGCTACATCTCTTTGGGGATGTTGGACTGCTGGTTTTGGTCTGATCCCTGCAGGCCATGCTGAGGGACCCTGCTGGTGCACAAATTCATTCACTGGGCCTCTAGTATTGTAAGAGAGTGAGAATGTTGGAGCATACTTCCAGAGAGGCCGTGGACTATGCCCCAGATAGTTTTATCAGTGCTGACAACAGGCCAGGCTTTGAGATATGGTCTCATGGCCCCTTCCCAGCACGTAGGCCTTCTTTCAAGGGCAGAGCAGAACTGACTCCATCTTGTACTGTGTGCTCCACCTTGTGTAACTATGTCTCTGACATCACTCCTTTCTGAGAAAACCCACAAAATGTATCAATTACCCAACCCACCCTTAAATCAGCCAATAGAAATGCAGAGGGAAGTAACCCAGCATAACTGGAACCTGGCCCTCACCCCACCAATCAGAACCAGCCAACTCATTGGACCAAGCATCACCCCATCACCCAACTCTAAACCCTATAAAAGGATTATGCTTTCAGAGCTCGGGGCTCTGTGCATTCTGCCACTGCATCAGTAGACACAGGGAGACCAGGCTCGAGTTTGAATAAAGGCTCTTTTGCTTTTGCATTGGACTTGGCTCCCTAGTGGTCCTTGGGGATCTTGAAATCTGGGCATAACATTATAATAATAAATCTTTATTTAGTTCATCTAACTACAAAAACAAAGTATTCTGTATCTAACAGTTCTTAGAAGAAAATTCCCAATGATTTAACAAATGGTAGCATGTTTTCTGGGCTGAATCATAAATAATTAATTGTGGAAAATTATAAAGTCTGAAATTACATGCCAAAGTTTTCTTGAGATAAGAGTAAATTGAATAGAACCGTGGTAACCTATCAGTTATATCCTTCTATTTACAACCTATTCTAAGCTACATTTATGAGTTAGACATCATTTTTCTGATACTCTTCACTTCACTGAGTTATAACCATTCTCCAAAACAAACTGAAGTGAGATAATGAGTTTGTTATTTGTACCTTTCAGTATAATACCTGTGAAATCAAAATAAGAAGGATTTCTTGTTCACTGGATGTGAATTTTAAGAATATATAAAAATGTTTTGGTTTTTTTTGTGTGTGAAATTTAAGGCCATTTATTGGATTGCAGGATAAAAACACAATTTAAAAATAAATTTTCTTGAGGTAAATGATCAGCATTTTTTGAAGCGTGTAATGAGATTGCACCTCTGTCTTCTTTTTATGATTAATAAATACATAAGTTATTCAATATTTAGAGTAAATATACAAATAGCTTGTTTATGAGCTAAACAGTTCAGTAATTCTTTTTAAGTCAAGGATATTTTCCAAGAGAACTCATATCCTAGATTGTGGAAGAAGCTTCAGTTAAATTCAAAGAAAAAGAATTTCAATTTATAAGGTTGATTACTCTTTTCAATTTTAGTTCTAACAAAATAGGGGGGAAACTTTTTTGAAGCAAAACAGATTCTTTAAACCAAGAAGTTTTAAGTATGTATATTTTAACCAATTAACATGTGTACATACTTATGAATATGCTGAATACTCAATAATTTAATGAGCATAGTAAACTATGAATTACAGCTCTCTGCCTTTAAAATTGGTAAAATAT
The DNA here is from genome assembly GCA_963924515.1 of Vespertilio murinus. NCBI lineage: Eukaryota > Metazoa > Chordata > Mammalia > Chiroptera > Vespertilionidae > Vespertilio > Vespertilio murinus. The sequence continues at coordinate 44,832,434 of OZ004707.1, forward strand.
AACAGTTTTAAAGATGAAAGTTCTATAAAATGTAAAATTGTTATCAAATTTCAAAACAATAATTTTATAAATAGTGTACATTGTGATATTGTTTATTAGATTTTCTAATTCACCCTAATTTGTGGATTTGTAGAAAATAAAATAACAGAAATGAATAGATAAATAAAATACATAATGGCACTAAGTTTTTCTTTACAACCTTTTCTAAAGAATTGTTAGAATTACAAGGAACACATCAAAATGAACTATAGTTCAATTGTATTTCTTTCTTGTAATCACTACATTAAGAGAATATCTAAATGATACAGCTGGATTCATGAAGTTGGATTATTTTTGTCATTTAGAATTAAATGTAACTAGTTGAAACAGTTCTGTGTTTTTTAAAATAATTACACATTTAAGAAGTTTAGTTGCAGGAAGGTCATAGAAAAATTATGACAAGTTATTATTTCTAAATGATATCATGGATACTTGAATTTATTTTCTTTTTGTCATTGTGTATTCTAATATATATATAGTTACTGTGACAAAGCTGATAATATGAAAAATAATTTATTTTTACTTTTGAGTTATCCACTTTCCCTCAGAGAATGCTGAGTGTTAGTTAATTTCAAATACAGAAATCAAGTTTTAATAGAACTGTATATCTTTAACCTAGTGTCATTCTAGAGAGGAAATATTAAGTAGACAAATGAATCAAACTAAATTGATGAATAAAAAGAACTCCATACCTTTTTTATTTCATCCTCACCCTAGGATATATTTATTGAATTTAGAAAGTGAGGAAAGGAAAGTGAGAGAGAGAAAAACATTGTTTGCCTTCCACATACACACCAGCTCAGTTAGAAACTGAAACCTTTGTATGTGTCCTGACCTAAAATGAAACCTGCAACTTTTTTGGTGTGGGAGGATGCTCCAATCAACTGAGCAGCCTGGCCAGGACAGAATTTCATACCTCTTGAAAGATGTATGGAAACACATTTTTGCACTGAGAATAAGCAGACTTTCTCTAGCCCCAATATAAATGTAAATATCTATTGGTCTGTAGGGTAGATGATACTAACAAGTTAGGGCTTAAGGAATTCTGATCACTGGGCTCAGAAAAATCATGTTTTATACCCCCATAGAGGCCTGGTGCAACGGATTCATGCATGTGTGGGGTCCCTTGGCCTGGACCAACCAGCCAGAGGAAGGGACCACTAGGGGTTGGCTGATAATGGGAGGTTGGCTGTGGGAGCACACTGACCACCAGGGGGCAGCTCCTACATTGAGCGTCTGCCCCCTGGTGGTCAGTGTGTCATCCTAGTGACTGGTGGAGCAGTTGTTCTGTCAACCAGTCATAACTGTTGCTCAGGCTTTTATATACATAGATTCTCCCCAAATATAAGTAAGTTTGAGAGTACAAACCAGTCATTTCCTATCTCTGAAACTCAAATTACTCTTTCCATAAAATAAAAAATAGTAATAGTTGTTTTAAAGCCACTTTAGCATTTTATATGATTCATTCCTTTTCCTCCTCTTTGTAGAACAAACAATTTTTTAAAAGATAATGATATCAATATCTTCCTATTTGTTTCTTGATTTTACTTTTACTTCTGTATGTATTGTTCCTGAATCTGTAAATGTAAATAACTCTAGTGTTTGAAATTTATATATTTTTTGCCTACCTTTTAATGATTGTACTAGTTGAATTAAATTACAGCGAGTGGCCAGATCATTATGATCTCTGAATGCATAATAATCTGGCCACTCAGTATATATCCTATGTAATCAAAGGTTAATATGCAAATTATTCCCTCGACCAGGAATTTGACCAGCAGGTAGACCGGCTAACCACCTATGTTCCTTCCCCTGGCCAGGCTGGTGACCTCACCCATGCATGAATTCATTCACCAGGCCTCTAACACACACACACACACACACACACACACACACACACACAAACAGGTGCACACACACACAGTGCACACTGAGTAGCCAGATTATTATGCATTCAGAGATCATAATAATCTGGCCACTCAATGTATTTTCACACAGAAAGCAAAGCTATCCATTTCTAACTTTCTCAGAAAAAACTAAAAATGTAATAAACTTTTACGGATGAGAATTGTTCTTTTGCTTTCATGATTGCTAACTTTAAGATGGAATTTGCTTTATCTGGATCCGGTAACAATAGAATAGTTTATGTTGGAGTAGCCTTCTCACAGGCTACTTCAAATATTAACAAACCCTAAACATGATGTAAAAAAAATTAAGTACTGTTTGAAGGGTCTGCAGAGCGACCACACACAGAGAAGGACTAGAGAAAAATTCAGCTCTTGAATGAAGAGCTGCTCAGGTGATTGCACTGCAAGGTCATTGCAAGAATAAGATGATATCAGAATAAAAAAGTACTTGTTCAGAGCTGAAAACACGGTCAAGGAAAACAAATTCCTTATAATGTTCTTGAAAATTTCTCTTAAGTTTGAGATTCTTTCAAGCAAAAATATTTAAAAAAATAGTTGAGTAAATATAAAGGCAATTTGAAAATCAATTGATGAAGACAATTTACCATGAAAAACTAAGCATTGGAAAGCTAGTATATGTTTATTACAATAAGGTAAAGTAGATTAAAACACAACAGCACTATCGGTGATAGAGACACGCTAATAGCTGATTCAAGGAAACAAGGCTACTTTTCCTTAATAAGAGAAGTTTTGAAAGTTAGTTCTAGAAATAAATCACTACATTTAGTGAATTAGGTTGTATGGAATATAAATCCAGCCAGAGCCATTTAGTCAAAAGCTTGGCATCAAATTCCATCAGCTATAAAATCCTGTAACAGTGGATCCTACCAGTAAATATCTAGATAAATAAGCTCAGATTTTATTCTAGAGCATCTTCGTATTTCTGTGAAACAGTGAGGACGTAGAATAAACATTCCATTCTGACATGACTCACAGTGTTACAAAACCAATTTTAACTTTAAAAGCTATACTGGAAGCTGTTGAAGTTATATTTTAAAAATATATTTTATTTAGTATTTCTGTATACACAGAAATACAACAAATATAGTTTTCTAAGGTAGGGTGAATTGTAAAGAACTTTTGTATATTTGACAAGAATTGTGGCTGAAAAATCTTATATTCTGGTGGAGATTGTTAAAATATAACTGCTGCTCTGTTTGTTCCTATTAATGATCACATACTTGGAAATGAAATATGGCATGGAAATGTTGCATTTACTGTATGTTATAAAGCATATATTTTTATATATACAGCATCTTCCTTTTTTTCATACTCAAAATATCTGAAAATCTGCCTTCTTTTATGTTCCTTGGCTAAAATATGAGAAAGGGAAATGCTAGACTTTATAAGACAGAGTCAAAATAACACCGAATCACCTCTCATTTTTTGAAAACGGCTTTAAGGAATTAGCAGCTTGAGTATTTTTAACTTGTCTCAGCCTTTGTTTCATAAGAAGTGTTTATAAAGAAAACATGAGGGACATTTCAGATCAGAAAAAACTCTCCCCATGTTCTTACCATCAGTAGCAACTTAATCTTGAAGGTTTTTCCATCTTTGTGACTATAATTCTTGAATTTACTGTTACTCCTTATTCAGCATGGTCCCATGGACTTCCATGTATCTCTCCCCACCCCACTCCCCTATCCCATCCAGAGGTCACTCTCTAGGCAAGTAACCATCTGGTGTATACAGAAATGATATCAGATTTTATTATGGTGTGAAAAATCTCAAGTCACAGCCATGCTCATAGAGGTCAGCTCTGAACAGCTCTGTCATTAACTTCTCCATTCAGCTTTCTGCGGTATTCTCAGTTGCTACCAGATCCGATCCTTGATAGAGTGCTCATCTTCCCAGAGTTCCCACAATTTATTTTTTAACAAAATACTTCCAAGGAAGGAGTAGAGATTTCTCAAATGGCAGTTTCAAATCACCCAAGGTTGTAGCTACCTTTCATGTCCTGGAAAACCAGAAAGCATATAGGCCTGACTGTATCAACCATGTATCTCCTCCTCAATGCATTATATTCTCTTACAATTCTGGTTGTAATAAGTTCTTTCTCATTACATAAGCCTGGCTTTCAACTGCATCCCTGACGTTCATGTCCCTGACATTTTTCATAGTATATCTCTATTCATTAGGAGTTTAAGTTGCAGTCACAAACAATGATATGATACAACTATAGAAAAAGCACAAAATAATTTTGTAATGCAAAGCATACATAAGACTATAAACAATTGGAAACATTTTGCTAAATATCACTGTAAAAAAAACTCTACAAATCTCTACCCTTGATAGCATCCTTCACTAATATGACATCATAAGAATATTCCGGGCTTGCTGCCTAAAGGTGCCCTCTATGCAGAGCTGGATGAACTCCAGGTAGTTTATATGCTGCCGTTCCCACAGGGTATAGATTTATACATCATTCTTTACTTTGACAGGGTCCTGACATGGAGTTAAGCCAACGCACAAGACCTTACGTTATACGTGTAGCTCCGCCTCGTGAAGGGCTGAAACAGTCTTTGCCATTGAGCTCTCACCTCACAAAACAAAACAAACAAAAAATACAATAGAGAAAACCATAGAAGTTATAAGCTGTGTTCAGGATTTTTTTTAAAAAAAGCAGACCAGTGATTCTAGTACATCGGGGCCTTCATCTGAACGGCTTGAGGTCACGTCTGGCTTCAGTCTGACTCCTGGTGAGATGAAAGTCTCGAACAGCACAGCGTTTCCTTCATCTCAGTTTCCTCTGGCCTTGTTTGTGCAGCACACCCCTGACTGCCAGCCACACTTCAGCAACATGCAGAATGGATGCTGTTTCTCACAGGAATGCACCTTAAATGCTCAGTGACTAAGCCAGAGAAAGATTGGTCTAAAACTCTTAAGAAACACCTCACTTCTTACTAGGATAATCAATTTTCTAAAGAGTAACGTATACCTTTAAAAAATCAAGAGGTAAATAATTTATAGAGTATTTTATGCAGTGTAGTCTATAGCACGTACATTTTCACTACCCACCACTATAATGATCTTTAAGATGCAAATTTATTAAAAGGACAAATTTTCCAGCCTAACAATAAAATTACAGAACTCTATGTAAGCTTGGCAAAAACAAAAGGATAAAAATTATACTAAATCTATATGGATAGTATAATAACTATAATTAATGTAAAACTATTTTAAATTCAGTTAGAATTTGTACCATGAAAATTTCACTATCTATCTATATATAAAAGACTAATATGCTAAGTGTCCTTCTGACCATCTGTCCAGTTGCTATGATGTGCACTGACCACCAGGGGCAGATGCTCAACACAGGAGCTATCGTGACATGCATGGCCATTTACAAAGAAATGGCACCATGGACCTAGAGCTGACAAAGCAACCCTTTGCTTCCCCCAAGTGGGACAAACTACCACTCCAGAGCAACAACCCACCAAAACACAGGCAACACTGCTGAGACTCCAAGGCACAAAATGTGGCCCATAGCCCAGCCCAGCCCTGGAAACAGTGGTTGTGGGTGTCAGGTAATGATAGCACATAGCAACACAGGCTTCCTCTCCCTAGAGACTAGCCTCCTAGGAGTTTCTTCAGCCCAGGAATGCAACTTGCTTTATAGCCAGGTGCAAACATTTTACATTTTAACCAAATGTCTGTGAAGCATTTTCCTATTCCTCATTTCATTTGATCCTCACAGAAGTCCTGGAGTAGGTAGATAGGTGATTCAGTGAAATCTTATTCTCCTTTCATTAGCCATAAAATGACTATTTAGAAAGTTTAGAAACTTGACCCAACTAAAAATAAGTAAGAAATGGTGGATCTTGAAAATGACTTCAGTTTTTCTCACTGCAAAGGATACAGTCAGACACTGCTCCACCCTTTGTCCTCCCTGTGTGATCTACAATAATAATCTGCTTTGTGTTGATATTTACTTCTGTGTTGCTGACAATTACCTGAAAGAGAAGTTGGGATGCCTCACTGGGCTGGAAAAAACTTTTCTAAGTCAGAAAGCAGGTCTAATTAAGCAAGTTTATCTATATTGATAAAGCTCAAGCTGGCACCAATCACATGCGTGCACTTTTGATCTGTCATCTTCTATAGTGAATTTGGTTGACACTTCTATTACAGAGAAAGGGTAAATAGCAATATTAAAGTATTTCTTCTAATTAATTTCCTTTCAATGTGCACAAATTCATGCACATGTATATAATAAATATAAATTCTGAAGGCATTATGCAAAGTGTCCTCATCTCATCAAACTTCTTTTATTTATTTTTATTTTGTTAATTCTCACTCAAGGATATTTTTTCCATTGATTTTTTAGAGATTGGAAAAGAAGGAGGGAGTTGCATCTCTAAGATGATCATAGCCTTGAAGTGTCTATCTGAGAAAACTTAAGGCTGCCAAAAGAAGTTACTGTTTTTTTTCTAGGACAAATTTTCCAGCCTAACAATAGGTTCACCCTAACAATCTTCAGCCTAACAACAGTTGAAGATTGGGCCCCTGTCTCCCCATGTCTGTGGGAGGGTAGGGGCTTAACTTTAATAAGGGCCAGTTAGCACTCCCAGTTCACCCAGACTGTCCCTTTCCCTTCCATCTTTTTGTAACTTTTCACTTCCCTGACAGCAGTGGGTCCCTGCTCAACTCCTTCCCTAATACCATTCGCCCTTGAAAAAACAAAAGTTGATTAAAATTTATGTTGAACTCTTCTCTACTGCAAGAGTATATGGTATATACTAACTAAAATTTGTCCTTACCATTTTAACCAGAGTTTGGCTTTGTTTATCTTTGATATAGTCAATATCAACACCAGGAAAGTGATATTGGTACAATTTAAGACCTTATCCAGATTTCAACAGTTTTACTTGTATGTGTGTGTGTGTGTGCCTGTGTGCCTCTATTTGTGTGTGTGTGTGTGTGTGTGTGTGTGTGTGTGTGTGTCTGTGTGTGTGTGTGTGTGATTTTATACAATTTAATCACATGTTTAGAACCATATAATTACTACCACAATTAAAATGCTGGCTGTTCCATCACTACAAGATCCCTTTTGCTATTTCCTTATAGTTATACCTTTCTCACACATCTCTTCCCATCCTATCACTATAATTTTGTCACTTAAAGAAGGTCAGATACATGCAATCATCCAGTATATTCTTTGAAGTAAACTATAATTCCATTGCAGATGCTACAAGTCGTCCTCTGTATAACTAGTCTGTTCCTGCTTCTTGTCAAGTAGTGCCCATCACAGGGAAACAACACAGTGTGTTTAACCATTAATCTACACAAGGACATCTGGGTTGTTTTTAGTTTAGTTTTTAGTTTACAAATAAAGTGCCACATATACATTTTTGTATCAACGTAAGTTTATTTTTCCTCTGGGGTAAATGTCGAGTAGTGAGATTGCTGAGTCATGCAATAAGGAATAAGGGTATTTTGTTCAGTTTTGTTTTTATTAAAAACCTGCCAACATATTTTACAGAGCAGCTATGTCATTTTACATTCTCAATATCATAGGAGAAATTGTTTTTCTGTATCTTTGCCAGCAATTGGTAACACAGTACATTTCATCACGGAGTAATTAGCTTCATCATGGTGAGACAGGTCATCTTATAATACATTTGTAAGATATCATTTAAATAATTACATAAATACTAAATTTTAAATACAGAAACGTACAAGTAAAATACAGTATATTTAAGTGAAAAACGTGTTGTTCTTCAGATGGCAATGTGTTGCTGCAAATGCTTTTAACATAATTTCCACCACATACAAAAATTTTTGCAGAATTGCATTAGAAGAAATAAAATTGCTGGTATTTGGAAAGTTTATAATAACATTGCATAGTCTCATAAATTGAAAAAATACCGAACTAACTGCTATTACTGAAGTAAGTTATGAAGTTGGACCAAGTAGCTGCAGAGCTGTCTAAACAACACAAAGTGAGGCAAGCATTTGACAATTATTCATTTTTGACAATTTAAGTATTTTGTAGCTAAAAGTCACAGTGAATTATGCAGCTCGCAATGTGCTTTTCTCCGTGTACTTTTCTCGTCCATTTTGACTTTTGGAAGCTGACAAGCCCTACTGTTGCTTAAATACTTAATTAAATTTAACATTTTATGTGTTCAGTTACCATGAAATGCTAAAGTACAACTCTATATTGGGATATATTTTTTCATTAACTTTGATGTAAAAAGAGAGTTTCTCCGCCCATTATATAAGATAGCATTTATATGTGTATACTTACAACTGTGTGTAATACATGCACGCATCTTTGCATCCCTTATGTATGTGTATGTGTGCATGTTTTCCTCAACATAGTCAAAATTGATTGAGCATTTTTATGTGCCAAGCATTATTATGCAATGTAATAGGTATATTATCTCATTGATTATGAAACCATCATGTAATATATTTTAAAGTGAAGACTCAAAGTAGTTACATTTTAATCCAGAGGCCACATTACTATCCACTACCCTATAGTTTATTAACTTTCACAGAGAATCAGATTTGGGTAAATTAGTCACCAGATTCCAGCACGTTGACCCTTGTGAGCAATTTTGCGTCTCTGATGGACTGGCTGGCATCCCCCCACCTCAAACTCATACACACATTGGCTAATATTCTGAGCAAAATCGAAAAGATTGCTTCCTAATGTGGTTTCAAAGCCTTTATACTTGTAGTTACTTTATATGATTTGCTGATTTGTTATAGATTTCGGTGATTTATAAAAACTCGATAAAAATCTACTGCCAAGAAACATCTGCTTTGAAGCTTTCTTAATTTCTCTGAATAAATCCCGACTGGATGCACATCAAGTAATTATTTTTCATTGAAGTTCTATGAAAGCTTCGGATTTTCCATATTCAACCCTACTGACTCTCCTGATTACAACTTATGTATGAACGTGCATTCCTCTGCGTGAAAGATTAGTACTCCCTGCCATTTCCCGCCAGAACACCGTGGGTTGTTACCTGCCCTGAGTTGGAAATCAATTTGCATTTACAGTTGTCAGTTTATCCATCCTTTTCATTTGTGTAGGGCGTTTGGACACAACTCTCAATTCTTGTAGAGAGAGCAACACATTGTGCTTTTTTCCTACTGTGACCAGGAACACGAGGCCCCAGGGAGGCATCTCTGCGGGAGGGACCCTGGTGGCTCGTGGCCTGGAGATGATGTTAGAACTGGAGGCAAAGGCAGGGGGAGGGGGGTTTCAGGGGATGCAGGAGCAGGCGGCCTGCTTGAGCCGTGATGGGACCAGCATGTGCAGGGCCAGCGATGCTCTCCTCTGGGCCTCCTGGTGGCAGAGCCTGGCACAGGGCTGCGTCTCAGCTCCACCTCAGAGCTGATGGGCCCGCAGTGGGGTTGGCAGAGGCTGTGGTGGCGGGTATGGAAGCCAGATTCCTGCAGGGTGAGGAAGAGGCACCCCTGTAGGCCTGCTCTGCCTCGGGGACCTGGCCTGGGAAATTGACTGGATGGTTTTGGGGAAGGAGCCTCGTGGTGAGCAAAGCGTGGCGTCCAGTTGCTCTGAGGCCAGGCCAGCCTGTCCATGTGCTCTGGGAGGCGCCAGGCCAGACCAGGCTTAAAGCGGCCCATCATGACTGTGGGGTGTTCTTCCCTGCCATGGGCTCAGGCAGTGGTGGGTGCCATTCCCGGGACATGCCCAGTGAAATGCATCTTGCTAACTGACTGCTCTAGGGACCTTGGCTGGCTCACCGGAGCCAGGGGGGGCTATGTGTGAAGGCCGTATGGCCAGGAACTGGGCACGGAATTTGGGGATTAACTGCAGGTGGCCCAGGAGCTGAGTGGCTTCCAGGAGCTGAGGTGCTTTGAGTCAATAGCCAGCAAGAAGCTGGGGCCCTCAGTCCACCAACTGCATGGGAATGAATTCTGCCAACAGTCCCCATGATCTTGGGAGTAGGCCCTTTCTCCAGTCAAGCCACAGTCTGGCCAACACCTTGATTGCAGTTTTGTGAGACAAGGAGCAGAGGTCACAGGTCAACCAGGCCCAGACTAGGACCTGCAGACATTATAAGATAGCACGTCTGCTGTTTTCAGTTGATTTGTTTTGGGTCATTGTTTAGTATAACACAATAGAAAGTTGGTGTTAGGCCAAACTGACTGAATTCCCAAATTTATTGAGATTAAATTTCCACCAATGTAAAGATTAAAGTGAATTACAAAGAATATTTTAAAAGTTATATTTTTGAACACTTGAGTGTGAAGTAGAGATTTGTATCCACTCTACACACACATTTGATTTTTCTTATACACGTTGAATCTGGTATTCATATCAGTTGTCCCCCCCCCCGCCAACTTAATTTATGTTCCATTTCCATTTTTAGTACATGTAGATTTGACTCATTCATTTGAAATCCTTCAAAGTATTTTATAGCACAGATAAGAGTAAAATTTACCCAACCATCTCAGAGATGAGTTCTGTTTTTGTTCATTTTTCTGTTCTTTTGTTATCACAAACAATATTATGAGATGCTTAGTAATTGCTCTTTTTATTTTTGTAAGAAAAGAGCATTACTGGTCCGAGATATAATTGTAATATGAACAGAAACAACATTTGAAAAGATAATATAATACATTTTTTTCCAAAACCATTTAAGGTTCACTTGCAATAAATGCAGTTACTATGACAGAGAAAAAACAACTTTGTGTTAAGATGAAACAGGCTATGCTTCCTTTGATTTCAGAAAACACACTTCAAGTTGTGTAAGAATCAAACCTGCTGTCACGCGGCACACTATGAGATTAAGAGTGCCTCGGCATGAATAGTAGTAATGGTAGGCAGTAAAAAAGTTCGGACTCCTATACCAATCAAATGTTTTTTTTGTGTGTGTGTTGGTGATAGATTGATTTCTATATCAGTAAAACAAGAGGAACACTCCACATTCATTGTACAGCGCTATCATATTCTCTTAGCTTATGTGGTTGCTATGCAAAAGGCTGTGAATGATTATGAAATACTTGGCACTTGTATTGGAGGCGGGATTGGGATAAAACGTGGGACTTCTCAGGATTGACCCTGAGGAAGTCTTGATAAAAGGACCATGGATGAAATCCCGGTATGACCGCTGCAGGGCTAACATGTTTTCCTGTGAATAGCGTATTGCCTGTGTTTCTTGGAGTAGTTCACTTTAGTCTCAGGTTGGAAGGAAAACAGAGTGAAGAAAAATGTTGATGTTCTCTAAAGGGAAGATAAACATCCGAAACTTGTAAGTTGGACAATGAAATAAAGAAGGGAGTTGAAAGATAAACTTAAGGACAGGAAGTGCCCAAATTATAAAAGTTGTGAAAGTTAAAGGCAGAACTTTTTTGTTTCATAATCCATTATTACCAGAAAAGGACAGACAGTGCAGGCAGTACACCAGAACATGCAAGGAGAAGTGTCATGATGAACTCATTTCTATGGAAATGACCGTCACAAAGTATTTAGCTCGGAGAGGAAGGTTCTGAAAAAATTAGCACGTCAAGGCTGAAGATCCGGAGAGGACCAAAGCCTGAAGCTATCTTTTAATTCTTTCTCATTTTCCTTTCTTCGGTTTTACTTCATTATCCCTTCACCCGTGCAAAAATCGCTTGCTATTCTCTCTGAATTAGAAATGCTTAAAGCTTCCAGACTCACAAAATAAATGTATAAAAATTAAAATTAATAAAAAAATAATGAAATTATGTGTCTGACCTATTTTCTAAGCTTTTTAATAAGGAAAATAAGTTAGGTGAAGAAGATTGAAACCCTGAAAAGAAAAAGGCTTTAATATTGTACCCCCATTCCTACTGCAGGATCAAGTCAAGATACTGTGAAAGACAAAATGTCCTGCATGATTAGGGGATTTTTTTTAGCTGATTTTCACAGGAAGAATAATCATTAGTGATGGAGGTCTCAAAGAAAAGGAGTGGGGTTGTAATTGTATAGATGCAGACAAAAAGTCACCTTTGAATCATAGAGGAGTCATGAGAAATGATGGACAACAAAGCGTAATGAAAAAGGGTGGTTCTTTTGAGGTTAGGTCTTTCTGGAATACATGTGGCAGGAGACATTCTTAGCCATCACTAATCCCTGGGAGCACGTAGCCCAGGTTAAATTCAACATTCGCCAGTTTATATGACCACTGATTCTCTGTTCGGTTGAAAACTACTTTTTTCCCTGGCTTGTTTTCTCAGTGGTTACAGTGTCAGCCTGTGGACAGAACATTCTCGGGTTCCATTCCCAGTCAAGGGCACATGTCTGGGTTGCAGCCCCCTATCCCACATGCATGAGGCAACCAATGGATGTCTCTCTTTCACGTGGATGTTTCTCTCTCTCCACCTCCCTCCCTTCCTTGCACTGTCCCTAAAAAATAAAAATCAGTGGAAAAAATATCTTTGGGAAAAGATTAAAAAAACACACACTTTAAACTGCATTGTCTATTGTTTTATTCAATATCTAGTGAATAAGGCTGTGCAGGAGGCAGCTGATCAATGATTTTCTCTCATCATTGTTGTTTCTATTTCTCTCCCCTTCTTCCCTCCTCTCTGAAATCAATAAATATATGTTTTAAAATATATTTAAATATATATTTCTAAGAAAGAATACTAATTATCTTGAGAATAATTGATTTTTTCTTTTATTATACAGTGAGATTTATAAAAAAAATAATTGTTAAATTTTATTTCTACCTAAATTGAAAGTCAAATTAAATATTTAATTTCAATTACAGTGACTCTCTGTCTTTATATATATATATATATATATATATATATATATATATATATGAATATATATGTATTATGGTGTGTATGGTTGTACATTATTTCTATAGGATTGTTTATAAATATTAACAGATTTATTGTTTGAACATATATATTTTTTAAAACACCGAAGTCTTTTTGACAGGAAGCAATATAGACACAATACAATTAGTTCAATGAAAGCAAGGTCTATTTAGCTTCTTTTGTTGTTTCTTTAAAGCTCACTTTTTAAAAATTATTTATGAACTATAAAGAATTTTAAATTGAGTCTCTGGGAACAATGGTAGCAGGACAAGTAAGATGTGCCTACTGGTGAAAATGGTTATATAGGCATTGTTACAGAGAGTAAAAAGAGATATTTGGCAAAGTAATTATAAAATAAATGGTTATGGATTAAAAGAGAATAATCTCGATGATATGCAAATCGGGGATTATATAAAAACTCAGAAATATATGTGAAGTTTATTTTTGCACTATTTTCTTATTCTGGATTTTCATCAGTTGACTAAGAGGGACTGAGCATGTCAACAGGAAGAATTTAGAAATGCCTCAGAATCAACTTACTTGGGTAATTGTTAGGCCTTCTACTAAGATTGTTATTAAAATTCTTCACAGTTTTACAATTAAACTGTTCAGATAACTGCAACAAGTATTCATTGAGAAAAGTAAAGTAGCTGATATTTGATTGTTTGCTCTATACAAAGCAATTATGATATATTTGATGTCATAATATCCATAGCCATGCTACTCAAATGGTGGCCTGGCATTATTTGGAGACTGTTTGAAAGTACATATTCTCCGCACCTATTCTAGACTTTTAAAAATCAGAAATTCTGGCCGAAACCGGTTTGGCTCAGTGGTAGAGCGTCGGTCTGCGGACTGAAGGGTCCAGGGTTTGATTCCGGTCAAAGGCATTGTACACTGGTTGTGGGCACATCCCCGGTCGGGGGTATGCAGGAGGCGGCTGGTCGATGTTTCTCTCTCATTTACGTTTCTAGCTCTCTATCTCTCTCCCTTCCTCTCTGTAAAATATCAATAAAAAATATTTTTTTTAAAAAAATCAGAAATTCTGGAATCTATATCTTAACAAGTTACCCAAGTAATTCTTAAAAAAAAAATTGAGAAGCACTGGTTTATGCCATTGTACTAAATAACTAAATATAAAAAGTGCCAGAAATATTAAGCAACCAGCCCGATTCCATGCAGCTATAGGGAGTTGCAGAATTGAGAATGGGCACTGAAATAAACCAACTCCCTTTTTTCATTACCACTCCTCTATCTTTTGTTCACTAACTCACAAATCATTTCTGTAACGAGCCTGCCTGCTCAGTCTCTCCTATTCCCCTTGTTCTATGACCTCATCAGACCCATCAATATATCGATCTCCCACTTTCTGTTTAGTGAATACACTTGTAATTTTACTGCTTTCTCTGTAACATGAGATTCATGGTGAATCATTTAAAATGCTTTATTTTTAATATCCTAAACTTACCAGATTTCCCTTGTATTACATTTCATTGGTGAAACTCTCAGGTCAGATGTACCTGGATATCAGCTGCTGTTGTGATGGCAGCTTGGCAGTGCTGGGAGTAAATAATACAACTTGAAGCTTAGGATCCATGGAGATCATCAGTCTCAGCTGGATCTTAGCAATGTCAAATGCTATTCCATTTTTCCCCCCTGCTTGACTCTCTGTCATATTTTTCACAATGTCTATTTTAATTTTCTGTACTTGTCTCAAACTGTGCTAATTTGGCTACCATTTTTTTTCTTTCTCAAGACATGACTTTGCCTTCTGCTTAGAAGATGAAATAGAGGCAATTATGTAGGGACAACTCCATCAAGTCACCATCTAAATATACCAACCTAAATAAATTTGTATGCTAAACTCTTAAAAAGAGATACAGTCTCTTCACTCTGGTCACTGTATCTTATTAATATTCTTCTACTTTCTTTGGCTGAATATTCTTTCTCTATTCTTTATCTTCATCTTTTCTCTTTATTATATATTATCAACATTTAAGCATATTTAAGGCTTTCTCATATGATAAACATTATTTAAGTAAATAGCACTAGCTATTACCCAGATATAATCCAGAGTTCTATGAGTTACTTTGAATTCTACACTCCACAATCATTCATTTAATAAATTTATTCAACATATATTGAATTTTATGTTGAAATGCTGTTTTATAAATATATGGATAATATTTCTTTGCTATTTATACTGAATCAGTTTCCATGTGTCCACCTTGCTACCATTACATTTATTTTCCTACCAACAGGTAGATTGAATAAAACAATAAAATTCATCATCACATTCCTGTCTTAAATTTGTTTAGTATCATTCTATTACCCTTGAGAAGAAGTAGATGTCCTTGGAAGAGCTTGTGTGTTTGGTTCCAATGGCCTCTGTATTTGAAACTATCTCCTTGCCTTCTTTGGACCAATTTGGAATCAATTCTTTAAATTTAACATTTTTTTATTTGCCTCTAGGTTACTAAACTTCCTGTTTCTTCTCTTTTTAACTCTCCTATTATTCACCTAATTGCTACCAAACCTCATCATAGTCTTTGTCATGTCTCCTGAGAAGGACAGATGTAACTATGACACACTATCAAATTAGACTTATGGTCTATTTCAAAGGATACATCTTATTGTCAATGCATATTTGATGTTCATATTCTCCATATTAAAAGGTAATTTGCAAAATAAGGTGTTACAGAGATATAAACAAAAAAAATTAGGTATTATATTTAACTCATTATTAAGATGATGTTTTAAGCAGGTTAAGGGAGAACCCAAAGACCAGAGACTTATCATTTGGGAATTTTTAAATGAGTGTGTGCAAATGGAGGCAAAGAATGCTTACTTGGTGCACTGGGAGGAAGGCAACTGAGCAGACTTGAATTAGACATAACTTTGCATAACTTTGACAGTAATTATTTTTCACTGTTATCAGATACCTAAAACTTACAGAATTGCAAAATAGTTCCAATGAAAGGAAAGGTTCCACCAGTCACGTCTGATACTATTAGAAATCCTATCGACCTGGTAAGCCCCATCTTAGCACTTTCTTCTATGAAGATTCTCTTAGGTAAACCCTAGTCTAGTTCACCCTCCTCCCCCTTCCACATTAATAACTGTTTATCTCAACCTTTGTGCTACTGCTATATTTGGCACTTGGTACATTCTTCTGGTTGGCAGGCTTTACTGGAATTATTTTGATTAAAAGTATATATCCTTTCCTAGGAGACAGAAGATAGAAAACTTTTACCTTTTATCTTTGAAACTCAGTGTGCAAACATTAAACACATTTTAAAAAATGAATAATATAATAGTGATAATAAGCCAATTCCTCATACTTTTTATGAAGAGAACTATCTAGAATAACATGTTGTCAGAGAGTGAAACAGTCTCCTTTAGGATGAAATACCAGGGGGGAAATAAAAGTTGAACTAAATGTTTTAAAGTATTTTCAATTTCAAAAGTCATAACGATGAAAGAAATACATATATGGAGTTCAAGGTTGTAGCTGGTGCCAAACCATGACCAACAGCTTTCCGCTCAAAATGGATATTGTCGACATTTCAGCCACTGTGGAATAGAAGACATCAAAGGAGATGTTATCTCAAAATGCTGCTTTCGAAACAGCACAGTCATATAATTTGTTTTTCTTTTTCAGCAAAGTAGTGTCAAATTGCAGTGTAATAGCATAGCGTGGGGACAGCTCTGGTGGTGAGTCCCAGCAAGGGCATAGAGTCAGCGCTATAAGGGTTAGCTATGACTTTGGCTCCTCCTAACCCACTTCTCTTAGAGATTGCGGGAAGGCTGTAAAGTATAAATAGATTTTACAGAAAATGAGATGTTTTGTGAGGCAGAATGGCAAGGAACATTTTTGTATTTTATAAAAAAAAAGAAATTAGACTTTTCTAAGAAGTTGGCTTTTCCCATAGCTCTGACGACTGACACAAAACACAGCTTGACTGATTGTGTTCTTTGTGTCTTTTTCTCCATTACCTTTGTATCACAACCAAGTTCCCCTGACAGTCATTCAAGTTTTACACATGAGTGTAGGCTTTGTACATTTAGAAACTTATTAGCATGTTTGGTTAGAGATGGTCTGAGAAATACTACTTTAGGATAGTTTAGCATTTTATGCAGTGCATTGTAGAAAACATCATTATTGTATGATTTCAATAATGGTGGGGTATATTTCAAATAAAATTAAGCCGGTTCCTTTTTCATAAATGTTTTTTCATGTCATTTATTTAATATATCGTGCTTTTCCAAGAGGGCAACATACACAATTCCTTTTTCAATTTTTTGAATGATGTGAAATTTCTTAAGAAGAAATTTCAGCCAAGACTGGTTTAGCTCAGTGGATAGAGCGTCGGTCTGCAGACTGAAAGGTCCCAAGTTTGATTCCGGTCAAGGGCATGTACCTGGGTTGTGGGCACATCCCTGGTAGGGGGTGTGCAGGAGGCAGCTGGTTGATAATTCTCTCTCATTGATGTTTCTAGCTCTCTATCCCTCTCCCTTCCTCTCTGTGAAAAATCAATAAAATATAGTTTTTAAAAACTTAAAAAAAAGAAAAGAAATTTAATACTTATAGCATGTAACATAAAATGTTACTCTATCTATGTAATCTTGTTTTGGAAACAAACAAAATGCAACTCATCTTTTAGTATATAAATAATATTGTTGGTTTTATCTCATTATTTCACCTGTAATTTTTACTTTTGGAAATATAACCAACAAAAGGATAAAATCATATGCAGCCCTTTACACACAGAGATGCACAGTAGATGTGTTTTTCAGTTGTGTATTTGATTGTTGTTAATGTTGGCCAGACTTATTTTCCTGTGGATTTGCCAAAGACTTTTGGGCTTACTTTTCATGTTATCTGAGGAAGAACTCACAATTGTTCAGTGATCAAATATAAACTACACGTTACTGAATATTAGGTAAATGTATATAAATTTCTTTTTTTAATATAGACAATAGAAAAGAGAAAATAAAATGGCAGACAATAGCAATAGCTTTTAATTTATTGCTTCTTCTGTGCCATTGACTATGATAAGTGCAATACTTACATGACCTAATTTATACCTTATGAGAACTCTAGAGTAAGATATCACCATTATCTTGATGTCCTATATGAGGAGAATTAAAAGACTATAGGCTGATTTGACCGAGGTTTCCTAACCAGCAATAAGGCAGGACTCAGACTGAAGCAAACTGACTTTGGAATCTGCATTCCCAGTGATCAGCGCTTGTACGTCCCTCTACTCCCCCTCATTATGCAATGCATTGAGGCAGGAGTGACTAGGGTAGAATCTCAGCAGTGAGTGAGATTTCTAAAGGGTTTCATGGAAAACCATAGAAGGGAGAGGATGCCTGCTGCTCAATTTATTGCTATTATCCTTTTTTTAAAATATATATATTTTATTTATTTTACATAGAGAGGAATTGAGAGGTATAGATAGTTAGAAACGTCAATGAGAGAGAACCATCAACCAGCTGCCTCTTGCACATTCCCCACTGCGGATGTGCCCGCAACCAAGGTACATGCCCTTGACCGGAATTGAACCTGGGACCTATCAGTCCACAGACCGACGCTCTACCACTGAGCCAAACCGGGTTCGGCTATTGCTATTATCCTTGATGTGAGGCAATGAAGCTCTCCTGAGTGGCCAGTTTGCTTCCATGCCCTGCCCATGAGGAAACCGTGGCATGTGGAGTGGAACTAGGGTGGAGATGAGATGAACATAGCGTATCCATTCTATAAAATTGGGATGGCCCTTTTACAAACCCAGGTGTCAGGCCATTGTTCGTTGTGAGCGTGATGGGAGCTCTCATTTTTTCATCCTTACTGTCAGAGAGTGGGAATTTTTGAGCATGCCCCATTCCAGAGAGGCGGGGACTATGCCCCAGATAGAGTTGTCAGTGCTGATACCAGGCCAGGCCTTGAGATAGGGTCTCATGACCCCTTCCCAGCACGTAGGCCTTCTTTCATAGAACACTGCCAGCTTTCTGAAGAAAAGGATGACCCTGTGAACAACATGGTCTTCAATGGCATGACTCTGATGTTGCTTGGAAAAACTGTTTTGTCTTGGGTTACTTGTTCTGCAAAAACAGGATGTGGTTAATTTGCTTAAAAGTGGTCCTGCACAAAGGGTCATGGCTGCTCTCTGGACTCCCTGCGTGGAGAAAGGCAGAGCAGTTGCCTGCCAGTGGGCTGGCAGGCCAGCCGGCTAATAAAAGATCCTTAAATTTTAATTTGGTCTGGGCTCCAGTGGTCATTCACTCACGTTCACTCCATAACATCTACCACTCCAGTACACTCACAGAGACTTAAGGGGTACTGCTTCAAACCCTCAGCAAGAAAGGGTAAGGTTAAGACAGACATCTTTTTCTAAAAATATATATTTTATTGATTTTTTTTTACAGAGAGGAAGGGAGAGGGATAGAGAGTTAGAAACATCAATGAGAGAGAAACATTGACCAGCTGCCTCTTGCACACCCCCTACTGGGGATATGCCCACAACCAGGGTACATGCCTTTGACTGGAAAAAAACCTGGACTCTTCAGTCTGCAGACCGATGCTCTATCCACTCTGAGCCAAACCAGTTTCAGCATGACAGACATCTTAACCAGTCCTAGGAGGTTGATAAGGGTTTTGACATATGAACAAGTTCCAGAACAATATTCAAAATAATTTGTACACACTCTCCCTAACAAATATACACAAATTATCTAACTATCCTAGAAGAGGAGTTGATTTCTACACAAATTGTGCCTCTATAATTTTCTAAAAGTTTACGGTTTTTGTTTTTGTTTTAATCTATGGCTCATTAATCATAAATATTAAACATTCTCAAATCTGATGTCTTAAAATGTCATTTAATGAAATCAGTATTTCCTTAATCTTTATTTTCTCTTTCAATTTGTTCACTGCCAAAAATCGCTAAAATAGTACCTTTGTCTTTTTCCTTCAGCCTCAACATAACACTTTGTTATTTTTCCTCCTACCAATTTGCTAAAACTACAGTTTGAGAGCTCAATTCACCAGCGACCTGCTAATTAACAGATTCAATGGTCTCTTCTAAGTCCTTACTCAACTAGACCTCTCCACAGCAATCAAAATCACAGCCCACTTGATCCTTCTTGAAAGGCTCTTATAAAGGGAAGAAGAAAATGACTGTCTCTTTCCCATGGGAGACAGAGGAGAAGAATGGCCCTTGGCTAAGAATTTAATCAAGTACTTATAAGAAGCACGCAATTTCAAAGCCTCCACCTGGGCTTGGCGTAGCTAATGCAGCACGCTGTAAGAGATGCGTGGACCCGCATTACCCCATTTATTACTCCAAGTGGACCTGAAATCACACATTTAAACAGAAGATGGGGAGCCTGGCAGCAATGGCTCAGTGGTTGAGCATCAACCTATAAACCAGGAGATCATGGTCAGGGTACTTGCCCGGATTGTGGTCTAGATCCCTTGGGGGATGTGCAAGAGGCAGTCGATTAATGAATCTCTCTCATTGATGTTTCTCTCTCTCTCCCATCTTCTTTTCTCTCTGATATATATATACCTGAGATATATATTTATATATATATATAAATTTATATATATATAAAGAGGGTGGGGAAATGATGGGAAAGAAGCATCAGGACACGGCATAATAATGAGACTATGATAACTCCATTACAGTTATGTGAACTTGTGAGTTATGAGGCAATTGGGAAAGTGTTTATTTTTCCCACTGATAGTGGGCATGATTCTATAAGACTGTGCATGTGTATAGAGCTATTTCAACATATAACAATTGGAAAATTAGAGGAACAGGATGTTTGTGTTGCTATTTTGCTGTTGCTATCTTTACTTTGGGAAACAAATGAAGGATGCGCATTGAAGGGGGTCCTCAAAAATTTAAAAATGGACCTTTCATTTGACCCAGTGATCCCACTTCTAGGAATATATCCTAAGAAATCAGAAATGCCAATCAGAAAGAATATATATGCACCCCTATGTTCATAGCAGCACAATTTACAATAGCTAAGATTTGGAAATAGCCTACGTACCCATCAGCAGGTGAGTAGATAAAAAAAAGCTGTGGTACATTTACATGATGGACTACTACACAGCTGTAAAAAAGAAAGAACTCTTATCATTGGCAACAGCGTGGATGGGCCTGGAGAGAATTGTGCTAAGTGAAATAAGCCGGTGAGAGAAAGTTAAGCATTACATCATCGCACTTATATGTGGAATCTAATGAACAAAATAGATCCAGAGACAAAGAAGCATGGAACAGACTGTCCATTCTCAGAGGGAAGGCAGGGGTGGGAGGACAGGTGGGAAGAGATCAATCAAATAACTTCTATATGTATATGCATAACCCATGGACACATGTCAGGGTAGTGAAGGCCTGGGGGGGGGGGTGAACTAGAAGAGGTGAATAGGGGGAAAAGGGGACATCTGTAATACTTTCAACAATAAAGATTTAAAGATAATAAAATGAAATAAAGTGCACAGGGTCACTCCTATGTTCCAAGAAGGAACTCTGTGAATCATGAGCAGTTTCTGATTATTCCTTTAAGGCCCACATGTTATCTAGTCTTAATATAACTAGGGTAGTGACATTTAATCTGAGATGTGATGAATCTCTGTAGATTGACTGTGGCAGGAGAACATTTTGCTAAAATCAGTATAGAAAACCATGGGAACATCAACAAAGACTCAAAATGTATGTAATTTATGTATGTGTGTCTCCTCTCTCAATATTTTAACTCTTGGAAATCAAGATTTTTGCCTTGGTCTTCTTGTACCATCACATTCTTTTCCAGGGAGCTTTGTACATTTACAGAATTTTAGAATTTAATTGTTGAACAACTACATATATAAATTAGTCACTCACTATATGTCATCTTAACCTTAATTTAATTATGTAAAATGAAATAAATGTAAATAGTAGATGGTGTGAAATTTACTGATATTAAACATACACACACATAGTAAGCTGGTGGGAGACAATGAGATAATATAAGTAGCTATTTTTTTATTGTGTTGATGGTAGAGGGAGAAAGTATGGCCTAAGTCAGTGGTCAGCAAACTGCGGCTCATGAGCCACATGCGGCCCTTGGCCCCTTGAGGTTTTAGCAAAGGCCAGCTTAGGAGTACCCTAATTAAGTTAATAGCAATGTACCTACCTAGTTTAAGTTTAAAAAATGTGGCTCTCAAAAGAAATTTCAATCGTTGTTCTGTTGATGTTTGGCTCTGTTGACTCATGAGTTTGCTGATCACTGGCCTAAGTTAACATTTATAAACTGACCATAAGTGTGAGATACATTGCATACATAATTTTATGAAATATAAATACATACTTTGAGATATAGGTATTTTAATTTCAATTTACCACTGGGGAAAAAATTGAGCATGCCAAGTATGAATTCAGGTAAGAAAGTAAGTTTCAACTTCTTTGCAATTGCCTATCAATTCATTCTGGCTGCAGAGTAAGGACGGCAGGAAATCTTTGGTTGTATCACTATTGCATAAGAAAGAACCTCATGGGTCAGCAATATCTGTTTTTATCTCAGAAGGGATAAGAGGCTATTCACTGCCAAGAATTGCTATCAGCCCTCTCTGGTTTGCCTCCATAGATAGAGTGTGAGTCTATGGACCAAAGGGTCCTGGGTTCAATTCCAGTCAAGGGCACATGCCCTGGTTGCAGGATCAATCCCCAGTGTGGGGTGTGCAAGAGTCAGCTGATCAATGATTCTCTCTCACCCTTGATGTTTCTGTCTCTATCTCCCTCTCCTTTCCTCTCTGAAATCAATAAAAATATATTTTAAAAAAAGAATTGCTATCATTGCCAAAGCCCAGTCAGAAATCACAGTGAATTCATATAAAATGGTGTTGTCTTATTAATACTGAAGATGCTTCCTCAAATATAATTGAAATATCTGAATATTTGAACAACAAGCTATTTTGTAGTTTATTCAAATTTTCTCAAATATGAAAGTGTAATTTTTATCTGTGTCAAATAGTATTTCATCATCTCATAATATTGAATTTTCTTGAATCAGTTGACACTTTTTTAGATGTGAAATAAAATTAATCCCCTTTTTACTGAGTTTGCTGTATTTCTTTGCTACTCTCTGGGATAAAGGCTGATAGTGAAACAGTTAAGCACAAAGTTTATAAGAAGAATCACTGAAGTGAACATGATCTAACATAATGTGCTTCACAGAAACTATAAATTGGATTAATACTGCTTGCTCATGCTTGAAGCAAAGAAAATTGTTCAAAGGCAGATGGACGAAGAGTGAAAATCTAAAAATAAAATTCCCAGTAGAAATGAGGATTTTCACAGTTCAGATTAGTTTCTTCTAGGATATAGGTCTTGAGACACTGAAGAAAATATTACAATCAGGGAATTATATATATATATATATATATATATATATATATATATATATATAAAATTGGGGGGATGGAAGGAAGAGGGAAAGGAAGAAAAGAGTGACAGACAGATATGCCAATAGGAATCAAACATTTAATAAGCTAAAAAATCAAAATTATTCTGTATTTATAGCCAAGTGTCATTATTTATCCATCATTCCTATGATTTCTTATAGACCTCATCAGACTTTTAAAATTCAAAAGTATTTTTTAATTGAAAAATGCAATGGACCTTGACATGACTTTTGTTGTTTTGTTTTAATAAGATCTAAATGACTTATACTTAAGGTTTATACTTATTAACTTCTGAAAAGCTCAGGTGTCTAACTGCTGCAGTTATAATAGATGCCTACAGATATATCAGTTCAACTGCACATAATTTGATAAATTATCATAGTAATTATGAAGATATGTATAAATTCTGTATGAAAAATAATGCATTGCATTTGCATAAATTTCTAAACAGAAAATGTGTTCAGTCCAGATTTAAGACATATGTTATACCATAAGGAAAATATATAAAACAAGTGGCTTTTATTGTAAGCATAATCACATACTATCTAGTAATTTAGTGTAAATACAAGGTGTTAAATATGCTCATTTGTTAAGAATGCATTCATTAGGCTATTCTCTTTAATTTTAGAAATTCTGTTCAGTGGCTAATATTATTACTAATGACAAGACATTTGATTTATCTCATTTTCTTTGTTGGAAAAGAAGACAGTGTTTTAAAATAATAATGTCTCCTCCATTACCAACCCCAACCTACATTAAGTACAAAATGACTCGATGACTTCCTGCCAATTTGTTATATAATTGCTTATATAAATAAACATAGAATACATAAAGTACAATATCAATGCAAACTTTTTATTCTGGAATAGATTCTTAGACTCTATTAAATGATATTCCCTTATTACACTTAATGGATGAGGTAATCTACTTAGAAGGGGTTAAGCTTTATTCTTTCCCATTTTAAAAAGTTTGAGTGCATTGACTTATTTTCTGGCTGTCTGTCCAATGCTTTTATAAATGAGCTTTAAAAAAAATCATAAAATGATTTTATTTCTGGAAAGGAAAAAGCTCTGAGTTAACCCCAAAACATGTGTAAGCTTTAAGTTTGAAGAGTGGAGAGAACACAGGTTTGTCAAAAGACTGCTCCTTCGGTCCCAGCCTTCCCATGGATTTGCTGGGTGACCTTCACTGTTATCCAGCAGCTGGAGAGATCAATTATCTCCCAAAGCCCTTCTTGGGCTATAAATACTTTTTTTTGAGGAAGGATTGTGACAGCTGTTCATATTTACTGGTAACAAGGAAAACATTTGAGAGGCAAAGAAAAAGAAAAAAGAAAAGAAATAAAAAGAAAATTGACTTTAAATCTCAGGAAGAATTAGTATATCAAGAAAGACTTTGAATGAACCCTAGTAATCAGTAATGGCAATGGCCTAATTTTATAGGTGATGGAAGAATGGTATGTTCTTTTGGAAAAACTGAACTTTTAAAACATTTATTATATGCCCACTTGAATGAGTTTAGAATCAAGTTATTTCTGTCTGAGGTAAATAGTAAAATATAATTAACATTTCAAATTTTATGAAAATAATATAAACATATGTTAAGTGACATATGTTAGGGAAGAGTTGTCTTTACTCCCAATATTATGATTTCATTACAGTTTTTCAGGGAGTAATAATCCTATTTGTTTTCAAGTCTGGCAAGAATCTCTGTACACCAATAAATGAAAGCTGTCCACCAATAAATATATCTTGCAGAGAACATAGCCCATTTTCAACATGTTTTCCCATTTGCAGTTAAAATATTTGCATGATGATCTTCCTAACTCTAACATCTGTCTAAAGTTGTCACTTAAATATGACTAACAAATCTGAATATAGTGCTATAATTTGATTGCTCAACATTTCACCATGAATGAATGATCTTATTCTTTTTTTAGGAATTCTCTCTTCTCTTCCACTTTTAGAAGTGAAAATATTTTTGCTTAAGCAAAAAAAAATTAAACTTAGGAAAATATATAGCTTATTTTAAAGATATGAATAATTTCCTTGAAATACCCAGCGAGTTCCAGGCAAACCATTTCAGACTGACAGCTACCAGAGAAGACAGTTTGTGGGGCTGGATGAAAAAGGTGAAGGGACTCAGAAAGAGAAAGAGGGAAAAGAAGACAAACCACTTTAATTTTGAAATACAAATAACTTTACAACTAAGAAGGAATTATATAAATTTGAAATCAGTTATAAATGTGAATGTTCCTCATGTGTTTCCTTGAATCAAATTATTCTAAGTTGAATCTCTTTAGTCTGATTGGAGGATATAATAAATCACCTCAAAAAAGATTTAAAGAAAAATTAGTATTCTTCTTTCATAAACACATATATTTAAAACAAATTTTCTTAATTTATTTAGGATTTAAAAACAATATATTCTTGAAGCATTACCAGTGATGTTTGTTATGATAATATGATTAGTATTCTGTACCTATTTTAACTATATCAGACTTAGTTGTGTTATTATTTTGGATTCCAGAATTCCATATATCCAAAGTTCTGGAAGACAATTACAAATTCTCACAAGTATAAAATTGTTAGTGGGGGGGGTGGGAAATCCCAATACTATTATAAATTTCTACTTCAATATCAGTTCAATGCTTTGCATATTTTAAATTGCCCAATTGGAAGTATTTTTGTTTTCCCTCATTTGAAAGAATAAAGCAGTGCCTACTGCTCAACCAAAAGCAAGATTTACTTCAAAATCAGTATTTAGAGCATAGGTAGGTGGCCAGGATTAAAGGAAAGTGACTAATGTAGGGCATTGATTGCCCCACAGTTTACACACTTAACTCAAAGGAAGAATAAAAGAACTGCCTTTCAGCTATATGGGATTTTAGAATTTTTCCTCAATTAAGTGTATTGATTTAAGTAAATTGATTAGAAGGGGCAGTAGATCAAAACCTCACATGGAATCAATCAGGCTGGAGAGAGGGAGAACACTGCAGTTATAACTTGAATTCTTATCTTTAGATTTTTCTGGAAGAATAGGAATTTATATAGACAACAAAAAATAGAGCTTAGGAAGTAATTTAATACAGGAAGAAGACAATGTATACCAAATAATATCCTCTGAGCATGAGTTTAAACCTAAACCTGTTTCAGATAAAGAAAAATCCAAAAAAGTATTAAAATTTGGAAATGTTTCTTTTATATTTAGTAAAAAAAAAAAAAAAGATTCCTAAGGAATAACGAAGAGAAAGAAACACACACACACACACACAACAAAACAAAACACACAAAAAAAACTCACATGTACTTAGGTGGAAAATTTTGTTCCCCAGTTACTCCAAATGGATATATGCATACAATTTGATCATTGGTTTTAGGTTGGTTTCTTTGTTGTGTTAATTTTATAGGATTTTTATGCTCAATGTTTAATACTAATAAAGTAAGGCTTAATAGCAATAATTTTAACAGTCTGATAACATAACATTATAAACAAAAATCAGGTTAAACAAAAAAGAATAAGTGTGTTAAAAAATAAATCAGTTCATAGAATTCTAACATATGTCAAGTCCAACATTACAATTAATGCAAAGTAAAAGAAATAAATTATTATCCAAACCAAAATATACATATTCACCCAAACAATTTATGAAACCTCTACTATGCATAAGACATTTCCTGAGTAGAAGAGTTATGGTTGCAGGGTCAATTTTAATGAAATAAGATGATCTATATCATTAAAATTGACCCTGCAACCATAACTCTTCTACTCAGGAAATGTCTTATGCATAGTAGGCATTTCATAAATTGATTAAGGTACTGCATATGTGTATTTATCCTTCCTCTTACCCAACTCCTACTCATGACCTCATCCCCCTGGTGTCTCTGTTCAATGGTTATGCTTATATGCATGCATACAAGTCTTTCGGTTGATCTCTTCTCTTTACCCCTACCCTCTCCTACCTTCCTTCTGAGGTGTGATGGTCTGATCAATGCTTCTTTGCCTCTGGATCTATTTTTGTTCATCAATTTATGTTGTTCATTATATTCCACAAATAAGTGAGATCATGTGATATTTATCTTTCTCTGACTGACTTATTTTGCTTAGCATAATGCTCTCCAGGCACATCCATGCTGTTGCAAATGGTAGGAGTTCCTTCCTTTTAACAGCAGTGTAGACTTAATAAATGAATTTGGCAATGTAGCAAGATACAAAATTAATTCCCAGAAAATTCACCAATTTAAATGTACAACTGATGATTATTAATATTTTCAAAATTACAGCCATCATAACAATTTAAATTTAGATTATTTTTATCCCTTCCTCCAAATTTCATAAACATTAACTGCCACATCTCATTCTACCTCCCTACCCTACACCCTCACCATCCCATTTCCACTCCCCTCCTCAGCTCCAGGCAACCACTGATATAAATTTCTCTCTTTGGATTTGCTTAATATGACATTTCACATAAATCAAATCATTCAATATGTTGTCTTTGTGACTAGCTTCTTTCATTTAGCATAGGATTTCAAGGTTTATCCATATTAAAGTATGTATTAGTACATCATTCTTTTCTATTGCCAAATAATATTTTATTGTGTGATTATATCAGATTGTGTTTATCCTTACTAGATACTTGGCATTACAGTTGTTTCTATATTTTGACTATGAATAATGCTCATATGAATGTTTGTTTACAAGATTTTGTGTGGATTTGGGTTTTTATTTTTGGTATGTATCCAGAAGAATTGCTGGATAAGATGCTAACTCTATGTTCAACATTTTAAGGGACTGGCAAACAATTTCCCAAAGTGTATGTACCAGCAATGTATGAGTGCCTTGACCTGCACGGCTGGGTTCAGGATCTGAAGGAAAGGCTGATGCACAAGTGAAAATGCTATACAAGAAATATGAATTCAGAAGCATTGGTGGCCAGGGGGGTGTCTCTTTTGTGAAGAGCACACTGACCTCTGGCTGATCCAGCTTTTTATTTACTTGAATACACATTTTCCCTTTAGCAACGCATACAGGCATAAAGGTAAAGTTTGGTAAACCATAAAAGGATTATCAGGTTAGAGAATGGCCTTGAGTCAACAGGATCTCAACACTTGGTGCTTAGCATCAGCCCTGCTAATGCCCAAGGTCCACTGGCCTTCCAGTTTCCTTGGTGCACTCTCCTGACAGCATCAGTCTTCATCTATATTTGTTATTGTCTGTTTCTTTTATTTTATGCATCATAGTGCATGAAAATTGGTATATCTGAGTTTTGCAT
This sequence comes from Vespertilio murinus, assembly GCA_963924515.1. Taxonomy (NCBI): domain Eukaryota; kingdom Metazoa; phylum Chordata; class Mammalia; order Chiroptera; family Vespertilionidae; genus Vespertilio; species Vespertilio murinus. The sequence continues at coordinate 44,860,935 of OZ004707.1, forward strand.
TTAATTTCCTTTAGGTTTTTTAAAGTTTATTTTTATTGATTTTAGAGAGAGGAAGGGAGGGACAGATACAGAAAGAAATAGAGAGCGGCAGATACCAATGTGGGAAAGAAGCATCGATTAGCTGCCTCCCACACATGTCTGGATTGGGGGATCAATACTGCAACCTGGATATGTGCCTTGACGGGGAATCAAACTAGCAACTCCATGGTGGATGGGAAGGCATTCAACCAACTGGATCACACTGGCCCGAGCTCATTCCATTTTTTTTTAAATTAAAGTATTGAAATCTTCAGCTATTATTGTGGAATGTTTTATTCTCATCTGCCACTACAGATAAGATTCTAAAAATCACCATGCTCTGAGAATAGAGATTTTGTAGTACATTGTAAATTAGGACAAATGATTAACTGTGCTCTGGCTGTGTAGCTTTTAAGATAGCTCCCGAGGAAGTCAAATCTCTGCATTGTCTTCAGTGATGCTGATTTCTAGTTACTGTGCTGGAGAAGGAAAGTGATAGGACTAGCCCTAAGTTAAAACATCACCACCTGTACTATATGACTGATACTCAGTATTCTCACCAGCATAGTTTATTCTATAGCTTTTTTTATTATTATTACTAGAGTTCTGAAAGAGCTGATTTTTGTTGTTTTGCTTATATTTTCATTATTTTTAGAGAAAGAGTGAAGTCCACTTAGGTCATATATTTGCCATACCAGAACAATATGTATGATTATTAAACAACTAGAGGCCTAGTTCACAAAAATTGGGTGGGGGGGTGCTTCAGCCCAGCCTGTGCCCTCTTGCAGTCCGATGTCTATCTGATGGCTCGGGCCTGCTCCTCAGAGGATCAGGCCTAAGCTGGAAGCCAGATATTCCTCTGGCAGCAGGAAACAGGCCTAACCCATTAGTCAGACATCCTTATTGCTGCTGCAGAGGCAGGAGAGGCTCCCGCTACTACCGCTGCACTAGCCAGTCATGAGCTGGCCTCTGTCTGAGCATTGCTCCTCCTGTGGAAGCACACCAACCATCATTGGGCAGCTCCTGTGTTGAGTGTCTGCCCCCTGATGGTCAGTACACGTCATAGCAACCGGCAGCTCTGCCATTAGGGTTAATTTGCACATTTCCCTTTTATTATATAGGATACTATTATTTATGATAAGAAAGTTTTTTTTTTTAGTTCTTAATGGAGCTGAGTCTTGGTTATATTACTTTCTAGGGTTATCTAGAAGAGTTTATGGTCATTATAGTTGCATAGGGAGCAATAAAACAAATGTATTTTTTGAAAAAGCTATTATTATTTATTTGTTTGTTTGTTTGTTTGTTTGTTTGTTTGTTTTATAGAACTAAACTTTCAGGGTGATATGGTACCTTGGAGTCAGCCTACTCCATCTTAGTTAGCTTCGACTGTATAGTTTTTTGAAAATTCAAATTGAGCAAAATAAGTATAGATAGTTCAACTCAGAGGTACTGATTCAAACTAACAAAAATAAAAGAATATGGCCTAACCAGTTTGGCTCAGTAGATAGAGCATCAGCCTGTGGACTGAAGGGTGCCAGGTTTGACTCTGGTGAAGGGCATGTATCTTGGTTGCAGGCACATCCTCGGTAGGGAACATGCAGGAGGTAGCTGATCGATGTTTCTCTCTCATTGGTTTTTCTAACTCTCTATCCCTCTCCTTTCTTCTCTGTAAAAAATCAATTAAATATATTTTTAAAAATAAAGGAATAGATAAACCAAAATGCAAATATTACTGTAATTTACATTGATCAGTATACATTACACAAATATCTATGTTATTAATATGACTTGTAAGTTTCCTAAAGGCATATCTAAAAATTTGAATTATAATGCTGTTTGGTTAAGAAAAATAATAATTTATAACAATATTAAAAATTAAAGTTATATCACATTTTATTTTATTATTTATTTATTTATTTATATATTTTTAATATATTTTTATTGATTTTTCAAAGAGAGGAAGAGAGAGAGATAGAGAGCTAGAAACATTGATGAGAGAGGAATATCAATCAGCTGCCTCCTGCACACCTCACACTGGGAATGTGCCCGCAACCAATGTACATGCCCTTGACCGGAATCGAACCTGGGACCTTCCAGTCCACAGACTGACACTCTATCCACTGAGCCAAACCGGTTTTGGCTATATCACTTTTTATAGTCTAGATATATACTATTTTTTATACATGATCCTGCTTTTTTACCCTAATTTTCACATGATGGCCATAACATTTATTATATAAGTATTATAACTTACAGAAAAATGGAACTGAAGAGTTAGAAAGATTATACATTTTCTAAGTGTAATTAGATACTTGACAGACCACTGTTGTTAAAACCTTGACATTTTATTTGGCTAATAGTATCCATTTTAATTAGTTGTTTTTAAGAAATTTGGAAAGTATACACATACTCATATTATGGAAACCTTTCTCTTGGAAAGAGCTTGGTAAACACTCCATTAATGTTTTACCGACCCTAAGGTGCCCATGCTTTATATATTTCCTTTTCTTTTTTTAAATATATTTTATTGATTTTACACAGAGAGGAATTGAGAGGGATAGAGAGTTAGAAACGTCTATGAGAGAGAAACATTGACCAGCTGCCTCTTGCACACCCCCCACTGGAAATGCGCCCGCAACCAAGGTACTTGACCGGAATCAAACCCGGAACCTTTCAGTCCACAGGCCGACGCTCTACCACTGAGCCAAACCAGCTAGGCCCCATGTTTTATATATTTCTAAATCTCAGCAAATGCCATCAGGCATAACAGAAACTGTAGAACCTCTTTGTTCTCTATAGGCCATATCTAGAAATTCATCAAATACTTTAAAATTTACCTTTTAGGTAATTTTTCTGTACTTTACTATCTATCTTTAGTACCACTACCCAAGTATAGGCCTTCAACATCTCTTGCCTAGGTCACATTAATTCTCTAATTTGTTTTATTTCCAAACAACACTGACCATTTTATTCACTCTTCACATTGCAACATTAGTCATCTTTTTAAATGGCAAATTTAACATTTAAATATTTAGTTGTAATACTTCTGTGCCCCTTCCATGACAAACGTATTGTAAACACATAGATTAAAATCTCAATACTATCCAAGGAGAGATAATAGGAGAATTGTCAGGTAATCTGCTGAAGAAAGCCACCTATCACATTGCCAAACACATAATAGAATTTCAAAAAGTATTTGAAAAAATGAATTTGTAAACACAAAAGAAATGAAATAGTATGAGGTACATAGAAGGAGCAAGAAACTCTCCAACACCCTCGGACACTGACATGGTCAGTGCTGAACAGGCAAAGTTGGTCAGGGATATAAGGTGAAAACAGTTATGAAGAAGAGAGAGCTGCATGAGACAGAGCTCTGGATCTGCTGAGAGTGCTCCTCAAGTATTTAGCTCACTACTGGCCAGAGCAAGCAAATGAGGGAATTCGATGATGACTTAACTCTACCAGGGACCTTTGATTTCTTTGCTATTAACTTCCATATTACCTCAACAGGAAATTTGGGGTAGAAGACTACAACTTGTTAAGATATTCCATTCTGCTACCAATGGATCAATAGTTCTTGGTCACAACTTGCTTTCTAGTTATATTTTATTACACAAAGTAAGCAAAAATTTATGCCTTCTAGAGAGTGGTAAGACATATTATCTTTTCATAAAAATTTTAAACTAAGAACCAATAAATCATATACTGCTAAAATTACTTATATTTCTAATTAAATTATAATGAATAAAATTTAATGCAAAGTACTCTTTTATTGATAGTATACATTTTAAGATTACATTTTAATATGACTATTTTTTGACACTTAGAAAGAGAGACATTCTTCCCATTGCTATCTTTTTAATTATGTAGATATTATAACATGTTATTTCTGGATATTTTGGATAAATTATATAGGGGGAAATGTAAAATATATGGGAAATATATAATTTAATTCTAGTGATTTGAATTTAAAATATTTTTCTTATACCTATAAAATTATCTTAGCCATAACATGTTGAACCATTTCTTTTTAACAAATATATCTGTAAATGTCAAACATACCTATTTTTAAATTCTAAGGTCAAATTCATAATATTGATGAAAGTTCTTGTTAGCTATGATAGTTTTTAGATTTAAAAATTAATTTTAAAGAAAACATATAATAACGAAATAAAATAATATAACTTAAAATAGATATAAATTTGAGAAAACATATGAAAAGGATTCACCTCAATCTGCATTTATTATGATGGCACTTGAGCCTAAATGCCAAGATACATTTAATACTTTATCATATATAGTATGTCCACCAAAAATGTATACACACTTTAACAGCTTTTAGCTTAATTTTGAAAATGGAATAATAAACAATTACTTTATAATTATTAAAATTGAAAATTATAAATCTAACTTCTCATTACAAATTTAATTTTGGAGAGAAAAATAAATACTTTTCAGTTGTTAAGTTTAGCAATTGAGCATCAAGTTTTATCATTGTAAGTATAAAATCACTATTTCAAGAGGCACATATTAAATTTAATAAGAGGGTTGGGGCCCTGGCCAGTTTGGCTCAGTGGATAGAGCATTGGCCTGTGGACTGAAGGGTCCCAGGTTCGATTCTGGTCAAGAGCATGTACCTTGGTTGCAGGCACATCCCCAGTAGGGAGTATGCAGGAGGCAGCTGATGAATGTTTCTCATGGATGTTTCAAATTTTCTATCCCTCTCCCTTCTTCTCTGTAAAAAAATCAATGAAATGTTTTTAAAAAAAGAGCACTGGGAAATAAAATGGAGGACATTTTCCAGAAAATGGGATGATAGTAGAACATTTTTTTTAAAAAAAAAGGAAAAGAAAAATAGGGGGAAAAATAAACTGCAGTTAGAACATCAAAACCCTTGGATAGAAGTTGTCCTGCCAATGACAAAAAAGAAAGAATGAGAAAGAAAAGACAGATTAAAAAGATGAAAATCATTTGTCAAAGAAATAGTGCCAAAATAAAACAAAACACAGAAACAAAAATTAGCTGCTGAAGCTCCCGCTGTCATTTTCATACTCCATGCAAGAAAGAAAAAGCAGTGGGAGGTCAGTGTGCTCACATCCACTTCCACTAAGTGCATTTCCCCAAAGTTGCTGACCACTCATAATTGATTTGAACTGGCTCAGTTGGAGTCATAGGGACAAGTCTAGCTACAAAGGAGGCAATGCCCATGTATTTATTTAAGAATAAAATCCTTAATATTAAGTAACCACTTGGCACCATACTTAGTTATTACAGAATGTTGACTATATTTCCTATGCTTTACTTTACATCCCTGTGGCTGTCTTATAACTACCAATTAGTCCTTAATCCCTTCACCTTTTCCACCCAGTCCCCAAGTCTCTTCCCCTGTGCCAACCATCGGTCTGTTCTCTCCAAAATTTAACATAGGCTTGGTATGATTTCACCTTTTTTTTTAAAAAAAAATGAGAACTACTATAGTTTCTTAATTATAGCTAACTCACAGGGAACGTTGCTGACTAAAATGTTCACATTTCAATAAATTCTTCTGGAATGAATAGTGCTGTGTTCAAAGGCTGATGGAAATTAGGTGGGAAGATTAAAGTGTAGCAGCCGGTTTTCTTAGGAGATTCCTTTCACATCGCTGTTTTGACAGAAGGTTACCTACTTCAATCACTTTTAAACCATCTTGAGAAAACAAAGTCAAGGAGAGTTGCAGAGGGTCTTAACTGTTTGATGAGAACTCTATCACCTCTCCTTGGATGTGTAACTTTCTCTGGAGAGGCTGCGGGCAACTCTGATGGAGACTGGCCACTGAAGGAGCTGAGAGCTGTACCTTTGTGATCCTTTCATTACGTGTATTTGTGGGCAAATAGTTCCGAAAAGCCTTCAAAAAGAGAAGTTCACTAGCCATGGTTTTTAATACTCTCTCTGGCTTAAAAGTTTCCTTTCTTACCTTGTCTTATTAGGATAGATAAAGTAAGTACTTTTTCAAATTCGAAGTCTGTAAGACATTTCAAACAAAGCTGTTTACTTGTCAACAGAAACATTTTAGTGTAATTTGTTCTTATGGATATTTTAGTAGAATCATTGTATTAATCAACTCGATAGTGCTTGATCAGTTTTACAATTTTAATAGAAATGGGCGCTCATGTGAGTCTATATGAGATATAACTGAAAAAGGTTTCTCTCTCTTACTATATAAAAATCATATACTTTAAATTTCAGTTGTTATAGGGTGCATCTTTTAGATGGAAGACAATACAGTGTAACAACATGATGTAAGAAAACAGATTCATCAGAAAAATCTTGAAGTCAACCAACATTTTTTCAGTAGACTTTTGCACCTAATTTTTTTTAACTAATGTTGTCTGACATATAAGAAAATAAAACAAGGTTTGAATACATACTCAGGAATAAGTAGAAATAAAGAGAAAATACAGGAAATTATATTCCAATGTGATATTTTCATGTGGAACTACTTAAACATAACTATTTTAAAATATTTTGTAGTATTATTTATAATAATATGTCATGATTATGGGATAAATGTATAAACCAGTTAAAAGATAATCAAATGTGATGAAGCTTTGATGCTACCCAAGACAAGTATACATGAACTTCACAATATTATGACTTCTGAAAAAAAAAAGTTTATTTTAACTAACAACCAATATCTTCTTCTAATGCATGTATACTTTTTAAATGAATACTAGAGGCCTGTTGCAAGAAGATTTGTGTGATAGACCTTCCTTTCCCTGGCACCGGCACTGGTTTTCTTCTGGCACCCGGGACCCAAGCCTTTGCTCTGGCCAGAACCTTCAGTCTTCACTCCACACCCACACATGAAAATTACCCCACCACCTTTGTTAGGTTAATTTGCCTACTTACTCCTGATTGGCAGGTGGGTGTCGCAGAGGTATGGTCAATTTGCATCTTTCTCTTTTATTAGCGTAGATTTTTTTTGTGCTTGTATGGATGTGTATTATATGTACTTTATATTTTAATTTTATGTTGGGAAAACATGGTTATGAAGCCATAAACTCAGGACAAAATTTAGTGTTGTAAAACCCAATACTAGTTTTGAAATCTCCATTGAAAATTATTTAAGGGCTAGAGGCCTGGAGCAAGAATTCATGCACGGGTGGGGTCGAGCCAGCCCGCTTCAATTGGGTCCAATTGGGCCAGGCCAACTGGAGGGAGGGGCCACAGGTGGTTGGCCAGCTAGCCTCACCCCCTGGTTGAACTCCTGGTCAAACTCCCAGTTGAGAGGACAATTTGCATATCCACCTTTTATTATATAGGACTAGAGGACTGATGCATGAAATGGTGAAAGGTGCTCAGCCCCTGCCTCTATGGCAGGTGGCTGCCTTGGCCCCCACCTGCCACTGTGACTTTGTCCAGAAGGCCATCTGGAAGGATGTATGGTGCAATTAGCATATTACCCTTTTATTATTATAGATGCCACCCACCATTTCTAAGTCTATTTTATAGTGTCAGCACATCTCATCCTTTGTTTTAGTACCTTCATAGTACAAAATGGATGCTTTCTTTCTGATACTTTCCATATTGTATTATCATATTTTATAATACTGTGGGTATTATAGGCTGAATTAATGTTCAGCCTAAAACAGATTCCTTATTACTGTTGATACTTTTTTTTTATAATTTCATTTCCTGAACTGAACATAGAAATGTATATTTTTAAAAGAAATAATTAAATGTGTAAACAGTGTGATTCTCTGCATACATACGCTTTGCTATTGAAAATAAGTTAATCCATCATTCCTTACTGTTGAAAGGGAATATGCAGATTGTTAATGCCCAAGTGGTTAAAATTAATTTCAATGTATTTAAATAGAATGGGTTGAAAAAGCAGTTACACTATACTTTAACTCAAAATTTACCCTGGAATTGCATTAGTTGAGTGTTGCAAAGAATATTCTTCTTATACTTCTAAGCTTGGTTTTGTAACGTGCAAGGTTCCTGGATATATACCACTGAAGGGGTCCTGGCAGGAGTATAGTACTTCCCCATCCCTTGTCTGTGGTTTTGTTTTCCATAGTTTCAGTTGCCCCCGGTCATCTGTAGTCTAGAAATATTGGATGGAAAACTCCAGAAATAAAAAATTCATAAGTTTTAAATTGCATGCCATTCTGAGTAGTGTGATGAAATCTCACTCTGTCCTGCTCCATTCTACCCAGGATGTGAATCAGCCCTTTGTCCAGCATACCCACCCATTAATCACTTGGTAGCCTCCTTGATTATCAGACTGTCACAGCATCTCAGTGCTTGTGTTCAAGTAGTCCTTATATTACTTAATGGCTTCAAAGTGCAAGAGTAGTGATGCTGGCAATTCAGATATGCCAAAGAGAATCCATAAAGTGTTTCCTTCAAATAAATAGGTATGTCTGCACAGGGATAAACAGTGTGCATAGGCTTCTATACTTTCCACAGTTTCAGGCCTCCACTGATGATCTTGGAGCACAGCCCCCCTTGGATAAGGGAGGACTACTGTAATATCAGTAATAGCAGAATGAGCCCATCTACAACATCAATAACAAAGAATAAAATATCCAAACACGCAATGACCAGAAAGAACGTTACAGATAACTGGTTGGATGAAAGAATCTGGATAAAAGAGTATATAATATACTAAAGGTCGGGTGCATGATATCTGTGCACTGAGGGGAGGTCCCCTTAGCCCAGCCTGACCCCTCTCACAGTCTGGGACCTCTTGGAGGATGTCTGCCTGCCAGTTTAGGCAGAGTGGGTCTTTAACCACCACCATTATGCTTACCAGTTGTGAGCCCAGTTTCTCGCTGAGTGGTGCTCCCCCTGTGGGAGCCCACTGACCACCAGGGGGCAGAGAGCATCTGCCTCCTAGTGGTTAGTGCATGTCATAGTGACCGACCGGTCGCTCTGCCATTTGGTTGATTTGCATATTAGGGTTTTATCATATATGATGATTCTATTGATATGAAGTTCAAGATCAAGCTATCTGAATCAATGCTAATATTTATTAAAAGAGTGTTACTTGTGGAGGAAGAAACTATAAAATAAGAAGGAGAAAGCCATCTTGGAAGTATTTACTTTATGAAGGGTTACACAGGTATAAATCTAGTTTGAAAATGAGTGGATTGTACTGTTAATATTAGTACATTTCATGCATTTTTTTACTCGGTAGTTATCCATCAACATTTTCTTTAAACCTCATCTATATAGATTTCCATATGTACATGGAGAAAGGAGGAAGTGGAGAAGAATGAGGAAGGCTTTGCAGTGGGCCTCTTTCACCTTCTATTGCTTTCTGTGATGTACCTGCACAGTGGTAACCATCCCACGACTGTCACTCTTTCCTAGTGAGTCAGTTGGCAGAACTTTTTGAGAATCTGGAAGTTGAAGGCCTATAAAGGGACAAAGAAGCTATAAAGTCCTTTTGTCCTTTGTTGTTCTAAGTTTTGCCTGGAAGCAAGCAATGGAAAAACTTTTCACCTTAATGTCCCCCTGCAGGTTATTGGGAGGTTTATCAATCTTATCTCCTAAAACAAGTCAGTAGATTATCCAGAGTGATTATTCTTTTAAATTCATAGAGACCATAGACTGAATCTGTAACAAAGGCATTAAAAAAAATCCTTTCAATAAGAATTACCCATTTATAAGCAAGAGCCTGATAAACTGGCTTAAACAAATAGTTGTCCCCCTGTTCCCCTATAGTCCCCAGGTGTGGAAATAGTACAAGAGCCTCTAGTGCTATCAGGAACTAAAAGTCAAATTGGCTTTTTGGCTTTTTATTTTTTATATATAAAATATCATAAACTCTACATATGTACATTTTATTTTTGTATTCTATATAGTAAATATTTCATATTAAAATATATGGATAGTATATTAAACATTATATAATCTAAAACATATACCATAGTTCTATATAATATAGCTTATGGGTACATATATATTTCTATAAGTATAATTCAATTTATAATTATATAAAGCATATAAACTATTATATTTTAGAATAATATGACATATATAAAATAACACATATTAAAGTAATAAAGGTGCAGTACAAGAAATTTATGCATGTGGTTAGGTGTCCCTCAGCCCAGCCTTCACCCTCTACAATTTGGGACCCCTCAAGGGATGTCTGACTACCTGTTTAAGCCCGATCGCGGTAGGAATCCTGGTAGGATCAGGCCTAAACTGGCAGTCAGACATCCCTTTCACAATCCAGGACGGCTGACTCCCAACTGCTCACCTGCATGCCTTCCTGATTGCCCCTAACTGCTTCTGCCTGCCGGCCTGATCACCTCCAAACCAGCCTGATTGATGCCTAACTGCTCCCCTGCCAGCCTGATTGCCTCTAACTGCCCTCCCCTGCAGACCTGGTCACCCTAACTGCCCTCTTTTGCTGGCCTGATCTCCCACAACTGCCCTCCCTTGAAGGCCTGGTCCCTCCAAATTTCCCTCCTCTGCTGGCCATCTTGTGGCAGTCATCTTGTGTCTACATGGGGGCAGCCATCTTGTGTGTTGGAGTGATGGTCAATTTGCATATTACTCTTTTATTATATAGGTTAGAGGCCTGGTGCATGGGTTGAGGCTGACTGGTTTGCCCTGAAGGGTGTCCCGTATCAGGGTGGGGATTTCCCTTGGGGTGTGGTGGTTTGCAAGCTGGCCACACCCTGGGCAACCCAAGTGGTAGCTCTGGTATCTGGGTTTTATTTATCTTCTATAATTGAAACTTTGTAGCCTTGAGTGGAGGCCAGGGCCAGCCAGGGCTGGCAGGAAGGTTGGCTTTCTCCATTGCCATGATAACCCAAGCCTCCTGCTCTCTCTAGCTCTGTGGCTGCCACCGTTTTTGTTGGGATTTATTTATCTTCTATAATTGAAACTTTCTAGCCTTGAGCGGAGGCCAGGACTGGCCAGGGCTGGCAGCAAGCTTGGCTTCCTCCATCGCCATGGCCGGGGACAACCCAAGCCTCCTGCTTGTTCCAGCTTCATGGCTGCCACCATATTTCTAGGGTTAATTTGCATACTCACTCCTGATTGTCTGGTGGCCACGTCTTGTGGGCATAGCAGAGGTGTGGTCAATTTGCATGTTTCTCTTTTATTAGATAGGGTGTGTAGATACAGTTTCCTATTTTGTGTTAGATTACATGTTAGAATATATAACTTATGAAGTGATCACATAAGTCTGACACCACATATAATTATTGCAGTATTATTGACTATATTTCCTATGCTTCACTTTACATAGCAATGACTATTTTTATAACTGGCAACTTACACCCCATAATGCCTTTCACCTTTTCATACATTCCTCTAATACATTTCCACATGGCGGCCATCAGTTTTTTCTCTTTATCTATGAGTTTGTTTCTGTTTTGTTCCTTTATTAATTTTGCTTTTTAGATTTTGCATATAAGTAAAATCATATGGTATTTATCTTTCTCTGACTTATTTCACTTAGCATAATGCTTTCTAGCTCCATCCAGGTTGCACAAGTGGCAAGATTTCTTTTCTTTTTCTTTTCTTTTCTTTTCTTTCTTTCTTTCTTTTTTTTTTTTTTTTTTTGCCCAGATAGTGACAATCAACTTGACACATTGTCCTAAAGAAGAAATAAGCTAAACCATCCTCTTATCAAGGTCAGAGATAGACTGTTCTGACCTTTTCTACAACTTTTTAACCACTTATAGCAATTCACTTTGAATCTCACAAGAGAGAATTTGGGAGTGCATCAAACTTGAAATTGGGTTAACCCCTTTGTTCTCAGTGTCTGCCAAATGGCATCTGCTAACTCTGTAAAGGAAAGACAAACTTGGAGCATCCCTTCTGACCTGATTTCAAAGAAAGTAACTGAAAGTCCTAGGGAAATATGAGGTCATTTTATGCAATTTATTTTATTTAAAAATTAATTAGTGGAAACTGTTTTGCCTCTTGCACTAGTTAAGCTCTTGCTACAGTAATTTGTTGGGAACATTTTAATTTATATATATATTTCACTTCAAAAGGAGCAGTTTAATGCCACATCAATTGCTATCCATTTCTCCAATTTAATTTCAGATTCATTTACATTATGTGAACATGACTTGTTCAAAATAAGAAAATTGCTTTGTGAAGGATACTATTTTAAATGAAAAAAAAGGACATTTCTGTAGATAGCCTTAAATATACAATAAACTATTGGTCTTAACTAGGTCACAGTATCTATGGTATTAGATCACTTAAATCTAACCTAGCATTTTTATAGTTGGAGATATTTGTGATATAAGAACTATATTTGCCATACTAGTTTGCACTTCCATTTTCAGTCCTAAATAGAATCTGTTTTTATAATTAGATTGCCTTGCACAGTAGTTGGCTATTATCCACCATATTTTGTTTTAAGTGAGTTTGGAAAACATAATTTTCTGTGCTTGTGGGATGTGCAAAAGTGATATAGCATCAGTGGCAGCAGTGGGTTTAGTGGCAACTCCTGCATCACATCCCTCTAATTCTTGCCTTAGATTCATGGTGTCCATTCTCCAGGTGGAAGAAGCATTAGGGACCATTGTGACTTGTTTTTTTTTATTAAAAAAATTATTTTAATCCTCACCTGAACATGCTTTTTTCATTGATTCTAGAAAGAGTGGGAGGGAGAGGGAGAGAGAGAAAGAAATATTGATCACTTTCCACCCAGGCACACCCCAACCAGGGATTAAAGCCACAGCTGGGCATGTGCCCTGTGCAGGAATTGAACTGTCAACTTTTGGTGCAAGGAACGATACTCTAACCATTTAGCTATACCAGCCAGACCCCTTGGTGACTTCTTGATTCCAATACATCATTCACAGTGGACCAAGCTCTATGGTTTCTGATAAATATTCCTTGAGACTACACCAAGGATCTGGTTCTTCAAACTTTCCATAACTATTATAAGCACCAAGCTCCTTGTAATAAACCTCTTACTGGTTAAAATGACTAGTTTTGTGAAAAACAACAACAACAAGAACATATAAAAAAATTTAGATTCTTGCTCTTTTTTGTGAACTAGATGTTGACTGATCCAGGAGCAGAAAAAGAGTTAAGATTCACATATGTTTATATAGTTTTTATTTTCAATTTTTCACCCTCAAATATCTATTTGAAGGTTATTTTAATTTCTACTAGGAGGTGTATGTTAAGATAAAGTTAAATGTTCAACAAATCTCTATTGCTTTAGGAATGGTGCTGTGTTCCATATTTTTCCTATTTGCAAGTGTTTATAAAAAATGAAATAAGAGAGAAATATAATAGAAAAAAGGTGTGCCAAAATAAGAATCTGACTTTATTATCTATCTTTTTATCTCTATCTATCTATCTATCTATCTATCTATCTATCTATTTATATCTATCAGTTATCTATTATTATGTTTCAGTAAATTATAAATACCAATTACAATGAGTGTATAATAATTTGGTACCATTTTATGTCATAAAATGAAGAGTTTTATATCTACTTATCCAAAGGTCTTGGAGTAAAGCACCACAGAGTGGAATCACAAAGAGAAAGTCTGTATTCATCTAGCAGGAGGGTCATTGTGAAAGTAAGACTTCCTTGCCTTCTGGCCATAAGCACATGTTTTATATGACTCAGGGAAGCTGGTTGATCTAGAGTAAATGGAACAAGGAAATAAAAATGTGATGTGCCAAGCAAGGCAGTTCTCAAAAGCAAATGGCCTAAGGGAAAGCCAGGCTGGGGAAGGAAATTCCACAGGTTCAGGTTTAATAAGGACATCTGACAGCTTGAGCAAGTCTTGGTTATAGCAAGTCGTTTAGGCTAGGTGCATGTCGATGTAGAGTTTACAAAAATGATCCTAATCTTTATACAAATATGAAACAAGTTGCCACAGGGTAAAAAACATTTAAAATGACGAACTCATGATATGCATGCTACTTGTGGAAAACTATACTGACATCTGAAATTTAATTTATAATATATCAAAAATAAGATGGAACGACAGGTGCATGTATCAAAGAATGGATCTATTTATAGTAAATGAAGTATAGTAACATGTCAATGGTGGAATCTTCATGGGTACATGGATGGAAATGGTCAAATTCTTTTAATTCAGTCATGTGTACATTTGAAAATTTCTGTAAAATATTTGGACAGACATTGAAAAGAACACAAAGGCTTAAATAAGAGTTTTATGGATATTATGAGGTATGAAATTTAAAAAGGCATGAATGAGTATTTATATTTTCTTAGGAAGCAAGGCAGACAGATGAGAAGCATGTCATAGGGATGTCATATGAAAAGAGGTTGATTCCAGAATCAGTTCTACTATTATCCTTTAAATAGCCTAAGTCAAATAAAATAAGTGATAAAATGAAGGTAGTATTATGTCCCATAACTTCTCACAATCGTATTGTGAAGACTAATGTTCAAATGACTATGCAAATATAAGTCTGTATTATTCAAACTCAGGACTCCATATAATAACACTTCAGGAACACTCAAATCCAAAGCCTGCCTTTTACACACAGATTGGAAGGAGGTTTTCTTCTGTAATCCATGGAGGTTTCTTTCTCTTCTATTTTCAGCTGCTGTTAATTGCTGATAAATGGTGGCAATTTGTTAAAATCAGACAGGATTGTATCTAGTCACTGAGGCAGAGGAAAGCATTGTCAAGCAAAAACTTTGAGATCTCATGGAGACCAATACAAACAGCATTGAGGTCAGTATTCATTAGGGAAAAAAAAAATGAAGAGATCATACAATAACTCTAAAATGTGTTTCACTTTAAACAAAGAAACGTGGGAGTTAGGTACAATGCTAGAAATATCCACAGGGTTACTAACATGAATGAGGAACAATGCGTTTGTTTCCTATTGTGGTGTAACAAGCTAGACATACATAGCAACATAGGACACACACCTTTACTATGTGAGTTTCATAGTTCAGGAGTTCAGATATAGGCTCTCTGGGACTTTTGCTCAGGGTCATACCAATTGAATTCAAAGTGTTCACAGAGACTACCGTCTCATGCAAAATCCAGGGTCTATTTCTAAGATCACGCGTTGTTGTTTTTTGTGTGTATGTGTTTAACAGAACTCAGTTGTTTTTTGTAAAATATGTTTTTTTTGATTCAGAGATGAAGGGAGAGGGAAAAAGAGTTAGAAACATCAATGGTGAGAGAGAATCACTGATTGGCTGCTTCCTGCACTCCCCCTACTAGGGATGGAACCCACAGCCTGGGCTTGTGCCCTTGACCGAAATTGAACCCAAGGACCCTTCAGTCCACAGGCAGACACTCCATCCACTGAGCCAACCCAGCCAGGGCAGAAATCAGTTTCTTTTAGTTATAGAACCAAGGTCCCTGTTTTCTTGATGTTTGTTGGTCAGCAGCTATTCTCAGCCCCTGAAGGTCCAAGTCATGGAAACTTGCTTCTCCAAATTCAACAAAGAATCTCCCTTACTCTGCTATGACAGATGGAATTTTGTATAACATAACCACAGGGGTGAGTGTTCTATCATATTTAGAGGTCCTACCTGTAAGGAAAGCAAAAGGACCTTTCTTTGTCCTTGCTGCAGCCTTCCACAATCCCACAATCAGTGAGAAGCAGCTGGTAATTAAACTACAAGATTGTTAGCTCCTCTGATTCAACATCCCCTCGGTTCAAATCTCAAGACAAGATAAGCTACTCTCAAGACTACACTCTTGTATCCACTTCCTCACTGGTGGTTTTACAACCCAGAGATAATTCACACAGTGCCTCTGTAATTAGTAGAAAGTTCCCTTCCTCCCTCCCCTTCAAAAAAGCCTCTTTCGAATTCTTCATAACTTTTGTGATAAGCATGTTGTTCAGGCTTGGGAAAAATACTGATAAGACACCTCCCTAGGACATCTGCCGGACTGTCTCCTGGGAAACAAACAAACTGTAACTTTTCAAGACAGACCCTGGTATCTGCTCAACTTCAGCCCCCAAATCCCTTTCTTGTCACCTAGCAACAGCAGCCATTGCTCTTTAAAAGATGAAGCCACCTTTTGATTCTTGCCCTGTATTGACTCAAGCATCGTACTGGCTCTGTCCCTTCATCCTTCATGGAAAGTAAGATAAACTTCCTCCCTGCATCTATCTTCTCTCGGTGGTAAATTTTTTCACAGCCTGAGAGTTACCAGCCAAACCCTAACACTACCCCATCCTCAAGAAGAAAGGACTGTATAGAGTGCATAGACCAGGTGGCCAGAATCTTAGGGAATTCTGCTGTTCATGTGGAGCTATGTTGTCAATAAAATTAAGATTTCCTTGATTGAAAAAAAAAACAAAAACTAAAAATACATTTATCCTGCTTACCAAAGAAGATGGATAATTCTCAAGGAGAATGAAGGAACCAATGCTAAAATATTAGGACATTAATAATTCTTATAAAATCAGAAGGTTTTAAAGTAGGTGAGAAGGGGAGTGTAGAATTAAGAGCCAAAGAAAAAATTCATAAACAAACTTCAGCTCTGGAGTTCTACAATATATACCAAAACTTAAACAAAAGTAGTGAGGCCCTCCTAAAAAGAGCTTCATAATCCAAACACATATCACTTGTCCAGGATGGACATTATCACTGGTCCACCTGGTAACTTGGGGAGTAAGAGCTCAGTATGGTCTGAACAACATTAAAAGACATTAAGCCTTCATTTTTCAATTACTCAATAATGTGTTTTATTTGTTTCTAGATGTCTGGCACCATTTGTCATCCTCTGGTGATGTAAAAATATGAAAAAGTACTTCTCAAGGAGTTCCCTGTGTTCTAAAGGAAATATTCAAGAAGGAAAACAATGACAAAAGTTGGGGGTAAATTTTTTGATGGTGATGGGCATAGCATTCTCCCAGTGCATAGAAGAGAGGTGCCTGACACAGACCCAGTCTAGAGAAGGTTTTAAGAGATGGATACTCTCACTGCCCTAAATACAAATTGAATTGGGCCAAGGAAATAATCCACAATTACTGTTGCAAGTAGAGTGAAGAATACATTTAAATAATGAAATTATGACAGGGTTATGTAGGAAAAGCAAAAAAGATACATTGGTTAGATTAGAATATAGGTTGTATGACAGACATTGGAAAGGATATACCGGTAAATAAATAGGAAGACCCATATATGAATAAGTGACTAAGAGAGACCTGAGTATGAATTCTAGCTCCATTAGTGACAATGTAGGTAACTTAGGACAGCTTTCTTATCTTACCACAGAATAGGATAATGAATGTCTCAGGTATTGTAGATAAAAGAGATAAAGCATATAAAGCCTATACATAGCAATTATCATTAGCTAGGTAATTACTGAAATATCAAGCAAAGGAAAAAAACAAAACAAAATGAAACAAAAAAATACATGTTTTTTTGTTGTTTGTTTTTGTTTTTATATATGATCCAATAAGGGATTTTATAAGTGGAAGTAGAGTAGTAAGATGAGATATGATTTCATAAACATTGCTCTGATAAAATATGAAACCATTACGGCATGGGAAATTTGGACTGGAAATGCACAGTGTTCCCCTGGGCAGGGTGGTTTCCTGGGCTCTTTGTCCACTGAAGTCAAAGAATGAAACCGTGGTAGGAGGATATTATAGCAAAGGTGGAAATGTACTGAGAAACAAGCACAGATTCCCATGTGGGGAGGGGGAGAGTCCCACCCAGAACCTTTTCCCATGGTTTATAAAGGCTGCAGTGTTTTTGTGCTTTGCTGTCCCCTTTGGTTAGGTCACTATAGCAACTCCTGAGCTCAGGTTTCACATGAAGTGTGTGAGGTTCCCTCCTTCCTCTCCCTATTGTTTTCCTGTTCCTTCTGGGCTTTTCCTCCTCCCTCTTTGAATGAAGAGCTTCCTTCCCTTTATTCTGTAAAAGTGTGCCTTTTGCTACTCCCAGCTCCCTTGTCGTATGGAAATGTGCCTTATTCAGCTCTGTAGCCCTGTGCTTTTTCCATGGACCCCTTAATTTCTAAAATTTCCTAAACCTGCCTATTTCACCCCTAAAAACTCCTTTCAATTGTTTGGATGGAGTTGAGGCAGGAGACACTGGGGCTAATAAAGAAAAAATAATAGGGGTTTATGCTAAGGTAAGGTCAATGAAGCCAGTTAATTAGGAATGAGTTTCAGAGACTTCTAGAAATAGAGTCATCAATAATTGATTAATTGATGATTACATGAGAGGGAAGAACGTGAATGATCTTTATATCTCACACCTGGTTGAATAAATTAAGAGCTGTGTCATATACTGATGAGACAAAGTGAGTTAAAAAGAAAATTATTATCAAGATGACATCACTTCTTATTCTCCCACTTTAACTCCAATGGTTGAGGAGAGGAAATTATGTGGAATTTCACAGAGTTAGATCTATTAGAAAATTATTGACAATAATTTGCCAGCAAAAGTTCTCAGACGGTGCTGTCCAAATTTTCCTAAGTCAGGTTAAGAGTATTCTTACCTATCATCACATTATCTTTGGCACAGGATATCTACCATAGCTGAATATTTAGTTTTCCCATCTTTACATTTGATTCTAGGCTGATTTCCAGCACACTCTGACTTGAGGCTGCATGGGGATTTCTTAAATATCGTTAGGAACTTTTCTGACTTTCAGAATGTAATAAACTTGATAGTTGGCATTTCCTTTTCTTAAAGCTTCCAAAGTGGGCAAATATAGCCAAGCAACTTCATAGTTTTTATACTCATTATTTCCCAGATGACATTCAAGTGTCACATATGTCACATAAACCAAATTGATTTTCAAAGAGAGGGGTATTTGTCTCAGTCCTGTGGACTGAAGGATCCTGGGTTGATTGTAGCCAAGGGTACATACCAGAGTTGCAGGTCTATACCTAGTAGGGGTGTACAGGAGGCAGATGACCAATGATTCTCTCTCATCGATGTTTCTATCTCTCTTTGCCTCCCCCTTCCTCTCTTAAATCAACAAATATATATATATAAAAAGAGGGGGTCATAAATTTGGAATATAAGTAATAAAAGGAATATAAAAGGGACTATCATTATAGATACTAGAGGTGATAAGAAAACACTAAGACAAATTTCAAAGCAACGGGTTATATTATTTTTCCCCCTCATTTTTTAGATTCAGGTATAGTTTAAATATAGAAAAATATATCTTTTTAGATGTACATTGTGAGAAATGTGAGAAAATTTCCAATATGAGAAAATTGGACTGGAACACGTGATGTTTCTCTAGGCAGAATGGTTCCCGGGCTCTTGTCCATTGGAGTTGAAGAATGAAACCACAGATGAAAGGTGGCATAGTCAAAAGTAGAAATTTATTGAGGAACAAGCATAGACTCCCATGGGGGACAGGGGGAGCAGGGGAAAGAGTCCCACTGACTCCCTTTTCCTTTGGTTTACAAAGGCTGTGGTTTACAAAGGCTGCAGATCTCTGTGCCTTGATATCCCCTCTGATTGGTCACTGTCCTCCTTACATTGGTTACTATAGCACCTCCAGAGCTCACACCTCTTGTGAAGTGAGGTTCCCTCCTTGTTGTCCCTTATTTCCCTACTAGATACTTGGTACACGAATTCGTGGGCACGGATGGGGTCCCTCAGCCTGCCTGACAATCAAGGCTTATCAGGGGGTGGCTGGCCAGGGGGAAGGGGCCCATAAGATTGTTCAACCAGCCCCCCAATCAAGGCCTATCAGGGGCGGGGAGACATCCAGCAGGGGTGAGAGATTGTGGGAGGTTGGCCAGCCAGGGGGAGGAGCTACAGGAGGTTGGCTGACCTGGGGGGATGGGCCACGGAAGGTGGGCTGGCAGAGGGGAGGGGCTATGGGAGGTTGGTTGGATGAGGGGGAGGGGGTCACAGGAAGTTGGCTGAGGGAGCACACAGACCACCAGGGGGAAGCTCCTGCATTGAGAGTCATAGCAACTGGTTGGCCGGTCATTCTGGTCATTCGGTCCTAATGGTTGCTTAGGTTTTTCAATATATAGATTCCCTTTGAGCTTTCTTCCCTCTTTGACTGAGGGGCTCCCTTCCTTTTGTTCTATAAATGTATACTTTTCTTCTGCTACTCTCAGTTTCTTTATCTTATGGAAATGTGTTTTCTGCTGCTCCCAGCTCCCTTATCTTATAGAAATGTGCCCTTTGTAGCTCTGTACTTTTTCCATGGACCTAAAGTTTCCTAAACCTGCCTACAGTATTTCACTCCTAAAAACTTTCAGTTCCATGAGTTTTAACAATTCATCATGACCAAGATCAACACAGAACAATTTTATCAGTCTCTGAAAATTTTTTATACTCCTAGTCCAGTCCTAACCCCTAACATTGTCCCTATAGTTGTGACTTTCTCAGAATGTCATAAAATGAAAGCACACAGTATATATCCTAGTAGTTTATTTTACTTATCATAATGCAGTTGAAATTCACCCATGTTATTGCAAATTTTAATGTTTATCTCTTTATATTTCTGAGTAGAGTTCCACATATTAATATACCTCAATTTATTAATTAATTCATCAGATGAGGAATATTTGAGTTGTTTTCATTTTTATGATAATGTTTTCCAAGTTACATGAAATGAACAAATTCTTGGAAAACATGCTCAGTTAAAAATAGAAAAAAAATAATCTGAATAGTTCTAAATAGTTCAATTTATTTTAATTTCACAAAGAAAACTTCAGGCCCAAATATGTTCACTAGTGACTTTATATAAAATTGTTAAGGAAAAAATAATTCAATCTCATACAATTCTCCCAAGGAAAAGAAGAGAGCAAATATTTTTTTTTCATTTAAAAAAATTTATTAAGGTATTATATGTGTACATAGCTTACCATTGCCCCCCCCCCCCGGACCTCCCATTCATGCCCTCCCTCCCCAGAGTTCTGTGTTTGTTGGTTGTACTTATATGCATGCATACCAGTCCTTCAGTTGATCTCTTATCCCCCCTCCCCACTGTCATTTGACAGTCTGCTTGTTTTATGGTGACTATCTCAGGACCACACAAATAGAATCCGCTCCTCCTCTGGTTCACACCCCCTCCCCCCGGGTCCCACCGCTTCCCTGGGGCACACGGCTCTCCTGGGGCACATGTCTCCCCCAGGGCACACAGCTCTCCTGGGGCATGAGAGCAAATATTTTTAGTTCATTAGATGAGACAGCAAAATCAGACAAAGATATTAAAATACTGGAAAGTTAAAGGCCAATATCTTTCATGAACAAAATGTAAACAATATTTTAAAATATAAGAAACACATTAACCTAACAGTTCCAACAATGTATAAAGGAAGTAATATATAATGGCTAAGTGGAATTTATTCTAAAGATGTAAGATTTTAACATTTAAAATTCAGTAAGTATGATTTGCCTCATTGAGACATATTAACATGGTCATACCAATGCATTCATGTGTTTTAATGTAACTCAAATATATTAATGCATTTGTATATTAATGTGTTAAAACCAAAGAAAGACCTTTTGTTCATCTCAAAGATACAGGAAAAATCTCCTGACAAAATCCAAACCCCATTTATGATTTGTAAGAAAAATCTCAGCAAAATTAAAATAGAAGAATGACAGTATCTGTCTTTTCCTATTAGTTCAAATATAAGGAGCCTATTACTATTTGAATTAATATTATACTGACATGCCTACCTAGTGAAATAAGGCACTAAAAATAATTACAATGTCTAACCATCAGAAAGGAAAAATAAAATTAATGTTATTTTCAGGGATATGATGTCATAAAATACAAATGAATCTGCAAACATTCTTAATAATTTAGCAAGGTTGCTGGATATGAGCTCAGTATAATATTTAAAAAAATCAATTGAATTTCTTCTATGAGTAACAAACCACTAGAAAATACACATCAAATATAATTTTCAAATATAATATACAGCATTGTTAAGTAGAGCCATCAATTATATCTCAAAAAAACTAGAAAACTATATATTATTTTCAATATCACAAAAAATATTGAACAGAATTTTAAGTTATAAAAACAATACCTAAGATTTCTTGAGGCACATAGTTACTGATACCCTTCAAAAATACAGCATCTGTATATTGTACTGTTTCTTTTCCATATGTGATATTCCTTGATGTCATTTGCTTATTCAAAAAACTTAACTAAATTTTAGTAAATATCATAGGTATATTAATATTAGGCACCACATGAATGTGTGGGATAAACTTGTCTATAAATTGAAGAGACTACAGTCAATGATAGAATGCATAAACATTTAAAAAAAGTGGAACTTATTGTTTAGAGATACTTTTAATGTGAAGTCATTGCCTATTCTGAAAGAGGTGTTGGGGTTTGAATGGGGTTTGGACAAGCTTAGTGTCTCTGGAGACAAAAGGTGGTTTCTATTATTAGACTACTAAGAATCAGACTGACATTAGCATAACTATAATTATGTTTGAGAGTATAAACTTCAAGAAGTTAAGTGTGGGCAATCTCATCTCAAAACTGAAAAACATAAAGAAGATATAGCTGATTTGAATAATAATAGGTATACATTTATGGTGAGAGTCGTCTGTAAAATAGATTTAAAAATGGAATTAATGGACTAAAATATACTTTTTACTTTAATTTTATTATTATTTTTTTGCTGTTGGCCTTTGCCCACTTCCATCTAGACCCCACACCCCTTTCCCTCTGGTTATCACCACACTGTTATCTGAGTCTATAGGTTATGCCTATATTTTTTTTGTCTAATCCCTTCACCTTCTTTCATCAAGTCCTCACCTTCCCCCTCCCCTCTGATAGAAAACCAACAAAATGAAGAATGACTGATTCCTCATTAGGAACAATGGGGATTAGAAATTTATGGAAAGACATATTTAAAGTGTTGAATAATAAAACAAACAAAAAACCATCAACTCAGTAGCTTATATTTAATGAAAATATCCACCGAGAATGAAAGTAAATATATATAGTTATTTTCATATAAGCCTAATCTGAGACTGGAGGACATTAGATTTATGCTGCAATAAATGCTATAAGAATTTTTTCAAGATGATGGGAAATGGAATCCAGAAGGCATTGATGGTAAATACATGCAAGTATAAAATAATTTCATTTCTAATTTCTTTAAAAGACATCTGCCCATTTAAGACAAAAAAAAGTAATGTGAGGTTTATAATACATGTAGAAATAAAATATTAATTTATAGCTAAAACATAGTAAACAGAATTGTAGTGTTGTAGTTTTTCTATTTTATCTTAGTTGTCATAGCATTAATTATAATTATAATTGAGTGCCTATTGTAATCTCTACAGTTAGTAATCTCTACAGTAGTCTTTCTTAAGTAATTGTTTGAAACAAAATGAAGTTCCATAGGATATCATTTGTTTCATTTTTTTATATTCTCACAAAGTTGGTCATAACTAATACCATTAGAGTTACTTAGGGACAAAAGTAATCCATTATTTGCAGTCAGTGTCTTAAACCTTAAGACTACTTCTGTCACAGAAACCAAATGAGAAAAATTGAGCTAAAGTGAAAGGCAAACAAAAATTATATACTTACTCTACACAATCTCCCTGGATAATCTCATTTATTTCTACAATTTTAACTATGCATTCATTCATGTCTCATACATTTAACAGTACACACCTGCCTTTGAAACTTCACACTACTGTAGCCACTAGCCTATTAAATATTTATCTTTGCACATTTCCCCTCAAAGCCTAGATATGTAAATCACACCATGCCATTTTCTTCTCCAAATTCGACCTACGTGTCTTAACTCAAGGAATAACAACACTGTCCATGAAATTGCACAAGCCAGGTGCTTATGCAGGATTCTTCAGTTATCCCTCACCTATCCCTCATCTGGGATCTCATTATAGTAACAAGACCTAGGTCACCTATAAATATTTGACGAGAAATATTCTAAAATCTAAATAGTTGCCATAGCTGGTCTGGCTTAGTAGATAGAGTGTTGGCCTGCAGACTAAAGGGTCCCAGGTTTGATTCCGGTCAAGGGCACATGCCCAGGTTGTGGGCTCCATCCCCAGTAGGGGACGTGCAGGAGGCAGCTAATCAATGATTCTCTCTCATAGTTGATGTTTCCATATATCTCTACCTCCCTCTTCCTCTCAAATCAATAAAAATATATTTTAAAAATAAAAATAAAATCTAAATAGCCTTCTGAGGACAGAGAACTGCAGTGCAGGTGCATAGCTGTGCAATGTAATATTACTATAGAATAAAATTCAGTTTACCTGTTTGACCCTGAATCATTATTAGAAAAATGCTACTAACAGCCAAAACCGGTTTGGCTCAGTGAATAGAGCATCAGCCTGTGGACTGGAAGGTCCAGGGTTCGATTCTGATCAAGGGCATGTATCTTGGTTGAGGGCACATCCCAAGTGGGGGGTATGCAAGAGGCAGCTGATCGATGTTTCTTTCTCATTATTGATGTTTCTAACTTTCTATCCCTCTCCTTCCTCTCTATAAGAAATCAATAAAATATATTTTTTTAAAAAGAAAAATGCTACTAACAGTGTGAAACAACTTTTAGAAGTCCAGTGAGCTACCCTCTACACTACAGAGCCAGACTGTGATATATTTTCAAATAGCTAGTAGAAAATACTACTGATTGAAACATTTTGCGGTATTCTTGCCTCCACCCTAACTCTGCTTGTGATACTGAGGGAAATTGATGTTTCTTTACTGAGACAATAAGAGAAATAGCTCTCTAATGGTACATCCCAGGGATGTCATAGTTTTCTTCAATATATTATTGTTGGTTTTTAAATCATATTTCACAAACATGCTTGGGATTGTTTTAATGTCCTACAACACTAAATTCATCATGCAAATTACAAATTTATATTAGACTAGATGTCAAAATGTCTGATGTCCAGTTTATGAGAAAGAACATTCGAGGGTGGGCAGAAAGAAAAAGTATACATTCCGCAGCCAAATCAATTAACTTAATGGATACTCTATGTGAAAGAATTTATTGCCATAGTAAGGGAAATTTTACTGTGGGACAGAAATACTTTAACCATATTTCTTGTCCACTTATCTAAATGAGTACAGTGTGAGTAAGAAGTAACTAGGGATATACAAACTTGACTTATCATACCATGATTTTACTCCTTTTCTTCTTATGCCATCTAATGTAAATGTGCCTACAATCCCCAGAGTAAAAAGATATTATAAATATCAATGAACCCAAAGAAAAATATAATTGATTAGGGAATTGAAAAGACATTCATACTCATTAGATAATACAAATCCTGGTGGTCACAGATACATCCGTTTGTCTATTTACTATGTTAAATTGAGCAATCAAGGTTTATGTGGACGGATTATAAATATAAATATCTATCCTTTCTCTAAGGACAAACTTGTCCTTGCATTACATTGTGACCTTTGATTTGTAAATTTCAACTGGACAAAAAGAGAAAATGAAGACATGTTGATGCCCTAGTGGGGAGTTCAAACAAACTATAGTGGTCTGTTAGCAACGCCCTCTGAATGAGACAGGGGGGTAAATCTCTTCCTTGCTGTGGCAAATTAAGGACTGGGTGAGTTAAGCTTCTTCTTCTTTTTTAAAATATATTTTATTTATTTTTTTACAGAGAGGAAGGGAGAGAGAGAGAGTGAGAAACTTTGATGTGAGAGAAACATCGATCAGCCTGCAACCAAGGTATTTGCCCTTGACTGGAATCAAACCTGGGACCCTTCAGTTTGCAGGCTGACGCTCTGTCCACTGAACCAAACCGGTTAGGGCTGTGTTAAGTTCTTGCCAACAGAATCTCTAGCCCAGAGACTCTCTGTGACTGAATAAAAGAGAATGGGGCCGCTGTCGTGGCTCTCCTTAAGGCTGTGATCCTCTCTGAGGAGCGCTGACAGAGAGTGCAGGACAGGTGAGCTGCTACAATCTGGTCAGCAAAGCCGCAGGAGCCTACAGAGCAGCCTGATTTTCAAAGCGGCTGCAGCCCATTGACAAGAGCCTGTCATCTCAGAGGAACATTTAGCATCGGCTTTCAAACTCTGTCATTGAAGACAAACAGCATGAAAATCCACTGACTCTACATCTGCACCCATCACGCTGGCTGGGTTAACCTTACCCTGGGATCTGATCAGTGCTCACCACAATCCAGAGGCCACTTACACTACGAGATGTAAAAATTCCAAGTGACTACAAAAGACCACTATTGGAAAGACTAAAAAAAAAAAAATGACTGCTTGCTTAGAAAGCCTAGCCTCGAAACGCAAACTCTTTTTCTGATTTGAAAAAGCCTCTGTTATCTTCATTACATATCATTTCTCATATTTATATGTGAGAAACTTTCTAATGGGAATGAAAATGATATAGTACTCTGATATGTTAAGCCCCATATCAAGTAGAGGTGATTAAGAATGTCATGAGGTGATGTTATCTTGCTAAATTAAAGTTGGAAGATCCAAGCACCTTAGTATTATTGTTCAAAAACAATAACCCCTCATGTAAAGTGGGACATACTTAATCTCAGTATCTTTCTCAGGTGAAACCTGATTTATGGTATTATTCTCACTGTTCTTTCCATCACCAGGATAGTAGGTGATGTATTGCTTGCAACACAATGTAGAATGTATCTCTAAGTCATGTCTTAGGCTAATGCACTGATGAATAAAGAATGGAAAGATCTTGAAGATAATGTAATTGTGAATAGAATAGACATGGATCATCTGTTATTTACAGCAGAGTCACATTTTTATTTGATAGTTAGACTTGAGTGACTGTAAGTATTGTAAAAAAACTTGGGCTTCTTAAAAGTAGCTGATAATCTTTATCCTAATGAGCAAGACATTGCAGCATTGGTTCTGAATGGCCATTTGAGAACTAGAGAGTGGAGACTAAATTCAGGTTTGTTATTCATACTACAGTAAAAAGAAAAATAACTTAAAAACGCTGTCTATCTGTGGAGGCAGGAAATATTCTTAGAAAAATGCTCAGAACAATGGGCCGTAATGTGTTCACACACACACACCTGATAATTGATAAGATAGACCTGGGACTTTCAGGAAAGCCCTTTTGTGCTACCCTGACATGGGTTGCTTAGAGATTGTGAATTTATGTGCTGGTAAAAAATAATAATAATAAAATAATAATAATAATAAGATCTTTAATAGGGAAGAAAACATTTATGTTATATTTCTGGATCTCTCACAATATTTTGTATTATTTTCTGTGAAATGCACACGTTTCACATAGATTTTTGTAGAAGGTGGGGAAACAGCTAACAGAGATGAGAATGCAAAAGGAGGTGCTTTGGGAACACTGCAGTGAGGGCATGGAGAGGGGTCAACAGTAGGCAGGAAGCTATCGTAATGGAGGAACACTTGTGAAGTGTCTCAGGTATAAAATACTGAGACTTAATCATCGTATAGCACCCCCTTCCTTATACTTGACCTCCAACACCAACAAAGCTCCAGTTTACCAGTAGTGGATTGCAGGTAAAGGCCTGTAAGAGACAAACTCTGAGGAGGAACACTTAGACAGCTCAAAGTCCAGAGAGACCAAAACAAGGACACTAGAGAAATGTGAAGGCTCTTTACAGCTAGGGAAAATTTTAAACACAACCCAATTCCTAGCCAGATTAACATAAATGTTATTTACCTGAATGCCATTTACCTCAGTCTCTACCATACAATACATTCCATTGCAGTCTTTACCCAAAATTGCAAGGCATGATAAAAGACAAGAAAAACAGACAAATAACAACACACCAAAATCTGAAGCGAAAAAACCACATATATTATGCATGACCCCGATATTGGAATTATCATACAGAATTTAAAACAACTGTAATTATTCTTTTAAGGAATCTAATTAAAAAGACTGGTAAGATTAAAAATCACACTTTTTTTTTTTTTATGAAGATGGTGGTGAAAGCTGAGAAGGAAGCTCCTAGCCCTCCCAAAGCCGAAGCCAACACAAAGGCTCTGAAGGCAAAGAAAGCAGTGTTCACAGGCGTCCCAGCCACACAAACAAGATCCGCACGTCACCCACCTTCCGATGGCCAAAGACACTAAGGCTCAGAGGCACCCTTAACATCCTCAGAAGAGCGCACCCAGGAGAAGCAAGCTTGACCACTATGCCATCATCAACTTCCCCTGACCACGAGTCAGCCATGAAGAAGACAGAAGACAACAATACACTGTGTTCACTGTGCATGTCAGGGCCAACGAACACCAGGTCAAACAGGCGGTGAAGAAGCTCTGAGACACTGAAGTGGCCAAAGTCAACAAACACCCTCATCAGGCCTGATGATGAGAAGAAGGCATATGTTCAACTGGCTCCGGTCTATGATGCTTGGGATGTTGCAAACAAAATTGGAATCATCTAATCTGAGTCCAGCTGCCTAATTCTAAATATAAAAATTTTACACTGAAAAAAAAAAGTTTGAAAATCACATGGGTCATGTAAGCAAACATATAGGAAGTCAGACATGCAGTAACAGAAATGAAGAATACTTTCAACGAGCTCATCAGTAGACCTGCCATGGCTAAGGAAATAATCAGAGAGCTAGAAGATACATAAAGAGAAATGTCCCAATCTGAAATGCAAAGGTAACATAATACTAATAATTTATACCGTGCATTATACGAAATGCACGGTATAAATTATACGAAACAATTGTGCATTATACGAAACAATTGGCAGCTGGACTGAATGTGAGCAAGAGGCACCCACCTTACCTTCTGCCGAATGTGACATGGGGCTTCCTTTGCTCCTCCCCAGGCTGTTTCAGGGCACACACCCCAACCTTCCCTGTGTCCTGCCCACACTCTCACTGTGGCAGAAGGTGGCAGCGGGGAGGGTACTGATGGGGAGAGGGAGCTGTACGTGGATTGGAGCACCAGGGGTCAGGAGACAGGCAGCTGACAACCAGACCGGAGAGCAGGGAGGAAGTGGGGCACAGGTCCATGTGTGAGCCACAGCTCCGAGCCCCAGGCATATGTGTCATTGTCCCATCTTGTCTTTCACGCGGGGCACCGAGTCAAAGATAAAATTTTAAAGCATTTCAAGATGGCAACCACAGAGCATAAACTTTGTTCAAGAGAGGTTTTGTATGACTGTACTGGTGAAATATTCATGTTGTTGGTGCTGCATAGTAACCAAGTAGTAGAAGCGGATTTCTAGTATTAAGCAAGGAATGCAGATTGCACACATTTAAGATCTATGGAATATAAAGGAGTGGGTGAGGTCTGACTAACTTTGTAATTATTTCTGTAAATTGAATGTCTTATACTAGGTAATTTTTTCCCCTGGAAGAAACAGAGTCATTCCTCAAAATAACTGATTCACTGGCAGAATTTTTCAATAAATTTCAGTTTTCCTCCTTAAAAGCATAAGGATTGTATAAGTATATTGTATTATCCTGCATAAGTGGGATTACAGTATGTATGTTGATAAATTTATTACCATAAACATTATTTAGAATCATTTTATTACATTTAAATTAATTAATTACATTTAATTAAATTTACATGTGCTTATATTTATTTTTTTCTTTCCATGTTTCTATTTTTTTTTCTGGACACATACAACACATGAGATCAGTGGTCAGAGATAGTAACTTTCTTTTCTTTTCATGATCCTGAAATCCTTTCAAATTGGACTTACTGACAGAAAAGGAAGGTAATGCCCATGATCTCTGATTCACTTTTCTCCTGGTTACCCACGGGCTGGGCCAGGGTGCTGCCAGGAAGGGGGGAGACAAATGGAGCCAACATGGTTTCTTCACAAACTTGCTAATGATCATCCTCCTTAGACAGGCAAAAAAATAAAAATATATCAGGAGGCATTGTTATGAAAGGTTTTGAGCAGGATGTCCTTAGAAGAGCACCCCTTATGTTAAACAAAACTGGGATTTGTGGACTTATGATGTATGTATGGCTCTGTAGACTATCATGTATGCTATATAATATCTAAGATATAAAATAGAGCTGTTTTGCAATCTATATGCTCCCTATTCTGTGAACCCACACACCTTCTTAGAGACCCCATTCGTTACCCTGGGCCAAAGATCACAGGTCTGACATGTGAAGGAGGAATGCCTCAGGTCTCTCTCTGTTTCACCTGTGACTCTTTAGATAATTAAAACTATCATTAAAGCTTGATAATGGATAAGATATATAATTTGTTGGAGTATAATTTGACAATTCAGTTCTTAGCATTATTACAAAAATATGTGCATTTAAACACAAGTTTAAAAAAAAGGTATGACAGGCCCATATATGTTAAACAGCCTACCCAATACAATTTTTGAGTTTCAAAACAATGCTATTTGAGATGAAGCCATTTGCCTAGAAAAAAAAATAATAAAGGAAAGAGAAACTCTTGATGTTGATGCACATAATTATAAGCACTGCAAACCTTTTAGAAGCTGTCAACTGCTTGGTCCATCAACCTCAACAGCGACCTATAAAAATGTTCTTGTTTGGTACATCTTTAATTTGGAGAGCAGAGAAGCATGTTGTTCTGCAGCTTCCGTCGCATCTGTCACTCACATCAGGGACATAGTTTGTTGCCATAGAGCATCTTATCTGCATTGAAGTTTTTGTCATAAACCTTGATCTTTCATAGGTAAATTCATGAAGCTTATAATTGGCAACAGTGCATACGATTGTAAAATACAGCATGGTAACATCTTTTAACATTGATTTCACTTAATCTTTAACCTGACACATTGCAGGTTTTCCAGTAGCAGTTCTCACATTGAGACTCCATCTGTTAATGGCAGGAAGCAACATTGCTCTCCTCCAGGAGGCTGCCAAAAAGTGTAAATGATTTGATACGCCGCTAACGGGAGTTCTAGTATCCTCAGCGATGCTTTTGCTTGCATTTCCCATTCACACAGGAATAACCTTTGAGCACAATGACTGATAGAACTCCCGTAGCTCAAACTTTTCAAGACACCCTAGGAACAATAATAGTTATCATCACTGTTGATGTACAAACGTTCTTGCAGCATCAGTCAGAGTAGTACCTAGGCATTCTGACAGAACCATTAAACCTATTAGTTCATATCAGTGAGCAACGTTGAGGTTGCCAAATGCTTCCTTGAGCCCTAACCGTCAGCGCAGCCTTTAAGTCACACTACCTTGATTATATTAGTTACAGAGCTTCAAAAATCCTCCCAGGCATGCCAAAGTGGAATAATGTGTGCATTCAAAAGTAATTTATTTCTTGGAAAGTCCTTGAAAAAAAGCAAAAGACAGTTGCCCATAGATTAAAGAGGGCAGTGCTTCTTGACAAATAGTCTTTTCCAGGTCAGATGAATAAATTTTCACTTGGCAACTACTGTGTGCCAGCAAATTTGCTAAGTGCTGGATCTTCAGATACTACAAAATATATTCTCTGGCTTCAACCAGCCCACCAATTAGTTACTGAAAAAAGATACATAGGCATATAACTAGAAAGAAA
This sequence comes from Vespertilio murinus, assembly GCA_963924515.1. Classification (NCBI taxonomy): domain Eukaryota; kingdom Metazoa; phylum Chordata; class Mammalia; order Chiroptera; family Vespertilionidae; genus Vespertilio; species Vespertilio murinus. The sequence goes on from OZ004707.1 coordinate 44,892,348, forward strand.
TCCATTAAACGGAAAAAGGGGGGAGGTAACATGACAGTGTAGGATAACAAAATTAGCTCAGAATTTTAAAACTACTTGAAATAAAAACCTTCGAGATGCATTCTGGTGACATGGCATTGTGAAAGTCATGTAATATGTACGATTTTGTTTTGTCATCTGTAAAGTGGGAGATATTTATACATACTGAATAGCTTTATTTCAGGGATTAAATGAGATGTGTGAATTTATAACATTTCGCAGGAGAAAGAAACTTAATGAGCTCTGAAATGTTCACATGAAGCTTCATGAGAACGCATGTTGTTCAGGCTGCCTGTCATTGAATGCCGGATCCACTCCTCTCTGGAACTGTCAATTTAATCACATTTATCTGTTCTCAGAATAATTGAGGGTACTTTAGACTTATCTGACTTTATGGGGATAGCCACACCTTGTTCTCCTCCACTAAGCAATTTTGCTCAATTAATATAATTTACTTGATTCTGCACACTCAGACTTTGAGGCATCTTTAAAGCTTTTGATGTCAAGTATATCGATCATTCTCTTAATTTGACTCTCGACACAAGGATGAGTTTTAATGTGCTTTATTAATCAACTTTATTTTTTTCCAATTTTACTTTTAACTAGTTGGGGATGAGAAAGATGACAAAGTTGTCTTCTCCAACACTTGAAGTTCTAGAATTTTGGACTGTCTCTATCCCTTTGTTTTTTGCTAGGGAAGTATTTAGTTATTTTCTGATGTTTTCCCTGCAGTGCCTTGACTAATACATCACATTGATATAAAAATATTTAGTGAACACACTAATGTATATCTTTTACCAAATGCTTTAGTAAACAACTCTATCACAAATGACTATTTTCATTTCCTTATTCCATGCTCCAGACATCTGTAAGTGAAGAAGAACAAATGCATAAAAATAGAAGAAAAAGGAACAAAAAGCTTCAACAAAAAAGACTCGAATTGAAATGGTACCCGCAATGTTTTGTTCTTATTTTAATACCTTGAAGTATGACATTTTGATCTGTATTATACATGGGGTTTCATAAACATCTTGTTATTAATTTCAAAACTTAATGCACTTATCTTAAGTAAATAGGAAAGTTCACTAATTAGATGGTAAAATGAGGCAGAGAGTATGAGCAATATATACTATCTCATAAATTATAAATAGTAGAGCTAGTATTAGAAGCCAGGAAGTATATGTTCAGATATTTAACCACCAATTTCTACTTTTGTGTCATAAAAGCTAAGAGTGGTTTTCATGTGATTCTATTGTCTTGAGAAACCTGATGTGATCTTTTTTATTTATTTATTTTTATTTTAAAAAAATATATTTTATTGATATTTTACAGAGAGGAAGGGAGAGAGATAGAGAGCTAGAAACTACGTCAATGAGAGAGAAACATTGACCAGCTGCCTCTTGCACACCCCCTACTGGGGATGTGCCCACAACCAATGTACATGCCCTTGACCAGAATCAAACCCGGGACCTTTCAGTCCACAGACCGACTTTCTACCACTGAGCCAAACCGGTTTTGGCATGATGTGATCTTTTTTTATATCAACATGCAGATAAAAGTAACATTTAACCATGTCACTAAGACTCATATAACATTTTCCATTCTTTTCATATAGTGGTGGAAAACTATAATAAAACACTGAAGGTCCAACTGGATTTAAAAGAATTTTTAAATCTAAAGACATAAATCAATGGCCAAAACATTGCTTACTCATTTAAATCTAATCATCCTGCGAAGAAACCATTAGTGTCAGACACATTTCATGAGGTCATATCCGCCATCTACTCCCCACTGTCAACCTACTCACCCCCCCCCCAACTGCCCACACCTTCTGGCCTGCTTGCCCCCAACTGCCCTCTTCCCCACTCCCACTGGCCTGATCACCCCAAACTGCCCTCCCTTCCTGACCTGATTTTTCCTAACTGCCTCTGTCTTAGCCTTGTCACCATGGCTTTGCCCAGGAGGGTGTCTGGAAGGTCTCCCAGTCTAATTAGCATATTACCCTTTTATTGGAATAGATAGAGACCTGGTGCACTTATGGACCAAGGGATCAAACTGGGGGTCTTTTTTGGGGGGCAGGGCCTGGGGTAATTTGCAAGCTGACCACACACCCATCAGGCTGGGGGTCCATACTGGGGGCAGTGCCTGCCTAGGTAAGGGGCTGAGAGCTGTTTTCAGGCTGGCCACACCCCCTTCAGGGTGGGGTTCCCCACATGAGGGGGAATTGCTGGCCTGGGCAATGGGCTGATGGCCATTTGCAGGCTGGCCACACCCCCATCGGGGTGAGGGTCCCCTCCGGGGGGAGTGTCTGGCCTGGGCAAGGGGCTGAGGGTGGTTTGCAGGCCAGCCAAGCTCCCAGCTTTGTCTGGAAGGACATCTGAAAGGTCTCCAGGTAGTCTCCCAATCTAATTAGCATATTACTCTTTTTCTTTTTTTTCTTCTTTTTTTAGTGTAGATTATTAGTGTAGATGGTGCTGGACTGTAAGATTCAGTTAAGCTCTTTCTACTATAAGAAAATTGGTAACAGGCTATAGGCTTACTCTGTCTTTTTATACATATTCCTTATGTAAACTACGTATTAATCTTTAGATTGAAAGGAGAAACAGAGTTAAATATTTTGGTAAAGACTTTAAATAGTTATGCTACCTGTGCAAAATAAAATGTACAAAATAACGTTTTTAATAGACTTGTATATGAGAACTAGTCTTTACTAACAGAAGTGTCAGAGTTTTATTATCAATATTTAAAAAAGTTTATGTAGCTTTGCACAATTTGCAGAGCATTTTTTTCATATATTACTGTACTTAATCCTCATAACTACCTTAGGAGAGACCAGTCAAGCATATTTTAATAACAAACTAGAACAGTTCTTATAAAAATCCAAACCATAGTCCTCTCTATCTCTTCATAAATACAATATAGTAAAACTAAGTCAAGTACTGTTTCCAAACAGCATTAGGAAATGGTGACTTTTCATGGTCAGATGCCAAATTTACCAATATGAATATTTAATATTGTAAGTTTATATTTTCTATGAATTACATTGACAATCTGAAGTGTTTAAAATAAACATTTCATAATAACCAAATAGGTATGTAATAGTAAATATTTTGAAATTTATGTTGTATTTGAATTACTTAAAATTGAGTTAAAATCATTTTATTTGAAATAATTATGTATTTACAGGAAGGTGTAAAGAAATTTAAGAGAGAACCTATGCACCCTTCACTCAGCCTCTTCCAGTGGTAGCATGAAATTGACCTTTGTATAAAAATGATTAAGATTTCATCAGTTATATATGAACTTTGTATGTTCCGTGTGTGTATGTATTTCTATGCAACTTTATTACTGTAACTGCCATCACTATCAAGAAACAGAGAAACATTGATCAGAACCTCAAACCTCAGAGGGAAGGTTGGGGAGGGTGGAGGTAAAGGAGAGAGATCAACCCAAGGACTTGTATGCACGCATATAAGCCTAACTAATGGACACAGACAACAGGGAGGTGAGGACATGAGTGTGTGTGTGTGTGTGTGTGGGGGGGGGGTAATGGAGGAATAAAGACACATAAGTATTATATTAATTAATAAAGAAAAAAAAATACAGAAACGTACCATCACTGTAAGAGAGCCCTACTACCTTTGGTAGTCAAACTCACCCCACCACTCTACATCCCTTACCTCTGGCAACCACCAATATGGTTTTTATTGCCATGATTATGCTATTTAATGAATGTTATATGGAATTTTGCAACATATGTCCTTTTGTGATTGACTTTTAGCCATTCAAAAACGTCCTTGAAGCTTACCTAAATTTTTGTTCATATCAATAAATTGCTCCTCAACAATATTTTGAGTCATAGTCCATTGTATGCATGTATAATAAATAATGTGTTTAACTATTCAAACACTGAAGTTTTGGCTATTATGGATAAAACTGCTATGAATATTCACATAGAAATTTTTGTCTGAAAAATCAGTTCTGTTCCCCTTCCCTTGCCTTCAGGATATATGCGTAAGAGTAGAATGACTGGGTTGTACAATATGTATGGCGCTAACTGTAGGTTGTTTATAGATGCTTTTTATGAGATAAAGTATTTCCCCTATACCAGGTTTTTTAAGGTATTTATAATAAATGCATTTTGATTTCATGGAACACATTTATTGCTTTTCAAATATTAACTCAATCTTGCTTATTTGTGATAAATCCCACTTGGTTATTATATTACTCTTTTTATATATTATGTGACTCAATTGGTGAAATTTTGTTGAGGATTTTTCCATCTAAATTCATGAGAGATATTGGTCTGTAGTTTTTCTACTGTCTTGATTTGATTTTCATATCAAGGTAATATATTGGCCTCATAAAATTAGATGTGATAAAATTGACTTTTAAGTCACTCGATTTACTTCTCTGAATCACCCAATGAATAGGCTGGACTGAATTCAGAACTGCTGCCTTTTTTGTATTTATCTTATTCTTTTATTTAGAATTACACATTTCATACATTTATAGTTTTCTGAATTTAAATATAGCATACTTAATATATTTAATAGTACGTTAACTCAGACTCTATAATTAATGAATATAACTTTTATTCTGCATTCTACATTCTGAAATACGCATAAAGTGATAGATATATTCTTACCTTGAAATAAATAGGAAGTGTTTTTGCATAGGAGAGTGATCTCTATGGCCTGTATGGGGCAGTATTAGTTGCTAGAGTGAATCTGATCTAAATTGTCAGGAAGTGTGCACCTCATCTCCCTGTCTCCATATGTTGCACTGTTACTTATATCTATTATTTTCCAATAGATTAGATACTAGTATTTTAAAACCTCATTGCAAGTTATGCTAACTAAAAATTTAAGATGATATTGTTTGCTTCTCACCAGTTTTTCAACATATTTTAAGTTAAAATATTAACAATCACCATTTTAACTGTTCAGACACACACATACACACACGCAGGCATATATATATATATATATATATATATATATATATATATATATATACTAGAGGCTCAGTGCATGAAATTCATGCATGGGAGAGGGTGTGTCCCTCAACCCAGCCTGCACCCTCTCCAATCTGGGACCCCTTGAGGGACATCCGACTGCCCCTTCAGGCATTGAACATGAAGGGGCATGAATGGGCAGTAGGACATCGTTCTCACAATCCAGGACTGCTGGCTCCAAACCACTCACCTCCCTGCCTGCCTGCCTGCCTGCCCAATTGCCCGTATCCACTTCTACCTACCAGCCTGATCAGTCCCTAACCACTCTTCTGTCAGCCTGATTGATGTCTAACTGCTCCCCTGACAGTCCAATTGCCCCTAAATGCCCTCCTCTGCCAGCCTGGTCACACTTAACTGCCCTCCCTGCTGGTTGGATTGCCCCTAACTGCTTTTCCCTGCAGACCTGGTCCCCCCAACTTCCTTACCCTACAGACCTAGCCCCCCCACCTGCCCTCCCATGCAGGACTGAGTTCCCTCCAACTGCCCTCTCTTACAGGTCTGGTACCCCCCAACTTCCCTCCCCTGCAGGCCTGGTCATCCACAACTGCCCTCCTCTGCAGGTCATCTTGTGGTGGCCACCTTGTATCCACAATAGGGCAGCCATCTTTGACAACATGGGGGCAGCCATCTTGTGTGTTGGAGTGGTAGTCAATTTGCATATTACTCTTTTATTAGAAAAAATATATACTCTCACATAATACATAATTATTTATATGTGGAATTGACATAATTATTAGAAGAATACAGCTGTGAGCAGTGAAAGCCATAAGAAAATATTTCAAGATATTTATCAGCTCTTTTATTTTTTTAAAAAAGTATTTAGGCAGCAATAGAATACACTTATTTTAATAATTTTATTTTGAGTTATACTTCATCTTTATATATTGAAGTGCAGAAACGAAATTGAAATGCATGGTTTTCCTCTGGGCAGGATGCAAAGCTGATTTCCCAGTTCCTGTCCAGGTGGATTCAAAGAATGAAGCCATGGCCAAAAGGTGGTATAGGAAAAGGTGGAAATTTAATGGGAAATAAGCACAGACTTCCACATGGGGAGGAGGGAGACCCACTAAGTCCCTCCTAAGATTTATAAAGGTTGCAGTTTTTGTGTGCTGTTATCTCCTCTGATTGGTCGCTATAGCAGCTTCAAGACTCACACCCATGTGAGGTCTCCCTGTTTTCTCCCCCTCTTGTGGTAGAATTCTCTATTCCCAGTGAAAATCTGATTTCCTCTCTCTCCCTTTTGTTTTTTCTATTCCCTGTAGCTCACCCCCTTATCTTCTGTGAATGAGTGTATTCTTCTCCCTTTATTCTGTGAATGACTTCCTCTCCCCTTATTCTGTGGATGTATGCCTTTTGGTAGCTCCCAGCCTCCCAGGTTTGCAGCCCTCCCTTTATTTCTAGAACTCTCCAAACCTGCCTATTTTACCCCTAAAAACTCATTTCAATATTCTGATGCCTGTATAGGTTTATAAATAAAATTATCTTTGAGAGACTATCCTATATAATAAAAATATGCTGTTTTTAGTCAGCCAGTTGGCCTTTCAAACAAAGTGTAATATGCTAATGATATGCCAAGACCACTCAACGGCTTGCCATGGCATGCACTGACCACCAGGGGGCAGATGCTCCAACCAGTAGGTTAGCTTGCTGCTGGGGTCTGGCTGATCAGACTAAGTGGGACAGGCTGGACATGCCCTGGAGCCCTCCCACGGTCACTCCCCGCCTGGCCAACCTCCTGCATTCCTCCCTGGCCCCAATCTTGCCCTGGTGGGTTCCTTTGATCTGGCCTGTTCCCTCTCACAATCTGGGACAAGTCAGGGGATGTTGGAGAGCCAGTTTTGGCCCAATACTGCAGGCCAGGCCCAGGGGCCCCACTGGTGCATGAATTCGTGCACCAGGCCTCAAATATTTAAACAAGAGTGAGTAATCAGGTAAATTAGACATTATAAATGTTTCTCACGTAAATATCTTAATCAACTTCAGTGAAATTCTTGCAAGCAATATTTCCCCCCATTTAGTTTTAATTTGTTATCAGGCAATACATTCAGAAAGATAATATTTTTAAGCATTTCCCAACTCTTTTGACCTCAAACTCTTTTATCAGTACTATTTTCACAGGATTAAGTGCTACCATGTTATTTTCCGGGAAACATGGCTCATAGATAATATAGTTTAAATCCCTGGAATTTGTTGGACAGTATGGGCAGAAAAAAACGTTATCACTAATTCAGGTTTAGCCAGTCATTTCTGAACTTTAGCAGAAGACAGTGGGTAAATACAAACACTTTTTTGTTAGGGCAGTAGTCGGCAAATTGCAGCTCACGAGCCACATGTGGCTCTTTGTCCCCTTGAGTGTGGCTCTTTTTCCACAAAATACCACGTGTGGGTGCACACAATCAGTGCGATTGTAACTTCGTGGCCCATGGGCAGAGGTCCGTTTTCGTCTCTTAAAATAAATTTCAATCATTGTACTGTTGATATTTGGCTCTGTTGACTAATGAGTTTGCCATCCACTGTGTTAAGGTGACATCTCCTCCTTGAGCCACTCTCATGTAATTGAGGGGCATTCTGATCTGAGGTTCATCGTTATGTATGTTACTTGCCTTTGAGTTGACTCTGACTCCTAGCAGCCCTGTGAATGAGTGATGTCTACAATGTCCAGTCCTCGATGCCCTGATCAGCTCCTGTAGACTTATGCCTATGGGTCATGTATGGAGTTAGTCATACTCATACTTGGTCTTCCTCTTTTCCTGCTGCCTTCTGTTTTTCTCAGTATTTTTGCCTTTTCCAGAGAATGTGGCTTTCTCTTGATGTGCCTGAAGTAAGACAGCTTCAGTTTTGTCATTTTTTTGTGTGTTTTTGTATTTTTCCCTCTAGCAATGTTTCAGTTTAATTTGCTCTAGGACCTACTTTTCATCTTTCTGGCAATCCAGGGTATCCATAGAGCTCTCTCCCAACCTATTTTATATTTAAAATGAATCAATTGTTCCTAATAATATTGTAATTAACCTGATGATTAATAACAGGAAAGGAGCAAAGAGAAGGCCAAATATTACAGGCTTGTCACTTGGGAAGCTTCGCCAGGAAGCTGCAGTTTAACACTCTCCAGGGGGCCACAGGTCTATTCCTGCAGAGCACTGGAGGAAGGAACTAGACAGGGGGAGAATAAGTGCATGCCCAATAACGTCTGGGTAAATTGGGAAGGTGATTGCTGTCCAACACACCTGGAAACAGGTCAGTGGCCAGAGAAGGTATGGCCCCTGTGAGCACAGAAAGCTTTGAGACATAGAATCTTCTCTAGACAAAGAAGTTTGCTCTCTTTCTCTTGACTGATCTCTCTTGGTTCCTCTTGGTTGGTTCCTGGCTTGTGGGGCTCTTACACTCCTGCCCTCCTGCGTTTGCCCACATAGCCCACAGCCACATGGACCCCATACAATGGACTAATGGACTGCAACTAGCCTAATGCTAAATTGGATGGACCCAATTCCAGCATGGAACAGAAACTCTGGACACTGGGTTTGCTTTTAGCTCTATTGGATCCCAAGCTGCACATCTTCCAGGACTGGATTAAGGGGAATGGGACTTTGGAAACCTGGGGATGTAATTTCATCCTCCCATGCCAGTCTCAGAAAAATGCTTTTTCTCAAGATATCATAAGCACACCACCCCCAGCACTCAGTGGGGAAAAGGATACACCCCTTCCACTGATGACACTATAAGCCTGTTCAACTTTCACTTCTGTACGTAGTAGCAGTAGTTGGGAATGTGAGAGTGCGGATGATCTTAGCCTTGGTCTCTAATGACACTTCTTTGCTCTTGAAGAGCTTGACTAATCTAACATTGCTGTCATTCTGAGTCTAAGCCTTTTCTTGATTTTTTCCCCCTGCAGTCTCTCTTTGAATTGATGACTGAACTAAGGTAAGCAAAATCTTTAAAATTTCATGTTTTCATTGTCTATCTTGTTTTATATTATTTATTCTCAGTCAGGCATTGAAGCATCCCCTAGTTCAGACAGTTCATCATGTATATTCATCTGTGCCTGTTGGTTATGGGCAATTTGGGACTCCCAGAAACTGAGATGGTTTCAGAAGCCTGTCCACTCAGACCACAGAGCACATCTCACACTCTCTCCTACCTTTCTATGCTGTGGCAGCACAAGACACCCTAACTGCATGGTCTAGTTCTACCCTGGTGCCTGATTTTGTTGCCATCTTCCACTGATTCTTTCTTTAGCCCAGCAGAAGATGTTGGAAGGATGAAGAAAGGACATTACTTATTTTTATTTTGTTTTATTTTATTATTAATTTTATTTATCTATTTTTTTAATCTTCACAAGGACATGCTTATTGGTATTTTGTGGTTAAAATTAGAGGCATATAAATGTACTCTTAGTTGTGGTCTTATCTTAGCATTTTTAAATCAAAGTAGTTAATAATTAATTGTGATAAACTAAGCCTGTAGGATAAAATCATGATCATTCATAGATTAAACACCATTATTTACAGTAATTTTTGTTGCAACAAGACATTTACCCTTTCTATTCCTTGTTTTCATTATTTGTAAAGTCTATATAGTGTTACCTACTTCCTAACTTTCTGGTAGAGATTAAATATATCTATGTATTTACAAATTATCTTAAAGCAAAATCTCAATATATTGAAAATGTTATCATCATAGGGAATATAAACCTGAAGTCAGATACTGAGTTGTATAGAAATGTCACTTTACTTGATTTTTAAAAAAATTCAAATTAAATTTAAATTTGAATGGATACTGTTGTAATAATATGGTTATCATTTAACAGGAAAGGAATAAAGGGAAGACTAGATAATATAATCATGGCATTTATACAGCTTTGCCAGGAAACTGTAGTTAACATTCTGAGTGACATGGGAAGGCGATTGTTTGTCAATCACACCTGGAAGCAAGTCAGTGGCCAGAACAGGGTATGAAACCTGAACATTTAAGCTCCTAGACAAAGAGAATTCCTTCTCCTGGGTCATGGCTCACCTGCTTGCTATTTGAGCCTGTCTTCTGTTGCAGGGGACATATTTTCCTACATTTTCCTATGGGGCCCACTGCTCACAATGGACTATTGGACTTCAACTGGCCTGATGTTCTGCTGGACCCAGCGACAACATAAAACTGAAGCTGTGGACACTAACCCTGCTTTTGGCTTTGCTGAATTCATAACTGCCCCCTTTTCAGGACTAGATTAAAAGTCAGAGGACTTTACAACCTGAGGAATGTAACTCAACACAAAAATGTATTTTACCACATCTCATCCTCCTGTGGATGCTTATAAGAATGCTTATTTCAGTGATGCCCCAAGAACTCTAGTAACAGGGATATCTGGCCCACTAATTTCTCCAGCAACAGAACCACTATTCTGCCGAGAATGTGAAAATGTAACCTTACACATTGAGGCTTCTTCCTTTACTATAAGACTATGCAAACATCTTAGGAAGAAGAATTTTAATGCAAAAATAGAAATTGTTCTTTTTGGTCTTTGGTGGACATTTTGATACCAGAAATGTGCATTGCTTAAGGTCATATACTGCCTGGACAATGTCTGTGCTCTCTTGTTTCTGTACTAGGCTGGTCTCATGGGATTATTTGACATCAATCACTAGGCATCCTGGAATAAAACTTTTTTTTGTTATTTTTTTATTATTATTATTGGCACAGCATTTTCTAGGTCCTGTCATTGTGTTGTAAAAGACCAGATTAAAAAAAAAAAACACACAAACACACACACACACACACACACACAAAAAAACAAAAAAAAACAAAAACAAAAAACAAGCAATGCTTTAGAGAAATGGAGTTACACAGTCTTATTACACCAGCGGACTCAGGAGAATAATTTATCAAGCCTGAGCAAACTAATATGCAGGGAGCTTCTCCTTTTTATGTTTCTGGTGGCTTGATTATGCTTTTGGTCCTTTCATGGGATTTGTAAAAAAAGGCCCAAGGTGTTGAGGATCTTGAGACCATATCTAATACCCACCCCCACCCACCCCTACCCCCTGGGTTGTGCACTGTTGATAGTTTATGGCCCCTGTAAGATGTGAGCATTTAGGTAACAGGTCTTGCAAGACCAGTTTCAGGGAAAGAGGCAGTGACTCTATTATAGGTTATCAAGAATGTACACTGGGCTTGCTGGCACAGATTCAGAGTGCTAGCCCCACCCCCCATACATCAGGGTTACATTGGAATTAGCCTTTTTAGCCTTCTCAGTTTTATTGGAGGACATTAAAATACCCAAGGTCTACTCATTGTTCTTTACTGAGCCCCCAAAATGCAATTTTTACATGGTGTAGGAATATCTATCTTTTCTACTTAGTGCGGGAGAACCTCAACCTTCCCTTCATTCCCTCTCTGCTTCTGCCTCTCTTCTACAATGGGTTAGTTTTCCCCACCCTACCTCCTTGCACCTAGTATATCCATGGATAGTTCAGGGTTTGAGGGAACAAAGCTGAGAAGAGGTTGTTTCTCCTGGAAATTCTGCACTGGGACATTCGAGATTAATTCTTGAGGCACTGGCACTAGTAATTTCCATGGGGAACACTGGGATGAATAAGGAAACACTGCAGTAATTAGACATCAGTTATTACCTCGAGAAATTAACGTTTCCTGTTTTAATTATCATCATTACATAATAGAGAGAGGACTAACAGCCTATTTTTTCCCCCTCTTTTCTTTTTCTTTTCTCCCTTCTAACAAAGGACTAGCAAAGCAAATTGCACCAAAGTTAAAACAGTCAAGAAAGCTTTTGTGAGGCTATTGGAGTAGGGAATAAATAGAGACCAGGCAAGCCTAAATGTAACTGCAGAAACAAAGGTGGTGAGAAAGTTACAAAGAACTGAGGTACCAGGATAATAAACCACTAAGTTTGTGCTACTTGGCTTTCCCCAAAGAAAAGTAAACTTTCTTCTATCTCCATGGTTTTACAAATTGGGAGATAAGGCCCTTATCTTCTTTCCTGTTTACATTTCAAAGAAATGACTCCCAGGTCCTTGACAAACACATTCTTAGGTTCTAAAACTGCAATTTTAAAGATTTACAACTCCAAGAAGAGAAAGAATTTACAACTAAAGAAAATGCACTAAGAAAAGTGGAAAAAATAGGAACTCTCTCTCCTATACTTCTGGCCGGAATGCAGTCAAGCTGATGGAATTTTTTTTTTTCTTCCTGTAATGCGTAAACATTTTATTTTTTTCTACTTTTGAATATTTTTTTTTATCGTCTAACGTTTTATGTATGTCTCCTTTTCCCCCAATCCCCCTCCCCCCCTTCCAGCCATTCCCACCCTGGACAAGCTCCCATTGCTCCAGTGTCTGTGTCCATTGGTTATGCGAATATGCATGCATACAAGTCCTTTGGTTACTCTCTAACCCTCCCCTCCCTTTCCATGTGTCTCTGGGTCTATTCTTACTCATCAAATTATCTTGATCATTACACTGAGTGGCCAGATTATTATGATCTCTGAACGAATAACAATCTGGCCACCTAGTGTGTGTGTGTGTGTGTGTGTGTGTGTGTGTGTGTGTCTGTGAGTGTGTGTGTCTGTCTGTGTGTGTGTGTGTGTGTTTGTGTGTGTCTGTGTGTGTCTGTGTGTGGCCTGGTGTAGGTCGAAATCCTGGTTGAGGGGACAATTTGTGCATTAGCCTTTTATTATATAGGGTATACACTGAGTGGCCAGATTATTATGCATTCAGAGATCATAATAATCTGGCCACTCAGTGTATATCCCGCATATGAATGAGATCATGTAATATTTATCTTTCTCCAACTAGCTTATTTCACTTAGCATAATGTTCTCCAGTTCCATCCATGCTGCTGCAAATGGTAAAAGTTCCTTCTTTTTTTTATAGTGGCATAGTATTCCATTGTGTAAATGTACCATGCTTTTTTTAATCCACTCATCTGCCTATGGGTACTTAGACTGTTTCCAAATGAACATAGTATATTCTTCCATTTGTTTATGTCTTCATCTGTGTCTTTTTTCAATGTCCTGTAGTTTTCTGAGTACAGGTCTTTATATATCCTTAGTTAAGTTTATTCCTAGGTACCTTAATTTTTTGGGTTCAATGCTAAATGGGATTGTTTTTTATTTGTTTGTTTCTCTTTCTGTGAGTTCATTATTGGTGCATAAAAAGGCCATAGATTTTTGGGTTTTAATTTTGTATCCTGCTACATTGCCAAATTCATTTATTAGTGCATCATTTGATGGAGTCTTTGGGGTTTTTATATGTATAGTATCATGTCATCTGTGAATAAGGACAGTTTTACATATTTTTTTCCCCAATTTGGATGCCTTTTATTTCTTCTTCTTGTCTAATCACTATTGCTAGCACTTTTGGTACTATATCAAACGCGAGTGGTGAAAGTGGGCATCCCTGTTTTGTTCCTGTTCTGAGGGGAGATGAGTTTAGTCGGTAATGTTGACTTCATCGAAAGAGCTTGAAAGTGTACCTTCCTCTTGAAGTTTTTGAAATAGTGTGAGATGGGTAGTTTTTAGTAATTCTTTGAATATTTGGTAGAACTCCTCTGTAAAGCTATCAGATCAGGGTTTTTGTTTGATAAAAGATTTTTGATCGCTGTTTCAATTTATTTGGTAGTTGTTAGGTTTGAAAGGAAACAGGAAACAGAACAACAGGGAGTTTTAAAGAGAGTTTATTCCCCGGTAATGGGCGGAGCCATCACAGAGGTAAAGATCAGAATTAGGGGAGAGGGGACAGGAAATCGGAACCCAGCCGGGCCAAATGGAGGTTGCCTCCAAAGAGCGCACATGTCCTGCCTGGAGTTCCTTTTAAAGGGAGGGGGTTGGGCCCAGGGTAGAACAGGAAGGGATGGGCCCCAAGGGCACCTTGGCCGGTGTTAATTGGTGGCTCACTGTCTTGGAGATGTCCCCTTGGCAGGTGTCAGTCATGTTGTTAGCTCTACCCACCAGTTTGGGAGGGGGGAGCCCTAAGGGGTCATGTGTCAAACTCCACCCACCAGTTTGGGAGGGGGGAGCCCTAAGGGGTCATGTCTCAAACTCCACCCACCAGTTTGGGAGGGGGAGAACCTTTCAGTAGTTATCAGACTATTTAAAAATTTTGAATCTTCTTGATTGAGTTTTGGGAGCTCATATTTTTCTAAGAATATGCCTATTTCATCTAGGTTGTCCATTTTGTTGGAATATAGTTGTTCACAGTATTTTTTTCATAATCATTTTTATTTCTGTGAGATTGGTTGTTACTTCACCTCTTACATTTCTGATTTTGTTTATTTTAGGTCCTCTCTCTTTGCTTCTTGGTGAGCCTGGCTAGAGGGTCATCAATCTTCTTTATCCTTTCAGAGAACCAGCTCTTGGTTTTGTTGATCTTTTGTATTGATTTTTGGTCTCTATGTCGTTTATCTCTGCTGTGATCTTTATTATTTCCTTCTTTCTGCTTTCACTGGGCTTCTGTTGTTGCTCTCTTTCAAACTCTTTGAACTGTAGGGTTATATAATTCATTACCATTTTTCTTATTGTTGTTGGGTGTGTTTTTTGTTTGTTTGTTTGTTGTTGTTTTTTTGTTTTTTGTTTTTTGTTTTGCAGTAGCCCTGTAGAGCTATGAACTTCCCTTTCAAGAGTGCTTTCATTGTCATTTGTTACCATGATGTTTTTTTTAGTTCTTTGATCTCTTTGGTAACACAATCATTGTTTAATAGCATGCTATTTAGCCTCCCATTGTTTATTGTTTTTATTGTAGTTGATTTCTAGTTTTATGCCACTGTGATCTGAAAAGATACTTGATATGATTTCTATCTTCTTGAATTTGAAGAGAATTTGCCTGTGTCCCAATATGTGGTTTATCTTTGAGAAGAATGTATATTCTATGGCTTTGGGGTGAAATGTGCTGAAGATATCAATTAATTCCATCTTGTCTAGTGAGTCATTTAGAAGTTGCAAATTTTTTGTTTAGAGGATTTGTCCAATGGTGATAGTGGGGAATTAAAGTATCCTACTATTGCTGTCAATATTTATATTACTGTCAATTTCTCTTTTGATATCCTCCAGGAGTATTTTTTTGTTTGTTTGTGGTTTGTTTTTTGTTTTTTTTAATGTATTTGGGTGCTCCTATATTGGGTGCGTATATGTTTACCAGAGTTATGTTATTTCATCTTGTTGGATTTTAGTATTTCTTTAGTATTATGAAGTGGCCTTTCTTACCTCTTGTTATGCCCTTCACTTTGAGATATAATTTGTTAGATATAAGTATTGCTACCCTAGCTTTTTTTTTTCATTTCCATTCACCTTTTTCCTTCCCTTCACCATCAGTCTGTGTGTCTTTTTTTCTGAGGTGGGTTTCCTGTAGACAACAGATACATGGATCATGTTTTTTGTTTGTTTGTTGTTTTTTAATCCACTCAGCTAAACTATGTCTTTTGATTAGGGCATTTAATCCATTTACATTTAAAGTTATTATTGATAGATACTTATTTGCCACCGTTTTTATTCTTTATCCCTGTGTTCCTTCTTAGATTCCTATTTCTTCTTTTTACAGCAGACCCTACAGCATTTCTTACATTGCTGGTTTGGTGGTAATAAACTCCCTTAGTCCTTTTTTGTCTGTGAAGCTCCTGATTTCACCCTCAATTTTGATTTATAGCCTTGCTGCATACAGTATTATTGGATTCAGACCCTTCCTTTGAATGACTTTATATATTTTATTCCATTCCCTTCTGGCTAGATGTGTTTCTGTTGAGAAATCCATCAGTAGTCTGATGGGAGATCCTTTGTAGGTAACTTTTTGTCTATCTCTGGCAGCCTTTAAGATTCTTAATTTGTCGTTGGTGTTTGCCAGTTTAATTATCATGTGTCTTGGTGTAGGTCTTTTGGAGTTCTTTTTGTTTGGAACTTTGTGAGCTTCTTGGACTTGTGTGAGTTTTTTCTTCCTAATATCAGGGAAGTTTTCTGTCATTGTTTCTTCAAATATATTTTTATTCTTTTCTCGGTTTCCTTTCCTTCTGACATCCCGCTTATATGGATGCTGTTTTGTTTCATGTTGTCCAAAATTTCCCTGAGGTTCTCTTCCTGTTTTTCACTTTTTTCCCCCCTAGATGCTGCTCTGCTTGAGTATTTTTTCCTACCTAGTTTTCTAGCTCAGTGATGTGGTCCTCCACTTCTTCTAGTCTATTGTTGATACTTTCTATTGAGTTCTTTATTGCAGTGATGTCATTCTTCATTTCTTCTTGGTTCTTCTTCATTTCCTCTTGGTTCTTACATCTATTGTTGAATTTGTCTCCCATTCTTTTCAGTGTCCTTATGACCATTGCTCTGAATTCTTTCTCTGAAAGGTTGCTTACCTCAATGTTGTTTACTTCCTTTTCTGGTGATGGCTCCTTTTCTTTCATATCTGGGCTGTTTCTTTGTCTCCCCATGATTGTTCCTCTCTGGGTGTCTGGTTACGTAGCTGTCTTTCCTGCATTGACTAGCTATATCTGACCTTTCCATTCCACAGAATGCCTCACCAGCTGTGTTTAATTCACCAGTTCTGGGTGGATCTTATTCAATTCAACTGTTCCTTCTGTTTGCTCTTTTAGAAGTTTCAAGGCTTGTCCGCATATCCACACTACATTGCCTCCACCTGGATAGACATTTTAGGAGCCCACAGTTGGGGAAACTGGAGTCCCAGTGTTCCTGGGTTTGCAGCTGAGGCACCTGGTCCCTGGACATTGTCATTGCAGGGTCTCAGGAGGTATCCATGATCTCCTCTGTTGAAGGTAAGGCTGGGCTTCAGATCCTAGCCACTCTCTCCTTCTAGATGATGTGGTCTCTGTGATAGATCTGGCCACTCCAGAAGAGATTTCAGCAGCAGTAGAAGCTACCTGGCTGGAGAACCTAGTCCGCTAGTCCCCAACAATCCCTTGGAATATAGCTGTGCCTCACTCACAAATACAGACACTCCCCACATGTCCGCACACTCTCCTTTTGTTATCTCACTCACACATTATCTTGGATCCTGCTGTCCTGTTGCCAGCCATCTTGGATCTCTTAAGCTGGGGGAAATTTTAAGACTGTCTTGACCAGGCCTTATGAAACCCCAAAGCCCCATAGGATTAATAAATATGTCTCTGTTAGGTTTGCTCCAGATTATACTTCTTTATGCACTTTTCTGCATATCTTCTCTGTGTACCCTTCAAGGTTCCTAGTACAAGTCAAAACTTGGTCATTCCAGTTTCTTGTTTCAGAGAACATACTTTTGCCATTATCATGCCTCTGCAGTTACTTAGACTTTAAGGATAAGATTTTTCTCAATTGTATTAGAAAAGGTTACCTCCTTCAAAAATCTCATTGTTGCCAGAAATTTATTACCCCAGGAGTGACCTTTCCCTGGTTGAGCCTGGGCTGCAATAGCTCTGCTCTGTGCTGATTTCATGTGAGGACTCTGTATTCTGGTCAGCTCTTTTCTGCTCCATGGGATGAACAAACACTCTTCTATCCCTCCCTCACTGCGGGTTTTTATCTCCTCCCCCTTTTGTTATAGAGATAAAATTTCAAATTAATTTTTGAGAATAAAATGAATCATTGATGATACTGTGGTATACCTGAATAACCAGTAAACTGTTCCCCATGGCTGAGGCAATCTATCTTCCTATTTAGATTGCAATTGTCCTCTCTTATTTGGTCTGTAGCTTCAAGAGGAAATGATATTCAGATGAGGGAGAAAGAACTTTTAAAAAGAAGTGTTAATGGTAAAGTTCCATAACTTGATTATGGCAGAGATGATATAGTTTATCCCCTGAAGTAAAAATACTAAAAATCAACTCTTAATTCCCTTATTCTTCATCCAAACTTTTAATTGTCAACTGGGCCAAATTGTGTGGGGTTTTTTTTTTTCTAAATATATTTTATTGATGTTTTACAGAGAGGAAGAGAGAGGGATAGAGAGTCAGAAACATCCATGGGAGAGAATCATTGATCAGCTGCCTCCCGCACCCCTCCCCCCCACACACTGGGGACGTGCTCACAACCAAGGTACATGCCCTTGACTGCAATCGAACCTGGGGCCCTTCAGTCCACAGACCAACGCTCTATCCACTGAGCCAAACCGGTTTTGGCCAAATTGTGTGGTTTTAACACTGGTATAATACTCTTCCTATTCATAACAGAAAAAAGAGCAAAGGGGGAGACTAGATAATATAGACACATCATTTATATAGCTTTGTTTGGAGCTGCAGTTAACATTTTCCAAGTCTGGCCAAAACCTGTTTGGCTCAGTGGAAAGAGTGTCAGTCTGCGGACTGAAAGGTCCCAGGTTCGATTCTGGTCAAGGGCATGTATCTTGGTTGTGGGCACATCCTTGGAAACGGGTGTGCAGGAGGCAGCTGGTCAATGTTTCTCTATCATAGATGTTTCTAGCCCTCTATCCCTCTCCCTTCCTCTCTGTAAAAAAACAATAAAATATAGTTACAAAAAAACACACAAACAAAACATTCTCCAAGTCTGTTCCCCACAGATCACTGTGAGAACGGAATAGACAATAAACACATGTCCAATAAGGCCAGTGTAACTTGGGAAGAATTTTACCTGTCAGTCATACCTGGGGTGAGTCAGTGGCCAGAATATGCATTGCCATTGTAAAGGTGCAGAATCTGAGGTACTTAATTCCTGAACAAAAAAAGTTCCATGTTTTGAGCTCTTGAACTTCTTGCTTACTTGGGGCTCCTGTTGCAAGGGGTTCACTCCCCTGCCTTTGCCCACATGGCTCACAACCACGTGGGACCCACACAATGGACTGGTGGACAGTGATTGGCCTGTGCTACATTGGACTCAGCTCCACCAGGGAGTGAAAACTCTGGATTCTGGCTTTGCTTTTGGTTCTGCTAGAGGTCCAGCTGCACCTTTTCCAGGACTGGCTTCAGGGGGCATGGGACTTTGCAAACTGAGACATATAATTCCACACAAATAAAAACCACTCATTCTCCCATGCAAGTCTTAGCAAATTCCTTTTCTCAAGCTATAGCTAGCACCCCGCTTCCACTAGCCATGGAAGAATTCTACCCACCCAATCCTCAGACAGCAGTTTGATCCCTATCAGCACCACCCTTTTGCTAATTCTTCTCATGACCTAAGTCTTTGTTTCGCTTCCTTTTCTAAACAAATCTTCCTTATCTTTAAAGCTTTGATCCATCTATTCATCTAATGGAAATCTGCCTTTATCATTACAACAATAACGGTGTTTTCTTCACGAGATACTGGGAACTATTTAATGCATATTCAGTCTATTTGGACACATCCAGTTTCGAAAGGGTGAAGTCTTGTATCCCCTATTACCTTTGTTGGTATGGATGGGAAGAGGGGCAATAGTTGTTTCTGGGGTGTTTGGCTGGATTAGAGTGGTTATTTACTAAATGTTTCACGAGCAGGAGACCTTTTTTTCCTGCCAAGGGCCATTTGGATATTTATAACATCATTGATGGGCCATACAAAATTATCATTTTAAAAATTAGCCTGCTAAAATGTGTTCAAATATTTAATTAACTCACTCTTAATGCCTTGAAAGGGCCAGACCAAACAATTTTGTGGGTTGGCTGTTCCCTACCCCTCTTAGGCGGTTCCTTTTCTGGTTCTTTGGATACAAAGAGAAAGCTTTTCTTTGAGTTTTTATAATTGACAATTATTGGTGTTAACAAGTTGCCATGTTCTTTAGCTCTACATCTGGGGAGATATATATTGCACTCAAAGTTTCATTTATGTTCTTAAAGTATGTTTTTTATCTTAATTCCTCCTGATTACAAATATTGCAATCAGTAACCATTCTATTAGACTATAACTGCTTTCAACACTTTTCAATTTTTATTATAAAACTAGGGACCCGTTGCAGGAGGATTCCTGCAAGACTTCCAGCGGGCTTCCCTCCGGCCACCACCACCTCTCCTACCCCACCACTTCACCCACTGCAGTGGGTGGGGCATGGCAGGCAAGATGGACAGGGCAAACCCCACCCGTCCCTTCTACCCCACCACTGCCACAGCTTTGCTCCACTCCCTGCCCGGCCCGGACACCCCACCAGCGCTTCCCTCCAGCTGCAGCCTTGCTTTCCATTTTCACTCCCTCTTTCTTCTATGCTGTCCTCCCTTCCTCTGCACATGCAAATTAACCACCATCTTTGTTGGGTTAATTTGCATACTTGCTCTGATTGGCTGTGGGCATAGGGAAGGTACCGCCAATTAGCATTTTTTAACTTTTATTAGTGTAGATATATTTTAGTATACATCGGTTAGATTTGTCTTGTAAACTGTGGAACTTAAGAGCATGGAAGTTACTTTCACCTCTCTTTTGACACTCCATATTATTAATTCCAGCAATGGGCTCCAAGATGGAATTTAATAAAGAAAACTTTATGTTCATTACTAGTTAACTGCTTAATTTTACTTAATATTAAGCTCTATATTTTCCCACTGAAACTCTTAACCTTAAAACATTCCCCTCTGTATTTTTTGTTTAACTAATTATTACAAATTGGGTCTTAAGATAAAATTAAACCATATTTTTAAAAAATCACACTATGCAATATTTGACAATGTTGATAGCTGTTCTATAGAAGGGTCAACAATCATTTTTCATTTTAAAAAATTATTTAATTTAAATATTATGTTGTATTTTACATTTTGGTAAATCAACTGGTGAATCATGCTTATTTGTTTTTTAATTAATGCATTCACTTCAGATCCTTATAGTAAAGAATGGTCCACCTGCTCTGGACTCCGTTAGCTGATCTATGTGTTAGTTTATAGATGCATTTTATTCTCACAGCTATTAATAAAATCCTGTCTCTCAAATACATTAATTGCCTTATACCATCAAACAACTTTACTAAAAGGTTTTTCACTATTTTGTACATATACATATATTGACACTACCAAATATTCTTTACTATCACTGTATTTTTATTGAAGACAGGTGGTTTTGCTGATATAACTATTTTCATGATGCATCCAATACAGCTGATTAGCAAATTCTGTTCCTTTTTTTTTTTTTTTATAGCAGCAACATTTTATGTTGCACACTTTATCTCTTGCTTCTTGTCTTCCAATGAGGAAAAGGTAGGGGAGAGGGAGGACTCTGAAATTATCCTAGCATATTTCCTTTAGTTTTAGGCTACATTAAATTTGTCTTTATGTTGTGGACTGAATTATGTCTCCCTAAATTCATATGATGAAGCCATAATCCCCTGTATCTCAGACTGTGACTGCATTTGGAGATGATTAAGTTAAAATGAAGCCATTGGAGAGGGCCCTAATGCAATCTGACTGGCATCTTTATAAGAGGGGATTTGAATAGAAAGAAACATGTGTGAGCACAATGAAACAACCATGTGAGTACAAAGGAAAAAAAGCAACCATCTATCTGCAAGCCAAGGAGGGAGGCCTAAGAAGAAATAAAACCTGATGCCACCTGGATCTTGAGCTTCCAACTTCCAGAAATGTGAGAAATTATATTTCTGTTGTTTAAACCACATAGTGTATGCTATTTTGCTATGATAGCCCTAGCACCGTGGTCGGCAAACTGTGGCTCACGAGCCACATGCTGCTCTTTGGCCCCTTGAGTGTGGCTCTTCCGCAAAATACCATGGCTTAGGAGTGTCTACTTTGAAGAAGTGGCATTAGAAGAAGATTAAGTTTAAAAAATTTGACTCTAAAAAATAAATTTCAATCGTTGTACTGTTGATATTTACCTCTGTTGACTAATGAGTTTGCTGACCACTGCCCTAGCAGACTAATATACTTTATTACATTGTATGCAATGCCTCAACGTGTACTTTTTTATTTGGTTACATGTTTTGGTAACACCTCATATATGGATTACTTTCAGAAATAGCTACACATTTTTGTTTGTTTTTATGCCTTGCCAAACATTCTGTTCTGGATCTGGAATACCTTTTGCCTTAAGATTGACTTGGTTTACCCTTTTTTACATATAATATCTGTTTAAAAAGCTGACCTGTCTTGTTTTCAGTCTTTAACCTCTCCTAATATCTCTAAGAACAAAATTTTCTTTCTTTTGTTGCATTTTGCCACAAACATTTGTAATGCATATTTCTCTGTGTGATTGTTTGTTTAGTGTATATATATCTTACTGAATATAATTTCCATAGAGCATACTAATGTCTATTACATTCCTTCATACCCTCACCCAGTGATCTTAATAGGTAGCTATTCAATAAATATTTGTTCAATGAGTGTATGAATGAACAGTTGCACTTTATATTATAAAATTTAATTTCCTACATTTGTGCATATTAAATCTACAGAGAGACTGGAATATTCATAATTGATCACATTTGTTTTTTTAAGTCAAAAGAAGATGGAGACAGAGAGCATAACCTACCATAATTTTAGTTTAATTTGTATTGAGAAGAAAGTGCATTGTTAACCAAACAAAATGTTATTTGATTTTTTAAAAGGTGTTAGGAAGAATTAAGAATGTATTTCTGAGACCATAAAAGATATCAGATAAGGCCGAAACCGGTTTGGCTCAGTGGTAGAGCGTCGGTCTGCGGACTGAAGAGTCCCGGGTTCGATTCCGGTCAAGGGCATGTACCTTGGTTGCGGGCACATCCCCAGTGCGGGGTGTGCAAGAGGCAGCTGGTTGATGTTTCTCTCTCATCGACATTTCTAGCTCTCTCTCTCTCTCTCCCTTCCTCTCTGTAAAAATATCAATAAAATGTATTTTTTTAAAAAAGATATCAGATAAATATATTATAAAAATTTGAAATTTAGTTATTTTTGCCAAGACCTTGATACTAACAGTTAAGTGTAATTTAAATTTCTTACTTTTTAACTTATAAATCTGGTAAAAAACCAGTAACGATTTCTATCTTATTCAGCATGAAGTATGTGGTGACTCCTAGAACAATAGTCCCCAGCATCCGCCTGCCATGTGCATGCTCATTCGTGGTCATTCCATGTGTGCTTGTTTGTGTGCATTGGCTGACAGTAACTTAGAGTCCCAAACGTGATCAGAGAACTGACTGTTAGTAAAAGAACAGAGCCGTGCAAAAGGCCCAAATAGACAAATAACGATGAGCAGATAAAATGAATGCTGGCTAATGATTTCCTACCTTAACTGCTTTATGTGTTTAAGAAATCAATAAGCAGGCATACTTTTCACCTTCTTATCAATAAGGGATGAAAAAAACCATCTGGCTTATTTTTAAATATATTTTATTTATTGATTTCAGAGAAGAAGGGAGAGATAGAGAGATGGAAACATCAATGATGAGAGAGAATAATTGATAAGCTGCCTCCTGCATGTCCCCCACCAGGGATCGAGCCTGCAACCCAGGCATGTGTCCTTGACCAGAATCAAATCCACAGGCTGATGCTCTAACCACTAAGCAAAACCAGTTAGGGCTGGTTTATTTTTAATTGATTTTGATTATATGGTTCTCTTTTTCTTCAAGTACTACATTTATTTTCACAACCGCTGTTTTCCTGCTTAGATTTCAAACTCATTAAGATCTCTTTTCTCTTTAAACTGGAACTGACAAATAACTGCTATTTAAAATAGATCACATAATACCATCTTGGTACTAGCAAATATTTGGGTTGTTGTCTTTTTGAAGAAAAAATAAATTATATATAACTTTTTAGATCCTGCAAAAGAAATCATGCGTACTCTGAAATGTTAATTAGGTGGTATTAAATATTTTACATATCTTGTTTATTTTATGTGCATATGTGTTACATATTTTATATAGTTGTACTTATCTCTTTAATCAAGAGAAATAAAACACAGCTTAGATTTTTAAGATTATAATTTTGTTTCAGACAAAATATCTGACTTTTTTTAGCTCAAATTTTATTTTATTTTTTCTTTTTAAAAATATTTTTTATTAAATTATTATCTGTGTACATATATTACCATTGCCCCTCCCCCAAAATATCTGACTTTTATCAGGTTACTATAGTTGACCCTTGAACAACATGGGTCTTAACTGCATAGGTTCACTTATGTGATTTTTTTTTTTTTCAATCAATACCTGTACTGCTTCCATCCATGGTTGGGAGTCTACAGATTTGGAGGACTGACTGCCTACATTGATTTAAGACATTTTATACAGGAGACTTGAGCATTAAATGATTTTGGTATCTATTGGGGTGCTGAAACCATAGCCTTCATTATACCGAGGGACAATGTAAGTTTTGGGGAGACAAAAGTTATGCATGGCTTTGCAATTGTGCAGGGGTTGGCACCCCTCAGCTCCACATTGTTCAAGGGTTAACTGTATATTGTATCAGAAAATATTTTGTTATTTTTAACAGAACCTAGTTTTACCACAGTTAGTGTGTATTATAAAAAAAACACACACAAAACTGTATTTTTGTGTGCAATTTCTATTCCTGTTTTCTCTTTCCAACTGTCATTGCTCCTCTTTTAGATTAACTTAATATTTTTTGATGAAAGAGTCCCATTTACCTTCACCAAGATATGTAGACATGCATTGTATACTTTTTAAAATCCTCACCAGAGGGTATGTTTTTAGTGATTTTTAGAGAGAGAAGACACAGAGAGAGAGAGAGAGAGAGAGAGAGAGTGAGAGAGAAAGAGAGAGGATTTGTATTTGTTGCCTCCTGTATGTGCCCTGATTGAGGATGAACCTGCAACCTAGGTTAGTGCCCTGACTGGGAATCAAACCTGCAACCTTTTGGCGTACAGGAGGATGTTCCAACCAACTGAGCTACCCAGCCAGAACCCATTGTATTTTGACCTTGTTCTGTTGACTGCATGAAGCTCTCATCCTTTTAATAATTTATATGAAAATTATACAGATATAAAAAATCAATATAAATCAATAAAGTTATGCAGTTTAAAAGAATAGTTTTATTCAGCCAGCCACTGAATTGTTAATTAATAAAATGATTTGTGTGATTATTTAATTGGTCTACATATTTATTGAGCATCTATTATATACCCATCACAGTTCAGATGCTACACCTTAGGAAAAATATACTTTGCATTTTGTCTGTGGAGCACAAACTTCCAATTTCTGCTATGTACTAATTTACAAAGTTCCTTTTATTCCAAAAGTTTTATTTAAATTCCAACCCATCAGGAAGCTATTCTTTGATTTTAATCTGATTTACCCTTTATTGCAATTACTTACTTTCTCTATTGTGATATCTCACTGTGAGAGTTAAGAAAAAGTATTTTACAGGTCTACAGAAAGCACATTGCCAATTAGTGTTCTGAAAAGACAATTTATCAGATGTACAATGGGAGACTAAAACAGCACAAATAATGTAATGCCATTTTTCTAATAGAATAATTCATATAATTTTTCTTTTTTACTTAAAATGATGACAATAAACAAAGCACTTTTTTAAAAAAAAGAAAATTGGATTATTTACCTTAAGTGATAGTTTTGGCAGTGGCATTGAATTAGCATACCTTTGTTGTGACTCCAGGAAGAAATTTAGAAAAATTTATTGCTTTTCCACATATTGTTGGAATAAAGCCCAAAAATTAGAATCCCAATAACTAAAGGAGCACAAGAAATATAAAAATAAACATGTTGATAGACTGATCCAGACTGAAACCATAGTATTTATTATTTTTTTTTTTACTTTCATGAAGATTTATCACTATCTGACAGTTAAGTAAAAATGTCCAAGACAGTAAATGTTATGCATAAAATCAATAAGAAACACTACATTGATTTGAGGAAAAATAAGAAACATAATTTACATTATAAATAAAAAAATGAATTTGTAGTAATGTTTGGCAAAAACAAATTATGGGCAAAAAAAAGCTAATTTTTCTCATGATACTTGGGTAAAAAAGGCAAAATGGGAACAATTCAAGTTCTCTTTAATGTACAGACAAGGCAGATACAAGCCAAAAAGTCAAGGGAGTGCTCACTGCCCCCAAAATCTGTTTTTTAGGTATCCAGCCCCACTAAGCACTTTTTTCCTGGATCCAAGCACCTACAAGTATCTGGCCACAGACAGGAATTGTGAAAACACGTTTATAAAGCTATGATCAACAATAATTTGAAGATCTATATAATGCTGGTCTCAGTTTTCACTCAAACCTTATTAATATAAAATCTTCTAAGAAAAGCATCATCATTGGGTCTCTATTCTTTCTAAAAGGGGGGACAACAGGTGTTACAGATACATAATAATGATAATCAAACAGTAGGGATGTTAGAGGTATATGGTGTCATGTCCCTATGCACATGAAAACAATTTTACTTATTTTTAACTTTCATCTATTTACAATTAAACTAAAAATAGAGATGAGAATCTTATACATATTTATGACATTTAGTGAAGAAGTGTGTTAAAAATCCTTTACATTTATCATGGATTTTTAATTATTTAATTTAAATATATTTTATTGATTTCAGAGAGGAAGGGATAGGGGGAGAGAGATGGGAATATCAATGATGAGAGAGAATACTTGATCAGCTGCCTCCAGCACACCCCCCTAGTGGGGATGGTGCCAGTAACCTGGGCATGTGCCATGACTGGGAATTGAACTGTGACCTCCTGGTACATAGGTCGATGCTCAACCACTGAGCCATGCCAGCCAGGCCTTTTAAGTCTCTTACATGAGTGCAAGCTCGTAACCATGCTTCAGATATATAAAAAACTTTTTTTTTCTTTAACAGTACAATTATATACAAAAAAAATTACATGATTGATGGGTTTTTGTTTAGGTATTCTTTCTCTACAATATTATTTTGGAAGAGTAAAATATATAGATCACGAAACCTGCTGAGAAGCTTGTGTTGTGCTGAATGTATAACAGTATATTTAGCACACTGCAGCTTCAGTGTCATTAATGGTCCTCTAGAGTATGTATGATTTAGAGTGTCTTCTTAAGTCCTTAACTTACTAAGAGGCAGTGCTCAGGCCACAAGGAGAGCTTCCTCAGTGTGATACTTCAAAGGTCAGCAGAGCTATCATAGTTTAGGAAAACCATTACAAAGTTCCAGATACTTAAAATTAAAATGATAAGACAGGAAATCAAAGAAAGTAAATAAAAATTTTGGATGCCTTTGGCTGAGCTTGCATAATAGCACACAAAACAACAAAATACTATCAGATAAGGGGTTGAAAAATCAGAAATTATAAATGAAGAAGGAAAAGTGAGGTAAAACTGAGAATAATGCCCA
The DNA here is from genome assembly GCA_963924515.1 of Vespertilio murinus. Taxonomy (NCBI): domain Eukaryota; kingdom Metazoa; phylum Chordata; class Mammalia; order Chiroptera; family Vespertilionidae; genus Vespertilio; species Vespertilio murinus. The sequence goes on from OZ004707.1 coordinate 44,919,546, forward strand.
GAAGTAAAATACATGCCACTAAGACCAACCAAATGAGGGAAGTGGGTAAGGGGAGAAGGAGATTAGCTAAATATGCATAACCCATGGACACAGACAACAGTGAGGTGAAGGCCGGGGGTGGGGTGGAAGCCTAATGCAGGAGGAGGGAAGTGGGTAATGGGGAAAAATGAGGACATCTGCAATACTCTCAATAATAAAGATAAAATTTACAAATGAGATAGCAATTTGATTCTAGTATTTTCAAGACAAAAAAAACCCCAAAAAACAAAAAGAGGTAGCGTGAATAGTTACATAATTTATCATGTTCATTACTTTTCTACTTGAGGCCCGTTGCATGAATTCATGCACCTGTGGGATCTCTTGGCCTGACCTGTGCCTTCTTGTAATCTTGGACCTTACTGGTGCACAATCATGTTGGCCAGTCAGGGTGGGACCATGGGAGGGCTCCAGGGCATGTCTGGCCAGACTTCTCAGTCCTGATCCACCGGACCCCAGCAGCAAGCTAACCTATCTATTGTAGGATCTGTCCCCTGGTGTTCAGTGTGTGTCATAGCTACCGGTTGATCAGTTTACTGGTCTACCAGTTGCTTAGACTTTTATTTATATAGTAGTGGTCTGGTGCACAAAATTTGTGCATGGAGGGGGGGTTCCCTCAGCCCAGCCTGCATCCTCTCCAAGCAGAGACATCCCTCTCACAATCTGGGACCACTGGCTCCTAATCGCTCACCTGCCTGCCTTCCTGGTCAGCCCTAACCACTCTGCCTAACTGCCTGTTTGTCCCTAACCCCTCTGTCTGCCTGACTGATCACCGTTAACTTCTCAGCCTGCCTGCCTGATCGCCCCTAACTGCTCTCCCTTGCCAGCCTGATCTTGTCCCCAACTGCTCTCCTCTGACAGCAAGGTTGCCCCCAACTGCCCTTCCCTGCCAGCCTGATCTCGCCTCCAACTGTCCTCACCTGCTAGTCAATTTGGTTCTGATTGGTTGGTTTATATGCCAGTCAGTGTCTCCATGCCTATCGCTGGGCTTGAGTAAAGAGACAGGGCTGATCAGCAGCCCCCACTGAGGCCCAGAGAGCAAGAGAAAGAGAGGCGTGGTTGCTGGTGAATCCTGGAGAGAAAAAGAGAGGCACCAGCTGATCAATAGCTGCCACAGAGGCTGGGAATCAGACATTGCCTCTCTTTCCTAGCCTCTCTCCCAGCCTGATCCACAGCCACCTGCCCCCTCCCCCCCACCACCTCCCCTCCCCGGCAGTCTGTGCTAGGTCACCACAGCAAACCAGCACTGATTGCAGGGCTGACTTTCAGTGTTTGGTTGATACTTTGCTAGGTCATTATGGACCCTGGGTTTTTATATATTAGGGTAGATTGCTGCTGTAACAAATGAACACAAACTTAATGCTTTAAAAATAATACAAAATATTGGTTTATAGCTACACAAGTCAGAACTACAAAGAGGGTCCACTAGTGAAAAAGCAACTGGCTGTACTACTTTTGGAGGCTCTAAGAAAAAATCAGGTTCCTTGTCATTTCCAGTTTCTAGGGCTGCAATCATTGCTCTTAGCTATTTTCTTCATCTTCAAAATCAACAAATCTCCCTCTTCCCTTTGCATGTGTGGTCATGTCTCTTTCTCCTTTTCTGTTGTCAAATTTTTCTCTGTTTCTCTCTTATAAGCACACCTATAATTGCATTGTATAGTTTAGGATCATCTTCTCACCTCAAAATTCTTATTCAAAACTTCATAATCCTCTCTGATATATCAAGTAATATGTGTAGGTCCTAGGAAGTAGAATCCAGACATCTTTGGGGGCAATTATTCAACTTACCATAGTTCCAAAATTAAATCACTTACTTACTCAAGAGAAAAAGAATTATAGTATTGAAATTAAGGAGAACATTTTTTGTCATTCCACATAAAAAAGAAAATGATTAAAAAAAAGAAATGATCTCTGACTTGAAAGTCATCCAAATGGTGATATCTAAATGATATAATTGACCCCATTCTTCAAATAGAGATTATACAAGAAAATTATAGTGTTAAAAGGTCATCTTAATGGTTACAATCTTGACATAATTTTCTTCTAGTTTGGCTTAATTCCAATATAGAATATGATGGTAAGAATTCTTAAAAAAGCAAAAACAAAACAAAATAAAACACTCTCTACTATAATAGAGAAGATCTAAAGGAGTTCTGACCAAAACTATGGCCACATACTTTTAACCCTGTAATGAATGTTTAATTAAAGCTAATTTAATGATACTTTTTCTGACTCAGTTATGTAAAAGTAGAAGTATATGTATTGTAACATTGTAAAAGTGAAAGATCATAAAAGATTGGACAAAATATTTAGTAACCTAAAACATAATTATATATTATACACTAGAGGCTTGGTGTATGAAATTCGTGCATGGGTGATGGGGGTGTGTGGCCCTCAGCCCAGCCTGCACCCTCTCCAATCTGGGACTCTGGTGGTATTGGGCCTAAATAAACAGTCGGACAACTCTCTTTCAATCCAGGACTGCTGGCTCCCAACCACTTGCCTGCCTGCCTTCCTGATTGCCCCTAACCACTTCTGCCTGCCAGCCTACTTATTCCCTAACCACCCCCTTGCCAGCCTGATTGACACCTAATTCTACCCTGCTGGCTGGATTGCCCCTAACTACCCTTATCTGCAGGCCTGATTGACAACAACTGCACTCCCTTTCAGGCCTGGTCCCTCCCACCTGCCCTCCCTGTTGGCATGGTCACCCACAACTACCCTGCCCTGCCGGCCATCTTGTGGCAGCCATCTTGTGTCCACATGGGGGCAGCCATCTTGTGTGTTGGAGTGATGGTCAATTTGCATATTACCTGTTTATTAGATAGGGTTATGAATGTAAATAAACTTTTTTCCTGTAAAAATCTGATTACAATGCTTTGGAACAGTAATGAACATGGAAAATATGTCACATTGTATGTGATTGCAGCAATTGCAAAATGTCTCCAAAACCTGGAAAAACCCAAGATGTTGAATTGATTAATTGTTCTGCTTTAATTTTTTGTAGGATGCTTTGACTTCATGTAAGGTATATTTTCCCATGTTTGTTGGGTAAAAAAAAATGTCTTAGGAATAATACATCCTTAAAATTAAGTTCTATTTTTCAAAGAAATATCTAGAATAATATCATAATATACCCATAATTCCAGATTTTTCAGGCACCCTATTGAATTATATTTTCCATGTAGATATGTTATTATTGAAGATATTTTCATTTTTATCACTTTCCAATGGAATAAAAATGCCACGTTGTAAATCACACAATGTACATAACCTTGTTTTAGGAAAGATTATGTAGATGAATAGCAGTCATTAAAGCTATCCTTAAGGAAAATGCTTATGTTTTCCATATAAAGATTGACAAACGAGTATAAAATTGTACCACTTCATTCGTTGGGCCATCCTTGTTCTAAAATCTTGTTACATAGCTTAACATTGTCCCCCCACACCTCCCATACATGCCCTCCATTTTAAGCTATGTACACATATAATACCTTAATAAAAATAAATAAATAAATAATAATAAAAATATAAAATATTGTTACAAAAATGAAACTGAAGAAATATTTCCTCATTTCTGTAGTTTATATTCTATTGAGACAGAGGAAATAAACAATGGGATAATAAAAAAAAAGCCATGAATAAGAATCAGTCAGGAATTAGACAGGAGCTAATGAAGAATATAACTTTGAGGTTGAAATTTAAAACACTATTGAGATGGAAGATTTTGTGGAAAAGGTGATTTGAACAAAATCACTTCAGATGTGCTGGAATTGTTAGGAGAAAGTGTTTCAGGGAACAACCAAGGCCAAGGCAGGAACTCATCTAGTATACTTGAGAAATAGCAAGGGGGACAGTTCTGCTGGAGCTAAGTGAGTGAGGATTATAAGAGGTTATTTAAGTTAAAATATAAGTTTTAAATTATTTATATTTCTTTTCAATTTCCTTTCTGAATAGTATTATCCTTGAACCTGCAAGCCTTTCTGTTTTAAGTGCTATTTCTCTGATTCTCAGCTCAGTTACTTTCAGTTTCTAGAGCAAAAGGAGTTGTGCTCTCAACATTTTAATATCCCCAAGAGGTAGCATCGCACCCAAGGGAAAACAGATCAAAAAATAAGTGTTGATGGATGAATGGATGAAAATATAAAAACTTATCTCTAAAAATTTGGATCAAGATTTTTCAATTTGGTTTTCAGCAACAGTTTATTTAGTGAGAATAGCAGTTTACTTTCTACATTCAAATTTAAGCAGAGCCCATTAAATTATTCTTACTTTCACTGAAATAAAACTTATATAAACTTGGGATCACTTAAATGTTTAATTTATTGGAACAGTTCTGAGAAGAAAGGTACAATTGGCTGGATCAGTAAGGGTTAGTGATTATATTTTTACATCAAAGTATTTTCTGCTGTGGTTCATCAAATTAAAAGCCAAGTTCAGTAACTCAGGAAAATGTTACCCCTTTTAAAGCTTATTTATTTTGAAGCTTTATAGGAAAGATAACATGTGTCTCCTTTTATCTTTTACCCATTATCAAATGCTAATTCTATATTTGTATTCAGTGAGTTTTTTTCTTTTTATAAAACATTTTATATTAACTATGATATATATAATTGATTTTTGGGTGGAGTATGGGTTAAACTAAGCATTTGTTAGATAGTGCTTTCTGGGCAATAATGTTTGACCAATTAAAAAGTAAATGGATTGAGTTATCTTGTGTGAGAGTTCATGTGTTAAACCAGGCTTGCATAGTATTCATGTAGAATATTATGAAAAATTTCATGATAGAGTACATTGCAATGGAACAGTGATTTTGCTTAATGTTCTTATTTTATTTTTACCTTTCATTTCTGTTATTAACAATTAATCAAAAGAGCTGTGTTATAATACTGATATGTAGAGTTCAAGGCATGGATTCTTCCTGTGGGTTCCTGTCTTATGAAGTTTGAAGAATAAAATTTGTGGGCTAAAACATTTTAAATCGAAATGTGGAAGTTATCGGAAGCACATACAAACTCCCCATGGGGAGGGGTTCCCCAAAAGGAGAAGTCTTCACTCTTTCTAAAATGGAAAAAAAATCTAAATCTTTCTCAAGTTTCTTTGTCTTCGGGTTATATATTCTGGTAGGTCTTTGTCTCTTCATGACTCTTTCTAATTGCACCCTGAATTTATGGCCCCCACTGCTGTTCTAATTGGTCATTCTCCTGCATAGTATCACCCCAAAGGTCAAAGTTAACATAGTGCCTCCCTCTTCCTCTTATCTCATAACATTTCTCTGTCCTCTGTAAAAGTAAGATAAGAATTTGGAAGTTCCAAGCCCTCAACTATGCATTCCTCTACCATGGACTTCCCCCCCCCCCCCCCCTTAATCCATAACTGCCTATCCTGTCTCTAAAATTTCTTTCAATACCACTTGTGGATAATATGAATACAGCTCTATAATAATGTTTCAAAATAGTAATTTCAGGAAATTACAAGTATAAAATAGTCACTCAATACCATTTCACAATATTGCAAAACATTTCTTTGTGCTGAGAAAACACACGCACACAGACAGAAAAGCAAAGACAGATGGAATCCATAAATAGTGGCAACAAAACATTTCCCATGCATTTGGTTGCTCATCAACTGACCACTTCTCCCATTTCACTTACATTTTAATTCCATTTAACCAAATCACCTCCCCAAATTTAATGTTGGGTAAATCTCCATTTCATGTATCTTATCAGAAACCATATATCCTTGCAGCAAACACTTATAAAGCACTTTCTATGTGTCAAGTTCTATACTAAACTCAGAAGATCAAGAGTATACACAATGAATACCATCTTTGTTTTTCCAGAAACTGCAGAATGGAGGTAACACCGGGATGTGGTTAAGAGGATGCTCTCAATTCTGTGGGCACACGTTAGTGCTTGTAACTGAGATTTGAGAGGTGATAGAAAGTTTAAAAACAAAACATCTTAAAACTGACCCATCTTGGAAGGAGAAGAAGGAGTTAACCAGGTAACATAACGCAAGGGGGGAAACATCCAGTGAGATATGGAGCGTGTACAAAAGCAGTGAAGCAAGTGAATGCCATTGTGCATGGGGAACTGTCTGTCAGTAGTTTTGGTGCTGGATTATAAAAGACAAGAAGTGGTGGGGCTCTCGCTAGATGAAGTCAGAGAGGAAAGAAAGGGCCAGATCCTGAAGGAGGACTGGGTGACACTTATCAGGAAATTTGAGTTTAAACATTCCAATTCATGGGATAAAGTTACGTAAACATGTTAAAGTGGCTTTTACAGCAGTGATTTTAGGTATCAGTAAAAATTCTAAGTGAAGAATTAGTTTTGATTTTTTGTGTGTTGTTTTGTGAACAAAGGTATATTCTAAGGGCACATTTGGTGCCACAGAACTGGATATACATTGTATCCAGATAATGATTGTCCTATAGTAGATACAAAGGTATTGAGCATGTGGAAGAGAACTCAGGTTGTATTTTTTCTCCAACCAATTGTGAAATGCTAAGGAGAAAAATTTGGTGAGTAAATTATATAATAATATTTCACATATTGGAGTTCAAGTGATATACTTTATTAAATACCAAGAAAAAATAAGTTAGTACAATTTATGTTATACTAATTTCTAACATGGTGTGTGTGTGTGTGTATATATATATATATATATATATATATATGTATATATAACTGTTTAAAAACATATATTTATTTTTTATACAATGCATGCATGATACTTTTCCATCTAAGTTTTCTCCTACAAATAATATATGAGAATAAAAATATATGTTTTATTTGCATAAGCAGCTAGGTGCTAAAATGCTAGGGTTTGATTATCAGCACAGATCTCATTGCTGTACTCTGTATTCCTTCAACTGTCTTTATATGGTTTCTGTTTCTGCTTCTTTCATTTCACTAATTCCATGTTATTCCAAACCTTTAAAATGCTTTTGGTAATTCTAACAGAGCTTTAGGCCACAAGTCCTTTTCTATGAATATCCTTTGGAATTTTCCTTTTTATATCATCTTCAGGTTCAGGTTTATTTTATACTATGTAAAACGATGCCTGTCATTAATTTGCAATCACATAATGATAATAAAAACTAAGCTAATAGCAATTTCCAAAGTACTTTGTAGATTACATAATTTAGGGTTTTTAAACACTGAAAATTGCTCCTTCTGCATTCATAATGAAACAGAAACTCAGTATCATCAAGTTGTCAGATTCTAAGATCCACCAAATTTTACCTGTTGATTTTAATTTGTGAGTTGAAAAAAAATTTTTTTTCATTTTTAAAAAAATTTATTAAGGTATTATATGTGTACATAGCTTACCATTGCCCCCCCCCCCACCTCCCATTCATACCATCCCTCCCCAGAGTTCTGTGTTCATTGGTTGCACTTATATGCATGCATACCAGTCCTTTGGTTGATCTCTTATCTCCCCCCAGGTCTCCTTCCCCTCCCCGCTGTCATTTGGCAGTCTGCTTGTTTTATGGTGACTATCTCAGGACCACACAAATAGAATATGCTCCTCCTCTGGTTCACACCCCCCCACCCCGGTCCCACTGCTTCCCCGGGGCACACGGCTCTCCCGGGACACACGGTCCCCCTGAGGCAAACTGCTCACCTGGGGCACACGGCCCCCTGGGGCACACGGCTCACCCGGGGCACACAGCTCTGAAAATGTTTTTTTTTTTTTCTCTAAAGTTCCTTATTCCCTCAAAAGGCAACTGTTTGCAACTATTGATGAAGGTCAGAAAATGTGGTGCAGGCACAAGAAGCGGTCACTATTTCAGAAATAATAATTTTACTGAGACAGGTACATAGCATCTTAATTCCGAGTGCTATTAAAAAACAGTCAATCAGTACTTATAGTTTATTCTAAATTTACTTAAATACAAACATTGTATAAAGACAGATGACTCAAAGGTCATACAAGTAAGGTATTAAAGTGTATAAATTCAGTGAATGCTATAAAACCATTTTATAAACAGGTTTTCCATTATAAAAATATGAAAAAAGATATTGTATTTATGACATTTACTTTAGTAATTTTGAAATTATCAGAGTGTAAATTATATAGAACAATTTACACATAAGATGGCATTCAAGGGAGTAGTTTAAATTGAAAATGTACAATATTTTGAATTGTGCTAATAATATACATAAACTACAGTGATTTTCTAAGTAAATTCTATTTGCCTCTAATAAATAAGCTTATACTATATAATCACAAAATAAAAAAACCTGACATAATTTTTTTCATTTCTTATAATTTGTAGCAAATAAATGCAAATTATATATAAATATTTATTTATAATATACATTGATATTAATGTTAAGAATTTTATCATTACATGCAATATTTTGTATATTGCATTTATAATGTGGGCTCAATAATTCAAATTCTTTGATACCTAAAATATCTACAAAATGTGAAATTTAGGTATTTAATTTTGCACATTTCTATTAGGGACAATCTCTGAAAACATTAAGATATACGTATAGCTGGCAATTAAGTTAAAACCAAATTTTAGTTGTAAGCCGAGGTTAAACAGTTGACTTCTAGGGGAATTTTCTGAATGATTCTTCATGCTTCTAAAGTCAGAGTGTAAAGGCAGGGAAACAACCATTGTCTCTTAAAATGTTAAAAAAAATATAATAACTTTCCAAACTTTTAATTCATACACACCCCCCTTTTCTTCAAAATTCCAAGAAAGGTCTTGATTATGGGGCATTAAATTCATATACTGGTATTTTTAGGAAATACTGGGAGTAAAATTTTCTTTTCATAATTGATAATCATTGTCTTGTTCACTGACTTTACCATCTGTCCTTCTTTTGACCTACTCTGTGGGTCATTTGGGCCCTGTTGAGAATCTTTCAGAAGGCATCATACTCCTGTACAGATGGGGTCAGCTTGAAAATCCCAATTGCAGCTGTTTTCAAACAGACCATGAGGCATACTTGTTGACAAGTCTTCTCATTTACAAATTTCATGGCATTTTGATAACTATGACGAGAGCTATTGCTCTTTGGTTTACACTTGGTCATGAAAGATGTGTTTCACATTGTCATAAGTTTTATTCTTTATTCTTTATTGTCATAAGTATTATTCTTATCTTCTAACTACTGTTATAAAGCAGGCATTTAAATTTCTTCACTGACGACTTCCCAAGTCTTATTTTCTAAACATGTGTGTCTTACATATTTTATTACATAACTTCTGATAATTGCAAGTTAACAGGATGTGCCCAAAAATGATGTTGTCATTCATATGTGAAATTCAATACTCTTTGATTTCTGAATGTTTACTTAATATTTAATGGTGGCATTCTCCGGTTATGAAAACTTGGTTCCAAAGAATAAACTATATATCTTGCCATCATTAAGTTGTGATAATCAACAGACACTTATTGAACCTTTCGTAGTTATCTCGCACCATTTTAGGTGTACAGTTAAGTTAGAGGCCTCACGTTATTTGCAACTTAGGGAAGGAAAGGGAAGGAAGGCCGCCTAGCTCCACATTGTGTGGTACAAAGAGTAGAAGTAGTACTAATTAGAAAGCATGGCAACGTAACTTCCAAGCATGTGCCTTTTTAAATTCTGCTGCGTTTATTATGTTTAGTTTAACAGTTACCTTTATTATTTTATATGATGGAACATTTTCTTTTTTGCCATTCTGGGGATTTTACCCTTAAATTTATTGGGGTGACATCCTATATAATTATATATAATAAAAGCATAACATGCAAGTCGACTAAATGGCAGAATGACTGGTAGGCAGGGGGCGGAGCTGGTGAGCAGGTAGAGCCAGGCCAGCCAAGGCGGGTGCCAGCAGGCAGAGGGAGGGGACGGTGAGGGGGTGACGGTGACCAGTGGCTGAGTGATGGGGGCCGGTGCCATTCCTCCATTGATCACCCAGTTGCCTCCCACAGAGGAAGACCATGGGCAGCGGCAGAGGTAGGGCGATTCAGGGCAAGGCTGGCCACTCGCTGTTCCCTGATCTGCCCACTGGTCAGCTCCCACAGAGGAAGGCCTGACTGTGGCTTAGGGAGCGGGCCTAAGCCATCCCTTGGACATCCCCTCAGGACTCCTGGACCTCAAGAGGGTTCAGGTCAGGCTGAGGGACCCACAAGTGCATGAATTTTTGTGTACCGAGCCTCTGGTTGGTTAATAAAATTATATAGGTTTCACATGTATAATTCTCTGATGCATTCCCTGTATATCGTATTGTGTGTCCCCCCCCCACCCAAAATCAAATATTCTGTCACATATATTTGGACTCTTTTGACCCTTTTTCATCATCCCAAGCGATCTGTAGAAGCTGAATGTCCATCATGCCTTCTACTGTTTTCCACAGAACTTCATAGGGTGGTGGCACAAGGCAGCCATGGAAATGAGCATCAGAGACAGGAAGAATGAGCAGTGAGGGGGCAGTCCATTCAAAGTCTAAAAACTCAGTAAACACAGGCAGATTGGTGCCACACGTTAAAACAGGGAGCAGGCACTGCATAGACAGGGGGATTTTGGATTCCAACAAAAGGTGGAGAAGATCCAAGATAGAGTAAGAATGAGAGGAGATAAAAAACAAGACATTTCACATGCACCTAAGAATGAATCCATAGTGCATCTAATCTCTGCTTTACTTCTTTTCAGAATTCAGGAACTTAATTCTGAACATGTTTGCCCATTGTTAAGTGAGATTATAATACCCTTTATCAAATGGGTTTGTGTGAGAATTAAATATATCACGGGCCAGGAACAAAAAAGTCATATATTTTGATTAAGATATCACATCTTTTGTCCTCATCCCCCTCCATTCCCATCCTATACCCCTCCCCATGAATGCCTCTACCCCACTGATGTCCATGACCACTGGTTAGGATTATATGCATGCTTTTTTGAACACACAACACATTTAATTAGACATTAAAAAGTTAAATGCAAATTGCAATAGAATGTGACTCTGTCATAAATGCCATTGAGAGTTACTTTTTAAAAACTCCTTGTGATCTGCAGGCCCATGAAGAAAACACTGAATAAACTTGTGCATAGCACATGATAGTTGTTTCATAAATATTAATTAAATAATATGTTGAACAAATGAATAGCAGTGACTGGTTGCCATAATATTCTTTATAAAAGATAGACAGTCTATCGTCTGTGTAGAAAACCTGGCGTCCTTCACTACTGTGTGGTGCAGAGAACTGCTTTCTTCACCACCTCAACTGCTCACACAATATTTACTAATAAAAATGTTGTAATAAAAGAAAATGGCTTTGCCTAATCAGTTAATGCAAAACTGATTAAAATTGTGCATTAGGGAATATATAGCAATAAACTGCAATGTGTGGCGTATAAGTTTATTTTTTTAAGGTAAGGGACTGTAGACAGCTTATGATTTAAGGATTATAGAAGAGTGACTCAACAGCAGTAGATGTGTCAGTATTTTCTACATACCGTATTTGCCGACGTATAAGACGATTTTTTGGCCCTGAAAAATATGCCTCCAAGTGGGGGGTAGTCTTATACGGGGAGTATATAACAAACTCTGTATTTTGAGTGGAAATGTTAGGGGGTCGTCTTATACGCCCAGTCGTCTTATACGCTGGCAAATACGGTATTTTCAGGGCCAAAGAATCGTCTTATACACCGGCAAATACGGTATTTGCTTATGTAGAACATAAAAGACCCATGAAATAAGGATAGAAACAAGACACAAGTGAATGGAACAGTGGTTGAAAGCTGATATGTAATAGACATTACACTAGGAGCTACTGCATTCAAGGTAAGAAAATGATTTACTATTAGTAATATTCCAGACAGAGTTGAGCTAAGCTGCTTCTCCTATACTGACTTAAATGTCAAAGTCACATACAATATGAAAATATGAATTTTATGATACAAAGAAGTAAGTACAGATTTTCTTTTCTACATTCACCTTCTATCTTGTACACATTTGTCATTGTAATCCCAGCTTTATATTACTGTCTTGTATTACATGCCTTATAATTCATAATGAATTGTGGTATAATTACTTGGATATATCTTACTGTTTTACAGAATTAGTAATGAGATTAGAAGAAAGTTAATTAGAAAAATGTAATACATGAAAGCGAAGAGCAAATGAATATAAGAGACCCAGAAAAACATATTTCTAAAACAGGATCATTTGGGTGAAGGATTGCAGGGTGAAATTCACTGTCGTACTCAGATCAGTATAAAATAATGTTGCCGCCATGAGAAGACAATAAGCTAAGGAAGCAACAGGGAAAGCTTGCAAATGAACTGAGACATAATAAAAGTCAGGGAAACATTAGAACTGAGAAAACTAGTCTTTGGTTAAATTTTTAAAAAAAAGATGGATTCTAATTAAATAAAATACCTATTACTAAACATTAATGCTTACTCACCCTTCTAATTATGCTCTAATTACATGGATTAATTTAGAGCATACAACTGTAAGAATAAGTTACTATTTTTATCTTTAAAAAAGGAAATGTCTCCAGAAAAGATTATGAATGTGTATTTTGTATATTTATTTTAAAAAATATTGGTGAAATGAAAGTCATTTACTGCATGATCTAGTCCACCGATCACTTATATGTTAATTTTTAAACGAGCTGATTTTAATAGGTTATTTATTAATATTGCAGTCTTATTTTCAATCCAGTTATGTTTGTATTCTACAGCCTCTTACAAAACCAGTTCATCAAATCCTATCTAATAAAAGAGCAATATGCTAATTGACCATCACTCCAAGATACAAGATGGCTGCCCTCATGTGGTCAAAGATGGCTGCCCACATGTGGACACAAGATGGCTACCACAAGATGGCCTGCAGTGGAAGGTAATTGTGAACAGTTAGGGGTGACCAGGCCAGCAAGAGAGGGCAGTTGGGGGGGTGTGTGTGCCAGGCCTGCAGGGTAGGGAAGTTGTGGGTGATAAGGCAAGCAGGTAGGGCAGGTAGGAGTGACTGGGCCAGCAGAGAAGGGAAGTTGAGGGAGACCAGGCAGGGGAGGGCAGCTAGGTGGACCAGTACTGCAGGGGAGGGCAATTAGAAGGTGATTCAGACCTGCGGGGGTGGGCAGCTGGGTGGACCAGGACTGCAGGGAAAAGCAGTTGGGGGGGATCAGGTCTGCAGGGCAAGACAATTGGAGGGGACCCAGGCCTGCAGGGGAGGAATTTAGGAGGGACCAGGCCAGCAGGGGAGGGTAATTGTGGGTGATCAGATCAGTAGGGAGGATAGTTAATGGTAACCGGGATGGCAGAGGAGTGAAGTTGGGGGAGACCAGGTTTGCAGGGAGGTTAGTAGGAGGTGACCCAGGCTTGCAAGGGAGAGCAGTTAGGGGTGACCAGGACTGCAGGGGAGGGCAGTTAAGGGTGACCAGGACAGCAGGGGAGGGCAGTTGGGGATGACCAACCCTACTGGGGAGGAAAGTTGAGCGGGCCAGGCCTGCAGGCAAGGACAGTTAGGGATAAGCAGGCAAGCTGGGGAGGACCATTATGGGTGACTGGGCCAGCAGTGGAGGGCAGTTAGGGGTAGTCAGACTGGCCAGGGAGCAGTTAAGGGAGTGGTTAAGGGTGATCAGGCAGGCAGGCAGAAGTGGTTGGGGGCAATCAGGCAGAGGTAGGTGAGCAGTTGGTAGCCAGAAGTCCTGGATTGTGAGAAGGATGTCTAACCACCCGTTTAGGCCCACCAAGATAGGGCCTAAATGGGCAGTCGGACATCCCTCCAGGGGTCCCAGATTGGAGAGGTACAGGCTGGTCTAAAGAACACCCCTAATGCACAAATTTTGTGCACCACGCCTCTAATATTTAATAAAGGTGGAAAACATACAATGTTTAGTGAATCATTATGATCCTATAAGGATTTTATAAATATATAAATTCAAGGATTTGTAGAAATTTTGCTTGTAAGAACAGAAAATTATTTCATAATTTGAAACAACATGTTGCTAATAATTATCATACATATAGACACTCTTTCTGTGGGTTGTAAACATTAAAAGGATTTTTAAAGCAGTGCTACTAAGAATTCTAAATAAATATGAATTATATGTCTCATGCTTCATTGACCAAGGAAGTATTTTTCCAGGAAAATTTAATGAGTTTTGTATTTATTAAAGTTTCCTTTTGGGGAAAATTAGTTTACAAACATTTTTCTTCTTACACTGAAAATGATATAGAACATACTTGATTTACTTTCTGACCAATGATGTACAACCAAATCTTTCAACGATGACTAATATTTTGTGGTTTTAGTTTTTTGGACATCTTAGCTCTTTGAAATGTGTGCATACTTAATTTGAGCTCATATTCTAAAGTCAAAACATCTGACATTCAATAGGTTTTAGAATCTCAAATAAAATAGCTTTCCTTCAAGGTATTCCATGAATAACATTTGACATTTTAAAAGAGCATTAGAAAATATGCCCTCTTTCAAGTTTTAGATATTGCTTTGTGAGAGGATGGTGTCTGACACTGTTGGACATTATCTTGTGATAATGAGAATGGTAGGAAGACAAGGTCATAATGAAAGATGGAGAAAGAGGAGAAGAAAAATATAGGACACACTGAAACTGTTTTCTTTTCTCATTTGTAAGTAAGGTGAATAAGCCTGTGCAGAACCAGAATTTTTGGCTCAGGGCTGTAGCAAATATCTGATAATCTTTTTTAAAAAATATGTTTTATTGATATTTTTACAGAGAGGAAGGGAGAGAGATAGAGAGCTAGAAACGTCGATGAGAGAGAAACATTGACCAGCTGCCTCTTGCACACCCCCCACCGGAGAATGTACCCGCAACCAAGGTACATGCCCTTGACCGGAATCGAACCTGGGACCTTTCAGTCCGCAGACCGAAGCTGTACCACTGAGCCAAAGCGGTTTCGGCAAATGTCTGATAATCTTGACATAGGACTCCTATGGGGCTGTGTGTGTGTGTGTGTGTGTGTGTGTGTGTGTGTGTGTGTGTTTAAGTCATATCATTATGTTGTGGGCAGTGATATCTGATTATTGTTTTTCTACATTTATCAGCAAAAATATTAGATTCTAAAATCAAGCTTTAGGGTTTTTTGCTGATTCTACTATTAAATTTATGCTCGTTAAGTTCTGCCTAGTCAATAGTACCATGCTTTTATTATTTTTTAATTGAATTCATTGGGGTGACATTGGTTAATAAAATTATACAGGTTTCAGGTATACATTTCTATAATACACCATCTTTATATGGTCTGTACCACCTTGAGTCAAATCTTCTCCTTAGTATTTTTTTCTACTCTTTTTAACCAGCTAAACCCTTTGCACAAGTAATATTATCAGCATTATTCTTCACTCACATAGTCTTTGGTTAAAGAAGGTAATTTAATGTCATTATCTGTTGCTCTTTCATAATCCTATGAAAGTCAACCTGTTAATTATCATCCAAGTCTTCTAAAATTGCCTGTTGTAAAGTACAACTTATTGATTAAAATTTTCCACTTTTAAAAATTACATTATGTGTTGTTATATACTTAAAATATATAATAAAAGGGTACCATATGTGACTTTTAAGTTTTGCAGTGCTTAGTTCATTGACTGAAGGCTTTTAACTATTTGCTTGTGATGTTAATTGTACATTCAGGCTTATTCTTATCAAAATTGACAGTTTTTCTTTGTTTTTAACTCAAAATACTCATACAAAATAACTTGGCAAAGGAATATGCGCAAAAATTACAATGCTGTATTTATTGAAATCATCTCCATTCTTAGATTTTCCAGCTCAACATGATATCCTGCATGCAGGGTTTGACATCTGAGTGCAACAAAGGGTTGCATTTTTAAGTAAGGTGAATATCATCAGTAGAATGAATGAGTTCATTTCATATTCATCAGTAGGATACCAAAATTAAAATTTTAATCAATAAATTATACTTTACTGCAGGCACCCACTTTGCAATTTTAGAGTGTTTGGATGATAATTCACAGGTTCGCTTTCATTGTACCATGATAGAGCAACAGATAATGGCGCTAATTGTTATGTGGAGAAGGCAGAAGGAATTTACCACTTTGAAACAGAAACCAAGATGCATAATGAATTTCAGCTAAAAGTTCAAAGTTGCTTGTTTTTGCCTTGAAGAACATAATGTTATTTTCTGATAGGAATATCAAATGTCAATAGTTTACTGTTTTAATTTTATATATTTAAATGTTAGAAACATTTGAAATGGCAAACTGTAGGGGAATACCAAAGCTCAGTGAGAATCATATCTGTATACTGCATACTTAGCTTTGGCATCCTATCAGCATAAATTAACTAAGTCACTTTCAGGGAAATTACAAAAGGGTTAGATCTTGCCGAGACCGGTTTGGCTCAGTGGATAGAGCGTTGGCCTGGGGACTGAGGGATCCCGGGTTCGATTCCGGCCAAGGGCATGTACCTTAGTTGTGGGCACATCCCCAATAGGGGGTGAGCAAGAGGCAACTGGTCGATGTTTCTTTCATCGACGTTTCTAACTCTCTATCACTCTCAATTCCTCTCTGAAAAAAATCAATAAAATATTTTTTTTAAACAAAGGGTTAGATCATATTGTATTCATATAACATACAAATGGTCAAACTCACTTAGTTCTTTCTATTTAAAAGTGTAATAGCTTTTCCTGACCTTCAAGGTGGTCTCCTGAAACATTTTGTCTCATTCCTTGTCTTCATGTTTACCAGTATTTCTTCAGCTCAGAACCACATATCTTTTGTATGAATGGGGAAAAATACTGCTGGTATGTTCTGAGAAACTACTCTGATCAGGTTTTAGAATATCTTTCCTGTATACATTAGGTCTGAAGAAATGAGGAACTGCTAACTTATATCTTAAATAGCTTGACCTATGATGTTATGTGTAACACAGAGTGCCTAGATTCAGGTTTTTCCAAATCAGGATACAAATAAAATTAAAGGTTTTATGAAGCAAAATCCTTAAAGAATATTCTTTTTAAAATGTCTTCATTTTAGCCCTAGCTGGTTTGGCTCAGTGAATAGAGCATTGGCTCACAGACTGAAGGGTACTGGGTTTGATTCCTCTCAGGGGTAAATACTCTGGTTGCAGGCTCCATCTCCAGCCCCTATATGTTCATGTCACCTAACTATAAACTACTAATTGTGCCCAAAATTGAAATGTAGATATTAGAAAAAAATTATCTTGTTAATCTTGTTCCTAGAAAGTTTGCACAAGTAGTGGAGGAGGTTTAACTTATATTTAATTGCATTACTCTTATAATCAGGGACTTTTAAAAACCTTTACTAAGCACTATAAGTTATATAAATATATATCTTCAGATTTGTAAAGCATGATAACCCAGGTAGAATTCTAACAAAACTAATTGAGGAAAGCAAAGATAAACTACTATTTGGAAATAGCACCTTTGACTATTGGTAGCATTGAACTTTGGTATAGATACTTTAGAAATGATGTTTCAATATGCAAGCCAGGTTAATATAAAATAAATCTGGTAGAAAAGTGAAACTTACCATTTGTTCATTTGACTTAGATTCATTGACTGTCTTCAGAGTATCAGGTGTTCAAAATGTATGGAATATTTTAATGAACGAAATTGGAAATAATTTATTGAAAAAACAAACTATTCATTTTCATTGATTTATTTTCCCTATTGGTTTTTTTTGTATACTCTGACATACAACACTCACACAAAACCAGAGACAATTTATACACCACCAGATACAGACACATCACACACATCATTTCCCACTGAATCAGGTGCCCTTGTTTCATTTTGAGGACATATTTCTAGATTGGCTTCTTATGCATTCATAAGAGATAAGTCCAATATAATTTTTGTTTTTCCACAATGTACAGAAATATTTACTAGGTCAGCTATACTTATTTTACCTCCTTCTAATTGGATTTATTTCCTGTTTGCAGTCTTTCCACAAAGGAAGTAAAATTCTGATAATTGTAGTGTCACAGTATTTCCAGTTTAAGTTTTATGTTGGCTAAGCAGTCTGCATATCTTATATTTTACTTCCAGGTAATTACAAACAGTTATGCTATTACAAACAAAATGCAGCTTACCTCTTAGATCTGTATAAGTACATTGTCCAGTTCTGAGGAAATTCTCTAAAAAAAATCAATTCTAATAAAATATCACTAAATACACTCAGCATTTTTCTTATAAATCGCTGTTGCATTATGACAAGCCATGTTTTCTAACTTTTCACATTACACAGTGCATTGAACTGCACTAATGTGCTTCTTGTGTACGGAAACAGATCCATAAGTGTTGACAAGCAAGTGGCAATAATCTATTTTCTGGGAAGTGTGAAACAATTTGGTACTTAGAACTCATGTTGCAATGAATTTAATGATTTTGTATTTCAGAGGAAAAGGGAAGTGGAGGAAGATAGAAGAGTTCATGGAAATGTTCATGGGAGGAGACTTACTTGATTTGGGGTGGTTAAAAAAATATTCTCCCCACCTTTTCTTTGGGCAGCTGCTTGGCTTTTCAAATCTGCAAATGTGGTTCTATATCTTTGTCATTTTGGGCTCCCTTAATTTTTATTTTTATAAGTGTTATGTTCCTGTACCTGCATCATTGTTAAACATTTAGATTTTTTTGTTTCCTTGAGTACATTTACATTTTATGTTTAAGATTTGAAATTATAGACCATATAAAATTATCACACAATAGTAGCATGCTCAATTTATGAATGACCATTATCTACTTATCAAAATTGTGGTTTTTTAAGTAAAAAAAATTATATTGAGATACTTTCATATCTGGAAGTCAAAGCTTAGTATTTACCCATGTCAAATAGTAATTTTCCCCCATTTTCTGACCATAAATTCTTTAACAATTTTATTTTATTTTATATGTCAATATGTTACACCTTATTACTGTTGGTGCTATTATCATTTGTTTGATTAGTTGTTCATATAGATGCCTACTTATTTATTGGATGCAATTCATATATTTTAAAAAATATTAATTTAAAATTTTTATATTGAAATAATTTGAGACTTATAGAGACTTGATTTATCTGATTATTTTACCATTTTTGTATCAACTTATTTATTCATTATTTATTTGTTTGTTTGTTTTGTTAATCTTCTCCCATGGAACCATGATATCCCTTCATATTTGAAAAAATGCCACACATCGGTGTCAGACCAGCTCCTTCTATGCCTCCTCCCCTCCTACCCTTTCTTCTTCACTTCTCTAGCTGTAGAACTTGCATTACGCCAGATTTCAGGTGGTTCTGAATGATGGTAGTTCTGTATTTTAGTTGTAATTTTTATGTGGTTGTGGAAAGCAGTGAGTACTAATCTTTACTTATGTCCCCATCTTGGTTATCCCTATTTTATCATTGTTAAATTTAGGTCATACATTATTTATTTATTTTAAAAATATATTTTATTGACTTTTTTACAGAGAGGAAGGGAGAGGTATAGAGAGTGAGAAACATCTATGAGCGAGAAACACTCATCAACTGCCTACTGCACACCCCTTACTGGGAATATGCCCGCAACCAAGGTACATGACCTTGACCAGAATCGAACCTGGGACCCTTCAGTCCACAGGCCAATGCTCTATCCACTGAGCCAAACCAGTGAGGGCAGGTTATACATTATTTAACAGGGTACAATGGAAGTGTATTTCCTCATATCGAGGGGTCCATCATGTTTATGTATATTGCTGATTATATTAACCTTGATCATTTGCTTAAGTGGACATCACATCGGCCAGGATGAACATTTACTATTTGTTTCCATTGGAACTTGTTGAAAGTTTTTGGGAGATATTTTGGGACTCTACAAACACTGTTTCTAATTAAATATTTACCCTCTAAATATACTATCCAACATCACTGCGAGGTTTATCTTAACATCTCTCCCCTTTCTGATTTCCTACTCTCTTTTTCTAGCAGTGGATTTCATTTGCTAAAATGCATAATTTTTCTTTCCCCAAGTCTAGAGCATAAAAAGTTTCAGAATTGCTTATGCATACGCTTGTAAGGAAAATTAAATTGGCAAATGAAATACAGTATTTTTGTAAAATTCTTTTTGTATTTAGACCTACAATATTCAGTTGAAAGCTATTTTCCAAATTTACCTAAGCCAGCTCCTGTCTTCTCTATCCCTTTCAGTGTGGTTATGTGGTTCATTTGTAGTACAGCTAGACTCATTTATCATACTCTACATTTCCTAACCCCCTACATCCTAATGCATTTTTAAAAAGTGAACTTTAGTAGATTTCACATTTTGTGGTGGACTGTTTATGCATTTTGAAAAGCGCAAAGAGTTGATTATACACAACCCCATCTCTATAAAACATATAATATTATCCACAAAATTATCTCATGGTATTCCTTTACATTAAACTCATTCTCCCTCTCCCTTTAATCCTGACAAGAACTAATATTTTATCAATCCCTATAGTTTTGCTTTTACTGAGTATCATATAAAGAAATCATGTAATTTTAGTCTTGGGTCAAGGTTTTTTGTTTTTTTGTTTTTTTTAAAATAAAAATGCATTTATTATTCATATTTGCTGTTGCAACAATTGTTAGTTTGCTACATTTTATTGCTGAATAATATTCAATTGCATGCATGTACAGTTGGTATATTCATTCCATTGGTCTTCTCTGGATTTGTGATTTGATGTGTATCATTAATTTTAAGAAATTTTTAGCCATTGTTTTCTTCAAATACTTCTTCCATGCCACTGTCTCTCTGTTTTTAAATTCAAATTACCCATATATTAGATTGAGAATGTCCACTGACTTTCGGAAAATCTTTCCTGGAATTTTTTCATTCACTTTTCTCTTTGAATAATTTCTACTGACCTATCTTCAAGTTTATTGAATCTTTCCTTAACTATGTTTACGGTACAGATGAATACATCCAAAGCATTTTTTCATTTTTAAAAATCTTATTAATATTATATCTAGCATTTCCATTTCATTCTTGCTTATAAATTTTATCTCTTTGGTGGAATTGCCCATTTGAATCTGCATATTATCCACCTTTTCCAATAGAACATGTAACACATTGTTGATAATAGTATTTTATATTCTCTTTCAGACAGTTTCTAAAATATTACCATAATTAAATTAAGTATGGTTGCCCTATCTCTTAGGAGTTGGTCTTTCCTTACCTTTTCATATGTCTTTCGATTTTCTTGATTCCAGATATCCCATTTAGGATAGTAGAAATAAATTTAGATGCATTTATGCCCGATAATGGCATAGCTTTACCTTTGAAGAGGCTTCAATGTGGGTGTTTGAGGTAATTTAGGTAGAAATTAGTCTAGGTCTGAGGTTTGTGGTTGCTGTGGTTACCATCATTATGCCCTGGGTTCAATGTCTGTGTTTTTGTTGTTTTGTTTTTGTTTTTTGCTTTTTAAAATGAATCATTATTTGTAAGTTTTCTTATTCGTAAAAGTGAAAAAATGCAATTGTTTTCATTGGCAAGAATGTGGTTGATGATTCACAGAATTATTTTCTTTCTTCTTAACAAATTTTGGTAAAGAACTGGTGTTCTAGAAATGGAAAAGAATGCTTATTGGCATGAATAAAAATACTGGAAACATGGCTTCAAGCTTAAGTTTTAGTAAACATATTGATTTAAATAAGGAAGAACAAACTGAAAGCATTCCTTCCATGGTAGATGTTTAGTTATTTATTTGTTGTAAATACATTTTAAAATTCTTCATAAAATAGACTTTAAAAAGAATAATCATTACAGAATAAATAAAATGGGTAATACATATTATAGGTTATATTAACACAAATTATTATTAAATCATGGCTACATAATCTGTATATATATTTTTACTGTGCTCAAATTGCACATAAGATATCTCAAATAGTATCAAATGGGACTACATCAAATTTTAACACTTTGTGCACCAAAGGCAACATTAAAAAGAATAAAAAGGCAACCCAAGAATGGGAGAACACATTTTAAATAGTTACATGTTTAATAAGAGACTTATTTTTAAAATATATTTTATTTATTATATACCCAGAATATATAAATAATACCTATAAATCACCAGAAAAAATAATAACCTCATTTTGAAAAGGACAAAGAACTTGAGTATGCATATTGCTAGGGAAGATATACAAATAGCTAACAAGTTTATGAATACATGCTTAATACCATTAATCATTAGAGAATTGTAAATCAAAATCACAATGATATATCACCTCATACCCTTTAGGATGAACACTATAAAAGAAAAAAAAAGTGCTGGCCAGGATGTGGAGAAATTGGAAAGGGAGTGCATTACTAATCAGAATGTAAAATGGTCAACTGTTACAGAAAATGATGTTTTACAAGAAATTAAAAGATCCAGCAATTTTATTTCTGTATATATAATTACAATAATTGAAAGCAGATTCTTAAAGATATTTATATACCCATACAGACTATTAGGAAGTCTAGTTAACTCCACCACTAAAATAAACCTTAGACCAACACATTTCTCATCACCTTCACTCCTACTAACATGATAATGTCTATATCATTTATGGCATCTGCCCCAGGCTCCATTTCACTCAGTTGCCTGAGGTATGTATGTATGTATATATGTATGTATGTATGTATGTATTTTGGGGGGTGTGAAGATGGCTGTAAGTAACAACTAAAAAACTTCACATTAGTGTGTGTTAAAACATCTACTCTTATTTATCTTATGTGATACATACTCTTATGGTATGCATCACATAAGACTAAGGGAAGACATATACATTTTTTTGATGAACTTAGTTGCTAAAATCCTCAACAAAATATTAGAAAATTGGATCTAGCAATACATTCAAAAAATCATACAACATGACCAAGTGGGATTTAGCCTGGGGATAGAAAGTTGGTACAATATCCACTAATCCATAAATGTGATATACCACATAAACAAACTGATGGATGAAAATTATATGATCATTGATGCAAAAACACATTTTATAAAATCCAGCAATGATATTCAATAAAATCTCTCAGCAAAGTGAAAATAGTGGTAACATACCTCACTATATTAAAGGTAATATATGACAAATATATAATCAATGTCATACTCAATGGGCAAACACTAAAATCATTCCCCTTAAAGTCAGGAACAACACAGGATGTTCACTTTCACCAATGTTACTCAGCATAGTATTGAAAGTCCTAGCCACAGCAATAAAGAAGAAGAGGGAATGAAAACCATCAAAATTGGAAAGGAAGAAGTAAAACTGTCATTATTTGTAGATGACATGATAGTGTATATAGAGAACCATAAATATTCTACCCAAAAAATTCTAGAACAGATAAATGAATTCAATAAAGTAACAGGAAACAGAATAAGTACACAAAATTCAATTGATTAGTATACACCAATAATGAACTATTAGAAAGAGAACTTAAGAAAACAATCTAATTTTCAACTGCATCAAAAAATAAAATACCTTGGGCCCTGACTGGGTGGTTCAGTTTATTGGAGTGTTATCCCATAAACAAAATATTGTGGCTTTGACTCCCAGTCTGGGCACATATGTGAGCCAACTGAATGATGTTTCTCTCTCACATTGATATTTCTCACTCTCTCTAAATATTAATAAACACATAGCCAGAGGTGAGGATTAAATAAAATAAAATACATTGGGAAAAGCTTAAAGAAGTATTTACACAGACAAATATAAGACATTGAACAAAGAAATTGAAGATGATACAAATACTGGCCATCTTTGTTGGCTAATTTGCATACTTGTTCCTGATTGGCTGGTGGGTGTGGTTTGTGGGCATAGAAGAGGTATGATCGATTTACATGTTTCTCTTTTATTAGTGTAGATTACTCTCTTTCTAATTCTGGATCAAGACACAATTAATATTCCAGTACAGAATCTTAGCTAAGTGAAAATATGAGAACTGGGTGGAGAAATTTGAGCCAGTCTCTTTTTTATTTGTTTGTTAATTTATTTTTGTCCTAGTACATCTCTCATATATTAGTCCCAGATAGTCTGCTGTTAAAGTATTTGGCACATTCTCAAATATGTCTACATCCTTTTTAAGGAGATCATTTGTCATGCTGATATTTCAAATACATTTTTAATAAAACAATGCTTATTTTATGCACTCTATAACAAATAAGAAAGCATTTTATCTTGTAAGACTAACCTACCAAACAACCACTTAAAAATATTATATTGATTTTTTTCTAATCAGTTTTTTCTAATATTCTTCTTAGAGCTATGAAGAAAGTCACTGCACAGGGATAGAGAAATGTAGGCATAGAGTTTTTCATATGGCAAAAGATAACAATACAAACAAATAATATAATAATGAATAAATAAGATTTCAAAACTATAAACTTATTTTTGCCCACCCATGTATTATTTGTTTATACTGCTTTAGTTTAATGTCAAAACAACTAAGATTTTCTGTTTTGTTTGTTTTATATATTAGAGATGGAAAAATTAACTTTTTAACATTTTAATTCTATGCACCAAAATGATAATGTGAGATTTAAAGAGAAACTTGCAAACCAATCTCTTAAATTATCTTTTGCAATCTCAGTTATACTCCTGAAGGAATAGGTAATTGCAAAGTTGTGTATCAATCTTATTTCTCATACTTACGAAGGTGAATGGTTAAAAGAAGCATCTTGCAGATAATAGTACTTGACATTGAAATTTTTTTAAATAATCATTTTAAAATTATAAATATAAACTACTGTAAAATTGTTTAAATTTTTGTGAAATTAATAACTATTCTTATTTTTATTCATTTCTAAATTGTGAAGGGTTACACATGAACACATTTTTCTGTTAGTCACATCTTTCCCTGCAGTTCAACTATAGACACACAACTAAGGACAGTGTTGATTACAGAAGGTTGAACAGATGGCCATTTTCAATTTTATTTTTTCAGAAAATGAAAGAGCTTTCTTTGTTGCTAACCTCTGAAGTTGACTCAAGAAGATGCTTACCATGTCAGACAAAAAGCAAAAAAAATGAAATAACATATTAACTACTCAAGAAGCTTTGTATTTTCTGATAGAAAATTTCTCCAATTGCTTGAATCAAAAGAAAAATTAAACCAACTTTATATAAATTTTCAGAAACCTGCCTTTGGCTCAGAAAAATATTTATTTTTCCCATATGGCACTTACGGGAAAAAAAATACACAAATAGAAAAAAAAAAATAAAGACATTTGGAAAAGGGTAGACAAAAATGATGCCTAGAATATGAAATATTAGTTTTAGTTTTTTTTTCAACATGTAATAATTTATGGGAAATATACATCTATCCTAAAGAATATATGATTTATATTTGGTGAAATCAAGGTTTTATAATGTTGGGAAAGAGTATTAAGCATGCAGTCTTTTGAAGCTCACTCAGTTGCATAAGAATAGGCCTTGGGCCTAACACTTTTTAAAGGAGAGACAAAGAACCCACACTGACTGTATTAATTTGAATGGGAATTTCTTTCTCCATTTTGGGTTCAATGAATGCTCTTTGACTGTGTTTGGAGCATGTGCATCGAATGGTACCTGGCCAATCCCACAGTTATATCTGTCTTTGGGTGGAGAAGACAGGGTCATTCTATTTAAACACAAGAGTTATGCATAGATAAATTGCCTTTGTGGCTTACAGGAAAAGAGCCACTGGCTCTGGGGGTTTAACACCTATTATTGAAGCCGAGCTCACTCTAGCTCTTCTTTACATGAGCAAAGCTTTAATTATCCTTGATGAATTTGATATTAAAACATAATGGATAGAAGTGTTTAGAGTCTTTCCCTGGAATTGGTGCTATGCTCAACTTGTAAATCTTATTCTCATTATTTTTTTTTAAATATTTCTATTGAACTCAGAGAGAGAGAGGGGAGTAGAAACATCAATGATGAGAGAGAAACATTGATAATCTGCCTCCTACATGTCCCTTGCTGGGGATTGAGCCTACAACCCAGGAATGTTCCCTGACCGGTAATGGAACCATGACCTGCTGGTTCATAGGTTGATCCTCAACCATTGAACCACACTAGCTAGGCATTACTTTTCTTTTTTAAAGTTTGTTTAATTAGCACTTTCTTTTAAATCAGAGTTTAACATGCACAGATTTTATATGTAGAATTTAATTCCATTCCTTTGAAAATTGGTTAGTATTGCTTATGATAGATAAAATATAATGAATTCAAACATGATATTTGGGGTGAGAACACATTTATCAACAAATTACATAGGGTACTCTGAGTAGAAGCATATAACAGGATGAATGTAAGTGATACTCCAAAATAATAGTGTGGCAAGGTATGAACACTACTATTATGTAGAAATAAATAATTGGTTAGTTAAGATCCAAGTGTAATGAAAAGAACTGAGAAAACTGTTAGGCTCTGCATTTGTGCAATGGCCGGGTGAAGAGATAATGGGATATGGTGTTTAATGACCATGGTTGCTTGGTTGGGGTTCAAGTTCAAACCCTGACTTCCCCCCTTAATAGTTGTAATGGTCTGAGTCAGCTATTAAGTTATTAGTGTATACCTTGTGGGATTTTCCTAGGATTAAAGGGAGAAATGCACATCTAAGGTATTTGCCTGCTATTTTTGCTTCACAATGAGAGCTCAGTGTTTGAAGTGGCTATAATATGCTGTTTCCCTCAATAAAATTCTTCAATTTAAAAATAGAGTAATTTTTTATCCAAAAATATAAGCAGGGGAGAATAAAGGTTGTGAGAGCTTAGGTGACTTGAAGATCATTCCTTCCTTGTGTGTTTATTACGCTAAATAAGTGGACAACATATCTAAGGTAATTGGTCTATTTTTTCAACAGCTAAATGGAGGTCTAATTTTGTTGTTGTATAAACACAAGCACGGGAGAAACATTTATAGTATGGGTTGAGATTTTCAGCAATCAGTTTAAAGGCATATTAAATGTTCAAGAAAAAAAAACCAGTTAGTATTACTCTTTTTTTTTTTTCCCACAGAGAGGAAGGGAGAGGGATAGAGAGCTAGAAACATCGATGAGAGAGAAACATCGACCAGCTGCCTCCTGCATATCCCTCACCGGGGATGTGACCGCAACCAATGCACATGCCCTTGACCAGAATCGAACCTGAGACCCTTCAGTTCGCAGACTGACACTCTACCACTGAGCCAAACCGGTTTCGGCAGTTAGTATTATTCTTATTACCATGCTGGAGGTGCCAGATAGCTGTCATCTGTACAGCTGTTCTACTATATGTTTCTCCCTAGCACCAGAGCAGGAAGACTGTAAACTACATTTCTCAGATCCCAAGTCCTATATTCTTTCCATAGGAATTACTTGTGGTAGAAGGAAGAAAGAGGCTATGGAAGCCATTTTCAGGATGAAAAGTACTGCACTTAAATGGCCTTACAAGTAGCAATAGCAACCACAGTGGCCAGCTCAGGCAGTTTTTACTCATTGAATATATCTTTCCCCTTTCATTTGTCAGTCCTTCGATCGAGATTCCTCCAAGGATGTTTTACATTCACAGTATTAAATTCCTTTTCCTCTAAAAGGCTTGTTTTTCTCTAAGACACTACTTAGTAGACAACACATTTACAGATGATAACCATAAGTAATAACAGATATGAAATCCAAGAACCTTAGATATAATCTGACATTCAAATAAGAACCTCATAACTGTTACTTGAATCACTGAATCACCACCATTCATTATCAGATTTTTATCTGATATAATTGCTAGACTTTAGCACTAAAAATTATTTATGGTAGTTGTAAACTTATAGTGATAGCGTAGCTAACAATATGTCAGAATCACATTAAAATTATTTCGAAGTTCATTGCTGGTTAAAATTTTCTTTATTTTTCCAGTCAGAAGTGTTTTATTAAAAACAAAACAAAAATAGCCCAAACCAGTTTGGCTTAGTGGATAGAGTGTCAGCCTATGGACTGAAAGATCATGAGTTCGATTCCAGTCAAAGGCATGTACCTTGGTTGCAGGCACATCTTTAGTAGAGGATGTGCAAGAGGCAGCTGGTCAATGACTCTCTCTCATCGATGTTTCTAACTCTCTATTCCTCTCTCTTTCTCTCTGTAAAAAATCAATAAAAGATATTTTAAAAAATAAATAAAAATAAAATTTCCATTTTTAAATAACTCATTAGGCCTTTGCAATGATTAAAATATAAGGGAACCAAGGTTAATAAATATGAAACTATCTGATTTGAGTGAATTTCATTAGTTCAAGTGGTTCTCTTCATGCAATACATATATTATTAAAGCTGATAGAAGCAAAGTTTACTCATTACATTAAATATTTTGTAACATAGATTCTGATACTTCAGATATTTAAAATTGCTATCACATTTTATATCATTAAGTATTCTCATTTTCATAAAAACACACTAGAAGGTATTTCCATTAGCTAGATATGCATAAAATATTCCTCATTTATTTAATATTCAAATTAATATTTTTGTACATTTATACAAAAATTACATATATATATATGTAAATTGACATACACATACAAATGCATAGAAAGAGTATGTTTTATTATACCAGTTTTGTCTATTTTAATTATTTTATTTTATTCATGTATTTATTTTTAATTGAATTTTTGGGGTCTCTGGTTCACAAAACCCTACAAGTTTCAAGTGTACAACTCAACATAACATTATTTGCACACTGCATTGTGTGCCCATTGACCAAAACAAAGTCTCTTTCCATCTTCCTTTTCCCACCTCCAACTACTCCCACCCTTCTCTTCCTCTATTACCTCACTGTGTCTATGTCTATGATAACACGTAATATACATGTATATTTGTGTTTAATCTCTTCACCTTATTTCATCCAGTTCCCCACATACCCATGTATCTGCTTCCATTTTGTTAATCAGTTGGTATCGGTCATCAGAGTCCACATATAAGTGAGATCATATAGTATCTGTCGTTCTCTGACTGGCTTACTTTACTTCCCATAATAATCTCCAGGTCCATCCATGTTGTCTCAAAAAGGTGAGATATCCTCTTTATACAGTTGACTAGTATTCCATTGTGCCTTACAGGACACTTACTACATAAGACTATTCTACTAAAACTGGTAAATGTACAATGCTACCTAATACATAGGAAGAAACACAGGGAGGAATGTAAAATGTGAGCCAAAGAAATGTCTCAATGAGAGAACAGAACACAACTCCAGAAAAAAAAATGAAGACAAACTATCTACCAGATACTGAATTTACAACACTGGATGCTCATTGAACTTAAGAGGAAGAGAAAGTCAATAAAAAGATAGAAAACATAAGAAAGAACCAGTCATAAATGAAGAATATAATAACTGAAGTGAAGGATAATATTTGAATATTAACACAGAATACTTTTGAACCACACACACAAAAATTAAGACTATGGTGCCTTTTGAAAAGTAATCATAATAGTAAAATTTTTATAAATTGACAAAATCATTGTTCATATCAAGTCTGTTGCAATGAATTGTTTTTTATCCAACAAATATGCTAATAAACATAATTTTCTGGTGTCAGGAAGAGTATGAGTAGGTTTAATGTCAATTATTTTAAATATAGAAATTTGAAAAAATAATCCCATCTATAGAAAACATAATAGAAATGCCCACATTCAACAAGGAATAGCAGTGAGTCTTTTTTTTTTTTAATGTTGTATAGTACATAATGGACAAAACTAGTTACATTACTTCTACTTTCTCAGCATCTCATTTATTCAGTAAATAAACTGGTAATTAGGAACATAATTGTTTATTTGGTTTGATAATATAGGCTATGTCCACTTAATATAGTGCTCTATCCCAGACAGAACTTTCAGTAAAACACCTGGGAAATGTGCATCCTCTTAACAAAAGAATCCATAAATAACATACAATAGGCAATTGTATGCAGACTGATTATCACAGTTTGATTCAGTGGCTATATATGATTTTAATGGTTTTGCTGCCAGATGTGCTCACAACAGCCATAATGGACTCTGCTTCACTGAATGCCCAAGACGGTTTAATTCTGGAAATGTAATAGAGTACATTTAAAAAGGCAGAACAAAATAGAACAATAGTAGTCATTCAGCAAATTGAAGATATTGTGCAAGCAGGGCCCTGGTGGCCTTGTGCCTCCCATGCTTAGCACAGCACTTTTCACATTCCAGTTAAATGCATGTTAAAAAAAACAACACATATGCCAAAACCAGTTTGGCTCAGTGGCTAGAGCGTCATCGGCCTGTGGACTGGAAGGTCCCGGGTTCAATTCTGGTCAAGGGCATGTACCTTGGTGGAGGGCACATCCCCAGTGGGAGGTGTGCAGGAGGCAGCTAGTCGATGTTTGTCTCTCATTATGTTTCTAGCTCTCTATTCCTCTCCCTTCCTCTCTGTAAAAAAAAAATCAATAAAATATATTTTAAAAAACACATAAATTTTAATTTAGGTAAATAATTTAATGTAATATTTTATCATATTTTTATTATGAAGACTGTGTCCATGAGGCAGCTCTGTCCATGGAGCATGCCCACAGATTTTCTCACCCTCTTCCCCCAGGTGCATTTCCTCTCTCTCCTAACCTTCAAAGGCCCTTCTTTCCCCGGTGTAGCTTGTCTCCTGACACCATTTTTTCTATGAGTCACTTATACCTCTGTGACTTCCTAAACAAACTTTCTTGTGTAGTTTGAAACACAACAACAAACAACAACAACAACAACAAAAAGACTATATCCTTTAAAGGGTTTTAGAGACAGGAGGAGCAGTTAGGTTAGGGAAAAGAAGGGTCCATGGGAGAGGGATGCATACCTGATAGGTAGCAACTGCTCCAAGTCTCCAGATTGTTTACAAGAATGTTGCAAGATAATGGGAAGAAGTAGGGCCACTGGATGAGCTTTGGAACTGACACTACACAGGGAATAGGGGGAAAGTGGCCAATTAGGGAAGCCTGGGAACATAAAATAAGGAAGGATCTAATTGGAGAGTAGGATGAACAGACAAAGAAGCTGCCAGCATTTATACTCATAGAAAAGAGACTCACTGGACTGTTGTTTTCCTGTTTCAGAGAGAGAGAGAGAGAGAGAGAGAGAGAGAGAGAGAGAGAGAGAGAGAGAGAGAGAGAGAGAGAGGAATTTTTCCCATTTTGGGGACCCTTCCTCAGAGTGCTCCCCTGGGAGGACCCCTCCCCATGGGGAGTTTGTATACACATACAAAGAACTTCCACACTTTTGCTTAAAATCTTTTAGTTTGCAAATTTATAATTCAAACTTTGTGAGACAAGAACCTGCAAGGAGTATCATCGTGAAATACCAAATGTCTATGTTTTTTATTTGTTTAGGATGTTGTAAATCATTTTCTTATACATTAATTTGATTTGACCTGATAACATGAATTATAGGTCTTATTGTTTGCATTTAATTTCAAGGATTTGGAATAATTTAGCAAGCATCTTATAGAGGATGGAAATCATGATAATGCCTTATAAGTAAAGATTTAATGATTATTATTTTTCTATTATTCTATAGCTAAGTTTTTATCTCAATGTATTAACTAAGCAAAAAATGAAAATTAGTAACCCATTTTAAAAGTCATATTGTGTACATTCATTAAATAAAATTATCTTTATTGAGACATCTATTTTTAAGTTCACGCATTGAGTAGACAAATATATTATGTATTTGAAATAAATTTTATCTCTCTTCAGACAATCCAGTAGAAAACATTAGTATATTACATGTATTATATATAATACATAAATATTTTCCCCATGAAACCTAGTCATCAAAATCTCCAAAATATATAGAGAAAAAATGTACTTATACAAGTTCTAAAACAATGTGTAAATTCCAATTAATAAGAGAAATTTCAACTGAATTGGATGATGTTGTAGATTATATGCAAAAATGATCCTATGTGTGCTGCGTTGCAATGTGATTTGGCTGCCCCTCTCTCTCATTAATGGTAGAGATTGTTTCCTCATTCATGTATTCTGGATTGGCCTTATGACTTGTCTTGGTAAATGGAATGTGGAAGAAGTAAGGTTTACTAAGTTCAAAACCACGGCTTCAAACAATTTTTTGGCTTCCAATTTGCCCTCTTGGAACACAATCCTAATGTGACCATTTAAAGAAGCACAGTCTAGTCCCTGAAGGATTTGAAGTTCATGGAGAACTGAGGTTTGCAAGCCAACAGACAGTGGCTTTTCCAGGCATGTGAGTGAGACCATCTTGTGTCATCAAGTTCAAGCCTCCAAACACCATGTAGATGCATAGTCATGAGTAATCTGAGAGATGATTAGCAGACATAGTGCCCAGCTAACCCAAGCTCAAATTTCGAATGACCAGCAACTAGTTTTAACATATAAAGTTTGAGGACAATTGGTTATACCAATAGATAACTAATACGGAGGGTTTTTTGAGGAAGAAATGTCTTCTAAATTTGGCAATACTTGACAAAGTAGTGTGGAAAGTTACTAAGGACAGAGGGGAGACCAGAGATCTCAAAGATACTGTGGATTGTACGTTGGAAGCTGTAAGCATTTTATTAATTCTGGAGCACAACCAGGTGTGTGAAAAAACATGGCCCTGGAGTTTTGCAGAGACTTTATATGCTTGGCAACATTTTGGATTTTATAAAGAAGCGAATAAGCACAATTGAAATATATTAAAGCATGGGTATAATATTGTTTTACTGTTTAATTGAACACTCTGGTAACTAAGCTTGCATTCATTAAGAAAGAATATTGGCTAGGGGGACAAATCATTCAGTGCTTTTCAAGGGGTTATAGGAAACTAAAATAGGGGTTAATAATAATAAGCTGTTGAAGGAGAAGAGAAATTTAAAATTCAACCAAGGAGTAGTTCAGTTGGTATGAAAGACACTTCATATGTGAGAAATAATTATAACTATGAACTGCATAAAATTGTACTTATTCTCATTTCAAAAGAAAATATTAAATAAAAGACCAGAGGCCATATCACATATCTTCCAGAAAATAAAGTAATAAATTAAAATAAGATAAATAAAAGCATACAATAAGTTTAATTTGTTAATGTTTTGAAATACAGATAACTCAGTGAAAAAGGAAATGTGATATCATATCAAAACTAATAATCTGAAAGTCTTAATTTCCTGTTTAAACAGGTGGTAGACTTTGTCATTTAATGAAGAACAATGTTACCACATAAGGAAAAATATATAAAAATCACCAGGAGCAAAAGCAAGGAGATATTGAATTTTTCCTATTAAATAGACAGAGCTCTGTGCAATTTTTCTTTGTAAATAAAGAGCTGGAAATAGAGCATCAAATATGACCATCCTGATCTACACACAAATGTAAAATAAAGGATGTTGAGATACACTGGAAGGGATTAAAAATTGCAGTACATTATAAATAAATGTAACAACCTGGAGTCTGTGGTGTTTGTCAGACATATTTGTAACATCTGACATTAAATATGTGTTATCACTACCCAAAAAGGGGAAAATGGCATACTTTTCAGTAAATATTCTAAAATGCATTGTCCTTCCTGTTTTCATGCACACAATCAAGTAAAATCAAGGAATAGACATAATTATTCTCCATAAGTGGGTTTTCATTTTGTGTTGTCAGAATATTGTCAGTTTCTGAGGATAGCTGACATCTCTTGTATGGATATTAACATGAATCTCTGAACAAACATCTATTTCTTGATGTGGTCTGACACATTTAAACAAGTAGAAACTAATTATGAATAAAATCATCTTATTCATAACAAAAAATATAAAACGTATTATCTCTTAGTGATGGATTTTACCATAGTATTTCGTTTCAAACCTAAATAAGATTTTAGGATGAGTTTTCTTTATTGATTTTTAGAGAGAGAAAAAGGGAGGATAGAGAAATAGAAACATTGATGAGAGAAAAACATCATTGATTGGCTGCCTCATTCATGCCCCCTACTGGGGATCAAGCTTGCTACCCAGGCATGTGCCCATAGCAGGAACTGAACCAGTGACCTCTTGGCTAACCCACTGAACCACATTGGCACCTGAGATTTTTTGTTTGTTTTTTTGATTAAACTAGATGCCTGATGCATGAAGATTTGTGCAAGAATGGGCTTTTGTTTCCCAGGCTGCCAGCACTACCTTCGCTCTGGCCCAGATCCACCTTTCTGCCTTCCCATGCTGCCCAGAGGCCTAGAGCAGCTGAGATGGTGTGAAACTCCTGTGTCATCGTGGCGGCAAAGCAAGCACCCCCCCCCCACCCACTCAGCACCTGCATACACAAATTAACTCATCATCTTTGTTGGGTTAATTTGCATACTCACTCCTAATTGGCTGGTGGGCGTCAAGAAGGTACAGTCAATTCACATATTTCTCTTTTATTAATGTAGCTAATAAATCAGTTTTCTCTTATCCTGATTTCTCAGGTTGGCTATAAGAGACTTGCAGAAATGATTTATACAAGTGAGAATTTATTTTATAAAAGGTGTAGATAATGGAAAATTCTTCCAAAATACACCCCCCCAAAATAAAAACACACACAAACAAAAATCATGGATATAACTTATATGTATTTCTTCTAGTTCAAACACTTTAATTCAGAATCCCTGAAAATATGAATAAAAAATAAACTCTTTCTTACTTGATGATGAAGTGTCCTTCAATATTGAACTAAGTTTTAGAATATCTGCATTATCTTCTTGATTCCAACTTGGTAAGACATTGAGCAGCTAACTTAATCATTTTAATTGTGAGCTTCCTTTGATATAAACATTATTGAGACTACCTATATGATGTGCTTTCTGGGGGAAAAAAGAAATGCAGACTTCCCTAAAGAACAATCCCATGCTGATGCAGCCTCAGGGATTAAAAACTAAGTTATGGATTCAATGCTATTTGTGAGAGGGCACCACCTGAATGCATTATCATCCAACAAAACATTTCTTTTAATACTTGCTCAGTTTATTCAGTCATACTTATGAATATTAAGATTAACCCCTGGCAAAATCTCCTGAGTTTAGTATATAAAGAGATTCATGGAATGATACACTGATGGTAGATCCAAATTGAATTGCTGGAGTTAGGATAGGAGTGTGTGTGCATAAAAAGAAAGAAAAAATTGCTGCAAAGAAACTCAGTTCTACATAATTAGGTTTTCATAACTTAAAGATAGGATGCTTGAGCTCTATCTCTTTGTTCATTGTTTTTCTTAATGTCTGCCCCAAGATCTGTTGTCTCCATCTGTCTTTTCCTCTCTGCATACATACACACACACACACACACACACACACACACACACATTACTATTTTAAGTAGGAAGAACTTAGAAAAAGACACAAAATATAAGTAAAAATTAATCAAAAATAAAAATACTTTTTTGAGGTATATGTCAGAAGATGAAAAAAATTATCCTTAAACTCACTCCAATCCTATTTGTAGATATAATGATTAATCAAGTTGTAATGAATATTGCTCAATAAATATCCCTTAAAATATAAATATTCTAAAATTACCCTTAACCAGCTGGTGTTACTCAGTGGTTGAGCAGTGATCCATGAACCAAGAGGTCGCAGCTCAATTCCTAGTCAAGAAACATGCCTAGGTTGCAGGCTTGATCCCAGGAGAGGGCAAGCAGGAGGCAGCTGATCAGTGATTCTCTCTCATCTCATGTTTTCATCCTTTTCTCCTTCCCCTTTCCTCTCTCTAAAATTAATGAAAAAACAAATTTTAAAATACCCTTAATGTTATTAATGTTGTTTTTATACTCTTAAACTTATTCCTTTAATAGTCTCTTCATGTGGAAATAAGATTTACTTCATGAAGATAAGATAATGAAGGTGCATTTGAGATGAAATAAGTATATTGACTGACACCTCCCATGACATTCCTCATTAATATTATTGTTAAACTAGAGATTTGTCATTATTTTCTTTGCTCTTTAGGAGACATAACATGGATTTATTTTAAACAGAGTTGTCAGCACAATGTATTTATTTCTCCTAATGACATACAAGATATTTATACCTGGATCAAGTTGTACCATCAGTGAGCTGAATAGTTGAATAACGTTATTTGCGCTTTTATAAAATCTATCATATGATTTGCTCAATTGTTTTTATACAAATGAATCATTAAGGCCTGCTTCATTTCAAATATATCCTGGAATGAGCTAGCTGTAAGAACTAAGGGCAAAAAAAAATATTTTCATTACATTCTCATTAGTTGACAGAAATTGTATGAATTTTATGGGCTTACCTTTTCTGTAGTTTTCTCTCCCTGCCCCTTCAACAAGTTGTTGTTCTTAATTCATTTTTAATCTGTTGCATTACATACAACCTGCTGCATTATGTATATACTTATTTACTAATGAGCTATTTATAAAAGATAAATATCTGTAACTGTATTTATAAATAATTTTAAACAAGTAATAATAAAATATAAAAAATAGTGTTATCATATCATATATATTAGTGTATAATTTTCATTTAGAATATCATAAGGAAATTTCAGTTATGATATAATTTCGATATATATAACTTTAAAAAAATACATTTTATTGATTTTTGACAGAAAGCAAGGGAGAGGGATAGAGTTAGAAACATCTATTAGCTGCCTCCTGCACACTCCGGACTTGGAATGTGCCCACAACCAAGGTATATGCCCTTGACCAGAATCTAACCTGGGACCTACAGTCTGCAAGCTGACACTCTATTCACTGAGCCAAACTAGTTAGGGTGGATATATGTAACTTTTGATATCTGAATCTACCATCAAATCTGAACCACAGTTAATTGTTTCTAACCAGTAAAAACATCTTTCAGACTTCATACCATTCACTTTTCAGACCATCTGTTGGTAGCAAGCAAAAAGTTTATTTCCATTGGCAGATACTGCTTGTGGCCTCTCTGGTCAGCAGTATTTATTCTGAATCTCATCAGTATTTCCCAGAATCCTCATCAACTCCTGTCTTCTACCAGTGAGGCTTCTAATAGCTGCTATAGATTTAATGTATATTTCACAGGTATAATTCAAAGAATTATAAACTTTTTGGGCGGCACAAAAGAAAATATTATGCAAGAGTTTCCATAAAAATGTTACATTGAATGCCATCACTCTGTGTGTGTGTTGTGGGGGGGGGGAGAGCACTCAAATTTTCATAATATAGAAAAGTCA
Organism: Vespertilio murinus; assembly: GCA_963924515.1. NCBI lineage: Eukaryota > Metazoa > Chordata > Mammalia > Chiroptera > Vespertilionidae > Vespertilio > Vespertilio murinus. The sequence goes on from OZ004707.1 coordinate 44,956,705, forward strand.
GCTTTTATCAGCAGGCAAATACTCCCTATCCCTGCAGGATGAGCTTTCTGAGGTACTGTTTGATTGGCATAATTGCATGGGGAAAAGTCTTCCCTTGGGTCATCCTATCTAATAAAATAATAATATGCAAATTAACCATCACTCCAACACACAAGATAGCTGCCCCCATGTGGTCAAAGATGGCTGGCCCCATGTGGACACAAAATGGCCACCACAAGATGGCCAGCAGAGGAGGGCAGTTGGGAGGGACCAGGCCTGCAGGAGAGGGCAGTTGGGGGTGACCAGGCCAGCAAAGGAGGGAAGTTGGGGTTGATAGGGCCTGCAGGGAAGGGCATTTTTTTCGGGGGGGGGGTAACTAGATCTCCAAGGGAGGGCAATTATGGGCAATCAGGCTGGCAGAGGAGCAGTAAGGCATCAATCAGGCTGCCAGGGTAGTGGTTTGGGGGTGATCAGGCTGGCAGATGAAAGAGGTTAGGGGCAATCAGGAAGGCAGGCAGTCAAGCAGTTGGAAGCCAGCTGTCCTGGATTGTGAGAGAGATGATGTCTGACTGATCATTTAAGCCCTATCCTACCAGGACCCAGATTCAAGAGGGTGCAGGCTTGGCTGAGGAACACACACCCCCGTGCACTAATTTTGTGCTCAAAATACATAACCATATAGTATTTTTAAAAAATTGATGAGGTGCTCTAGCCAATTTAATGGCTCAGTAGATAGAGCATCTGCCTAGGGACCAAAGGGTCCTGGGTTCAATTTTGATCAACGGCACATACCAGGATTGCAGGCTTTTCCCTGGCCCAGGCCTTGGTCACGGCATGTGTAGGAGGCAACCAAACAATGTGTCTCTCTCACATCGATGTTTCTCTCTGTATTTCCCTCTCCATCCCACTCTCTCTAAAAATCAAGGGGAAAATATCCTCATATGAGGATTTAAAAAAAAATTGATGAGACTTATTACACAAGGAAAATAGTGTTCCCACTTACTTGTATTTTAATACCATTTATTTTCTGTCAGTTGCAATTAATAGATCATATTTCTTAAGTCTTATGCTCAATTTACAAATCTCATTCTATTTATCAATGAAATAAGTTATTGTGGTAAAATTAAATACATTTAAATCTTCACATTTAAATGTTCATTGGCTTATGTTCGATTAACTTATAAATTTGACAGATTAAGCTTTTATAACCACCTAACACCATTTATAAACTTAATTAAATTTTCATGACACTTTAGAGTACAGTTACCAATTTCATATATCAATTATTGCAAGCACTTCAAAACACTTAATAAGTGAGACTTTAAGAGCCAATATGAAAATTTGCCAAATTCCACACCCCTGCCAAGCAGACCCCTATTGTGCCGCAAAGTTAAGAATTCTAAGCTTAAAATCTTGAGTAGGGATGAGACAGAGTGGAGCCCAAAAGAACATAGCACGTGAGTGAGGATGAATTATTTTCCATGGCACCATCGCTTATGTTGAGGATAATTGTATGTTTCTCACTACAATTCCTAAGTATAATAAAGATGAAGGCAAATAGGAATATATTTACACACACACAAATGATAGGCTCTTGCCATTAATTAACAAATCTCTAATTACTTTGATGTTATTCTATTTCTCTAGGATAAAAATGCCAGTGTTCTGAAGAAAGCCTCCAGAAATGACCTTGAGAATTTAGTGGCCAATATCTTTTTCTGAAATCTTTGTACCAATATTAATTATAAATTAATATAATTCTGTAGTTTCTGCATTTCTTGTTCTATCAACTTATTTCATCAGGGTTCTGTTACCTATATAAACGTCACTGAAAAAATTAATAATATTTCATGTGAACAGATGACATATGTAGAAGGCATAATCATTGTATTTGCAACATAAAATAATTGATTTGTAATACTGGAGTAATAATCCACCGACATCTCTGTGTGTGTGTGTCTCTCTCTCTGTCTCTCTCTCTCTCTCACTTTCCATGTTTATATATAGTACAATTTGATATGTTTTAGAATTTTTACCTTTAGAATATCTGCTTTTTGTAAGATTGAATTATTTTATTATTAACTAGAGACCCAGTGCACAAATTCATGCATGGATGGGGTTCCTCAGCCTGGGTGGTGATCGGGACCTGTTGGGGGGAGAACCAGCCAGCACTGTGGAGGGTCTGTGGGAGGTTGGCCTGCTGGGGGGAGGGGCCACAGGAAATTGGTACACCCGGCCCCGATTGGATTGGGGAAGATTGGGGAGCCAGCTGGGGGGTGGGGCCATAGGAGGTTGGCTGTGGGAGTTCACTGACCACCAGGGAGCAGCTCCTGCATTGAGTGTCTGCCCCCTGGTGGTCAGTGCACATCATAGTGACTGGTTGATCCATCATTCCAGTCGTTTTGCTGTAAAGGTCATTAGCCTTTTATATACAGTATATAGATAACAACAGTATAGGATTGCTACACATGTCTTTAAATATTCACATTGCTTGGCATAAAGTATTTATATATAAAAAAGCCTAAGTGGCCAGTTGCTATGACATGCAATGACCCCAGGGAGCAGACATTTAAGGCAGGAGCTGGCCCTGGTGGTCAGTGTGCTCCCACAGCAGGAGCGATGCTCAGCAAACTGACTGGCACCAGGCGCCGTGCTCATGGCTGGTGAGTGCAGCTGTGGCGGCAGCAGGCACAGCAGGGCCGGGATGAGCTGGAGCCGCACGGTGCCCGGCCAGGGCTCAGGCCCCTTCCCGGCCATCTGCCACTTGGTGCACTACTGCATCCCTCAGGGGATGTGGACTGCCAGGTTCAGCCAATCCCCCCGGGCCATGCTGAGGGGCCCCGCTGGTGCACAAATCCATGGACAGGGCCTCTAGTTTAATTATATTTTCCCAATTTAAACAAATGTCCTTCATAAGATTCCCCCATGGAAGGGTAATATGGATAAAGCAAAGCTGTTCCTCTTACTCTCTCCACTGTGTGCAAAGTCAGATTTTATTTCCCCCCACTGGTATACTGGAAACGGTTCAGGACTCCTGCATTTCCACAAAGGTACTTTTTCCACAGCTGGTTGTCAGAACTGGTGTTCTTTGGGGGTAAACTGACAAACTTTTATTTGACAATTTTGCTAATGTTGCTTTGTATGTATGGGTGATTTATCTCTTTTATATCCTGCTTGTTATGCTCGTTAGATGTATTTATTGCTGTTCTTAAGACATTACATGTGTATGTGTTAAATTTATTGGTTTTTTGTTTCTAATTTAAATAATTCATCTTTAATTAATTAATTTACCCTTTAAGTGTAATTGCACTGTAAACTTTTAATATACCAGTATTGAGTGAATTAATTAAATGAATGAATGACCTGACATACTATTTTACTTAGTCTAGTGCATATGTCTTAGAATATTTATCACTATATATGAATATGTTATTTTGTCATAGAATTATATATACGTCAATTTTAACATATATATATATATATATATATATATATATATATATATATATATCATTCAATATCACTTTACTTTTGTCAAGAAAATTGCCTACTAAATAAAATCTAACCAATAAATATTGGTTGAGTTATATTTTTTAATCTTTCATTTATTTATATTTTAAATGTTACAGGCAATGTCAAAAGAATTTATGTAGTTTATTAATCATATGCCCTTGCTTATGATTTTTTTATGGAGTTATGTTAAAAGATCAGAGTTACAAATATGTCTTTTCTTTGGCTTATAACTAGTATTTCTACTAACATAGCACTTTCAATCTATAATAAGTAGTGTATGATCATCAGTAACCTATTCTTTTGCTATTATTATCTTTTAATATAGTTTTAATATAGTTCTGTTCATCCACCTGATGGCAGTGCCCTAGTGACCTGCTTTCCAACAGTAAAAGTTACACACTACCATCAACAAAAAATTATGAAAACATACACCATACACATGTACATTTATTTGTAAATTTATATATTTTAATCCATTCATAAAGAAGCAGCAAAGGTTACATTTTCCAAAGTCTCTTTAAAGTATTCATGATTAAATATTCATTTTTGAATACTTGTGTACAACTTTTATGTTTGCTTGTGATTAAGCTTTTTAATTTTTATTTTAGGAATGTATACAAAATAGGAAATAAGTGTTTATGCAAAAAGTTAAGATAAATAATAGAATAAGACATGATATGTTGAAACAACTATTTTGATAGCAAATGATTGAATTAAACATGTGAATTAGCTTACAAATGTATTTCACATCACATTAAATATAGAGAGGTCTAAGATGTGTGTAGAAGGGAATGATGAATTTTGGTCAGGGTGTAGTTGCTGTTTTTATTTATGTAATTAGCTCTTTATATTTGACTAATTACTAAATGGTGAAATGTGCTTGCCATGATTGTCTACCTACAGTATTTAAATTAATTCTGCCACTATTTGAAAAAAACAGTCAACTATAGTTTCTCTCTACAGAATTGTAACAAAATACTGTATATTTATATACAGCTCTAAAGTGAAATAATATGGAGCTACTTTATTTTGTTTATAACTAACTAGAGGCCTGGTGCATGAAATTTGTGCATGGAGCGTGGATGTCCCTCAGCCCAGCCTTCACGGTCTCCAATCCAGGGCCCCTCAAAGGATGTCTGACTTGTTTAGGCCTGATCTCAGTGGGATCAGACCTAAATGGGCATTCGGACATCTCTCTCACAATCCAGGACGGCGGGCTCCCAACCGCTTGCTGCATGACTGCCTTATTTCCCCTAACCCCATCTTCATGATAGCCTGATCATCTCCTAACCACTCCACTGCCAGCCTGATTGGTGCCTAACTGCTCCCTGCCGGCCTCATGGACCATAAACACCCTCCCCTGCCAGTTTGGCCACCCACAACTGTATTCCCGTGCCAGCCTGCTCACCCCTAACTGTCCTCCCTTGCAGGCCTGCTCACCCCTAGCTGTCCTCCCTTGCAGGCCTGCTCACCCCCAACTGCTCTCCCCTAGTGGCCCAGTCACCCCTAATTGCTCTCCTTTGCCAGCCTGGTCACCCCTAACTGCCCTCCCCTGCCAGCCCAATTGCCCCTACCTGCTCTCCTCTGCTGGCCCAGTTACCCCTAACTGCCCTTCCCTGCAGACCTGAGTCCCTACCCACTGTCCTTCCCTGAAGGCCTGGTCTTCCTGAACTTCCCTCCCTGGAAGGCCTGGTCCTTCCCAAATGCCCTCCCCTGCTGGCCATCTTATGGCGGCCATCTTGTGTCCACATAGGGGCAGCCATCGTGTGTGTTGGAGTGACAGTCAATTTGCATATTACTCTTTTATTAGGTAGGATATATTCTTCAAAATTATCAACAACAGGAAAGCAATTTCATTCAGTGTAGTCCATCAACACAGGTGTATGTGAAACCTTTCAAGGAACAAAAGCCCTCAGTTTCTCAGAGTCTCAGACCACCACTGTCCATGGAGCTTTAGAGTCTCTTGATAATGTAATAAGGATTTATATTGCCTCATGGTTTAGGGAAGATACCTTTGGATCTACATGGTGCCATGTGGTTCTAAATGGTTTATCTGAATCTTTTGCTTTTCTGCTGTTGACCAGACTAGGTGCTCAGGAAGTCAATGGTGGGGGGAACTATGATGTTTCACTAAGCTTGATCAGAGTGCGGTAATGCTTCCTGGTTGATCAAAAGCAGTTTAATTGCTCTTAGGTTTGGGCTATCGTCCTCCTAAAACTGGTCCCATTCTTCTAAGCCCTGGTAGCTCACGGTGTTACCATTGCTGAGGGATGCCTCTGCTTTCACACTCTGGAATGCCACACAGTGGTGTTTTCAGTTGTTTGTGGGATCTGCACATCACACAGAGATAGAGCTAAATGGCAAGCCCTAAACATGTATTCTGATGTGACTGAAATGTTGGTTGGACAGGAGCTTAAAGTATATGTTATAAAAGTTAATTTGATAAATTGGCAGCTTTTTTTTCCTTTCTCCTCAAAAGCCTCTCTGCTCAATGCTCTCTGCAGCATGGTCTGCATTAGCTCTTTGGCCTGTCCTTTATCATAAGATTTGTCCAATCACTCATGCAAGTAACTCCCTAAGCAACAGAATTACACACTCCACTGGTGCTGTGGTATGTTAAAAGGCACAAGGACATTGTGGCTTCACTTCCCCCCCCCCCCCATCATGAGGTGCACATGGTGTGGAAGTGATGCAGCAGAGATATAAAAATTAATTTTTCAGAATTATCATCTTGGGATGGTTAAGCTGGGATTTTTTTTTTACTATCTGGATCTTCACCATTGGCCTTCAGGGCCTTAATTTTTACAGTGCCTTGTCTAGTAAATGCTGGCACAGGTAGTTGAAGTCTGTCAGTATAGATTGGATATGTACCCCTCTACTGTTTGATCTCACATTAGCCATTAGCCCAGTGTGGAATATAGAAAGATGTTTTCAAGTATGTAGTCATACATTTTCCACATCCATCATAATTGATAAAGAAAAAATTCTTTCTGACTCTGGTGTCAAATTATAAATAAATCCCGATGTCATAAAGAACACCGGAGAAGCTGTTTGTTGTCCGGGATTTGTAAAGAAAGGATGGTTTTGAAACTTGGAATTTCCCCATTGGCTTTTCTGGCATTTCCTCATAGCCAGCAAACGGAATCTCGTGCTCTCTGATTCCTGGCAGAGCGCAGTAGATTCAGTCTTTCTTCAAAGGGAAAATTGTGTTCTTGACCCCGTATTCAATTTGGCAACTTTAATCTTGAGGCTCTTAAAATTTAAAGGAGGGTTAATAAAGAATCTGTTCCGCTTGCTAAACAGCTAAAGTCAAATTTGTAATAAAGTAGATTATAATGCTCCTACACCTTGGGGAAGTGTGCTGTTTATATATTATACCTTATAAATTCTCCTGAAGCATCACAGAGCAAGGCCACCAAAACTCGGTTCTTGGGGTTAAGTCATTACGCTGTAAAGTCATCCTCAGGAAGATCTGCAAGTTCGGGGGCTTGCTGGTTTTTAAATAACAATCAGACTGAGCTTCTGTGACTAAAGAAACACTTTACACTAACTACAGTTTATAAAATTTCAATTATAGCCACTAATCAACTTAAAACTTTAAGGCATAAAGAACTGAACCACCAAAGGGTTTTGTGCCAGCATCTGCCTTCCAGTCCCCGCTGCAGAGCACAGATGATCGGTAGAACTTGTCCAGCTCAAAGGCCTGGCTGTCACCGCCACTCACTAGACTCCACTCAGGCACTTGGGAGTGAGGGGCCCAGTCAAGTCTGTAAGCTCTTCTTCCTCACAAGGCCACTGTTGTTCATCATGGCTTTGGACATCACAGCCAGGGCACCTTCTGAGTAAAGTGGTAGTCGAATTTAAGAAGCATTGTGTTTGCCCTGGCTGGTTTGGCTCAATGGATAGAGCATCGGTCTGAAGACTGAATGGTCCCTGGTTCGATTCCAGTTAAGGGCCCATGGCCTGGCTATGGGCTAGATCCCCAATAGGGGGCGTGCAGGAGGCAGCCAATCAATGATTCTCTCTCATCATTTGTTTCTATCTCTCTCTCCCTCTCCCTCTCTCTCTGAAATACATATATATATATATATATATATATATATATATATATATATATATTTTTTTTTTTTTTTTTTTTTAAAGAAGCATTGTGTTTTATTCCAACATGCTCACGATTTTCATTTGTAGCCCAGGGGCTGGCTCTTTGGTCAAGAAAGAACAACAGTCACCATTCCATTTGTGCATGGCCTAACATATTAATTAATTAATTAATTACCTAATTAATTACCTAATTAATTAAGTCTTTATTGTTGAATGTATTACAGATATTCCTCCCTCTCCATTGACCCCTTCTAGCCCACCCCCACTCCCACTCTCGGCCTTTTCTACACTGTCTGTGTAGGACCTAATTTTTTAAAACACATTTTTGTTAAAGAAGGACATGAAGGCAATAAACAGAGCAAAATGAGTGCAATTAGCACATAATTTATATTATGAAATTTGTCAGATTACAGCATCCTTCCATTATTTAAGAGGCCTTGTTACACAGCTGGGGAAAGCAAGCAGTCATAAATTTCAGGAAACAAGCTTCCATGAAAGCCATGCCTTGTATCTTTCCTATGTTTGCATAATCACAGCATATCATATTATAATTACCAATGCAATAATGGATTGGAAGGTAACTGCATTGGTTCATTTCTTTAGGTACTCAATCATTTATTCCCGTTATGATCGCAACTGCTTTTTAGAACCTCAACAATACTGCTCCCAGAATGAAAACAGGAATTAATACAGAGCATATAGGTTTCGCAGAAACATAAATGATCATTAAAGATTAGATGATTTATATATCTTTCCATTCTAGAGCTCTGTCATATTTACCCTTAATTTTGAAGACCCTAGGACTCTACCTAGCCATGATTCATTAGCACAGTTTTATATCCAGTCCAATAAATCACTTTAAGTTCAAGCAAGGCCTTGAATAATACGTTTTACCATGAAACTCTATAAATCATGTTCCGAATGGAGGGCTCTTATCCTTGTTAACAAAAACAGGCAAGGCAGAGCTTAGTTTATTTTCAAAAGGACAACCCCTCATTTCTCCCAATTACAGACGGGTTCCTTTGTTGGATATGTTTTCAAAAATAACTTCACTCTGTCCTTTCATTAAAAACTAAATGCATATCTCAAACAGCTGATATGGAGACAAGGTACCTTTCAGAATAGTTCCCTAATAAACATTATGTTCTGTTTTTCAACAAATGCAAGGAAGTACATTTGAACAATTTAATTTGTATGCATCCTCACATCTGTGGATATATAACCAGGCTATTATTGTATATTCTGTTATTTTTGGAGATGAATACCTACTGGAACACATTTAAATATACAGGACATGATATGGAAAAAAAATGATACCAATTTTACCGGAAACAAAGATATTCTGTAAAATACATTAGGAGATATGCATGTGTTCTCACATGTGTGTATGTGTAAACACATATATTTAGAAATGTATTTAACTAGAGGCCCGATGCACAAAATGTGAGAAGGGGCTTGGCCCTTGGCAGCCCCAGCTCCTTAGAGAAGGCTGTTCAGAAGGACGTCAGGAAGGTGGTCCAGCTGTCTGGTCTAATCAGCATATTACACTTTCATTATTACAGATGATAATTTAACATGCATTTTTGTCTTATGCGAGTGCAACTAAACTATTTATGATTTGAATGCCTATTTACATGAGCCATTCATTACAAGGAACACAGGTTTCTCAAGTCACTTCTTCCATCATATTCCATACCTCCTTCTAATTCTGTATCTACTTTTCTAACCCCACGTTCTATCCCTCTCCAGCCCCTGAAATCTTCCCAATGTCCCCTCTAGAAATGATCATTACTTGACACACATATTTCCATGCTTTCCAATGCTTCTTCCCTCTTTGCTCTAACTGAAACCAGGATTTCCCCTAAAATGCTGCATTCCTGGCAGATATCTCATGTAATAACTGGTATATCCCAACTGGAATTCTTCTTACAACAAGAAATCATTCAATCTTCCTTTCTTTAAAAACACACAGCACTGAGTATCTTAAGAATTTACTAGGCAGTACTCCCTCTAATTACTTCAAGAATTTAGTTCTTGGCTCACCATTGCTATTTGCAAGAGTTAGTCCTATTATAATTATTGCTGAATTTAATAATCACTTAATTCGTTCTTGAAATACTATGGCATCCTCCCCATTAATCTCTTTGTTGTGGATATTGTTGTCTATTTAATCAAATCACTGATTTTCCCATGGCCATTGCCATCTTTCTAGTTCTTGCCATTTCCTAAAAAAATCAACTCCCCCATAATCATAATTTCAAGCATTGATTCACTAATATCAATGTATTTCAGTATTACTCACAATTTAATATCCTATGACTTCACTAAAACCTGAAAATGTACTTTTTCCCAATGTATCTTATACCTTTTGTACTAGTTTGCTAGGGCTGCCATAAAAAGATACTACAGCCTGGTAGTTTTAAAAAAAAAACAAAAACCAAACACAGAAATTTATTTTCTTACAGTTCTGGAGGCAAGAAGTCTAAGATCAAGGTGCTGGCAGGGTTGATTCCTTCAAGAAAATGTAAGGAAAAGATCTGTTCCAAGCTTCTTCCTTGGTTTGTAGATGGTCATGTCCTGCCTATGACTTCACATCATCTTTTCTGTGTGTGTGTCTATGTCCAAATTGCTTCTTCTTCTTAGGATACCAGTCATAAAAACCTGGTCACCCTCTGAGGTTCTGAGGGATAGAACTTCAAACATATGCATTTGGGTAGGTGGGGTACACGATTTAGTCATTAAACCCCTCATTACTTCATATTCTTCCTTCCCATTTTAGATTCTAGTGAGTTTTAATTATAATTCGTTGTCTACTTTCCTTTGCTCTTTTTCCATTACTCATACAAGCCTAGCCAAGCTTAATGTTTGCTAAATTCACTCTTAACCTACTAGGTACCAATGACATAAAAGCAATAGAATGGAAAAAACACCCTTCCCCCAAACTTGCTGACCAGTCTCACTTTAAAAATATGGACCATTTAACCCTAAATGGCCCCTTCTCTATAGTGTATTACTATACAGAACACAGACCAGATTTTCTCAAAATAGTGATGATAATTCTTGTGTGTCCATTAAAATCACCTGGGACATTTTTAAAACTGTGATGCAAAGACACATTCCAGAGAAATTAATTCGGAGTTGTATAATTGCACAATTCTGATTTTTTTTAAAGCTTCACAGATGGTGTCACTGTACAGCCAGGTTTGGGAACTACTGATCGAGGCCATTTAACTAAGCACACTCTTAGATTAATATTTCATAACTTCTCTACTCTCTTTAAATTTTCAACAGCTCCTCCTTCCTCTTCATAACCAGAAGCAAACACTGGGGAAATTCCATAGTCATCTCTCCATGCGAACCCACTTATTAACCCTTATCTATTCATGCTTTTCTTTCTAAGGACAGTATTGGTGTTTTTTCCTCAGACCATTTCTTCCAACTAACTGTCCTCCATATTCATCTGACTGACATCCCAACATTTTTTTTTCACTCTAGAAATTTTCTTCGCTCTGCATCATCAGTTTTTTACCTCTTTATAATAATTTATATCAGTATATGAACAATGTAGAAATGTATCCCTTCTCAAAGCCAAACCAAACCAACAACCAATTATTTGCTCTTGAATATGCATCTGTCCCAAATTCAGTTCACTTTAACTTTTCCATACATTGCACACCAGCTTTATTGTTCCTTAAACATGCCAAACATGCTCTCATCTCAGAACCTTCCATTTGCTATTTATGCCACCTGGAGTGCTCTTTCCACAGATGTCCTCATGGCATGCTGTTACAATTCTTTTATGTCTGCTCAAATGACTAAACTATAACCCTGTTTTCTTGTTTGTATTATGTTTCTCGGTAGCAGCAATTTTCAACTTTTTTTTCCCCCATCTCATGGCACATGTAAGCTAATTACTAAAATTCTACAATACATCAAAACATATTTTTGACAATCTTATAAAACAATATGTACAATGTTCATTCATACTGGATGGCTATCATTTAAGCTGTTGTCATTTTTTTATTTGAAAATCTAATGGAAAAAAGGTCAGTGCCTTTGACTAAATAGTAATATGTTGCATGTCTTAAACAGTCTTATAGCACTTATTTGGAAATCATTGCTCTATAGTAATTGTTGCCATGAAACATAGCCTATACTTTGCATGTACTTCTAATACTTTTTTTTTTACTTTTAGATTATTAGAAATTACCACTTCCCCTGCTACCTCTTTTGTCCATGCCACTATCATATTTTGTAACAGTTTCTAATTGCTGTCCTTATGTGTTCATTCTTCTTCTCTTTTCAGCCAGTTCACAACTTAGCCAGAAAGGTGTCTTTAAATTATAAGTCACATTATATTTCTGGTTAGTCACTATCCAGTCTTCCATGTATCCCAAAGTCCACAGTCTCTGCAACACCCTCGTCTTTTGCTTTTTCATTGTGGTCTTTGAGTTTTTGCAACTGCACTGAGGTCTTGTTCTATTAATTCAGGGCAATCTATATAGTTATAACTCTATTCACTCTGTAGTAAAATTTGTCCTTGAATGTTCTTTTATGTCTTTCTATTCTTCTGCTTTTCTCTTTTTTTTTCTTATAGTATCTTTGTATAGCTCCTATATATTTTTAAAAATCATTATTTACCCTGAAATTATGTTTATTTAAATTTTCACCTATTTTCAAATTTGTTTTGTGGTATGGAGATCCAAACCATGATCCAGACTAACAGAAATCTTTAGTACAGAGTTTTGTATGTTAGAGAAGTTTTTAGCAGTAAAAACCAGAGTGGGATAGATCCTGCAGGCAGCATCTCTATACCTTTTTCATGTTCCCAAAAGAGGAGTTGCTGTTTTTCCTTCACATAGTGCATCACGTACCCTGGAGTGCTGCTTTTGACAATATTTGTCTGTGCTCTGCAACCTTTTGGTGTCACTTGTGAAAGCGATCATACAAACTCTGTCATATGAGCTTCTCTCTAATGGACACTACCTTCTCTTAAACAGTTATTTATTTTTAAATATTTCCTATTTAATTAAATGTAGAACTTGGATTTCTGCTTTGTATTCTCTCTGATGCATTCACACGATTTATGAGAGAACAGAGAAGAAACCACCATCTTTACTAAATCGTTTAAAATATAAAATCTCAAAAATTACAAGGAAGTGGCTTCTTAAAGGAGAACATTTTTTTCATAAAAAAGTAATTACTGTAAGTTTCAGCTGGAGTTTTCTCATGCCTTATTTTACCAACATTTGCACATTTAATAGCATAGAAGTGTTTTCTGTTTATCTGCATATGAGTTATTATGCTAATGCTTCTAAATATAGCATTGAAGTTGCATTTTACTTATGCTCTACCTTAATGATTTAGGTAGAGAGGCACATAGATTTTAAATCTAAAGGCTCGATTTTCCTTTCTTTCTAAGAGGAGACTGAGCGCTGCATTAGTTTTGGGATATCTATACTAATAAAAGGATAATATATTAATTAGACTGGAGGTCTTTCGGATGCCATTCTGGAAGTCCTTCTGGACTAAGTGTGGGCGAGGCAGAAGCAGTTCGGGGCCATCAGGCAGGTAGGCAGGCCCGCGGTTAGGGGCAATCAGGTAGGCAGGTGAGTGGTTAGGGGTGATGAGCCTCAAAGCCTGTGGGAGGGACGCTCAGCCTCTGCAATGGGAGGTGCTGGCGGTGATGGACAATGCAGTGCAAGGCTGGCGTCACAGGGGCTCCTGAGCGGGCAGGATGACTGCAGTCTGGCCCAGGCCCCGGGGTCACAGCCTCCAACCTCGGCTTCTGCAGGGCTGGACTGCCCCCTCCTGCTGTGATGCCTGGGCAGATCCCGGAACTTCCATGGCTGTGGGCTCCCCGCCAGGGCTCGGCCCCCTGACCGGACTCCCCAGCTCAGCCCTGGCTGCAGAGGGGCTGACACACGCTGACACCCACAGCACTGGGGCCATGGTCGCCCCTGTGCACTTCCTGGAGGTGAACCTGGGCGAGAGCCTCAGCCTGTGAGAAGGAGCTGGATGGGGAAGAGCAGCGGAGGAAAGGGCGCCGGGGAAGAACAAAGTGTCCGCAGCCCCATGGCCGGATCAAGAAGGAGGAGCGGACGGAGTGTCCGCAGCGGGAATCTGAGCGGCTGGGGCTCATGAGTGCAGAGCTGAAACCCCGGTGGAGGAGCTGGAGAAGGAGCGGCAGCAGCTCGTCCTGCTGCTCAACAGGCGTCTCCCCACCTGCATCGTCAGGACCCACAGCGATAAGACCCCAACTCAGAAGGCAGCCAGCCCGCTGCTGGAGCCGCTGGAGAAGAAGTGACCGTGGGCTGGGGGGAGGAAGAAGAGGAGGAGAAAGAGGAGGAGAAAGAGGAGGAGGAGAAAGAAGGGAAGGAGGAGGAGGAGAATGAAGAGGAGGAGGAAGGTACCAGAGGGCTCTTCTTTGCTGCATGAAAAACTCTTCAATGAGGCTCAGTGCAGCCAGCATCAGCCGGGCTTTTTTGAGAAACTAAGATCAGCCACACCAGGGGAGGAAACCCAGGACCAAGCGCTGAGACCAAAGTAGCCCTGAGGGGGGCCTGTTCTGCCCGGGGCCAGGCTTGCAGGAGGCAGGACAGAGGCTCTGGGCTGGAGAGAAGCCCAACCAGGCGGCTGTGGGCACTTCTCCGGCCTCTCCGCCAGGGCATCCACCCAAAGGACCTCCGAGCAGCCAGGAAAAGCCATGAGTTGCAACCAAAATTAGGCTGAGTTTGGAATTCAGAGTGAAACTGCAATCTGCCTGCCCTCGGCCCTGACCCTGACCCGACCCTGATCCTGACCCTGACCCTGACCCTGACCCTGACCCTGATCCTGACCCTGACCCTGACCCTGACCCGACCCCGACCCTGACCCTGATGCAAGGCTGGAGCAGGGCGCAGTGCCAGGTCCTGCCGTGCCCACCCACCGTGGTCCAGCTCAGTCCTGTCCGGAGTGGCACCCAGGCACACCCTCCCCGGCCCTGCTGGAGGTGCTGTGGGCGTGAGGCACGGGTGCCCTTCCAAAGCACACACTCCCTGAGTGTTCACAGACTGGCTGCCTGGCAGGGCTTTCAACTGCACATGTTTTTTATACTTTCTTTGTTTTATATATATATTTTTACCAAAAAAATTATATAAGCAATGTATAAATGGATTTCTATAATCACTCGATATGATACAGTATAAATGTGCTATGGTTTGTTTGTGAGGGACAGGTATTCAGCTATTATGGCTGTTGGGTGTAACTGCTAAGCACTGTAGTCTCCGGGTGTTGGGGGCGGCAGGGGCGGGGTGCAGTGCATTTCCATCCTGGTAAACCCTTCATAGTGCTCAGTTTTGTACCGCTCAGTAAATATTATTCTTACTTTAAAAAAAAGAAGAGGGAGGTCCAGGCTACCAGGCCCCTGGCACCGCAGCGGTGGGCGGGGCCTCCCTCTGCAGGTGATCAATCTGTGCCCCCTGCCATCAATTGCCTGTAGAGGGAGGCGACAGGTGGGGTGGGGGCAGGGCTGCACGGATGGCAGGCAGTTATAGCCACGGGGCAGGGCCAGCTGCCAACAGCTGGGGGGAAGGAAAGCCCTGATAGGCCCTCCTCTCAGGCCAGGCCTAGACCTGACCCAAGGATCCCAGCTGCAGGCCGGGCTGAGGGACCCCCCCCCCCCCAGTGCACAAATTGTCGTGCACCAGGCCTCTGGTGTAATATAAAGCACATACCAGAGTTTCTCTAGCATGGTTAACGAACACCATGTTGTAGTACACATCAATTCATTCCATTCTATGCCTAGAGCACTAGTGAAACTTACCGAAGCAATGTAATGACCTAGATACCAAACTTTATTAATGTTATAGCCAGAGATTTTCAAATCACTTGGAAGTTAACAAAGTAACTCACAAAGTTTTTCATATATGATATTAAAACTTTAATAATTAATAAGCCATAACTACTGCAAGAACATCCATATCTCATATTAAAACATGATTTTCCTCATAATAGGATATAAATATTTTACTCTTATTGAGTATCATAAGCATTTAAAAATCATTTTACAGTGCTTTAGGTAATGATTTTTTAAACACAGGGTGAGAGTAATCTGATATTTTCACATATGTTTATGAGTTCTCTTCACAGAAACTTCATGGAATATGAAACACATTTGTACCTTAGGATTTTTCATTACATATTAAAGTAATTGCAACTGGAATTTATGGGAGTAAGACTTTGTAACGAGACTTCTTTCTTTTTCCTAGAAAGAAAGTGATGTGAAGCAAAGTTGACATAGTCAAAAACAGTTTTGGTCCTAGGAAGTTGATGAATTTTTGAGCACATCAGCAGTTTTAGATCCAGAAAGATCTATGAATATACTGATACCTATGTCCAATTAAGGACACGCTGAAATTGGAGGGCGTTTATTTAAAAATTAAAAACATTTAAGTCTTTGAGGTACAAAATTCAGGCTATTTTATCTCATATAGTTTGTCTCATAAAAATATGCATGATACAGCCAAGATTTTATTTTGGTAATATTTTGTACTACATGGGAGAAAGTTAATGGAGAGCAAAACCTGTGGCACCTAAAAAAGTAATAGGGTCCATAAAGGACCAGCAGAAGCACACAGTGAGAGGGAAAATGGCACCCGGCGGAAGTGGCACTCCCTTGGGAAGGGAAGAGGTAATGTGCAGCCCTAACATTGGTGACTGGAGATTATGAAGTCCGCTGGCCTGCATCTTCCTACATCCACCGCTCCTCTAGGAATCACAAAGGGTAAATAAGGTTGAATAAGGAAGAGCACCTCTTCCCCGGAGAGCTCTTCCGTGGTACCGGCAATAATTGCCTCTTTGTCCCTAAATGCAATTGTGTATTTCAGTCCTGGAGGTCACTGGCATCTTGCTGATCCACTCTTTGTTGGTCTAAAATTTCCCTAACTCTCATAGGGAACATTTTGTTTCCTAAACCTCAAGTAACTATTGCAGCATGCTAAATTATTAAACACTAATATAAAAGAAAAAAATGCTATAGGGGAACAAATCGATAGACAAACACTTCATAAGACTGGGATGCTAGTCATGCAGTATTAACAAAAGAAATTCATTGTTATGGGGAATGAAAGAAAACGGAATTAAGAAATGTCACAAGAAGTGTTAATATCTAAATGGATGTGAAATTTTGAGAAAATGTTTGATAACATAGCGGGAATATTGTAGTTGTTGATATATTTGAACTATGTGGATCCCATTTAGAAAGCATAAACTCACTTACTAAAGTAGATTAGGGAGATTCGTATTCTTGTATTTCTTCTCACTCCTTGCCCATATAGATTTCTGATGCTTTTATACCTAAATGGCTTACAATGTTTGCATTTTGTTCTGTGAATATAATTTTCTCTTCATTATATCTTACTCTATATGTTAAAAGATTTAATAATCATCGTGATTCTATTTGCCACATGGCTTCTCCTTACTCAGCTCTTTATTTTGATTATTCATTTATGTGACCAGATAATAATTTACTAGCACCTTTGATTTGTTAAATTAATTCAAGATGGATACCAGCTTTAATAGTGGAGGCCAAAGGGAACACAGATGACTCATAGCCAATGGCGAGTGGGTCCTAGTGATTTTTCTCTCATATCATTTATTAGACATTTAATTTCCTGATCAAGCTTATAATGCTATTTAGCTTAGTTTATGGCATGCATGACCAAAAAGAAACCTCACAGTTGGTTCTCACAAATAATCAACACACATTGTTTAAAAATAATACTTGCTTGGCATTTTTCATGAGGTGCCATTAGGTTTTCATTTAATTGTACCGTAGCATTTCTATCTAATCTACGTGTGACACCTATGCAACAACACAGGTAAGTCGAAGATGATTGAGTTAGGAGAGTTAGGTCATTTCAGCCAGAACAGTTTATTCTTACAAGCCGGCTCCCTATCCAGCAAAGTTATCATTCAGAATTGAAGGGCAGATAAAGATCTTCACAGATCAGAAAAAGCTAAAGGAGTTCATCACCACCAAACCAGTATTATATGAAATGCTGAAAGGTATCCTTTAAGAAGAGGAAGAAGAAGAAAAAAAGTAAAGATAAAAATTATGATCAACAAATACATATATATCAACAAGTGAATCTAAAAATCAAGTGAATTAAAAAGCTGAGGAACAGAATAAACTGGTGAATATAATAGAATCAGGGGCAAAGAAAGGGAGTGGATTGATAATTGTCACGGGGAAATGGGTGTGGGGGATTCAGGAAGAGACTGGACTAAAATTGTACACCTATGAATGAGGACAATGCCGGGGGGAGGGAGAGGGATAAGGGCAGAGAGTAGGGTGGGAACCAGGTGGAAGGGAGCTATGAGAGGGAAAAAGGAGAAACAATCATAATAATCTGTGCAACTAAAAATGCCAAGGTGACAGATAAGGAAGTCTGAATCTGATCTGGCTCTATCTCTCTTAACAATGTGCTTGAAAGTGACATAACACTTTTCAAGTTTGAAGAAATACCATTTTTTAAAAAACGTAAAATATATTTGCCCCCTCACTGAATGCTTTAAGTCTCTTCTCATGAGGGGGAAAAAGGGCAGGTTTAAAGGAAAGTTTAATCCCTGCATTATTGAAAATGCTTCAGTCTCCCTGGGCATCTTTGTCAGTTTCTGCCATTGTGTCTGAGAGACAGTCCTGTCAGGTTGGAGTCTGCGGTTAGCTGGGAGAGCGGATGCAATTGAAAATGCCAAAATGCCCTTTTGATGGAGAGTGGACAGATATAAACTCTTCCTATCTGAAGGAAATCAAGCTTAGTCATCAAGAGGCTTTAACAATTTTATTTACAAGTTCCAGATAAGTGATTAATGTTGTGAATAAAACATTGCAATTATTTATCTCAGAAGAAATGTATTCACTCAGCTCATTTTACAGGGGAATGTTTGACTGAATTACATGTATAGGGTTACAATCAAGTACTTGGGAGGGCTGAGCTATGTGGTAGATCACGGGAACACTACTCTCCAATGCACGTAGCCTCGCCTACCTTTGTGTAGTCCCTTACCACGTTAACTCCCGGGTTGGCCATGTGACTTTGATGACCAACAGAGCAATAGCTAGTATGATGTAAGCAGAAAGGTGAACACCGCACAGGGGAACTCTTACTCCCTTGGGCAGTCTTCAACTGCGGCCATGTGAAGAATCCCAATCCTGTATGTATAATGAAAAACACACACGACTCCTTTTTCCTTATCTCCCTGCCTACTGTCCAGTCACAGTCCACAAGCCTAGATGAGTGAGCAAGTCAAACCCAAAGGCCAGAGGTCCAGCTTAGCCCGGGCAAAGTGGTTGACCCTCTTAATTATAAGCTAAATAAATGCTTATTGTTTTCAGTCAGTAAATGTTGGTGTGTTTTTTGTTTAGGCTGCTAAATCTAACAGATACAGTATGAGATACTTAGGAATCCCTTGCAAAGTCTGTATCATAATGACATCACTCTGAGGTATGCGAAAGGATACATATAGAGTGGGTAGCACATCACATCAAGAGCAGAGTATATAACCAGGCCCTCTGTACTCGAGTCATTCAAAAGCAAAATTTTCAGAGAATCTTAGGAATAATATTCAAGACAGCAAAATATCCATGTTTCTGTGAAATAGTAGACCACCAATGCAATGAGAATTGGTTGTATAATTCAGGTGGAATAGTGTAGACCGGTCTTAACTAATTTTAATATGAAACAGTACAAAGCAATAATATTAATGAGATGATCTCATTTGGATCTTGATTAGAACAAAATGATGGTCAAGGCATCTTTTAGTCCAGGAGTGGGCAATCTTTTTGACTCGAGAGCCACAATGGTTTCTTAAACTGGACCAGAGGGCTGGAACAAAATCAACCTGACCATGCTGGCACTCTCATCTTGGGCTGCTGGTGAAGGAGCGGAGGGGAGAGCAAGAGAACCCTCCGCTTTTTCAGCTCTGTGGGCCGGATAGAACAGCGGAATGGGCTGGATCCAGCCCTTGGGCCATAGTTTACCCACAGCTGTTTTCGTCAATCATAAACATATTGAAGTAGAATAGGCAATAGTGATATTAAGTTAATCTTATGTTATTAAGTTGGATGCCAGTATGGCTAACATTTGTAAGTGTTATATTACTAAAAGTTATTATCTACTAAAGATGTGTAGTGAGGCATTTAATAGTGAAATGATCTTATGTCCTGGATGTACTTTAAAATACTCTACCCAACTCCCTCCTCAAAGTAGGGGTGGAGATAAATGAAACAAGCATGGCAGACTTTAGATGACTATTAAAACAGAATTATGGGTACACGTATGCTCATTAAAATATCCTTATTTCTTTTATATATGTTTTTAAAATGTGAAAAATTTAAAGTAATAAAGTAAAGTAATAAAACAAAATATAATTTTCTCATTCTTTTATTTTAAATTCATGACATTATCAACCTGATGAAACTTCTGTGTCTTTTCAGTTAGAGGTGGAAAAACACCTCTGACAGATTCTGACGATACTCTGAACATTTTAAGCCCCTAGCATTCTTGAGATATTAGAAGACTTTATAGCACAAGAGGGATAAGTTATGATTCCTGGTAATGGGGCAGGTGGAAGCTCAAGCAATTAACTAGGGGGGAAATGATGCTACAATATTTTTTATTTGATATTTTGAGCAGTTTGAGCTGGTTGTATTTCATTGTAATTTTTTTTCTCTCTGAATGATTTCCTCTAAAAATACTTGATGTCATTTCCAATATTAAATCAGAATTGATATTTTGCCTTATTCCATAGCTCTACATCATAGAATTCATCTAATAGCTTTACATGACAAGAATGCAGTAGAGTCTGAAAGAGAAACTAGTAAATTGAAAACAATTTTGTTAAGAAAACACAAAATAAGACTATTTTTAAAAAATAAAATAGAGAAATATTTAAATGCCATGATATCAGTTCTTCCCCATTCAACTACTAGGTGTAAGTATAAACTACATGGCAGGAACAGTTGAGTTTTTAAAAATTTGAGCATGTATAAAATAGTAAAATCCCCAGGCATAATGGTTATTGTCTATCATGAAACACAAACATTAAAACCATAAACATGGCACATATAAATGTAAAACAGAGGATCTGTTCTTTTTTTTTTTCTTAATATATTTTATTGATTTTTTTTTACAGAGAGGAAGGGAAAAATATAGAGAGCTAGAAAGATCCATGAGAGAGAAACATAGATCAGCTGCCTCCTGCACACCCCCTAATGGAGATGTGCCTGCAACCAAGGTACATGCCCCTGACCAGAATTGAACCTGGGACCTTTCAGTCCACAGGCTGGCACTCTATCCACTGAGCCAAACCAGTTTCTGCTTAGTTCTTAATGACATAAGATTTTATCAGAATGACTGAAGTTTATAAAGGTCATTATTAGCCACATTGTAAAACTTGCAAAGTCAATAATAAATATTAAGTGGAAGTAAATTTAGCTGTTTTTTGTATTTGAATTATATTTTGGCTGCAGTCAATATGTGATAAAATAAAACACAATGCAATGATTAAATATAAGAGCAAGGAAATACTTTTCAATCAAAGAAGGAATGCATTCAAGAAATATAAAGTTGTAAATCTATGTAGTTTTTATACTGAAGGTACATAATTAGATTTAATACATTATAGAAACTTAAAACATCATAGTCATAAGAATCCAAAATTGAGTTAAAAGGCATGAGTATTTATTCATTCACCTTAAAGACAAATTCCCTAACTAGGAGAATAGTAATATTTTAGTTTTGTAATAATATGAAATGTTTAAAATATCTAATGTAATCAATCAATATTTCTAAATATTGGCATATGTTAATAAAACTGTTGCTTCAAAATATTTTATATATTTCATAATATAAATAATTAGATATATTTAAATTAGTTCTTAAGGCATAACCAAGTCCCTAAGCTGACAACAGAGAGCATTATAAGTATAATTAGAATTCATCTGAAAATGTATTGTTTTAAAATGTATAATCAATATGTTAGTAAAACTTCAAATTTTCACAGGTAAGAAAAGTATTTGAAAATTTTGATTAGCTCAATTTTATGTTTTCAAAAACCTATTTTTAAAAATCACTACATTTCATATATAACATTGTGACTTTTCATTATAGAAGAATCTAATAATGGATTCTTATGCAGTATTTCAAAATCACATAAACTAATAAATCTTTGTCAGGATCAAGTAACTCAATGACAATAGCTTGCAGGCATTAGGCCTCGTTGAAATAACAAGTAGGGAATTCACTTTATATCATACAAAATAGGAATATCTGCAATGTGAAAAAAGCAATTGACAGCAGATAGGAGCTATGAAAGCTGCAGAGATGTCAGACTTTACATCCAGCTGCCAGTCAGGACAAAGAAGGAATATATGAATCAAAATTCATGGTTAGGATGAACACTTCTGGAATAGCAGAGTAAGGGCCTCTGAAAACCTGATGTTCCATAAAAAGCACTGTCAAAAAAATTGAAAGAATAATTTCTTTTAACTCTGGAAATTAACCAAGGACTTGGGGGGGGGGGGGAACCAAAAAACAGACAAGTATTTATTCAGGAAAAATGGCTAATATTTTTTTTAAGACTAGAGAGATTTGTAACAATTTACCTCACCCTATAGTCCATTACCCCTCACTCAAACTCCACCATTGTCTTAACACCCATCAGCCTCAAACCATAATATTGTGAAAACCAGTCACTGGAGGGAGCACACTGAGTCGGGAATTTCCCACAAACTCCACTGACAGAGAGCTTTCTCTGTGTGAGATGTCTTGAAACTTTATGGGACAGCCCCATGTACTTGTCTTTCAGTGGGAAGTCTTATATCCATAGTACTGGTAAAAACAGAAGAATTGTTTAACCTTGTAGTCTGATGCTATAATATAGTTAGATCCAAGAATAAATAAGCCAAAAATTTAAAAAGAAAAATCTGGAAATTGTATATCTACAGAGAGTGTTGGAAAGTTTCAACATATGTCTGCATACCTTGAAGGCCACTCATGTGCAGAAATATGTGTGAAATGGTATGTCCTAAAATCTATCACCTCTGACTGATTATTTGCAAAAACAGAAATTCAAGGTTAAGACAGAGAAGTGAAATGCCATAGAATTAAGGCATCCATATACTAGTAGAGGGAGGAGACTTATTGAATAAAGTCCTTTAAGGAAATATCAGTGCAAGAATTAGTTGATCATTGAGGTAAAATAGTAGTAACTTTAGTGCCACACATTGCAAATATTCCTTTGCCCAGCACACTAATCTAAAACCATTAGATCTTAAGAGAGAAATAGGCAAGAATGCAAAAAATGGGGGGTCTTTAATATCCCACTACCAACAATGGACAGAACATCCTGACATTAAAATTAATAAGAAAATATTGGAATTGAACCATACTTTAAAACAAATTAACTTATATAGACTATTTCATCCATCAGGAGTAGAATATACATTCTTCTCAAATGAATATGGAATATTCTTCAGGAGAGATTATATGATAGGCCACAAAACTAACCTTAGCAGCTTAAAGAAGATTGAAATTATGCCAATTATTTTTTTCTGACTATATTGGCATGAAATTTGAAATCAGTAACAAGAGGAAAGTGATTAAATCTTCAAATGTGTGGAAATCAACAACATTTCTTATCAAAATAGGTCAAAGAGAAAATCAAAGGGAAATAAAAAATTATGTCAAAATAAATGAAAATTAAAATGCAACATATCAAATGTTGTGATCCGTAAAAGCAATTATGAGAAGCTTATAGTGATAAGCATAAGAAGATGCCAAATAAAGAATCTAACTTACAACACAAGAAACTAAAATAAAAGGAATGAATTAAGCCCAAAGTTACCAGAAAGAAGGAAATAACAAAAATCAGAGTGAACATAAGTGAAATAGAAACCAGAAAAATAATAAAAATTATAGGGATGATCAATAAAATGTAAAGACTATTCTAATTAAGAAAAAAAGAGTTGCAAGTTAATAACATAAAAAAGAAGGGGATAATACAACTTATGCTAAAAATTTATAGAGAATTATTAGACTATAGACAGTCTCTGATTTATGATAGTTTGACTTAATTATTTTTTATACTTTATGATGATTTTAAAGCTATGGGCATTCAATAGAAACCAGCTATGCTAAGCTATGATATTCAGTAGGTTAGGTGCATTAAATGCATTTTTAACTTAAGATATTTTATAAATTACAATGGGTTTAACAACAAATTATGACAACAAATTACCAAGCCTAGAAGAAATCGATACATTTCTAGAAACACACATATCAAAATTGAATCACTAAGCAATAGAAAATGTAAATAGACTAATAATGCATTAAGTAATTGAGTCAGTAGTTTAAAAACTCCTAGCACAGTAAACTTCAGTGCCAGACAGCTCCACTGGTGAGGTCTACAAACACTTAAAGAAGAAGTAACACCAACATTCCTCAAACTCTTCTGAAATATTGAGGAAGTAGGAACACTTCCAAACTCATTCTTTGAAGCCAACAGTACCTTGATATCAAAACCAGGTTAAGGCACCACAAGAAAACTATACACCTATATCTCTGATGAAAATATATGTAAAAATCCATAGCAAAATATTAGCAACCTGCATTCAAGAAAAAAATTAAAAGGATTATACCACCCAGCCGGTGTTGCTCAGTGGTTGAACATGGACCTATGAAGCTGGAGGTTGTGGCTAGATTTCTGACCAGAGCACATGCCTGGGTTACAGGCTCAATCCCTAGTGTGGGGCAGGCAGGAGGCACATGATTGATCAGTAATTCTCTTTCATTATTGATGTTTATATTCCCCCCCTCTTCCTCTCTGAAATCAATTAAAACATATGTTTTATAAAAGGATTATACAGCATGACCAAGTAGGATTTATCCCTGGGATGCAGGATATTTTGATATATCTGAACCAATAAAT
Source organism: Vespertilio murinus (assembly GCA_963924515.1). Classification (NCBI taxonomy): domain Eukaryota; kingdom Metazoa; phylum Chordata; class Mammalia; order Chiroptera; family Vespertilionidae; genus Vespertilio; species Vespertilio murinus. Next base: position 44,981,269 of record OZ004707.1, read on the forward strand.
GTAATTCATCAATAAAATGAAAGATAAAAATCACAGGACCATCCAAATAGGTGGTGAAAAAGCATTTGACAGAACACTTTCATAAAAAAAGAGAGACCTAGAGCCCTGTCAGAGCTCTGGTGCTCTGAATCATACATTCTTCTAAATCCTACTCAACTATGCCAAGTACCAGGGCAGGTTCCTTCTCAAACCCTGCCCATTGTACCAGCTGTCAGGCCAAGTCTGTCTCTCTGAGGTTGGACCTTATTATGTGCCGGTGGTAGATGAAAAAGCCATAAGAAGTTGTGGGTATTTAAGAAAGCCTTTACTGCAAAAGCCAGATGATATGATCTTATATATCCCAAAGAATCCATCAAAATGGGAGCAGGGTGGAGGGGATAAATGGGGGAGGGACAGTTGGGGAGGAAGAGAGGCCATCTAATACTTACAACATCAAAGATATATTTAAAAAGAGAAATATCTGTTGGAATTAATAATTTCAGTCAATGGTAGGTTAAAAAGCTATTACAGAAATCAATGACACTGTTTTACACTAATGATGAAACACTGGGGAAAAAATAAAGCAGTTCCAATTACAATAGCATAAAAAATACATAGAAGTAAACTTAAATCAAGAAAGTGAAATATTTGTATAATCAAATCTATAAATAATGTTGAGAGAAATTGAAGACACAGACATCTAAGGGGAAAAAATGAAGCAGGAGCCCAGCCAGTGTGGCTCAGTAGTTAAGCATCAACCCATGAACCAGGAAGTCATGGTTCCATTCCCAGTCAGGGCACATACTTCGGTTGTAGGCTAGATTCTCATTGGGGGGAAAGTGAGTGCATGAGGAAGTTGATCAATAATTCTCTCTCATCATTGATGTTTCTGTCTCTCCCTCTCCCTTCCTCTTTCTGAAATCAATAAAAAATATTAAAAAAAAGAGGTGCTGTGCCAAAACTGGTTTTGCTCAGTGGATAGAGCTTCAGCCTGGGGACTGAAAGGTCCCAGGTTCGATTCCGGTCAAGGGCATGTACCTTGGTTGCAGGCACATCCCCAGTGGGGGGTGTGCAGGAGGCAACTGATCAATGTATCTTTCTCGTTGATGTTTCTAACTCTCTATTTTTCTCACTTCCTCTCTGTAAAAAACATCAATAAAATATATTTTTTTAAAAAAAAGGAGGTGCTGCTAATTCTACTTTTGTAAAAAAAAAAAAAGTTAGTGTCATATTCAAAAAGCAAGGTACACATCCTATATAATCCTATATAATAAAGACGTAATATGCAAATTGATCATCAGGCCCTCACACAAGATGGCTTCCCCATGTGGTCACAAGATGGCTGTCACAAGATAGCTGGCAGGGGTGGGCAGTTGGGGGCAACCAGTCTGACAGGGGAGGGCAATTGGGGTTGATCAGACTGGCAGGGAGCAGTTAGGCCTTCATCAGGCTGACAGGGAATTGGTTAGGAGATGATCAGGCTGGCAGGCAGAAGCAGTTAAGGGCAATTAGATGGGTAGGCAGGCAGGCACGCAGTTGGGAGCTAGCAGTGCTGGATTGTGAGAGGGATGTCTGACTGCTGATTTAGGCCAGATCCCACAGGGCTCCCAGATTGGAGAGGGTGCAGGCTGGGATGAAGGGCTACCCCCGCCCCCCCATGCACAAATTTCATACGCCAGGTCTCTAGAATATTAATAAGGCTTGATATTATTAAATTCTATAGTCAGACTTTTTTTTCCCTCTTAGGAATTCACTTTTAAATTTAGCCTCTTTTGGGCTCAAATGCAATTTACTTTCTTATTATTTCTTACCTTCAAATGTTGTCTTTTTAAGAGTTGCCTCAGTTCCTCATAAAACTAAATTTTCTGTTGCCAGAAAATATAGTTGTTGTGATGTATTTGGATATATCTAAATAACATCTGGGGCCATAATTTATGCTAGCAAACTCTTACACATTATTAGGTTTGTGGGCATAACATTTGAATGGATGGATGGCAGTAGGGAAAAAAAATGATCAATGCCAGATGTGGCTGATTTATTTTTCAAAAGAATTATGAATTTAATAAATTAGGATACCTAAAAACTAATAGATTCTTATTTTAAGTGATATGAGGCCATTTATTATTTTTTTTCAAACTTAAAATATTTTAGAACTTAGACATTTTTGTTGTTTTATATAATTTAGTACCACTTTTTGTTTCATCAAAATTATTTGTAGGAATCAGGTATTTATATGTGCACATCTTATTCAAAATGAAAATAAAAAGTTGCCTTGGCAATTTCATCTTTATTAATTTTAATGAAAGTCCAATTACTTTAACATGAGATGAATGGTAAAATTTTGTGTCAATGAATGATAAATAGATAAACAATTAATTATTTTGGAAGTTGAAAAGATGGATAGAGATATTATTTTAATAGCTTCAGTCTGTGTAATATTTTAGCATCTAAAATTAATCCAACAGAATTGTGCTACCTATTACAGTTAGTATTTTCCCCATTTACTATTTTATGTAATATTTAAAGTTAAGTAATGCATAGGAACATTTTTGAACATACTGTTAAGGTATTATATATCATTAGCATGCTATGAGAGCCAGAAGAAAGATTCTTAGCAAATCAAATTATCATTTCAAAGACAGAATTAAAATTCTAAGACTTCTTTTATCTACTAAGAAGAATAGTGGTTTTGGGAAGCAGCAATAATCACATCTGAACATCACAAAGAGTCAAAATTCATGTTTGGAAATTAAAGTTTTAATATAATTTTTAAAGTAGTTCCAAAAGCTTTAAATTGTAAGAAATATACAGATTTGCCGAAACCAATTTGGCTCAATGGATAGAGCATCAGCCTGCTGACTGAAAGGTCCCAGGTTCGATTCCGGTCAAGGGCCTGTACCTTGGTTGTGGGCCAACGCTCTTGCACACCAAGTAGGGGGTGTGCAAGAAGCAGCTGATCGATGTTTCTCTCTCATTGATGTTTCTAACTCTCTAGCCCTCTCTCTTCCTCTCTGTAAAAAATCAATTATATATATATATATATATATATATATATATATATATACACACACACACACACACACATATATATATATGAAATACACAGATTTAAATGTTAAATATCCATTAATATACACTTGACACACTTTTCTATAAATGCAGTTTCAATTCCTTTAAAGTATGTATTTTTCTGCACAGGAGTGTCCCTTAGCTTTTCATATTGTACCAGTTCTCACTATTATGCTTATATTTACAATTATAATATTTTATTAATTATAACCTTATTATTATTAAATATTAAAGCAAACCCAATGAGGTATTTATTATATGGAAAAATCCAACTTACTTTGAAGATCAAAATCATGGTTGGAAAATGAAGAGTTCTCATTGAGAGCTGTGTCTTTAACTGGTATTTTCAAATGTGCTGCGCTCTTTTATTAACTTCCCCTTAAGCACTTTAACGTGCTACACATTTTAGGAGCAAAAAAGAATCCTGATTGGTAAGCGAAATTGCCATCTTTTGGAATTTGTTAAGAGAGTAACGCAAAAAGAAAGACTAACAAATATAGTTTTACATGGACAATGGAATTTGTAGTTTGGCTAGAAGTGTCACTGACTAAATGGTCAAAAGTGATAGTCACGGGACTAAAGAAATATGTGAGGAGACATGAAATTGTCTGTAAGGGACAAAGAGGACATCACAATGTCAAATATAAAGTGAGTTTCAGCATATAACTTTTCATTTGTTGACACCTTATCCTTGTCATATTGCAGTCACCTACCACTACTGCTCACACAATTCTTCTCTAGTTGATGTTATAACTACTTCCATCAATCTGCTCTTGGAAAGAATCCGCATTTAACCTTTCTTCACTTGCTAACTGCTTCTTTTTTCTATCATTACTCTTCACTCTGAACATTTCTGAAGGAAAATGAACTGATAGGAAAAAATATCTCACTCTTAGCACATATTTTCAAAATAAGCAAGGAAAACTACTTTGAAACAGGGTGCTGTTGTTTTTCTGTTTATTTTTTGTGTGCTTTCTGCTGTAAATGTCAGTGCCTGTTAATCATTTCATGTATTTTAAATTTTTCTTCATGGATTTCTAAAATTTTTATTTTGAAATGAACTTTATATCTACTATCTCAAAAGTGGTAAAAACCATATAAGCCAATAATTTTTTTATCCATTCTGTACTCATCTGAATTAAAATTGTGAGTGTTTATGAAAATTTATAAGATAATAATGTAGGATTTTATACTGTTAATTGCATTTTCCCAAGTTATCTTAATTTTATCATTAAGAATGTTTACCTGTCATGACTTGTTGAGGGTCATGACAGGTAAACATTCTTCAACATATGATAAAGTTCTTTGAACAAGGCAATTCAGATGGAAAACAAAATTAACACACTTTTCATAAATAAAGGATGTGATTTCAATTAGAATAAAGTGAGTAGTACTTAAAATTTGTTTGCAGTCTTAAATTTTCATATAGTTGATAAAACAAAACTTATTTTGGCTGAAGTTTCACAAATAACACTCAGAAGTAAACAAATAATTTTAGTTATTTTTATTATATATTTGAATTCTTTTTCTTTAAAAACACCCATTCAACATATGGTGAGAAGCTCAGGTAAATTACTTTCTTTAGGATAAATATCTAGATCTTTCCGAATTCCTGCCTCCCTCTGATTTCTTCTGTTCTAACATGGCATCTGGAATTTCGGGAGGGATATTATACTATATCATATTATAGCAGAAAAGAACTCTAAAATATATATGTAAGATCTGTATTATTCAGGTCACCTAGCTTCCACTGGGATATTCTTTCTCTGCTTTGTTGCTGATTGTGCGATTTTCAGGAGAGAGGATCTCTATCTGATACACTCTAACTTGGTCCCACCTGGGATCTTACTAGTTCTCTGTATATGCTGAGCTAGTTTCATGGGTGTGTGTAGTCACACAGGGCTCATACTCAGAAGGGGCCTTACTTTTGGTTTAATTTTCTGCAGGCACCATCTTAAAATTGTTTTTAAAAATTAACAAGAAAAAACCACATTTTCATCTTGCATTTAGCCACGTGAATGTTCTAGTCCTGGGTACATTTCAGTATTGCCTCTCAGTCTGAGGAACTTGCTCTAGAATTCCCAGTCACAGAATGCTTCAGATTTTACTTCAATTAACCCACATTCATCTTATAGTGTAGTGCCTTAAACAGTATTCTTTTTCATTCTGTGGAGACAGTGTGGTCTCTCTGGATACTTTTCAAGCCACCAGAGAATGAAAGTTGTCTCAGAAGGACTTACTTGGGTAAGTCTCTCAGCCTCCATGTGCAGTTGATGATCCTCAGTGTTCTCCTCGCCTTATCTCCTGAGCCTCTCACTTTTACACTTAGTCCACGTACAGGATTCCAGGCAGCCTGGCAATCAGTTCTTCTGCCTCTTTTTTATTCTGCCCACAAGTCTGAAATAATAAGCATTAATTCTGAAATAATAGGCATTCTGTATCATTTTTATTTTAATGATACTCTACTTCAGTGTAGAATTCACACTCTATGGTACCTCTAGTATGTTGCCTCTCCTCTTGGTATGCAGGATCTAGGAGAATTCAAATATAATTATTCTCTCTTAATAAAGGGAACTTTTTCAGAATATAAAAGTTGTTCAAAATTACTACTTTAGTAGTAAAAAGGTAAACACTGAACAATCTTTGTATTCATATTTCAACAATCCAAAAGCAATATTTTATCTCCACATGCCCATCAATGGAGACAATGGCTAGAATAGGCAGGAGAGGGGACTGTTTTAACTGAAATGTACACAAGAAGAAAACATTTATTGTTGTTTTTTTGTAATATGGTTCTTTTAATGTAGTTAGTTAAATGTTTTGAAACCATAAACTAACAAGAATGAAATCATTCAAATATTTTGTTTAAACTCAAATATCTAGATTATTAAGGCTTTACTTTTCAGACTTATCACAAATATTCTATTGCTTGGTGATATAAAATTATCTTACAAAATATACTGTCATTAAATAAATTCCAATAATTATCCAGTAAAATAACATTTTCTTCTCCTTTTCTATTTTGAGAAATGACTTTATAAAAGCAAATTATTTCAATGTTCTACCTACATCTTACTACTAGTCAACTTATGCTTTTTATTAACTATTAGAAGCCTGGTGCATGAAATTTGTGCATGGGGTGGGGGGTGTCCCTCAGCCCAAACTGCACCCTCTTCGTGCCTAAAGGGGCAGTTGGATATCCCTCTCACAATCCAAGACTGATGGCTCCCAACCACTCACCTGCCTGCTTGCCTGATTGCCCCTAATCCCTTCTGCCTGCCAGTCTGATCACACCCTAACCACTCCCCTGCCAGCTTGATTGGTGCCTAATTGCTCCCCTGCCAGTCTGATTGCCCCTAACTGCGCTCCCCTGTTAGCCTGGTCACCCCTAACAATCCTACACTGCAGGCCTGGTCGCTCCCAACTGCCCTCCCCTGCATGTCTGGTTCCCTCCAACTGCTCTCCCTTGCAGGCCTGGTTTTCCCCCACTGCCTTCCCCTGCAGGCCTGGTTGCCCCAACTGCCCTCCCCTGCAGGCTTGGTAGCTCTAAGCTGTCTTCCCCTGCTGGCCTGATCACCCACAACTGCCCTTCCTTGCCAGCCATTTTTGAGCACATGGTGGCAACCATATTGTGTGTTGGAGTGATGGTCAATTTGCATATCACCTCTTTATTACATAGGATTAGACTCCACATGTTAGACAAATCAGGCCAATTGGAAAATGTAAGTGGCAATAAAGGAACTACCAATTCTATCAGCGTTAGAGCAAATCAAAGAGAAGAGTTTTCAAATTCAGTGCTGCTCAGGTCTTTCAAATTGTTCACATTCTAGTTAGTTGGTAGAAATAAGTTATTTTCCATCTTGTTAGAATTGATTTTCATTAGCACAAATTCTCTAATTAGAGATAATAAATTAACCATTTGGTGATCTTGAAGATTATATTATGTTTTTAAAGAACTTTATTAATATGATATTATATGCAATAAAACATTACATATTAATATGCATATAACTATTTCCACAAAGTAAAATGAATGAAATCAAAATAATAAAATTGATTTCAGAATTTTATATTGAATAAGTCTACTTAAAAGATAAGTAAAACAAAGGACACATATAAAAATGAACACTAGTGCATCATAAAAATAAAAATCTATAAAACGATGATGAAGAGAAAAGGATGTATAATTAAAATATTTCTGGAACAAATACAAAACTATATATTGCTTATAAATATAGCATATTACATTTTTAATAATCAAATAAACAGATTCACCATAACCTGTTTATGGAACTTATAACTATGAATCAAAAGAAATTACCGCTGGTCCTTACTAATGAAAGGCTAAGTAGTCATCATGCCCTTATACATGATGCCTTCATGCAATCACAAGATGGCTTCATGCACACCGGGCATGCGCAGGTGGGCAGGCCTGGGCTTGATGCTGCGTGCACGGCATGGAACCTGTCTGGGAATCCCGCCTCCTTCCAGCTTTGCAAGCAGCCAGGCCTGGGGGTCCAGCAGCTCTGCATGGCTGGGGGGAGGTGCGTCTGGTCCCCATGCAGCGTGGAGGCCCGGGGGTCCATGGCTCCGGCCTACCTCTTTGGGACAATCAATTGAGGTGGGTGAGACTTACCTCTTTGGGGCAATTGATTGTGGGGCTCCTGCACTGTGACAGGGCACAGGCCAGGCTGCCCCCCCCCCTCCGGTGCACAAATTTCATGCACTGGGCCACTAGTATTATATAAAATAGCCTCAATTTATAAATACCGTGGAAACATCAATATATTTTGACTTTTCACTACCATCACCCCAACCCTGTACTTTTCCTCTTCAATGAGCTATTAGGTCCTGCAAAAATAAATTAGAAATACCAATGCCAGGCTATCAAATTTTTTTGTTTGTTTTTAAAATTTTCACTATAGCTTTTTTATTATTATTTTTATTCCTAGAACCTGAAATTAATATCAATAGTAAATATTAATACTCATAATTGGCTTCTCAGCATACATTTAGTTGTAAATATTATAATTATTAATTAATTTAATCTTCCCTATGTCTTCTCCTGCCTTGAGATTTTGTTTGGACATAGACCAGGGCCAACATGAGTCTGCTGGACTGGTCTGAAATGGGTTCCTTCCAGGCATCATAGGAAAAGCATTTCAAGGACCCACACACAGTGGCAGGATTTAATGGAAGGGTGGGCTGGGCACAGATGCCCCTGAAGAGGCCACAACACTGCTGCATCCACTACCAGCTGGCTCGGCTCCACTTGATGCCAAAGAAGCATAGCTCTGAGTCTGCAGGCTCGCACTTGTCCTCAGCATGGCATCGGGATCTTCAGTAGCCTAGCTTAGTTTCCCTTCCCCTCCTGCCCACTCTTGACAGGCTTTGGCTGTGTGGCTGCCATACCCAAGCCCATACAGGTGCTATATATATATAGAGAGAGAGAGTACAAATACCTCAGATCATTGTTAAGCTTTGGTTTTATTTCCTTAGGCTTTGAGAGCAGGCTTTCTTTCTGAGAGAGCAGCCAATCTTCTGCCAAATGCTCTGTGGGTTTGTGCTGGGCCCTCACGTGTCTTAAGTCTTTCCTGGATCTTTTAGGCTCTTGGGACCTTATTTTATCCGATTCTTTTCCCAGATTTCCCCAGGTTATATTCTGCCCTTTATGTAGCCATTGGCCCCTACTGTGCGTAATTCATAGTTTTGCTTAGTCATCTGACTTCTACTGTGAATGTGCCCAGCAGAGGAATTCCCCCCTTGCTGGTTCTCCCTCCCGCTTCCCTGTACCCCTTCCCTGGAGTTCCCCAGGAAGATTGAAAAGCTGGTCTCTCTTGCCTTTTTAGGGATCATTCTTGCCATTTCATGGATTGGCAACCCTTTGACAGAGGATTTGGCTGTCCATGGGGGTTGTGTGATGTAGCGTCCTAGTTAATTCAGCTTAATTAGATGTCTGACTGCCTTCTCTTTTGTTGATATATAACTAACTGCCTTCTATACACTACCATCTGAGTCATTAAACTCTGAACTTGTCTTTTTTGTTCTTCTCCAAACAGGGCATATGATTCTTAACTCACAATTAATTTTCTCTCAGCTATCTGTAAGTGGTGTTCAAATGTCTTTTAGTTTCTGGTGTTGAAAATGAAAGGCCAGTAATTATCAGTCTGTTTTTTCTAGATAAGTAAGCTATTTTATATAGAGAAAATAATAGATTTTCTATATGTGACATAACTCACAATTTTCTACTTAAAATGCCAGGCGTTTGGAGAACTATTTCAATTGTAACACTCAAATATTTATTTAGCTAAAATAATTTTTTCTATTAAAAAGATCTATTAGTCTAACATTTGTTTGTTTTCTCACTTTAAATTCTTACTTGCACAATAGATCTCCAATACCTTTCCTTCAAATGTGTTTCATTCTATTTCAGCTTTATTTTGGATTCTGTTAGAGTACATTCTTGCTTTGTTGTGGGATATTTCATCTTTTTTATATCCATAGCCTTAATTAATTTTAAAGAAATTATTATTTTTTCATTGCTTATGTTTAAAGTTTTAAACATGATGTTATATCATTTCTAGTTTCACAGAGTCATTTTAGCTTGAAATAGTGTTCTCTCATATTTAACATAATTTCCTGGTTGCCTCCTTAACTATATTAAAGGATTCGGATTACCAATGTCACAGTCTCAAAGAGGAATTATTCTGACTACCTTATCTACTACCAAAGCACTCTCTATGTAAGTCACCCATTCTCCCTTCTGGAATTCAATACATCATCCCTCTCCTTATCCTTACTCCAAAAATGTTTTGTATACCCAGTAAATTATTTCTATACTAGAGGCCCAGTGCATGAATTTGTGCATGGGAGGGGGGGGTCCAGCCAACCTGGCCTGGCATCGGGGCAGATCAGGGCCAGGTCTGTCAGGAGGAGGACCAGAGTGACAGGTCATTATGATTATTTTGGCATTCTGGCTATATTTGTCGCTGGATATATATATATATATATATATATATATATATATATATGTGTGTGTGTGTGTGTGTGTGTGTGTGTGTGTGTGTGTGTGTGTATTAGTAGCATATATATATATATATATATATATATTTCATACTTACTATATCAAATAGTTATTGGTTTGTTTTTCCTCCTTCAACTAACAAAACATAAGCTACCTATGACAGGAAGTTTCTCAATTATGTTGCAAACAGTATCATTGTCATTCAGGAAATGAATAACTTAAAACTTCTAATTATTTTTGAAATTATAATTATTTTGCTTCTTATTTACTTCCCCCCAAAAAATGCAGGGAAAATAAATATCGCCAATATGCAAAGGGTAAGTTCACTCAAAATTAAAATCTCCTGATGTAAGGGTTTTATAAGTTAGCCCTCAAATGTTCTCCTAAAGCCAATAGGCAAGTTCTATCCTCACCAACACATTATCAAAGGGATTCAGTACACCTATGATTTATCTATTTTTTCCCCACACTCATTTCTCAGGTCATGAAAAGCCTCCTGTACTCATCTCTAGATTACTTCAATTCCGTTTCACCTAAAATATCATTCTTAATTTATTTGGGGATTTTTAAAAGAAATTAGAAAAGAAAGAGAAGGCTACTATATTTAATCTATCTTCTTGTTGCATTCTACATCATTATATTTTATTAGCAAAATTTTTAAAAAATCACTTAAAAGTATGTTGTCTTCTCATCCTATTGCTTTTACTTGGAAAAACTATCACCAAAAGTTAACTGTTTAAATTTTGTTTTAATAACATTTGGAATATAACTCCAGATAAGTTTTAAGACATCCAGTTTGAAGGGATCAAATTTCTGCCATCCTGGCACTGCTTTTTGGTCTTTGATTTTAAGTTGTTTACTAATAAGAAGACTCAAGAAGAACCTTTGACCCTCCCCATTTCTACCCAAGAGATTCAGACCAGGAAACCTGCTCAGGAAGGATCTTTGGATGTTCACTTTAGCATGATTTGAATTTAAGTATGCTAAACAAGAGCTTCCTGTTAGCTAGATACACCTGTGTTTCATTGTTTCTGAGTCACCATCAAGGATTATCCACTCTTCTTCAGTTCCAAGTATAAATCACCCATTCTCACTTCTGAAATCTAATACCCCATCCCCCCTTCTCCCCTTTGTCCAAAAATGTCTTTTTTAGTATCCGGAATTACTTCATTGTCTTGGGACTTTCCATGAATTTATTATGTCTATGTGAATTCCCCAAGAATATGTATTAAGCTTTGATTTTCCTCTGTTATTCTGTCTCTGTTAATTTGATTATTGACCCAGTCAAAATAATTTATTTTTTTTTAAATATATTTTATTGATATTTTACAGAAAGGAAGGGAGAGAGATAGAGAGCCAGAAACGTCGATGAGAGAGAAACATCGACCAGCTGAGAGAGAAACATCGACCAGCTGCCTCTTGCACACCCCCTACCGGGGATGTGCCCGCAACCAATGTACATGCCCTTGACCGGAATCGAACCTGGGACCTTTCAGTCCGCAGACCAACGCTCTACCACTGAGCCAAACCGGTCTTGGCATGACCCAGTCAAAATAATTTAGAAGGTGGGAAGAAAATATTAATATTTTTCAACTCCCACATAATGCAAAATCCTTACTGATGAAGAAACTAAATTGTGAGGGGTTTAGATACTATTGCTAGTTTATGGCAGATATGAAATCACTGACCAGAACACCTTTTTACCCAGCCCTATACTCTCTTCAACACACTAAGTTGAATCACAATAAAATAAATTACTGTAGATATACTGACAACATGTAGAGTTATTTCTCGCCTTAGAATTTTAGATTAATACTTAAAGCTGTAATTAAAATATGTGTAATTGCATAAATGATGAAAATCTTACTTTTGATACTTTTAGGACAATTATTCCAAAAAATACTGTGTGTGTGTGTGTGTGTGTGTGTGTGTGTGTGTGTAACACAAAATAGCACTGTAATCTTTGTCATTTATAATTTACAGATATTTCAAAACAGATAACTTGACTCATTCTACTTTGTCACAATTGAGTTAGGGTATGCATATTTCATCCTTTTAATTTCTCATTGTAAGTCTCACTTCATAGCTCTTTAATCATACTTCCTGAGTTTTCTTCAAAGCCTTTCCCGTTTGTCAGCATCTTTATGACACTGAAGTGTCTCGCACTGAAAACAGCATTACAGGTGTGTGACCTTACCAGGTTTTTGTTTATTGCCTATTTTTCATCTGTCACAAAAACATAATTGAAACCTGCTATGACAGGGCATTTTCGGTGTATGGGATGGCATTGCTGAATTTAAATGGAAGGCCTGTTTCCCCAGGGAATATGCAATTATAATACATCTTTAAAAATCATCATCACCTATTCCATGAAACAAATCTGTGGCATTGTATATAAATTGAATGTTTTGAGTTAACATAGGCTGGGTGCTGTCAGTTATTTAAGGTCCAACTCTACAAAGTTCAGTTCTGCAAGATTTCTCAAAAGGTTTTCAAATGTAAAAGCACAGAAGTATATCCTTTTCTGTTTGAAAATAATTGACTCTTGAAAAAAAATCTGAGAGTTAGCCAGAAGATAGCTTGGGTGATTTTGCACCCCTTCCCCAAAGAGAGGGAACGAAAGAGATGAGAGAGAGACAGAGAGAGAGAGAGAGAGAGAGAGAGAGAGAGAGAGAGAGAGAATGGGAGAGAGTGTGTTCAGGAAGGTAGTTTTGTTTTCTCTTCCTCGAAGCAAAGGAAGAGGAGTATAGCAGTTTATCAGCTTACTTTTTCAGAAGGTTATGGAAACAGCAGACTGGCTTACTTGGGTAAGAAGAGAGGGCCTGGAAACTTCTATAGTGCACACAAGGATAGGTAAACAGTGGTATATGCAAGAGGGTGTGTTCACAATGAATCTCAGAAAGTACCTGCCTGAGGTGGGAGGGGTGCAGGGAAACAGGGAAGTCATGTCTATGACTGGCAGGTAGTGGAAAACAACATTATTAAAATTACATCAGCCCTAAGGTTTTCTTCATTGTTTGATGGAATGAGTTGTTGTTCCCTTCTGTCTGAAAATTTATATGTATTCCATAATATTGTATTTAAATTTTAAATATTTTTATAAACTTAAAATAAATACCACACATTTAAAGGTAATTTAGATTTTGGTCTTAGTTAAAAATACATACCATTCATACTGAGGGAAATGATGAGGACTAATTGCTTAGCACAGAGCCTGTCAGAGGTAGTAGATGGGTCTCCAGTCATTACACTGACAGCTTAATTAGTTTGGGATATTCATTGATTTTCTTCAGCCACCTTCTAAAGGCTCACGGGGATGGAATTAAAATAAGTATGTCTGGGCTTTGGATTCGGAATGCTGCATGAAGACAGAAGGTGACAGTATTGGGACATTTCAAAGGGACTTTGTTCTCCTCAGTCCCTTTCAATTCATTGGAAGTTTCTGATTTTGGTAGACCACCTGCCTCTAATTTTCATGTCGGTAGGCTCACTCCCAGGTTTATTAAAAGGCTTGAGTTCAAAGGTATGTTTCTGCCCTGGCCTATGTGGCTCAGTTGGTTGGGCACCATCCCATGCACCTAAAGGTTGCTGTTTCCATCCCAGTCAGGACACATGTGTAGGATGTAGGCTCAATCTCTTACAGCCGTGCAGGAAGCAGTCAATTGATTGCTGTTCTCACATAGATGTTTCTCTCTCCCTCTCCATACCTCTCTTTCTTAAGAAATCAATAAAAATAATAATTTAAAAAAAAAACTACAAAGGTATGCTTCTCCTCATCATTTGCCTCTCTACCATAGACATGTGTTCTAAGAGTGATGGTAGATTCTTAGAGCTTAGCTGAGGTAAATATGCAGGTGATAGGGAGCCACCTACAACATGCCTACTGACTTTGAACATTGACCGCTGTTTCTCCATTAAATTCACCCTTTGGCCCAACCCCTACCTTCCTAAACTAGAATATTTGCATTGAGTTTTAGTCAATCACATGCCAATGTCATCAATTTCTCAGTTTCTGGACTCTAACCACATACCCGGGAACAGGTATGGGACAAAGTAGATTATTTTTAAAGGTGACTTCAAATTAGGGCACTAGCTGACTGTGAGAAGTATGACTATAGGTTCAAAGGTAGCATATCCATCATTTTGTGTTGCCATAACAGAATAATTATGGATTAAATAATAAATATTTATTTCTCATAGATCTTCTAGAATTTGATTTCTCAATATTAATTTCCACTAAAAGAAATCAAGAATCTTTAGAAGAAAAAAAAAGTTTCATTCCAGGCTTGGGGCAGGGAAAGTACAGAATACACCTAAATATTTAAATTTTAACTTTTTTTCCAAAAAGTAAGGCAGAAGTCAAAGAGTGACGAGGGATATGTGAAAAACAGAGAAGCTAGCTTGATGGATTATGACAAATTTAATAAAATAAGAAAACATAAATGTATATTGAGGGTGAAAAAAGAAAAACATTGAACTATTGATATTGGCCCTGGTTGGCATGGCCCAGTTGGTTGGAGCATTATCCTGTATAACAGAAGGTGGGGGGTCCAATTCCCAGTCAAAGGGCACACGCCCAGGTTTCAGTTGGTTTGATCCCATGCTGGGGCGCCTATAGGAAGCAGCCAATTGAATGGGATGTTTACATAGTTTCAAAGTATTTCAACATCATATTTCCAATTAGTTCCAAAGGAAAAGAGAATAATATTGTGTCAAAGTAGCCTAGTAGGTATTACCTAAATCAAGTGACCAGTTAACTTTATCAGTAACAGACCAAACACAATTTTGTGTCACCTGAGAACAATGAGAACACACCAGCACTTCAGTAATACAATTGCCAAATATGCATCAATGTACAATCATGAGGAAGCATCATACAAACTCAACTTAATGGGCACTATACACTGTAATTGCCCCGTAGTTTTCAAAACTGGTTAAGTTCATAAAAAATAAAAGGCTGGCAAACTTTTAGATTGAAGAACAATGACTAAAGAGCCATGACAACTAAACACAACAGGATATTCTAAATTGGAAACTTTTGCTATACCAGTTATTATTGCCATCAAGAAAAATCTTTGAATCTTGAAAATGTTCTGAGATGTAAATGATACTAATTTTTCAATTTCCTGACTGATGGTGGAATTGTATTTCTATAAGAAAATGTCTCTCAAATAAGGAAATACACACAGTCTTTATGAGTATGATCATGTAAATTAGTTCCATGAAAAGGTTTGCTTTGGGCATCTATTTCAAGAAACTGACTTACATAATTGTGAGGACTGGCAAGCCCAAAGTCAGCAGGCTGGAAACTATAGAGCAGGAGTTGATGTTTCAATATTAAGATAGAATTTCTTCTTCCTCGGGGAAAACTTGGTTTTGCTTAACATCTTCCACTGATTGGCTGAGGCCACCAAGATTTAAGAGGATAATCTCCTTCACATAAAGGTGACTGATCATAGATATTGACTACATTTACCTATTTCCTTCAAAGCAATGCCTAGATTAGTGTTTCATTACAGAACTGGGTACTAAGCCTTGTCAAGTTGATACACAAAACTAGTCATTACTGTCCATGTTTGACAATTTGGCACCCATACATATTTTCTTAAGTCATACTTAATCCTCAAAGAAAGATAATTACAAGTTACACTTAACCTAACATGATACCACACTCTGATGCAACTGAAAACATGTTAATATTTTTTCCAAGCAAAGAGTTAAAGTCCTGAGTTTTGTTCACTCTTTCCTTGATGTCCTATAATTTTAAATACTGTGATTTTTAAAAAAATGAACCAATAGATTGTCACAGAAGTTAGTTTGTTTCCTTAACTTTGAACTAGTGCTACTGCTGCTGTGAGGAAAGGAATGCATGGTTGTAAAACTAGAGACAGATCTAATTCCTAATAACCATGTTGTGTTTGTATTTTTTGTTTACTCATAAAATGCAATTTCCTACATTGGAAATGTATATTCATAATGTTATATGTGCATATTTACATATACTCTAGATAATTAATATTAAAATAAGTTTCTAGATTAAAATATTTTGCATTACTTTTATGGGGCAAACAAATTATTTTTAACATAATTAAAGCTAATTATGTCAACTCACAACCTATAATATTTTTTTAATCTGTAAAGTGGGATTGTGCTGGTTATTTACTTATTTCCTTTCAGCTAAAAATTCATTTTTGTTTACTCATAAATTTTATTCTAGTAATCAATACCAATACAGTATTTTGAAACAGAGATACTTTTGTCATCAATACTTTTTTGGTAAATGACAGATATTTATATAGTAGAGGCCCTATGCACAAAATTCATGTAAGGGATGGGGGCCCAGCCCAGCCTACAACCTCTTGCAATCCGGGACCCCTCGCTCCTAACCACCTGCCTGCTGGCTCCCTACCACTTGGCTCCCTGCTTCTTAGCGCTGTCGCTGAGGTGGGAAAGGCCCCCACCTCCACCAACGCAGCTGCACTCTCTTGGTGGCTCTTCTCCAACTCAAAGCAAACTAGCCTGAGGCCTGAACATGAGGCTTCCCTTTGGAAATTATGGTTTTCAGAATTACAAAAACATTTTGTTACCCCTCCTGCAAAATGTGCATTTTCCTTTAAATATATCCTAGAATTGGTCATAATTTCAAAAATATAGTGTATGTATGAGAGAAACAAGGAACCATTTATTCATATATTTTATTTTAACTTTTAATTTTTTTATTGATTAAGGTATTACATAGGTGTCCTTATCCTCCCATTACTTCCAACCCCCAACCCATGCATTTTAATATTTGAAATCACTTAATAAGCTGTTTTATTTATTAATTGAATTTGATTGAATAATACAAATGTAACAACTATAAAACCTCACTTTAAAGAAATATTATAGAAACCAATATGGCTGATATTTTATATTGTCAACAATACCCACATCCCAAATGCAATACCATGCTCTATTAAACATTAGAATAAAAATAAATCAACTGAATTATGATCAATATATAAGTAAATAATAATTTAAGTGTTTTGAGCTAAATTCTTAATTCAATATATTCACTTTCTTATAAATACATTAAGAAGTTCAAAGTTAGTCACAAAACATATTTCTAAATAAAAATAGGTAAACAGGAAATAGTTTGGAAAAGAAACATAGCATATTAATTTCTGAATTTTTAACTGACTTTTATTTTTATACAGCTTCATATCACTTTAGAAAAGAGAATTGGGATTTTTAATCTTTCTAGGATACTGTTTCTTAGAGTCCAAGTTGACTAAAGACACATCACCTTCAACCTTTGTAGAAAAAGCTAAATAAATAAATAAATAAATAAATAACCAGTAAGGCGAGTCTCCTTTTTTGGCCGAAGTTCAAACCCAAATGTTCTTCCCTTAAGATAATGCTTGTCAGTCATTCTAACCTAACATGGGTCTTTCATGTTACGCAGGTCATGTGTTGAGCATGTTTCCACACTTTTTACTGTCTTTAATTGTTGGAGTATAGTGTTAATTTTCAAAATTAAAAACGAATCTTGGGGATTGAAAGCAAATATGCACTATTTGTGATTGATTTTCAAAAAGTTTTCAAGACATTGATTGTTATTGATTATTTTACAAAGATAATATCTTCTTGTTCATGTAACCTCTATACAAGATAATACACAAAACCATAGATAGGAAAAAAAAATAGATGTTTTTCAGTCTTCTTAAATAATTAATTTTTGTTCCTAAGATTTTGCTATACCAAAATTTTGCTTGTGTTTACATACTTCCAGATTGGAATCATATATTATTCATGTAGGCCTTAAGGGAAAACTGCTCCATTAACATAAGAGTGAAATCCATAAAACCTAATTAGAAAATAATTACCAAGAATTCAGCGAAATAAGAAATATTTCATGTTTTGAAAAAAATGCTTCTTTTAGATAAGTCTTCTATTTGGTTATTACTATTTATTGGGTGATTCAAATATGTAGATTTACTCTATCTAATAAAGTTAGGAAGTTATTTTTTTTTTTTAGATGTCACCAACTCCAATTGTGTTCACTAGGGAGTGTGCCCACATTCATATTTCACTGGAGAAACAGGGAAGTCTATCAGAGAGAATCCCTATTAATTCTTCTTTGTAAAATCCCATCCATTTTGATAATAAACTGGACAAACATTTAATGTTAACAAGTTAAATTTATCTCAATTGCAAATAACAATTTAACTTTATTAATGAGGATAAACATTATGGAAAACAAATTATACAAGACAAGAATACATATAAAAAGAAACATTATTTTTTAACTTATGAAACACTTACAGTAGCTATATTTGTTTAGGTATATCAGCAAATTCAGAAACATGGCAATATAAAAAATTTTAAATATTTTCTAATGACTATCTTATATTTAGCCTTAAGCCAAAAAGTGGAAAACAATTTTGATATTTCAAATTTGTTTCATGGTGAAAAGAATGTAATAATTTTTAATAATTTCTTCAGTTTGTAATTGTTTTACATATGGCAATGATGATAAAATAATAAAAGGGAATTGGCTAATTTGACTCGACGTCTTCCGGATGTCCTTCCTGATGAAGCCAGAGCGGGGTGGGAGCCAGCCAGGGTTTCAGGTGCCTGCAGGTGGCCTGGGGGAATCCAGTGGGCGTCCCGAGTGCCTGCTGGTGGCCAGAGGAGGAAATCCCAGTTCCTGGTTGCAGGAAGGAAGCCGGTACAGGCAGCCGGGGGAAGGAAGGCCTACTCTTGCACAAATTTGTGCACATCGGGCCTCCAGTGATAAAACAAACATATAAACACTGTGTTTTTAGAGGACAATCTGGCTTCACATGACCTTTTTTGGATGCCTATGCACCATGCAGGGGTAAGAGAAATAGCTTTCTAGCTTCTTCTTCACATAAGGCCACTAACCTCAACAAGAGAGCCCTAACTTTATGACCAAATTTTATCCAATTTCCTCCCAAAGACTTAATCTTGAAATACTGACAGACTGGCAATTAGGGATTCAAAATAAGAATAGGGAATTACAAAAACACTCAATTCATAACAAGACTTCAAAAGGTTGGGGTGTGGCGAAGACTCGTGGCAAGTATTCCCATATTCTATATTAACATACTAAGTGTCCTTCAGGGAACTAAGAAAGAAATGGTCAAACTTTTTGTCTATTTATACTTAAGCATTATGTCCACCCTTAGCCTACCTCCCTCTGAAGGTATAAAGACATTAAATTAATGAGAAAAGAAGAAAACGTTTGGAAGGAAAAATGAAAGATTCCCTGTCATTTTACTTCCCATCTCTATGGAGGAGGGTGAGGGGGACAACAGAACATCTTTCCTTATGCTCACAGATCCCCCTGGGTGTTGAGAACAGTAAAAAAAATAAAAAATGTTTAACTCATGTATGAGTAGCCTGAAGTTTTCTTACTTTCTGAGATGACAAATTGGGAAGAGAGAAAAGACCTCATTGGCATGTAGTTACACGGTGTAATTTTGGATCATTTCTCTTGTACTAGGTGTGGGCCATGCACAGAAGGAGCCAAGGTGATGCCCAATATGCTGCTTGAAAGAGCTGCGTGGAGGAGTCACAGGCAGGGCCCCTGGGTGTCCAGATACCAGGAAACCGGGAGTACCACTGGCAGTCAGCCTGAACAAATGCATTGCCACTGTCAAGAAAATGGAATTCAATATTCTCTAAGCAGTCACTTTTTAGCTTAAGACACTTAAAATGTACCCTGCTCAAGAGTTAACTTCGGCTGGGCTCCAAGCCCCAAGATAGCAAAAATCAAATCATTATACAACCGGGGAAGTAAAAATGTTTCCAGCCCTTGAACTTTCTTCTTAACCACTTTTCTCACTGTTTCCCCAGGGAACTCACATTCCATGCTTTAAAAGCAGGGGTGTGTGTGTGTGTGTGTGTGTGTGTGTGTGTGTGTGTGTGTGTGTTAAAGAATGAGTTAGGGAAAGAGATAAGCCTCCCAATTCTCCCTCCCTCACTTTGATGTCCAGCCTGATGTAGCCTCATGTCAATGAAATGGAGAATCTATTAATGAAATTTAGTTTCACCATTACCCAGATTGATTTAATTACTGATTAAATAAATCTTTTGTGAGACTGAAAGCAACTGAGGAATTGTTGTTGTTGCATTGAGGAACCACAGAAGTAATGAAACATTCCTTTAATTTTATCCAACAGTAGGGAAAGATTTAGCCCCTTAAAATGGGTTTGTTTAAGAAGAATGACCAAAAAAAACAAAACATGTTTGTCTCTTGCATTCTATGGAGCGGACTCCACTCTGTCTAAATCTTGGCTCAGCATAAAGTGAAGAATGTTGCATAGCGTTTCTGATACAATGAGACCTAAGTACTGTAAATTATAATACATCTAAGGAATAAATGGTGGTCTCTGGAAATTACAAATAATTTGAGTAAATAAAAGCTACATTTTAGTGCTGTTCTCTTCTTCCTGGGGGCCTGGAGCTAATTACTGCACTTGACTGCAGGCTTTCCACAAGCCTAGCAAAGTTTTAAAATGTGCATACACATTAGCTGGCTCCATCTTTATAGCAATGGTTATATTTGAGGAAACAGACAAGAGAATTGAAATGGATGAGAAACTTTGAAGCGATAAATACCAGAGCCAGGATTTGAGCTATGGACATGCAGATTCGCAACTGTGTCTTAAATACTTTGCTCTGCTATGTAATGTGTGGTAGGAGATAATCTGATTTGGTTGAACAACAAATTCTCAAGGACCAAATTTTTAATGTCCTTCTATGGAAGTTCAGTCTTTCAGCCTCTTCCCTAAAACTCACCATGCAATTTGAAATCAATTGAACCGTCCTCCTCAGACTCCACACGGTTTCGGGCTGCATGGTCGCACAGCTTCAATGCACAGCTGTCACATCTCAGTCTGCGTGAGGGCAGCATCCGGAGCGGGAGAGCACAGAGTGTGTGCCTGTGCACAGCGACCTGAGGTTGCTCCCTTCCTTAAGGCTTTGGGCAGAAGAATACCCTGGGGACGCAAGCAAATGCAAGCCAGACTGCATAATCTGGAAACCCCTGTTCTTCTATTTAGTACTGGTTTGAGTGCAAAAGTACATTTAATCTCTACAGCTCAGTTTATTCATTTTTCAAAAAGGGAATAAAATGAGTGTACTATTACAGAGTATTCTTGTATATTGCATTGCAAAATAGATGACTAGGTTTTTTGGAGTGATATTAATTTTAAAACATACTTAATCCTACTACCTATTAGATGCTTGTAATCAAGAGAAATGTGACCTTAGGGAACTCAAATGATTGATGTTCAAGCCAAAGAAAAATACATTGACTCAAGAATGCTATTTTCTCTACTTAGATTTTAAAGATTATGCTGGCTTTTTAGCACAGAGAACATAAACAGATTTCAAAATAGATATTTTTAGTGATTTCAGAGAGTAAGGGAGAGGGAGAGAGAAATAGAAAGATCAGTGATGAGAGGGAATCATTGATCCGCTGTCTCCTGCTTGCCCCCTACTGGGGATCCAGCCTGAAACCCAGCCATGTGACACAGAATTAAACCTGGGACCCTTCAGTCTGAAGTCCAATACTCTATCCACTGAGCAAAACTTCAGGTTTTAAAGAGCCCTTCACTTCATCAAGTCTAAACAATCTAAAATTGTCTAGAGTGCTGCAAAGAAAACCCACATCTGAAGGAAAAATATGTATTCCCTACAGCATTCACAGTTCACTCCAGGGGAAGTTCATTTCTTTTTAATGCAAGGAAAGTTGAATTGGGAAAAAAAATTAATTGTCAGAGTCACTAAGATTACCTGAAGCTATAATAGAAGAGAGGTTAGCAAGCAGAGAAGGAAAAAGAAAAAGAAATTAAGAAACCACTAGGGAGAACACATTATTTATGAAATATTAAAATTATCTACTATAAGGAGAATATAAATATTCCTAGGTAAGGGTGATATATTTTCCCTGAGGAAATTGAATTTTTCATACCAAAATTTATTTTGAGCAATTATTGTTATAATCCAACTAATTAGAGGTAAAGGTGAAAAAATAGGGTTGGGCATTTTAATTCTGAATTAATTTCACTGGTAATGTTATGCACGTTTTCTTTTCAACTAAATTAGATTTTTTTATCTCAAATTTATCCACCTTAGTATCTCAACATATTTCTTCTGTATTCTTTCATAGTCAAGCATCCTGGCGATTGAAAATAAATATTGGCAAATGCAGGAAGCATTTATTCATTTTTCTTCATTAATTTAACATATAATTATTGAACACTCATTGTACTAGATACAAGGAATACAGTGATGAAGAAAGCATGTCTTTTCATAAAGCTCTTTTTACCAAAGGAGATTGGAAGTTATTAAAATAAATCTGTGAAATGTACAACATATTATATGATCTTAAAAGTGAAAGAGAGTTGGAGACATTGGGGATGTCTTGCAATAGCTGGAAATTTGGGACCTGAGCTACTAGATCAGGTTTATCAATTGGAAAAATGTGGAAGAATCTGGAAAGAGCAGCTGTCGGAGGCATATCAAGATATCATATATGGGTGCATTATATTTTTGATGCTTGTTTGACATTGTTTAGGGTTTATGAGTCTATTGTTCAAAAGAGAGATCTGCACTAAAAATAAAAATTTGTGACTAAGTCTAAGTATGTGTATGTCATTTGAAACCAGGGAAAGATGAAATAGTATGACATTACCGAAGGAGTAAATATAGACAGAAAAAGACTCAGTTAAAAGACTGAACAGAGTCAAATATTAAGATATTGTAATATTTAGATAAGAGGAATCCAGCAGAACTTATTAAGGAATAGTGTGTAGAGGGAAACAAACTGGAAACCAAATAAAGGAATGATTTTCAATGAGAAGATAAGTTCATAAAAAGATAAACATAATTATAGCATACATACATATATATCATGTGAAATATGATATATATGCATGTATACGTCTGAAAGATTAACTCATGGATGTGCTCAGCAAAACATTAACAAAAATTTAAATTAAAAATATTGTGACAAAAACATCAGCCTGTTCTGGTGATAATTAGGTACTGGTTGTAATTGCTCAAGACTGTAAAGTAACTGGGATATCTTGGTGGTGGATTAGGGTACATATATGAAGACCTATGTATGGGAAATTCAAAATCAAAGATATCTGCTTGCAAGTAGTGAAGCTCAAATTATGGTCTCATATTCAGTATCATTAAGACATGGGATTTAAAAAAAGATGGAAAAATATAAGCCTTTAATTTCCTGAAGATTCCTCTTTAGTTTTTAATATTTTGTAGCTGTAATAAAAAATTGGTTTCCTCAGAATACCATTCCAATTTATAATTCATACTATCATACAAATTTGTTAAAAACATCAAAATAAGACAAAAACTAAATAGAAATATAAATTCTTATTATTAATTACAAAGTGACAATATACTAGCAAACCAACCCCACTGCCAATTCCACTGCTACATAATATTAAATACAAAAACTAATTGCTAATGTAGATTGGGTTCCATTTAACTTTATAATGAAGAAGAGTGTTGAGTTATGAAATAATATTTCCTTTTTGATATTACTTTAACCTGTAAATCTACTGGCAAGCTCTATGTTTCTTAACTTTTTTCTTTTTAATCCTCAACTGAAGATATGTTTTCATTTTTTATAGATTTTTAGAGAGAGAGGAAGGGCAAGAGAGAGAGAGAGAGAGAGACATCAATGTGAGAGAGAAACATTGATCTTGCTTCCTGTATGCACCTGATGGAACCTGCAACCCAAGTGTGTGCCCTAACCAAGAATCAAACCTGTAACCTTTTGGTTTACTGGATGACATCCCAACCTACTGAGCCACCCATTCATGGTGTATGCTTCTTAACTTTTGAGCAAGTTTGTGGGCACAAGGAATGCAAAAGAAAAAAATATGTTTTAAGGTACTTTCTCTTTTATATTTTTCTTCCTAATCATAAACTTTTTTAATAGAAGCAGGCCTGAAATGATAAAGAAGATGATAATGGAAGCAAGGACTGTGAAAGATGGAATGAGAGGGAGGCTGGGTGGAGGATAAAGATGAAGAAGGGGAAGAAGAAGGGAAGAAGAGAAAGGAGGTAAAGTCTATAAGACAGTTTGATATTTTCTCAGACCAAAAGGAAATGTCCAGTAAATACTCCAGAACCTTATAGGACTGTTCCCTGGTTGTCAGCTGTTCCCTGATTATTTGGCAGGATCTCAAAGAGTCTTTGTGTTACTGGGAGGGTCTTCCATTGCTGAGCTCTGTCTAACAGTTTGATAAACCAAATGTGCAACAGCAACAGATCTGAAGGGAACGTGGGCTGGAATACGGGGGAAATTATCAGTAACTATTAAACTCACAACTGGAGGGGACCCTCACACACTTTGAAGCCAACGAATCATATTCTGCCCTCACTGCTAAAAAAGACGAATGCTCCTGGGCAGATTAAATCTCCCATTCCTCTCTTGGAATAAATTCTTAAACCCAAGGTCAATTTGACTTAACAAGATTATCAGAAGGAAATATTTCTTGCTTTTAGGGTTTATGCACTAAAATTCATAGCAGTTTCATTAACTTCCTTTTTCTTTCTTTCTAGGCACTGAGTCATAGAAGTGGGGGGAAAGGAGAATTGGAGATATACTGGCATAAAATGGCTCCAATTTGAACACATATTGAGCTTATTTGCTTCCACCTCTGCTGTGACTGCGGTGAAGAATGGAATTAAAGACTGCTGACTGAACCATGTCTGTGGGTCATGACTAAATGGCTTCAGTAAAGATGTAGGAAGTATTGTAAAATAGTAGTAAGGAGATACGAGTGTGTTTTATTTTGTGGTTTTTATTTATTTATTTGTTTGTTTTTTGTTTATTTATTTTTAAACTCATTTAGACAGATATTTTCATTTTCAATCCCCTAGATACAAATATTAAATGAAAGTAGTTTATTTGAGTGGTGATCCAGGAAACTTTGGAAATAAATATGGAAGTGAGGCAGAAAGGGAAGGGAGCCAGCATCAGGTGCATTATCAAGTCAGCTATTGATGTGGGTGTCTAATTTTGCTGATGAATTCTGAGAGTAAGTATAAAACAGGCACCTCAGAATTATACCTCCCACAAGAGAAGGAGCTGGGATATCAGTAGGTAAATGCTCACCATTCCTTAGTTGAGGGATTTAACATGGGTAGCTTAATCTTTGCATATCTGGTTGACTACTGCATGCTAAACACAGCTAGATAAAATCCTTGGGGAGGGGGAGGAATCAAGTGCTAGCATATGGGAGGCCAGCTAAAAATACAGTGAAGTGGGGGTAGAGGATTATGTGAGGGCAGAGAATTAAGGAGAATATGGACAATATTTTTATCACAACACCCACTCACCCTATTTTCTGATGTCTGACAGCTTGATTTACTTAGTTAGTTATTGCATGGCCTTTCTAGGCCTTTGGATTCACAACTTCTGACATTACCAACTCCTTCAGTGCTGTGATTTCAAATTTCTTAGGGTCGTAAACAGTGCTAGAAATTGTCAGAGTTTTAAGGGGAAATCACATCCAAATGAACCTGTGCTCAATTAGCATTCTGTAAAGAATCAGCATGCAAATCTAAATTCACATGTGAGAGGGAAATGTCACAGAAATGTTCTCTGAAAGAGGAATAAATAATTGATAGCATAGAGAGAACTCTAACAACATTTTTGTGCTCTGACATAATGACGTTATTTGTTTAATTAATAGAAAGCCTTTATTTTGTACTAGAAGCCTGATGCGCAAAATTCGCAGCCCTGGCAAGCTGCCTCTCAGCCCGCCCACACCACCCCCACCCCTCTCACCCACTGTGGTGCTGCTCTTGTCTGCAGCCACACACCCCAGTTCCCTGGTTCTGTGGAGTCCCCTAATCGATAGCCTCACTGAGGGTGGTCTGAGCCTCCCTCCTTGGGGCTATTACAGAGCCCCCCACATCGATTGCCTCCTGCCCAACCTGGGCCTCCCTCTGCAAGGCGATTGTGGGGCAAAGGCAGGTCCCCTGACCAACCACATTGAACCCTCTTTGGCTGGCCTGGCACCAATGTGTGTCATAACATGGACTTCCAGAAGGTTGTCAAGGATGGCTGTTCGGTCGGTTTGCATATTATGCTTTCATTATTATAGATTTTTCTATATTCAAGATATTTTCTGCTTATATAATTAAATCAAAATTATAGGTATTCAGAGGGTTAATAAGAGATGAATATATAATTCAGGTGTACTAGTCCTTGTTTTTTGTTTTTTAATATGCTTTATTGACTTTTTACAGAGAGGATGGGAGAGGGAGAGAGAGTTAGAAACATCTATGAGAGAGGAACATCCATCAGCTGCCTCCTGCACACTATCTACTGGGGATGTGCCCTCAACCAAGGTTCATGCCCTTGACCAGAATCGAACCTGAGACCCTTGAGTCCACAGGTTGACGCTCTATCCACTGAGCCAAACGTGTTAGGGCTAGTCCTTGTTTTGGTAGGGAATTGACTTGGAACACTAAAGAGCCGTGGAAAAATATATAGTCCTGAAGTACTGTGATTCTCTTAGTTCTGCCTATGGAATTAATATTTATATAGCAAAAGGAATTGGAGTCAAATCTTTTGATTTTTAAAATCTTGAGAAATCAACAAAAATAAATCAAATCATTAAGATGCATTATGAGTCAATGAAATATATTGTCTGTTATTTCCATTTATTTATTCAAAACCCATACATGCTTACAAAATCAGTTATCTTAATAATATTTTACCCATCACATTTGTTATATTAATAGTGACAGAGCCTTTTTGTTTGTTTGTTTGTTTGTTTGTTTGTTTTTTGGCTAGGCCATCTGAGTGTAAATACAGGCATTTATACTAAAAAAAATCTCTGTGAGGTAACAAAGGCTTTCTAGCATTTAAAAAATATCCCTGGTTATCTACCTATTAATTTTTGCTAGTGTAAATGCAAAATGGTGTAAATGAAAAGTAGGGGAGGTATGACTGTACTGATTATGAAATAATAGTGGATGAAAATAGTGAGTAATACTTCCTTTCCCAAGAGAATTATCTATCAGACTACATTATCAAATATCACAAAATATTAGATAAGAGTCAGTTATTTCCAAAATTTAGGATGCTACCCAAGTTTCTTAATCATCCCTTAAACTTATATACCAGCCAGTTAAGAGTTTAATTTGTTAAATCAAGACCTTGTTATTTTAAATTTAGATTTCTCAAGTACTAGGCAGGGACTTTGGTACTACATAGTCATTATGTTCTAAATGGCAAAGTATTAGAATTCTACCCTCATACATTTATAACAATGTAGCCATACATTATGTATGTATATAGTGAATATTTTACATATATTCACTTTTACCATATTAAATTTGACATCACGTTCAATTTAAGTCAGAATATTATAATATAATTAAAATTAGATAAAATACGTGAGAGCATTTCAAAAATGAACACCAGTCTATAAATATTGCCTCTTGTAAAGTGTTTAAAACATAGCTATTTAAAAAACAATCATAATCATAAAACTTAAAAAGAGTTACTACAAAACATTGCATATTAACAATAATATGCAATAAAACAATGCATAATAATGATAAGTGTTTCAGTTAATTTTATATAGGAAATGATTTTCAACTCTGCACAAAGCTAACTATATAATACATGATTTGATCTGTAAAAGTACATTGTAGTCATGGTCTTCAAATACTGGGCCATCTCTCAAAAGGAAAAAACCATATCAGATCTTATCAATTTTTTTGAGAGGAGTTTGCCAATAACTGTAAGACACAGTTTTAATCTAAAGGTATTTCACTGAACAGCAATGAATATTTTACATATATTCTCTTAAGCATATTAAATTTGCCACTGTGTTCTGTTTAACTCAGAGTATTATAATAGAATAAAATTAGATAAAATATGTGAGAGCAGTTCTGAAATGAACAACAGTCTATAAATATTACCTCTAGTAATATGTCTGATATGCTGATATACATATATAAGTGTAAAAAGCAAAATAAGCAAATCCTTACTGGGAAAAAAAAATGCTTTCCAGAAAAGTATATGAAGTTTTTTTTGTTGTTGGTCATTAATTCTCAATTCTGGTAACATAACTATACACCTGAGCTCTGAAAATGGATTGCTTTGTGCCTCTAGGTCCCTTTACTTCCTACTGGACTCTGTTTCATTGATCTTGTTGGAACTTTCTACACTATAAATGAATATAACATATGCTATCGCCTATCTCGCAAAACCTTGATTTTAACATGCTTTTGCTAATGCATGTAAACAAAGAGAAATATTTTTTTAAATCAGTGTCATTTTTAGTATTTTTCCAGAGTGAATAATGACATTAAAATCGGCTAAACAGGTTTTCATATCTACTGAAATTACAATTTAGAATAATTTCCCCCATATTATTATAGATATCGAATTGCAAAAGCAGTCTAACAAAGAGCTATCTGAGAACCGTGATGGGTGCAAGAGTCAAAAGGAGTTTGACTCAAGGATCTGCCATTAATTTGCTTTATGATTCTCGGTCTTTGTAATTTATCACCCTCTTCCTCAGATTCTACTTAGGCAGGCCTTTATCACATTATTGTCTGTGTCTACGGATTATGTATTTTTAATTAAAATAAATATTTGAAGAATCCTAGGGAATAAAAGTATTTGTCATCATTTTAATTTTTGTTTGAGTCTCAGACTTTATTGCTTGACATTCCTTAGTCCAGACCACAGAAGGTTACTTAAAAATTTAACTCTTCCAATATCTATGAGGTAGACATTTTACATCTATTAATTAAAATTTCCCATTCATTTATGTTAAAATGTATCTAATTGTATGTTTTAAAATGTGTAGCTTATTGTATGTCAATTGCACCTCAGTAAAACTGTTAAAGTTTTTTCTTTTTTAAATTCCCATTCATTCTACAACTTGTATTTTCTCAAGTAGGGGGAAATAGATTAAAATAGTTGTAAAAAGACCAAAAGGCTAGTTCTCTAAACTGTCAACACCAACTCTGTCTTACACAATTATCAGCTTCCTCAAATTTTTCCGCATATAGTTCATTCAGTTTCCAGAACATTGTTTCTAATATGATGTTACCTTCTCACTCATCCTTGGAAATTTGCCATCATAAAGCTCCTGGTTTTGTAGCCCAGAAGGGATGTCTGTTTTAAGAGCACCTGCAACCAGATAGTGAGATAAGGCTATAAATATCATTGCTTATCACAACTGAAAGCATCATATATAATAAAGAGGTAATATGTAAATTGACCATCACAACATCACACAAGATGGCCACCCCAATGTGGTCACAAGATGGCTGCCACAAGATGGCTGGTAGGGGAGGGTAGTTGTAGGCAATCAGGAGAGGGCAGTTAGGGGTGACTAGGCCTGCAGGGGAGGGCAGTTAGGGGCGACCAGGCCAGCAGGATAGGGCAGTTGGGAGCGACTGGGGTGGCAGAGAAAGGCAGTTGGCAGTGATCGGGCTGGCAGGAGAGCAGTTAGGTGTCAATCAGGCTGGCAGGGGAATGATTAGGGGGTGATCAGTGTGGCAGGCAGAGCAGTTAAGGGCAATCTGGAAGGCAGGCAGGCAGGAGAGCAATTGGGAGCCAGAAGTCCCGGATTGTGAGAGGGATGTCCACTGCTGTTTTAGGACGGATCCCGGTGGTTGGATATCCCCTGAGGGTTCCCAGATTGGAGAGGGTGTAGGCTGGGCTGAGGGACACCACCTCAGTACACAAATTTCATGCACCGGGCCTCTAGTCTACCAAATAAAAGAGGAACATGCTAACTGACCGTAACTTTGTAATGCCTACCAGTCAATCAGACAGAATAAGAAAAACACCATTTAACCCAACAAAGATGGAAGGTTAATTTGCATCCATAGGTGCTGAGCAGCTGGGGGTGGGATGGGACACTAATGTCATCACCATGGTGATGATGCAGGCGTTCTGCACCATCCTAGCTGCTCCAGACCTCTAAGCATGGGAAGGCAGACAGATGGTTCTGGGCTGCAGCGGAAAGGCCGCTCCAGCCCGAGTGAAGGCAGTGCAGCAGCCTGGGGAGAGAAGGCCCATTCCTGCACAAATCTTTGTACATCAAGCCCCTAGCTGTTATATAAGCATTGAAAACTCTGCTTATACAACTGCTGAAATGTTGTTAGGTTTTATTCATACTTTCATTTCAGTACTATTTCTCTTGGACATGGATGTGAGCCCAGGCTAGAGGTGTGATAAATTCAGTGACAGGCATTGTACCCAAAGGTGGAGCTTTCTCAGTACGATTTACTAAATCCCTCAAACAGAGAGAGCCTTTCTGTCTAAGAGATCGTTACCTACATGCATGTTATCTATGTGGAAATATTTACCGTATTTTTCAGACCATAAGACAAACTTTTTCTTTACCAAATATGCAGTCCCCAGGGACACGGAAGGTCCCGGGGGACCCGCTGCCGCTCTGCAACTCGGACCATAAGACGCAGGCACTTTTCCTCCCACTATTTGGTGATGAAAAGGTGCATCTTATGGTCCGAAAAATACGGTAACTCCTTAAACTATTTTAATCCACTTCAAGATTATAGCTATAATTAGCTTGGGAAGTGATATGTTCAGGAAAGGGTGCAGGTACAGATTTTGAGTCAAGTGTCCAAGCTACTGATGTGTGACTATGGACAAGTTATTCAGCTTTACTAAATATCAGTCTATTAATGAGGTTGACAATGAAACCTAATCCATATGCTTAAGGTTGGGAGTTCCTTACAAGAGAAAAAATGGGGAGGGGACATATTTAGAGACAAAATAAGAAAAACACCATTTAACATTAGAAGATCATTATAAAGCTTTATTGTAATTCAGTTAACCTTATAATCATGGCACAAAATAGTATTTCTAAACAGAATGTTCTAGAAAACAATAAAGCATACCGTTTACATTTATACAACACCATTTGAAAAAAATGGGATTTTAAATGAGCTCAGGGCAATTATACATGGAAAGATTGTTAATCGGACATATGGCCATTGCTGTTTTATCATAGCTATATTCCAGCAGACATGCCTACAGAATCAATGTGCCTTTCACATGAAAACTGGGATTTACTTGATTTGTATAAACATTATTATGGTTGTCAGGACAATGCAAAGCAAATGTACATTATGTGATGATACCAAATATAACATTTTGGTCACAAGTGCATTTAGAGCACCATAAAAGATGCTGCATTTTGAAGCAAATGAAAGGTTTTATGTGGAGCCTTTCTCATGTAAAAATGCTTAGTGCAATATTTCTATGCTTCTGAAATCTGAATAAATTATGGCATATTTTCATTTGGGGAATTGCACACTTAAACAATATTACATCGCTATCAATTTAGTTACCAGATGGAATTGGCATGTTTCCGATGCCATTCTTGTCAATTAATTCTGGCAAGCACACCTATCAGGTAACAAGGATGGACAGTTGAAAAGAGAAAAATGGTTTTGCTTCCTCCCAGGACTTAATTCTTAAATTAATGAATGAAATAAACAAAACAAAAAAAGTGATGTCAGAATGATCTCCAACTTAATTATTTATCCATTTGTAATCCCCTTTTAATTTTTTTAGCACGTGGTCTTTAATATTATTTAAAATGAATTAGGAAACCCATTAATTTGTAAAAATAGTTTAAATACTTTTAATATTAAGATGATGGTTATTCCTTAATTAATTTATGAAATTGAACCAAATTGGAAAAAAAAAACTAGTAATAGGTACAAATAGGATGTCCAAGGTTTTTCTTTGCTATAGCTTATTCAATTAATATAATAGTATACATAGTTTTATGGATATTAATACACATCTGATCAATAAAACAGGAAATCCAATACTTTCCCAAAGAGTAGGTATTCTGGTGGAGAAAGAAAGATATGCAAAGTGACATACATATCTACCTGTATATCACAAATATAGAGCACATACACATCCCTGTAACTTATTTCAGCCAAATCAATGATGACATTTATCTTGATCATGAATATTTAACTTGAGCAACGCTCAGCATATCCCAGCTTTACTCGGCTTGCCCCAAAGGCTAGGTCTCGAGTTACCCACAGGCTGCCTCACATCTTCCCAATGGGTAATGGCTCTGAGCTGACAACGGGGGTTTCAGCCAGAATATCTACGCGTGGCCTCACAAGGTTGCTAAATTTGTTACAATGTGTTAAATGCCTTAAATATGGTAAATGCATTCTATGAGCAAGTTTCCTAAACCAGATGGAGCCAGGATAAAGAATAATTACTTTTTTGTGACTTTACATCATAAATTACATTATTTACTTCAACCAACTTCTGTTTCTAAGGCATTCACAAATTCCCAGACAACTGCACACAGAAGGAAAGTACACTCCACTTCCTGATGGGCGTGGCACATTTTTCAAAGAGCATGCAGCAACGCAAATATTACTTACGAACATTTCTCAAAATGTAATATGCCTTAATAGTGAAATAAGTTATTTTATTTTTTAAATATATTTTATTGATTTTTTTACAGGGAGGAAGGAAGATGGATAGAGAGATAGAAACATTGATGAGAGAGAAACATTGATAAGCTGCCTCTTGCACACCCCCTACTGGGGATATGTTCACAACCAATGTACATGCCCTTGACCAGAATCGAACCTGGGACCTTTCAGTCCGCAGACCGACACTCTATCCACTGAGCCAAACCGGTTTTGGTGAAATAAGTTATTTTATAGATATACTCTATTTGTGCGTTACACAAAAAGTAAAAATAGTAAATGTTCATCATAAAGAAAATGACAAGTTTGCAATAAAATATTATACAGATGTTAAAAAAGAGAAACTCTGTATTTTCTTCTTATAGCATAATTTTCAGGTAAACTAAATCAGTCACAAGAAGTGTGCATAGTAGTGTGGGTAATGCAAAATGAATATATATATATATATATATATATATATATATATATATATGTATAATAGTGTAGAAAACATAAGACATCAGTAACCTAATTGTCACAGGATAAGGAAACTGGGTGACAGGAAGTCAGAGATGAAAGGAATACATTAGCTTTCTTGATTTTTGTGCATTGTAAATTTTTGAGCACATAATTTTTATGTAACTTGGGCATAACTAGATAAATAAATAGTGTTATAACTGAAAAGACAGTTGTTTAGGTATCTTATAATGGGATGAGTATTATCAAAGATACATTATGAAGGCACTCTGGATTAATCCACTACTTCTGAAGAAGTTGGAGATGGCTTTATCAAGGAAATGACACCTGACTTAGATATAGTGTTTTTACCACTGTTGTCTTTTTCCAGTGATCACCTATTTATTTCAGTCACTTGATAGCAGACATTCATTTTAGATTTGTTAAATAATCTTCTGGCCTACTAAACATACATCAGCTTCTTTATTTTATTTTCTAATACTTGGTGGTCAGCACTGAGTACTGGATTCAGATGCACTGTAGCTGAGCCACAAACATAACACAGGAATAAAGGAATAAACAAACACTCTCAAAATAGGAAGAGGCAGGTTAATCCATACCAGCTGGTGGTTCTCTCTAAATAAATATATTGACAGTTTTGTTGATTTATTTCCCCCAAAAAATGTTTTCAAATAAATATAAAACTAGATAATGTAGCCAAATGTCTTGATATAGGTGTGTGTCAGTGTGGTTAGGGTGGCCTTTAGCCAGAGTTAGCTTCTGGCAAGAGTCAGTATTTTGCATTCTCTGTCCTTGTCTTCTTATAGGAATGAATTCAAACAAGAGAAACAAATAACAGCAAAAGTAGGAAAGCAGGTGAGAATTTATTTGCAGAAGAGGAATACTGCACACTCAGAGCCTGGTTGGGCAACTCAACTGGTTGATTGAAATCAAACCAAGCCCTCTGCCACGCTCTTCCCCTCGAGTGGGATTTGGGATATTTATACCCTTTGGCTGGAGTGCCTCTGAGTAAATCTCCCGCTCCCTTATTTCTAAAAAAATAAAATAAAATATTGAAGCTTCAAGTCTCCTTCACCAGGTGTCATGTCACTGGTTAGACTACATTGTGGAGGGGCTCTCAATCTTCTCTCCTCACAGAGGGGTCTGCTGCCTCTGTTGTCCATTTGTATTGTATTGCTCCCAAGCCCCAACTGGCTTTTTCCAGCTCCTATCTGCTTCACTGCCTGCTCTAACAGGTTCCTGTGGCTGAAATTTGGCTAACAGATGCACACTTTATTTTGTACATCTGGGAAAACTCTACTATAGTAGAACATGTACAATGCTTTTCAAAATATAATTTTTTTACCATAAGAATAAAAAATATCCACTAAAATTACTCCGTGTTAGTAAATAAAATATTTCAGGTGAGGGGGAGTTGTATGCCATGCATATTCACACATTGTGAAGTGAAAGTAGAATTAATTACAAGCTTACTACTTTTATGGTAATTTGATCACCTCTTGATTTGGCTCCTAACCCTGAAAGCCGATGTTGTGATGACAGACAGCAGACCTTGCATGCCTAGGCTCCCATGGAGCATTCAGTTGCATACCCTTTTATTCCTCAGGAGCGATACTGTTTTAAGGTATTTATTCAAACGTATAGCTGAGTTGTGGATTCTGTAACCCGGTCCTTTTGGACAGCATCACAGACGCACAATGTTCCTGGAACAGTTCCGAGCACTCGCCTGTAATTAGGTATCTCCGGCAGTCACCATTCAGAGCGTCATGGCAGTCGCTCCAGGAGTATGTTTGAGAAATTGTTGCTGAATTTAGCACTTAGTAATTAGATTATGCAATTAGAGGAGTGCTAAGTCCCAGTCATTGAAATTTAACAGATTTCAGAAACCTCTTGCTGAGGGTTCTTGATTCCATTCCCATGGAAACTGTGGCTGCCATGGCAAATAACCTGTAAGTAGCTTTTGGAAAAATATGAGTGTTAGATTTTTTTTATACCTTTGCTGTCGGTGAAAAATGTCAACATAGTAATATACTTCAGGTGGTAGTTTCCTTCCCATGCTATTTTTGTTTGTTTGTTTGTAATGTAACTAGTAGAAGTTAGGCTTTATATGAAAAATAGTTTTTAGAAACCCTAATTTTTAAATAAATACTCGGTATTTTACACTGCATGTGAAATGGTATAATGCCATTTGTAGGCACACTATAATAAAGAAAATATATTATTTTTCAAACCTTAGTGCAATAAAGGCATAGAAATGGATTTTAAATGAGCCAATGGCATAGATAAAATGTAACAATAATAATATCACATTAATGCAAAAGCAAGAAGAAAAAAATGGAGAAAGGGATAAAAGAACACATGGACCAAATAGATAACAATTAGCAAGGTGATAGACTTTAAGTTAAATATACCAAATAGTATTAACATTATATTAAAATATTCTCAGAACTCCAATTAGAAGAGATATAGTGCCAAAATATATAGAGATATAATACCTAATTGCATGATGCTACTAAGGAATCACTTTAAATATTAACTATTAACAGATATAAAAATATGTTATTATAAGTGTATCAAAGCTATGGAAGATAGAGCATTTATTCATGGAGATAGCTATAAAAATATCCCATCAGAAGGGTCCCTGAATTTAAGAAACACCTTACAAAGGTCAATTGAAGCTTGTTATAGTTAAATAGGATTACAAGTTTTCTATCATTTTGGGGTAAATTAGCGAGTTAGAATGAATTATGATATGATTGTCATATTGTGTTTTAGATTCTGTCAGGAAGAGGGCTGGTTGAGTGAGCCAAGACAGTAAAAACAGCCTCTTGCTTGAAGACATTTTTAGAAAGTATTATTTCATCAGTCAACATAATAAGACAATAAAACTTTGGAGAATTTCATGACAAGAATATCCTGATGATTGATTGACAGCA
The DNA here is from genome assembly GCA_963924515.1 of Vespertilio murinus. Classification (NCBI taxonomy): domain Eukaryota; kingdom Metazoa; phylum Chordata; class Mammalia; order Chiroptera; family Vespertilionidae; genus Vespertilio; species Vespertilio murinus. The sequence continues at coordinate 45,017,257 of OZ004707.1, forward strand.
TGTGATCCATGTAAAAACTATATAATCATTCACTATACTTTTTTGTAATATATATTTTATTGATTTTTTACAGAGAGGAATGGAGAAGGATAGAGAGCTAGAAACATCAATGAAAAAGAAACATTTATCAGCTGCCTCTGGCACACCCCTTACTGGGGATGTGCCTACAACCAAGGTTTGATCACTTGACCGGAATCAAACGTAGGACCCTTCAGTCCACAGGCTGACTTTCTATCTACTGAGCCAAACCAAACACTATTCTTTTTTTTTCTTTTTCTTTTTTTAAATATGTTACTGATTTTTTACAGAGAAGAAGAGAGAGAATGGAGAGTTAGAAACATCTATGAGAGAGAAACACTGGAAGAGTGGAACTTGCTAGAACATACCTTCTATGAGTCTATTAATCATTGCTTTATCCCAATGTCTAGCATAATACAAAACAGATGCAGAGACAGAGAAGCATAGATCAGATCGTCAAACCTCAGAGGGAAGGTAGGGGAGAAGGGTAAGTGGGAAAGATCAACCAAAGGACTTATATGCATTCATATAAGCCTAACCAATGGATACAGACACCAGGGTTGGGGGAAGGAGTGGGGGGAGAGGAAGGGCATGAGTGTGGGGGTGGGGGGCAATGAGGGGATAAGGACAAGTATGTAATACCTTAATCAATAAAGAAAAATAGATTAATGCTTCAAGGGAAAATAATTAAGCAAATAAATATAGAAATGGCTCCCCTTCCATCACCATCCAATGCAAGTGACTTGAAAAGTGCTGGATACTAGTGAGATCATTCTTATCTTCCTTCAGAATCATCAGACCCTGATGAAGATCTGGAAAAACATACTCATATTTCCAGTGCAGATCTTAGGAATAAAATAGTATTAAGAAATACTGACACATAACAGCTTGACCTCATGAATTTAGAAGACATCAACTTGAAGCTTAGGTCAACTTGCAATTTTCATTAACTACAGTGCAATCTAACTGATAACACGAGGTCCCCTATCTTTTCAGCAATTGTATTTGTACATATCACACCCATTGCTTTAATTTTCCTGATATATGGTGAACACATAAAATAATGTAAGACTAAATGAGAGTCATGACTTCATAATTTTTAAGTTTTTTTATGTCCCATGTGAATAGTTTAGCAAAAAATAAATAAAAAAATATAATGAAAGATGTATTTCATGTATAACCCCCTAAGTATTATAGGTTAGGAGATCTCTTTTGGTAAATGATAATGATAATGATGGTTTGAGTGGTGCAAATCCTCTAATGCCCCATTTGTTCTTCATAGGCAAATACCTGAAATTTGGTGATTTTAGCAGCCTAAAAAGATTTAAAGGAGCCTAAAATCATGGTAGTTAAAGGAGTTTAGAAGCACAATTTTCAGCTTTTATCACATGGTGTGTGTAGAAGGGAAGAGTGTTGCCTGCAGAATTCAGTGTTCAAGGATCTACATTTTTGTCAGAATTAAGATGAATTTTATTCTTTTTATACCACCCTATGTGGACATAACTTCTGGGTTCCAGGCTCATATATTTTTGCTGTAACAGTGCTACTTGATCTAGTCGTATTTAATGCTAAAAATTCGTGCTATATAACATAGATTCTATTGTTTTATTTTTTGCTGAACCATGGCCTGCATTCAGTTGGAGATATAAATGGCAATAACTTAAATCACATCTACTTTCTGATTATGTAAATGTATGCAGCTACCTTTCTAATCTAGAAAAAATACACCTGTATTACACATTCTAAAATTTTATCAACATTTCTTAAAGATAATTATGTTAAAAAGCCTGCCTCAATCAATCTCTTTTGATAGATTTAGGTATTCATGTATGTCTATAAAAATAAATCCAGGTGCAATGGCTGAGGAGAAAGCAAATTATAGTAATAAAGGGATTCCTTCCTTCCTTCCTTCCTTCCTTCCTTCCTTCCTTCCTTCCTTCCTTCTTTCCTTCCCTCTCTTTCTCTTTACTTCTCTCTTTCTCTTTATTTCTCTCTTTCTCTTTATCTCTCTCTTTTTCTTCCTTTATCTTTTTTCTCTCTTTTCTACATTTTATAACCAATAATTAGAACTGTCAACCCCATATTTTCCTAACCATATTGAAAATTCTTCATCTTTCGTAGCTGTTCAAAACTGATTCGGTTTAGCATCTAATCCTTCAAGGTGTAATTGTAATAATTGTTTTGGAAGAAGGCTTAATTTCAGTTTTCAAATAACATTTTTGTTTATAATAAACTAGAGGCCAGTGCACGTCACAGCAGTGCCTACATTGAGCATCTGCCCTCTGGTGGTCAGTGCATGTCATAGTGATCAGTTGGATGGTAAGACAATTAGCATATTAGCATTTTATATATATAGAATAGAGGCCCAATTCATGGAATTCATGCATGGGGGGTATTTCTCAGCCCAGCCTGCACCCTCTTGAATCTGGGACCCCTTCACGGATGTCCGACTGTCCTACTGGGATCAGGCCTAAATGGGCAGTCTGATATTCTTCTCACAATCCAGGACTGTGGGCTTCCAACTGCTTGCCTGCCTACCTTCCTGACTTTCCCTAACCGCTTCTGCCTGCCAGCCTGATAACCCTCTTACCACTCCCCTGCCAGCCTGATTGATGCTTAACTGCTCCCCTGCCAGACTGTGTGCCCTTAAATGCCCTCTCCTGCAGGACTAGTCACCCCTAACTGCCCTCCCCTGTAGGCTTGATTGCCCCCAACTGCCCTCCCTTATAGGCCTGGTCTCTCCTAACTGCCCTCCCCTGCTGGCCATCTTGTGGTGGCCATCTTGTGTCCACATGCGGGCAGCCATATTTGACCACATGGGGGCAGCCATCTTGTGTATTGGAGTGATGGTCAATCTGCATATTACTCTTATTAGATAGGACAGAGGCCTGGTGCATGGGTTGAGGCCAGCTGGTTTGTTCTGAAGGGTATTCCAGATCAGGATGGGGATTCCCTTGAGGTGTGGGGTGGCCTGGGTGAAGATCCTGTGGTGACTTTAAGGCCATCCATACCCCCTGGTGACTCAAGCAGAGGCCCTGGTACCTGGGAAATATTTATCTTCTATAATTGAAACTGTGTAGCCTTGAGTGGAGCCAAGACTCCTGCTTGCTCCATAGCCACAGCCATTTTTTGGGGGGGATTTAATTATCTCCTATAATTGAAACTTTGTAGCTTTGTGTGAAAGCATTAGCTGGCCAAGGTGTGAGGAAAGTTTGGCTTCCTCCATTGCTGGGGAAACCCAAGCCTTCTGTTTACTCTGTGGCCACAGCTATTTTTGTTGGGATTTATTTATCTTGTATAATCGAAACTTTGTAGCCTTGAGTGGAAGCCTGGACTGACCAGGGTGTGTCAAATGCTTGGCTTCCTCCATTTCTGGGGGCAACCCAAGCCTCATGTTTGCAGCCATTTTGCATATTCACTCCTGGTTGGCTAGTGGACATGACTGGTGAGTGTAGCAGAGTGATGGTTTATTTGCATATTACTCTTTTCTTAAATAGGATTAAACTTTCAATATATCATAAACATTGCTTGATGTTTGCAAAAATAAAGATAAGTAGTTATCTTCAATATATAAGGTAATCTTGGTGGAAATGAAGTTGTCCTAATCTCTAGCCATATTACTGGCTTGCTGGTTTCACTGAGTATTCAGTTCTACAAAATAAAGTTTCTTTGTCCCTGTAATTGGATTGGTCTTCTTATTGAGGAAGTGATTAGATAAATCACATTTTGTTGGTTCATGCTTCCCAAAATGACTGTACCCAGTAATAGGATGCTGAATTTGTTTCTGTGTTTTTGTTGCTGTTTGTTTGTTTAGTTGCAGCCATATAAAAGTGATCTTAAAGAGATGGTTTTTTGAAGTGGGAGTTGAACTTCTGGAATTTTTCCTCTGAAAATTATGCTTAATTAACCCATTCCATCAAGATTCATTTTTAGTCAGAGTAGGCTCAGGATTCTGCCTTGTTTCAATATTTTTTGGAGGTAATTATAGATCTTCTTTTTCTCTACCTACAACGTCCTCGGTACCTCATGTGGTCAAAGGCATATGGGTCTTTAGAAAGCATCAGGACTTGAACAGGGCCTTCCAATGTAAGCACCAATGAAAAGTTCCATACTGGAATTGTTAGGCCTTCCATCTCTATTCTCTTTTATAATTTTCAATGTTGGATCACCTCATACATCAGCCATCATCACCTACTTTCTCTTCCTTGAAATGTGTTTACCACATAACCCCAGTGCCTTCTGAGTTTAGTCTGGTGACAAAAATGGAGCCTGGAGACCATGAATGAAACATCCACTCTTGTCAAATATATGTCCTTTCTGCCCTATGTACCCTAGACAAAGCTATACCCTAGACCAGTGGTTGGCAAACACATTAGACAACAGAGCCAAATATAAAAAGTATAGAGATTAAAATTTCTTTTGAGAGCCAAAAATTTTTAAACTTAATCTTCTAGTGCCACTTCTTCAAGATAGACTCGCCATGGTATTTTGTGGAAGAGCCATACTCAATGGGCTAAAGAGCCACATGTGGCTCGCGAGCCTCAGGTTGCTGACCACTGGCCTAGACAAAGAGGACTAACCATCCTCCCCTGCTCTTTTCTTCCTTAAGGAGAAGCAAGGAAGTGGGATTCCAAGCTGCAGCTTGACCTGCCAAAGGGGCTTTTCTCACCACTGGTCAAACCTCTCTAGGTTGTTTGGACTTCCAATTGTTCCCATCTATAAAAAGTTTGTCCCAGAGAAAATACCACTGAATTGCAATAGCATGCAAACATATAATTAAAAATAATAGTGATATGAACAATATTAACATGCTCTCAGTTTTTAAATTCTACATTAGCCAATAGAATGTGAATTGCACATACTTCAAGACCTAGGCAATGCAAGCCACTATATTTTTGGTAAAGAAAAGCAAAAAACCTGCAAGGTAAATAAAAACAACAAGGGAAAAAATAATTACATCTTATTTCAAATATTGCAAAATATTGTCTAAATGTCAACCTGAATGTTTTTCTGACATTTAAGTCAATTATGTCACTGATATTTTAGAAACTCTAACCTCAATAATATATAAAATTTATAATATAATTTGTATATGTAAACACTGAGACAAAACATATTCATAATTATAACTAAATAGGCATATGTTGATCTCAGCTGCATTAAAAAAATAAACTAGGATTCAATTTTCTGTAATGTCTTGAAGGCTGTAGAGTCAACAATTGCTCTCATAATCCTCTGGTGGAAAATTATTATTCTTACCATGTAATACGGGGGAAGAAAACTTACAGGTCTAATGTGTCAGCTAATGATATACAGAAAGACATTTATGGCAAGGGTCAACAATCAGAATTTGTTTGGAGATGTCACTTTCAAACTGCTGTTTCACATTGACCTCTGAAAGAAAATCGATGATAGAGAGCCTACTGGCTTAGAGAATGTCACAGCAGTGCAGTGGAATTCATCGTTAAGCCTGGGCTGTCTATTTTAGCAGTCTGCTGTTTACCGTGAATAGCCATGTGGAATAAAACGACATCTGGAGAATAAGGAAATATTTATTAATCAGGATTTTTACTAGATATTAGTAACATTCCTACCAAATTCCCTGTCACAACGAATGCCTTTCTTAAAGGTTTAAGGTTATTGAGTGACACTGACGCAGAAAGTAGCAGGGATCATCATTCTATCAGATCAAACGCGGAGTTCCATTGTTAGAGCTCCCGAAATTGCATTAAAATACTCGGGGAAATGAGCCTTCTCAAAGAATAATGGATTCAAAGGACAGCTGGAGTGACAGAAAGAGATAATCTTCCCAATACCAGACAATGTAGTGTCTGACAAAGAAAAGGCTCTCTCTATATTTGGGGGGGTGGGGGGGCAGAGAATTTCTTTCTTCTGGAACTGCATACAGAGAGGCAGAGGGATTCACTCTGTACATCTTCTGATAAAGAAGGAAATATGACAGCAAACATAATACAACCAACTAAAAAATATTGGCTAAAGACAAAAATTGTTCTCAACCCAATACTTATTTTTCTGAATAAAAACAACAACCTCGAAAGCTTAATGTTCATTTGTAATTTACTGAAACTTTTTTTTTGAAACATCTAGAAGAATGACCAAGAATTTGTATAAAGAGTTCTAAGATAAAATTGTTAAGCAGGTATTTCTTGGGAGCTGGATTGGAATCACTCTATAATTGGACTTGATAATGTATTCATGGTGCAAAGATTATAGCCTTTGGGTTAAAATAAACTGACATGTGTGAGAAGTAACTTATGAGAGAGGAAGTGGAAGAGGAGGCCTCTACATAAATCATGTAGGCCATGTTATGGAATCATTTATATGTGATGGAGTCTGGAATGGGACAATGGGGTTTGTATATCATGGCCCTGGAAAGATATAGATATAGATATAGATATGGATATGGATATGGATATGGATATGGATATGGATATAGATATAGATATAGATATATTCTTGAAATCTCTATTCTAAAATGTGCTGCATTCTCCATTGATTTTTTTATTTTCATTTAAAAATCACAGTAAATATTCTATCTGTTCTAGTTATAACTTTCACAAATTTGATCCTTAATTTTTTTCTTTCCTTTATTCATTGTCTTATTTTTTAATGATCTGACTTTAAAGTAGATGCAAATAATATTATAGGCTTTTTAGATTGTTTTATGACTATAAGGTGTTACATTGTTAATGGTTCAAATTGGTTATTTCAGTTGCGTCCCCTAGTGTATCATTGATATTTGTGTCTTTTATAATTTTAGATAATGAGGTTATCTTCAATTGGTTTGGATGTGTTAGTTTTGTAATTTTTACCCTTGAAGTCCCTGATTTCCTTCCAGAGCAGCAAGTTGCTATTGTGGATTTCTTTTTTGTTTATTTGTTTGTTTGTTTTTGTTTTCTTTATTTTTTTTTCTTTAGTGAGGAAAGGTGGGAGAGGGCTTGAGTGACTTCACTATAAATAGACCAAATGTTGCCTTTTTCTTTCCTCCTCCTTGAATTCGCACATGTAGATAGTAGAACATTGGATGCCTCAGTTGTACATGGGGCACATTAAGGGGTTAAATTTTTTCTTAGGAGATAACCTGCAACCTTTTGATATATGGGACAATGCTCCAACCAACTAAGCCACACAAGCCAGGGATCCCTATTTTTAATTCATGGGTGTGTTTGTTTGTTTGTTTGTTTGTTTTTTAATGGCCTTCTTTAAAACTATCAAAAATAAAGATAAGAAGTGAGTTTTTATAAAGATACAATGAGTTTTCCTCATTGTAATCCTGTCCCCAGAACGATAGAGGGAAATTGATGCCAGAAATATATTTCTTAGCAGTTTCTTACCATGCAGAATGGACCTTCCAAGGGGAAATTGGTGATATCATGTTTAAAAAATTAATCTAGCACAATTTCCTAATCAAAATATCTGATAAGCACTTGGAAAGAAGAGTCTATTTTTCAGAGAATGAATTGGTATTAAAATTATAAATTTGGAAATTAGATTAGTTTCCTAAGCCTGTTATAACAAATCACTTCAAACTAAGTGGCTTATTTAAAAAAAAAAGAAAAGAAAGAAAGAAAGAAATTTGTTGTCTTACAATTCTGGAAATTCTCCAAAATTGGAGCCATGCTCCTTCTGAGAAGAGACTCTGGGTAGAACCCTTCTTGCCTCTTGTAGCTTGGGGTGAAGGATACCAATTCTTGGTGTTCCTTGGTTTACAGCAGCATTCCTCAAATCTCTGGCACTGTTGTCACAGGTCATTTTCCCTGTGATTCTCTGTCTTTCTTCACAAGGTGTTTTCTTCTTCTCATACAAGTCATATTGAATTTGGATTCATCCTAATGACTCATCTTAACTTGATGACATCTGTGAAGACCCTGTTTCCAAACTGTTCACACATTCACAGGTACTGGGTGTTAGACTTCAACATATTTTGGGGAAGAGAAACAATCTATAATAATAAAAGCATATATATTAATTAGACCAGATGTCCTTCCAGATGACGTTCCAGATGAAGATGGGGCTATAAGGGAATCCCAGGTCCCAGGTGCCTGCCAGCAGCTGGAGGAAGGAAGGCCTACTCTTGCACAAAGTTTGTGCATCAGGCTTTTAGGTCAATCTATAATAGTAGTTTTCAGAGTGCTGAGAGTATCCAAAATCCTGAGTCTGAATAAAAACACATAGGAAAAAAAATAGGAAAGAAAGAAAAGTGGTCCAAAGATTCTCATTTCAAAAAGACTGAGAAACAATGCTCATTAGGTAGGACAGTGTATTATCTTCCTATTGCTTCTATAACAGCTTCCATGAGATAGTGGCTAAAACAATACAGCATTATTATTTTGTAATTCTGGAGGTCCGAAGTCCAAACTGAATCTAATGGACTAAAATCAATGTTTCCTTAGAACTGTATTTTGTTTTGGCAAATCTAGGGCAGATTCTGCTTCCTTGACTATTCAGCTTTTATAGGCTGAATCCGTTGACTCATAGTCTTCTTTTGTCTTTAAAGGTAGTAATGGCCAGTTAAGTTTTTTCTCACTTGTTGTCACTCTGACCTTGACTTCTCTGTCTTACCTACACACATTAAAATGACCCTTGTGCTTACAGTGAGCCTATATTGACAATCCAGGGCTACCTCTCTATTTTAAGGTCCAATTATTAGCAAACTTCATTCTATTTGCAACCATAATTCCACTTTTCCATGTAACATAACGTACTCATAGGTTCTTTGGATTAGGGTATGGATATTTTGGGGGGACCATTATTCTGCTTACCACAGAATGAAGCTGAAGAGTGTAGTGTTCATAGGTCCAAACGCTGGGAAGTGGATAAAGTGACCTACCTAGGGGAATCTTCCTGACGATCTTAATTAGGTTAACTTGGTCACTTGCTGATGGGTCCGTGGATTGAAAAATAAAAAGTGAGCATGAATTTATCCTCAGGGAGGACATGGTAACACAATAAGAATGCATTTCACATGTTTGGTTTAGCTGAAAATCTAGTGCAAGTAATAAAGGTAACAAATGGTAAAAAGAAAATGTAGAATCAGCAAGTCTTAACAACTCTAATATTTTATAAGAGATCAATAATGAATATAGTGTATTATCTCTGAATATTTATATAATCTTCACAAAAACTGATTTAATAAAGTGGACACTTTTATAATATGTTATAGAAATATTGATCATGGTTAATTTATCCTATTAATATAAATTTAATATACAAAATTAATTTAAAAGGAACATTGTATGGCATTAAACTATTTAAAGTATTATGATAATGGATCTAGTATTATAATTTTGTATTTTTTGGGGTCTACTATAGTTTTGGAATGGGGACTGATGTATTAATCTTTCCTTTTATTTCTAGAAGATTCTTTTAACAGATTATATTTCTTTTAGTAGAGTTTCAGGAAATAACTAAAAATATATTTTTAGTTTCAAGATTGCCTATTCTTAACAGAAATTAAAAGCCAAATATATAAGTGACGATGGAATGTTTCTGACAGCACTATTAAACTATAACATTGCCTTTGCATTTTATGAGGCTTATTATGCTGAATATTTACTGTTTTAAGTCATACTTTCTGATAAGATTATTTCTGCCAATTGCATGCTATTTCTAGCAATTGGTTGCTATTTAAGTTTTATAATATACCTAAATAGCTTGGTCCTTCAGTTTACTTATCTGTAAGGAAATTTTAAGCATATTGATTAATCGTACTGTGTTGAATTAATGTAAAACTGAAAATGATTTGTATAAATTATGAAAATACCTTCAAGTGGGGATTCATATTAGCATTTGTTCATACAGTAGATGTTACATTATAATAGTTGCATTAATCACCAACATTTTCTGTTATCCCTTTTCCCTTTTTTGTTGCAACAGCAAAAGCAAATAGAATTTTGTATTTAATTTAAAAATTGCAAAAAAACAAATTCAGATGATATTGATGCATAACAACAAGAAATAACAATATTTGGAAGGGGTTATTGAGGAGGCAGAATCAGATATTTCATTTTATCTGTAGACTCTTATAATGTTTCCTACTAAGGTAATACTAAAGATGTCATAGAAAGAAGTATAGTATATACTTATTACTTTCATTTTAATATAAATAAATATTTGGAAAAGCAAGTTAATGGCAAATAAAAATTAAGCAGATTATTTAAAAGGAAAAATGTTGATGATATCTTATGTTTTAATAGTTATACATTATTGTTCTTACTGAGTTATACTTTTTCTAATGAATACTTAGTTATGTTATAAAATATATTTTTCTATACTTGAGTATTCAACTTGGCTTAAACAGAAGAAAAAGTTCTTGATTTTTAGAAAAATTAGATTTTAACATTTTCTTGTCCCCAAAATAATTATTGTGTATTTAATATGTGCCAAGCACTATTCTAAGGGCTGGGTATATAGCAATTAAAACACACACACACACACACACACACACACACACACACACACACACAGAAAACCTTGAGTACAGGTTAAAATATGTATTTACATTATAACATTTAACAATAATATTATATAATAATATTTACATGTATAAACTTTATATAGATTTTAAAAATTGATGCTGAATCTGAAAATTTTAAGCACTTCACAAGACCATATGTATTTCATTTTTATTTTATTTTTTATTTGAATTTATTGGAATGACTTTTTAAGAAACTAATTTTTCTATGTTTGAGCTTCATGATTGAGCTGATAAAAATATGTGAAAAAATTGTGACACATTTCTAACTCTTTATGCTCATTGAGAAGTTTTGTATTTTATATATATTTCATTAAAATTATAAAATTATGATCACTGAGCATGCATTTAAACTGCCCTGAAATTTACAAATTAAACAAGTGCTATTTTTTAAGTAAAATATTATATTCTTAAGAGATCACTTTTTTTGTTTAGGTTTTTTGAAATATAATTATCATACTTTCAAGATATTGCTGTTTTTCCTTAAATATGTTTAAAGACTTTATAAAGCATTCTCTAAAATGTATCATTTAGTTGTATTCTTTACATTGAATTCCTTTGAATATAAATGAATGCTTTCTTATTAACATTTCTTTAATATTTATACTAGAAGCCCAATGCACAAAGATTCATTCAAGAATGGGCCTTCCTTTTCCTGGATGCCAGCACCACCTTTCTACTCCAGCCTGGAGCCACCTGTTTCCACTCCGGCCCCACCTTCCCACACTGCCCAGAGGTCCTGAGCAGCTGGGCTGGTGCCAAAAGCCTGTGTTGTTGCCATGGTTACAACACAAACACCCTGCCCCTCCCCCGGCCTATTGGGGCCTATGTATGCAAATTAACCCACCATATTTTGCTAATTTGCATACTCACTCCTGATTGGCTGGTGGGCATCATGAAGATATGGTCAATTTGCATCTTTCTCTTTTATTAGTATAGATGATGTAGAAGCTATATTATCATGAGCTTTTTAAATACATTACATGACTATTTATGGATAAACTAGAGGCCTGAATCACGAAATTCATGCAAGAGTAGGCTTTCCTTCCCCCATCTGCTGACACTGGCTTCCCTCTGGCACCTGGCACCAGGGCTTCCCTTACAGCCCTGGTTTCATCCAGGAGAAAGTAAGGACATCCAAAAGAACATCCAGTCTAATTAGCATATAACACTTTTATTATTATATATTTGTATGCATATAGTGGTGATACTAGAATAGAATGTGCAATTAACCAATGTTCAAAATTTCTTTTTCTCTCTGGACATAGCAATGAGATGCAAATCATTTTGCTGCAAGAATTGTGGAAAAGATTGTTCTACCATATTAACTGAATACATTAGGATTCCAGGAATTTTAGCAAGAATCTGCATTAATTCCCCCCAAGCTTGAGTTACACTTATAGGAGGAACCCTGAAGGACTCTGTTCTCTTAATTTCTCTTATACCTTCTTTCTAGATATAGAACTCCCCTGTTGATGAGCACCTGAAGGAAAATCCATCACTAAGGCACTCTTAAACTTTGTAATCATTACCAGTGACCTTTCCATGAACTTCAGCTTAAGAACACGTGAAAGAAAAGTGGGAAAAGTACCTGTACAACATTTAAGAAACTAAATTAAGACAATACATTTTAAAATAATCAAGTTGTTTGGCATCAAGTGCAATTCCTACTAGATGACCTGTCAGCATATGATAAAAACAATTCTGACTTTGTGTTTTATTCTTAAACTTAATCTTCTCAGCGGATATATATATATATATATATATAATCTCAAAATGATTTATGTTGTACTCAATATGTGTCAAACATATATATGAGATAGTTTTATTTTAAGATATTTGAGCACAAAGGGGAAAAAAAGGAAAATAAATAAATTCATGGACACAGACAACAATGTGGTGATTGCCTTGGGGAAGGGTGCCTGGGGGTGAGTAGAGGAGGATATCATAATAATAAAAGGCTAGAGGCGTCACAACTGAAACGACCAAATGACGGGTCACCATGAAGTACACGGAGCATCTCTCGGTCCCTCCCCGCAGCCCACAGGCTCCAATTGCAGCGGGCAGGGTGGCAGGGAGTGGGCTTGGTGAGGCCAGTGTGGCAAAGCCCGTGTGGGTGGGCGGGGCTGTGAGCAAAACAGGGCGACAGCCAGGTGGGTGGGGCACAAGCACAGCAAGGCAGGCATGGGTGGGGGGGACCATGTTATTTCAAAGGCTGGGTCTCTAGTAAGCAAAGTAAATGGTGATGGGCAGGCTGTACTTGGGGTGGTGAACACACAGCACAGTGTACAGATGATGTGCTGTAGAACTGTGCGCCTGAATCCCGTTTAGTTTTGTTAACCAGTGTCACCCCAATTTAAAAAAATCACAATACCCTTAAATTTACTGTAGGTAAGAATCAACTTTCAAAAATATTTTTAAGATTTTAATAGGAATGCTTTATTTTAAAAGTATCATATAGTGTTTGATCACTGTTTACAAATTTAAGCAAACTTAAGTATAGTTGTATTATCTTCCCTAGCTCTTCTTAATTCATTTTATTTCTAGAATGATTTTAAAAAATGACAATGGAGTGATATCTAAGAACCTTAAAATTATAACATGGCAATAGACTTCATAGCATACATCTCCACATACCATTTAAGTAATATATATATATATATATATATATATATATATATATATATATATCTTTATATTATTAACAATGAATTTATACCAAAAGTCTTTAAATACATTTATGATTTTAAATTCATTTACATTGGGCTTTAAAGGTTTGGTATTCCTAGTTTGGGTTCTATCATTATTTCTACATTTATTTCCTGCTTTCATCTACAATGAAGCAGTTTTTTTGTTTGTTTGTTTGTTTGTTTATTTTTATTTGTTTGTTTTTAAAGGTGATTCTTGGAGAATTACTTGGAACATAGAAAATCAGCAGGGAGAGAAGACAGGGAGAGGTTGTGGACCAGCTGAAGAGTCTTTGCCAGAAATAGCCCTGATGAAAATCGAGCAGCACTTTTTAAAGTTGCATTGGCAGTATCAATACTAACAGTTGTCAGAAAAACACTCAGTACTGATATGTCTAGATTTGAGAGAATTAGCACAGACTACTTCATGCCTTATTAGGGGACTTAAAACATATACAATTATTCTAATTTTACAGAAATATATGGCATGCTCATTAAGCCACATTCCTTGAATATTTATACAACTAGAATGTTCAAGGGTATATATATATATATATATATATATATATATATATATATATAGTTAGACTTATTAAAGATGTTAGGCAGGAGTAAAACACATCAAAACTGAGTTTTTATTTTTGATTCATAGATTATTTCTTTATTGGGACCATACTATTTTCTGAGAAGGAATTATAAAAGATAGTTAGAAAAATTGACAATTTGGTGCACCTGGATTGTAAATATACGAGAGGCCCAGTGCACAAAATTTGTGCATTGGGGGAAGAGGGGGTCCCCTAGCTTAGCCTGCACCCCCTAGAAATCCGGGACCCCTCAGGGAATGTCTGACTACAGGTTTAGGCCCAATTCTGTCAGACTTTCGTCTCACAATTCATGGTCACTGACTCTTAACTACTTGCCTGCCTGCCTGCCTGATCATCCCTAACCACTCTACCTGCCTGCCTCATCACCCCTAACTGCTTCTGTCTTGGCCTCTGCTATCGCGGCTTCATACGGAAGGATGTCTGGACAGTCATTTGGCTGTCCAATCTAATTAGCATATTGTGCTTTTATTATTATAGATTATGTTCAATGAAGAGATTTCTAAGAGAGTGTCAAAAGGAGCATGTTGTAGCAATAAATGATATAAATTTATTTTTGTTTTATTATTATTTTAAAATTTATTTTATTGATTTTTTACAGAGAGGAAGGGAGAGAAGAGATAGAGAGCTAGAAACATGGATGAGAGAGAAACATCGACCAGCTGCCTCTTGCACACCCCCTACTGGGGAGGTGCCCGCAACCAAGGTACATGCCCTTGACCTGGATCGAACCTGGGAACTTTCAGTCCTCAGGCTGACGCTCTATCCACTGAGCCAAACCGGTTTCGGCAATAAATGATATAAATTTAAAATGTAAATCAGTATTCCACTTTATGCCTAAGAAATAGGAATCTGGAAAGTTTTACTTATGCCATGGCAACAAGAAAAAGTAAGATATTCTTTTTTTAAAAAAAGAAAAACAGTTTCTTAAAGCCATTAAATATTTTGAAGCTAGAGAGCCATGGGATAGCCTGAAATCTAAAGAAAAACAAATTAATGTAAGGGAACACAGAGCCCAAGGACTGGTTTACTTAGGGCAGAAGGTGAGAGGAAGACAGTACTTTTTACAAGTGAGTAAGAAGAAATTAGCTACAATTCTTAATTCATTGCTGAACCTTCTACTTTAGGAGAAGGCCAATGCCCTTTTCATAAAAGTGGTTGAATTATCTGAGGTTAGACATCGAGTCCCAGAGGAACAACTAAATAAAAAAGGAAAATAAAAAAAGTGAATATGCTAAGATCAGAAGTCAGGTAAGAGTTTGGGATATTTCATATTTGAATGAACACTGCTATACCCCAAATAGAGAATAGTGAGAATAGGTGTTGAAAAATTATGCAAGGTATTTACACAAATTAAAGTGTATTTTTACAATACAAGCACAATTAACACAAAAGAGAGTATAAGGAAGGAAGGCTGGATCAAGCCACCTACATCATAGGAGCATTGAAGAAGGGAGAGAGATAAAAAGGGAATTGCAAGACAAAATAGAAATCTAAAAACCAAAAATTAGAATAAACTCTAAATGTGTTTTCAGTTAAGACTCATGCATAATACATAAAACAAAATTTATAGAACCTAAGGGCAATATAGAGAATTAAAATTGGAGACTTCAATTTGTTTTTTTCACTGCCAAAAAAAAAATCAGAAAAGATTTAGATCAGAAAAATACAACCAGCTTTACATAATTGATATTATACAGAATGCTTGACATAAAACTGTGTAATAAATTCTATTTCCAAGGTCAATGGAATATTCAACAATATAGATTATATTTAGGTATATATAAACTATTAAATATTTCAAAATGGAAATCATAAATAAAATGTGTCCAACCATAAGAAATTTAAACTAGAAATCAATACAATAATGATATTAGAGAATCCCCAAATATTTTCAAATTAAACAACATACTTCTAAATTACCTATGAGTCAAAGGGAAAAAAATCAACACAGGGAAAAAAAAAAAATATATATATATATAAATGAATGAATGATAAAGTAGTTCATATTAGGAAATTAATAACCTTAAACACAAGTATTTAAAATGTATGTTGGTATTATGGCAGTGTGGCTCATTTGACTGAGTGTCAGACCATATTATGTGAGGTTTTCAGTTAGATACTAATCAGGGCATGTGCCTAGGTTGTGGGTTTGATCTCTAGTGTGGTTGTGTGTGGGAGGCAGGCCATAGATATTCTCACATGGATGTTTCTCCGTCTCTCCTCTCCCTTCCTCTCTCTCTAAAAAACAATAAAAAATATTTTTAAAACATGCAGACATGACAGAAATAAATAACCTAATATTTCACAATAAAAAATAATGAAATGAGACAAAAATTAAACTAAAGTAATCAGAATGAATGAAATAACAGAGAAATAAAGCAAAATCAGGTAAGTTGAAATTAGACAAGTAATAAAGAAAATCAATAAACAAACAAACAAACAAACAAAAAACAGTCCTTTAAATGACTGATAACTTGAAAAATTATTCGTCTAGATTAGTCAAGTAAAAAAAAATTCTCAAATAGTCAAAACTGAATGGATACCACTACAGATGATATAGAAATTTTTAAAGTAATGAATCCTTTAAAAAAATAATCCCAATCAATTTACACTTTGGTTGAAAATGACAATTTTTTTTAGAGGCTGCTCCTAAAGTTCACTCAAGAAAAATGTTAGCAAGAAACTTAGTGGTCTGGGGACAGTAATTTCTAAGGATGTTGCTCTCCTCCACTCAGTCCTCAGCAGCCAGGATTCCAAGCGCCTCTGCAGTTCCCTGAGGACCTGGCATTAGAGCAGCTCAGGAAGCAGTAAAAGAGAGGTTCAGGAGGCACACCGCATTTTAAAGTCCACTTCTCAAAGTGGAACACATCACTTCTACTCCATTATCACTGGTTTACATGCCTTAAAAATATAGTTCAGAAGCCGAAACCAGTTTGGCTCAGTGGTAGAGCGCCGGCCTGCGGACTGAAAGGTCCCGGGTTCGATTCCTGTCAAGGGCATGTACCTTGGTTGGGGGCACATCCCCGGTGGGGAGTGTGCAGGAGGCAGCTGATTGGTGATTCTCTCTCATTGATGTTTCTGGCTCTCTGTCCCTCTCTCTTTCTGTGAAAAAATCAATAAAATATCTTTAAATATTTATATATTTATACATATAGTTCAGAAAAAGAGTGAATGATTTTGGTAAAGAGCAAGCAATTTCTGCCATGGGATAGTTAGTTAGAGTCAGTCTCCTTTTAGCTCACCACTGAATAATGGCGGCTACTTTTCTTAGGAAGAGTACCCTGCAGTGAAATTTTAAAAAAAGAATAAATAAATAAATAAATAAAAATAAAAAAAGTGAATATGCTAAGATCAGAAGTCAGGTAAGAGTTTGGGATATTTCATATTTGAATGAACACTGCTGTACCCAAAATGGAGAATAGTAAGAATAGGTGTTGAAAAATTATGCAAGGTATTTACACACATTAAAGTGTATTTTTACAATACATTATAAAGTTTTTAAATTCTATTTGTGTTGCAGCGAGAAGTGCTTAATAGATGTTAACCAGACAAAAAAGGGAATTGATTCAGCATATCTGAGGAACCACTAACCTTGTAGAAAGCATAATCAGCATGAAGCTATGGTATATGCAAGGACAACCAGGAAGTTTTGGCTAAGAGTGATAGTGAAGATAAATATATATAAATATATAAATATGTGAATAACCATATTGCAGTGATGTGTAGGAGGTAAAGTCAATAGAAGATGGTTGACACACACTTGCAATTTTAGCCTGAAACAAAGTTAGGTATAAGTCCTCAAAATATTTGAAAATACATGTTGCAATGGTCTGTTATCATTACAGGTGTTCTTTGTATAGTACAATACCTTGCATCTGAAAGAATGGGTGCTTTTAAGTGCAGAAAATGTACAACATTAGGAGGAGAAAATAATAACTTCAGTGTATGAAATACATTCAGCTCAATAAAAGAATGACCTAAAAATAAGAAAATGTCCTTATATTAAATAAGATGACTAGGAAGCCAATGCCCTTTTCATAAAAGTGGTTGAATTATCTGAGGTTAGACATTGAGTCCCAGAGGAACAACTACCTAATTATAAGAAGTGCTGAGAAACTGTTCATATTTAAGGGACAGTTAAACTTTGTTATAAAATGAGGATTGAAAGCATTGCTGGCGAAACCAAAGTCCAACACTGGAGCAGAACCTTGCAGACCATCTTTCTCTTGGTATCCACCTGGGTAAGTGTTCAGAGCACAAAGGCGGAGAGTTACTTAGCAAAACAGGTGACTTGTAATATCAGATGAGGTGC
Organism: Vespertilio murinus; assembly: GCA_963924515.1. Classification (NCBI taxonomy): domain Eukaryota; kingdom Metazoa; phylum Chordata; class Mammalia; order Chiroptera; family Vespertilionidae; genus Vespertilio; species Vespertilio murinus. The sequence goes on from OZ004707.1 coordinate 45,035,374, forward strand.
CTATGGCAAAAATATAGAACATATAAATTTGCATCATATAGATGTCATTCATAATTCTCCTTAATATTTAATATTCAAATACTATGAAAATACTGTGTTCAGATCCCTCTAATATGATTCACTTGATAAGCAATACATTTTTCACTTTAAAATAATACAATTTTTTGTGCTTAAATCAACCCAAAAATTGATACTTGGTATAAAAACACATTTATGTTTTAGTAAATGTCTTGATTGAAACTATTACCTAGAGTAAAAATGAGAAAGATTTTTAATTAGCTTTGATCAAGTTCATTAAATAGTGATAAATAATGACAATCCTTTTGTATTTTTGCTTTTTTATTATTATTAAGGCTAGAGGCCTGGTGCACAAAATTTGTGCATGGGAGTGGGGCAGGGTCTCCTCACTCTCAGCCCAGTCTGCATCCTCTCTTATCCAGGACCCCTTGAGGGATGTCCATCATGCCTAAACTAGCAGTCATATATCCCTCTCACAATCCTGGACTACTGGCTCCTAATCGCTAATCTGCCTGCCTGCCTGGTCACGCCTAACTGCCCCTACTGCCAACCTGATCATCCTTCACTGCCTCTATAGGCCAGCCTGATCACCCCTAACTTCCCCCTCTGTTGGCCTGTTCACCTCTAACTGCCCCCCACTGCCAGCCAGGTCACCCCCTACTGCCCCCTCTGATGGCCTGGTTGCTCCCAACTGCCTCCCCCCCATAAGCCAACCTGGTCACCCCTCAGGACCCCCCACCGGCCTGATTGCCCCACACAGCCTGCTTGTTTAGTCGTTTGGTCCTCCCTCACTAATCCCCCTGCCAGCCTGGTGGTAGGCAGCCATCTTGTGAGGGTATGAGGGTTAATTTTCATATTACCTCTTTATTATATAGAATTTGTTTAATGGAATTCAGTAGAGCAAGTTCACATCAATTGTTTAATTTTCAAAGTTTATTTAGAAAAAAATTCTACTTTCAAGTTGAAAAATCCCCTCAAATTCAAATGGCAATTAAATAAAATAGGTCAGGTTTATTCTCTGCCTCGAGGGACAGGAAGAGTGGGTCTGATTCAAAATATAATGGGAAAGGAGATGTGATATAGGCTGAAAAATGTGGCATATGCTGTAAGGGTTTCATTAAAAACTTAAAAGTAAATGTCTTTACACTGGGGCTTAAATATATTGGCCTTTGTTCAAACAGTAGAATTTACATTCTAGTAGTTGCATATATCATCAAATGACACCATTTTTATTATGTTATTTCATTTCCCTTTCCTGTTGTAACAACATAATTAAATTGAGTTTTTATGGGCATTGTCTTTTTGGGATCAATAGCATGTGTGTGACAACTGTCAAAGCATAGAGCTCAGGAGGCTGACGTTTCACTTAGAGAGAGAACAGGGCAGCAAACTGAAACAGGGACACTCAAAAGCAGTGTTTTAGTATCTGCTGATCATGCATTTTTGAGGGAAATGGTTTTAAATCTAAGTGTGTTATTTGAGTCAATCACCATCATTACTTTTCTCCCTACTCCATTTACACTTTTGTACAAACCCCTCCCTCCACCCCAAACAAATACATTCATGTGCAATGATTCTTCCCAACCAGAACTTTTAGAGGGCATGGGGTGGATTTCGACTCATGGCTAGCTATTACTCAGCCATTGTAATGGCCGGTTCTGTACCTTCTCGTTCCAGTCAAGCTGTTTGGCCCACTTTTGACTTTGCTGCTCAATAGATCGGTAGCTTATCGTTATTTTTCTCCGTTGTTCTGATGTTTCCATCCATCTGCCAGTCATATTGAAGAGTTGATTACCAAAGTTGAGCTTCTCTAGAATGCCACCACCTTTAACCTGTTCTAGATAGTAGCCTTTCAGAGAAAAGTTGATCATACTGTTGAGAGTTTTGGCATTATCCAAAACGTGGTACGATTCCTCTTTCTTTTTAGTAGCTTAAGTACAGTTAGCTCTGCCATCACGTGGCTCTTGGTCTATGACTGCATATCTTCAAATAATCAGTTGATCTGCTGAACAGTTTGGGTCTTTGGCTTCTGGGTTCTACTCTGAGCACTAAATTATGGATATTGTGTGTTATAACATATCTGAACTGCCATTATCACCAATGTCTTTGATATATTCACTTTAGCTCATAATCAGAGAAATTCTACATCTGTGTGACTGTGTGTATACATATATTTCTCATATATATGTATACCCACATATACATTTTAATTAACCTTTGCATGTAAATCAAGAACATGTATTAAATGTATTAACTTTGGATCGCAAATAATTAAAAATATATTTTCAATTTTTTTCCTGAAATCTTCAGTATTATCTCACACAGAACACTAAATCCTCTTTTGATTGCACAAGTAGTGTGTTATAGAAGCAAATGGCATTCTTAAGTGTCCTTAAGTTGTGCTTTGTGCAGTAAACCAGCAGTTTTCAACTGGAAGTATCTAATGGGTAAGGGCAAGGAATGCTGCTAACACCCACTCAACAGTGCACAGGATGGAACTCCACAATGAGAATTATCCAGCCCGAAAATGCCAATAGTGCTGAGGTAGAGAAAAATTGCTATAATTAACAAAAACATTCACTTCAATCCAGTGCAAAGTATTCACAACCTTCAAATATTGTTTATTTTTATAAAATGATAGTGTTCTAATAATGATTATATAATTAAGAATACCTTGTGTATGTATAACAGTTTAAGAATTAATTTTTATCTTTCTTTTTTTTTTCTTAAAAAAGTATCAAAATAGCCCTGGCTGGTGTGACTTAGTTGTATTTCTAGTATCACATGACCTCACTCATCTAGGGGAAATGATGAACATAGACTGATGAACAAGAAGAGATGCAGAGACAGGGAAGAATCAAGCAGACTGTCAGACCTCAGATGGAAGGCAAGGAAGAGCGGGGATAAGTGGGAGAGATCAACCAAAGGACTTGTGCGCATGCATATGAGCCTAACCAATGGTCACAGACAACAGGGGGGTAGGGGTATGCCTGGGGAGGGTTTGGGGATGGGAATGGGGGGATGAGGACAAATATGTGATACCTTAATCAATAAAGAAATTAAAAACTAATAATAATTAAAGAATAAACTCTAAAAAATAAATAGCCCTGGCTGGTGTGGCTTAGTTGTTTGAAGTGTTGCTCTATACACCAAAGGGTTGGGGGGTTGATTACTACAGAATACATACCCATCAGGTATGAGAGTGTCTCATCTCTCTCTCTCTCTCTCTCTCTCTCTCTCTCTCTCTCTCTCCTCTCTCTCTCTCTCATTGTCAATAAAAATCATGCCCTTGGGTAAGGAGTTTTAAAAATAACACTTAAGAAAGGTAACATTTTTCTCTATATTTAGAGAACATTTACTAAAATAATAGCTTTAACTCATTAAGTCCATTTCCTTACTCTTCAGATGCAAGGACTAAAAGAAGTAGATCTCTTAATAATATATATATTAGAGGCCTGTTGCACAAAATTCATGCACAAGGGTCGTCCCTCAGCCCAACCTGCAACTTCTCTAATTTGGGAGCCCTCGAGGCTCGAGGGATGTCCAACAACCTAGGACTCTAGGACTACTGGTTCCCAGCTGCTCGCCTGCCTGCCTTCCTGATTGCCCCTAACTGCTTCTGGCTGCCAGACTAATCATCCCCTAACCAAACCCCTGCCAGCCTGATTGATGCCTAAGTACTCCCCAGTCAGCCCAATTGCCCCTAACTGCCCTCCCCTGCAGGCCTGGTCACCCCTAACTGCCCTACCCTACAGGCTTGATCACCCACAACTGCCCTCCCTTGCAGGCACGGTCCCTCCCAACTGCCCCCCCCGCCCCCCGCTGACCATCTTGTGGCAGCCATCTTGTGTCCACATGGGGGCAGCCATCAGCCATCTTGTGTGTTGGAGTGATGGTCAATCTGCCTGTTACTCTTTTATTACATAGAATAGAGGTATGGTGCATGGGTTGGGGCTAGCTGGTTTGCCCTTTGGGGTGTCCCAGATCAGGCTGGGGTTCCCTTGGGGTGTGGGATGGCCTGGGCAAGGAGCTTGTGGTGGTTTGCAGGCCGGCCACACCTCCAGTAACCCAAACAGAGGCCCTGGTATCTGAGATTTATTTATCCTCTATAATTGAATCTTTAGCCTTAAGCAGAGCCAAGGCACGCAGGGCTCTGGAAGCTTGGCTTCCTCCATCACTGGGGGTAACTGAAGCCTCCTGCTTTCTCCAGCTCTGTGGCTACTGCCATTTTTGTTGGGATTTATTTATCTTCTATAATTGTAACTTTGTAGCCTTGAGTGGAGGTCTGGGCTAGCCAGGGTGTGCAGAAAGCTTGGCTTCCTCCATTGGTGGGGAAACCCAAGCCTACTGCTTGCTTGCTTGCTCTGTGGCTACAGCCATCTTGGTTGGGGTTAATTTGCATACTTGCCTCTGATTGGCTGGTGAGCATGGCTTGTGCCTGTAGTGGGGTGATGGTTAATTTGCATATCACTCTTCTGTTAGATAGGATAAAAGCCTAATATGTAAAGTGTTCCCTTGGTAGTTCGACTAAGTGAGATTTTGATCACTCACTATAACATACACTGACTACCAGGGTGTGGCGCAGAATGAAGAAAGTCCCCGGCCAACAGCTGGCAGCTGGGGAAGGAAGACCCTGTTCAGCAACCAGCAGCTAGGGGCCCTATCTATCGACAAATTTTGTGAAGTGGGCCTCTAATTACTAGATAATATAAGAACAAATATTAAAAAAAATGGATCATCTTTTTAAAAGATGAAGTTGACGCCTCACCCAGGTCCCATTTAAAGGGTGAGTGTTCCCAACTCTCAGCAGCTGTGAGAAGTGTATACTCTCTACTCAAAGCCATCTCCTCTTTCTCTTCCCACCCTGCTCCACTTCTCCAGAGACTTAGCCATACCTGATGAGAACCACCTTACCCTGGGAAATTTTATTCACCCACCCTTCCCTCCTAGGGTTGCCAGTAGCCAATGGCTGATGAATGTGTGTATACAAGAACCTGGCTTCTTTTTCTTAAGTTGGGCAACTGTAAGTAGGCTATTCCTGAGACTAGATACCCAGCTTGCTGCTTTTCATTATTCTTTTTATTCCCAGGGTTTTTGGGAATAACAAAAAACAAAAAACAAAATCTTTTTGTTTCAGGGTTTTACTGAAGCCCATCCCACAAATTTTGTGCATCTGTATTGTTTTTGCCATCTGTTTCTTGGAACCTCAAACTAAGGCATTTGCCACCCTACTGTCCCGTCTCCTGCACCAATATCTAAGACTCTCTATCTATATGACTCAACTAGGCAAGGTCTAGATCTGCTAAGGAAATAGAGTTTATATTCCAAAGGAATGGCAAAATTTTACCTGTGGAGGCAAGAATTGTGAGAGGATAAAAGGAATGCCAAGAATATTGGATAAAAAGAGGAAAAATCCTTCAAAAGCAGACACTGTGGATGGGTTTCTAGCGTAGAATTACTTACTGGCTGGTGAACTTCATTGTTATTCATCTCATATCATTGAGTGGACTTGTTAAACCTTTTACCTGTGTTGAAGTGGGATGGAATACAAGGAGAAAGGAATGCCCTGCCTCACTATATCTTTGATATTTAAAGAGAGCTAAGAGTACCAATAAAAATTAGATATTAATAAGCTTAGAAAATCGATAAACTCGTGAGTATTAAATACAGTTAAGATCCATTTGCATAGAATAAAAATAATAAGAATAAGAATAATAGGTAGAGCAATTTATTTACTTAACTGTTTATCCTCCATAATTGAATGGTAAATTGAAAAGGCCATAAATCTGAAAGATGACTTAAAAGATAATGCTGCTTTTCTTAGAACCTGTTCACCATACCAACTAGGATAAAATCTTTACATACATTGATCTGACAAGTTCTGGCTTTGCTAAGGAAAGAGGATTATAAACCAAAGAAGCTATAAGAGCTAGGCACTATGCAACTGCGAGAGTAGGACTGGGAGTGCCTCCTAAGGTGAGGTGACCAGATCCTCCAGGTGTTGGCGGGACAGTCCTGATTTCTAACAATTTTTCCCACATCCCATGGCATTTTTAAAAAGTCCCGATTTTTGGAAAGAATCTTTCCAATGTTTCCAATCTTTCAAAAAATCGGGACTTTTTTAAAATGCCATGGGACGCGGGAAAATTGTTAGAAATCAGGACTTCTACATGTTCCAACACCTGGACTATCTGGTCACCTTATAAGGGGACTGGATGGAAGGAAATAAAATGTAAAATAATTGAATAGAGGGAGTGCTAATATAGGGTTACTCTGCCATTACATAGAGTCTAATAGCATGAAAGGATTCTAGGATATGCTCAAAATATGCAGGCAGGGTAGGTCTTGGAAGTTTGAGGAAAGGATTGGCTCACATTAATGAACTAAAGATGTGAGAACTGTCATGACAGGCTATATGAAAGAAGAGATCAAATGGCTCAGACAATAGTGCATGCTATAATGGAAAAACCACTAGCTTCCATTGATAGGAGATTAAAATATCTCTTGCTGAAAAATTCTATTTATAAGTGGTTAAAAGAATCTCAGGAGGATGTCGGGGATTCTTTAGTTCAGTCAAAAAACACAGTAGTGAAGGAGGTGTAGTTTTATTGAGAAGGTCAGTTGTGGCTATTATTTGTTAGGTCAAAATCTACTGTAGGAGATGCTATGACAGAACTGTGTGCTATATGTATGCATGTGTTTCTTTTCTTTAGAAAATGGTACAGGTTTCTATTGACTATATTGGATTTTTTTAAATTATATTTTTATTCAGGTATAATTAACATATAACATTATAATAGTTCCAGGCGTACAACTTACTAATTTGACATTTTATGCAATGTGAAATGATTACCACAATACGTCTACTTAACTTTCACTAAAATACATAGTTCCAAAAATATTTTTTCTTGTAATAACTTTTAAGATTTACTATCTTAGCAACTTCAAATATATAATACAGAATTGTTAACTATAGTCACCATGCTATACATTTCATCCCTGTGATGTTATGTTGTATATTGTCTCCACAATTTTCATTTTTATTTTTTTTAATCTTTGACTTTATAGCTTTTCACTTTCATTATCAATATTATTTTCTATTGTATTTTTATGTCTTTTGTAATCATTTTCCAAATTTTCACATGGGAATTTGGTATGTTCAATCTATTTATCAATGAAAAATATTCAAAAGTTTTTATTGTCTCTTGATGAATTCATTTATAATGCTGCACATATTTGTTTTTAAGTTTTATCCTTGATTAAGAGTTATTTAGAAGAGTGATTTCTGTCTTTAAAAATTGTAAACACTTAGATTTTTAAAAATTATATATTTATATTTAATTATAGTAAATTTTCACCACATTCTGATTATAAGTACAATCTCTATGATTTCTTATTTCTATATATAGATTTTTCTATGTTGTAAATTAATACTTAGTTCCTCTACAATGTTTCATATATGTTTTTTGCTTCTAGTTTAGGGTATATTATAATAATACTAGAAGCCTGATGCAAGAAGATTCATGCCAGAATGGGCCTTTCTTTCCCTGGCTGCTGGTACCACCTTCACTGAGACAATGCAGGTGTTTCGCACCTCCCTCGGATGCTCAGCATCTGTATATGCAAATTAACCTGCCATCTTTGTTGGGTTAACTTGCATACTCACTCCTGATTGGCTGGTGGGTATCACAAAAGTACAGTCAATTAGCATGTTACTCTTTTATTAAGTAGATATATAAAACAGTAAGGTATTATTAATGTATAAATTAAATCAATTTTGTTTGTTTTTTATTTTTAAATTTATATTCACTTCTATTTTTATCTATTTAATGGGGCAAGAACTGAGAGTAATTGCTGTGGATTTTCCAGTTACTTGTATCTCTATGCTTAGATTTTGTTAAAACTAACTCATTACACAGAGATGTGTGTGCATATATATGTGTGAAATGAAGAGTATATCTATATATACTCTTCATTTCAACCTTTGAATGCCATTATTTTTAGTATATTTATTGTAAATAGTAAAAATATAAATTTAATTTTGCTGAGTTTTTTACCTCAACAAGGGGAGTTAAGGCATTCATGTTTAAGGTGGTGACTAATATTTTTGTGTTCCTAAAATGTTTTTTTCCTGCTATTTATTTTAATTTTTATTTATTGTATTTTTCATTTCTCATTTCTATAGTAATTATCTCAAATATGTTTACATTCTATTCTCATATACCCTAATGTTTTTATGCACATACTTAAAATATTCTTTCATCAATATCAATATTTAAATTTCCATATGGTCCCACTTCCATAAAGACACAGCCTTCACTGTTTTCCTTTCTTTCTTTCTTTCTTTCTTTCTTTCTTTCTTTCTTTCTTTCTTTCTTTCTTTCTTTTTTATTTTTTACTAATTAGCCCAACTATTATCTCTATCATTCTGTTATACTAAATTAATACATTAATTATTAAATAATTGTCAATAATTTATAATTTTAAATTTGCTCTATCTCTATTTCCCCATGTCAGAAAATGTATCCCTTAAATGCTAAATTCAAGATTCAAGGGGGTATGAATAAATAATATATTTCCTAGATTTTCTTGCAGTGGTCTTCAACTTTCTTAGAGGGTCATGTCTTTTATAGTACCAAACTTTTACTTACCAATTCAAGACTTCCCACTTGAGTTGATTCAACTAATAAATACAACACCATCATTATCGATTCCATGCCAAAATAGTCAACATTTTTCCTATACATCTCTGTATTTTAACATATATTTGAATTACACTGTACCTTTCATCTAATTTAAACTAGTAGTTAGATTCTGTTGACCCATTATATATTCACTAGAGGCCTGGTGTGTGGATACATGCACTGGTGGGGTTCTTGGCCTGGCTTGTGGGGATCAGGTTGAAACTGGCTCTCTGACATCCCCCGAGGGATCCTAGATTGTGAGAGAGCCCAGGCCAAGCTGAGGGACCCCACTGATGCACTATTGGGTCTGGGGAGGGACTGAGGGAGGTTGGTCGGCTGGGGAGAGACCACAGAAGGGATCCAGGACATGTCTAGCCCCTCTCACTCAGCAGTAAGCTGACCTACTGGTCAGAGTGCCTACCTCCTGGTGGTTAGTGCACATCATAATGACCAGCAGAATGGTCAAACAAATTGTCAGACACTTAGAATAATAACCTTTTATTATATAGAATTGCCTCTGTTTTCCAAATTTCTCTCAATACATGTCTCTTCAGAATTTGATTAATGCTTACCTTTCAATTCCATTCAACGTGCATATGAAACATGAACATTTTGAAAATATGTCCAATAATTATCAAATATGTATTACTAAATAACAAAATACAGAGATTTAAGCAATGGCCCTATTTCCAAAGAATATGCAAAGTTTAGCATTGGGTTATTAAAACTAAACTTGTTCTTGGGTTATTATAAAAATGTGTCTTCACCTTGAACAAAGTTAATTAAAAGATCCTGCCCATTCTAAAAATATAAGATCCTACCTGACCCAGGATTAAATTCTCACAGCTGAGTTGTGAGTTTATTGATGGGCACCACATCCTAGAGGAACATTGATAAATTTGGGTATATCCAGAGGAATGTGTCAAGACAGTTAATCATGTGTTTTCAGGAATAATTGAATAAAATGGCAGGGTTTAATTTGGAAAAGAGAAATACTATAGGAACTGTAATAATTATACTGAAGTGTTTGATTATATTTCCTTGAAAAATTAGACCATGTTCCTTAGTGAGAGGAATTAATAATCATAATTGAAGTCAGAAGAAGATAGAAATTAATTCATCACATGAAAAGACTGTTAGTTGTCCATAATTGAAATTGGCCAGCTCAGAAGTTATCAGGTCTCTTATTAGTGGAAACACGTAGAGGCTAGATCAGGGGTGGGCAAACTTTTTGACTCGAGGGCCACAATGGGTTCTTAAACTGGACCGGAGGGCCAGAACTAAAGCATGGATGGAGTGTTTGTGTGAACTAATATAAATTCAAGGTAAACCTCATTACATAAAAGGGTACGGGTTCCAGCCTGTGGGCCGTAGTTTGTCCACGCCTGGGCTAGATAGTCATTTGTTGAGATAATACAAGCATGATGGGTGATTGATCCATGCAGGTCTTTTCCAACCCTAAAATATCAAGAGTCTATAAAAGGTCTTTAATCTGCTCTTATTATTATTGGTCTTCTCATATATTAGTTTTTGAAGTTGCTATAGATTTATAATAGAATTATAGCATTCTAATCATATATCCTCATAAAACAGATGATTAAACTGAAGGCAGAAATGCAGATGACTTGCATAAAGACCCACTAGGAGATTCAGTAAAGAAAATTATGGTAGATTATGAATTTAAATTTAATCCAGGATGATTAAATTTATTGGAGGTTCACAAACCTAAATATAAATATGATAAAATTGAAAGTCAATTTCTTCATTAAATAAGTAGCAATTTTTATTTATGGAAAAAAAGTAATTGCTAAAAGAGAAAACATTATTATTTAAGGATTTAGTCAAGGGTCAACATGCCTCAGCACCTTGTGAGATAATATTTATAGATTATTTTGTTACTGTTTTTAAAAAGTTAAGGTTAAGTTTAGGTTTGCAGTTATTCTTAAGTTGACAAATGAAATAATTGGATGGATAAACATTCAATGATATGTCATTCAAACAAAGTATGACATTGATAAGGATGGTCCATTGTTTATTTTAACAGTGTACTAAGGAAGGAATTACTATTCTATGAATATGAGCAGAACTTTTATCTGTCAGGAATGGTCCATTAATGATTTTTATACAGAAAGTAATAAAGGCAATAAAATATGAAACATCCAAGTTATACACACACACACACACACACACACACACACACACACACACGAAAATGATGTGATTGGAGAAAGATTATTTTAAGGGGTATTTTAGATCAGGCAGTAAGCAGGGACAGATTTCATTCCAATATTTGGACAGTCATTATGATATGGGAAGCTAAGGGAAATGGTGAAGGAAAGAAAGGTGTTACTGAGGGAGTTCCAGGAATAGAAGAGATCAAGTGATGATAGTTTGAACTCATAATTGTGGGATTTGAAGAGATAGAACAACATAGTACAGTTTAGAGATTTCTGAGAAATGTGCTCAATAAAAATCCATTAGAGACCCTTTTAGAAAAGACTTAATTTTTAAAAAATATATAATTACTCATTGTCATAGTAGTAAGATTGTGTTTATCTTATATTAAATATATATAAATTTATATGATTTTAGAATATGCATAGTCTCTACCAAAGAGAAATCCAACATTTTACAATAGATTTCCTTTAAATATAATACTAATTATAAAATCCAAATTATTCTCAAGGACTTTATGTTATAATATGTTCTCATCTGGATGTTTCCATAATTCTCCCAAATAATTATATTTAATATAACAGGGATTTTTTTTTTTTTTACTTTTTGGACAGCAAAAATAATGATTTTATTCTATAACACATAAAATGATTAAAACTCTATTATAAAAAAGCACTAACAATTAAGTTAAGAATCATGACCTATCATTTAACTTAAGCAACATAACTAAGTGTGGGTAATCAGTCTCTATTTGAGAATTTTCCCCTTACACAAAAAAATGTGCAGAGATGAAAATAGTATTCTTGTTTTTTGGGAGTGCACTGATTCCCTGTTCTTAACTTCAACTAAAGTAGCATTTTAGAACAATTAGTGACGGTAGGGATGATTATAATGTCACAAATGTGGGATTATGACTTTAGCTAAAGAATAAACATAAGGAGGAGAGAAAGCCTATTAAGGAGTAAATATCCTATTTCCAGAGAAAAATGGTTTGCAATTATAAAGAAATGGAAACAAGAGAGAAAAGAAAGAACCAGTTATAAATATGTATGAGTTTTTATGTTATTATTAGATTTTTATCAAGAAAGAGTTCTATTAAATAAATAATCCACTGATGTTAGAAAGGTAGAAGACTCTAATTTTGATGTGTTATCTTTTCTATTGGGAAAAAAGAATCAAATGTTCTTAGAATGGCAAAAATAAAAATCAAAGAAGGATAACATAGCTTATCAAGCTTGAAAAATATTAAATATATATATATATATATATATAACATTAATTTTGAATAACTAAACATACTTAATAACTTAAATGAAAACTTCTGCTAAAATACACAGAAAGCAAATTATCATGTTTCTTTATATATCTAACTCACCCATTTCATAATGTAAGACAGATAAAGAGTGAATAGAATCAAGACCTAGTCTATGCAAATATTTCTTTCTTAACTTATGTTATTATTATTTTCCAAGTGATATTGCCAACAACAGATTAGGTAGAAGATAGTTAATAGATAGACACACAAAATATGCTGAATAAAAATTTGATTCAAAAGATTGGGGAGTCAATTGATGTCATATATGATATTTTTAAAGAAGTTTCAAAATGCAAATTTCTTCTAAAATTTCATTCCTTTAATTATCTATGTAAATATATTCTCAAAATGTTAAATAGAAAACATTATAATGTCTAAAGGACATGAAGAATATTAATAGAAAGAAAGGGGGAAATCTGAAATTCCTAACTCTCTCTCAAAGTAAATCCTAATAGCAGTAAAATGTTTAACTGGCAGTTAGTTTTCATGGCAAAATAAAAATGGAGTTCTAAAAGAGATAGAACAATATAGTACAACAATGATCTATTAGGAACCAGAACAATGGAGAAGAAAAAATGCAACCAGTTTTAGCTCAAGAATGTTAAATCCAAGTCAATAGTACCAAAGGAAGGCTCTGTATGGAAGAGGGTAGTGGAAAATGAGATTAAGGAGAACATAACATTGGATTATTGTATCAGTCAGATTCTCCAGGGAAACAGAACCAAGTATAAGGAATTTTCAGTTTATTCTAAACTCATGATGATCCTTTGATAGATATGCCAATTGTGGGCAAATCCATTAGTCAATAGACCCAAATATCAAGAATACAACAATTGAAATTTCTTTTGAGAGCCAACATTTTTAAAATTAAATTTCTTCTAACACCACTTCTTCATAATAGCCTTGTCCAGGCAGTGGTATTTTGTGGAAGAGTCACACTAAAGGGGTCAAAGAGCCACATGTGGCTCACAAGCCACAGTTTGCTGAGCACTGATATAGAAAAATGGAAAAGAAATGACAGGATTGTAAATCTGGAGCCTAACAAGACATTTACATTTTGTACTTACTAGAAGCCCTATGCATGAATTTTCATGCACTGAAGGGAGGGGTCCCTCATCCCAGCCTTCGCCCACTCACAGTCCAGGAGCCCTCAGTGGCAAGAGGCAACCCAGTAGTCAGGGGAAGGCAACACTCCCATCACACCTCTGTTGCTGCCTCTCCTGGCAGCGGAAGCCTTAGCCGGTCCTGGTTACCTGAGCCTTGGGTGGCCCTGTGCAGCTGGGCATTCACTATTTGAGGCTTGCCTGCACCTCAGGCCAGTCCTGGGTGGCTGGGGGTGCTGAGGGGACTGGGGGACTCTCAAGGCATCATGCGGGGATGAGGGGACTGGGAGCCGCCATCTTGTGGCTATGGGTGCTGCCATCTTTGAGAGTGTGGCAGTCAATTAGCATATTCCTTACTTATTGGCTGTGGGTGCCACCATCTTTGAGGGCAGAACAGTCAATTAGCATATTCCCTCCTTATTGGCTGTGGGCTCTACCATCTTTGAGGGTAGGGAAGTCAATTAGCATATTCCCTCCTTATTAGCTATGAGTGCTGCCATCTTTGCAAAGGTGTGAGGGTCAATTTGCATATTCCCTGTTTATTAGATAAGATAATGATTTGAAACAGGGCTGGGCATATTCAAGTATTTTGATGAAGTAATTGGAATATAAAATCATTTGCTTGGAGAAAACTTCCCAAGCATCCTAATGAAATTCTCAGTCTCAATAGCAAAGCTCCCAAAGAGGATAAAACATTCATTTCTAAAAGTGATTATGAAGATGATTTACCTAAACACTTTAGGGAAAATGCAGGGACATGTCTTTAGACTGCATTTTTGCTTTGTTGGGTTTTTCTTAGATGTTCAAATGATTTTTAAAAAGAAATTCAAATATACTAAACATGTTACATTTTAAAAAAATATTTGCATTGATTTTTTTCAGTAAAATCAGATTTGCTATAGTATCTGATTAGTGCAAGATTCTGTATATATAATTTTAAAAGCTGAAACATAAATTGAAGTTTACTGATATCAGGAGAACATCAATTATATTCCAAGTCAATTTATATGATGGATCATTGACACTGGCCAACTAAACTTAACAATTATGGAACACAGAGATAGAATAACAATGTAGTTCCATTAAACTATTTTTTGCTTTTATGACATTTCTATACTATATTGTTTCTCTTAAGCTAAAAACATTATCTCTTTTTTAATAAACATAATTAACATTTAATGCCTTTTCTAGCTATTCTGAAATTATGTATTACTATCATCACTATAATTTTAAAAGTCATAAAATATTCTTTGATTCATATAAATCATTTTCTCAATATGAGTTTTCTAACTTATAGAAACATAGCTCTTTCCATTCATATTGAATGCTTTAAGAACACAGAAAAAATTAGTCATTAGCTAATTGACTTCCCTTCACTTTTTGGATACTAAATCTTTCTTTATTGAGATTAGAAATCTGATATTGTGATAATATCTGTTTTTATTATTTGGGATGCCACAAGTAGAAGTAACTCATTTGATTCATTACATTTATAAAAAATAGTATATTTTATTATAAAGAAAACACGAGTCTTGTTTCTAGGTTCAGACAGGCCATTATCACCAGACTTTTATTTTTTATTCACAGTCATGGTTCTATTGTAGGCAATTACGTTTCCTACAAGGACCTGTGGAAATGGGCAGGACAGAATGATAGAAAGCAAGTGTGATCCCTTGCAAACCCCATCATAACCAGTGAACCTTCTTTTGGAATAGATTGGTAACTATGAATACATTCAATCATTATGAAGAACTTATAATTGACTGCTTTAATGGGAACACGAATCACTACTGAAGTCACAGGGGAACTTGGTTTGTGTGGATGGTTGTTTGACATTCACACTGTACTCCCACCTGACCCAAAGAGACTGTCTTCAAAGCTGGTTTCTATGGCATAATTCAACTCATTCTGTGTAGTTGGTTCCCTACCGAGTCCATCTCCAGCTTCTATCTTTGCTTTTGGAGACCTTTGACTTCAGAAGGCACTCTGAAGAAAAATCACAAAGGTTCTAAGAGTGTTAGATGCTTCATAGCCTCTACTTTAAAAACACATACTTGTGATAACATTGCTAAAGGAAGACTCATTGGTAATACAGACCAATGTAAAAATGCCCTATCCATAGAAGTCACGATAAATAATAATTTAAATCAATGAAGTTCGGTTATTTTTAACATGTTTTTCAAAGCATAATTGTAGGCCAAGTTGTAAAAATATATGAGTAATCTGAAAATTATGCCTGTACTTCCTATAATATTTAAGGATTACCCTGTATTTAGAAACTACAATATTTTCATGCTGCCTATAAAATCCATAAAGAATTTTAAATTTTTTAATATATTTTGATTTTGACAATCCAATTATCTTTTTTAAGCTTTACTTTTATTGTTTACACTATTAAAGATGTTCCCATTTTCCCCCTCCACCTAAGTTCCACCCATCCCCCCACTTCCCTCTGTCCAGCACCACACTGTTGTCTGTGTCTATGGCTTATGTATATACTAGAAGCCTGGTGCATGAAATTTGTGCATGGTCGTGGTCCCTAGGCCTGGATGGTGATCAAAGCGCTTGCATCTGACTTGGAAGGGCAGGTCCCAGCTGACCTCTGGGCCTCAGCCTCCACACACCCCCTCCACCTGAGTCATCGGACCCCCTCCACCTGAGTCATCGGGCCCCCTCCTGGCTTCCTCTGGGCCTCATTCCCCACCACTGCCACTGGTCACCATCTATGGAGCGATTGGCAGGGCCATTGGGCCCTGCTCACACCCATCTTGGCCTGGTGCTGCCCGCTCACTTGCTCCACCATTCTGCTGCAGTCCTGCTCTCATCGAAGCCCATCGGGGCTGGCAGCAACTTCTCTTTCATCCACTGCCAGCACCGCATCGCCACTGCCTGCTATGGTCTGTGTCACCCCCTGGTGGTCAGCACCCATCATAGCCAGCGGTTGAATTCCCAGTTAAAACACCCAGTGGAACTCCAGGTCAAGGGGAAACTTGCATACTAAGCTTTTAATATATAGGATCCTCTTTGGCTAATCCTTTCACTGTCTTTCATCCAGTCTCCCTCTTCTCCCTCCTTTGTAACAGCTGTCAGTCTGCTCCATGTATCCATGCCTCTGTTTCCATTTTGTCCATCAGTTTATTTTGTTCATTAGATTCCACATATAAATGAGAGCATTTTACATTTGTCTTTCTCTGACTGACTGACTTCATTTAGCACAATAATCTCCAGGTCTATCCACGCTGTCACAAATTGTAAGATTTTCTTCTTTTTTAATAGCCTCATACTATCCCATTGTGTAAATATGCCATAGATTTTTGTTTTTTGTTTTGTTTTGTTTTATCCACTAACCTACTGATGGGCACTTGGGCTGTTACCAAATCTTGGCTATTGTAAATAACACTGCTATGAATATATAGGGGTGCATATATTCAAAGAGGATTGCTGGGTCAAAAGGCTGTTTCAATTTTAAATTTTGAAGAAACTCCATACTGTTTTCCACAGTAGCTGTACCAATCTACATTCCCATCAACAGTGCATAACTGTTCCCTCTTTTCCACATCCTCTCCAGCACTAGCTATTTGTTGATGTATTCATGATAGCCATTGCAGAAGGTGTGAGGTAATACTTCACTGTAGTTTCATTTTTTTTCATTATAGCTTTAATTTGCATCTCTTTATACCAACAGCAAATAAAATTAAATAGAAATGTTAAACAGGGGAGTAAAATCATAAGTTTACATCGCTTTGGTCCTTCATGCAGAAAATGGTTTGGAGAAGACCAGAGTAGATTCAGAGACCAGCAGAAGGAGCACAGAGAGGTGAGCCATAGAAATGATAGTGTAAATCTAAGATTTTGTACTTTGTATATTGACTATGGCTTGTAAGGAAGAGGAATGGATGAATAGACTTCAAATTGTCTGGCTTGTGCTTCAGAATGAATAACAGTTCTGTGTGTGTGTGTGTGTGTGTGTGTGTGTGTGTGTGTGTGTGTGAGTACTTTCATAGCAATGATTGGAATTTAGATTTAGAAATCCTTTGAGGTATTATTGAGGCATTCAGATGGGCATATCTGGAAGCTAGTTTGGTACATGACTAATAGCTTAGGAAGAGATATTGGCAAATAACTGTGAATGTCATCCACCAATAAGAATCACTGACGCTCTGGGGATTTTCACAAAACAAAAGTAGAAGGCAATATAAGAGAGCCTGAGCAGCTGCCATTAAATATCAATGCTTAAATGCCAAAACAGTAGCCTTAGGGAGGCAAGATGTTCAAACTTGGAAACACAGATTGTAGGCAGAAACACAGTTTTCAGCAAGTTTATTGCAGAAGAAAATAAAGGTATTAAAAGTAAAGTCCCCATGTTGTGGAAAGGATAAATTCATTAACTCTACCTTCTGGACTAAAATATTATTAGCCAAATATGTTCCCCCACATGTTCTTTCTTAGAATTCCTCTTACTTAGTTTTTATATTTCTTATTGACCTTTATCTTTCCTTTAGAACAGTATATTTTTCTGATTTGTCATATTAACTTTCTATTTTCTCTGATAGCAAGATAAGCTCCAAAAAAGAAAGTTTTTCTTTAGTTTTGTTTTTATTGTGTGTTTTTTCCTGTGATAAGAACTTATACAGATAGTTCCATTAATATGTATTGAATGAATAAATGAAGGAGTATGTGAATGAGAAATAATTAGTGACAAATAATTAGAGAACAATATATATATATATATATATATATATATATATATATATATATATATATATTCACCTGAGGCTATTTTTTCACTGATTTTTAGAGAGAGTGGAAGGGAGGAAGGAGGTGGAGGGAGAGGAGAGAGAGAGAGAAACATCAATGTGAGAGAGACACATTGATGGTTGACTCTTAGTCCCGGATGCATCTTGACCCAGGCCAGGGATTGAGCCTGCAACTGAGATAAGTGCCCTTTACTGGTAATCAGACCCATGACCCTTTGATCCATGGGCTGACATTCTAACCATTGAACCAAACTGCCTAGGGCAACAATGATATATTTTAAGCCATTTAAGATATGAGGTCATTTTATTTTTTACTGGAGAAGAAGCTGGAAACAGTGTCTAAGTTTAGGTTATCATAGGAACTTGAGTCTGTTAGTATTTCAGAGCAGTGTTTTTCAACCTTATTTATATCATGGCATACATAAACGAATTACTAAAATCATGTGCAGCACAGCAAAAATGTATTTTTGCCTCTCTGACAAAAAATATTGATATGCATTTGATTCATTCACTGGGAATGGCTATTGTTGTGTTGGCTGTCATCACTTTTTCATTTGACAATCTAGGGAAAACAGGTCAGTGCCGCTGACTAAATAATCAGGTATTGCATGTTTAAAAAATTCTTTCAGCACACCAGTTGAAAAATCATTGATCTAGATTGGAAGCTACTAAAACTTTTTAAAAATATATTTTTATTGATTTTACACAGAGAGGAATTGAGAGGGACAGAGAGTTAGAAACGTCGATGAGAGAGAAACATCAACCAGCTGCCTCTTGCACACCCCCAACTGGGGATGTGCCCACAACCAATGTACATGCCCTTGACCGGAATCGAACCTGGGACCTTTCAGTCCACAGTCCGACGCTCTATCCACTGAGCCAAACCGGTTTCGGCCTACTAAAACTTTTTAAGAAAATAAATGACAGAAGAAGAATACTATTCTAAAATGGTATTTGTTTTGATAAGAAAACTTTATTGGGTTACAGTAAAACAGTTCTAAAAATGACTTAGAAATCTGTCTTATACCACAAATGTTTCAAAAAGTAATAGCATTTATAAAAATGTATGTAAGTCTAATTAATGCAGTTTGGTAAAGTAAGCAATGAGTAGTGAATGAAAAATAAAACTAGAATAAGGAAGGAAGGAACTATGGCCAACATAATGTTTTGTTGTACGTGAGTGTGTTTGTGTGTTTACTAAAGGGCCATTGAGACTAGACTTTAAGAATTAAAGTATGTTGTTTAAGTATTTTTTATGGATTTCAAATTCATATTTCTGGAATTCTGCTGATTTCTTCCTAGCCTAGTTTTTTCCTGTCACCCAAAATTCAGCTAGTGAGTATAGGACATTCTTATTTTTCTGCCCTTATATATAGTGTGGGTATATAAGCAACTATTTGTCAATTTTATCTTCTGCTCAGTATTTGAGCATGTCTATCATATAAATCTAAACTCAGAGCATCTGAATCCTTGTGTTATGAGGAGTCCACTGACCAATTTTGTTTTCATCTTGAAAAGAGAAAAACGAGGAAAGAAAATTGTACTCCTTTTCTTCAACTAATGGAATAATTTGGACTTTTACCTGTTTTTTCATAGGAGAACATAACCTTATTCACTGGAGAATAGCTCCTGTAATCATTTTAAATCTGAATAAAATGTGCCTCATTCTATGCCACAAAGTAGATAGTATCACTCGGCCAATTCACCAGTATATTGTGTTCAGAGTATATAACAAGGAAAGGAAAAGAGCATTATAAATGTCCATTCACACTTAGCTAGAGGCATGGTCATAAACTAATGCTAATAAAACCAGGCACTGAAAACTGGAAATAAGCCATGATATGAATAATATGCTTCCTTATGCCCAATGAAAAATAAAACCTCCATGGTACGCTAGACAAAAATCAAATGATTCTGTTTCTATTCTACTCTTCTAGTTGCGAAAACCCCAACCCCCAACTTTCCAAACCAATCCAAGCAATCTGGGATCCTAGTTAGCAAACAGCAAACAAAAGTGAATTTGATGGTCCTAATTTGGCATCTTCTTTTAATTGCTTATATAACTACAATTTTCGTGTACTTTATTATACTTATTTGTTTGACAATGTCTAATAGTACTAAAACATCATTGAGTTTGTAGGTATTGTTGTAAATTGACAAAACCATTCCCCTCTTTTATTATCTCTATGCACATTTTTCTGAATGTCGAGCTTCCCATATATAGCCCTGTGCCTATTCCTATGGCAATGGTTGATGACCTAAACGTAGATGCACTATGTAGGTTAAGAGTATGACCTTTGGAGTCACAGTTGAGTATGTTTTAAACTTATATCAGCCACTTACTTTCTAATCACCTCAGTTTTCTCATTTTGAAAATATAGATATCATCTACTGAGTAGAGTGCATTTTAGGAGTCAAGGACATAATCCATGTCATTTAACATGATGCCCAATTTGTATAAAGCCCACAAAACAGCATGATATCATTACTATTAGCATAGCCCATGCTTATTTTAAGGCATACTACATTGCGAATGTAACACTAAATGGAGGTCAATGTGTCATCACCAACTATGATGCAGGCCAAGGAGGTTCAGATAATACTTTTCACTGTTTCCTTTATTCATCATTTCTAGAAAATGTTTCCCTCATATGAGGTATATTTAAGTATGTCTATATTTTGCTGTAATAAATATTCTGCATTTGGTTTGCCACAATTCTAGTATTTCTTCCACTCTTTAGGTGTATATATTCTCTCCAAAACCTCTGAAGACACAATTGTGATCTGTCCCATGTAATAGATAAAGATTCTAAAACTCATTTTTCTTCATTGGTTTCCTAGCAAAATGCAAGGAACTAATGAGGTGAAGGGGAGAAGCTTTGCTATAATGACTGGAGAAAACAACAAACAAATAGCAACAACAACAACAAACAGAAGAAAATAACCTTGAGCAGTGGCTTGGTTTTTATTTTTTATTTTTTGATATATTTTATTGATTTTTTACAGAGAGGAAAGGAGAGGGATAGAGAGCTAGAAACATCGATGAGAATCGTCTGTCAGCTGCCTCCTGCACACCTCCTACTGGGGATGTGCCAGCAACCCAGGTACATGCCCTTGACCCGAATCGAAGGAACCCGGGACCTTTCAGTCCGCAGGCTGATGCTCTATCCACTGAGCCAAACAGGTTTCAGCAATGGTGGCTTGTTTTGTAAATACCTTAAAGGAGACCCAGTCATGAAGCGCAAAGATAGTATAAAAACAGGCAAGAGGAACAAACTCAGAGTCTGACAGGTTAACCCAAGATGGGATCAGGCACATATCTCCAGGGGAAGATTCAATGAAAGTAAATGAAAACTAAGAAGCAGCCAGGCTGGCATCGCTCAGAGCTTGAGCATGGACCCGTGGACTTAGGTCAGGTTAGATTCCTGGTCAGAGCACACGCCGGGGTTGTGGGCTTAATCCCCAGTTGTGGGCATGCAGGAGGCAGCCAGTCAATGATTCTCTCTCATTGTGTATATTTCTGTCGCTCTCTCTGTCTCCCTTCCTTTTTGAAATAAATAAAAATATATTATAAAAATAAAGAACTAAGAAAAAAATAGTGTTTAGATTAGATCTATATACCATGCATTTGTTAATATTTTATAATTAGCTTTACTGGAGATCATTCAATAATCCTTGAATGATTGTTAAAGGGAATCTATAATAAAATGTCAGTGAATGATTATGCTCATAACAAAGCTATATATTATTAGTTGTAGAATTACTGACAAGGCATATATTTGAATCATTTCATTTTTTAAAAAAGTGTTTTTAAGTGCATGTGATTTTATGTACAGAAATACCAGCATTCAATGAAGAATAAGATTATTTTATACTTAAGTAGGAAGATTACAATAATATTTCTCTCTTTTTACCTGGTTAAAGAAAGATGTAGATACTATAACATATATATTATTCAATTGTGTCCTGGTAAGAAATAGTTTAATACATACAAAACAAAATTTATAAGACAAAATATGTAAAGATAACTGAATGTACACATTTTTTTTTGTAAAACAAAAGTGTAATTGGCCTCAGATTATCCAGAAATACATATATTCACATTTAAATTTTCACTTACATGTATGTCTTTATTTGTATCAAGATTATTATTACTATTTTTTAAGATACTAGATGCCTGGTGCATGTAATTCATGCACTAGTAGGTTCCCTAGGCTTGGCCAGTAACAGGGACTATCAGGGCTTTCCTCCGTTCCTCGCCACCCCCTGGTGGTCAGCACATATCATAGCAAGTGATAGAACTGGTCTCACAGTCAAGCTCCAGCAGGGACACTTTGCTCCTAAAAAACGCCCATTGTAATGCAAAGCAATCATTGTAATATTAAATTTTATTTTCAATATATTCTTTAAAAGATACCAGGGTTCTTTCTTTTTATTCAGTTTTATCACTATTTCTTTATTTAATAGCTTTTATATCATGTTATTGCATTTTTCATTTTCTCTTTTCTTTCCTTTTCCTAAAAAAATGATTTCCTCTCTGTTTCATGATTTATTCTCTCAACCTTAGTCTAAATGAGGAACAATAAAATTAATTTAAGAAAACAACATAAATATCCATGTGACTGACTATAACATGATCTCCTCTAGAAAAATCTTTACTAACCTCCCATCTAAAGTAGCATTTCTTGTCATTTTTAAATTTTTATTTGGCTAAATAGTCTTCCTCATACTTATCACATCCTAACATTTACATGCTTTAAAAATTTACATATACTTGAACATGCATATATTTCAGGTTTTTAAATAAATTTATATAATCCTAACTGATACTTATTAATTAAATAAATTATTTTAGTCCCTTTTTTATGATAAGCTATTTATATTTTGTTTTTCAACTTTAAAATCTATCAGCTATAAGTAACTAAATCTAATGAATAGGAGCTCAATTATGCAGATATTTATTACCCCATTTACCAAGAAGAAAGAAGGGAGCAGTTGCTGGCATCAATTTTCTCAACAAAATCTTTCGAATATGTGGTTTTATTATTATTATTATTATTAATAATAATATTTTATTCTCACCTACAACCATGGCCTATGGTGTTTCATTCTTCTTTTGTCCTCTGTGGTTACAGAGGACTACCACAATCTTTAGCATCAAATCTATATTTCAGGTAAGGATAACAAGATAAAGACATTCTTTTCCACCTTTATAAAGCAGTAAAAGTTTTGCCAAAAGTTTTCTAGTAGACTTACACTTAAGTTTTGCTGGAGGAAACTAGACATTCCTTCTCCTTGAACAGAGAGGGGAGAACCCATTATAAACCCATTTGGCCCGACAATAGACTGTGCCACAATGGCGTCTTCTATGCCTTGTTCATATTCCCAGCTCCTGGCCTCTGGGAGGACTTTGGCACTTTAATTTATCTTTGTATTACTGTGCCAAGTGCTTTTAAATGGTTTGAAATAGAATTAAATTGGATCATCTTTTCTGTGCTTTATCTTAAAAATAACCCTCCTATTTCCCCTTGGCACTAACAATGATTGATTTAGAACAAAGGAACAAGGAAACCGTACCATCAGTCCTTCTTAGCAGTGGTTCTGAATCGTTTGTTGAGCTAAACAATACCTAACAATCTTTTTATTTGTCAGACTTTCCTTACAAATGTAGCCACTGATAGCAAAATTCTTTTTTTTTATGGCCTGTGAGTTCTTTGCCACTTTTAATTCTGCCAAAGACACTGAATAAAGTACCAAATATTTATCAGATTTTTAAAAAGTATTGAAAGTGATGAAGTACATGAAACCAAGTTCCTTTGCAAATAAAATAATTATAGCGCATCTGGCATCACTTCTGCTGGCCCTGCCCTGCTGGTTTTTCTCAGTAGGAACCTGGGGTTCCAGATGTTGCCGATGCAGTTGGATGGTCACCCACCGTCTATCACCCGGAGGCACAAGGACCAGAGCCAAAACTGACTCAAAATTTCTGATGCCAAAAATTTTCAGAACAGCTGTGGTACCTTGAAAAGCAAATGATCGGGTCCCAAATTATCAAAAGCCAACTTTATAGAAATTGCTGTATGTATAAAAATATGAAAAGAGGTTATAAATTGCTTAATGTGTTTATGTAAATTACCCATAAATGTTTATTATGATTTTTTTTTACTCACTATAAACTAGTGTCATAAGTTTTATATCTCAAGTTATTCTCTGGATACAACAACATTATTTTATTTGAAACAGAATATTATGTATATACTAGGTACTTTTGTGAATCCAGAAAGTGAGATTACTCAAGGTATTATGGAAAACATTCTATTTTCCTCTGACTGGAGAGTTTTATTTAAGTAAATAAATATATTTAACCATATAATCTATGTATTTTCTGTGTGTGATGCTACTTTCACTGTATCATGCTTTTTCTCTGACAACCAGAATAAAATACATAGTTTTTTTCCCCAGAAAACCCGAGGTTTAACCTTGTTAGTGCCCCTTTTCCTACTTCATCAAAATACCATTTGAAGCCATTTTCCTTTCTTGAAACCAGAACCTAAGATACTACACTTCTCTTTTATTTTTGTCTATGTTGTTTGACTTCCCTGCTAATTTCTTCTATTATAGTAATGGTGAAAGTAAATTAATTAAACTATTAATTTAATTTCTTGTTATCAAAGGTATGGTTAAAAATGGAATACTTTTGTGACATGTTTATATATTATAATTCGTTTAGTTTTGACTTCACACATAACTTGTGTTTTAGTTTTCCATTGCTGCTAAAACAAATTACCACAAACTTAGCGACTTAAAGTAATACAAAGATATCATTTTACTCTTCTGGAGTTCTAAAGTCCTAAAAACAGTTAGTCAAGAGGGATGCATTTATTTTGGAAGCTTCCTCTCTTTTTACCCACGACCTCCCTTACTTCTATCATCACATCTTATTGTTGTTATTGTTGTCCTCTCCCTCCTGGCTATCTCTCTTAATAAGGATCCTTGTGATTATACTAGACCCTCATAAATAGTCCTAGACAATCTCCTCATCTCAAAATCATTAACCCAATTACATCCTATAAACCCCATTACTATGAAAAACTACATATTCACAGATCTACCCACCCAGCCTTTCCTTTCAATTATTACATAAAGTTATTTACATAAAAGGGCCACCTCGCATAACTAGATGTCACCAACTAGATACTAACTACCTAGAAATGAACCAAAAATGTGTACATAGAGAAAAAAAATAAAGAAGCAAAATATATATAGTCAATTTTGCATTCTTTTTTTATAGAATAATATATTGATCCTTCTTTAATCATTCTTTGTGGTTTGATTTTCTTTAATCACAGAGATTTAGATGTACAAGATTATAAGAAGAAAGTGCTGATGCAGAAGGAGTTGTTACAGGTAGAAACTAAGAGCCTGATAGTCTTCCTCGGGCCAAGGTGTAAATTCCAAAGAATCAACTTCCTCAGGCCATATGCAAAATTTTAATACTTATGCATAAACCCTATAGTCTTTTTATAGTATCTACAAAGAATATGAATTATCAAAACACATTCTAGAACATAAAAAGGTAAAATTATCATAAAAGTAAAAACTTATTTACCCTATTTAAGAAAGTTAGCAGAATGATTTACTTATCTCATTTGATCCTCACAGAAGTCCTGGAGTAGGTAGATAGGAGACACTATGGAATACTATTTTCTTTTCATTAGCCAGAAAACGGAGATTTAGAAAGCTTAGAAACTTCACCCGATTGAAAATCACTTCAAGTTTTCTAACTGTGCAGAATATAGTCAAACATGCTGTAGTTAAGTATTTTACCCTTTGTTCTCCCTGCATGACCTACAGTAATAATCTGCTTCATGTTGATATTTACTGCTGTGTTGCTAACAATTAACTGAAAGAGAAATTGGGGTACTTCACTGGGCTGGAAAAAGTTTAGCTTTTCCAGAAAAAAAGGTCTAATTAAGCAAGTTTATTCATAAAAAGCTAAGTTGACTCACACATGTATGATTCATATAAAGCTCTTGCTGGTGCCAATTCCATGTGTGTGTGTTTCAATCTTTCATTGTCAATCTTGAATGTGGTTGACACTTCTATTATAGAGAAAGGGTGAATAGCAATATTAAAATATTTCTTTAAATTAATTTCCTTTCAATGTGCACGAATTCATGCATCAGGCCACTATTTTAATAATAAAGGGCTCAATTTTCATCAGCTCTAATTATTATAATATTTACTTCTGATAAATTGTGCAGAGCTAGTTGTAAACATTTTAATCCTTGATTCCATTTTAAATTAATAGTTTGAGGTTTACTTTTTTATTTGGCCTTTCATGAATCTCTAGTTATCTTTATCAATTTACTTTTCTTTGCAATTATGCTATGAAAAGTTTAATTTGATTATATATTTTTCTTTCTCATAAATTTGTGATATAAGCAATCAATCTTTACCCTCCATCATGCTGCCATGAATTACATTAGTTGTCAAGTGAAAGAATATCAGTTCAAAGGCTTGATTGTGCAATATGCACATTATAATAGAAAAGTTACCTTAGTTGCTGCTTATTTATCATTTTCAGTCTTTTAAAAAGACATAAGCAGATGTCAAACATCTGCTAGTTTCAGGCGACAAGTCATTTTGAGAGAAGTAATTTAAATATTTAATGTAAAAATAAAAATGCTTAGTTACTTTATGCTAACAAAGAGCTATATTATTAGAATAAGAATTTCTTTTTTAAGACTTTTATATGTTTTGGACACACGGATCTATGTTTTATAGGCTTTATATGCACAACAAGGATAAAGAGAATGGATAACAGAGAGAAAATAGGATGAAGTATTTGAGTTTTAACCATGTATATTATCCTCAATGACTATTCTAAATTCCTTGAGACTATATAACTAAAACCCAGGCTCAGCTGCCTGCCCCAATGATAGCCAAACTCATGATACAGTGGTGTTGAGAAAGGAAAGAGGTTTATTTAAGTGCCATCCACCTGAGAAGATGGAGGACTCTTGTTCTAAAGCCAATCTCCTCATGTCAATGCAGGCAGAGGTTTTTATAAGGAGGAAGAGTAAAATCATAACAAAGAAATCAAGGGGGAGGGAGTCGAAAAGTTCTCTACATGTAGGCCAGCACAGTCTATTCTGATAAGGACCTTGAAACTGGCAAGTGATGGGGTGTGTCATCCCTGTTTTTGTTTGAAAGTCAGAAAACCAACTAGAGAAGGAATGCCTAATAGTCAGACTCTGTATCTTCTAAAGTTCCCCCCCCCCCAGGATTCTTACACAAACACATTGTTTATCTACAACTTACATTATCATAAGAGTCAGCATTTACAGAAACATTTTGAAAATAATGGTGGAGTGGTTTGCAATTCCCCACTAGATTAGTAGACCTAAATGCATTGATGTGAGTAGAAGAAATGCACACGAGGAAGCATAATATTCGTTTCTCTATGAATGATAGGTAAGGACAATATTATGCCTGTTTGAAGCAGGGGACCAGAAAGATGGAATAAAGTAACTCAGGCTAACATTTATTAACTGAATTAAATGTTTTATATGGCTTATCCTATATAATTCCTTTTCAATGCTGTAATACTAGACTGTAGCATTATTTAAATTTCAGAAGTAATATTACTGGGGCTATGCATGGTAAATACTATATAATCAATCATAGTGTTATTGGAGGGACACTTTCAAAGGAGAAATTTAGCAAGAGTGGCAAGATTTATTAGAGTGTCAAGTGACAGCACGCTATTGGAGATGCAGGGAGAGTGGGCAGGCTGTCGGGTAGCAGCTGTCCTGAAGTCCTTGCTAAGCCTCTCTATATATCCTTGGGTTCAGAAAAGAGGAGGCTTTCTTTTAAACTATCCATTCCCTTTTCTAGATTTTTCAGGGGTTTGTGTCCTTCTCCAATTCAATCCCTTTCCAAGATTTTCTCAGGCTAATCTCCTCCCCCTTTATGACATCTCTTTGGTTCTTGAGGCACATGCTTCACAGCTCTGCTTCTCGTTTGTCTTTTATTGTGCATGTACTCAGTGAAAGCAATTCCATCTTGCTGTTTTCTCCCGCCCCTTGATAATACAACAGAATAGTGCCAGATACCTCCAAAGTGACTGAAAGGCTGCCTTTCTTGCCTGGTCAGGATGATGTCTGGAAAGAGGTAGGTTACTCTCCGGAGTGACTGTGAAACTGCTATAGGCACCAGAGATTTGGGACTTGAACCTATTTATTTATTTATTTATTTATTTATTTAATATATTTTATTGATATTTTACAGAGAGGAAGGGAGAGATATAGAGAGCTAGAAACATCGATGAGAGAGAAACATCGACTAGCTGCCTCTTGCACACCCTCCACCGGGGAATGTGCCCACAACCAAGGTACATGCCCTTGACCGGAATCGAACCCGGGACCTTTCAGTCCGCAGACCAACACTGAGCCAAACCGGTTTCAGCAACCTATTTATTTATTTATTTATTTATTAAATTAATTAAACAGGTGCCAGGACACAAAGGATACAAAGTCTTACCGTCATTGATTTATATATATATATATATATATATATATATATATATATATATATATTAAAAAAAACATTATAGTAAACTGATGCATAGTTAATATATCAAGTGTGGTAGATAGCCAGAAGAAAAATAATGGGTAAAGACAGGGTAAGGAATTAAAGGAATAAGCCAACAGATACCCAAATGAGGGACATTTGTCTGGTCTTACAGACCATACAAGTACTGATATAGAAGCACACTGGACAATTTTGATCAAAGAAGAGTCATACCATGGCTTATATATAGAGAAAGAATCACTCTGCTGAGTGTCGGTGGAAGTCATACTAAAGAAGGGGTGAAAGTATGAAAAGGAAGATCAGGTAAAAGGCTAACTGTCTGGGACACAAACTATGTCTGCATGAGTGAAAATTAGTGGTGGAGCTGTTCAAAACTGTGCAACTAGTTTGAAAGAATCTCTAGAAGTTTCTCTGGTGTTTTTATTTTGGACATTGCTGAAAAGTAAATAGGAATGCCAAGCAAGATTTTGATATTGAAGTCTGGAGGACACTAACATAAAAATCCTGATAAGGACAGAGATTATAATTGGAAAGACTGCTGCTCTGGATGTGGAGGATAAGCCTGAAGAAGGGAATCCATGGATAGCAGGGATAGGAAAGAGCCACAGGCAAGACGTCGGAGGATGCTGACATTCAGTATCAAACAGGAAAGGAAGGGGCTGGAAAAGGAAGTGAAGATAGAGGGAGCACTGAGTTCAAAAAGAAACAAGTAGGAAATACTAGCTGAAAATCAAGGAAAGATGACTGAGTTTAGTCTATTTTAGTTTAATATCATGAAATAACTGGTGAACTTTGTTGACTAACATGAAATGGCATCAACAGAAAAGTGGGGAACACGGGTCAGTCTGAGCTGAGTGGGAGTGAGTGGTCAATAAAGAAGAGAAATGGCATATACAGATAGCCCTTGCAAAGCTTAAAACAGCAGTAGCTGATAGGCAGTGTGTGGGTGAGTTTTGTTGCTGGTGTTGGCATTTTGGGGGGGAGAGTTATTTTTATATCCAATTTTGTAAGTGGTGGGCTAATCTGAATAAAACAATGATTAGTGTTATAAGAGAAATGAGAGTGAATAGGGAGCAACACTATTCTGAAAGCTGGGGGTAATATGATTCAAGAAACAGAGTACAAAAGACAAGAGGAACAACTGTTTTTGATAAGCAAAGGGGCTTTTTCCTTCCTATTCAAATGGAAGGGAAGAGGGAGCAGTGGTGAACACGCAGGTGTGCAAGCAGGATTGATTGTAGATATATAGGCTGTACAATGCCCTCCCTGGCTAAATCTCCTTCTTCTAATCCCTCAAAATGTGACTGTTACTTTACATCTGAAAAGGGTCTTTGGAGGTGTTTATTAAGACTCTTGAAATGGGGCGCTAACCTGGATTATCCTGATGAGCTAAAATGAGATCTGAGGGCATTTAAAGGGGGCAGGGTGGACAGGATAAATAAGGAAATAGGAAAATGGAATCCTACATTCCAGTAATGACAATGCTGGCAGGATCCCATGAACCAAGGAATGCAGGTAGCCCCTAGAAGTGAAAAAGACAAGAAATCATTCTCCCCTACAGTCTCCAGAAAGAGTGTTGGCTTGTTGACACCTTAATATTAGTATTTTTAGCCACACTTTCAGAGTTGTAGCTTTCAGAACCCCAAGAATATAATCTTGCGTTGTTTTAAGCCACAGTGGTAATTTGTTAGCTAGAGGAAACTCAGTTTGATTGTGGGAAGGTAAGGAAACCAAAAACTAAGCACTTGTTTCCTAGAGAAGATGGTATCTTCTGAGAAGAAATAGAGGAGAGAGAGGGGGAGATAAGAGTACAGAAGAGCAATCCAAAAATTTTTTTTTTTCATATAAAAAACTGGAAAACATAGCTAAAAAGGAAAAGTAATTGAGTCTCTCCTGAAATGAAAGAGAAAATAGCCTGACCTATTGTGTGAGTTTTCCTATCCAATATTCAAAAGCTTGAATACAGAATAAAGGCATTTGTTATGGCTCATCCAGAATTTTTTCAAATGGAGTAAAACAGAGCATAAGATACACAAGTG
Source organism: Vespertilio murinus (assembly GCA_963924515.1). NCBI lineage: Eukaryota > Metazoa > Chordata > Mammalia > Chiroptera > Vespertilionidae > Vespertilio > Vespertilio murinus. Next base: position 45,066,061 of record OZ004707.1, read on the forward strand.
ATTGGAGGACGCTGCCTGGAGAGTGAGTTTCATGATGAGCAATCAATCAAGTCTAGACAAGAAATGCTGGAGCTAGAAAGGGTTGATGAATAGTCCTCACAAAGGTGACATCAAATGGTTTAGAATGAAACAGGTTGATGGTTTGTAGGAAGGAGGGGACTGAATGAATGCACAATCACAGAAAACAGTAATCAGAGAGTAGGTAGCAGTGATGAGCAAAGAAACAGGATTCAGGATTTTGGATGATTTATCATGTTCATTTTACTTAGTGTATGAAATCACTACTAGTAATGCCTAATTAGAGAAAAGAGAAAAAGATTTGAGTCAAGAACAAAATTTATCACTCAAGGGGAGTAAATCACCACAAATTCAACATAGGGCAGCAAGAAAAGGGTGGATCAGGTGGTGTAGTAGCATTTTTTTCAGGTAGAGCAGATGTTTTTATAAAGGAGTGATTTTTCAAAAAGCAGGAATTAATGATTTGGAAATTATCGATGAGAAATAAGGATGATATTATTGCTATCTATTTAGATGAGAATGTGTGTGTGTGTGTGTGTGTGTGTGTGTGTGTGTGTGCATGTGTGTGTGTGTGGTTTTTAAAAAGTGTACAAAAGCAGCTATAAATAGTAAGTTGTAAGATAATGATTTTAGAAGCGTCTTTTCATAATTTGGACATGCCGAAACAATAAAACACAGAAACATAATATTACTCAGAAACTCTATGTACCAATCATTTATTTTTACTAGAAATTTTCAAAGAGGTGTAGAATGAGGAAATTATTATGCATAATAGGGGTCCAGTGCACGAATTCATGCACCTTGAAAGGCACTGTGGGCCACGATGCTGCAGTAGGTACAGGGGCAGTCTCCAACCCCTCTCCCAGCTGCTCCTGCTGAGGCCTCCTGTCCCCTGCCTGTCAGCAGGCCCAATCCCGCCACTGTCACTCCCATGTGCTGACAACACTGGCCCTGCTTGTACCTGCTGATGGTGCAGAGCCATTGGGGCCAGTGCCATCAGTGGTTGCTAGTGGGGCTGGTGGGAGCAGAGGGAGGTGAAGAAGCCCTCAGGGGCTATCAGGACTCTGATGGTGCTGAGTGCTCAGGACCAGAGCCAGGCACCGCTGCGGGTGCAAGTAGGGCTGGCACTGGAAGTGGGTACGAATGGGGTCTGTACCTGCTGCAGGTGTGAGTGCCAGGCGGGACTACGGCACGCAGGAGCAAAGAATTTTTAGTCATTGGCTCGCCCCAATGACAGTGAATGGCACCCTGCCTTGGTCTGGTGCCCCCTCTCACCTGCTCCACCATCTCACCGCGTAGCCAATGCCCACCATGTTCTGCACACGCCCCCTGGTGGTCAGGGCACATCATAGTGGCCAATTGTCAGGTTGTTTGGTTGTTTGGTTATTCTGGTTGTTCTGCCAATTGGTCTATTTGTATATTAGCCTTTTATTATATAGGGCAATCTGACAAGGACCTGCTTTAATTTATTCAATAAATAAAACTTTCTAAAAGTGTGCTTATAAATAGATTCTGTAGTAAGCTTGATCTTCTGTTTCAATTTCTATACCATCTCATAAGGGATCAGTGTACTTGCTATTACTACTTGCAATGCTGAAATTGATGCTAAAGTAATAAAACACACCACAGGAATAAATCAAAGCATGCAATGGAGTCTTTATCGCACCCTTAGGTACAACCGTTTTGGACAGATATAGACCCTGAAGAATTAATGGAATCCTCAAGTGCAGGCCCTTCACAAAAAAAGTCATTTCCATTACATTTTGGCAGCCCAGAATTTGAATCTTGGGGATTTTCAGTAGACCATAAAACCCTCCATTAATTATGTTAATTAGAGAATTTTAACTGAAGCAATCATTAATCCTTGATTAAACATAAATCGATATCTCATTGGTAAACTGGGGGGCTATTTACATTGAGAGGGGGGACAAGTTCATCAAGTCAGATGGGACAGCTTCTAACAAGAAAAATGGAGTTCCACAACTAAAGTGAAGCTACTTTAAACGTGCTGCAACTTTTGAAATTTTAATCTTGTCAGTTGGCATTGTTACATGATTAATACATCTACGCATGTTTCCCTCGTGTGGCATTGCTGCAGTCTCCACTGGAAATTAGTTATATTATAATTATTCTGTTTAAATCGCACATGTCGTTTATTCAGTGTCATGTCAGCAAAGATAATTTCTAAGCCTATTTCAGAATAACCTATTAAAAATTAATTCCTTTCAAAGTAAGAAGTATTCGTTAAATTAGTTACAAGTTTTATTTAGTGCGTTTAGGGGGGGAAATGCTTGAAGACAATTTATGCTTCCAAGGGTCATATGCCATTTAGCAGAAATACTGCTCCCTGTACTTGGAATTGGGTTAAACAGAGACACCATCATGAAATCCTAAATAAGAAATTTTAACCTTATACTCTATTTAAAACAAAATCAAGATAATAGATTTGCAAAATTAGCAGAAGAGAATATAATGGCAGCAGACTTAAATGTACCTACGTTTTACTCTATCCACTGCCTGGTTATACTGGTTTCTCTGAAGTCTCCCAGAAGCCCTAAGGCATCTATTTACATATGTTTTGTTCCATAGCTGTGAAAAGGATAAAAGGAAGGCTAATGGGAATGCTGTGTGTGACTCTTCACATTATCTTTCTGAAAAACTATATAGTTAAAACCTAAGCAACTGTTATGGTGGAACGACCAGGACCACCAGTCACTATGGTGAGCACTGACCTCAGGGGGCAGATGCTCAATGTAGGAGCTGCCCCCTGGTGGTTACTGCGCTCCCACTCGAGGAGCACTGCTCATCCTGAAGCCCAGATCATAGCTGGAAAGCTCAGCAGGTTAGCCTCTCCCTCCTCCATGACAGTGCTAAGGAACAGTGAGCTGAGCAGTAAGGAGCAGTGAGCATGTGGGCAGTGAGGAGAAAGGGGTCCTTAGACTGTAAAAGGGATGTCTGCCTGCCAGCTTAGGCTTGTGCCATGAGGAATGGGCCTAAGCCAGCAGGCAGACATCCCCTGTAGGGTATTGGACTGCGAGAGGGCACAGGCCGGGCTGCAGGACATCACCCCTCCCCCCGCCCTTGTGCGTGAATTTGGTGCACCAGGCCTCTAGTTAGGTATAAAATTCCAAGATTCAAAGATCAGATTCTTTCCTAGTTTGGGTTCCAGCACTGTACACATCTGCTAAGCATCCTTATCTTAGAGTGTTATCGGAGTGTAGGTCTTTTTGGCATTGACTGTGTTGCAATAACCAGGTGAAGATGTTATATGCTAACACCCAACAGAATGAGTTGAAGAGAGGAAGTTGCTGTGTAACATCTCTATGGTATACTGGGAACAGTGTTTTATCAGTTGCTATTTTATCTGAATTGTGATTTTGACATTTTTACTTTTCAAGTAAGGCAACTATGATTTTCGGATAGTATGACACTGTTATCGGCAAACGTCCCTATCCCTTGACGACTTTATCTCAGTTTAAAATTGATTGCTTCCTGAAGAAATATTACTTCCCTGCTGTCTGCTCTGCAAGAGATCCCCAACTCTCCAACACGTAAAGCTCCTGAGGTTATGAAATGCTGTCACTCCACAATCACCTCTCTGCTACAAGCATGCCAGCTTCTCTGACACAAGTAGCATCTGCTTTGTAGTCTTCTCATCATCACTCTTCCATCTAATGAGTTCTTCGTTCCTCATCCCCACCTTCAACTATTGATGATTTTAGCTTTCCTACTCAAAATCCTTCAGTGGCTTCCATTAAATACCAAACCTAACTGCTGGCGTGATCAGTCCCTGACCTACTTTTCAACCTTAGTCTGTACCTCCTCTTGCTCACCAAGCGTGGGACACACTTGTTATCTTCCAGAACTTCAAATATGCCATTTTTTTCACCTATGATTTTATGTTTGTTTTGTTTTTTCTTCTATTTCTCCTCTCAGGATAGCTACTTCTCTTTTGCTGTATCTCAAATTCAATGCCATTTTCTCAGAACTGAAATGTAAGGGAGTCCATTGGTTCACTTCAAAAAGATTGACCTTTCCTCTAATACTAATATGATTTTGATAACACCAAGAAGTGGAGGGCTTCTCAGTTCTTTCAGCAAAACTCAGTTTCTGTAATAAAGCCCAGTACAAACTGCTATTCAATTACTCATAGCCAGACTGTTTTACCATACTATATGAGAAAGAATTGTATCTGTTGTTCATTGTAAAATGGTGTCTAATCTCCTATATCCAGATACTGTTTCTCCTAAGTGTGTAGTTTCAAGGTCAAAAAAATTGACTCCCTCCTTTCCATAGCAGAGAAGACCCCTTTATTTTTATGAGGCAATCTGCCAGGGTTCGGAGCCACTGGCAACCTTGATACAACAACATTTAAGTACCAGTGGCAGGACCAGAAACTCTTCATCAATCTCTTTCTTCCACGGTTTTGCCTCCAGGAGTGAAAACTCCTCTGCTGTTGCATGTTGAACGAGATTTAAAAATCTCCCCCTATTCCCTGACATTGCACTTTCCAAGATGACTGCTAGCTTCTGGCATGTTGTAGCCTCTGGAGATGGAGCAGTGTTTGTGCAATCAGCACTCACAGAGTGGGGTCCAGATCTCCAGGTGACTTTATCTTGGCACTTGAAGCAAGTGGGATATGCAAACCAGCCCGAGCTTATCTGATATGCACTTCATTTGTGCTTCCATGAAATGTTGAAAATGCACACTTTGATATATTTTTGGATAATAATGTTTAAAAATTGCTTCCAGATTAAGGATAACTTTTGTCTAATACAAACTCCCCAACTGTGCATAGTCCACACACTTGTATCCTGACAGGTTTGTATCACATGTAGACATGTACAAACACTTAACTGTAAGCCAATTAAAATAATCCAAAAGCAAGATTGTAAAAATGTCTTCATACTTAAAATGATTCAAATCAATGTATCATCAGCCTCTGTGTCCATGAGTTCTAGAGGTTTTTTATAAAATATATTTTATTGATATTTTACAGAGAGGAAGGGAGAGAGATAGAGAGCTAGAAATGTCGATGAGAGAGATGTGCTTGCAACCAATGTACATGCCCTTGACCGGAATCGAACCCGGGGCCTTTCAGTCCACAGACCAATGCTCTACCACTGAGCCAAACCGGTTTCTGCAAGTTCTAGAGTTTTGATTTACTTTGATATAGGGGTGGTACTTGCACCTTTGTTCAACTGATTCAGGATCAGCCAAGGGGATTGATAGCCCAGATATAAACTTGGCCCAGAAACCCAAAGTGAAACTAATGTTAATACCATGCAAGACCACCATATCAGAGAGTCCAGAGTTTTGGCAACTTCCTGAGGGGCATCTACCTATTTTATCTGACTCTGAAGGAAGTCTTTATGAACTGAAATCCCGACCCAGGCTCACCAAGCTTTAAAAATTATCTGCCTTTTCTTGTATCTTGTAGTTCTACAAGTACCCAAACTCTTGAGGTTTTATTTTTGTATCTCAAGTAATTAATTGCAATTTTCTTTTTAAAGAGCAATTTAGTGTCACCATTTAACATAATAAATATGCCTTCAAATTATATTTTAATAGTTATATTAAAAATAACAGACTAGCCTAACTGGTTCGGCTCAGTGGATAGAACTTTGGCCTGCAGAATCAAGGGTCCCTGGTTTGATTCTGGTCAAGGGCATTTAGTTTGGTTGCAGGCACACCCCAGTAGGGAGTGTGCAGGAGGCAGTTAATCAATGTTTCTCTCTCATTGAAGTTTCTAACTCTCTATTCATCTTCCTTTCTCTCTGTAAAAAATTCAATTAAAAAATAACATCATATTATTGTAACATGACCAGATTTTTAGCATAAATCATACATTATCAGATTTTTTTCATTTGTTTTCATGTTTAATTTAGTAGTACTTTATTTATTTTGTACTGAGGGATATGTATTTTAGTAAGTATCCTGTGTGAAATATGTTCATAAATTTGTGTGAGATCGCTTCTATGTGCTTTCAGTTCCTGCTTTAAAAAAAAAAAAAAATATATATATATATATATATATATATATATATATATATAATTGATTTTTTACAGAGAGGAAGAAAGAGGGATAGAAAGTTAGAAACATCGACGAGAGAGATTCATCAATCAGCTGCCTCTTGCACACCCCTCACTGGGGATGTGCCCACAACCAAGGTACATGCCCTTGACCAGAATCAAACCCACAGGCTGACGCTCTATCCACTGAGCCAAACTGGTTTCAGCCAATTCCAGCTTTTTATAAATACAGTACCTGCCTGAGCTAAAAGCAAGAGAGAAAACCCATGATTTTTCTCTTTCTCCCTCTTTCAATCACACATGAATGACTCCCATGGGTAGAACTTAACTCAAAGCTAACAGCAATAGAAGGATGAATGTGAGTCTGAGACCCACAGAGCAGGGAAAAAATATGGGTAGCTAACTGCCCTTATTTCTTTATCTTGTCACTAAACTGTAGTTAAATGAGCAAAAACCTTCCTCCATCACTCTTCTCATATTCATTTTCCCTGTGCTTATATATCTTCTGTTCTCAGCCGTTCCTGTTGATTACCAGATGCACCTTGGGTTGTCAATGTTTTATACCTTGTAGCACAGCTCACTTCCTCATTTAGGGTAATATTAGACTTCAGTGATCTAGCTTACATTGGGTTGTTATAATTTTTTATTAACTTTGTGACTAGAATGACAGTACCATGAGGATGAGCAAAGTACCCCACAAATTCCTGGCATAATCTTCTTCACACCCATGATGTAACTAATTTTTTTTTAATTATTGGTTGATTAAGGTATTACATATGTGTCCTTATCTCTCCAGAGCCAATTCCAAAATTCATCCTTGACACTTAGCTATTTGTAACAATGTCTGGTACTGATTACTAAGCCATTCGTGTATCATCTGTAATTCATGTTTTAATAAAAAAAAGAATTTAATACAATGGAATCTTAGAAAAAGGAACCCAAGATATTTGATCTACTCAAGAGGGAAGTGCAAACCAATTATATGTAGCATAGTATCATTTTGTGATAAGCAGATTTCCGCTGGCATTTCTATTTAGTGCTTTTATATTTTATTATTAATGATACACTAATTTTAAACCAATGTTATTATATTTATTAAGCATTTTCAATGTGCCATGAATCTTTTTTTTAATTTTCCCTGCATTTTTGTATCTTTTTTTTCTTCTTTTTAAAAATTTATTAAGGTATTATATGTGTACATAGCTTACCATGCCCTCCATCCCCAGAGTTTTGTGTCCATTGGTGCCATGAATCTTGAGATTAAGGAGTGCTTTATTTGCATTATTTCATGGACCACACAGAAACCATACAAGATTTTTCTTAATACAATGAGTTATTTGCCAGTAAAGAGACCTATGATGGTGAGGTAACCTGGCCACATGATATATATCCCAAGAAACTAGAAATACCAACCAGAAAGTATATATGTACCCCTAAGTTCATAGAAACACAATTCACCATAGCTAAGATTTGGAAACAGCCTAAGTGCCCATCACCAGATAAGTGGATTAAAATCTGTGGTATATCTACACAATGGAATACTTCACTGCAGTAAAAAAAAAAAAAAAAAAAAAAAAAAAAAAAAAAAAAAAAGGAAGAAACTCCTACCATTTGCAACAGGGTGGATTGATCTAGAGAGCATATGCTAAGCTAAATAAGTCATTTGAAGAAACATAAATATCACATGATCTCACTCATTTGTGGAATATAACAAACAACATAAACTGATTAACAAAAACATATCAAGAGACAGAGAAATATTAATCAGACTATCAAACATCAGAGGGAAATCAGGGGGAAATCAGGGGAAGATTGAGGAAGAGGGGAGATCAACCAAAGGACTTATATGCATTTATATAAGCCTAACCAATAGACACAGACACCAGGGGGGTGAGTATTTGAGCCAGGGAGTGGGGGGGGGGGCAATAGGGAGATAAGGACACATATGTAATGCCTTAATCAATAAAAAATAAAAATAAAATAAGAAGTCCAATGCCAGAGTTTAAAGTTGATTCTTCCTCTTAGACTAAAAATCCATGTTGACAACTATTTTGTAATATAGACTCTGAAAATATAAAATTATGAACACTATTCTAGAAGTCACTAAATTTTAGTAGAACAGCTGGCACTTGCCAAGTTGATATAAAAATGTATTTGTTTTCTCTTCTGGTGGCATGGATAGGTTAACGTAAGATGAAAAATAAAATTTAGGAGATTGTGTCAATGTTTTGATTATAGGTATATTTATTATTTCACTGATACATCTCAGTGAGCATTCTAGATAATATTTATACAAAGTTTCTAATGTACATATATTTATTTGCAGTATATGCAATAGCCATGAAATACTGTTTTCTTGAGGTTAATTGGTTGTATTCTTTCATAAAAGGAGAGAAATGAACAAAGTGACCCTTTGAGTTATTTGATGATGCTTTGTATTTATTTATAATTAATATTTTAAATAGAGAAATGTGCAAATATTATAAACAGACATATCAATGTGTTAATGTAATTTGAACCTATATAAACTTACACAGGTTCCTGAATCAGAATACTACCTTCACCTCAGAACTCTCTCTCATGTTTGTTTTCCAAATAGCAGTTGTATTTTTTCCAACATAACCTTGTGCTGACCTCTAATTCCATATATATATATATATATTTTGTTTGTTTGTTTGTTTGTTTGTTTGATAGAGGACTTTGTATAAAGAAATTATGTAATGTACATTTATTTAAATTTGGCTTCATTGACTAAGTTTGCTACCTATGGTATTTATTTCTGTAGTTGACTTTTCTTTGATGTATAATAATACTATCCAGCATACATACACTTAGCTTGGCCACTCTCCCTCCAACTATTCAAGTGAATGTGTAGCTGTGTCTCATTGTTTCTGAGTGTGCATTCACATGTTGTTACTGTAGTTGTGTACCTTTTCATTTACTCTTTGGCTAAGTCTTCTGGTCTCTTGCTTGTTTTTTAATTAGGTGTCTGCCTTTCTTGACTTACACACAATCATTATCTATATTTTGAATATTAGACTTTTTTTAAATATATTTTATTGATATTTTACAGAGAGGAAGGGAGAGAGATAGATAGATAGAAATGTCGATGAGAGAGAAACATCGACCAGCTTCCTCCTGCACACCCCTGATTGGGGATGTGCCCGCAACCAGTGCACATGCCCTTGACCGGAATCGAACCCGGGACCTTTCAGTCCGCAGACCGATGCTCTACCACTGAGCCAAACCGGTTTTGGCTGAATATTAGACTTTTATTAGTTATGTGTTTTAAAAATATTGTCTTTCTTGCATCTTTTAAAGAAAGGAATTCTAGCAAAGAACACGTGGAGTTATATGTTATTATTCTAGTGAGAATGTAAAATGTGGTTTCTGAAGAGCAGTTTTCATGAATGACTTGGCAAATAAGTATTCAACTTTGATTTTTCTTTTTTTACACAAGAAAATCATCTTGTGTAAAAAACTGGCCAAAGTGGCTTAATCTCTTTACAGTTTCTCAGAAGTTTCAAGGTTTTAAGTTGCAAAATTCTTATAAAATCCAAACCGAAAAGATGTTCCTTCGAATGAATACCTATATCTAGTAATTCTCTTATACCTTGAATTACAGTTGTTCATTTATTATTTCTAGTTGAAATTTTACTAAAAACTCCTCATGACTAAGAGGATTTTGTTCACAGTGAAATAGCATAATATATTGTGTTTACGCTCCTAGCCTGATAGCACCGCTGACTTTGGGTTCAAACTGGTATTGATCTATTTTCTTGGTCTTTGTAAGCTGGGGAATATGCATTGCTCAATTTCACAGGAGACTACACCATGCCAATTTCCACTTTCAAAATATCTAAAACTTCCTTCTGATATTTTTCAAACATGTCTTGTTTCAGATTACTTCTGAGGAGTTGAGACTTTCTGTTTTCTTATAGACTAAAAATATTTGTAGTTTTATTGCAAAAATATATTTTTCTGTTTTCTCAGCAGAAGACAAGTGATAAACAAATTCTTCATCTCTCAATTAACTCTAATTCAGCTTCTAATAACATGTATTTTATACTTTTCCTAAGTTTATGATTTTACCTTTCAAAATTTAATATTGTGAAAAGATATATGTATATGAATGTGTATGTGTGTGTGTGTGTGTGTGTGTGTGTGTGTTAGTTAATTGTAATGCTGTCTTCTCACAACAGAACTGACAAGGTATTTTACAAGTTTTTTAGGGTGTCATCAGAACACATTATAGAGTTTTTCCTCTTAGGAAAAATTTTATTCCAATTCAGTCACAGAAAGTGAATATTATACTGTCAATTAACTAGAATCACAAATCAGGATATAAGAAACAGAAATTCAATACAAAGCAAATATCACTCATGACATAATTATATTCTTTTTTCCAGCATTTCCAATTTCTTAAATAGCAGATTAATCACAGTTTGAAATAGAATATGAGAGAGGGAGAACGTCATCGCATTATACCACATAGTCCAGTTGGTATGGCTTGGTGGTTGAGCATGGACCTATGAACCAGAAGGTTATGGTTCAATTCCCAGTCAGGACACAAGCCCAGGGTTGTGCGCCTGGTCCTTGGTGAGGAGTGTGCAAGAGGCAGCAGATCAATGACTCTCTCTCTTGATGTCTCTCTCTCACTTTCTCTCCCTTCCACTCTGAAATCAATAAACATTTTTTATTTTGTTTTTATTATTATTTCTATTTACAGTTTACATTCAATATTATCTTGTGTTAGTTTCAGGTGTACAGCAGTGGTTAGACAATCATATTGCAAGTGGTATTTTTAAATGTCACAGATCCTTTTCCTCAATCTTCAATCAGAATTGTTTGTCACATGGAACAGTGACCTGAAATAAACACACCTGAAGATATATTTAAATGCTAAATATATAATAAACTCAGTGGTTTTTCTACATTTCAAATAAACTATGTATTTAATTGTTGGCCTAGTAGCAAAGCATGGGTTCTGGAGTACAAAACCTCTCTGCCCCATATGACTAGTTATATGACCTTAAGCAAAGTACTACCTATCCCTTTCCCCCCTGTGAAGTTGAGATAATGATAGTAACTGCTTCCTACTGCAGTTATTAAAATTGGCTGAGATAATACATGTAAAGCATATAAAATAGTATATTACATGAAGTCAAACCTCCATAAGTGTCATAAGTTTTACTTATTTTTTTTAATTTATTAAGGTATTATATGTGTACATAGCTTACCATTGCCCCCCCCTCCCATACATGCCCTCCCACCCCAGAGTTTTGTGTCCAATGGTTGAACTTATATGCATGCATACAAGTCCTTCGGTTGATCTCTTATCTCCCCCAGACCTCCCTACCCCCCTCTCCCCCCAAAAAAGAAATATACTGTATTATATTTTCAAAGCAATTTCACTACTAATCCTTAAATTTACACATTAGCCTCACTCAAATGAGATCAATGTACACTATTATGCAAAAAAGTAGCATGGGGAGTGAGAATTCAAACACAGACTTGTATGATAACAGATACATCACATGCATATAGGCTGTTATAAGTTATCCTGAATCTGATGGTGTTTGACCAATTTGTGAGATACCTAAGAATTCTGTAGAGGTTGTAGTTGATTTTCACCATAACTTGTGTCTGATGTTTCTAGATACCATTGCTGGAACATACACAAGAAAATAAGTGTTTTCTTTACAGAATGCAATACTATTTGGGAAGCAAATAATATGTCAAAATTACACCAGCTAGCTTAAGAATATGTTTAATATTAGGACAGTGTAGAAGTAGGTCATGAATATCCATTTTTTAAATTTATTTTTTAGACTGGTTTTAAGTTCACAGCAAAATTGAAAAGAAGGAAGGTGCATGCCGAGACCGGTTTGGCTCAGTGGTAGAGTGTCTTTTTGCGGACTGAAAGGTCCCGGGTTCTGTTCCGGTCAAGGTCATGTACATTGGTTGCAGGCACATCCCCGGTGGGAGGTGTGCAAGAGGCAGCTGGTCGATGTTTCTCTCTCATCGACGTTTCTAGCTCTCTATCTCTCTCCCTTCCTCTCTGTAAAATATCAATAAAATATATTTTTTTAAAAGAAGGAAGGTGCAAACATTTCCTATAAAGTACCCCACACAAGCATAGTATCCCCCATTATCCGCACCCTTCATCAGAGTGGTACATTTGTTGTAATTGACACATCATAATCAGCAAAGTTCTTTGTTTACATTACCATTCACTCTTAGTATTGTACATTCTGTGAATTTGATCAAGTATATAATAACACATATCCATCTCCATTATACCATACAGATTAATTTCACTGTCCCAAAAATCTTCTGTGACTTGCCTCTTTATCTCCCTCACCCCAACAGCCACATATTTTTAGGTCTATTCCAGTTGTATGACATTTTGCCATTTCCAAAATGTCATACAACATGCATGTCAAAAGGAATTCTACAGGCTGAAGCCTTTTCAGATGGCTTCTTTCACTTTAGTAATATACGTTTAAGGCTACCCCTTGTATTTTATTGGCTTGCTAGCTCATTTCACTTTAGTGCTGAATAATATTTCATGGTTTGGATCTACTACAATTGATTTATCCATTCACCTACTGAAGGACATTTTAGTTGTTTCCAACTTTTGTAAATTATGAATACTAGTAAAACTACTATAAACATCTGTGGGCAAGTCTTTGTGGATATATGAATTTTCTTTTAAAATACTTTCTGGCCCAAGCCCATTTGGCTCAATGGATAGAAGGCTGGCCTGTGGACTGAAGGGTCCTGGGTTTGATTCTGGTCAAGGACACATGCCCAGGTTGCAAGCTCAATCCCCAGTTGTAGGCTTGCAGGAGGCAGCGATCAATTATTCTCTCTCATCATTAATGTTTCTATCTCTGAAATAAAAAAATTAGAATAAAATGCTTTTGTGTAGCCTGGGTCCTAACTTAGATGCTATTTGTCCTTTTATGGGAAGACTGATTCATTGGGGTAGAAAGTGTATAGTCTATAATAACTCGGTAAAGCTAATTTATATTGAAGAAGATGAAAACTAGTGAGTTTGGATCAGTTGATAATGAAGATTTTCTTTCAGGCAGGCATCTAATCGGGTAACCACCATGATGATCAACTGTCCTAACGTTTTAACTTTAATATATTTAAAATCATGCTTTCCAATAGGGTAGTCACTAAACAAATAATTGAATTAAAAATTAGTGTATGACAGGTAGAACTTTAAGGTGGCCCCATAGTTTTTGCCCTGTGGTATTACTCCTGTGCTTATCTTGTATTATATGGCAAAATGCAGATTCCCCAGTAAGTCTAATCCAATTACATGATTCCTTTAGAAGCAGTGAGTTTTCTCTGGCTGGTGACAGAAGAAGTCAGAGACATTAGAAATGTGCAAAGGATTCACTGTATCCTGCTAGTCTGAAGTGAAGGCAGCTTCACAAGAACAAATGCAGGCAGCTCACAGATATGGACCAAACCATTAGTGATAGACCGCAGAGAAACACTATTTCATGCCTACAGCCAGAGGAAACTGGATTATTCCGGCAATGGTAATGAGCTTGGAAGATGCTTCTTCCCCATAGTGTCCAGATAAGAGCCTCGCCCAGACAATAATTTGACTCTAGCCTTCTGTGACTGGTAAGCAGAGAACCCCACCAACTCCATCAGACTTATGACTGACAGAACCATAAGATAATAAATCAGTGTTGTTGCAAGCTGCTAAGTTTGTGGGAACTCATTGCATACTCTTGGAAATTCACTCAAATGTTGGTGCCTGAAGTAAGTATTGTAAGTGGTCAGTGGGTGGAGATAGGGAGGATTTAAGCTGCATGATAAAAAATTTAGATTTCCTTGAACAAACTGTTAGGAGAAATATGACCATTAAAGAAACTGTTGAGGACTCAGAAGGAAACAAGTAGCATGCTACTGGAAACTGGAGGAAGAAGAATTCTTGTTATGTAGTGGAAGGAAGCTTAGAACACCTGTCTCATCCATTTATGTAGAAATCACAATTTATAACAATTAACTTAGATATTTAACTGGGGAGGTTTCCAAGCAAACTGTTATAGATGTGGCCTGGTTTCTTCTTGTTGCTTATAGTAAAACTAGAGGCCCAGTGCATAAAATTGTGCACTGGTAGGTTCCCTAGTGGCTGCTGGCTGCTAGCTAGGTACTCCCTCCCTTTCCTCAGCTGTCTGTGAGGACAGCTCCCCCCATACACACACACCACTACCACTTCCCTTCCACTGGTCACTGCCTATGGTACCCTATCACCATGCCGCTGCCACCAGGTTCCCAGATGGTGAGAGAGCTGGACAGAGACCCTGCCCTACTCCCCTACTGCCTCTGCTTGTTGCCCTGCAATCAAATTGGTGGGGCAATGGGTCCCCGCCCAGCAACCAGTGGCTCTCACCCTCCTTGACATGGCATCGGCCACTCACCTGCTCCACCATCCCTTCCCGATCCTGCTCTGATAAGGGTCCATTGGGGGGGCTAGCAGCACCTCCACTGCCACCCACTTCCAATGCTGCATTGCCAATGCCCACCATATCCCGCACCACTCCCTGGTGTTCAGTGCACATCATAGCAAGTGGTCAGACTCCCAGAGGAACTCCCATTTGAGGGGACACTTTGCATATTAGGCTTTTATTATATGGAATATGGGAGGGGGGGGGATAAATTGAGAGAATAACTGTTGAGCTAAAAAGCAAACAAAACCAATCAAACAGAGGAGGACTTGATGATGTGAAAAATTCCAAACCTACCCAGATGGCAAAATGTGATAAAATTAAGACAGTTTCCAAAAGTGTGATATAGAAAGAAAAAAGAAAAAAAAAAGCAAGTGTATTCCTGTACAAATTGAAACTACTAGAAGGTAAATAAGGAAAATATCACAGTCCATTCACAATATATGAAGGATGTGCCTCAGAACTTCTCACTCAAACTAGAGGACTTCTAGGAAGATAAAAGGTGTTTATTTTTTTGTTTTTGTTTTTGTTTTTTTTTGTTGTTATTGTTCATCTAGGAGAAGAAGCCTAACATAAAGAAGGTATTATTTTAGAAATATCTTTAGGTAAGATTTTTTTTTCTGATTGGTTCAAACCCACATGATATCTATGCACACCCGACAAGATTCTTGTGAACATTGTATCACTATAAGCTGACTTGGTCTGAAAAGGTCAAAGTGAGTATAAAATAAAAGAAACGTTCAAATTCCCACCCCTAGAATCTACTGTCAGGATGCAAACAGTATGCATTGCTATTCCTACCATAAACAAATTTACCTCGAATTCCATGGCTTCAAAACAACAGAAAATTTTTATCTTACCTTTTGCATATCAAAGCCCTAAAATCAAGGTGTAAATAGGACTGTGTCTGTTCCAGAGGTTGCTATGATTCCCTGCTTTTTCAGTGTAGAAGACACCAGCATTCCACGAACCAGAGTTCTACCTGCTATCTTCAGAGCCAGCAGTGTGACACGTTTAAATGACACACTCTCTCTGACCTCTGCTTCTGATGATACATTGCCTTCTCTCTAAACTCTGACCCTCCTGTGCTCTTTTGTGTGGACTCTGGTGATTACATTGGGTCCATAAGGCTTATCCAGAATAATCGCCCATTCAAAAGCACTTAACTTAATTGAGTCTGCATTGCCCACTTTCCCCTGTGAGGTAACGTATTCATTTCCAGAGATTAAAACATGGACATATTTTGTGGCTGGGGGTGTTAGGCAGTCTGCATACAGTCTACTTTCTGGCCCCTAAAGATTCACTCCATCCCACATACAGAGTACATTCTCCCAATTCCCAAATCCCTCAAGTCTCAGCCCCGTGATGCTATCTATGACTCAAGTCTCATTTAAATTTTTATCAGTTCAAAAGTTCTAAATTTTATCATCTAAACATATGAATTCGTGTTTGGAGAAAGGCCTGTATATAATCCATCTGGAGGCTAAATTTTCTGTATCTGTTGACCTGTTAACCCAGAAAACAAGTCATTAGCTTTAAATATACAGTGGAACATAGGACAATAATTATAGAAAGAGCCAATAAAAATAGGAGAAAATGGTCCTGGCAGGTGGCCCCATTGGTTAGAGCATTTGATCCCTGGCCTGGGCAGAGGCAACTGATGGATCTTTTTCTTTCACATTAATGTCTCTCTCTCTCTCTCTCTCTCTCTCTCTCTCTCTCTCTCTCTCTCTCTTCCCTCTTTTTTTTTTCCTTCCTCTGCTTCTAAAAGTCAATTAAAACGTATCCTCGGGTAAGGGTAAAAAAAAAAGGATAAAATCGGAAGACAAAGGAGTCACCACTCCTGAGCAATTTTGAAATTCAGCTGAGCAAAATCTATTCTTTTATTTTTCTAGCATTATTGAAGTATGATTGACAGCAACCCTTTGGCTTTAAGCCTGTGAACTCCTAATCAAAGTACTCAGCTTTGCCCAACAGAATTCTGATCTAAAACTGTTAGAAAATGAAATGGCACTTTTTTAGACCACTTAGTACAGCAATTAAAAATTAGTACATGGGTAATAAACCACTTGATTCAATAAAATCTATAGTGCCATGGTCAAGTAATACCAACATTGTCTATTCTCCTCATAGAACAGAAGGCATCATTTTGTAAATCATATTTAACTTTGGGAAGTACTATGGAAACTTGAGCCCAACATTTTTCGGACTGTCTTTGACTCAGTATCTGACATCCTATATAATAAAAGGCTAATATGCAAATGAATGGAACAGTGGAATGACCCGTCGCTATGATGCACACTGACCACCAGGGAGCAGACACTCAATGCAGGAGCTGCCCTCTGGTGGTCAGTGTGCTTCCACAGGGGGAGCACTGCTCAGCCAGAAACTGGGCTCATGGCTGGCGAGTGCAAGTGGTGGTGGCAGCAGCCTCTCCCTTCTCTGTGGCGACACTAAGGATGAGGCTGTCGGCCAGACATCCCCTAAGGGCTCCCAGACTGTGAGAGGGAGCAGGCCAGGCTGAGGGACACCCTCCCCTGAGTGCATGAATTCCACAAACCAGGCCTCTAGTTGTTATATAATTGTATAACCAGTTTGTTATCCAATGTTGTGGTAAGAGGCAGGGTATAATGTCATTGTATAAATATTCAATAGCAGTAGAATAGATACTAATAATTCCTAGAAGGGTTATACTCACCCTCCATTAAAAAATGATTATTTATTCGTTCAGAAGTTTTGAATATATTACTACTTAATGAAAGCCAAGAGAGAATGTCAGCTATGATATGCAAAAAATAATTGTGTAATGATGTATTGGTATAACTTAATAGATATAATGATAATTATGTTTTGTTTAAAAATTATATTTGAGACAGAAACTTGAATATCAATAACCATGGACCAACATGTATCTTAAAAAATAATTTTAACTTTCTCTGAATACAGTTTTATAAAATGTATTTTAGGTTCAAGAACGAACATTAACTTCTATCAAAATAAAAATCAAATGCCTTTTTTATATATTTGGAGATATATAGTGCTTGAATGCAAATTTGGTATAGCTTCAAAAGATTCTGATGAATCATTGAAATTCATATTACTAGGGTCCACATTACATACAAGAAATTTCTGAACTTAACCAGTGGTGAGGTTTTATTATTTTTTTTCTTTAAAATCTATTAGGGGACATACAGATTTTTTTAAATTTCTTTATTGATTATGGAGTTACATATGTGTCCTTGTACCCCCATTACCTCCCCCATTATCTCCTCTCATGCCCTCAAACCCTCCCTTCCCCCGTTTTCTGTGTCCATTGGTTTGACTTATATGCGTGTATACAAGTCCTTTGGTTGATCTCTCCCTCTTATCCCCACCCTCCCCTGCCTTCCTTCTCAGGTTTGATGGTCTAATCTAGATTCTTTTATTTATTTTTTTTCAAGAAGTTAATTAAAATAACCTAACATTTTAAAAGCACAATCTTTGCTTAGAATATAACATACCATACTGCTAAAACATACTATTCTTGAATTTTAAAGAGTAAATGAATAAATGATTTAAAGTATGTTAAATAAAGTTTTAAAAAGTCACTAAAAGTATTTTTTGTATTCTTTTATCATCCCGGTTTAAAATAAAATAAGAATCAGAGTACTTTCTGAAGAAAACAAAGGCTAATAATATAATCTCCAAACACTAAACTTAATACAATGAAATTGAAAAAAAATAATTACTGGATTAAAGGAATTTGAAGAAATTAGCAATTTGTAATAAGAATCAACAATAAACCGGTCAACTGAAGATGTTCAATAATTCTAATTAAAATTTCATATAGTTTTTCTTAATATATATCATAAGTGGAAGACAAATCATTTCACTTCTTATTATCTTCAAAATAAATACCTGGTTAAACTAGAAAGTTTACATGCTATGGTGGTATTCTGCATGAAAAATTGTTTTATAGTAAAATTCTGCTTTGAGTCTATTGACAGTGGTTCAGATTTTCACATATTTGATTTTACTATGTTCCTTAGTGAAACATGAATAGTTAAACTTTTTCATAGATAATAAATATATCAGCTAGATAGCATATAAAAGAAACTAGAATACTTCATTTCTATCAGCTTTGAATATCACATTTATACATTTTCCTTCTTTGTAAATAAAAAGAATCCATAGTATTTCTGTATTTTTTATTATGTACTGTCCAGTTAGATGTTTCATATTTGAATAAATAAGCAGGTATATTTTCACACACCCTCTTTCTTTCTCTATCTGTATATTTTACTGTTTCTTTTTGTTTTGCCCTTAATTTGTTACACAGCATTAGTGTGTATGTGTAAGATTTCAGATTTAATGTACTGTATTGAAAAAATATAGTATATACAAATGCTATGCACCTACATTTCTTAAGTTTTGTGTAAAAATATGAAAAATGAAATGCCACTAACTATAATTAAGACAAATAGGGTTACCACATTTCCCATGATATCTTAAGGTTTAGAGTATCCAAGACCTTTTAATGTCCCCTTATGAAAAGACATTGTTACAACAATCCATTTCAAGTTTCTTTTCTTGGAAACTTGAAATTAAAAAAAGTCGTGTTTCAAAATGTCAACAAGGTCAGATGTTAAAGCAGAGAGATAATGATTTTCCACAATTATATATAGAAAGAGAACAGCAGGAATAAATACTGTGTGAATGTCTAAAACCAGAAGGAAAGAAAAACTTGGAAGATGTAGGAGATTCTACGGCAGCCTGACAAAAAGAAGTAGACAGAAAGCAATCCTGCAACATTAGTAGAAAGATGTATTAACTGGTGCAGTTATTTATCGGTCTAGAACTGCCTTAAATCTTCCAGGGCCCATGACTGGGATATACTGACCATGGACTGTGAAAATGTTATCTGCCAACAAAGCTTCAAAATGAAATATAAAAACGTCACATATACAATTTCAATTTTTCCAGTCATGTTAAAGAAAATAAATAAAAACAAGTACAATTTATTCCAGTAATATATTTTATTTATCCAAAATACTATCACTTCAATATGTAATTAACATAAAATGTATAGAAATATTTTACATTTCCTTGTGTTTTTGTTTTTTTGAAAAATCAAGTGTATATTATCTTACTGCACATCTCAGTCCAAACTAGCTGTAATTGCAGAGTTCAGTATTTACTAGTACACATGGCTAGTGGCTAGCACAGCTCAGCCCCTAAACCATTTCTCTGATCGCAAAAACATTATTTATTTTGACTGAGGTTTGTTTTTTGCAAACAAAAGAGCTTACCAAAAATATGAATTAATTATACCAGATTAAATGAATAGAGATTGTCATTTTAAAATATATTTTTATTGATTTTAGAGAGGAAGAAAGAGGGAGAGATACAAACATCCATGATAGAGGATCATTGATGAGCTGCCTTCTACATACGCCACGATGGGGATCAAGCACATAAACTAAGCATGTGCCCCTGACCGGAATCAAACCCAAGATCCTCCCGTCTGCAGGCCGATGCTCTATCCACTGAGACAAACCAGCCATTGCAAATATCCTAATATAAAAAAACCAAGGGTCCACAACAACCGACCCAAGGCTCAAACAAACACAGGAACCCAGTTCTGCTGAGTTCTGTGGTGACCCAGCACTGACTGCTGCCTATGTGAGAACAGCGACCCAGCACTGACTGCATGACTGCGGAGAGGACTATGGATCAGCCCGAAGAGATAGGCCGGGTCTGATCTGCAGTCTCTGTGGCAGCTGTTGATCAACCCATGCCTCTCTCTTTCTCTCTCCAGGCTTTGCCAGCAGTCCTCTGTTTCTCTCCAAGCCTCCCCGGAAGCTGCTGATCAGTGCCACCTCTCTGATCAGGTCTGGAGATAGGTCCACAGATACTGACTGGCATAGATACCAACCAAACAGAACCAAATTGGCTGGCATGGGAGGGCAGTTGGGGGGGCGAGATCAGGCCTGTAGGGGAGGGCAGTTAGGGATTATCAGGCAGGCAGAGATAGTTAGGGGCAATTAGGCCTGCAGGGGAGTCCCATTGGGGACAAGATCAGGCCAACAGGTGTGGGGAGTTGGGGGCAACCAAACCAGCAGGGGAGGGCAGATGGGAGTGATCTGGCAGGCAGGTAGAGGCAGGTGGAGGCAACTAGGCAGTCAGGCAGAGAGGTTAAGGGCAATAAGGCAGGTAGGATGATGGGTTAGGGGCAGTCAGAGGCAGTTAGGGGTGATCAGGCAAGCAGGCAGGTGAGCTGTTAGAAGCAAGCAGTCCCAGATTGTGAGAAAGATGGCTCATTGGAGAAGGTGCAAGGTTGGATGAGGGGACAACCCCCTCCCCTGTGCACAAATTTCATACACAAGGCCTCTAGTTACATAGAAACAAAAATACCACTGTAATGCTTGGAACTAAATATGTTATAGTATTTTATATTTTTCCTTTATAATATATCTTTTTTGTAATTATTTTCTTTTTTATTAAGGTATTATATATGTGTCCTTATTCTCCCATTATCCTCCCACCCCCACTCATATTCTTATCCCTGTGGTATCTGTGTCCATTGGTTAGACTTATATGCATGCATACAAGTCCTTTGGTTGATCTCTCCCCATTACCCCACCCTCCCCTACCTTCCCTCTGAGATTTGAAGGTCTAATTGACGCTTTTCTGTCTCTGAATCTTTTTGTTCATCAGTTTATGTTGTTCCTTATATTCCATAAATGAGGGAGATATGTGATATTTATCTTTCTCTGACTGGCTTATTTCGCTTAGCACAATGCTCTCAAATTCCACCCATGCTGTAGGAAATGGTAGGAGTTCCTTGCTTTTTACAGCAGCATAGTATTCCATTGTGTAGATGTACCAAAGTTTTTTAATCCACTCATCTGTTGATGGGCACTTAGGCTGTTACCAAATCTTAGCTATTGTAAATTGTGCTGCTATGAAAATAGGGGTGCATATATCCTTTCTGATTGGTGTTTCTAGTTCCTTGAAGTGGGATCACTGGATCTAATCGGAGTTCTATTTTTAGTTTTCTGAGGAAACTTCATACTATTCTCCACAGTGGCTGCACAAATCTGAAATCCCATCAATAGTGCATGAGGGTTCCTTTTTCTCCACATCCTCACCAGCACTTGTCGTTTGTTGATAGCCATTCTGACAGGTGTGAGATGGTACCACATTGTAGTTTTGATTCGCATCTCTCAGATGATTAGTGACTTTGAGCATGTTTTTATATGTCTTTTGGCCTTCCTTCTGTCTTCTTTTGAAAAGCATCTATTTAGGTCCCTTGCCCATATTTTGATTGGGTTGTTTATCTTCCTTTTGTTAAGTTGTATGAGTTCCCTTTAAATGTTGAAGATTAAACACTTATCAGTGATAACATTGGCAAATATGTTCTCCCATGTAGTGAGTTTTCTTGTTGTTTTGTTGATGGTTTATTTTGCTGTGAAAAAAACTTTATATTTTGATGTAGTCTCATTTGTTTATTTTCTCTTTAGCTTCCATTGCCCTAGGGGCAGTATCAGTGAAGAAGTTCTTTTGGCTTATGTCTGAGATTTTGCTGCCTGTGGATTCCTCTAGTATTTTTATGATTTCCCGCCTTATATTTAAGTGCTATATCCATTTGAGTTTATTTTTGTGTATGGTGTAAGTTGGTGGTCTAGGCTCATTTTTTTTTTTTTTGCATGTACCTGTCCAATTTCCCCAACACCATTTATTGAAGAGACTGTCTTGACTCCATTGTATGTTCATGCCTCCTTTGTCAAATATTAATTGAGCATAGTGGTTTGGGTTGATTTCTGGGTTCTCTATTCTATTCCATTGATCTATGTCTGTTCTTGTGCTAGTACCAGTCAGTTTTGAGAACAGTGGCTTTATAATACAGCTTGAAATCTGGTATTGAGATCCCGCCTACTTTACTCTTCTTTCTCTGGATTGGTGCAACTATTCAGTGCTTTTGTTTTTTAATTCAGATGAATTTTTGGAGAGTCCATTCTAGGTCTGTGAATCATGCTATTGGTATTTTAATGGGGACTGCATTGAATCTATAGATTGATTTGGGCAGTGTGGATATTTTAATGATGTTGATTCTACCAATCCATGAACATGGTATGTTCTTCCATTTGTTTATGTCTTCCTCTATCTCTTTTTCAATGTCCTGTAGTTTTCTGCATATAGATGTTTTATCTCTTTTTAAAATATATATATATATATATATATATATATATATATATATATATTTTTTTTTTTTTATTGATATTTTACAGAGAGATAGAGAGCTAGAAACGTCGATGAGAGAGAAACATCGACCAGCTACCTTTTGCACACCCCCTACAGTGTATGTACCCGCAACCAATATACATGCCCTTGACTGGAATCTAAACCGGGACCTTTCAGTCCGCAGACCGACGCTCTACCACTGAGCCAAATTGGTTTCGGTGATGTTTTATCTCTTTAGTTAAGTTTATTCCTAGGTATCTTAATTTTTTTTTCGTGCAATAGTAAATGGGATTGTTTATTTGGTCTCTCTTTCTGTAAGTTTACTATTGGTGTATAGAAATACCATAGATTTCTTGGTGTTAATTTTGTATCCTGCTGCATTGCCAAATTCATTTATTAAGTCTAATAGTTTTTGATGGAGTCTTTAGGCTTTTTTATGATATTGGTATTTGGGATATATTTTAAGGTAGGGGATAGTTACTGTTTTTTTATAGTTTATATTATAGCAGGAAAAACAGGAATAAGTTATACTAAAAATGGTAAGACCTTTATAATACTAACTCAAAATGGATCATAGGCCTAAATGTGCAACACAAACTATAAAACTTGTATAAACTAAAATAGGAGATAATCTAAGTGACTTTGGGTTTGGTAATCATTTGTTTTCAGATACAAGACTAAAAACATGATCAATGAAAGATGAGATTGATAAGCTAGACTTTATTAAAATAAAATAAAAAGTTCTGTACTGGGAAAAATAAAAAGAAACTGTTAAGATTATTAAAAGGTAAGTAATGAACTGTGAGAATATAGGTGACAGAGGACTTGTATCCAAATGATAAAAAGAATTCCTAAGACAAAATAAGGAAATAAACAATCCAATTTAAAAATGGGCATATCATGTGACTAAATATCTCACCAAAAAACATGGATTAATGGCAAATTAGTAAATGAAAAAAAATGTTTGACATTATATATCCTGAGAGGTTTATAAATTAAAACAAAGAGATGACACTATGTACCTATTATAATGACTATAACATAAGCCACAGATAATACCAAATCCTAGCAAGGATGTGAAACAGGAACTCTCATTCATTGCTCCTGGAATGCAGCAGTTGCTTTGTGAGAAAGGCTGGTAGTTTCTTATAAAACAACTTTGCCTTATTGAATGATCCAGCAAGCACCCTTCAGATGTTTCTAGGAATCACTAACAAATGCACTGAAATCCATGTGCACACATAACTTGCACATGAATGTTTATGTCAGCTTTGTCCCTACCTGCCCCAAATTGGAAGCAACCAATAAGTGGATAAACAAACTGTGATACATCCAAATGATGTAATTTATTCAGCAATAGAAAGCATTAAGCTACCAAGCCATAAAAACACATATTAGAACTTTATATGCGCATTAATAAGTGGAAAATGCTAAGATGAAAAGGTTGCTTACTGTCTGATTCCAACTACTTGACATTCTGGCTAAGAGAAGTGTATAGAGACAATTTTAAAAATAATTTGTTGTCAGGATTTGGAGGCGGTGGAGTAGAAGAGATGCACGGTTGGAGGACAGGGCACATTTAGGGCAATGAAGCTGTTCTGTTTAACATTATAATGGTGAAGGCATGACGTTATGCTTCTGTTAAAATACAATGAATACAACACTGTAGAGAGTATTAATTACTGGAGTCCAAAATCGGAGTTTACACTCTATGTTGTGTAGAGAGTGCCTGGGAAGACACATGGGCATTTCTTTAATTATTGTCAGCTGAATCCAGTGGCCTCGGCAAAGCCACATCCTGGGAACAGGCTTTGCCGATGCCAAGTTGGGGGCGCCAGATGTAAACATTTCTCTCTTTTCCATGTCCAGCACAGCTAGAGAGCAATCCAGTTCCTGAGTAGGCGCAGTTGGGAGTTGAGAAAATGAAAGAAAGACACAGATACAGAGACAGAAGGAAAAAGCCAGGGCCAGGTAGGACCACTCTCCTCTGACAGGGACAGGGACAGTGGCCTGGAGCCAATACAAGTGTTTGTTTTATACAGCAATAAAACAGGAAGTTTTACTAACAGTCAAGACAAAGGAGATTATGTGCATTCTTGGGTGGGCCCTAGTCCTATTCATTCCTGGAGCTTGGCTGGATTTAAATAACAAAACCCACCCCCTGGCACCTGGGCTGAAGGTCAAGCTGACAACACTCCTGCCTTTTGGCAAAGCGTGTTTCCAGGATGTGGCTTTGCCGAGGCCACTGGATTCAGCTGACAATAATTAAAGAAATGCCCATGTGTCTTCCTAGGCACTCTCTACACAGCAGAGAGTGTAAACCCCAATTTTGGACTTTAGTTCATAATAAATACGATTGATATTAACAAATATGGCACACTGATACAAAATGTTAATACTAGAGGGAACTGTGTGAAGTGAGAGAGGAGTTACATGGGAACTCCCCATTCTTTTTGTTCATTATTTCTGTAAACCTAAAACTGCTCTGAAAGATAAGGTCCATTAACTGTTTTTAAATGGTACTCACCATAATATAGGTTTGACCATGATACTGTGGATATTCACAGGAATAGAAGGTAAGCTATTACTTTTAGAAGGTAATTTTTTTTTTACTTAAAATAAATAAAAAAATGAGTAAAAGATTATATGTCACATCAGACTTTGTGATCTCTCATGAAAAATACATGAGAGTAAAAACAGAAAAATCTTGCACAAGAGTATCTTTTCTTTCAGGAATATGTGTTGTTGTTGTTGTTGTTTATGGGTGGGGAGAAACCTTCTTATCATTCTGTATCGCCAGAATATTTGGAGAAACTTTGAAGGGAAGGGGTGTGAATAGTCAAACAGCAAAACAAGGAAAACATTTTATTTTATGCTTCTGGAATCATCTTAATAATTCCTAAAATTACTGCTACCTCAGTTTCTCTGCAGCAGATTAAATTTTATTTACCGTAACAGAGAAAAAAATTAGAAATTTTAGAATACCCAGAAATAGAAGTCAATAATATATTTTCGTATGTTCTTTGTAATGTACCAAATGCTCAGCCACATGTGGAACGGAGAGTGCTCTGCCTCGGGGTGGAAATCACCCACTTAGGCAGCTGATGTTGCTCCTTGAGTGGCTGGGAGCAGGGGCAGACACATCTGCCTGCAGACTAACATCTAATTTAGGGAATGCAGGAACAAGAATTTTAGGAAGGACCGGAGATCTACAAATAATGTTATAGCTTTTTCTTGGTAATTTATAGTAGCATGGTAAAATAGTCAAACATTTCCTTTGCCTTATTTGCTAAAACAGGGATATGTTTCTTCCTAAATTATGGAAATAGTTTTGTTTTTTTCCCCTTTGATTTTTAGAGAACATGGAAGGAAAGGGAGGGAGGGAGAGAGAGAGAGAGAGAGAGAGAGAGAGAGAGAGAGAGAGAGAGAGAAGAGAGAGAGAGAGAGAGAGAGAGAGAGAGAGATGGAATGGCATGGGATAGGAGAGAGACACATCCTCCCACACAAGCCCTGATGGGCCTGGGATTGTTATGGCTGGCAGGACCTTGTCGAGGCAGGACTCCAGCCCAGGGGAGGAATGAAGGCCAGGTCCACGGCAGAGAATGTAGCATGATGCGCTTTATGTTAGTCATGGGCTGGCTCTGTTTGTAGTCCCCGACCCCCGGGCATGTCCTGTTCCAGGTGATCACAAGGCAGCACAAACAGAACAGACCAGGTCAAACAGAAACCGCTTAAACTGAAAATAAGCCCCCCGCCCCAGGTGTTGTGCAAACTTTTAGCGATGCTACTGTACTAGTGGAATTTTTCATAGCTCATAGTGTGATGGGTCACCATGACCCTAGGACAGACAAAGAACTCTGCCTAGTCAGCTATACCTCCCCCCACCGTTGCAAAACAACTGCCAGTTAGCCTAAATCACAATAAGCCAACGTCTCAAAACAAACTACAATGGTAGAGGAATAGCCTTCAGCTTTCCTGTTATGTAAACTTTAGCTCATAGACTAGTGTTTATAAAAATTAACCAATTAGAATTTGCCAAATAGACGAAGCCTCAAAAAAAAAAGATAAAAGCAGGCTTTTCTGTGTGCTCGGGGCTCTCTCTTTTTTTTTTTCTTTTCTTACTGCTGCAACAGTAGGGGGAGAGCCGGATTCGAATTCATTATTCGAATTCATTAATAAAGGCATAAATTTTAATCTGGCATCTTGGTGGTCTTCTCTGGGGGGGTGTGTCTCTCCATAACAGGATCAAACATGTGACCCAGATATGTGTCTTTGACCAAGAATCAAATCTGTCACCCTTTTGGTGTGCTGGTCAATGCTCTAACCACTGAGTAATAAAGGTCAGGGCTGGAAATAATTTTAAGGTTTTTTGTTTGTATGTTTGTTTGTTTTTCTGGCTTTTTCTTTTTTCTTTTCTTTCTGCTACATTGGATCTTTGGGGGCCTTCCTCCCAAGCCATCCCCCAGGAACGCACCTACCAACCTCTGTCTGGCAAGATCACATATCCAAGGCCAGAGTTCAGGTCTGCAGACTGGGTTGGTGCCTCCTCCGCTTCAGGGATGTGGGAGCTGAGGAAGAGGCTTTTAAAAAATAACAACAAAAGGGGGAAAAAGTGAAGTCCTCAGATCCTTGAAGGCTGCAATGTTTTGCTGATCTAGATTCATTAGAAATATCTTTTCGTCTACTGGGACCAACACCCAGGCCTGCTGAAAGCAGAGACCCTCGCAGTCCCCAAGTGGCCTCTACCTCAGAAGCCTGGGCAGAGACCCAGGCCAGAGGCTGCAGAAACCTGGGCAGCCACGTGGGGGAGTTCTTCTCAGGGGCCAGAACTCCTTTGCCAACAGGCTTTGAGTCCTCAAGCTGGGTCTGCATAATAAAAGCAACTGTAGTTGTACTTTAAAGGTTTTTTTCCCTTCAAATGATTTGTAGCTGTGTGCACAGCACTTTGCCATAATATGTGGGCTTACCATAGAAGCAAATATAATATATTTTGGAGGAAAAGAAAGCAGCTAACAGGATTGCTGCCAAAAAGAAGAAGAATAAAGGAAAAAAAAGCTAGTGGCTTTAAGCAATAGATTTGTATATCCAATTTATTCTTTCAGAGTACAGGTAAGTTTACAAAGACCTCTGACTAATTGCTAAGGACACTTATTTTTACCTTTAAGAAACACACATTATTATGTGGATATGTCATACCACTTCATAACATTAGCGGCTTTTCCCCAAAATGCATGAAAATAAAGATGTAAGAATTCACTTTCATTATGATGATGAGTAATACTTGAAAAAAATACATAAATATTAATAGTTTCACTATACAAAACTAAAATATCCAGAAGCATTCACTAAAGAGTGTATGAATTGCATTTATAATAGAAAAAATAGAAAATACATTAAGCAACCAATTTTTATTTAAATTTCATCTATCTGCCTACTATATGGTTCAGTTTTATACTTTATTTTTAATTTAAGGAAATGAATTAGATCACTAGAAATAGAAAAGAATAGGAGTATTTTGTTGCCTTCCAGAATCACAGAAAAAGACGTATTTAATAATCAATGTTTGTTTTTACAAGATGAACTGTCAATTTGAACCCAACTCTGGTATCAAAATAGAATAATCATTATCTAAGTTAATGAGGTGGACTTTAGATTTTTCAAAAAAATAGAAAAGATAGTCATTCTTGAGAACCTGGAAATAATTATTCAATGATGACATCAGATACTGTTTACTTTGATCAAATGATTTTGATGTAAATGATTGCTTTAAATTGAGACATGATTTTAGACTCCTCCTCTCCCGCAGGGCTGTCGATGCCATGTCAGTACCAACAAGGGCCATGGTCCCAGCCCTTGATTGTGAATTGGCGACTAAAGTGCCACACTCTGCCCAGGCCCTGATGGTGGTGGCCCTGGCAGCCACTGACCCATTCTTGGGATGCCCTCCAGTAATGTGGCAGAAGGCAGAGACCACAGGCAGAGACTCACACTGGTTTAGCTCCTTCCTGGCCAGAGGTATTGCAAGATGGTGTGCTAAAACAGTTGCTTCTTTGGATTGAGTAAAAGCTTTACTATATATAAGCTCACAATCATCATAAACATTTAGGAGTATTTTCTGCACTGCATACTGTTCCCCAAAAGGAGGGATACCTCAGATTATATAAAGGTAAGGGTGCAATGATGATTCGAATTTTTTCAAATACATTTTTATTAATTTCAGAGCGGAAGAGAGAGGGAGAGATAGAAACATCAATGATGAAAGAGAATCATTGATTGGCTGCTTCCTGAACCTCCCCCTACTGGGGATTGAGCTTGCAAACTGGGCATGTGCCCTGACAGGGAATCTAACTGTGACCTCATGAGTCTTATGTCGATGCTGAACTACTGAGCCACACCAGCTGGGCATGATTCAGATTTTTGACAGTGCAATCCAGTTTATGGTGTTTGAGCATTATAAAACGTTAATTACTACAAAGCTGGGAATTTATGATCATGTGCACAGATTAATGGCTGGATCATGGCAGGATAATAGCAGTTGTCTGTACTTACCCTCTTGACATGGTCAGAGCACACCTCACATTCTGAGTGAAAAGGAAACACACTTACACAGGGATTATTCAAGCATTTAAAATAATTTATGCAAAGGAAGGTGATTCCTGGGATGTAACAGAGGCCTGTAACACTAAGATTGGCTCCATATGTAGGTATTCCATTTTTCACTTTTGGTACCTTAAAGAGTGTTGAGCTTTCTCATGTGCCCTCCCTTCTTGACAGACCTTCACCTGATAAAGCTAATGTCATAGTTTTGAAAACTCATATAAACTTACTTTGTGGTGGCGTTGCTAGAGTAACAACACAGACAATATCCTACCCATTTGAAGTAACTCCTAGGCTAATGCAATTAGGAACTGTCCTTCCAGAATTTGAAAAGTTCTTTACCATGCGGGAGACTATGCAGTATGTCTACGGACACAATGGAACTGGAAAAGCAGTATATGGTGGTTTATCTCTGAACTGCATTTACTGCATTCCCTCTCAAGCAGTGGCTTACAGCATATAAACTTATGAAGCAGTTTTTTCACCTTAATAGGAAAAAAAAATGTGATTTCCTTTCTTTAATAAACTCTCAGAGGGAGAAGTAAAATGTTACTTTAATTTTGGGGAGAACATTACTTAAATAAGGATATTTACCCTGTTAAAGGAACCACTGGCATTTTAGTACTTGATTTTATTATTTTTTTTTATTCATCACAAAGCAAAAGTGCTTTCTATCCTTTTTGATGCCAAAAGTTACAAAGTAGAACACTGAAAGACATTCCTAAACTGATGCTGGCTAATGAGCTCCATTATTTGAAACCATTTAAAAGTGTTATTTGGAAATAGAACTAACTTAAAATGGGATTCAAGAGGTTGCCATTAGCTTTATCATGCTGTTCCAAGCTTGTAATTGTAATCATGATTTTCAAAGACTCTAGCATTGGCTATTATTATAATAACAAATAAGATCTCTAGCTTAGAAACCAGCATTGAAATATTATACTTGTTACCTCTCATCTTAAAATTCTGCTCCACTGGACAAAAGGACACTTTTTATATTTATTTTAAAAAGTGTTTAAAAAGTAGTCATGTAGAGAGAATTTTCATGTATTCCTCAAATGTTATTACCAGGTAATATGACTAATTTGACAATTTAAAAAAGTTGATGTATTTCCAAAAGGCAATAATAGTAAATACTATCTGTTCTCAAAACAGATTAGCATTATAGATTTGTTTTGTTAGATAATCATACTAGGAAATTTATTTAAGTAAACTGTGAAATGTCCATTAATGTAGATGTCAAAGACTGCTCCTCAAGAATTGTCAGGATACATCAACTAGTCTTTCCATGTAAAATAATTCCAGTACAATATAAATTTACATAGAAATGTAAAAATGATTTGAATTGCTACCCTTTATATTAAAATGGCTTAAAAGTATGAATTGCATTTTTTAGAGTATTTTTTGTATTTTAGTGTAAGCATAATAGAAATGGGAGGGGAACAGTTATAGTTTTGTTCTCAAAAGTAGTGATTTGTAAAATTGATGTGGTTTTTAAGACATTAGAAAACTAAGTTGAAAGTGTTATTCCTACTTCAATTTTTGTTTTTGTATGAAAGGTTTCTTGTCACACCTTGGTAATAATTAGATGAAATGGTTTAATTATTCAAAGCCTTTATTTCAAAATAAATATGTATCTTGGTATGACTTATAAGTGTATGTGCAGGTAGAAATACATGTGTTTCTAAAACTATTTTGTTTAGTTTTATTTCTGGATTACAGAATAGCTAAATATTATTACCAAATCTCAAGAAAATTTAAATGTACAAAATAAGTATCTTAGTTATGTTTTATCAATAAAAGGACTGCAAATATTTTTTAAAGAAGTAATTGGAGGCCACTATCTTAGTTCCTGGATGTAACTAACTTGCTACAAGAAATCACTTTATGAAAACTATTTCACTTTTTTAAAAATATGTATTTTATTGATTTTTCACAGAGAGGAAAAGAGAGGGATAGAGAGTTAGAAACATCAATGAGAGAGAATCATTGATTAGCTGCCTCTTGCACACCCCCTACTGGGGATGTGCCCGCAACCAAGGTACATGCCCTTGACCGGAATCAAACCTGGGACCTTTCAGTCTGCAGGCCGACGCTCTATCCACTGAGCCAAACCAGCCCTGGCAAAAAAAACTATTTCACTTTTTACCATAGAGCTACGTTGCCAATATAAATTTTGATATTCAATGACCTCAGTAGGAAGGTGTGCTCAAAACTAGTATTTTTAAAACTAAATGTCATTATGGCTGTATTTCACTTAAAGCAATATTACGGTATCTTTTTTCCAAATTATATATCTTGTCAACTAGTTGACAGTTGACATTTTATTAACTTATGAGCAAAAACATCAGAAGGTTATCAGATATGGAGCAAATTAGGTAGAAATAAATAAAAATTAATTTACAGTGTTACCCAACATAGATAATATTTTGTGTAACTCTTTATAAAGGAACCATTCTGAAATTTTATGTCACTTAAAATGATAGAAAGAAAATCTCCTGAATTTTAAAAATAAAGTTGTTCTTGTAACTCCAGATTTTTGCATGGATCTAAATGTGTCAGTGTTCTCTCCTTCTCTTTGATGATAACTGTGGAGAGACTGGTTCAGCACTGATGGAGTCTTTTGACTGCCTAGGGCTAACAGAAATTAGTTTTCACACTTATAAAGATAAAGTGAAACTTGCAAGCTGAGTTATACTG
This sequence comes from Vespertilio murinus, assembly GCA_963924515.1. NCBI lineage: Eukaryota > Metazoa > Chordata > Mammalia > Chiroptera > Vespertilionidae > Vespertilio > Vespertilio murinus. The sequence continues at coordinate 45,098,108 of OZ004707.1, forward strand.
GAATATTGAGGTCAAAAGGATAACAATTCAAAATGAAGTATTTAAATTGAGAGAAATGATTGTTTCTTTTACTCTGCAGATAGCAGCTTTTCAGTTTTATGCTAGTGGCCTGGTGTATGAATTTGTGCACATTGAAAGGAATTAATCAGAAGAAATATTTTAATATTGCTATTCAATCTTTCTCTATAATGGAAGTGTCAACCAAAGTCAAGATCAACAATGACAGATTGAAACATACACGTGATTGGCACCAGCAAGAGCTTTATATGTATCATGCATGTGCAAATCAGCTTAGCCTTTTATAGATATAGAATAAATTTGCTTAATTAGACCTGCTTTCTGATTTAGCTAAACTTTTTCCAGCCCAGTGAAGCACCCCAACTTCTCTTCCAGGTAATTGTCAGCAACATAGCAATATAAATATCAACATGAAGCAGATTATTATTGTAGATCATGCACGAGAACAAAGGGTAAAATATTTAACTGTAGCAGTGCTTGACTATATTCTACACAATGAGAAAACCTGAAGTCGTTTTCAAGGTCCAGCATTTCTTCTTTTCAGTCGGGTCAGGTTGCTAAGCTTTCATAACCTTTGTTTTTCAGATAATGAAAAGAAAAGAAGATTCCATCAGGTCTCCCTCCTATCTACCGTATTTGCCGGCGTATAAGACGACCCCCTAACATTTCCACTCAAAATACAGAGTTTGTTATATACTCGCCGTATAAGACTACCCCCCACTTGGAGGCATATTTTTCAGGGCCAAAAAATCGTCTTATACGCCGGCAAATACGGTACCTACTTCAGGACTTCTGTGAGGATCAATTAAGATGAGGCACGGGAAAACGCTTCACAGACATTTGGTTAAAGTGTGAGGATCAATTGAGATGAGGCACGGGAAAACGCTTCACAGACATTTGGTTAAAGTGTGAAATGTCTGCACCTGGCTATAAAGCAAGTCATATTCCTAGGCTAAAGAAACACTCGGGAGAGGAAGCCAGGCATTGCTATGTGACATCATTACCCGGTGCCCACAAACACAGTTTCTGGCTGAATGGGCTGTGGGCCACATTTTATGCCATGGGTTCTCGGCAGCATCAGCTGCGATTTGGTGGGCTGTCACTCTGCGGTGGTGGCAGGCCTGTGTCCCACTTGGGGGAAGCAGAGTGTTGCTTTATAGGCACCAGTTTTGTGGTGCCGTTTCTCTGTAAATGGCCAGTGTGTGTAATGGTAGCTCCTGTGTTGAGCATCTTCCCCTGGTGGTCAGTGTATGTCATGGAGACTGGTCAGACAGACGCTTAGCATATTAGCCTTTTATATCTATACTAATAAAAGTGTAACATGCTAATTACAACAGATGTCCTTCTGGGCCACCTTCCAGATGAATCCAGGGCTGCGAGGGTAGTCCAAGTCCTGGGTGCCTGCTGGTAGTCAGAGGGCAGCCCAGGTCCCGGGTGCTGGAGGGAAGCCGGTGTCAGCAGCCAGGTGAAGGAAGGCCTACTCTTGCACGAATTTTTGTGCATCAGACAGCTAGAATATAGATAATCCCACTTGTCTATTTATGCTTTTGTTTTCTGTGCTTTGGTGTCATAGCCAAGAAATAATTGATGGGCAATATCAAGATTTTATTCTATTTTTTTCTAGTATTTTTGTAGTTTTCTCTCTTATGTTTGAGTTTTTAATCCATCTTAAATTGATTTTTGTATAAGGTGCAAGACAGGGGTACAATTTCATTTTTCTTTTTCTTTTTTCTTTTTTTGCCCCTGGAAATCCATTTTTTTCTAACATCATTTGTTAAATAGATTTTGCTTTCTCCATTGTGTCTTCTTGGTATCCTTGTCAAAGATCAGTTAATCATCCATGCTTGGACTTATTTTTGTATTCTGTTTCAATGGTCTATATGTCTATCTTTATGCCAGTGTCAAAGTGTTTTAATTACCATAGCTTTGTCATATTTTTAATTCTGAAAGTATGATGTGTCTCACTTTGTTGTGCTTTCTAAAGATTAGTTTGGCCATTCTGGATCTTTTGTGGTCGAATATAAATTTTAAGACTTTTTTCTTTTTTACAAAATGTCATTGGGATTTTAATAGAGATAATATTGACTCTAAAGATAGTTTTGGGTGGTATGAAGATTTTAACATTATTAAGTTTTTTTGATATATGAACATGGGGTGTCTTTTCAATTATTTGTCTTCATTTATTTCTTCCAACAATATATTGTAGTTTTCAATATACACACTTTTCATTTATTTGGTTAACCTTATGTTCACATATTTTATTATGTTTGATGCCATTGTATACAACATTGTTTTCTAATTTTTTTTGAGGGGGCAGTTCAGTGATAGTGTATACAAATGCAACTAATTTTATTTTGTTAAATAAATTTCACTGAATATCAGTCCTAACAAATTTCCCCAAAGTCTTTAAGAATCAGTACATGGCCAAGACCAGTTTGGCTCAGTGGATAGAGTGTCGGCCTGCAGATTGAAGGATCCCAGATTCAATTCTGGCCAAGGGCATGTACCTTGGTTGAGGGCACATCCCCAGTAGGGGGTGTGCAGGAGGCAGCTGATCAATGTCTCTCTCTCTCATCGATGTTTCTTACTCTCTCCCTTTCTCGTTGTGAAAAATCAAAAAAAATATATTTTTTTAAAGAATCAGTACATGCAATATGTCATCTATGATAGTTTTACATCTTACCTTCTGATTTGGATTCCTTTATTTTTTTCTCTCCTAATTGCTCTGTTTAGAATTTTTAGTAGTAGGTTGAATAGAAGTGACAACTTCTGTTAATTAAGGATTGAATGAAACACAATTTCAGCACTCAAGGAGCTCCAACCTAGCATAAGAGCCAGATAAATTAATTAAACTTATATATAATCACTATAATAAATGTGCATTAAGGTGGGAACTATAACGACAAAGATGCATAAAAATGACTTAATGAGCTATGTTTATATCCTAAATAGAAGGACCTTAAGCTAAAAAGAATAAGAAGAGCTCCTGGCTAGGTGGCAAAATAAAAATATATGTAGTGAGTTATGAAATTTCATTATGCCTTGGGGGCAAGTATTAATAACCTGATAACCCAAGAAAGCAAATGTATGTGTAAGGATAAGTAGAAGGTAGTAAAAGGCAGCAAAATAAGAAGCTGAAAAAATAGGCAGAGGCTACATCATGACTATAATATCCCACATTTCTTCAGATAAGATACAATTACTTTAGACAATAAATGCACAATAAACTCTGGTTGCTCAGCTATTATTTCCTTTTAAATACTCACAAGAATAGCCTGACCTTCATTGATGATACCCTGACTCTAGTCTTCCAGGTTCACCTTGAAAATGTGAAATACATGGAAACAAATTGTGTAATTCAGTCAGGATTCTTTGTGTATGGATTAAATAAAGTAGGTTAAAATGTGGGGGGAAAAACAACAGAAAATACATTGAATTAGTGAATTTGGGGAAAATAAGTTAATAACATTCTTTTAAGTACAACTATTTTATAGTTCTCATGGGGTTTCTGAAAACTAATGCAAATCATTAGGGAAGAGTGTTTTAAATAATATGAATTGTAAGTGTCCTATTCGCTTTTGGTCCATTACTATGACCCTCTTCAGAATGTCAAGCAAAAGGTAGGATTAGGCTCAGGACCAGGGTGATGCTTACTTGGGCATTGTGAACAAATGGGGGCCCGACACCATTTGACTTATCAAAAAATAAATAAATAAAAGGAAGGAAGAGGAGCTGCACTAAGCATTGGTCAAATGTGAGTGATTTTTTTTGCAGAGGTGACTATAGAAAGAAATTGGATATTAAAGATATCAGAAAGGAATTAGAAAATACAGTAAGAAAGTACAGGAATTAGAAAATACAGTAAGAAAATACAGGAAAAAAGAAAATACAGTAACAAGTTAATAGGCTTCAGTTCTAGCCTTTGAAAATCATTAGTATACCCTTGTTTGATGCTAGTCATTACATAGGACAGCCATTTTAAAGATCAGTTCTTACAGGATATATTTAGAGGCCTCAGGAGAATACAGATTTGTTAAGTTATGAGCTCTTTAAGCAGGGATTCTGACTCATTTATCACTTTAATTTTTCAGTTTCACAATGTCTAGCATTACTAATTTCATATGATAACAATACCCATTAACTAATTTCCTTAGCAGTAAAGCAATGTATCAGTAAGCCAAGAAGTATAAGAACTACTGAATTTTTCATCAAATACAAACTTATTTGTACAAGGTCTAAACAACTTCTAATGGGAGAAAAGAGAAGAAATATACTCTAAATTATGGTAGTAATTATTCTTACAGTGGAACTTCAATCACATAGAATGACTTATTTACAGTGATATAGTGCATCTTATATTCTAGAGGAGATATTTTGACATTTAAGCATATTTCTACTCACCTGCTAAATGTGCATCACAAACATTCATTTTAATATAAGGGTTTTGGCCTTGAACTAAAATGAATGGCTATTTAAAGATGCCTTATAATAGAGCATACATACTAGGAGATTTGCCTGAGCACATATTGGAGCTCTGAAAAAAATACAAACTATTTTTATTTTCCAGGGTTATAGCTGACATCTCATGGTTGACAGGTCAATCCTAATAAAGCTATATATCTGACAATCGAGATGACAGGAGGAGGGTACAGATCAATCTTCAACTAGAAAAGCTGATGTAATATGTCATAAAAAAAACAATAATATTATGACCTTATATTTAATAAGTAAATGACCCTTAAATTTTAGTAACTTAAATCAGTTCCACAATATTAAATATATTTGCCTGTATGTTGGATGGAATAATATGAAAATACTTATGTACTAGAATGAAAAGCCTATAAAATACAAACATTTATTTTAAGGACAAGAAAATAGCAAAAGATTTTTTTTTATTTTACATGTATTTGATACACAAATAAAAAGGAATCTCAATGAATTCTTACATATCTTTAAAATTTATTGAACAATCAACAAATTAAATAGTGAAACCTCATAAAATTACAATTGAAATAATTTCCTATAGGAATTAAAAATTTAGATGGGATTTTTGTTATTATTTTGTTTTCTAGGAGCTAATATTTTAATAGCTTCTATTAAAAAAGGTAGCTCAACTATTTATGCCCTGATAACTATGCAAAATTTTCTTGTAAACACTAAATCTTTATTTGCACTTGCCTGTGTCAGGTATAATTGATTTATTCATGTTGATAATTAAGCAATTATCCCTAACTTTGGGTGCAGTGAGGAACAAAACAAGTTAGTTTTGGTACAGCACAGCTCTAGAACAGCTCTGTGGCCAGATGGTCCTGGGGCCAGGCTCCTCTCTAAACTGACATCTCTGCTCTGCTAGCTGATGCTTTGTGCTTTGAGCTATGCTGGTTCCACTCTGCCGTGGTTGGCTTCCCTCTGTTCTGGGAGGACATCTTCAGGTGCCTCGCCTCAGGCAGGAACACAGATTTTCATTCTTCAGTGGACAGGAAAAGTTAGTTACCCAAGCCAAAGGGAAGTGTCTTCAGTCCTAGTCCCTCATTGGTCTGTCCCCATGCAAACAAGGGCTCCAAATCCTCTTTTGATTGCCTCAAAAGGCACAGTCCTGATTGGTCAGAATAGAGCTGCTCTGATTGGACAGAGATGCCCAGTGATTGCCAGGGGAAAGCCTCAACCATATTGGCTGAAAAAGAATTCAGAAAATATTTCTAAGGTCTACTTTAGGTGACAAAATCGCGGTATAAGCAAGTAGATCAATGTAAAGGCAGGCAGTTCAGCACAGGCTTCTTCTTGAAGTGCAGTTTGTGTGAGAAGCCCCAATAATCACCCCAAAAATGGTTGATGGCTTTTAGTCTCATTATATATATATATATATATATATATATATATATATATATATATATATATATATATATATATAACTAATGTAACAGTTAGCCTCACTTAGTAGGTATCTGCCCCCAGACACTCTCCCCCGCCCCCCGCCCCACCATCCTCCCTAGCTCTGAGATCACACTTGCCATCTGTAATGTTTCATAGATTTTAGTTAGGCTTTGCAATACTGTTTTTAACGTTAAAAATTGAGAAAGCTTCTGTAAAAATACCTGAGAGTCACCAATCTAATGAATTATTTTGCTATTTGTAAATATGAAATATGGGCTTTGTTTTTAAATATATTTTTTGAAAATTAGTAAAAAACAGTTTAGAAAACTTCACTTATATAACTACACCTTATTTTCCCCAAGACACAACAGTATGAGTAAAAAGCTTATACTTAAATACATATTCTAATGTTTATATAAGTAACTGCATTATGTGATTGTTTTTAGGAAGTTTACACTATGAAAGATAAAATATGAATTTTAGAATATTTTTGTGTTTCAATAATGTCAGAGTAACTAATACTCTTTCAGAAAACAGCTATAAACTCTTTGAGGAAAAAAGTAATTACCCAAAAACTAACACTCTTCATTAAAAGTATAAACTTGCAAATCTGAAAGAGGTGAATTGTAATTCAATCTTTTCTCATCCATTAGATGAGAAACATCAGCAATGCTTATGTGATTAGAACTAATATATATTATATGTCACCAAAATAAAAAATAATAAATAGATAGATAAATAAATAAATACAAATACACACACAAAAAAAAAAGCAGCAAAAAGCCATCTATGTCTTTAAAATTTAAGTCAAATTAAAATGAAATAAAATTTAAAATTCAGTTTTGGTCACATAAGCCATGTTTTAACTGCTTAATAGCTTAAAATGCCTAGAGACTATAGTATTGAACAGCACACATTATGAAGTATTTCATCAGTGCACAAAATTGTGCTGGACAAAGGTACTTTGAAAAGGTCTATATTGGCCCCTGCTTTTCTACTAGTGAATTAAAAAATTAAACCAATTGCATAGAATATCAAAGTTAGGCATGTCATATTTTACCCTAGTAATTCTCCAGTTGATCCCCTCAAAAAAAAATTGACTCAAGCAAAACAATCTCCCTATTTCAAGAATGTGCATGTCTACTTCAACACCATTTTACACATCATTTATGTAGTGTTTGTCATTGCAGAACAACTGTTCAGTTGACTAGAAAAATACTTTATACAAATCAAGTTGAACAAGAGCAGCATTCAATTAAGAGAAGTATGTTTGTCAGGGGTGGGCTAAGGAGTACAGTTGAGTGCTAATAGGGCTATGTAAATAATATTGTTGACAAAGAAAGAAGGGGTAAATCAGCGATGCCACCTCTCTTTTCCTTTCCTCCTGGTCTTTCCATCGCATAGTCAGGTCAGTTTTCCACTGGGGATGAGTGTGTTTACTAATATCTCCATATAATATTTATTGGCTACAGTAAGCTGTTTAAGACTCGCCTCAAGTTCAGAAGTGTTGTCAGAGAGTAGGTTTCAGGTATTCTCTGAACAGGATAAATATAAGGCAACCATAGCTGCTCTACTTTAGGTTCATACCTCAGAATGTTAATCATCTGCCTGCTCCAGACTCTTGTCCATGAGGATGAGACAAAATTCCCAGTTATATCATTCTCCCAAGAATCTTACTTCAGAAGTAGGATTTGGCAACTCATTTCTTTTTCAAGGAATAATTTGTAGGACTGACATATAATTGTCAGTTCAATGTGTTTATCTTTCTTTGAATAACCATGTTATATAGAAACTAATACATTTAAAAAAATACAAAATTCTTGACTACGACAGCCAGGTTTTCTATTTACTGAAAATTAGCAACCTTCAAATACATTTTCTCTCACTAATTCTTCCATTAGGTGATTAAACATAATTTATGTAGAAAAATTATGCACAAGTAGTTAATAGTGCTTATTGCTTCATCCTCTAGGAGTGAGATATTCCCTAACATAACTTTAAAAACTCCACATATACCAGCTACTTACATGTGCTCTTTGTCAAATGAATGAATGAGAATATACTAATCTAATTAATAAGGACTAGATGAGTCAAGATGTATTTAAAATAAATGTATAGTGCATTTTGCAAGAAGAGCAATTTTTGCTTTTATTCATTTAAATATAATGTAATAGGAATATAAACTATTTTTACCGGAATAACACAGCCTTTTCATGTACATATATATTTAATTAGATTGTGTCTGTCATGTCTTATATACTCATGGGACCTAAATTCATTGTGAGTTATACAGTCAATATTTAAATCTTCATATAAAAGTAGAGTGAAACAGGCAGTATTTTTAACCTAACGGCCACATTTTAATTATTCAGAATATACTAGTAGGGTGTTGATTTTATTTGGTTTGTAATTATTGTTCTGTTTTAAATAGAGAATATAATCATCATTTCTGTATTTTTCCCATTTCTGTTTACCTCGAAGGAAAAAGAGTATAAACTGTTACATATTCTGGTCACAATTCTTGGCTGACATGATCCATTTATGTTCAATAATTCACCTCTCTGTGTCACTCAGATCAACTTTGTATTCCTATCTCTCAGTTACTTGACATTCATCAGGGCCTTGTTCTCTTCTTGGTCAGAGATTGAGGAAAGAAAAATAGTCGTAAATACATGAGGCTCTGGCATGAATACACAAAGAACACTAGCCATGGCAAAAATACTCTGTGTCTGAAATATGAGATGCAAGGTCCTCACACAAAGCCGGGAGAGAGGGGAGGAGAGCAGAGAAAGATTGTGAACAGAGAAAGATTGAAACTTCAGATGGGGGCTAAACATGGACCATGTGAAGTGGCTTAAACAAGGGACTAGTGACAAACGTGACTCTATCTAACTAAGAAGTCATTTTCCTTATAATTCCCTTTTCCTCCGTCTCATCTCCGACTATCAAGGAGAAATGAAAGCCTCTGTTTATTGTGTAAAAAGGTTTACATCTTCCTCCTTGGCAGAAGGTAACACCATAGTGACATAGGCAGGGGAAACTTTTCATAACCTTCATCCTCACTTCCAGATGACATTTAAAAAATAATAGTAAGGCTCTCACATAATAACAAAAGGAATATTATCTTCCAATTAACAATTATATATTCTAATAAGGCAAATTGATCTCTAACAAATAAAGGAAGAATTAGAAGATAATGTTTAAATAATCCTTAGCATTAATAATACAAATGAAAACATAGCATTCCTTAAAAAAATGTTGAGCCCTGTGAACCATTTACTGATATAAAAACTTTCATCACTTCATTAAATATTGAAGACATCCTTGTGAATAATATGTATTGTGATTATACATTTTACAGATAAAGAAACGGAATCTCAATGTAATATAGCTAATAAGTGATAAAGGCCACTTTCAATATATTTCTGTCTGATCTCAAAATCTAATTTAGTAATCTGACTGCACCACTGCTTTCATAGTCTTTTAAAATGGTATCACTACTTTTATTACCTCTCATAAGAACATGATAAAAATGAAAAAGAAACTCATTAGAACAAATTTCATATCATGAATTACCTGGGAAAATGTTTCATATAATTTATGAATTTTTCATATCATAATACCAGTATATTCTATAATACATTTTCTGGCAAAGACTTAAATAAAGATCTGAACAAAAGTCAGCATAAGTCATTAAGACCATTATTATATAGTGCAGATTAATAAAATGGGGATCTACTTGACAAGACACATTTCAATATATTATGGTCTTCTTGTAAAAAACATTTTCTTTTGAGGGGAAGAAAAGCCTGATATAGAAAGAAAACAAGGTGCTTGTTTGTGAAATATACTTGTATTAACTACTTGGACTTTTTATTTCTATGAATACATTTTATTTTTAAATATTATTTTCTAAGTACAATGTCTATTCTCTATGTATCTCTCACTTTACTAAAATGAATTATTTTTTTAACAGGTTGAATTTTCAAAATTATATTGATCACCCAAGTTTTTTCCTTATCTCCATCATGTTATATTTTACTTCCTCAATATAGAAATTGTCATTATTTAACCTACTTTTTCATCAGTTAATTTGCTGTATCTTTTTATTTAATGAGAAATACAGGATTGAATTGTGTAAATATATAAAACACCTTAATTTAGTAATTCAAGATGTGAGCAAGAGTGAGAGAGAGAAAAAGAGAATGAGAGAGAGAATACTAACTTCAGATGTAAAACAAGAAAAAACATGAGAGGCTACTTTTATTTAACATAGAATATGCTTTAATTAGGGAAGTGAAAGATGACCAGAGTCAAAGTGAGTTGGTTGCAAGAGGAAAGAATGCATTTAGAAAATTTAAAATCATTTAGTATATAATGTATGGTACAAAGAGAAAAAGCAATATTTCCCATTGAAAAGTATAAAATATTTCTATATATTATTGAATTTCATAACAAGTTGTGAAGGCAGTCACTTTATAAGATTATTTTTTTCCCCAAAATGCCTGGATCAAATTTTATGAATAGAAAGGGAATCAGAAGACCCTATGGACTCTTCCAAAATGCAATATGCTAATATCAGTGATTATGGCCATATTTCATAATAGAGAGAAAGAAGAAAGAAACAGTATTCATAAAGAGATCCAACCAAATGCCCTTTACTTATTTGAATCTGTGGAATTAAATGGTCACATGTTTCTTAAAGACCAAAAGTGGACTTCACATTTCATAAAAATACACATCCTTTTTTTTATTGCTGAGTAATATCCCAACATATGTATTTACATAATATCACATAGTCTTTATCAAAAATAGAGTCTCTGGGATGTAATGTGCCACACATGTAATAGAGTCAATAATATCAAAATAGTTTTTTACATTTCTAGTGATCATGTAGCAAGTATATAAATGTTGAATCACTATGTTATACACCATAAACTAATATTATATTGTATGGCAGTTATACCCAAATAAAAATTAAAGAAAAAATTAAGATGCAAATGCTTCAATAGTGAGTTTAGTGGCCTGATAGAAAATAATTTACTGTATAAGACTTGCTTTGATTCTTTAATCCCTTAATGTGACAGTTAATAAATTTAAATAAGGATTTACTTGATATAATAAATAAATGTGAGAAATCTTTAAGAAAAGAAAGGGTTAAAGGCAAAAGGTAAACCACTTGGACTATATTATAATGTTGTTTGTTAGATAAGTTAATTATACTCATATGATGTATTGATTTGTTATGAGGTATTTTGCTATTTCTTTGAATACTCTATGTGGCTGTATTATGGACTACATGATTTACAGCAAAATCCATACTCGACTGAGACTTACATGTGGCAAGATAGATTGCTTGACTCAATCCTACATTAGTCCCTAAACACCCAGCTGTCTTAGTAATTAAGAATTCTCAAGTGATTTTTAAATGATTGATGTGGCAGAGGATTTCTACATATTTTTATTTAAAATGTGATTTTCAATATATTTTAGTGCATTGCTTTTTTGTTCATCACTAAGCCCTATTCCGCACTAAAATCCCTCTTTATCTTTATTCTTTGTTAGGATGCCAGATGTTTTAGGGGATAATGGTTGAACACAAGCAGTGCAGAGAGAAAATTTCTTGCAATGGAAATGCCTGCATCTTCTGCTCGACAGTACTTCTGTGGCAGAGACTATTGATGATCTAATTGTGTTATTTTAAATTACATCCAAATGCCTCAAAGGGAATGTGATCACTTGTGAAGTAATGTGTTTTCTATATTTCTAATTAAACCATGTCTAATGTTTTAAATATGTTGTCTAAATGGCACTCCTAAGGAAAGATTCAATGTCTTCACAAAAAAAGCATGCTTTTGTAGCCTCACATTTGACAGCCTAACACATTTTCCAAATGGTCTCACACCTTGCTTTATCATTTAGGATCTTTAAAACCATAAGTGCAGCTTCTTCTTCTTCAATCAGATCTTACCATGTGCCTAACAGAGACTTTCTGCAACTGTTCTTTTCTCATTGAAAACTCTTATCCCTATTTAAAACCCAATGCCACTCTGACGTTAAAATCCAAGCTATTCCGTTCGATATGTAACCGTCTTAGTTTTCTATATAATATGTTTATTTTGTGTATTCTTTATTGACTATTGGTAAGAACTTCTATATCTGCTTTCCTTCTTTATGCATTCCAAGCACATAAAAATGTGCCTAGGATACAGCACTCTATAAACACTCATCCCCACATTCCCTCTGAGACGCCACAGTCTATTCCATGTTTCTGTGCCTCTGGATCTATTTTGTTCATCTTTTTTCCCCCTATAGATGGTTTCTTTTTAAGTCTCAAGGGGAGGAATCCTTCCTGGCCACATCCAGCTTCTTGTTTCCAAGGAACCTTGTCATCCCTCGCCTTGTAGATGCATCACCCAGTGTCTGCCTCCATCGTCACATGTCTTTCTCACCTGTGTGTCTCTGTTTAGACCTTCCTTTTGTTGTAAAGACAACAATAATTGGAGAAGGACCACCCTAATGTATTATGAAAAATTTTCCATTCATAGAATCCACTTTACTATTTATAAACTTTGTGAAAATAAACATGTCTTCTTCATTCCTGCATTTTCTCCTATAATTACCCCTGCTTGAAATAATGTTTTCTCTATGTCCATTTGTTAAATACTTCCTTTTATCCAGGGTTTGGCCAAAGAATAATAATATTTTATTCACTAAAATGCAGAGGAAATTTTCATCAAAAACCCATGTATTAATCTACCCTTTTAAATCAATTCAATTTATTCCCGCTATCAAAAAAAAAAAATGACAAAGTGATTTCTCATCTCAAATTCAATCTCAATTTTAATTTATTAAAAATTGTTAATAAATAAATAAACAAAGCTGATAAAATATTTTTAAAATAACTCAAAAGGAAATTATAATACTAAGAATGCTTAAAATGACATATTCTTTGGTTTCCAGAAACAAGATACAGAACATAGACTCTGGTTTGTCAATAGGCTCCTAAGACAAAAACACCAAACCAATCTGTTGAACAATTAAAAGAAAAAAGTTGTTGATTTAGGAAAAATCAGTAAGATAGAAATTAGAGAGGAGAATACTAATAGGCTGAGTGATTTTGCAGTGGCACTGCGAGGTGGGCAACTAGTTGGTATTGGGCTGTTATGGCTGCTAGCTTTGGATTCCTGGAAACAAGGAAGACTGTTGATAGAAAAGCTCTAAGTCTTGACAAAGCATGTATTGCAGTTGGTTCACAGTCTTCCAGGAACAAACACATTCTGGAGCTAACAGCTAAGTTATTTTTGTTTGTTCTAAGTTTTGTTTGTCAAAGGTCAGGGAGTTATATCTATTCCAGTTACCAGTATTCAGCACAAATCAGAATTAAGCATGCAGTAAATTATGGAAAAGAATGTACAATTTTTTATATGCAAAGTGAATGTAAAGCTGTCTATCCAAATATTTTTATAATGAGAATAATAAGTATTATAAAAACATTATCATGGTCACTTATCATTTCAATACCCAACATATTCTTTTTTTTTATTTTTTATCCTCAGCCTAGGATATTTTTCTATTGATTTTTAGAGAGTGGAAGATAGGGGGAAAGACAGAAAGAAATATTAATGCGCGAGAAACTGAGAGAAACACATTGATTGGCTGCATCCGGCATGAGCCCCAACCAGAGGCCTAGGAGGAGCCTACAATCCAGGTGAGTGCCTTTAACCAGAAACGAACCTGGGACCTTTGGATCAGAAGGCCCACACTATCCACTAAGCCAAATGGGACAGAGCTCAAGATATTCTTTAATAGTTGGTCCTTCATCTACATCTCTGTCTAAATTTTGTATGTAACACAAATATGAATATTGATTAAAACATGGCATATTTCGTGTCATCACTCTTTTGCTAGTAAATCCCATTTTTCTATTATAATATGTATCTCAAATTCACTTGATTTTAATGTCTAGCTCAATTCATTCATTACCATTGCTGATGAAAGTTTAGAGTATTTGTTTTAATACAAAAATTCTGAAGCTATGACAATTATTTTGCCTTTAATTTTGGTAGAGATCTAGAAAATTTTAAAGAAGTTTGAGTTAAACTGAGTCACAGAGCATGTACATTGTCAATTTTACTAAAATTTGTCAAAATTATTTTACCTTGAAACCAGTGCTGTGGACTGGTGTGCATCATCCTGGTTTCCCATCATCCTCATTTTACAGTTGAAGTTCTCTTGAACCTAGAAGACCCGGAGGTCAGAATCTGCATCTTTTGAAGTTAGTTTCTAGAATTATTACACAAACATGCTGCTTATCCACAAGTTACATATTATTCAGAATCACTGTTTACAGAAACAATTTCAAAAGAATGGTGTGGTGGGTTACAACTTCTCTGCTCCTTAAGTGTGTTAATAACATCTATATTACACATTTTGTTATACTTTAAGTGCACACTTCACAATCACTTTTCCCTGCTGTAATGTGGAAAAGTAGTTCTTATCTTTCAGGTCTACAGTCTCAGCTACAGTAATGCACACATACAATAAGTTGTTAATTAGTGGACTTCTGTAATACTTGATATCTTAAACCACAAAATTAAGCAACAGATTTTCAACATGGTAAGAAAGGGCAAACTGACTTTTTTTTTTACAAAGTGGCTTTTGTGTGTGTTTAAACCATGTGGGACAGACTGTTTATCTGGCACACAATTGTCTAAATTTGTTAATTTAAAATTGAAATTCTAACACCTGGGTGCTCAAAAATATACAATAAAATAACATTTAACACATTATAGTTTCTAACTATGCAAAATGAAGACATTTTAATATCTAAAAGTAATGAGAGGCAATTTCCAGATCTATTGTAAATAGTGCTGCTATGAGCATTGGGATGTATATATTCTTTCTAACTGGTGTTTCGAGTTTCTTAAAATATATATAAATCGTTATTATTGAAAGTATTACATATGTCCATTTTTCCTCCCATTTCCCTCTCCTATCCAACTCCCTCCAAGTCTTCATATTCTTTGAAGTGGGATCACTGGGTCAAATTATAATTCCATATTTAATTTTTCTGAGGAAACTCCAAAATGTTTTCCATAGTGGCTACACCAGTCTGCATTCCCACAAGCAGTGTACTTTACATCCTCACCAACATCTGTCATTTGTTGATTTGTTGATGGTAGCCATTCTGACAGATGTGAGGTAACACCTCAATGTCATTTTAATTTGCATCTCTCTGACGATGAGTGACTTTGGGAATATTTTCATATGCTTCTTGGCTTTCTGTATGTCCACTTTAGAGATGTCTGTTTAGGTCCTTTGCCCATTTTTATTTATTTTTTCCACCATTTTTTAATTAAGGTATTATATGTGTACATAGCTTACCATTGCCCCCCCCATACATGCCCTCCCTCCCCAGAGTTCTGTGTCCATTGGTTATACTTATGCTTTGCCCATTTTTAACTGGATTGATTGTGTTCCTTTTTGTTACGTTATATGAGTTCCCTATATATTTCCCTATATATTTTGGATATTAAACCTTTATCAGATATATCATTGGCAAGTATGTTCTCCCAAGCAGTGAGTTCCCTTTTCATTTTGTTGATGATTTCTTTTTTGTGCAAAAAGGTTTTATTTTTATGTAATCCTATTTGTTTATATTTTTCCTTTGTCTCCCATGACCTAGGAAATGTATCAACAAACATATGGCTATGGGAGATGTCTGAGATTTTGATGCCTATAACCCAAGTGTACATCAGTATATTATCAGTACTTTTACACCATGAAATACTATGCAGCAGTAAAAGACAAGGATGTTTCACCATTTGAGACAGCATAGAGGGACCTAAAGAATAAAAAAAAAAACAAGAAACAAACACTCTCACCATTTACAATAGCATGCATGGAACTGGAGAGTATTATTCTAAACAAAATAAGCCAGTCAGAGAAAGACAAGTATCACATGATCTCACACATATATATGGAATATAATGAACAAAATAAACTGATTAACAAAATACATTCTGAGACATAGAAGCATGGAAAAAAAACTGTTAAAACTCTGAAAGAAGGTGGGGGTGGGCGGATATGTGGGAAGAGATAAATCAAAGAATTTGTGTGCATATATTCATAACCCAAGTTACAGACAATGGTGTGGTGAAGACCTGGGGCTAGAAGGGATCAGTGGAGAAAAAATGGGACGTATGTAATGCTTTCAACAATAAAGATAACTTTAAAAACAAACAAACAGACAAATAAAAGTTATGAAAAGAGAAATGTGGCAGGTGGACTGAGGAAAATGGTGAGAATAACTGCCAAACAGATAAACTAGTGCATGGTTCATTGTATAGTGATGGTAAAATCATCAAAACCTCAAACTTAACATGATCTACAGATGTGTTATTAAAATGCAGTGTCTTCTCACAATGCTGTACCTGTATTATTTCTGATTGATTTCAAGGTAAATAATTTAAAAACTTAAAATGGTATCCCAGTGGGTATCTTTCCAAATAGAAGGAGGCTCTTTATCTTCTCCAACCTAAATATTACCTCCAATGATTTAGTCTACTCCTCTGTATTTTGTCGGTGAGAGGGTTGAATAGCAGATCACTATCTTTCTATAAAGTAATTGGAACTGAAGTTAGATATGATCGTAAGATTGTTATAAAGTTGAGAGGTTGAAAGTGATGAAATTCCCACTGACATATATAGAAGCTAGAGTTCCTGCATCAATACAGATTTATTTGAAGATATAACAACAGAGAAATATGAAGTAAATAAAAGGGCTGCAGATGTCTGATACAGTGCAGAGATCTTTGAGAAACTTTTTCTGGTTACCAATTTCTTTTTCATTTTAAATATTCACTTTTAAAATTTTGTTTAACGATAATATCACTTTTGACCACAAAGTGTCCATAAGGGATGCACGGGTAGAGTTATTCTCAATTATATATATTTCTGTTTTATATATATATATATATATATATATATATATATATATATATAAAATTAACCATTGATAAATTATGATTTGCTATAGAAAATTTGACAACTGAACCAATCAATTTTTTATAGCTGGAGTTAGTATTTTCCATGTTGTTAAAAAATATTGACAAAGGGTGAGGTCTCAGTATAGAACCATCAATCCTAAGAGGTGTATTCTTTTTCCCCGCTCTACTTTTTGAGTGAAGCCCAATGACCTTGAAGAGCAGATGAGTGAATGAGGGAACAGGTGCATTTCACTGGCTGTAGAGCAGGAAGGTTGTCTTTGCCCTCTATCAAAGCTGTATTCTCCAAACCAGTCTTTATGATGATAATATTTTAAATCTTTTATCCCACACATGCAAAGCACTCACATTCTGTGGAATGTTGGTCAGGCAGAATAGAAATGCCCCAACTAGCCACTTTTTAATCTCCTTCCCTGTGTGACTTTCTTCTAACCAGTAGAACATGGTAATGTTGTGGGAATATTATTTACACGTTAGATTGCAAAAGACTGATTTCCATCTTGCTAACCAGCACTCTCTAAAGAACAATTTCATAATTAATATTGGCTGCATATTGTCAATAATGACATGAAGAATGTGCAGGTTCGAAGGGAATCTAACATGCTGTAGATGATGTTCTGGTTTCTAGCTAGGGTCACTGGCTTGCTTTTGGTGCGATTTTCAGAGATGCGGGATGCAGAAAGTAGTTCAAACTTGGGGACACTTTAACAATTTTGGCTTTACAATTATTGAGTGTGATATAGCTTCAGGATTTTCAAGTGTACACATTAAAGCTAGAGACATGTATTTGTAAGGCAACTGTATGTTAAAATGATAAGAATATGTAGGATCTCTACAGGAGAGTGAAAAGAAGAAGCATGAGAATAAATTTGTAAGTGTTGGCACTAGAAAATAGACTCACATGCATTGAGGTAAGAAAAGAAGAAAAAGAAAGAAAGAGCAATACCATGGAAGGAAAGAAAGAAACGCAGCATGACTCAAGTTGTAGAAACAAGATAATACCATGTATCTTTCAAAAAATCTATATTAATAATAGAGAAATTTGCAAATTGTCTGGGATGCCATCAGTAACATGAATGACCAGCAGGCTGCCATTCATGTTACTGATGTTAACAAGTTAGCAGAGGGTTTAGTGAGGGATGACCAAATGACTGAGCATCAGGCTGCTTGGGGCAACCAAGCCAGTGGGGTGGGAGGGGGGCAAAATTGGGGGTGACCATGCTGGTGGTGGGGCAGTAAGGGGAAATCAGGCTGGCAGGGGTGGGGGCAGTTAGGGTGATCAGGCCAGCAGGCAGACGCTATTAGGAGTGACCAGACTGGCAAGGGGGGCAGTTAGGGAAAATTAGATAAGCAGGCAGGTGAGCAGTTAGGAGTCAGCTGTCCTGTATTGTGAGAGAGATGTCCAACTGCCGGTTTAGGCCTGAACCCTGGGCTCGGGCCTAAACTGGCAGCCCAATAGCCCCTGAGGGTTCCCAGATAAGGGAGGGTACAAGCTTGGCTGAGGGGACTTCATCCATGCACAGATTTTGTGCACCGGACCTCTCTTCTAAATGATAAAAGCCCAGCAACCTTTATGGCAGAATGACCAGAAAGATCAGTCGCTATGTAGTACCAGCCACAGGGGCCACCACCAGTGCCACTGCCGAGCCTGAGGAACTCAGGGCCAGTTGTGTGGGGCCAGTTGATTTTCTACAGAGAGGAAGGGGAAGGGATAGAGAGACAAAAACATCTATGAGAGAGAAACATCAATCAGCTGCCTCCTGCACATTCCCCACTGAGTATGTGCCCCCAACCAAGGTGCATGGCCCTGACTGGAATTGAACCTGGGACCCTTAATTCTTCAGGCCGTCACTCCATCCACTGACTCAAACCAGTTAGGACTGTCCAATATGTTAAAGAAAAAACCCTATCTAATAAAGATGGATTATGCAGGGGAGGGCATTTGGGGGTGACCGGGCTGTCAGAGGAGGGCAGTTGGAGATGATCAGGTTGGCAGGGGAGCAGTTAGGAGTTGATCAGGATGGCAGGGGAGTGGTTAGGGGTGATCATGCTGGCAGGCAGAAGCAGTTAGTGGCAATCAGGCAGGCAGGCGAGCAGTTGGGAGCCAGCAGTCCTGGATTGTGAAAGAGATGTCCAGCTGCCTGTTTAGGCTGGGCAGTCAGACATCTCCCAAGGGGTCCCAGATTGGAGAGGGTGCAGGTTCAATTGAGGGACACACACCCCAGTGCACAAATTTTGTGCACTGGGCCTCCAGTAATATATATATATATATAAAAGATGTTGGCTTTCTTTAACTAGAAAATTCCACTAAAGAGAGAAGACAAAATTGAGATTATACAAAAGCAAAAAGCTAACTAGAAATTAATAAGAATAAATTGAGTTTCACAATTTAAAGGAAATTGCAGAGATATAATGTTAAAGCCAAATGAATGGTCATGTAGAACTTTTATAAAATAGGAGAAACTTGAACTATTTATTCAGGTATAAAGGATCACAGACACTAAACACAATAAAAAAAATCTATTTTCTACAATAGATGTAGAAAATACATTAGATAACAGAGACAACAGACTCCAGAAATTAATGGCAAGGATATTTTCAAGGTCACTGGCAGAGGGCGTTGATTTGACAAAGTGAAGGAAATTGAAGAAAATGCAATAAACACACTGAAACTGAAGTAAAATAGTAAGCACAGTTTGTGATGCTGGACAGATACAGATTCATTCTTCTTAAACCTAAGGCAAATTAATGAACATGATGTAATTAACTCAATTTCTTGCACAAACAAAATATGCATATAATACTTTTTAAGCCATAGAATATATAGTGTAAGCAAAACTTAGATAAACAAGTGCTAAACATTTAGGCAGAAGGTTAATGCAAGAGCCCATTGAAACAAACCATTTTAAGTCTGATTTATCTGATTCATAATAGGAGACACATCAGTCTCCTTTTCTTTCAGTGAAGGGGAAAAAAACAAAAACCGTGAATGTTCCTAATTACCTGTCAGCAGAGAGAAGAGAATATAAAGATAAGAAAGGAAATGCAACTTTATTTTCAACCTTATTTTCTCCTTCTGTGGACAAGAGTCTGTTCACAATTACTTGATTTCAGTGGAAACTGCTTTGTCACTATTGATTCAAATTAACCCACCCCCTATTTGAAGATAAAGTAGTACTATTCATTAAGATTTAAATGTCCCCCAATTTTCATCTTAGCCATACGTTTGAATCTGTGTTATTTATAGAAATTTTCTGGATCATTAAACATAATAAACCCTTCAAGCAAATTTGTGGTTATTCCATATTGATTTAGTAGAGAAATGAAAATAATGGTGCCTAACTCAGAGAAATTGGAATAAGTACTCAATAATTGTTAAACTTCAGCTTTTGGCCAAAAATTAGAAACAGGGACAACATAATCTTCCACCCGAATCAAATAAAAACCTGAACAAAATAAATAAGATATTTTTGTTGTTGGTGGTGGTGATGCTTAAGATATCAAGCATCAGGCCACAACAACCAGTTATTCCTGAGAAACAGGGAACAAAGGAGATGATCTCTATAATGACATCAGCACATTGCCAGGAAAGAGTATGTAGGCCACTGCTGAGGTACGAGAAACCCAAGAGGAGTCCTCTAGGTTAGTTTGATGCTGAGAGAACCAGGCCCAGTGAACCAAAATGAAAGGTAAGGCTGGTGGATGGTGCATGCAGGCAGCTAAATAGCCATCTCAGACAGTGAATAAAGAACGCTGAATCTATTTAAGGGAAAGGGATGGGGTTGGAATATCCAGAAGGAAGGGCTACACAGCACTGAGCCAAGGGGACATTGGGTCGATGTTGGCAACAACCAAGGGGCTTGAGTTTCATCCTGATATGCAGTTGCTGACAGGAAACTTGTCCTCAGTGGGTTTGGGGGCTGAGTCACTGGGCTTGGGATGTGGATGGAAAGCAGATGTGTGATCAGGTGCCTTCAGGACAGTTTCCATTCTTTGTATGGTCTGACTCCTGTTTTCCAGGGAGTTGATCCTGGTCTTTTGTTCTCCTATGGCAGGAGGATTATAAATGGCCATTAAAAATTGTCTTGCTCTACAGTCCTAGACATTTGCATTAGATGATTGTATACACAATTAATCTTAAATATCCCCTCCCTAACACAAAGGGTTACACAAATAAGTTAAAAAAATAAAAAAGCCTATGTAATAAAATATTAATATGCAAATTAACCATCACTCTGCTATACCCACAAGCCAATCAGAGCAAATATGTAAATTAACCCAACCAAGATGGCTATAGCCACAGAGAAAGCAGAAGGGAAGCTTGGGTTTCCCAGGCAATGGATGAAGCCAAGCTTTCCCCATATCCTGGCTGGCCTAGGCCTCTACTTCAGGGTACAAAGTTTCAATTATAGAAAATAAAAAATAAACTCCAGCTACCAGGGCCTCCGCTTGGGTCCCCTGGGGCGAGGGCAGCCTGCAAACCACCACAGGCCCCTCACTCAGGCCACCCCACACCCCAAGGGAAGCCCCACCCTGATCTGGGACACCCTTCAGGGCAAACCAGCTGGCCCCCACCCTTGCACCAGGCCTCTATCCTATCTAATAAAAGAGTAATATGCAGATTGACCATCACTCCAACACACAAGATGGCTGCCCCCACGGGGTCAAAGATCCTGCTCCCATGTGGAACACAAGATGGCCACCACAAGATAGCCAGCAGGGGAAGGCAGTTGGGAGGGACCAGGCCTGCAAGGGAGGGCAGTTGGGAGCAATCAAGCCTTCAGGGGAGGGCAGTTAGGGGTGGCCAGGCTGGCAGAGGAGGGAAGTTGGGGGCAAACAGGCTGGCAGGGGAGCAGTTGGATATCAACCAGGCTGGCATGGGAGTGGTTAGGGAGTGATTGGGCTGGCAGTCAGAAGGGGTTAGGGGCAATCAGGAAGGCAGGCAGGTGAGCACTTGGGAGCCAGCAGTCCGGGATTGAGATAGGGATGTCTGACTACCCATTTAGGCCCGATCCCAGGGACATTCCCTCCCACCCCTGTGCATGAATTTTGTGCACTGAGCCTCTAGTAGAATC
Source organism: Vespertilio murinus (assembly GCA_963924515.1). Lineage (NCBI taxonomy): Eukaryota > Metazoa > Chordata > Mammalia > Chiroptera > Vespertilionidae > Vespertilio > Vespertilio murinus. Next base: position 45,120,084 of record OZ004707.1, read on the forward strand.
AAAATAGCAAATATTAAAGTGATAGATTGAGTCGGAACATCCAAGATGGCGGCTTGGGCAGTCTCCTAAGCTGCCGCCTCATCAACAATTTAATTAAAAAAACAACTAAAATCAAAAAGGACTTCACCAAAACATCAGGAAAGCTGGCGGAGTGGAATAGCTACAACTAGAAAGAAAGAGAGAGGCTCACGGATCGGACTGGGAGCCGAAAAGCACTGAGGTAGGGAGACGCTCGCGCATGCGGCCACCGAATACCTGCCTGGCGGTGGAAGGGGAGGAATCCCCGATTGCACAGAACCCTTTTGGACTGTACTGAACCCAACCCCGGCTGAAATTCCGTGGTCCCAGGCTCATACGGGTGGAGTCTGGACTGTAGAGAAAGGCACCCAGAGACTCAGAGACTCAGAGACTCAGAGATTGGGAGACCGGGGACCGGGAGCCTCAGTCGCAGTCTGCAGGGTCTACAGACACGCGCGCGAGCCAGTACGCGCTGAGGTCTGACCGCCTCCTCTCCTGGAAGGAGTCAGAAGCTCCAGGTCTGACCACGGAGGCTACCGCCGCCTCTCTGTACAAGGGGGCGGCCTCTCTGTAGCGGAAGGAGTCAGAAGCTCCAGACTACAGAGACCAGCCCAAGTCCAGGCAAGCCCCTGGGGCACCCACGCTCTTGCTTGGGGAAACTAGGACGGTCAGGCGGAAACTCAGGCAAGTGCACAAGGGCAGGGCAGAAGCCAAGACTGTCAGTTCAGCCCTGAGACTCCGCCCCATCCAAGCTGAGCAGAGGCTTCTGCAGTTTTTCAAGTCTGATCCTATAAGACTGTCTCCAATACAGAAGTTATTCCAGAGTAGACACAGCTGATACCCACATCCAATTGGCCTGAAGGTCAATTCACAACAATAGAGACTTAGCTACAACAAGGCTGTGCACGCAGTCCACAAAGGGGATCACCAAGAGTGTCTACCTCAGGTAACTGAGGAGGCTGACCCACTGTGCTATATAGGACACCAAACACACAAAGCCATCCTAGCAACTCTCAAAAATAGTGATAATGCCGAGACAAGGAAATAGATCTCAAACAAAAGAGATGGAGGATATAGAGTTCAGAACTACGGTTCTAAGGTTATGCAACAATATCCTAGAAAAGCTCGATAAATTTCATGAGACCCAACTAAAAAGTATACATAAACTGACTAAATTGGAAAATATTATGCAGAGATCCAACAGCAGAATGGAAGAACACAAGAATCAGGTCAAAGAGCCAAAAGACACTCCTTTGGAGAAGGAAGAAGAAAAGAGGATCCAGAAAGTTGAAGATAGTGTAAGGAGCCTCTGGGACAACTGCAAGCGCACCAACATCAGAATTATGGGGGTGCCAGAAGAAGAGAGTGCAAAATACTGAAAACATATTTGAAGAAATAATATCAGAAAACTTCCCTCACCTGGTGAAAGAAATAGACTTACAAGTACAGGAAGCCTACAGAACCCCAAACAAGAGGAATCCAAAGAAAAATTCTTGGAGACACATCATCATCAATATGCCAAGGGTAAAAGACAAAGAGAGGATCTTACAAGCAGCAAGAGAAAAGCAGTTGGTTACCTATAAGGGAGCACCCATAAGACTATCAGCTGATTTCTCAACAGAAACCATGCAGGCCAGAAGGGAGTGGCAAGAAATATTCAAAGTGATGAATAGCGAGAACCTACAACCAAGATTACTGTATCCAGAAAAGTTATCATTCAGAATTGAAGGGCAGATAAAGAGCTTCACAGATAAGAAAAAGCTAAAGGAGTTCATCACCACCAAACCAGTATTATATGAAATGCTGAAAGGTATTACTTAAGAAGAGGAAGAAGGTCAAGTGAATTAAAAATCTCAGGAATAGAATAAACTGGTGAATATAATAGAATTAGGGGCAAAGAAAGGGAGTGGATAGATAATTATCAGGGTGAAAGGGGTGTGGGGTGCAGAAAGAGACTGGATTAAAATTGTATATCGTATGGATGAGGACAATAGTGGGGGGAGGGGGTAAGGGCAGAGGGTGGGGTGGGAATCAGGTGGAAGGGAGCTATGGGGAAGAAAAAGGAGAAACAATTGTAATAATCTGAGCAATAAAGATTTATTAAAAAATAAATAAAGTGATAGATTGAAACCTATATCTATAATCATAACTGCAAATGATTAAAACACCTTAGTTAAACACAGATTCTTTTAAAAGACAAAGAAAGACAATCCAACCATATGTTTCCTATAAGAGATATATGTTAATTATAATGGTGCAAATAAATTCAAGTAAAAGGATATTAAAAGATGCACCATGGTAATGAAACATGGAATGAAGGGAGCGGCTCTTCCTCTTGCGGCTGCTTACCTTACAAAGTTTGAAGAATAAAAATCACAGACTAAAAGGAGTTGTTAGTAAAAGGATGGAAATTTATCAGAAGCAAATACAGACTCCCACATAGGGAGAGGTTCCCAAAGGGGTAACCCACCAAGCTCCTTTTTCCAAGGCTTATGGAGGCTGTGGTTATTTGTCTCTTCATGCTCCCTTCTAATTGGCCCCTTTCCCCATTTTATGACCCTGTGTTTTTCTAATTGGTTACACTTCTGAGGAATATCAGCTTCAAAGTCCAGAACCCATGTGGTGTCCCCTTTCTCTCTCCCCCTTATCTTGCAGCATTTCTCTATCTCCTGTGAACACATGTTTCCCTCTTTCCAGCATCTGTCAGCATTTCTCTATCCTCTGTGAAAGTATGTTCCCTTTTTCCCCACACTGTGACTTTTCTTTATCCTCGGTGAATGCATGCCTTCCTCTTCCCTTATCTTGTGGCACTTTTCTATTCTCTGTGACTGTATGCCTTCTGGTGGCTCCAAGCTTCACCTAGGCATTCCTCTCCCATGGGCCCTCTTTATTCCTAAGACTCCCTAAACCTGCCTATTTTGTTCCTAAAATTCCTTTCAGTAACACTACTAAAAATATATTTGTGAAGCAAAAGTGATTCAAAAGCAAGGAATACTTCCAGATATAAAAAATGAAAATTTCTTAAAAACAAAGATGTCAATTAATTAATCATATAATAATCTCAAGCAATATGTACCTAACAAGAGAGTTTAAAAATGCATGGTGCAAAACCTGATAGCATTTCTAGGAGAGTAAATTCAGAATGCATTAGAAATTTCAACATTCTTCTGTCAATAACTGATCAAGCAAATAGGAATATTAACAAAGATGCAATAGACTTGACCAACATTATTAACACAAACATAATATTTATACAACACACCACCCAACACTAGAAAACATATATTGTTTTTGAATACACATGTAATTAATTGTTGAGCAAGTAGACTAGATTCTGGATCATAAATAAACTCTTAATGAATTAAAAAGGGTTGAAGTAAAATAAATGATATTGTCTGAGCTCATGAAATTACATTAGAAACCAATAAAATACAATCCTCTGAAATGATCCCCTTTTCTGCCGACCATCAATATGTGGAAACTGAATATCTTATTTTCACATAACACATGGGTCAAAAAGAAATTAAAGGGGAAATTGTAAAGTATTTTGAAATAGACTCAAATTAAAACATGGTGTATCAGAATATATGGGATACTGCTTACATGGTAAGTAGTGGAAAATCTGTAGCTCTAAATGTCTATGTGAAAAAATAACGAAAACTCTAAATCAGTGATGCATGCTCCATCTTTAGAAACTAGAATCTGAAAAACAACATGTAGACATAGTAATCAGAAGAAAATAATAAATAAAGATCTAAGAGGAAATATATGAATTAGGAAACAAACACAATAAGATAAATTAATCAGAACCTGGATCTTTGAGAAGATCAATCAAATTAATTAATAAATTAGGAAAAAAAGGTGGATATATATAATTTATCAGAAATCAAAGGCAAATCATCCCTTTGGAGTTGATAGATAGTAAAGAAATAATAAGAATTCCTTCTGAACATTATTTATAACAATTTGACAACATAGATGAAATAGATTCCTTAATGATGAAAATACCAAATCTCACTAAGGAGAAATATATTTTAAAAAGACAAATAAAATAATAAAAGGCACCTCAGACACTGGGAAAAATATGGGTTAATCATATGTCTGATAAGGGGCTTGAGTATAGAATATATAAAGAACACTTACAGCTGAAAATAAAGAAGACAAATATTCCAGTTTCAAATATGGGCAAATGATTTTAACAGACACTTCTCCAAGGAGATTGTACAGATGGCCAGCAAGTACATGAATAAATGTTCAATGTTATTAGTCCTTAGAGCAGTGCAAGAGAAACCATTTCACATCCACGAGAATAGCTCTGATCAAAATAACAGACAATAACCTGTATTGGTGAAGATGTAGAGAAACTGGAATCCTTTTATTGCTGGTAGAAATATAAAATGCTGTAGTAGCTTGGGAAAATTAGTTGGGCAGTTTTGAAAAATGCTAAAGATAGAGTTAATATATAACCCAGAAATGTATTGGTAGGTTCATACCTAAGAAAAATGAAAACATAACCATACAAAAACTGGTACAGGGATGTTCATAACAGCACTACTCATAATAGACAAATGTGGAAGCAATCCAAATGTCAATCAACTACTTAATGCTCATATAATGAATTATTACTCAACAGGAGGAAAGAGGAAAGTACCAATATTTGTTAAAACACGATGCACCTCAAGAGAATTATAAGTGAAAAATATTATACAGAAAAATCGAAAATACCCAAGACCTTCACCATTACAAAATCCAATGATTCCACTCTAAGGGCTGTTCAGCATCTGTTTACATGCTTACAACGTATTTCTTATGTGTGAATTTCCCTTAGCATCCATAAGCACAGCTCTGTATTAATTTTTTAATCTTTTTATCCTATTAATTAATTAGAAAAAATCATCATCTTGCTTATCCAATTTGCCAGAGCTAGAAGTGAAAGTAGTTTTAAATTTCTCAGCATTTGGCCTCTGTACAGATAACCTGTATTTGAAATCTGCCATGACAGACCTCTGTAGGTAGGATTCTTCCTGTCTGTGCCTGTAGGCACGAGGGCACCGGCTACCTGCCTTTCTTCCTAGGATATTCAGTTCCCAACTTTGTTTTTTGCATATTTTTCTGAGCATTTGGTTAGACTATTAATATACCAGTCTTAAAAGATCATTTAGAGTAAAAAAAATGTTCCCACCCATGAAGATTTTACCTTGCATCTGTATCTACCAGGTGTGGTATTTTTTTCTTCCTCTTCCACCAGGTGAGGAATAGGTCTTGATTTTTACCGGATACCTTTATTATTCAAAAATAACAAGTGAGCCAGATGGTAATGAAATAAATGCATGAATCAGGTTACAAAACCTCAGCTTCCCCTTGTAGGACTGAAGCACTTCTACTTGGATCCAATAAGACAACTTGCACTGTGGCTTTTCATGTTATGCAAGAGACCTATAAGAGATTATGTCATGGGCTAAATTTGGGCTGTTATTTTTCAATTATATTTAGAATGAAATGTCAACATTTCCCACCACTATACGTAATAACAAACTTTCAATAAAATATCACATTTTCTGTAGCCCATTTGATATAGGTTACAATGCTTAAATGACTGATCTAGAGAAAGTGAGCAATATACTGAAGTCTCAGGACTTTAATTTCCCATATTTGGGACCAATTTTCAACTGATTCTAATACAAGATGGCTAGTCCCACTAATTGTCTCCTTTCCTATCAGTATGTGGGAAAGTTTTGACCTTCATTAAGGTCATGGCATTGGCGATGGTTCTGGGAAATAGTTCAGCAGGACTCAACTCTATCTCCAGGATCCTGGAAGGGCAAAATTACCTTCTCAAGACTGATTTTGTAGACTTTGGTTTTAAACAGCTCAAAAACACTTGACCTCTGCTTCCTACTTTTTTATTTGTAACGTAAATTTAATGTTTGTTTCATAGTCTCTGCAACTTCCCCAGTTTGTTTTGGTTCAGGGCAATTGATCCATTCTTTTTCTTTACTAATGCACAGAAGATGACAAATTGATTTTATGGTGGTGCCTGAATATAGTGAAAGTCAAGACTGCTGATTCCAAGAAAAGCTGTCACTACTTCTGTTTCCTCAAACTAGCTCCTTAATTTACCCTTATATAACTTTCATCCAGTTTCTTTTTCTTTTCTTTTTTATTTTTTTTAGAATGATAGCTACTAGTTTTAAAGTCTCAATTCACATCTTTTGGGATAGAGATGGTTTTACTAAAAGAACAAAATGAATTAAAACATTGTGGGGCCCTGTATAGGACTTCTCTTGTTTTCCCATTTTTAAGAATGTAATGAAGAAACAGATTCATAATGCATCTTGTTCTTAAAGAAGGGTTCTGTGTTAACCAACCTTCCACTTGACTATGTGAAATTCTTTTAGTCAGGATGGATGTTAAATTGCAAGCAAGCCATTCTATTGTTTATCCATCCCCAATACATTTAGAGAGTGTTAAAAAGTCGCTGACCTTTTGAGCTCAGGGTAGACTATCATGGCTCTGATTACTTCATTATGCACTAAAGGAGAAGAGACTCCTGTGCTCCTTTAAAAATAATAATAATAATAACACCACAAATGAGATTTTTTTAAAGCCACTCTTTTGAAATAAAGCATATTATCATTTGATAAAGTAACCGCATTAAAAGTTCAGATTTGCATTTATTGTTAAAAGGAGAGGATTATTATTCTACCACTTGATGATGTCATAGGCAAAAATATCTACCTCTCTGTGAAGATCATTTCGATCAGATCCAAGATGCAAACTGGGACTAATTTAGTGTTTTTTGTCAGAAGCACATACATGACTTAAACATCCTTTTTTTTTTTTTTTAGAAGTATTCTGCCCTTGTGCCCTCTGTTAACAAATCTATTGTACCAATGTTATCTGGAATTGTCAGGCCTTTGTAAGGCATCTACTGAACTAAGATTTAGGTTCAGTCTTTTTTTTCCAGAAAATTATTTGTAGATACTTGAGAGAAACAGAATATGTTATAAATGAACTTTTACATGAATTGGAATTCGGTTCTTTTTGAGGAGTTGAATCTTATTTTAATATTGGACATACATTTTTAGTTATTGATATGAGAGTCACCTATACTTTGTCATTTAGTCGGCTATATGCTATAACTTGGGAAACAATTTTAATACATACTGGATTCCTTCCCAATTTTGAAACTGGGACTATTATCCCCTTCTTCCTCCGGTCTAATAGCAAAGTCAGTAAGAGAGTACATGGTAGTAACCTCACACAATTTTCTCAAGGATAGTAAGTTTCATGAGCTATTTGTGAATCATATATTGTAACCCGAAATGTGAGAATACAAATGAAGTCAGGATCTATGAAGCCAATGTATCACCATGAAAGAGCTATGATCAATTCTATAATCCAGTCTCCCACTTAATGAAACAGCTGTTAATTCACATAGGAAAAAAAACACTCATGAAAGACCTAGCTTGGGTGTAAGGAAATCATTTTGGCTTCATTGTAGAGCTCTCATTGCCATTTCCCACGTTTGGAGTATGATAGGCTTGTAGCAGTTATTATGGGTCCTAGGAAATGTAATGCCTTTGCGTACCTCACCAAAGAGATTCAAACTTCCCTCTGAGCAGAATTGTGAACGCCACAATGACAGTACTAGAAGAGTAGAAAACCTCAGCATTGTTGAACAAGAAGTCAAACGTTCTAAACATCACCTATTCAATGGGAGAGGCAGCCTTAATACAGCTCTGTGGTTTTGATGTGATTTTGTTTATTCCAGAGCAAGGCACACTTTCTGACATCAGACTTGGAGCATACCTGGGAGTAATTTTAAGCCTGTGCTTTTAGTTGGTGTGAAAAGTAGCATGTAAAAATGCCTCTTCCTAAAGCCTGTCATCTCTGGGAATATCATGAACTTGTTTCAGCACCGCCTTCTTTAGTGGGTTCCGCTAGCAAGACATCATGTCAACGTTTTTACTTTAAAAGGCACCGTGCTTACGAACATGCTCACAGAGCAACTGACAGCCCTGTTCCCCCTCAGCTACAGTTCCTCCCATATTCTTCATTCCATTTAAAGCAATCAAGCCCTGTCACGGATAAGGCTAGAATGATCTCTCCCAGTGTTCTTTTCCATGCGGCGGCACAAAAGCAATCAGATAGTTCACTCTTTAATGTAATGCCTGGGGTCTTTCCCAGCATCTAGAAGGGTTCGGGAATCTGGAGAGGGGGCTGTGGCATAAATTAATAAAGAGAGCCGAAACCGGTTTGGCTCAATGGTAGAGCGTCGGTCTGCGGACTGAAGGGTCCCAGGTTCGATTCCGGTCAAGGGCATGTACCTTGGTTGCGGGCACATCCCCGGTAGGGGGTGTGCAAGAGGCAGCTGGTCAATGTTTCTCTCCCATCGACGTTTCTAGCTCTCTATCTCTCTCCCTTCCTCTCTGTAAAATATCAATAAAAAATATTTTTAAAAAATTAATAAAGAGACTAGAAATATAATATAAATTTGTAATCCATGTAGATTAAATGTAAATAGCATGTAGGTTAAAACGTCCTCAGCTGTCTGGCAGCAAGCAATGATTTATGTAAATTCAGCTTTGGGGAAATGCTTCCTGCCACTCAAGTAGGCAGTACTATGATCTCCAGCCCTTGCTGGAGGCTCAAAGTCCACCAGCCTTTTGATGAACTTCTTGCATTTATGACCTGCTGGAATTAGCCTCCAGCATTAATGTCTCTAAAGTCACCTAGAATATTTTTAAGAATCTCTATTATGCTGATGAAAATAAATGCCCAGACAAATTTCAATGGTCATAATAAGGATATATATATATATATATATATATATATATATATATATATAGTTATCTTTTTAAAAATGTTTGATTCCTTATTTATAGTTTCAGAATGTCTAAGGAAAATGTGTTTGGAAGTGACATAATTTAGTACAATGCATCAGAATATGAGGTTGGTACAGGTGTGAAATGACTTGATTTCCTTTGTTTTCCATTAACCTCCTCTGTGACTGCAACTCTGTAACTTAGAGAAGTGAAAGCTTCAGAGCTTCTTCCAGGGTTCTGGATCAGGCATCGGAGAAAGCAGAGTCCTTCAGAAATTGTTCTGAAATATAAACATCAATCCTATCAACTGGAGCCAGACCTTTGCTCCAAGTAATTTTCCCTGGAACTTGAGATATATTGTCTTATGGTTGCCAGGTGACCACTTTGACTAGGATTGTCACCATTATCTTTGACCCATCAAGTTGCTAATAGCCTTTGTAACCTTATAATTACATAGGTGTGGGGAGGGGCGCAACGCACCTTTCTTTTTGCAGATTTGGGTGAAGTATTTTAATAGCCATTAGTTTCACTGAGTCTTTTAAAGCCTTTCTTTTTATTGCCATTAATAGTGTTTTTAAAATATGATTCAAGCTCCAAATTTTTACTTTTAGTAGTAAAAAGTCTTCATGAAAGAAGCCATTGAGTTCACATATTGTATCAAAATTAAAATATGATGGTTTTCTAGGTATATTTAAATTATTTTAGGTTTCTTAGATACTAATTTAATTGTGTATTTTTTCTAAAATGTATTTTTAAATATATTTTATTGATTTTTTACAGAGAGGAAAAGAAAAAGATAAAGAGTTAGAAACATCAATGTGAGAGAAACATCGATCAGCTGCCTCTTGCACACCCCCTACTGGGGATGTGCTCGCAAACAAGGTACATACCTTTGACCAAAATCGAACCTGGGGCCTTTCAGTCCGCAGGCTGAGTCTCTATCCACTGAGCCAAACTGGTTTGGGATCTAAAATGTATTTTTATTGTGCTAATCCAATATAAAATTGATCTTACTTTATATATGAGTGAAGAACATTTAAAAAAACTTGAGACACACTTTTTGTGCACTATTTAAATTTAAATAATGACAAAACCATAGTAACTTCATGAAAAAAAAATCCTATAGTGTAGTAAGTAAGAAAAACACATGAATGGGGGAAATCTATAGTAAGAGCAAAAATAAATTAAGAAAGGATTGCACCAGTCATTGTATCCATGTAGTTATAGACAGAATTATTTTCAGACTTATTAATTACTCATAGCAAAGGTCATAACGCTCTCTATCCTGCTGAATAAAAAAATGGTATGAAATACATCAAATCCTATTTCTAGACTCTACTTAATTTCATATTAATATTTGATTTTATATGTTAAGTAAACATTATTTGTATATAGAAGCATTCAATTACTAATATTAATTATCTCTGGGTGACAGAATTAAGTGCTATATTTTTTTTTCACTCAAACATTTCTTTTGAGGGGGACAAAACCTACTTTTCATCAGAAATATGTTTAGTGAACACATTTGTTAGAAAATAAATAATACCTCAATAAGAGAGCTAACATATCCTCAAAATGAAAGAGCATTAACTGGATTATGGGCAGATATTTTCATCGCAGTATTATGTGTAACAATGAAAAAATAAAAAACAATTTAGGACTTACTACCAGAAGACTAAGTAAATAAATAAAATAAATTTGTAAAAAGAAAAAATGACCATCTATTAAAATTATTTTTAAAATAATAATGTTGTGGAGAATACTTATAATACAGTGTTCAATTAAAATTTATAAGCAAGTATAACTGCATCTAAATATTATAGGCCACCTTTTGTTAGTGAGATTAAGCATAATCTGATTTTGCTACTTAAACCTTTTTTTTTGTAAATTCTTTATATTTTTAATAAGAAATGAAAAATATTTTAGTTGTAAAAATAAATGATTAAATAATCCAGAATCCAGGTGATTTCCTGTTATTGAAAAACACTGGGCTTTTCTTTTCCTTCCCCGCTCTCTCCTTTCCCCCTCCAATAATTTATTTGATTCACAACTGGCCACACTGTGATATATGAAATTATTCAGAAATACTATAATAGAAATATTTAAAATGAGAGCCATGAGGTAATCACATTATACATTTTAAGACATGATATTAAAATTAGATTTTAAGAAGAAAATGTAGTGATTTACAATTAGTTAAGAGATTTGATGTCTGGGCAGATGTTGCTTTTCACAAGGTATCCTACATAATGATTCACTGGATTATAAAATGCAATTTCTGTTCTTGAAATGGGAATTTTTTATGGACAAAAGCATTACCAGTAATATCTTATTTTCTCTCACCTTGTCCTTACATAATAGATATAAAAAATAAAGAAAACACCTTCTTTTCCCCAGCATATTTGGTGTTTTGTTATCATCAAAATTGGAGGAATTTGCTGTTCTCTCAATCCATATTTCTAACCTATTTTTCCATTCTGTATTGAGAATGCACTTTTTTGTGTGTGAAACTTTTACTTTTATTCACTGTATGCTTGGATTATTTATTTTAAATTGCTCTTTTAAACTGGCTTCAAACATTAAATAAGCAAAAATCACAGAATTACTACTTGTTTTCCTTAAATGACTGTCTTATTTTCTATAGTAAGAGACAAATAACTAAATCCTATAGTTGTCATTGCCAAATAATTTTCTAGCAAAAAGTAAAAACTGTAAATTTTATATACTGGGGTGCAAAATTTTAATACAGTGATTAAGATAGAATGCACCAGAAAGCAAATTCATCTCCTCCATTTATCACAACATTTTAATTATGCTGAGAAAATGCCCCTAGTGTTTGCAGATATATGGCACTTCCCCAGCTCCTCATCCATTCCTTACCACGCAACTTGAAAATTCTTATCTCCAGAATGTTTTGGAGATCCCAATCAATATGTGAGTTGGCTTGTAAATGAATGTCAACACGGGGTTGCACAAGAGTAGGTTTACAGTTGTGAGAACGCTAAACAAAGAGTTTATTCTTTAAATGTTATTTATTAATTATTGTATTATTCTCCATGTGAACAACTGCAGACCTACTTTTGCCCCACCCTAAATAATCCTATTACTTCTCATAGAAAGGATGTGGAATGTAGTGTCTTTTTCTTTTATACAGCTTGAAAATCAAATTTTAAGGCGGTGTTACGCCCACTTCACTAGAATTCAATTTCCCTGTGATCCTCCCTTGACCTTGGTTAGTGACAAGTGCCTCCTTCGTACTGACGAGATCCAGTCTATGCAAAATAGTGTTAATTGCTTGTTCAACTGCTCTCGCAGCAACGATAAAGATTAGTAATCAAAGGGATTGAGATATATTTACAGCACATTAATATTGGGACTTTTTTCATCTCAGGTCAAGCTATGAAAATTGTAGCTATAACCTTGTTAAGCTCAAGTTCAATAAATATTTACTGAGCATCTGCAATGTACCAGGACACTTTCTGAGGCTTTGAGGACTCAGCAGTCAATAAGAAAGATGAGCAGAAACCAGTTTGGCTCAGTGGTAGAGCATCGGTCTGTGGACTGAAAGGTCCCCGGTTCCATTCCGGTCAAGGGCATGTACATTGGTTGCGGGCACATCCCCGGTAGGGGGTGTGCAAGAGGCAGCTGGTTGATGTTTCTCTCTCATCGACGATTCTAGCTCTCTATCTCTCTCCCTTCCTCTCTGTAAAATATCAATAAAATATATTTTTTTAAAAAGAAAAAAAGAAAGATGAGGTTTCAGCTCTTCTATTGCTTATATAATGAAAGAAAAAAAAGAAAGAGAGAGAGAGAGAGAGAGAGAGGTACACGGTGTTTTTTGTTGTTTGTTTTGTGTTGTTAATTCTCATCAGATGTGAGAGAGACACATCAGTTGGTTGTCTCCCATATGCGCTCTAACCAGGGCCACAGATTAAGTCTGAAACTGGGGTGCCTGCCCTTGACCGGAATCAAACCTGAGACTCTTAAGTACACAGGACCAACGCTCTCTCCACTGAGCCAAGCCAGCTAAGGCAAAGGGAGTAAAGGTTTGAACATGTGTTATATGTTAAATAAATAAGGTGATAAGCAATGCTTTACTTGAGATGGAGATACTGCTTTTAAAATGGTTGTTAGAAGAAAGCATTTGAGTTGAAATCTGAGCAAGATCAGGAAGCAGCCATGTAAATAGAAAAATATATATATTTTTTCTTCTAGTAATACTGCCAATAACACTGTCAATAACAACACCAACAGCAGCTTTTTCAAGAATTCTTTGTACTTAATACATCGTTTAAATTATCATTATTACTAGAGGCCTGGTGCATGGATCCATGCATGGGTGAGGTCCTGCTGGCTTGCCCTGATGGGGACCAACGAGGCAAGGGCAGTTGTCAGTCCAAGCCCACCCCTGATTGGGGTGGGGAGGCTGATCAGGGGTGGGGCCAGCCAGGGGCAGGGGCCGCAGGCTGTTGGCTGGCTGGCCCCACCACCTGGTAAATCTCCTGGTCAAGGAGACAATTTTTATACTAGCCTTTTGTTATATAGGACTAGAGGCCTGGTACACGAAATTCCTGCACAAGAAGGGGGGGGGGTGTCTCTCAGTCTAGCCTGCACCCTCTCCAATCTGGGACTCCTTGAGGGATGTCTGAATACCTGTTCAGGCCTGATCCCACTGGGCAGTCAGACATCCCTCTCACAATCTAGGACAGCTGGCTCCCAACCACTCATCTGCCTGCCTGCCTGCCTGATTGCCCCTAACTGTTTCCTCCTGCCAGTTTGATTACCCCCTAACCATTCCCCTGCCAGCCTGATCAAGGCCTAACTGCTCCCCTGCTGGCCTGATTGTCCCTAACTTCCCTCCCCTGCCAACCCATCCTCCTCACTGCCCTCCCCTGCAGGCCTAGTCACCACTAACTGCCCTCCCCTGCAGGCTTAGTCCCCCCACAACTGCCCTCCCCTGCTGGCCATCTGTGGTGGCCATCTTCTGTCCACATGGGGACTGTCATCTTTGACCACATGGGGACAGCCATCTTGTGTGTTGACCTGAACATCAATTTGCATATTACTCTTTTATTAGATAGGATTATTTTGCATTTAATACATTATTTTGTGCCGAAACCAGTGGTAGAGTGTCAGTCTGTGGACTGAAAGGTCCCAGGTTCAATTCCGGTCGGGGGCATGTACAATGGCTGCGGGCACATCCCAGGTGGGGGGTGTGCAGGAGGCAGCTGGTTGATGTTTCTCTCTCATCGACGTTTCTAGCTCTCTATCTCTCTCCCTTCCTCTCTGTAAAATATCAATAAAATATATTTTTTAAAAGTACATTATTTTGTGACTATAGAATGATGTTAGAAAATTCTGATGGCCATACATTATATTTGAGAAAATAAGCACAGATCTAATTGCTTTGAAAACTCAAATTCTCAAATGCCCCTTCTTAACTCTGAATAGAAATTAGAATCCCTCAGAGAATGAAAATAAAACACTAATGCTCTTTTTTTTTTTATTCCACATAACTGACTTACAAATGGACAATTGAATCTCAGAGGGTTCTAGGCAATAGTATAGTATAAAAATTTCCCAAGTAATTATTACACACCATCAAAATAGAAAAACCAGAGATTTACTCATTTCCTTATTTTAGTATTACATTGGAAATTAATTAAAAAATGCATATTGATCTTAAGTCACATACATAATCTAGCACAAAGAACTTAACCAACACAGAATTTATAACTTTATACATTATAGAATATTTATTACGCATAACCTATTTTTCTGATTCTGGTGTAGTCTGGGAATAAATGTATAAATAATACATTTCCTTAATGATTTCCCTATTTTAATGGAAACTCTTGGTCATAAGCATAAATCCATGATTCATTTTCAAGTACTATAACTGACAATGATTTTGGTTATATGGGTAATAATTACATCAAACACTTTTGGAAATGCAATCTATAGGTCCATTACTCCTATATCTGCAACTGCTTAAAGTTAAGGAAGATGAAGTATGTTTCTAATTGCTTGGATGATGCTGACTTCCTCATAAAATATCTGATATAGTTGTATGTTTTATCTTATTACAAGAATATCTATAAAAACTGAGTAGTTCTAAGAACTGACTTTGAAGTTTACTGGAAGTGTTTCTCGCATAAATCCCTATATTAGTACTTTAATTAAGAAGAGACACAAAGCACACAACCTGTGTGTGGGGGGTATATTTCCCTTAATCCCCCTAGTTTTCTTCCCCCTCTAGAGGCTGTTTTCCCAGCTACTTACATGTAGTTTCAACTATTATTGATTTTGTCAGACTTCCCTTTTGGGTTTCAAGATATAATTTATTTTCTGTATTTAGTGTTTCCAATTTAACACCTTCCAGTCTTATGTGATTAACTATTTCAGAATAAAGTACTCTGTCAGCAACATTAATTTCCAAACAAAAAATGAATTGGAATTTGATTCAATAAGTAATTATACTTTAAAATTATTTTGAGTAATTATACATGTCATACCAAATTCATGGCCTATTATTAACCTTATATCCATTGCAAAGAATTAAGAATTGATGGCACTGCTTTTAAATCCTTGGACTACATTAGGCATTGAATATGAAATCGCCCAATATTTTTCTGACTAAGAACACATTTTTAAACCACATTTTGCATCTCCCGGAGTACATAGAAATATGGTTATGTGGAAAGTAATTTTATTATAAGTGAGAACTCACAAGCCATGAGACCACATAGGAAAGTTTTAACTATTTGATATTTGTTAATTAATCATGATGTAGTATTAGATCAACTAACATATGCAAATCTTATAAACTCAGTTTAACCTTGAGTGTATAGGGAATTCTAATTCTTACCTTTTTTTTGGGGGGGGAAGGTTGATATGTTACATTTTTTTCCTTACTCTAGATTCTATTTGGCAATCACATAAGTAAATGATTTATCTGCTACACATGTATAAATCTTTAGACATTCATCGCTTAAGTTCCAGATGCTGTACAGAACATACCCTACATGGCAACTAGCTGACAGTCTACTTCAATGAAGAGGCATCTGCCCAAAAAGGCAAGGGGAATGATTGCACTTGTGCAAAAACAGTTGACCGGAATTCTACACATATCTCTCCCCCAAGATAATCTAGAATGCATGTATGTAATTATTTTTAAGTATGTTGTCTGGTACAGAAATTATTCCATCGTATTTTTATTTGGGTCATTTTGGTTGCAAAAGACAGAAAGTAATCTCAAGCTATCATAGAAAAAAAAAATAGTTTAAAAAGCGAAACCATGGCAGAGGATTACTCATTTGGAGTTTAAGAACAACAGGAAGCAGACCTTTCTCCATTTGCTCATTTCTCTTACAGTCTTTTGTTTGCTTGTTTGTTTGTTTGTTTGTTTGTTTGATCTTCCCCATAATGGCTTCATTTTTATTTCACGCTGATAGGCTTTCATTTCATATCTTGAGGCACAAGAGAGCAATTTCCTTCTACCTCTTTCTGTCTGGAAAAGATGAAGGAACTTCTTCATCGAAGTTGTATTAGAAGCCAAAAAGTTGAGGATTATGGTAAACCACATATTTATAGGCAAATCATGCATTCAGTTTCTCCTGGGGTAATTGCCTATTTCATCATGTTATTCATTAATAACATCCCTTACACTCTCAAAAATATCAGGTTTGAACAAATAATGATAAGGTGACTCTACACATTTGCCACTGCATGGGAACTGAAAACTGGGAAAGAGGCACTGTGCTGACCCCTTCAAGTCCACTGGGGCGACTTAATGGAACGGGCAATTGGTAAGTAGCTACCATATTTAATACTTTAAAAATTCCTGTTGACTTTTCTCTCTCAATATATTTTACTTTGCAGAGCCTTTTAATTACCATCCTCCACTTTACCCCGCGTTGCCTATCACACTCAGTGCTTCAAAGAGCACTGAAATCATCAAATATCAAGGAGCAGCAAAGCTTCTACTCTGACTAATGAGGCGTACCAGGTGCCACAGAACTTTTTCTAACAGTGTTGTCATCCTTTAACATAGCTTAGAACAGGAAATGGCATTATTGGACATAATTGTGCTGCAGCTTATTGGATTAAGCCTTACTGGGGGGGATATATATATATATATATATATATATATATATATATACTTTCATAAAAAGTACTGGCTTACATGAGTATGGGATAAGAAAAACGTTAACAGTAAGTTTAATTTTAACGGCATTACGATGACAGACTTGCTTAGGAGTTCTTGATATTTGACTGGGATACCGGCTGAAACTCTATTCTCCAGCTACACATCACTTACCCTAATTTCCTCCCCATTCATAATTGCCGTTCTTTTCCTGCAAGGCTGCAGTAATTACAGTTCTGAGTGTCTCTAAGTGGCATGAATGTGCAGCCATGCGATGGAAAAGCTCTTTAGAAGGGTCAGTAACTGCGGTTTAACGGTTGTGATGGCTGAAAGTGAAGCAACGGAAGCCATACAGGAAAATGACCAGCAAACAGATCTGGTTTCTTGTAGGGAAGAAGCTACATGGCAGCCCCCTCAAGGCTAACTTCAAAAAGTGTCTAAAGAGCAATTGGCTAACAAGGAGTAATTGTGGACTAAAATTGCCAGTATCATTCTGCCCTCGTGAACATGTCAGCAAGGAAAATATACCAAGAGCAAACATACTGCCACACAGCAAGTAGATGGCTTGTAACCCAAGTTGCAGCTCCGAGCAGAATTTTTTTTTTTAAGCAGGATATAGTAATACTTTTCAAGTTAACAAAATAAAATCCCATGAATGGGTTATATAATTCTGTGTTGATTGCTGGGCATCAGACACGTGATTATTAGCAGCTTGATGAAAAACAAACAAACAAACAAACAAACACGTTTTTAGAACTTTCTTTAACAAATACTATACCCTTTGTGGTAGATTGTAAAATGGCTACAAATCCAACCCATCTTTTTGCAACCCCCTTTGCACTGTGACTTTGCATCTCCTCCCATCCAGACATGGAGTAGCTTGCCAATCCCCTTGGATCTATTCTGTCTAATGGTATATTTGGGTGTGTAACATAAGCTGAGAATAGACAATTCTTGTACATTGAGGCTCTCCGTCTTCCATTGAGCTTGGAATATGAGGCCACCATCTGTCCTGCACTGGCTAAGCTGCTGAAAAATTAGAGGTGAGACGGAGAAGAATCAAGCTCCCAAAATGGCAGTTTCTAGCCCCAGACAGACAAGTGAGGCTATCCCAGAAGAGATGAGAGCCTCTGGACCAGAATGCTGACCTAAATAATGACCGTTGCTTTAAGCCAGTGAAGCAAGAGGTATTTGTTGAATAGCAAACGTTGACTTGTA
The DNA here is from genome assembly GCA_963924515.1 of Vespertilio murinus. NCBI lineage: Eukaryota > Metazoa > Chordata > Mammalia > Chiroptera > Vespertilionidae > Vespertilio > Vespertilio murinus. The sequence goes on from OZ004707.1 coordinate 45,138,294, forward strand.
CATAATTTCTTATTAATTATTAGTAAACTGCAATATTTTTCGTCATGGTATGGATCCAAGCTTTTTAACTCAACATTGATTTGTACACTTGAAATATAATGTCAAATAACCTGTTACTTACCCTCGAGTGATATATGTATTTTTGCATGGATCGATTCATTCAATATTAAAATGTAATAAAATGTGATTTATTTATTCTTTTGGACACTGTAAAAAAAAAGTTTCCTGAACCACCATCATTATTCACAGTACAGATTACTGACTGAATGTTGTAGCACATAATACACAGATTAGAAGTGGTACTTATATAACAACTAGAGTCCCAGTGTATGAAATTCGTGCAACATGGGGAGAATCCCCTCAGCCCAGCCTGCACCTTCTCCAATCCAGGACCCCTCAGAGGGATGTCCAACTGCTGGTTTAGGCCCGATCTTAGGGATGGGGCCCAAACCAGCAGCTGGACAACCATCTCACAATCCTGGATCCCTGGCTCTTAACCACTCACCTGCCTGCCTTCCTGATGGCCCCTAACTTCCCCTGCTGCCAGCCTGGTCGCCCCTCACTAAACCCCACGCAGCGTATTCGGTCATCCATCTGGTTGATTTGGTTGTGATGGCCCCTGGCTTTTTATACATATGGATTACTCAGGAGAGTTTATTTCTGTTTTCACACTGCCAAAAAAAAAATAAGTAATCTTTAAGCAGTATATAATGTATAGTAATACAGTATTAATGTTATGATTCCTTTAATTAGTTTTTATACTATTATCTTTGTTCCTCTTCTTTTCTTGGAAATCAAAATAAAAGGTAAGATTCTCAAGATTCTTACATTAGAGATAAACCACATAATTTACAAAGATTTATCAGATGGTTTCTTGAAATAAGTACTTTTAATAAAATATCTGAATGACCACATGACAAAGTTTTAGGGGAAAAAATGGGGGAAGATTGAGTTGCACCGCCCACAGTCTCAAGAACTTTAACAGTAATAACCAATATGGCTTTCACGTGAGAGTTGAACTTTAAACTATACGCATTTTGGATCAGAGTGGTAATATATCCAGCCAGTATAAACCTTAAGACTTGACTATCACCTAAAGTGAAGGTATTGATACTTTTTTTTTTCCAAACCTCACTCAGAAAAAAAAAAAAGGCTGCTCTCCTGCAGAGAAGGAAAATAGAGCCACACAGGGAAATATCAAGCACGTGTATGCAGACATTCAAAGGGGCCATTGTACCTTGGCCTAAGAATAAAGTATTTCATGCTACAGTGGCAGATGTGTTGGTAATGTGGAGATGGATGTGTGAGGCTGCCTTGGCCTGATGCCAGAATACAGGACAGCCCTCCTAGCACTGCTAGTTTTCATACCACGCTGACATAGCTCCGATGATCATCTGACTTCCCGTGTAACGTATTCTCAGCAGGTGATGCTGTTCTACAAACAGTGTGAGTGCCCAGGCTTTTGGGCAGTATTATTTAAACTTTAAATTTAAAACAAAAATGGCTGTTCTGATGAGAACTGAACCTTTGATAGAAATCTTGTTATTTATATGACAGCATACTAATTTGACAGGTTTATTTTTCATTTTAAATACACATGTTTATATTGATATTGTGACTTTATATTTGATATTGATAGTATGACCCCGCCCCCAGACGATGAGGAAATACTGGGTTTGCAGTCACATTGTGTTTCTGACCATATATGATTGACATTCCAAGCTGTCCTGAAAGGCCACAGTCATTTCACACCAGGAGACAGGCATCCCACTCTCTGTGACATCCCATAGTCTGCTTTTGCCTCTTCCCTCCAAATTCTTACAGAAGTGAATTAAGATAATTCCGAACTTGGAGTTTTAAGAAATCATTTTACTGTTCACTTCAGAAATTCTTTAAATGGCTACCTGGGGTTACTCTCTGATTCAGAAGTAGGGTTAAGGAGGTATTTAAAATTTTAAATGCTGCACAGTTTGTCCTAATAGTATAAAGACCAGTTGTATGTAATTATCATTATTATTATTATTCATAAAGTAATTAAGAACTATCAAAAATTTTAGCATGAATGTCTCAATAAAAATTTGCAAAACTGATATACCTGTGGACAGGCACATTTTCTGCACTCCTATGAGGATGACAAGCTAGAAGTCAAATACTGACTTCAGGGGAGAGGGAAGCAGCTTATGCTGATACTTTGGTTTCTTTTAAACGTTACTTTCACAGCATGTTTACCCAGATTCCGTATCCAATGCTCCAAGTGGCTGCTGTATCTCCTGGGAGACATTCTCAGTATAAGAAACATTACATTTATCTGGTTGTTGCATCTTTGTTTCCCCGAGAAGCCACAGCGGCAAAGCTACATGTCTACTTAAAATAAGAAATAGCTACAGGGAACCTTCAGGGAGAGGTGAACTTTGGGGGCAAAGTAATTTTGTTGCTTTATCTTGAATTTTACCTTTGTTCTAATTTAAAATGCAGGCTTCTAAAATGCAGCTTCAAAGGTACCCAAACCTGTACAATAGCTTTTTTTAATGTTGTGGAAGAAACAGAGCATCTGTCTCTCTTTTAAATTCAATTTTGAAAAGGGCTATAATCTTAAGAAAATTATGTTTACTATTTAATTATAAAATAATTTTCATTTCTAGGTATTTAAGATATTTTAGTTCCAATGTATAAAACCAACAGTCTGATGTAAAGTAATAAATGAGCACCTTTCTGTATTTTATGTATGCAGGTTCATAGATCACTAAGTACAATGTGGCGCATGCTACGTCTGGATGTGCAGAAGTGCATGGGGGATTCACAGGGACTCGGGGTATTACTGTAATGTACAGTGTAAAGATCTTTGACTTTGAGGTCATTTAGTGTGGGTCCAAATTATAGATTTCATACCTCCAGCTTGTATGACATTGGATAATTTACTTAACCTCACCACATTCATTTTTCTTACTTGTAATTTGGAAATAATACATCTACATATATAAAAGGCTAAGCAACCATCTGACCATCCAACTGTCCGGCCAGCTAGTATGTATGATGCGCACTGATCACCAGGGGGCAGACGCTCAACCCAGGAGCTGCGGAGCTGTTGTGACTGGACAGGTGCAGTTCTCGGGTGACACACCCAGGAACCAGAGAGCGGGGCCAGGTGATTCCACCTTCGGCTGTCGTTGCTGGGGCACTGTTGACCCCTAATTGGGTTAATTGCTGATAAATGTCTTATTAATAGTCAAATATGACAAAAGATTTAGTACAACTTTCTAAAATCAGTTTTTATAGTTCTATGGAATGAACTAAATATACAAATGATAGTACAAATGATAGACTCTTAATTTTAAAATTTGTTACCCTTTGATCCTACCACACATTTCAGGAAAAGAAATTTTACTTCTACCAAGCTGATTTTTGCAACATTTTGATCCTACAAAATACAGATATTGTAAGTTAAGACAATGTACTTCCATATAGCTGAAGAACAGATGCATCTGATGAATAAAACAAAAACAGAAAACAGATGGTATGCTTCATGTATAACATCTTAATTCATCCTTTCTTATGTAACACAGCACATATACTATATTTATCTGGTTTTCTTAGAATATGCCAGGTCCTTAGAGAAACAAAAGGCTTTTAAATATACTGCACATATATAAATATACACAATGGTTTTTTTGCTATTGTTATTGGGATATGCTAGCTTCCCCCAAAACACACACACACACACACACACACACACACACACACACACATTATATTTTTTAAATTTAAATGAGGCAATACAGTTACTGATCTTCAACTGATTAATGCAAGTGTTAAATAAAGTTTCATGGAAATCTATTCTTCTAATGCAAGTTTTAAAAGAGAGATTTATCTCCCTATGATCCTAAAAGGAATACAGAAAATCCCTTCGCTTTTTTATTATCCACCTTCATGTCCATGAACACGTTTTATTTTTTTAATATTTTTATTGGTTTTATAGAGAAAAGAGGGAAAAGGGAAAGAGAAACATTTATCTGCTGCCTCATGTACACACCCCAACCAGAGATCAAACCTGCAACCTGGGTAAGTGCCCTGACTGGGAATAGAACTGGGGACCTTTTGGTGCATGAACAACACTCAACCAACTGAGCCACATGGGCAGCGGCTCATGCATATGATTTGAAAGTATTAAGTTTACCACTTATTCCATCTCAGATCACTTAGTTCCATACATTTAAAGAGCAAATTTCAATGCAAGATAAGTTTGGCTTTGAATATGAAGAGAAAGTTAAAGAATTAAGGCAATTATGTGAAAAATACAGATACTAAAAATCCTCTCAGGCTATTGAAGATCAAGAAGGATTTAGCCTCGGATCATCCAGATTGATGAAATTGACTAAATAACTCTTTTATTCTTGATTTTATTATTTTTGTGTGATTACAGACTTCAATCAGTGTTCATGCCAAGGCCGGATAATTTGGGTTGCCAAATCCTCTTTTCACCCATTTACATTTTGTCAGTTTCTTCAAGTTGATTTTCCACATTTCTTGTTCTAAAGTATAAACACATATAGATCACTTTGTAACACAGTCAAATAACTTCTTCCTACACAATATAAAGTATGGGTAGCCTTGAGAAAACCTAAATTATTTTCAACTTTTCATCAAGTTCACTGTGATATTATTGAGTAACTTATAGTCCCCATATTTAAGTAAAGTTAACCTGTCTGTATTTAAACTTAAAAAAATATAGATACTTTCAGTGGTATCATGATTATGGAATCTCACTAATGTAAATATTGTAAAAACATGCTTGTCAAACCCCTCTATGTATCTATTTATAGATATTTGTAAAAAAAATATCATTCATGACCTGGCCTGTTGCTAAGTGTTTAGGGCATTGGCTTGCTCACCTAAGAGTCCATGGTTTGATTCCCAGTCAGGGGCATGAAACTGGTTTGCAGCCTCAGTCACCTGCCATGATCTGGGCATTTGTGGGAGGCAGCTAGTAGATGCTTCTCTTTCTCTCCCATATCAATGTTCTTCTCTTTTTATCTCTTCCCCCACTTTCCACTCTCTCTAAATGTCAATGAAAAACATATCCTTGGGTGGGGGTTAACAATAGCAAAAGATATATATATATATATATATATATATATATATATATATATATAGAGAGAGAGAGAGAGAGAGAGAGAGAGAGAGAGAGAGAGGGGGGGGGGTGCCCCTCAGCCCAGCCTGCACCCTCTCCAGTCTGGGTCCCTTTAAGGGATGTTCAACTGTTCCTTTAGACCCGATCCTGGTGGATATCCCTCTGACAATCCAGGACTGCCATCTCCCAACTGCTCACCTGCCTGCTTTCTTGATTGCCCCTTACCGCTCCTGCCCCTAATCAATGGGAACAGGCCTAAATGGGCAGTCAGACATCCGTCTCACAATCCAGGACTGCTGGCTCTGAACTGCTCGCCTGCCTGCCTTCCTGATTGGCCCTAACTGTTCTTGCCTGCCAGCCTGGTCACCCTTAACTGCCCTCCCCTGCAGGGTTTATTGCCTTCAACTGTCCTCCTTTGTAGGCCTGTTCCCTCTCAACTGCCCTTCCCTACCGGCCATCTTGTGGTGGCCATCTTGTGTGTTGGAGTGATGGTCAATCTGCATATTACTCTTTTATTAGATAGGATAGAGGCCTGGTGCACAGGTGGGGGCCAGATGGTTTGCCCTGAAGGGTGTCCCAGATCAGGGTGGGGGTTCCCTTGGGGTGTAGAGCAGCCTGAGCGAGGGGCCTGTAGTGGTTTGCAGGCCAGCCACGCCCCCTGACAACCCAAACAGAGGCCCTGGTATCTGGAATTTATTTACCTTCTACAATTGAAATTTTGTAGCCTAGAGTGGAGCCAAGCCCCCTGCTCACTCTGTGGCTGCTGCCATTTCTGTTTGGTTTTATGTATCTTCTATAATTGAAGCTTTGTAGCCTTGAGTGGAGGCCTGGGCTGGCCAGGGCTGCAAAAGCTTGGCTTCCTCTATTGCGGGGGAAACCCAAGCCTCTGTCATGCTCTCTGTGGCCACAGCGATCTTGATCGGGTTAATTTGCATACTCGGTGGGCATGGTTTGTGGGTGTAGCAGAGTATATATTATTCATTCTTCTTACTATGAGTAGATTAAAATGTATAAGTAGTTGAATATATAAGAAAATATAATTTAGTACAAAGTAGTTATATTTTCCTCAAAGCATTATAGATTGGATTATTAAAAGAAAAAAATGAGTAGTAAGATTTATTTTTACATGGATAAACATACAAAATTATTGCAATTATAAAATAATATCTGGGGAAATTTTTATGTAGTTAGATTTAACGCTTGGGAAATGTGTTTAATATTTTGGTCATTTTAATTAAAGTTTACCATAAGAATTTAAATTATGATATGTGCCAAGGCAGAAGGCCGTTGAACCAGATTAAAGAGCAATCTAACTAATAATTAAATTATCTGCCTAATAGTATCTGTTTTAATAAGAGTATTTCTTTAAACGTTTACTGACTAATGCTGATAGCTCTCCCACTACTCTGACACTTGCAATTATAGTCATGCTCTGCAGACAGGATGGTTCACGCCAGTAAGGTCTTTAACTGGGAATAATGTGTTACTATCGTTTTGCTTAAGACCATGGGTGTCATTAATTTTAAGATATAAAAGTGATTAATTAGTTATAACAACCTGGTAAATGAAACAAATTATAAAGACGTCGAGCAAGCCAGTCTTTATCATGTTTGTATAATGCTTTCCTAAATTTAAATACAGGGTTGGCAAAAGTAGGTGTACAGTTGTGACTATGCAAAACCCAGTTTATTCTTGTATTATTATTTATTAATTATTGTCTTGTTTTCCATATGAAAATCTATAAACCTACTTTTGCCCCACCCTGCATAATGGTTTTGGGGACGTGACTACGATAATACAGGGAAAACAACACACACACACACATACAAACAGTATTATTTGTGGCTAAAGAATTCTCAATTTTAAAATGACAGAATATAATTGTTTATAGAACCACTTTAAGATAAAATTTTATGTCTGGTATGCTGTCTGCACACATGGCAGAGTCGGAGATGAAGCAATGCAAAATAAATTTCTCTGAGATATAAAATGAATGTGTTTGAATAAATTATTTAATCATACAAATTCAAATCAAATTATATTTTGTTTTGAGAACTAACTACTACAAGGAATTATGCTGAAGCTCTGATATACATTATCTAATTAAATGGGGGAATTCAGTCAGAGCTGGGAATTCAAATAAGCATAACAGTTGGAAAGAAAATAATGATATTCCTTTCCTCATAAAATATTTATTGGGCCCTGCTTGGTGCAGGGCACCGAGCTCCATACCATGTACGCTATGGCGAGATTCAGAGATAATTAAAACTGAAACTGTCACCGGGAAAGAATTTTTATAGGTGACTGAAATGAGGCACATGTGAAGCAATTTGGGACAACAGAGGAGACAGCTATAATTAAGGATCGGAAGGGATGAAGGGAAGTCAGAGGGGAGGCGGGCAGGAAAGCCTGTATTGAGGCAAGAACATTTCTCTACTTGAAGATAGGAGGTGTTGGTACATTTGAGTGAAGATGAAGGAGAAATGAGTCTACATACAAAAGAAAATATAAAAGTTAAGATGCAGAGGTTAAAAAAAAGAATGCATACAATTTATAAAAATAAAAAAAATATTTTGTATTATTATTGATTAAAGTTTGTTTTTAAAATATGGGATTTGGTCCTGGCCATTGTATTTTTGTGGTTAGAGCATCTGACCTCACACCGAAGGGTTGCAGGCTCAATCCTTAGCCCAGATTGGGGTGTGCAACTAATTGATGTATTTCTCTCATCTCTCTCTCTCTCTCTCTCTCTCTCTCTCTCTCTCTCTCCCTCCCTCTTTTTCTCACTCCCTCCCTTCTACTCTCTTGCTCCAAAAAAAAAGAGGAAAAATAATCTTCAGGTGAGCATTAACAAAAAAAATGTTTAAATAAAAAATAAATATGGCTTTATGGGCACATGGCCTGCGTAGAACAAGGCCACGTGCTTAGAAGAGCTTTGTGCTTGGTTGGATACTCTCTTGTCACTGTCTTGAAAACCATATATATATATTTTTTTTAACAAGGGATCCTGCGATTTCATTTTACAACGGATACTACTAATTGTGTAACTATTCCTGACAGGACACAACTTTTGAGCAGGCCCTGACGTATCTGGGGCTGCCAGCATAGTCCTAGTCCCTCTGCATTAGGGAGCCACAGGAACATCAGTCTGAATCACGGCAGTGAAAGCCAGGCCACGGATGATTGTTAAACTCTTCAGTGTTCTGAGACTTCTGAGGCTTCTCTCCTCCACTGAATGAGAAGCGAAGGGGATGTTAGTTACAACCAGTTGTCTTCAAGTCACTGGGTAAAAGCCTGTCCGAGGTGCATGCTGGCCCGAAAAGGAGAGCAGAGCTTAGTTGAATCGTGTGCTGCTTCCTGGTGCAACCTGTGAGGTCCTAGAAGGTGCTGCACTTGAAACCTGTCAAATTTCTGTACAGATTAAATTGAGATAATGAACTTTTTTTTCTATTCAGCCAGGTTTGATTGAATTTCTCTGACTCTTGCAATGGGAAGAATCCTTATAAAAATGCATTAAACAGAAATATGATAGACCAAAGTTCCCTTTTTATTTTAATTTGTTTATTTAAAAAATTCAATCTACACATTGGAATCACAGCCACTCAAAAAAACAAACAAACAAAAAAAAACACACCCAGTCATTAAAATACATGAAAAAGAACTGCTGTGGTTAATGGGTAGTGTCCACACTGTATCTTCTCACTCACTGGTCCCACGAATATAACTTGGCTCTGTTAGGCAACCAAGGACACAGTTATGAAAATTTCCATTTGCCCATGATATTTGTATCAAGTAAGGTACATGAAATTTTATAAGCTAGAAATCTATTCAAATTTTCTCTCTACCTTTCTATCTTTGTATTTTACAATATTGTTTATTTTCTCTTCTGACAGGTCTGAAGATTCTGTTTTTTAATTGTTTAATCATCTGTGTGCTTCCCCCCTTACAAAATGCAATGTTTATTATATCCTTGCTAGATTGACAGTGATTTATTGTGACCATTTATAAGTATAGTATTACAGTTTGGACACCTATTTAATAATTGTCTTTACTAGACTAAGCATAATTGATTTGTTGATTGATTAACATCATAAAAATATAAGAGAGAAAAACGTTTTACTACAATAGAGGGGTAGCATTCATCACTTTTTAAATAGAAGATGTCAGTCATTCCTGAAAGGCAGGTATTTTTTTTTTTATTTTCATGCCATGCCTGTAGTTATCTTATCCTATTTACATTTTTACTGATATGACTATTGTAGTTTGTCAAAAATGGCATGTACTTGAAAGTGGGAGAAAAAGTACTGTGACTTAAAATTCACATGTCTTCAAATGTATTGCCAAATTAGGACTTCCAGTACTATGTTGAATAAGATTTGTAAAAGCAGACATTTCTGTCTTGCTCCTGTTCGTAGGGAAAATGGTTTTAGTTCTCCTTCAATATTGTGTTGCCTATTCTGGATCTTTCCCTCTCCATATAAACTTTACAATCAGATTGTCAATATCCATTAAATAACTTGGTGGTATTTTGATTAGGATTACATAGAAAAACAAGTTTTTCATATTAATATAACTCAATTGGTAATTCTTTTTTTTTCAATCCTCACCTTAGGATTTTTTTCCCATTGATTTTTAGACAAAATGGAAGAAACAGAAAGAGAGAAACATCGATGAGAGACACATAGATTGGTTGCCTCCCACACGTGCCCATTTCATGGCTAGGGATCAAGCCTGCCACCAAGGTTCGTGTCCATGACCAGAGTTGAACTCAGGACCCTTCAGACCCCAGGCTGATGTCTAGCCACTGAGCCAAACTGGCTAGGGCAATCTTTTCTTTATGGTTTTACTTTTGTGTTCTATTCAATAAATGTTTCCCTATTCTAATGACATGAAAACATTCTCTTAAATAAAAATATTTAATGTTGCATTTGAATTTAAGTAATTAATCTATCCCTTACTATTTTGTGTTTATATGTGTGTGGTGTGATGTGGGAACTGACTTCATTTCTTTGCCTACATAAATAAATCAGTCATCAAATAGCCATTTGTTGATTGAATTATCATTCTCCATTAATATGCCACTCACCTTTGTTATAAAATAAAGTCTTTATCACATTTATGGATATGCTATTTGCTTTCTACCTATTCTATCATGTAAATTATTATTTTCTATTTGAAAAGGTATTTCGCTAGCTTTATAGTAATCTTATATAGTAAGGAAATTTTATTCATGTCAGTTCATTACAGAAATAAATTTTGGAGCTTCTTGGCTCTTATACTATGTATCAAGTTCATAATAAGCAATTGTGGATTTTTATTTAATTTTTTTTTAGTTAGCAGATCAATCTGGAGAGAATAGATATCTTTTTAAGATATTGAGTTTTATTTTTCATTAATATTATATCCAATTTGATTTAATGTATTTTAATAAAATTTATATTTCTCTTAAAAATAAGTTATTTATAAAGCTCATTTCTACATATCTTGAATGTTTTTATTGTATACATTTTAAGTGTAAATATTTATAAAAAAATTTTGAGCAATTGTTTAAATAAGGTATTTTATTTCTAGTGTGTAGAAATACAATGGATTTATGCATGATCTTATAACCATCAAACATGCAAAACTCTCTATTAATGTTAATCATTTAAACATTATTTTTTGATTCTGTATATGAACGATCTCATTTTATAAGAAAAAAAACATGCAAGAATTATATTTTCAGTATTTTACAACTAATCATACATGCGGCTTCAAGCCCCAGTTAAATCAGTGGGAAAATATATCTTAGCCATTCCTGTGGTCCACGAGCTCTCCCTCAAAGCCTAGAAAGTTTCAATGTTTTTCAGAAAGAGAAGGGTCTTAAGTTCCTAGTCCATTATAAATGCACCTTTACTGTCTCAGCCCATATGGATCCTTGAAATCTGTTTACTGTATCAGGTTGGTTTACAAAGTGCCAGTTCTAGCTGGATCGCAGCCTCCCCAGGGATGCCAGAGCCTTTCCCGGAGGACAGCTGTTTACTTCTCAAGATGCTTCAGGGAACCATGTGAGTGCTTTCAATATCTTCAGACACCTTTCCTCTCTGTTGGTTCCCACAATCTTTCCTCGTTGCTGTCCTCAAGCCCTATATTTTCTGTTCTACACAGTATCCCCAATGCTGATTGTCACTAGCACAATCACATTAATGAAGTTAGGTTTTATGGAAGAACAAGAGGCCTGATGCACGAACATTCATGCAAAGATAGGCCTTTCTTCCCCAGGCTGCGGGCACTGCCTTTGCTCGGGCCCAGAGCCGCCTTTCTGCCTCTCGTGTCAATTTGCATATTCCCTCCTTATTGGCTGTGGGCACAGCCATCTTTGTCACAGAGTTACGGTCAACTTGCATATACCTTCTTTATTATACAGTGTTTTCTAAACTACCTATTTTAAGTAATTGCTGTCTTATTTTTGTTTTTGCCAAAGGTACAATAGGGTACAATAGGGAAGGAGGGGCTTGAAAGAAGACTTATTTCTTATAAATCACATGGTTTTTATTCAACATAGATTTGTACCTTAAACTGTATTAACTCATTTGTAATACATATATATATATATATATATATATATATATATATATGTGTGTGTGTGTGTGTGTGTGTGTGTGTGTGTGTGTGTGTGTATTTTGGTAAAGGGACAAGGGGATTGAGATATGAGTCATCTATGTCTCCTAGTTGCCAGGACATGTGCTCAGGTTCACACATATATATATATTCATCTGCTGAATTAGTTTTTTATTCTTACTATAACAAATTACCAAAAAACATATTAACTCAGAATGTATTACCTTATATTTCTAGAGGTCAATAAGCCACGATCAGTCTCACTGAGTTAAAACTGAGCTGGTAGTAGAGCTGGCTCATTTCAGAACAATTTTTTAGATGTTTTCTGTATTCCCTGATTCATGGCTCCTACCTTGCTTTACACTAACCTTTACTTCTATTGTCACAACTCTTTCTAATCCTCTGACCTCCTATCTCACTCTTATAAGAATAATGTAGCAACATCAGGGTTACCCAGATAATACAAAATAATATACCCATCCTAAGACCTTTAGCATAATCCCACCTGCAAATTCTGTTTTATGGTTTAAAATATCTTTCACATGTGCTGATATTTTTTAGAGGATCATCATTTGGCTTACCACAGCTGACTATTAAATAGAACTATTTGCACAACACATTGGAATTAGAAAAAATTAATGTTTAATTTTAATATTCTTGTGGATTCTCCTTTCATATATCTCAGTTGATGGAAGCAGTTTGCTCCATTACATGCCTATTAATCATTCTATATTCTTCTATTTTTCCTATGTCCAATAATTTCCTAAATCAGTTGTTATTTTTAATTAAATATTTGGCGAGTCCACCCCTTATTTTAATTCTTGAGTTTTATTTTTAATTTTTGCCTTACCTCTCAGTCATTTCCCATATTTTTTTTAGCCTTTCTGCCATCAGATTTACCTTCCCCAATCATTTAATCCAACAGCCATTCAAGAGCTTTCTCTAAAGGCCCATAATCTGATCACTTCACGTCTCTTCCCAACAGAAAATCTTAAAATATAAAATTGAATTATGTAATAGCTTCCTGTTGTTTACAGGACAGAAGCTAAGTTCCTGTAATTGGTTGGCAAGGCCTTGCCTAGACTCCATAGGCTATAACAATACGTAGCACAGTGATGGTGTGATTAAACTTCAGGTTCCCCGCAGGATAAAAGTTCCACAACACAGGTACCATAGCTCTTTTTGCTTACTATTACATTTCTAGTGGCTGGCACAGTATGTGACAAGCATATGCTCAATTAGTTGGCTAAAGAATCAAAGGCCTTTTCTATTTTAGGACTTCTCTTTCAAGTTTTTGCACGCACGCGCACACATACACACACACACATCCAAAAGTCAGGTTGTACTGAAATGACTGTTGTTTCACAACAAATTTCCCATTGCTTTTCTTATTCTCCAGTTTATTTTCTGCCTTTGCTAAAGGTTTCTAATAATTTAAATCTGAAGAGTCACTTCTTTTTAAAAAATTAAATTACACGGAGGACTGAGAAGGTGGAGCAGTTCTGTACCGTGCTGCCTTCCACTGGTTAAGACCTCCAAGAGCAAAGGCCTACCGAGGTGAGGATGCCCCTACTGTCACCTGTAGAGGGGCAGCACTGAGCTGGCCAATATCTGTGGTGGTGCTGCTTGTCCTGGCTCAGGGGAAGTGTTCCACTAAGTCTGAAAGACTAAGACATTGCGGGGACTCTCCGTCACCGCCCGCGATCAGCTCGGCGGGGACTCTCCGCCACCGCCCGCGACCAGCTCGGCCCTGCCTTTGCGCCACACCCGCGGATCCTGCGGCCTCCACTGCTGCCACCGCCCGCGGCCTGCTCTGCCAGGCCTTTGCGCAAGCTGTGCTGGTGCTGCGCCTTCCGTTGGCAGACCCGGAGAGCCCTCTCTCCACTGCCGCATGGCCGGGCCAAAGCATCAGACACTACCTCCATGCGGATTTTAAAACTACAGGGGAAATTGAGCCACAGGAGATACCATCGCTGTCGCACCCGATGCCGCCCCCAAGAATGGGAATCCACCGAAATCAGAGCTCACTACGCCCCGGGCTCACAGAGAGTGTGGCTTCAGAAATTAGCCTCTGCATCCACAGCAGCTCCACATCTGCACCAAAGAGGACACCATTGAGGGCGGACTCTCCCCATGCAGCCATCACAGCCTGCCCACAATCTTTCCAGCACACCCACCATGCTGGGAGGGAGATGGAGAGTGCTGGTGAGGAAATGGCACGGCGCCTTCCATTAGCCGCCCAGGTGAGCCCTTCCTCCGATGCCGCATGGCCGAGCCGAAGCTCTCGCCACCACCACCATGTGAACTTTAAAACTACAGTGGTAATTGAACCACAGGAGCGACCGTCACTGCTGCACCTGGCACCGCCACCCGCCACTGCCACCACGAATAAAGGAAATCCACCGAGAACAGAGCTCACCACGCCTTGGGCTCAGGGAGTGGGCGACCTCAGAACTTAGCCTCCATATCTGCAGCTTCTCTGCTCTCACACCGAACCAGACACCTTTGAAGGTGGTCCCCCCACCTGCAACCATCTCAGCCCAACTGCAGCTGTCCCAGCCTGCCCACCATGCTAGCAAGGAGCTAGCGCAGCGCCTCCAATATGCGACCCCAACACCCTAGAGGGGCCATGTGCCCTGGGTGAGCCATGTGTCCCATGGTGCCGTGTGCCTCCGGGTGAGCCGGGTGTCCCAGGGGGCCGAGTGCCCCGGGTGAGCCATATGTCCCATGGGGCCGTGTGCCCCCGGGTGAGCCGTGTGTCCCAGGGGGCCGGGTGCCCCGGGTGAGCAGTACCCCCCAAAGGGGAAGGGTGTCCCGGGTGAGCCGTGTGTCCCATGGGGCCGAGTGCCCCGGGTGAGCCGAGTGTCCCAGGGGGCCGTGTGCCCCAGGTGAGCCGTATCCCCCAAAGGGGACGGGTGTCCCGGGTGAGCCGTGTGTCCCAGGGGGCTGTGTGCCCCGGGTGAGCCGAGTGTCCCAGGGTACAGTGTGCCCCGGGCGAGCCGTGTGTCCCAGGGGGCCGAGTGCCCCGGGTGAGCCGAGTGTCCCAGGGGAAGCAGTTGGACCCAGGGGAAGGGGCGGTGAAAACCAGAGCATGAGCGGACTCTATTCATATGGTCCTGAGATAGTCACCATAAAACAAGCAGACTGCCAAATGAGGATCGGATTCTATTCATGGGGTCCTGAGATGGTTACCACAAAACAAGCAGATTGTCAAATGACAGCGGGGAGGGGAAGGAGACCTGGGGGGAGATAGGAGAACAACCGAGGGACTGGTATGCATGAACATAAATACAACTAACCAACACAGAACTCTGGGGAGGGAGGGCATAAATGGGGGGGGGGGCAATGGTAAGCTATGTACACAGATAATACCTTAATAAAATATAAAAAAATAAAAAAATATTAAAAAATAAAATAAATTAAAAATTAAATTAAAAATGAGTATTTTTTTTAAATGTGCATCTATTGTCTTCAAACTACTGTTTCATCTGCCCACAATCTCCAATCATGTTGAATGAATGAACAATTATATTTACATCCACAGATAATTAAGTTTAGTAAGCATGGCTTAGGGCCTCAAATAGTTTACAGAGAGTAACTGTAGGAATTTGATACCTGCATTGAATTTACGTTGCTACCATAAAAAATGACCACTTAGTGCCTTCAAATAACATGTACAGTATCTAAGAATTCTGTGGGTCAGATATACAGGTTGGCAAACTGGTTTCTTGCTCTGGGTTTCACAAAGCTGGAATCCAGGTAGCAGTGGGCTGTGCTTTAACCAGAAGACACTGGAGAGAATTTGTTCCTGAGCTCATTCAACTCGTGGACCAGATTGTTGTTGACCTTGCAGTCATAGGTGAGTTTCCATTTTCAGCTGAGTCTTGCTACAAAAGACAGGCTGCTTTCCTTCTCATGTTTTCCATGTGTGCACCTTCGCCAACTGTAGCTTCCCTTCTAATCATCCCCAGGCATCTTCAATGGCCCCACTTCAAACTGACTCTCTGGACCTGCTGCTCCGCTTTCCAAAGGCACTTCTGATCACACTCAATCCTCCCAGACTATTGGAAATAATCTCCCCATTTCATTGTCGGCTAATAATCTTAACTCCATCTGCACAGTCACTTTCTAACAGTATTTAGATTAGTGTTTGCTTGAATAACAAAGACACAGCAATCTTGCAAAGAGGGGGGATATTTTAATATATATATATATATATATATATATATATATATATATATATATATATTACTGATTTTACTGATTTTTTTTTTACAGAGAGGAAGGGAGAGGGATAGTTAGAAACATTGATGAGAGAGAAACCTTGATCAGCTGCCTCCTGCACACACCCTCCCCTCTCCCCCTCTCGCACCACCACTGGGATGTGCTCACAACCAAGGTACATGCCCTTGACCAGAATCTAACCTGGGACCCCTCAGTCCGCAGGCCATGTTCTATCCCCTGAGCCAAACCAGTTAGGGCAACAGGGGGATAGCTTTATAATTCTGTTTGCATAGTACTGAAGAGGGAGAAAGAAATTCAAACTTATTTTTGCGGAGTAATCTGAGGAAATGTTGTAAATTTTTGGCATACTGTCTCTAAAAGGGAGGGAGGGGCTAGAAGCAACAGAAAGAAGCAGATTGTGCTATACATTAGGGACTTTTAAAATGTCCTTCTATACTTTTTATACTTTAAGCTAGTTTATCTCCTCTTGAGAATTAATGGTAAGCTAGTTTTAACTAAAAGTGTCTGTGTGTTATCTTTACGAACCAACATGAAATGGAAAAGCTGAAGACACAGCATTCTAGTCTGCTGTAGGCTCAGGCAGAACAGGAAGCCAGGTGGGAGCAGCCTGATTGGTGGGCTAGGGAGAAAGAAGACAGCAGATGTGTGCCTGAGGCCCTCAGGAACAAAGTGAGCGCTGCGCTGGCAGGCCACACACTAAAAAACAATCAAGGGTAGGAGCAATATTTTCTTTTTTAAGATTTAATGACGTCTAACCCAAAATTTCCAAGTTGTGATATCAGTTCTTTAGTGTTTTTTTTTAATGTTCTGCTTTGTTTTCTCACAAGCACACTGTATAGAAATCTGAACGTTGCTTGATTTTTGCATAGATGAATGGATTTAGAATAGCAATAGGGAGTTTAGCATTTCTTTTAAGCATTGTCTGAAAGTTGGCATTTATGTGTGAAAAGGAAACGGAAGTTTTAAAGCTTCTTTTTCTATTTGTTTGAAATTTCTAAGTTTTCATCATTAGGATTTATGATAATAAGTATTAAAAGAAAGATTGACTTAAACGAATCATTAACTACTGAAATGTTACCTTTTTGCCTTATTGGTAAGAGCCTATTATTATTTTTCCTTTTCCAACCTCATTTTGTACTTCATTCTCTCATTCAAGGAAAAGTATATCCGGAGGCCCTAAAATTTGCAACATGCTGCAATATAAAAATGAATGAGGCAGTCCCAGGCTTTAGAAAGATCAATCGTTGTGAAAAGACAGGCAAAAAAAAAAAAAAAAAAAAAAATCAATTCACTGAGTACAAAAAAAATGCTACAAATGGGGAAGCTTCTAAGAGATAAGGAGTGTTTCAGAATGTGAAGTAACTGCCCAGCAGGTGGGCTGGCTGGTGGAGAGGGTGTATTTTATAGATCATCCTTTGACAGGTAACGTATCCCTTCTTGAGGTAGAGTTTTGACACATTCTCTTTGGAGAGATTCATTCTGATTCACTGCTTAATTCCTGCGGTTTTAACATAGGTTTGCCCCAGCACAGGAAGTGCTAACTCCTTGACGCAGGTTACTGCACCCAACTGATCCGGACCATCCTATTGTCCCAGAATGCTTTCTCTTGGTGTTTATTCTATTTTCATGCTCCTCGTAAGAGTAGCCGAAATAGCATAGATCAATCTAGCAACCTAAATAAGTAATATAAACAAGCATATTACTCTTTGAAATAAGGAATATAAATAAAAGCATTGTGATGGTTGACAAGAATGGATTCACGTACGGTAGGTCATCTTCTCTCCCCACCATAACACACCAACACGCATAGCCCGAACTAAAATAAGGATTTCATGCAAACATCACCCCTGCCCTCCCTGCCCCTTTTAATCATAATACTTCCATAGAGAAGTTGTGGAGCAGCCACGACTATGACAGAAGATTAAACAATATTCCTACGCTTAAGTGGGATGACCCTGAGTTTATTTTTGTCGAGGGTGCTGATTTGGGGATACTCTGATATGCAAAGTGCTAAACTGTTAGCGCTTTTATGTGTTCTTTTCCTTTTTCTTCTTAAATGCTGATAGAGGAGGATGCAGAGGATTATACAAAGGCATTTATCTTTTTAAAAAATGCTTCTAGTTATAACTGTAGTGATGGGTTTCATCCATTAAGTGGTTTTGAAACATGCAGCTATTATCAAAATGATAAAGTTTGACCCATCACTCACAGTGAGGTTTTTGAATAAGATAGTTCTGAGTGATGTTGCCTTAAGAACACTGTAGTTAAACCCATAGTAATTCATGATACAAATTCTATAATTTAAATGATACCATGTCAAATGAGTTGTTCCATTATGAATTGAAGGGATTTTATCCTAGAAAAATACGAATTGGACACACAGCTCAAAGATAAGCTGAACCAAATATTGAATAACTGTGGTTGTTGTCTAAGGAATAGATATAGGACAGAAGTGAATTTGTAATAGTCTTTTGAGGTTAATGACAGTGGGAAGAATGAGTGGCATTTCTTTAGTTTTACTATTTCTTTGAACTAGTTCATACCTGTTTATTCATATATTAAAGGTAATACATATTCTGAGCTATAGAATGGTTGCCTAACTTATCAGTTTTTAGGAGTAAAAACAAGTATTGTGCTATTCACGAACAAGTTAAGAAACATATAATTTTCTCTTTATCACCATATGACAATGGGGTCTGAAAAGTAATGTGTAGCTAGATCAGGAGGAACGTGATGAAGTACCTAAAATCTGAAACACTATTTATATAAAATATGAAATGGCCTGTTGGAAAATTTACCTGACTTTGTCTCTTGCTCTGTGTCCGATCCTGTGATTGAAGCCATTTTTTACTTGTCTGAAGGGCAGAATGGCCCTGATCTATATTTTCCATCTGCATTCTGAGACACTATGTATATAGGAGTATTGTAATCTTATAATTATGATGCTTTGAAAAGGGAAAGAAGAAAATTCCATCTCTCACTCAACTCTTACAAACTTTCATGTATGGGTAAATAGATACTAAAAGGATAACCACAAATACTTAAAATGTCATTCTGGCCATTCCAGAATTCCATACATAACTGAAAGCTTCATGAATTTTACAATCAGATAGAGATTATGTCACACTTGCTAGAGAGCTTGGTGTATACCACTAGAAGTAACTTTGGGAAAAATATTTAAAAAATTATTATAAGAAACAACATGACATTTTGAGTGTTTTGTCTCTCAGAATCACACTGAAGGTGGCTGTTTCAAAATCATACTATTAAGCATTATTCAGATATCACAATATAACTAATTACAGGCCTCAGCCATTTGTCACTACGAGACAGAAAGATAGGAATGGGGAATAAAGGCCTCAAGCTGTCCCTCTCCCTTCTCCATCTTGGCTGGAATATCACAGAAATGACCTTCACTGATCACCTATTCCCTTGCTTTCCTATCTTCAATTTCCTATTTTTTTTTCAAAAACATAGTAGCTATCTGGAAAGGAGAGACATAGGCAAGCCACTCTGTCACTCACGCCACCAGCATCAGAAGCAGAGGACCTTGCCCATGTGGTTAATAAAAACCATCCACCCAGCCCACACTGACAGATCTCAGTCTCCCAGGTCACCTGCTCTCACTTCTCAAGTGGGTGCTATCACTTTAATAAATGTACCATGCATAGCTAAATCTTTATAACACAGCTTGAATTCTTTCTTGTTCTGTGAAGAGGGCATGGTTGGGGAGTAGGGCTCCCATGGCCTTCTCAGCAGTGCCTGACATCAAATTCTTGAGAATTTGACTTTTTATATATATATTTCTTAGATGTCTGCAGTAGTTCTTAAATACAAGCAGATGTAAATAATTAAATGATTCTTGATTCTGTGAGATGGGTATAATAAGAACTGAATATTTGAAAGTTTAAACACAATGATACATCACAGAGCTTAGCAAATGACTTGTGTGTAGTATTTGAATATTATTAGCCATAATGATGAGGAGACGGCCATGATTATCATTGATATAGAAAGCACAAGGAAGACTCTCACTGATATATGTTTAGCATTTGTGCACGAAAAAAATGTATTTTCTTGTTATTCCTGTGTATGAACAATATATTGATTTTAGGTTATTATTGATGTTAATATTTCTTCCCTATAACTCTTAAGACTATTACCGTAAAACCTAATTTGCGTCATTGCGCCTTCTAGGCTCTCTGAGCAAATAGGTCTTGGAAACAGATGTAAATAAACATACAGGCTTCCCCCACTTTCCAAAAGGTCACATACCAGGCCATTTTGCTTTTACAAAAGACCTACATTTGTACCTGTTTAACAAACTGAAAGAAATCCAAAGGGGACTTTTCACCATTAGGAAAAAAATGCACAAAGTGAAAATAGCATTCAGCATTTGCTTCGCAGCCAGCCTTTCTAGAAGCGGAATGCAGCCCGTGTAGCGAGAGTGGCACCACCAAGCTCCTTCCCCCAGAAATGCACTCAGCATCTCAGGCATCAAGCAGCCTCAGCCCTGAACTGTGTGTGAGCACCTGTGCTCTAGCTCTATTTATTTTGTGCGTTCCTGCTTTGACTGTGTGTCAATCTCATTTTAGATTTTATGTGACTTGGTATGATTAGTAGGCTATTTTTTTTTTTTTTGGGGGGGGGGTCTGGGAACACTCCAGTTTTCCTACATCCATTAATAGCAATTGCTTCTGCTCTAACCAGTTTGGCTCAGTGGATAGAGCCTTGGCACGCAGACTGAAGGGTCCCAGGTTCCAATCTGGTCAAGAGCATGAACCTTGGTTGCGGGCACATCCCCAGTAGGGGCTGTGCAAGAGGCAGCTGTTCAAAGTTTCTCTCTCATTGATGTTTCTAACTCTCTATCTCTCTCCCTTCCTCTTTGTAAAAAAATCAATAAAATTTATTTTAAAAATAGTAAGTGCTTTACACCATTTTAACGTGTGAAATTTTTCATAGGAACACTTTTTGTATAGTGTAGGAAACACAATAATATGTGTGTGTATTAATATGTGTAAGTATATTAAACTCTACTCATGTTCTCAACTGTTCACCCTGTGTGTTGCTGCTAACTGCCATATTATCATCATCATTATTATTATTATTATTATTATTATTATTTAAATATATTTTATTTATATTTTACAGAGAGGAAGGGAGATAGAGAGGGTTAGAAACGTCAATGAGAGAGAAACATTGATTAGCTGCCTTCTACACACCCCCTACTGGGGATGTGCCCGCAACCAAGGTACATGCCTTTGACCAGAATCAAACCTGGAACCTTTCAGTCTGCAGGCCGATACTCTATCCATTGAGCCAAACCAGTTTTGGCTAACTGCCATATTATTAATGAATGTGTACTAGATAGCAAATGCTACTACATATTTATTCTACCACCGATGACTATCTCCATTGCCTCTACAACCGCACATACAATTAATGGGGCAATGGTGAATATTCTAGTAAATATTCTTTAGTTACTTGTGTAAAATTTATTTTGGTATTTACCTAGAGTAAGAACTGCTAGGTATAGAAAAACTTATTTAATTTTACTTATTACTAACATTCTGTTCTCCAGAATATCTACATCTATCCTACACTCATTTCAGTAACCCATGGGATCCAGTGTCCTGTATTATATCAAAATTATTTACCTGTGAAATTTTACTTCTGCCCATTGTGATTTGCATTAAAGCTTCTATAATTTATACTAAGCATTCTTTTCCCTAACAATAAGAAAAGTGTGCATATTCAAACTATATTCCAAAAAAAGAGAGACTTCAGTATGGATACTAGCAACCATTTAGAAGCCACATAGCCTACTGAAAAAATTATTGTAATTAAATTTAAAAAGGATCCAAAACATATTTAATGATTTATGAGCACAGAACAGAAATCAGAAAGTTTCCATACGCCGAGGAATTGTGGTAATAACAATAACAAACAAAACAAAAATGTGTTATGAACCTATAACAATAAGCATTTATATTGCTCATGCGTCTACAGATCATTTGGGCAGCTTTTCCAATTTGGGACGGACTCACCCATATGTTTGCATTTGGCTCTGGATCAAGTAAGCAACTCCGCTACATTTGTTTGGTGTTTTGTTTGTTTGTTTATTTTTTTTTAATCCATTTGAGACTTGGCTGGTAGTGGGCTGGCCTAGAATGTCCTCGGCTCAAACAAATGGGCTCTTCTCCAAACGGTCTCTCATTTTCCTTCAGACTACTTTCTTCTCAGTAGGAAAACAGGTACCAATGAGAGATAACAGAAGTGAGCAATGCACCGAGGCATAGCCTCAAAAGTTCCACACCATCACTTCAGACATATTTTAAGGCAAAGGAAATCACAGGCCCTGTCCAGATGCAAGGTGTGGAGAAATAGTGTTTGCTTCTCAGAGAGAGAAGCTGCAGCCACATTGCAAAAAGTATGAATACATTTTTGAGCACAAAATATGGATCTTTTGCAATCAAGACAAACCTAAGCTCATGTGTGTGTTTAATATATATATACACTGTGTCCCCAAGAGGGTATATATAATTTAATTTCAAAATTTCAATTTTGAAAATGAAATGTATTTTAGTAAACACTGCCTTTATAATTATTCAGTGTGTGTATACATTTTGGGGGGGTACCCTTTATATGAAAGACCACAGTTATGGTATGAAGAGCAGAAGAAAGCTCAAAAGATAACAGAAGTCTAATGGCACAGAATTTGTGGGCTGTTGTCATACTTAAAGATTTTTAATTGCAGTAAAACAGAAAACCATTGGAGGATTT
Organism: Vespertilio murinus; assembly: GCA_963924515.1. Classification (NCBI taxonomy): domain Eukaryota; kingdom Metazoa; phylum Chordata; class Mammalia; order Chiroptera; family Vespertilionidae; genus Vespertilio; species Vespertilio murinus. Next base: position 45,161,050 of record OZ004707.1, read on the forward strand.
TGAATAAAAGAGTAATATCTACCTGAAATAAGAAGGAAGCAATTAAGAACAAAAATATGAAGTCAAAGGAGAAGTCTAAGCTGGAATACACATATATTTAAAATTGGAAACTTATATTTTATATTGCATGTAAATATAACTATATAATTGAATTATATATAATATTATTATGAATCATCAAATAATATGAAAATATGATTTTTGTAAAAATATGGGAGGAAATTACACCATTTACAAATTAGATAAATATGTTTTTTACATCTATATCCAAGTTTAGCATATTAAAAAAATGAGCTCAATTATTTGGTTTTTTCATCTCTTAATCAGTGGTTATTTAAAAACTAGTAAGTTTTAATCTTGATTGTTTTTGCTGTGTTATTATATAGCTTGACTGTTGCCTCTCTCCTTTTGGCATTTCCATGATTTTCCTTTAGATTTTACCATTTCTCACCCACCTCAATGGTAATGGCACCAATCAATAAGTTCTTAATCTTTTACAAAAGAACATATACTTATTAGTAATTAAGTAAACTCATGCAATTCAGGGAGAGTTGATGTAGAACTTTTAAAAAAAAGCTGACTTCCAAAAGAAAGGTTGTGATCTTTCTTATTGATAGGAAGCCTGCACAACTGGCCCAACTCTGAGAAATTCCAATTAACTAGACATCTGTTGAAAACACAGCAGAACCGAATACAATCTGTTTCAAACATGTTTGTATAATGTGTCTGACAGACAGTTTAATAAAGCAAACAATAAGAGGAATAAGGTTAGTACTTTATTAACAATTAAGTATGAGTAGTTGACACTTATAAGGAAAGGCAATTCAGGAAATCAATCATGAAAAACAGAATAGGAATTTAGAATTTTAATGAAAAAAAAAACAAAAAGTAATGATTTACTTCAGGGAAGGATAACATTCAATTAATAACATTCAGAAATATTTATTAATATATGATATAAGAGAGTTGCAAAAATGAATCAATACGATTATTTAAAATGATGACATAATAAGAATATCCTATATGATAAAAGGCTAATATGCAAATTGACCAAATGGTGGAACAACCAGTTGCTATGATGCACACTGATCAGCAGGGGCAAACTCTCATTACAGGAGCTGCTCCTTGGTGGTCAGTGCACCAAGTGCAGCAGTGATGGCAGGAGCCTCTCCAGCCTCCATAGCAGAGCTAAGGATGTCTGACTGCTGGATTAGGCTTGCTCCCCTGTGGACATCCCCCAAGGGCTCCTGGACTGTGAGAGGGCACAGGCCAGGTGGAGGGATCCCAGCCATATGCACATTAGGGGTGACCAGGCAGGCAGGCAGGCAGAGGCAGTTATGGTGATCAGGCAGGCAGGGGAGCGGTTAGGGGCATTAGGCAGGCAGGCAGGTGAGTGGTTAGGAGCCAGTGTTCCTGTATTGGGAGAGGGATGTTCAACTGCTGGTTTAGGTCTGATCCCAAGGATTGGACCGGTTTAGTCTTTGGGATCAGACCTAAACCGGCAGTCAGACATCCCCTGAGGAGTTCTAGGTTCAAGAGGGTGCAGGCCAGGCTGAGGGACCATCCTCCGTGTAAGAATTTCATGCATTGGTCCTCTAGAGTGTGTGTGTGTATGTGTGTAGTAATGAGGTAATATGGAAATTGACCATCACTCAAACACACAAGATAGCCACCCCCATGTGGAAACATGATGGTTGCCACAAGGTGACCAGCACCAGAAGGAAGTTTGTAAGGGAGGGTAGTTGAGGGTGATCAGGCCTACAGGGGAGGGCAGTTAAGGGTGACCAAGCCAGCAGAGTAGGGAAGTCCAGGGTGACCAGGCCTGTAGGGGAAGGCAGTTGGGGAGGGGGGGGAGACCATGCCTGCAGGAGAGGGAAGTTGGGAAAAACCCGGCCTGCAGGGGAGGGTAGTTGGGAAGGACCAGGCCAGCAGGGGAGGGCAGTTAGGGGCAATCAGGCTGGCTGGAGAGCAGTTAAGCATCAATCAGGCTGGCAGGGGAGTGCTTAGGAGGTGTTTAGGCTGGCAGGCAGAAGCAGTTAGGAGCAATTAGGCAGTCAGGCAGGTGAGCAGTTGGGAACCCATAGTCCTGGTTTGTGAGAAGAATGTCCAATTGGGCATCAGACTTCCCTGGAGGGGTGCCAGATTGAAGAGGGCTCAGACTGAGCTGAGAGACACCCCTGTGCACAAATTTCATGTACCAGGCCTATAGTATAGTATAGTATATACACTGAGTGTCAGGTTATTATGATCTCTGATCGCATTATAATCTGACTATTGAGTGTGTGTGTGTGTGTGTGTGTGTGTGTGTGTGTGTGTGCCTGGTGCATGAATTTGTGCATGGGTGAGGTCCAGCCAGCCTGGCTAGGAGGAGGGGACATGGGCAGTTGGCCGGCCTGCCTGCTGGTCAAACTCCTGGTCGAGGGCACAATTTATATATTAGCCTTTTATTATATAGGATATACACTGAGTGGCCAGATTATTATGCATTCAGAGATCATAATAATCTGGCCACTCAGTGTATATAGTACATATGACACCTAGAAAATAAACACATATTCAGCAAAAAGAAAATGGATTGGCTTATGCGTATCATATTTAAGATATTGTTATGTTATCGATGTGTTATTTTATTTTGTCTGTCTTGATAGTGCAAGAATATTTTACTTGTGAGACACTTAAATGGGACATTTATTAATGAGTCTTCTTTGATAGGATATTCTGAAGTTTCTCAGTGTAATCATCTTTAAAATTCAAAGCAATCCACATAACTCACTGTTAGTTATAATTTATCTTTCAGGTTTCACTTACATAGCAAAAATAAGTTCTGGATATATACAAAATGGTTATTATAGTTAATAATATCGTATTGAATATTTTAAATTTCACAGGAGAATTATTTTTCTATGTAAATGCAATGAAGGATTTTAATGACATTATTAAATATCATGACTTACTTTTTTGTGGTGGTTGTTGTTTTTAACAATTTGATTGAGGTATAATATACATGTGACAGAATGTTTCCATTTATGAGTAGAGTTCAATAGGTTTTAGTTTAGAAAGTTATGTAATTACCACTATAATACAATCTATATTTGGAATATACTTGGAATACTTCCATAATCCCTGTGCCTTCCCTATTGCTTATTTTTAGTCAATCCCTGTTCCTATATCTTGCCCTGAGAAAACACTGATCTATTTTTCTATCTATCACCTTATTGTTTTAATTGAGTAATACAATATCTTTTGTCTTTGGCTTCTTTCCTTTATCATGATGTTTTGAGATTCATCATGTGTTAGTATTTCACTTTTTCTTTGCTGAATACTAGTTCCATTTTTTTCATAGATACATAGCAAGAATCAGATAGACTAAAAATTTCAAGAGTTAAGTCCTATTCTCAAATTTTACAAATAAGTTATCTGATATTTCAAAGAGTTAAGTGTCTAGACAAAATGCAAATAGTCAAGCCCTCTAATACTAGATGCCAATTTTTCTAATTTTTCAATAAATGTTTCTAAGGCACCATTCCTTTTTTATTTCTTCCTTCCTGTGTCCTTAATCTTATGTTTTCACCATCTTTCTTTGAATCAATTTCTTAGTTATTGAAAACAAGTTTATTGAAACTGAGTTACATCAGTCTTTATGTGACTCAATTATTATTTTTTCTTTCTTTTGTTTTATGTTTACTCTATTTTGTATTCCCAGCAGCCCCCAGAAAATCATATCTATATTTAACATGTCCAACTCTTCCATAAAACTATAATGATTTTCATTATATATTTCTCATAATTTTTACTTAAGTTTCTGATTTATTTCACTGTCTTAATATCATTTACATCTTAAACCCTAGTGCTCTACTTACTACCCTTATTGATGAAACTTATTTTCTCTTCATCTATTAACTTTAACCTGTCACTCTTTATCATTTAAACCCTCTGCTTTATCTTCATAATCTTCATTTTACAGACTAAATTTCTTTCTTCAAGGATACACCCTTTATCAAAATATCCACTGACATCAATAACTCTCGATATACCATTAATACACAAATCACAACTGGCAACTGGTAGTCTGAAATAAGGATGCTGACAGGTTTGATTCATCTATGTGGTGTTCTTATTTTTATTAAAGCAAACATATAAAAGATGGATAGATTGCCTGTGTTCATAACAAATCTGACAGAACTTGGAGGAAAAATACCCACGCAACAAGTGTCATAGTGCCTGACTTCAGTGTTTAATGTTTTGGGGCTGTCAGTTGACAAGCTGCACCATCCCTCTCCCCCTGCTGCTCCACATGTGAGCTGGCTGAGAATACTCTAGGAGACAGAGCCTCACTCGGTGCTGGTGTAAGGTTCAAACCCCTGCAACACAATAAAAATCCCAAGCCAGTCTCCTTTCTCTGCTCTTTCAAACAATTTCAGAGCAACTTGGAAGGCCTACTCTGCTCTCCCTTGAAACTCATCTTTTTGTGACTAACAAATTTTTTGATTTTTTGTTGATGTGTGTCTGGCACCATCATTTTGAGACACAAACAAAACGTTGATTGGATTCTATCTGACTTTGCAGAATGTTGCCAAGAGCAAGAAACTAGGAGCCGGTGGAAACTGGCAGACAGCTCCTGTAGTTCAATAGACTCATGGGTACTGATGAGTCTTGTCTTGTATTTATTGTTTGCAGACCACCATGGGTATTTAATTTTACGGAAGACTATCTTGAAACCTGTGGTAGGTGCCTTTTTAATATTATATCTGTCATGACTCATTGAAAATGACCCATGTATTTTGCAATGTTATCAAATGGAACTACAACTCTTTAATCAACATGTAATGTGTGGGAGAGATGCTGGAGGTAGTGATTAAAATTAAGTGAAATAAAAAATAGTTCCCTAAATTGGTGAGTATAATTGATATTTTGTTTTTTTAAAAAATGAGGGCTCTGGGTTTTGTTTTAGTTAGGTTTGGGGTTTTTCTTTGTTTTGTTTTGTTTTTAATTCAAAGCCTAACTCATTGAGAAAGGCCCAGTTCAGATTTTATGTAACATTTTAATTTATAATTGGCATATTTCATATCAGTATTTCTTACTCTAATTCTTCAAAAGAACTAAGAAATTTTTCATTGTAACACGTGTACTTTTAAAGCCAGGGGAGGATAACCCAATATTTTAGTGCCATGGTGGTCGGCAAACTGTGGCTCATGAGCCACATGCGGCTATTTGGCCCCTTGAGTGTGGCTCTTCCACAAAATACCATGGCCTGGGCGAGTCTATTTTTAAGAAGTGGTATTAGAAGGAGTTTAAGTTTTAAAAAATTGGCTCTCAAAAGAAATTTCAATCATTGTACTGCTGATATTTTACTCTGTTGACTAATGAGTTTGCCGGCCACTGTTGTAGTGTATCAAAGTGGTTGAAAAGAGTAAGTATTTGAAAGATTGGATGAACCAAAACTTCAAGTATTTTTATGGAAAAAAATTATAAATATTTCAGCACTGCATGGTTTTTTAGTTATTCACCTTTTATGGATTGTGATATGTCTGGGTTTTTTTTCTCTTAAAAGAGATTGGATGAAAATATAAAGTAATTATAAAGGAAACATATTAGCATAAGAGCATAATGAAATAAGGACTAAATAGAAGACCTTGTGTTATCCTAGATTATTATGAGAATGAATCAGGGATACGGAATAGTACCAGGCCCATAATAAACATGCAATGTTGCCTAATATTTTTAGCATTTTTATTACTATTATTGCTAAAAGCATGGGAATAGGCATCTTATACCTAATATTTGAGTCCTATTTGAAATGTGGGGAAAGGCTTTTTACATTTTCTGGATTACTTAAAACTAAAAATGTACACAATCTTACCAGTGTTAATTTAATAAATTTAATTCAATAAATAAATACATTTAAAAATAAAACATCAATAAATTGTTATTGAGGTATAAAGCAATATTCACTGACAATTTTTGTGCAAGCTAAAATTTTCCAGACTATTTATTTGCTTCTGCCTAGAGCTACTAATTATACATTTAAAATCATGACATTGTACACAGAAATGAAATGATATTTAAATGAATAATCTCAAGTCTTGTTTTCATACTTGGAAGATTGTCATAAATAGCAACTTTCCCCAGTCTTTAACGTAAATTACTGCATAAATACTTCACAAAAGTCCTTTTCTATCTTTCACATCAAAAATCACTTCCATTCACCAATATTTATGAGATCAGACATGTATTTAACCTCTACTATCAGATACAAATATGTGTATCATCTCTATGATATATTATTTCTGTGCCTGTTTTCCAGATTAAGTCATAGAGGCAAAAAAAAGATGAAGCATAGCACAGCTGGGTGTAGAATCGTAGAAGTCTTACTAGAAATCCTGTATTCTTGCCCACTCCACAGTCCCGGCCTCTTTAAGACTTAAGTTGAATAACAAGATGAAATAACAATCACAGACAACAATCACTATAATTATTTTATTTATGTATTTACATTATGGCATTTTAATTTAATAATCACAGTTATTTGCAGAGACCAATCATACACATTTCTTTGTAGAACTAAAAGATCTGATACTTGTCAGATGATTCTCGTATCATCACTGGAGACCTGAAGTTTAATTTATGACATATTTAAAAGCAATGTTGAGCATTTCCACATAGACAAACAGCACAATCTTCACATGATTCATATCCAGACACTTCCCTTATATCTCTTTTGTTCCCTCTACTTCCCTTCCGTGATTCACTGAGCATCATCACACCACCCATCTCAAAACATACTTGCATAGCATTCTGTGTCCTCAGCTCCCATAGGGTACATTTCATGACTGATAATCTTTCCAACACTCAGACACAAAGGTACATTCACATCATTGCAGTGCCCTCCAATATCTACTGGCCAGCTTTGCTTTCTGAGTTCTTTTTAAGGCACATTTCATAGCAGATACAGCCCTCTCCCTCATACAACACACACACACACAAAGGATGCCTTGAATTTCATTATTGATATATTTTTCTGACTTTTTCCTCTGGATTCTGGTTTACTCTCCCCCAATTCCTTTTTTCTGTTAGGATGTAAAAGCACATTCTCTGTTCACAAATGTCTCAGAAGCATGCACCCTGATTTAGAATGTAATTCTTAGTTTCTACTCAATCCCTGTCCTTTAGTGGTGAACTAATTCAACAAGTCCTAGGTCCCCAAACTACAGCTTGTATCACAATTCATGTAGTTCACCAATGAGTGTTATTTAATGACCATTATTATTGGGGGGGGGGGAGGGATCTCCGAAAATAATAGCTTCTGGGTATTTAAAGTATTTATTCAGTTCTATGTCTTTATCAGAAGCATGCTAATATTAACCAAACTGAAATACTAACAATGAGACTTTTACAGAAATAATATTCGCTTCTAATCCATTCTTATGGTATACAATAAATATGAGAGAATTAAATAACCTTATATTCAATCCACCAAGTGTTTTTTTCCAACTTGGGTCACCCTGTTAAAAAAAAAGTCAAAAGAAACTAAAAATTTCACATTAAAAACATTGGAGTATTACAAGCAATTTAAATACTGTATTTTCTGGGAAGAATTTTAAATAAGTACATTGACATTAAAATATTTTATATATCATTGTCTTATCTCATATGTTGATTCCAATGTACCATAAAAGCAGAATTATTACTTTTGCAATTGCATAAACATTGAATTTAACATTCAACATAAATGTATGTCTGTGAATTATGTTATTTATAAAAATCTAGGAGAATCAAGACTGCTACATGAAGACGTTTATTCTATCATTCTCTTGTTAGTTATCAAAATATTTCATGAATGGACTGTTTAAATCAAAACATCATTCTTTTTTTTAATATTTTTATTAAGGTATTATCTGTGTACATAGCTTATCATTGCCCCCCCCCCCCCATAGATGCCCTCCCTCCCCAGAGTTTTGTGTCCATTGGTTGTTCTTATATGCAAGCATACCAGTCCTTCGGTTGATCTCTTATCTCCCCCAGATCTCCCTACCCACCCCCCCCACACCCCCCCCCCGCTGTCATTTGGCAGTCTGCCTATTGTTTTACTGTCACTATATCTATCTTTCTGTTCATTCGTTTATAATGTTTTTTAATATCCATAAATGAGTGAGGTCATGTAGTGTTTCTCTTTCATTGACTGGCTTATTTCACTCAACATGATGCTCTCCAATTCCATCCAGGTTACTGCAAATGATGAGAATTCCTTCCTTTTTATGGCAGCATAGTATTCCATGGTGTAGATGTACCATAGTTTTCTGATCCATTCATCTGCTGACGGGCACCTAGGCTGTTTCCAAGTCCTAGCTATTGTAAATTGTGCTGCTATGAACATAGGGGTGCATATATCCTTTCTGATTGGTCTTTCTAGTTTCTTGGGGTATATTCCTAGTAGTGGGATTACTGGGTCAAATGGGAGTTCCATTTTCAGTTTTTTGAGGAAGCTCCATACTGTTCTCCACAGTGGTTGCACCACCCTGCAATCCCACCAGCAGTGCAGGAGGGTTCCTTTTTCTCCGCAACCTCGCCAACATTTGTTGTTTGTTGTTTTGTTGATGTTGGCCATTCTGACAGGTGAGATGGTACCGCATTGTTGTTTTGACCTGCATCTCTCGGATAATTAGTGACTTGGAGCATGTTTTCATGTGCCTCTTGGCCTTCCTTCTGTCTTCTTTTGGGAGGATTCTATTTAGGTCCATTGCCCATTTTTTAATTGGCTCATTCATTTTCCTTTTATTGAGTTGTATAAGCTGTCTGTAGATGTTGGAGATTAAACCTTTATCAGTGATATCGTTTGCAAATATGTTCTCCCATACAGTGGGTTTTCTTGTTGTTTTGTTGATGGTTTCTTTTGATGTAAAAAAGCTTTTTATTTTGATGTAGTCCCATTTGTTTATTTTCTCCTTAGCTTCCATTGCCCTAGGGTTAGTATCAGTGAAGAAGTTCTTTAGGCATATGTCTGAGATTTTGCTGCCTGTGGATGCCTCTAGTATTTTTATGGTTTCCCGTCTTATGTTTAAGTCCTGTATCCATTTTGAGTTTATTTTTGTGTATGGTGTAAGTTGGTGATCTAGTTTCATTCTTTTGCATGTCTCTGTCCAATTTTCCCAACACCATTTATTGAAAAGACTGTCTTGGCTCCATTGTATGTTCGTGCCTCCTTTGTCAAATATTAATTGAGCATATTGATTTGGGTTGATGTCTGGATTCTCTAATCTATTCCATTGATCAATATGTCTGTTCTTGTGCCAGTACCAGGCTGTTTTGAGAACAGTTGCTTTGTAATACAGCTTGAAATCTGGTATTGAGATTCCTCCTACTTTACTCTTATTTCTCAAGATTGCTGAGGCTATTCGGGGTCTTTTATTGTTCCAAATGAATTTTTGGAGAGTTCTTTCTAGGTCTGTGAAGTATGCCCATGGTATTTTCATGGGGAGTGCATTGAACTTGTATATTGCTTTGGGAAGTATGGACATTTTGATGATGTTGATTCTACCAATCCATGAACATGGTATGTTCTTCCATCTGTTTACATCTTTCTCTATTTTTTTTTCAGTGTCGTGTAGTTTGCTGCATATAGGTCTTTTACCTCCTTGGTTAAGTTTATTCCTAGGTATCTTAATTTTTTTGGTGCGATGGTAAACGGGATTGCTTTTTTAGTCTCTGTTTCTGTAAGTTCACTATCAGTGTAGAGAAATGCCATTGATTTCTTGGCATTGATTTTGTATCCTGCTACATTGCCAAATTCGTTTATTAAGTCTATTAGCTTTTTGATGGAGTCTTTTGGGTTTTTTATGTACAATATCATGTCATCTGCAAATAGTGACAGCTTTACTTCTTCTTTTCCAATTTTGATGCCTTTTATTTCCTCTTCTTGTCTAATTGCAATGGCGAGTACTTCCAGTACTATGTCAAAGAGGAGTGGTGAGAGTGGGCATCCCTGTCTTGTTCCTGTTCTTAGAGGGAATGGTTTTAGTTTTTGCCCATTGAGTATGATGTTGGCTGTGGGTTTATCATATATAGCTTTTATTATGTTGAGGTATGGTCCTTGAACTCCCACCTTGTTGAGAGTTTTTATCAGGAAAGGGTGTTGGATTTTATCAAATGCCTTTTCTGCATCGATAGATATGACTATATGATTTTTATCTCTCAATTTGTTTATGTGATGTATCACGTTTATTGATTTGCGAATATTGTACCATCCTTGCATTCCTGGAATAAAACCTACTTGGTCATGGTGTATGATCTTCCTGATGTACTGCTGGAGCCGATTTGCTAGAATTTTGTTGAGGATTTTGGCATCTATGTTCATGAGGGATATTAGGCTGTAATTCTCTTTCATTGAGTTGTCTTTATCTGGTTTTGGTATTAGGGTGATGCTGGCTTCATAAAAGGAGTTTGGCAGTGTTCCTTCCTCTTGAATTTTTCGGAAAAGTCTGAGGAGGATAGGTTTTAGTTCTTCCTTGAATGTTTGGTAAAACTCTCCTGTGAAGCCATCTGGCCCTGGGCTTTTGTTTGCTGGAAGCTTTTTGATGACTGCTTCAATTTCTTCCCAAGTTACTGGTCTATTGAGATTTTTAGATTCTTCCTGATTGAGTTTTGGAAGGTTGTATTTTTCTAGGAATATGTCCATTTCCTCCAGGTTGTCCAGTTTGTTGGAATAGAGTTGTTCATAGTATTTTGTAACAATTATTTGTATTTCGGCAGGGTCTGTTGTTATTTCACCTCTTTCATTTCTGATTTTGTTTATTTGGGTCCTCTCTCTTTGTTTCTTGGTTAGCCTGGCTAGAGGCTCATCAATCTTGTTTATCCGTTCAAAGAACCAGCTCTTGGTTTTGTTGATCTTATGTATTGTGTCTTTGGTCTCTATGTCGTTGATCTCCGCTCTGATTTTTATTATTTCCTTCCTTCTGCTTACACTGGGCCTTTCTTGCTGTTCTTTTTCTAACTGTTTGAGTTGTAGGGTTAGATAATTTGTTACCATTCTTTCTTGTTTTTTGCAATAGGCTTGTAGGGATATGAACTTCCCTCTCAAAACAGCTTTTGCTGTATCCCATAGATTTTGGATTGTTGTGTTTTCATTATCATTAGTTGCCATGATGTTTTTGATTTCTTCCTTGATTTCTCTGGTAACCCAGTCTTTGTTCAATAGCATGCTATTTAGTCTCCATGTGTTTAATTTCTTTGGCTTATTATTATTGTAGTTGATTTCCAACTTTATGGCACTATGATCTGAGAAAATGCTTGATAAGATTTCTATCTTCTTGAATTTGAAGAGACTTTGCCTATGTCCCAACATGTGGTCTATCTTTGAGAATGACCCGTGTGCACTTGAGAAGAATGTATATTCTGTGGCTTTGGGATGAAATGTTCTGAAGATGTCGATTAATTCCATCTGGTCTAGTACGTCATTTAGGATTGACGTTTCTTTACTGATTTTTTGTTTAGATGATTTGTCCAGAGGTGACAGTGGAGTATTAAAATCTCCTACTATGATTGCATTGCTATTAATCTCTCCCTTAATGTCCTCCAACAGTTTCTTTATGTATTTGGGTGCTCCCGTATTGGGTGCATATATGTTTACCAGGGTTATTTCTTCTTGTTGGATTGCTCCCTTTAGTATAATGAAGTGGCCTTCAATATCTCTTTTTATGTCCTTCACTTTGAGATCTAATTTGTCAGATATAAGTATTGCTACCCCAGCCTTTTTTTCATTTCTGTTCGCCTGGAAAATCTTTTTCCATCCCTTCACCCTCAGCCTGTGTGCATCTTTTTTCTGAAGTGTGTTTCTTGTAGACAGCAGATATATGGGTCTTGCTTTCTTATCCATTCTGTTACCCTATGTCTTTTGATTGGAGCATTTCAACCATTTACATTTAAAGTTATTATTGATAAGTAGGTATTTGATGCCATTTTTATTCTATACCCCTGTGTTCCTTCTTTGCTTCCTATTTCTTCATTTTTACAGTAAACCCTTTAGCATTTCTTGCATTGCTGGTTTGGTGGAGATAAATTCCTTTAGTCTTTTTTTGTCTGTGAAGCTCTTGATTTCATTTTCAATCTTGATTGATAGCCTTGCTGGGTACAGTATTTTTGGATTCAGACCCTTCCTTTGCATGACTTTGTATATTTCATCCCATTCCCTTCTGGCCTGATGAGTTTCTGTGGAGAAATCAGTTGCTAGTCTGATGGGGGTTCCTTTATATGTAACCTTCTGTCTCTCTCTAGCTGCTTTTAAGATTCTTGCTTTGTCGTTGTTGTTTTGCACTTTAATTATAATGTGCCTAGCTGTTGGTCTTTGGGGATTCATTTTGCTTGGGACCCTACGAGCTTCTTGTATTTGTATGGTTTTTTTCTTCTCTATCTCAGGAAAGTTTTCTGTCATTATATCTTGAAACAGTTTTTCTATGCCTTCCTCTGTTTCCTTTCCTTCTGGAACCCCTATTATTCTAATATTGTTTTGTTTTGTAATGTCCCAAAGTTCCCGTAGGCTCTCTTCCTGCTTTTTAATTTTTTTTTCTAAAAGCTGCTCTAATTGGGTATTTTTTTCCATCTTGTCTTCTAGCTCACTGATCCGGTCCTCTGCTTCATCTAGCCTACTTTTGATGCTTTCTATTGAGTTCTTTACAGTAGCTATGTCATTTTTCATTTCTTCTTGGTTCTTCTTCATTTCCTCTTGGGTCTTACTCATATTGTCAAATTTGTCTTCCATTCTTTTTAGCCATCCCATGATCATTACTCTGAATTCTTGCTCTGGTAGGTTGCTTGCCTCTAAATCGTTTACTTCCTTTTCTGGTGATGGCTGATTTTCTTTCATAGGCGGGTTGTTTCTTAGCCTCCCCATGATCTATCTTTTTAGGATGCCTGTTTATGTAGTTCTCTCTCTCCTGCTTAGATTTAAAAGTACAAAATACAACACAACCAGGTACAACACACAAGGCACTGAACAGAAAAGCGTTTGCAATATTAATATCCTCCAATAAAGGTGACTAGAACCCAGCTAACAAAATCAAACAATCAAATAAACAGAATAAGTAAACCAATCTTACAAAAAAGCATAAAACTTTGATATAGTTAGCCTTTAGCATACAACTACAAAGGGGTAGAGAGAAGGATTTTTTTTTTTTTAAGGACAGCGACAAGGTAGGTGCGAATGGACTTGGGGTAGGGGGTTGGGGGTTAGATATACACTGGAAGGGTGAAATTTTAGGAGGGGATAAATAGAAAAAATAGGGAAAATCTAGAGCAGTAAAGAGTTAAGATAAGCAGGGCACCAAAGGGAAAGGGTTAGGAAGAGAGTGATGGCATAAAGGTAGGTTTGAGTTAGAATAGAGCGTTGGAAAAGGAAAGGTATAAATAGTCTTTTGAATAGTAATCCCAAAGGGGAAAAAAAGAGAAAAGAAAGAAAAAGAAGAAAAAGAGAAAAAAAGAAAGAAGAAGAAGAAAAAAAAAGGATTATAATATGTCACTTAAAAATAGTAATAAAAATAAACAAAAGAAAATAAGATAAAAAAGGTAAAATAGTAGTAATAATGTTGATTACCTATAAAAAATGAATTAATTAAAAAGGTAAAATCAAGTGAGGGCAGATGAAAAAATTTCTTGAGTAAACTTTGCAATTAAAGTAGGTAAAAAAACAAAAATTAAACAGTTAAAAAGTAAAATTTGAAAATTAAACAAAATTTGCTGTAATGAAGGTCATTCAGTTTCTGTGTTGTTCTGTTTGGCATGCCTGTTCTCCGTCTGGGTGGTAGTTGCAGATCCCTGTGTTTCACTGTTCCTCCATGTTGATTACAAGACCTGATTTTTAAGCAGAACTAGAGACCATATGTGCTTTAGCCTCTGGGTGGCAGTGTTTCTGGATGTCTTCCAGGACTCTAGAGCCTTTCTATCTTTTTCCCCCCTCTCTGTGTCTCTGCTCTATGGAGGGCTGGGGGTGGGGCGGTCCCGAGCTGGCTGCACTCGCCTGCAACTCTGTGGATATCTCCTGGATTCAGATCCAGATGCGCTGCTCCTTAGATATTCCCACTCTCAGGAGCCCCATTGTCCACAGACAGGCGCGCCTCCAGCTGAAAACCCTGGGGCTTCCTGCAAACCCAGGGCCAGTCCTTCAGCCTCTGTGCGCCTGGGGCCGCGCGGGTTGCTGCGCCGAGTGGAACTCAGTCAGAACTACCGGGCTGAGGGGAACTCACCCACCGGATCGCTGTGAAATCTGAGCTCCTCTGAGATCTGGGGTTCGCGCTGACTATGATCAGTTGGTGTTCCACGGGGCTGTGGATAATCAGGCCTCCGACTCGAACCTCCTTCCTTCCAAGATGGCGAGATTTCCCCGTCCGCGCGGGCAAGTATCTCCAGTAAGGGACCCAGCCGTGGGTGGTCAGCTGTTGGGGGCTCCCTGATCAGCAGACCCCAAATTTCCTCTGGTGTTTGCCAGTCTCCCGGCCTGTCGACCAGCACTCCTAGCGCGATCCTCAGCTGCTCCCTCTCTCCTCCTCGGGACAAGACTCAGAAACCGCCCATCTGCTCCTCCGCCATTTTCTCCCTCCGTCCAAAACATCATTCTTAAAAATTGGTGTGTAAATCCAGTTTTTTAAGTTATACTTTGATATACTACTATCTTTAAAAATTAAATTAAAGATACAAAACAAATGGCATATTACAAAAATAATAACATAAAAGTTTCTTTCTTTCTTTTTTTATTGCCTGTAAAAAGCAATATGGCACTCTTGTCAAATACCTGTTGACCTTAAATGTATGGATTTATTCAGGGGCACTATATTCTGTTTCATTAGTCTGCATGCCTATTTTCTACAACAGTAATCTCTTGATTACTGTAGTTGTGTAATATATTTTGAGTCAAGTACTGTGCTCTCTTCAGCTCTGTTCTTGCTCACAGTGCTTCTTTAAGATTATTTAAAATTTCATTGTCAGGTAACTTTAAGATCATCATTGTTTTTAGGTTTGTCACTAGAAATTTATTGTGTTTCTTTAATAATGCCATATTTCCTTGTGGGTTGTTTTGTTGTCGCTGTTTGTGTGTGTGTGTGTGTGTGTGTGTGTGTGTGTGTGTGTTTTAAATATGTTTTATTGATATTTTACAGGGAGGAAGGGGGAAAATAGAGAGTTAGAAACATCGATGAGAGAGAAACATCGGACCTTTCCGTCTGCAGACGGATGCTCTACCACTGAGCCAAACCGGCTTCGGCTGTTTTATGTGGTTTTGTAGTCTTGCATTAATGTCTGTGTATTTGAGGCAGCTGTTACCTCTTCCAGACTTTAGAGACGGTTTCTTTGGTGAAAGAACGTCACCTATGTGTGGATGGACAGACCTTCACTATGTGTGTGTGGGTATAATGGTCCAAGTCTAGGGTGCATACAGTGGCATGGTCTTCATGTGGACCCTTCAGCTGACATCAGCATTGGGGATCCTCAGTGTCCAAAGATGCAGATGTCCAAGGTGAGGGCTACTGAGGTCTTCCGTGGTGAAGGGCTAAGGGGATCCCTCTTGGCTTGGTATGCAGACCTGCTTACTATTGCAGGTGGCGATGGTGTTCAGTGAACAGAGGGGCCACTGTGGCAGAGGGACCAGCATGTGAGGCAAGGGCACTCAAGAGCAGGCTCAGGCCTGGGGTGCAGAAAGCAGGCCTGCACTGAGTGACTGTGGTTCCAAGGTCTGAGCACGGACCACTGCTGAATCAGTGGCACCAGTATCCAGGATGCAGGCATGCCTCTGTGGTGATGTTCAAGGATTCAACACCAGCAAAGTGGTGGTGTAGCTGGGGTCCAAAGCATAGCTGTATGGGCAGAGACCATGGATCCAGATTCCAAGGTACAGGCCTGTGCAAAGTGGGAGTATCTCCAGTGTCTGAAGCACAGGTATGCCCACTAAGGCAGGAGCACTTTCTTCTGAGGCATGGGCACTTGTGAAGCAGCCGGGGAGCTTGGGTCTGGAGCACAGACATCCCTAGAGAAGTTGGGAGCAATGGAGGAAATGCAGGGGGACCCAAGATGGCACAGCAGCAGTTCCTTCTCCTGGGCACGCAGTGTGTCTCATTCTTTGGGAGCCTGTGGCAGCTGTGATGGCTGTTGAGGTCCCAAGCAGTGAGAGCCACTGGAGCCATCTATAGGACAGGCCCCTGATGTGTGATTGTGAGCACCCACCTTCTTCTTTGTTCCCAGCAGTCTCCGTGTCTGTCAGCTGTGAGAATCTCCCCAGCATCTGGGTGAAGAGAACCCAAAGTGGTCCTTCATGCCTGGGTAGCTGGTTGCTCACCTTGATCTTCTCCTCATAAAGGGCTCTCATGTGTTGGGTAGCTCCTCTGGGCATTGAACTGTGCTGGCCTGGGGGATGGGATGATGCAAGTCAAATAAAACTCTTCTCCCTACTCTTTCTGTGCATTTATTTGCTGTCCCTCCTCCCCATCTGTGTTGTTGCAGCTTTTTAAGCAGATGGCTGAGCTCTCCCAGAGCTATTTTCATGTGTGGATAGCTGTTGAATTGTTAATTTTTGTGAGGGCATAATGGATGGGACCTCTTACTCCAGTGCTTTGTTGATGTCACCATCCAGTGAGTATATTTATTATTCAAAATCAGTGTACATGTTACTGGGTGAAAAGAGGATTTTTAAAATTGTTGTATGAGGAATGCAAACCTATTATCCTCAAAGGAAATTATATATATATATATATATATATATATATATATGCATATATATATTGCATGAAGAGTCTCTGCTGTTTGGTACCAACAGCAGGCATGCGTGAGATGATTATGAGACATTAACAACATATCTGTTTTACTAGCTTAACTATTTTGTATAAAGAAATATATTATAATAAAATTATTTTACTCTATTATCAAAATTTGATAACTTATCTCTGACTAGCACATTATAATTTTTGTATAGTATTAGTGATGGAAAAATGTATACTTTACTAGTTGTACTTTATATTAGAAAAAAATGATGAAAACCCAGTATTAATTTTTATCATAGCCATCACAAGATTGGTATCCCTTGCCCAGAGAAACTCAAAAATTTGAAATTTTTAGAGTAGGTAATATTTTGGGGTGATCATAATCTATATTGTCCTAATTTTACACATTGAAATTTTTAGTTTCTGAGTATTTAACAGATATATAATGTTGCAGAAGTTAAAGCAATAAATATTATCACAGTTTTTAGTTATATATTTTGAATCTTGCTTCGCTTAAATTGAGCAGCATAGAATAAAAAAATATTAGAATAATCTTTCAATAGATTTTATTATACCTTTTTTCCCCATTACCTCTATCCTGTATTAATTCACACAATTTAAACTATGGAAGTCAGTAGCAAGCTTGGTATCATTATGCTTATCTAGGCACTGCAGCATATAATAGAATGAATAGCATCTGGTGGTAACATCCTGGATGAGAAACTTCTCTGGCACGGCACTGGTAGAATATTGGCTGCTGGGCTAAATGACATTCAGTGAGACTATGTTTTAAATGCCCTGCCGGTGAGGTGAATATTGCAGCCCAACATCACAGTTGGCCTTACTAAGATTTGCTAATACAGAACACTGGAAGGCATTGGCCACACCTGGCACATATTGAAAGTGGGTCAATTTAGTTTTTACTATTCTATTACACAAAAATTTTTATGAAAACCATTGTTGTAGTTGGCTGGATTCCAATTACTCATAATATCCATGAAATAGGACAACTTTCTGCCTAACGTTCTTCAGAAAAATAGCAATCTAGAGAGCATAATTGTAATTTTCTTTAGAAAGTAATTTTCGGATACTTATTACTCAAGGATAATGTATTCCTTGAATCCATTAAAGTAAACATACACTCATACACACAATGTAGAGATCAATTCTAAGATACCACAGAGAAATTGCTAAATATAAAATAATTTTATATCATAAAATATGAATTATAATCTATTATCAAACACAAGCAGTTCTCACTTTGCATGATATGGTATTAACTAAACCCCTCACACCTGTGTCCTCACTTTTCACAGTTCTGTGAAAACAAATCCTATATAATAAAACCCTAATATTCAAATTGACTGAACTGCTTAAAGACAGAGGAATAACCTGTTTATATGATGCACACTGGCCACCAGGGGGCAGACGTTCAACCCTCCTGCATTGAGTGTTGCCCCACAAGAGGGAGATGACCAGCTTCAGAGATTGGAGGGCGAGGCTGATCAGTAGGCAGCGCCAGGCCACCAGCCAAGCAGGGACCCCTCACTACCTTACCGGTCTCCCCACAGATTGGCCCTTGATCACCAGTCAAGCCTAGGCACCCTACCCTATATAATGGGAACAGTTTCTTAGATTTAAAAATTAAAACCTGGCAAGACTACTTTAACACTGAAAAAAAAAGAATAATGCAGCAATGTCATGCATGGATTCTGGCTTGCACATTTTGTGGCCAGCCCTGATTCTGACACATAACTGTGTGACAAAGCCAATTACTTAAATTCTCTCTGCTTCAGTTTTTTCACCCATAAGATGGGGGACGTGGTACTCCTGCCTCAGAAGGATCATGTGATGTACTACTTTTTATAATCAGGGCAAAAAAAAAAATAGCTGCCCATACAACAGCAAGATGCCTTTCACCAGTATGGAAAGAATGGTCACTGGTGCTCGCAGCGTCTTGGATTGCGAGAGGGATGTCCCACTGGATTGTGAGAGGGATGCTTATATATACATTAAAGACATTTAAAATATGAAAAATACTATATATTTTTAATAACAAACCAAACTGAGTAACAACATGGACAACACTCCATTGTAAAATGAAGAAAATAATCCATCCCAATAAAACGGCATTATGCTATGGGGTGGACACCAGACATCCTCCCACGCAGTGGCTGCGAGGGCTGAGGCTCAGGCAGTCCCAGGTGGCTGCAGAAGGCCCGGCTCAGGCCAGCAATGGCAGCAGCAGTGGGGCAATGGGGGTGGCACCTTCCCCTGATCTGCCAGGTCGCCTCCCTAAGTGGGAGGCCAGACTGTGGCTCAGGCCAGGGGCCAAGGCAGAGGTGGTTAGGGGTGATTAGGCTGCCATGGTGGCAAGTTAGGGGCATTAGGACTGCAAGAAGGCAAGTTAGGATAGATCAGGCCTGCCAGCAGGGGAGCAAAGTAGGAGTGACCAGGAAGGAAAAGGAACAAGTTAGGGTTGATCAGGCCAACAGGGAGCAAAGCAAACGGATTTCAAATATGTTTAATTTAAATAAATATTATTCAGCTACTTGAGAAAATATTATGAAACTATTATAATTATAATTATAATAGTTTCATAATATTATAAAACATAAATATTATTTTATTTTATTATAAATTTTATTTTATTTTATTATAAAAATATTATATTATAAATATTATTCAGCTACTTGAGAAAATACTATGAAACTATCATAATAGTTTCATAATATTATAAAAAATAAAATATTATAAAAAATAAATATTCAGCCACTTGAGAATATATCATGAAACTATTAATATAAAATATCAAAGTAACTTAACAGCATAAAAATGTTTAATAATAATTATATTTAATTGTTTTCAATGCTCAATTAGATTAACAATATTTAAATTGTGTTCTTTGCAGCCTTTGTTTTTCAAAGTTCCTAATTAAGGCTATATTATTTTTATAAGATATTTATTATGAAATATTTTATTCTGCAATCTTTTAAAAGAAGTTTATTATAATAAAGTTATTATAATAAAGTGGTATAGAAAGTAAGTACTTTTTCTCACACAGGGGAAAAACATCCACCACTCAACTTACATAGTTCGCCGATAAGCATCCTTAGTGTAATGTCTCATAGACCTTCAGCGATTCAGTTTGAAAAGAGAATTTTATGTCAGTACATAAATTTCTTGTCAGTAAAAAAATGAAATTGTGTGTCAATGGATATCTATTCCAGATGGCTGAGCAAGTTGCTAGCTGTATCACTTTAATATCTTATCTTCATTACTTGAGTTTTAAACTGGAGAGTGAGAGACAATAATCTGTAAAATTTCTATTACTGGATTCTCAAGATAGCTAGTAGGAGAGAGAGACTTTCCAGGTTTTAGACACTTTAAATTGTGCTCTAATAAATACCTTTTTACATAGATTTCTGAATACCAGGATTCTTTTCTCTATAGGATACTTGCCATATGTTGAATTTTCATGTCTCAGACTATTATATATATATAATAGTCTGAGACATGAAAATTCCACTCAGAGACATTAAATATCACATGTAATATGATACTATATTATGTTATCAATGATGTAGTATAATTTTATTAATAAGTTAACATTATTAAATATTTAATAAAAGTTAATAGACTTCCTTCTAAAAAAGCTAGCAACCTGCCCAAATACTTTCAGAACATACAAAAGTATCTTCTTCCTCACATAGATGACAGAATCATGTTAAATTAATATTTCTAATTAGTTCTTCTATGAAAAATATAAAATTATATTGATTTCTCATATTTGCTGCTTGAGTAATGATTTTTAAAGTACTTTTAACTTTTTTTTTTTTTGGTCCAGCTCTTCTCTGAACTGTCTACTTTTACCTCTGCTTAACTTTCAATTAAAGACTAAAAAACATTTTCTTTGAAATGAAAAAGTTCTTATTTATTAATTCATTTACTTTATTTTAATTAAATTTATTAGAGTAACACCAATAAAAAATTATATAGGTTTCACGGGTACAACTCTATGACGCGTCATCTGTATGTTGCCTTGGGTGCCCACCGCCCAGAGTCAAATCTTCTGTCACCATATATCTGACCCCCGTTCCCCTTTACCTCTCGCAGCCTACTTCCGGCTAGTAACCAACATTCTGTTGCCTAATTCTGATTTGCCTAATTTTGTTTGTTTTTCTTGTTTTTTCATTTGTTACTTTTAGTTCTATATCCCACATATTAACTATTTCACTTAGTATGACATTCTCAAGATCTATTAATGATAGTATTGTCATAAAAGACACTATTTTATCTTTTCATGACTAAGTAATATTGCAGTATGTATATGTTCCACATCTTCTTTATTCTGTCATCTGTTGAAGAACACTTATGTGTTTTCATGTCTTGGCCAATGTGAATAATACTGCAATGAACATAGGGTGCATATATCTTTGTGAATAAATGTTTTCTATTTTTTAGGTAGATATCCAGAAGAGGGGTTAAAATGCACCCAACTTCATTAACGATTAGGGAAATGCAAATCAAATTTATAGTAAAAATAGCTATTATCAACAAGATATGTAATAACAAGTGTTACAGAGAGTATAGATTAAAGTGAAGCCTTATACACTGCTGGTGGGAATTTAAACTGGTACAACCACTATGGAAACAGTATAGAGGCGCCTCAAAAATTAAAAATAAAGTTTCCATATGAACAGCAACCCCTCTTCTGAGTATCTATCAGAACTGGAAGAGTTCTGATGATAATTGACGAATCCTGATTCAAATTTATGGACCAGTATATTATGAGTAGGTTTTTAAACTCAAATAAAATTATTTTCCATACACACATACAATCACGTAAAACATGATTTAAACAGCTTTTATTGAAATTTATTTACGATATAAACTGTATGCAATGTTAACTCTATTTTACTAGGTTATTGGGAAAGCATGGGAAAGTGAGCATATTAAAGAACTTGAAGAAAAATATGGCTTTAGACCATCTCCCAGTTGCAGAGTTCTAATTGACTACTGAGGAATATAAGACAACAACAAAAGTCTTCAAGAACATAGGAAATGGCAGATAGCAACAGTTAAAATGTATGTGCTATGGTTGTGTGGAGATGACCACGGACTGAAGAGAGGGGAGAAGGAGGAAAAACAAATCAAGGAAAATAAAAGAAAAGATGATAGAGTGAGAGAACATGGTGAGATAAATGAAACTGGCCAAAAAAAAATTATATATATATATATCCAGAAATCATTTCCTATCTCCCAAGATCAGAGTTTTCTATAGAACTTTTACATTTTAAGAGTTTCTTACTGTTCCAACATATCCTTCTTTGAGGCATGTGATATGGGGAAGAAATAACAGAAAGAACCTTTGTTGTGTGTCTGAGTCAAGATCAAGGAGAAAGAGAACAACTATGATAGTCCAGAGTGAATGTGACTTCAGTAAAAGCAGAAAATTGAGACAGAAATGGCTAAGTGAATCTAAGATCTAAAAAATCTTGAGTATCTTGAGGAAGACATTGAAGTTCTTATAAGTCTCAAAAGACTGGGACATCACCAAAATCTAAATAACATAGAATTTCACACTTGTCTTTGAACATGCCATTTATTTTTAATTCCAGCCTTTTCATGTTCATCTCTTTATTCTGCTTTTTTTCACTTCTTGGATTTTGTTTTGCTTCTCCTCCACTTTGCTGTATCATTTGTGCTCTTTAAAGTTCAGCTTAAAAATAACATCTTTGATTGACCTCCCTAATTGAGAACATATTTTATGGAAAAATAAATTTAGACTATTCATGTTATATTTTAGGTATAAGAATTCTTGGCAGTTAGAAATGCAGGACAGGCATGTAATAAAAATCAAGACAAAATATATTGAGTGGAAAGATTATACACAGAGGTGACAGTGGAAACTGCTCATGTGCAAAAGATCTCTAAGAAAGTAAGACCTTCAGAAAATATCCAGAATAGGAAGTTGATATTAAAAGAATAGTTTTGAGATAAGCATCTTTTAAATCATTAAAAATAAAAAAATAGTGAATCCATATCTAATATTTAATATACTACACAGCATTAAAGTTTTTGAAAATTAAGAATATACATGTGGTAACTAGAAAAAAAACTATCAATATTCAAAAACTACCTTCCTCTAACAGGCTGGATAAAAATATAATGCATTATTTTCAACTGCATTGTAATTTTGTCGATTATCATAGGAGACAGAATAAGAACAATCATAAAAGGACATCTGGAACATTTCTATATGGAGAGAAACTATTATTTATGTAATGTCTTTGCATAAATAAACTTATCCAAATATTTCATAAAAACAAGGTTTGCAAATGTATATCATTTGTGTATAAATAATGGAATTTAAATATAGAAATAATTCTATTTTAACTAACTGATATAAACATATATCCAGTGGTGTCTATTACCATTGTTTTATTAGCATATTAGTTTTAATGCCATTTCAAAATAGTATTCATTTGTATTTTCAATCTTATCTTTTTCATTGTTCTTCTTTATTTTGTTCATAAGTAGAGAGAGTAGTCATGCATATTATTCACAATCCATAGGGCACACTAGGAGATTGCAGAGTCCTGGTAGGTGTTTAGGGCCCTGGTAAATGCTTTGTTAAAGCTAACATTGCTATGTGCTCCACTTCTACAAGTTGTAATTCTTATTTTCACAATGTTACCTGTTAATTTCCATGAAAGGAAATAAATCATTGCAATATATTATGTCAATACTTTTAATCCCAAAAGGGCTATGACTGTTTTCTCGGTTTTATGCAGCAATACCTTTATTGATTTCCAGAGAGTAAATTACATTAGAAATCATTACATTTGTAGTAAAAGAAACACTTTTCTCTTAATGCAATTTCATCAAGAATAAATCTCAACTAATAAACTTTTTATTTCCAAATTTATAAAATAAACTAAGGATATTTCATGATCTACTATTCTAAAAATGTCAACTTTGAAGTTCATTGTGAATACTTTTTCTCCAAAATTGTTAGGCATTTAAATAAATAAAGCTATTAGCAATTCTAATAATTTATATCACTAATATAATAAACTATTAGAATTCAATATTGTACTATAAATGTTATTTAATATACACCAAATATAATATAAAAATAACAACACTATCAACAGGTAATATTTTACTTAATAAAATAAATAGCATCCAATCTAATAAGAGTAATATGCAAATTAACCATTACACCCACAAACTACACCCACCAGCCAATCAGGAGTGAGTATGCAAGTTAACAAAACCTATATGACTGAGGCCACAGAGAGAGCAGAAGGCTTGGGTTTCCCTGGAAATGGAGGAAGTCAAGCTTTCTGCACACCCTGGCCGCCCCAGGCCTCTACTCAAGGCTACAAAGTTTCAATTGTAGAAGATAAATAAACTCCAACAAAAAAAATGGCTGTGGCCACACAGAGCGAGCTTTATTCCAGGCTACAAAGTTTCAATTATAGAAAATAAATAAATCTCAGATACCAGGGCCTCCACTTGGGTCACTGGGGGGCCTGCCAACCTGAAACCACCACAGGCCCCTTGCCCAGGCCACCACACACTCCAAGGAAACCCTTACCCTGATCCCAGACACCCTTTAGGGCAAACCAGCTGGCCTCCACTTGTGCACCAGGTCTCTATCCTATCTAATAAAAGAGTAATATGCAAATTGACAATCACTCCAACACACAAGATGGCTGCCCCATGTGGACACAAGATAGCCACCACAAGATAGGCAGCAGGGGAGGGCAGTTATGACAGATCAGGCCAGCAGGAGAGGGCAGTAGGGAGGGACCAGGCCTGCAAGAGAAGGCAGTTGGGGGCGATCAGTATACAGGGAAGGGCAGTTATGGTTAACCAGGCCAGAAGAGGAGGGAAGTTGTGGGCGACTGGGCCTCCAGGGGAGGGTAGTTAAGGACAAACAGGCTGGCAGGATAGCAGTTAGGCATTAACCAGACTGACAGGGGAGTAGTTAGGAGGTGATAAGGCTGGCAGGCAGAAATGGTTAGGGGAAATCAGGAAGGCAAACAAGCAAGCAGTTGGGAGCCAACAGTCCTGGATTATGAGAGAGATGTCCAACTGCCCGTTTAGGCCCAATCTTACCAGCATCAGGCCTTAACAGGCCACCAGACATTCTTCAAAGTGTCCTAGATTAGATAGGGTGCAGGCTGGGCTGAGGGACACACACCCCATGCACAAATTTTGTGCACCAGGCCTCTAGTTGATAAATATTAGTGTCATATAAATATACTAGTATTAAAATGTTAGTGAAATGATTCAGATCAATATACTCTAATTATCCATACTAATAACAGGGTAATATGCTAATTAGAACAGATAGACCAGACATCTTCTGGATGTCCTTCCTTAATAAAATAAATAGCATCAAAGCTGGGGCCATGTTGGAAGATTCTCAGAAGTCCCACTGCAGGATTCTCACTGCAGCCCCTTCCACAGAGGGGCCTATATGGTCCCACCCCTTCTGCAGAGGCAACCACAGAGGCTGGATCGGGTGCTACCACAGTTCCACAACCTCCCACAGTCCCTCCCCCAGCTGGCTTGGCCCCAGATTGCCACCCCACCATTGGGCAGAGGGCAGGGCCAGCGCTAAGAAGTAGTGAGCCTGGTTTCTGGTTGAGCCACACTCTCTCTCCCCTGCCCATGCTCAGACAGAAGCCAGGTTCGCAGCTGGTAAGCAGAGTGGAAGTGGTGTGAGCCTCTCTCACCTCCTTGGCAGGCTGGCATTAAGGAGCAAGAGGTCCTGGACTGCAATAGCCCAGGACTGAGAGAGGGATGTCTGAGTTCTGGCTTAGGCTCAATCCCTGGGGGGCCGTGGAGTGTGAGAGGGCACGGGCTGGGCTGAGGGCCTTCCCCTCAGTGCACAAACTTCAGGCACTGGGCCTCTAGCGTAATATAAACCATTTATAAAGCAGAATAATATGAAACAACACTTAGTTTACATTGTGCAAGCATAACCAAGAAAATTATTTTTTTAAATTATGGAATAGTTTCTATACTTTTGTTAAGAAAATGAGCCAATCAAGTGAGAAATGTTAAGACACCAAGCAAATTCCTTTAACTTTTAAGGTGGTTTATGAACGATGATTTGTTCTGTCATCACTCTTGAATAGTCCCGTTTCAACAGCTATAAAACACCTCTATTGCACAAGCTTTTGCTCTAAGTACAATCCTAAGTCAAAGATAGTTTTTGATGGTGAAGAAGGGGTCTAAAGAAAGGGACATAAAAGAATTTAAAGCAAATGGTAAATATTATTGTTATTATTGATGTTATATAATTAAACATTTATATTTCGTAAGGTTTTAAACATAAATATATTTTTATTCTAAAGAATTAATATAAATTATTGATATATTTTTGCTCTTTATTTCATTTATTTTTAGTTTAATTTATTAAGATTACATTAGTTAATAAAATTATATAATTTTAAGCATGTAATTGTCCAATAAGCAATATATATAGTCATGAATTGCAAGTATATAGTAAACATGTATTTTTACTATGTATATTATGAATTTTAAAAATGTATTTAAATATATATATATATAAAGTCAGTATTTTGAGTCTCTGGATCTCCAATTTATCTGTCTACCTGTGCAAGCAATAGTAGATCCTCAATAATGGCTGTTGTTGTTACTTATCATGCTACATTTCCATTAACAAAAATGAACTAGGACTCAGATAAAAAATGTTTTGAGTTATCACAATATTTTATTATTTCAGTGAAATTGACAATGATTCTTTGCAATGCAATTAATGGCATAGCATCATTTTAATCAGTAAAAAATGTGTACTTCCAATATCCCTTAGAATTATAATTTATAATAAATTTATATGTTTTCCAGAAAATATAATATTTCATTTATTAATTATGTTATTTAGGCTATAAAATTTTCCTTTAGCGACATATGTGCTGAGATATAAATGTATGCATTCATAACGTTTAAACAAAATATATAGATTTCTATGACCAGGGTGAGCAATTCTTATCTATAAAACCCTAATATATAAATAGACCAAAGAGTGGAACAAAGATCAAACAACTGGTTGCTATGAGGTGTGTTGACCACTAGGGGACACACGTGGAACATGGCAGGTGTGGACCGCAGCAGGATGGTGGAGCAGGTGAGTAGGGGCGCCAGACCAAGGGGGGCACCTTCACTGTCATTGGAGTAAACCTCTGATGATTACTAAAAATTCTTTGCTTCCCACCTGGTGCTCACACCTGCTGCTGGCACTGGCCCCACTCATACCTGCTGCTGGAGCCCAGCACTGACACTGATCACCCCTCGTGGCTTTTCCACCTCCCCCTGCTCCTCAAGGTCTATCAGGGCAGCAGCTGCTGCTCACACCTGCTGCTGGCACCAGTCCCAATCACTCCATGCTGTCAGTGGGTGTGAGCAGAGCCAGCGCCGTCAGTGTGTGGGAGCAGCAGCAGCAGCAGAGGCCGGGCTACCAACAGACCCTAGACTGGAGGATGTGGTGGGAGGAGGTGGGCAGGTGCGCAGAGGATGAACTGAGTTCCGCCCCTGTGCCAATAGCAGCCTCATCGCCCACGGTTTCTTTCAAAGTGCGTGAATTTGTGCACTGGGCCCCTAGTCTTGATATAAATGTCATGCTATTTTTATTACATATAATAAAAATATGGATAAATAGTAAATGCACAAATGTGATTTTCAATTTGATTAAGCTGCATAAGTTCCCATGATAAGGGATGAAATAAGAATGTGTCCTGAAAGTTTATATTATGTATTTTTTTAATATATATTTTTATTACTTTTTTTACAGAGAGGAAGGGAGAGGGATAGAGAGTAAGAAACATGGATGAGAGAGAAACATCAATCAGCTGCCTCCTGCATACCCCCGCTGGGAATGTGTCTGCAACCAAGGTATATGCCCTTGACTGGAATTGAACCTGGGACCATTCAGTCCACAGGCCGATGCTCTATTCACTGAGCCAAACCAGTCAGGGCAATATATCATGTATTTTTAAGAAATCACAAAGAATGCAAAATAGGAAGACAGTGGGAGATGTTCAAGTTACTTTTGCTCCTCAAAATTATTAGGTTGCAAGCTTAAAAAGGTTTTAACCTCTTCATAAAATGTGATTTCAGACCAACCCATGCTCCAATCATACAACATACACAGTGAAATAAGGACAAGAAGAAATCATTAAAATCTGATTAAGGTCATCATTCGGCTTTGCATAATTGGTTTGAGAATTGAATTTTGCTAATGCTCAGAATTTTTCTCTGTGTGATATGCAGTTCACTGGAGGAATAACAGCTTCTGTGAAGACAAATTCTTATAGTTGGTAGGGATTTGTTTTTTCCTATTCTTCCTGCTGTGCACAAGATTTTTAACTGCGAGTTTTACCAATGCCGATGCATAACTATGGCAACTATTTGAGTGTTAAGTGCCTAATTGAAGAAAGTTATACAAGTAAGCACTGATCATGGTTTGCATGGAAAGGTGGTCTACCGTGGGTCTTGAGCATCTCTGCACATGCTTGCTGAGTGTGTCTGGTGGCCAGACTCCTCTTTCTTCTTATACTGAGCAGATTCTGTGGCTAGTCACACGGGAAACCAATAGGTCAAGACAATTACAATGGGACTTCCACATAGCTGCTTGTTTACCAGGGGAAGGAAAGGAAGACAGTTTATTTGCTGTCTGTTCCAACCTTGGATGCTTGGTCAAAACCAAGTGGGTCTTTGACCCCGTGTCTCTCAGCTATTTCACAATTCACTGTTTTGGGGCCATTACTGAGGACCATCAAATCACTCCATGGGCATTCGGGGCAGGGTAACCAGTGATATTCTGATTGTCTGACTACAGCTTTTTCTGTGAGTAATTACAACCTTCACTTCTGATGCAAGAGTTTCATGAATATCCATGCATTGTAACAGTTTCACACGTTAGCTTACAAGTAGGATAAAAATCTCAAACCTTTCACAAGTCTTAATATAATTCAACTCTTGCTCTTATATTTTATCAAAATTGAATTTGAGCATAAAATACACATACATGTCATTGTACAATGCTGAGCACAATGTCAAATACATCTTTAACGAGTTTCCATGGACAGCATTTCTATCACCCAGTGGTGCTAAGGCTCAAAAATATCCTCACAGCTCAAAAATGCCATCATCTGGATGGTACTATCTTCCTCATTATTCCAATTCTGTCAATCATTCTGTCCTTGATCCTTATCTTTTCCCATAGCTAGCTAGCCCTGTGGAATTTTGCTTTGCTCCCAAATTTCTAAACTTTCAGACTTTTTACCTGCAAATACTTAAAAATGTATCTTTGCTATTCTGTACTACTTTTCTCCAAATCAACTCTTCTGTATGTTACTCTTCACGTCTATAATATATATCCTAAAAGATATTTATTACTTGTGTATTCCTATAGCTTCCCTCTTTTGAATTTACTTTCTCCTTCTGGGTCTGTGATTTATTCTGTACTGTGTGAGCTACTGGGTTGTGTTCTCTCTTTCATGGTTAGTCTTTTCTTCCTTGAAGCCAAAGCTAAAATCTAATCCACTATTTTGTAGAACCATGATCAAATTAAACCCCATCCACATAAGATCCAATATGGGAAGTTGCTATTTTCAAGTACGAAGATATTAAAATATCATAATAATTTATATAGCATACATATGGTTTTTACCATGTATATTTTTATTCTTATTGACTAATAACATGTCCTTAATAGTTCCCAAACATTATTAGGTGACTTTTCCAAGATTAAGAAGGTGGAGTTTGGAAAAAAATTATGATTTAAACTGGTCAGACCAGCTTAAATATTTCATCTCTTAGTTATGAAGCTAAGTGATTCTCGTTTGTATAGTGAATATGTTCAAAAGTTAAATTCCAAGGTCAGTACCAAATTTTCTTACTACTCCTTTGTTAGCAGCATCCAAATTAATAGTTTCAAATCTGGGAACCTAACTCCATATTTCCCTAACATGCTACTAACAAAATCACTATCAGCAATCTTCTTCTGACTATACATGTAAAAATATTTCTAATTATTATCTCTTGTGGTATCATCTTAGAAAATATCATTCTCCTTTAAAATGAGATAGGTATAGTGGATGGACATTGACATACAATAAATGATAGAAATTTACATTCATCTTGGCATTTCTTAAGGACCATGAACTAAGTTGCATTCCTTGGGTTTTAGTTTCTCTACTGAAAATTTGAGAAAATAATGTTCTCTTTACAGGTTCATTGTGAACTTTTTAATAACACTACTATTTCTATAGTACAGTGTAAGCATTCAATAATATTATTTTTTCCCTTCTCTGCAAAGTATATCATGGATTGTCTTCAATATCCAACATCTGTTCAATTTCACACATCACTGCTCTTTTGTGTTTAAAACGAGAGACCATAGTACATATTTATTAAATTACCACAAAAAAAGATTAAATTAAAGGCAAGATCCTATATTCCAGTGAATTTAAAGGTGAATTCTTATGAAGCAAACATTATTTTCTGACAAGAGAAAACTTCTTTCCTGTTCTATTTTTTAAATTATTGAGAGAACTTTAGCAGGAGAAAGGCATACATACCAATAATAAATTTTCAATATTTAAAATTGAATTAATGAAAGTAACTTATTTACCAATAAATCAAACATATTGTTCAAGTAAAATACATAACTAAAATAAAGGATACATTCTATAGTTTTTAAATTAATCTCTTCTATAAATGTTTCATCCTCTTCCGCTAGACAATTTTCATGGTAATCTCTTACTGTCCTAGAACAAAAAATTATGTGTTTTTTTTTAACCTTGGAGATTCTATTGAAATTAGAGTAATAAAATAGACCAATAAAATTGGCATTTCACAACATAGAGCCAAATTAAGTCTCTGTTACGCAGGCCAAATTATAGTTTTGTAGAGTGTCAATCGAAAGAATAGATAAATATGTCCTCATGTTATGATTCTCGACTCCCCAAATTCACAAAATGACTTCTTTATTATCAAGGTCTACGATATCAAGAGAGTATTAGTCTGGGTTTATTTGGGGGGGGGGGGGACACAAAAGTCTATAAAGTCAACTAAGTCTTATATAACTAACATATCTCAATTCAAAATAGGAAATTAATTTCCACTAGGTCACAGAATAACTGCTTTCCTCCATCACAGATACTGTTCTTAAGACTGAGATCTCAAATTTTGTATAAGGTAAGAACTCATATATCTTCTAGAAGGATGAATTGAACATTCCCAAACTAGTCATCCATGTGTTAGTGTCAAACTGACATCAACAGATGGCAGAATGGCATAGAACTGCTGTCTCCTGCTTCATTGCTGTCACTAGGTAATAGGTTAAGGTAGTTAGCTTCAGACATTTTTATTTATCCATTGCCATAGACAGTGGGGAAAGAAGGAGTGCAGACATGTCCCCAGGAGATTTGAGAAAACTATGTTAATCCAGCAGAATGTTGATGAAGAGTGAAAGGGCTCAGGATCTTGTGCTATATATATATGCCTAAGTGACCGTGCAACTGTTCCACTGGTAGATATGATGCACACAGACCACCAGGGGGCAGGTGCTCAATGTACAGCCCTGGAAACATGGAACAGACTTATGAATCTCAGAAGGAAAGAGGGAGGCGGGGAGGACAGGAAGAGATTAACCAAAGGTCTTACATGCGTGAAATTCCTGCAAGGGGAGTGGGAGGTGTTCCTCAGCCTGGCCTGCACCCTCTCAACTCTGGGACCCCTCAAAGGATGTTCTACTACTGTTTTACAAGTATAGGACCTAAACTAGCAGTCAGACATCCCTATCACAATCCAAAACTGCTAGTACCAGCGGCTTACCTGCCTGCCTGCCTGATTGCCCCTAACCACTCTATCTGCCATCCTGCTTGCTCCCAACTTCCCCTGACTCCAACCTGCTCACCCTCAACTGCCCCTCATGCCAGCCTACTCACTCCCAACTTCCCCCCATGCCAGCCTGTTCACCCCCAACTGCCACCCCTGCTGGCCTGCTCGCCCCCACTTTCCCTCCCCACTGGCCTGCTCACCCCCAACTGGCACCCTGCTGGTCTGCTTACCCCCAATGGCCCCCACCATCCCATCCTGGCCTGATCACACCCCGGTGACCCAAGGTCACAGCCCCTCTTTTTGTTCCTTTTTCTTTTTTCCCCCCAGCACCTCCTTGAGTGGAGGCCAAGACTGGCAATAAGCAAGTATCTAGACTGAAAGCAAGTATCTAGGATGTATTTATCTTCTATAATTGAAACTTTGTAGCCTTGAGTGGAGGCCAGGGCCAGCCAGGGCAGGAAGCTTGGCTTCCTCCATTGCCAGGGCAACCCTAGCCTCCTGCTTGCTAAAGAACCATGGGCGGCTGCCATCTTGGTTGGGTTAATTGGCATATTAGCTCCTGATTGGTTGGTGGGCATGGCTTGTGGGTGTAGTGGATGTATGGTCAATTTGCAAGTTTTTCTTTTATTTGTGTAGACTAAAGACCTGGCCTGTGGGGATTGGGCTGAAACCAGCTCTTCAACTTCCTCTGAGGGGTCCTCAGTTGCAAGAGAACACAGGCCAGGCCAAGGGACCCCACTGTTATATGGCCTCTAGTTTTATAATATTGAGCTTCCATTTGGGCCCGTTAGCTGTACATGAAACTTGTAATAATATCACTAGGTTTCCATGTTAAGATGCCCAAAACCTCCATTATTTAGTGGGTCACTGAGTCTTTCCCCACTGATATACAGCTCTCTTGGACATCTCCCAAGAAAATGTCAAAGGAGAAAAACGAACATTTTCACAGCTCATGATATTAATATTCTAAATGATATATTACATATTACAAATATTGCATAGTATGTATAATACATTGTATGTTACATATAAATATATACTATGTATCACACTTTTGGTGTATACATCATATTCCACATTACATACAATATGTTATAAGTTATACATTTCATACTATATATACTGAGCCCATATGTAAGCATTTTCATTCTTACCATAATCTTATGTTAGAAAATATTATCCAAATCTTACAAATGGATATTAAAACAAGCTGTTCAAAGTATACTCTTCTTCTTTCTTATTCTAAAGAAAGATTAGAATTAAAACTCTAAGATAAGCCATATTGAAATGGAAAATACTATTAGGTAACCTGTACATTTTTGTGATATTAGTTGCGGCAGGAGCAAGTGCTGCTAAGGTGCTAGTAGTACAGGTGACTTTGGCCAGGGGTGAGTTTTAGTGCCATTCATCTTAATTTTCTGCCTCTTGGAGGCACTCTTGCACCATAGAACAAAACTTTCTGGCTTTGATCTTGGCTTCTTAAGAGTTCTAAAGCTTAGGACTGAAGCTTAAACCATAATCCATAAAATTTTCAAATGGCTCCTGGGTATACCTGAACCAATGATGTTGTTGACTTTCCTGGATTGGTGTCACTACTTCAACTGTGTCCTAAACACAGAAACAAGCAAAAGATCCCAAGTTCATCAGGTTAAAGGAATTCTACCCATCTTTCTCTTCCACACAGGTATAGGTTGCATAGGCCCTGGACACAGGGACTTGGACTGAGTTTTGGATTTGATGGGACCTGCCTTCAGACTGTAGGTGATGGAGTCGGGATGGATCTGCATGCTAGAATGATGAAAAGCAGATTTAAAAGACCAAACAAGGAATCAATCAAAAGGACCTGGTCATAA
The DNA here is from genome assembly GCA_963924515.1 of Vespertilio murinus. Classification (NCBI taxonomy): domain Eukaryota; kingdom Metazoa; phylum Chordata; class Mammalia; order Chiroptera; family Vespertilionidae; genus Vespertilio; species Vespertilio murinus. The sequence goes on from OZ004707.1 coordinate 45,194,525, forward strand.
ATGCAGAAGCAATACTAAGGAAAGAGGTCAGAAATCACTCACCTTAGGGAGTTTTATGGGAGAGTGGGGGAACTAAACCTTGTGAGCATCCTGTGAGGACTAAAGCTGTAGGACATTTGCTCAGGTCTCCCTAACTACACATGAAGAGGTAGCAGATAAAGGAGCTAACCTAGCAAAAACCGAATTAGAACTATGACCTAGAATTGAGAAAGCGACCTAAAACATTACCTACATGTATATTATACAAAAAAATAATTTAAAATATCAGTCCTTATGTGAATTCACTTTATATTTATACATAATTAACACCAAATATTATAAGAAGATGCACTCTTATTTTTTGCAAAAAAAAGTTTTCTTATTAAAATTCGTGTGAAATATCGAAGTGTAATCTGCAAAAACACACACTAAATAAGGTTCTTGTCTTCCTTATCTTGTCATCATTTGCCTGTGTGACCTTGAGTGGCCTCATTTGCCCCATTTTTGTACTATACTAACCCTAGGGGCACTCAAAGATCTCTAACGTACCTGCATCTCCAATATATGCTACTCCTAAAAACGAGGCACACCCACAAAATATATTTTTTAATTGAAGTGAGGCTGTATCTCCTCTAAATGAAATATAAGGAAGAGTGTTATTCTTAAATGTTTGATATAGCGATTTCTCTTGATTGCTTTTACTCCTGCTGTAAGAACGTAGCTTAACAACTGTGATGTTTCATGAAAACTGATGATTTTTTTTAAGTCAAAAATAAATAACTTGGAGTATATATTCGGAATTGCAACATCTGTGTTTTGATGTTTACAACCACAGATGCTAGACGTTTCCAGATGGAAACAAGGTTGGCACTCTTCAATTTCCTTGAGAGAAAACTATGTAATGATGGGTAGTTAAACAACAGTTTGATGGTTTTTCAATATGCTAGTCATGAAAGTCTACAGTTTGGTTGAAATATACGTTTAATGTTGGTTCAACCGTTTAAAACATCCTTCTCATTTCATTTTATCCCAATACTGACAAGAATGTTCATCTTTGTAGTCGACTCAAGATTATCATTTTTTAAAATCTTGAATATTACCTAATTATTATGGCTATGGACTCTTACAATGTTTTCAAATAGCATAGTGAGACTATAAAAATGAAATAAATGTGTGCTTCTGTGAGATTGTGTCATTCTCTGACTAGGCTGTTATAATAAATGATAATAATGCCTATTGTACATTTCCTCTATGTCTGACACTGTGCTAAATACTTCTTATACATTTCCACTTATTATGTCAACATTGCAACAATTCTATGAAGACTTGGCTATTATTATCTTTATTTTACAGGTGAATAATTGAGGCTTGGAGAAGTTATATAACTTGCCAAATTTCACACAACTAGCAAATAATAAAGCCATGATTCAGGTACAGAGACCCAATATAAGGCAATAAGTGAAGTGACTCTTTATCTAGTCTGAGTATCATGAGTATCAAAAGCTGAAAATGTTCTAGGAAAAGCTTAAGTAGTCAACATTTTGAAGCTAACTCTATTCTTGTGATAAATAATTTTTCAGTAACAGTGGACACATATTAGAGGATATTTGAACTCAGAGGGAAACTCGTCACCTCATAGTCTAGGTAAATAGCATACACTAGAAGGGTGCCATTTCCTGGCTACACAGCTTAATGTGGCACCTTCAAATGTGGAAATGTCAGGATAAATTAGATATTTGTGCTTGCCTGAAGCACTAAGAGAGAATGAAAAGAAAACTTTCCTTTTGTAGTAAAGTGTAAGACACTGTAACAGAAAATAGGATAAAAGGAAAGGATGGTTCCAAAAGCATTAATACCAAGAGCAATAGTCTTATAAACCACACTTTATTAAAAACCAGTTACCTGGCCATAGACTCCCATTATGCTATTCATATTACAGAATGAAAAGGTAAAAGAAGAAACACAAGCTAGAAAAGATAAGATGACAATATAGGAGCTTTGATACTTTCTGAAAATATAGGATCAGAAATTGGTACTTTTTGTACACATGTAAGTGCACATGTGTGTGCACCTGTGTGTTTATGTATTCTGTCTCATATTATTTCCATCTTCCATTTATTTTTCTTATTTCAATTTCTTATTGTTTAAAATCACCTACCAACTTCCCAAAGTCAGGAGTTAAATTACCCAAATCAGGGTACCTGATTCATTCTTCAAAATATCAATAGCTGTAATTTGTGGGGAAGGTTTTACCTGACAGTCTATGAAATTGTTAGTGTGAATCCAGAACAACTGGCCATGTGTACCTGGTGCAGATAGTTCTGACTGCCTTAGAATATAACTAAAATAATCTAGAAAAAAAAATCAGAAAAGACTGATGTAGAGACAATCCTGGAGACATTTAGTTTCCTGGTTCCACTCAACCCATTTCACTTTTGCTTTTTGGACCAATAAATCCCATTTTAAGCTAGAGCTAGTTTGAATCGACTTTCTGTCATGTATCACGAGAGAATCATGACTATTACAGGGGACCTATTACAGCAGTTGCAAACAGTAACCATGACTATACAGGTTTTCAAGTAAAATAGGGGTGTGTGTGTGTGTGTGTGTGTGTGTGTGTGTGTGTGTGTGTGGTTCACGGCAAGGTTGGGAGGGGTGGCGGTTGCCAGCTTCAGGGCACAGAAAGCTGGAAAACCGTGGCTCAAAGAACTAAAAGACTATATGAAAAAAAATATTAGAGATAAAAAGGAGACTGCCAATCTCCAGTGTTTGTAGAAAATCACTGAAAGCTCATATAAAGGTAAAGGGGCTTGGTGATCACAAGAATGAATTTATGGCAGGTGAATGTTCCAACCCTTTGACCGCATGGTTTGGTGAAGCGCATGGCAACCGTGTCATGTAGGGTTGCTGGTAGGTGTCAATTCATTTTGACATCTTTTTTATGGCTACCATTTAAATTGTATTGTAGCCGAAACCGGTTTGGCTCAGTGGATAGAGCGTCGGTCTGCGGACTGAAAGGTCCCGGGTTCGATTCCAGTCAAGGGCACGTACCTTGGTTGCGGGCACATCCCCGGTGGGGAGTGTGCAAGAGGCAGCTGGTTGATGTATCTCTCTCATCGACGTTTCTAACTCTCTATCCCTCTCAATTCCTCTCTGTGTAAAATCAATAAAATGTATTTAAAAAAATAAAAAAATGTATTGTATTATAATAATTGTATGAATAGATATTAATCGGTTTGAGTGGAGAAGTCTGTATATATATATCTCTTATATATTTATAAATTTGTGATTTTGTGATGAATATATGAATATATGGATATATCCAAATATGAATATATGGATATAAAGGAGCCCACACCTCACCTTAGATCAGAACCAGGATTTGATTCCAGACCCCAGTAAAATAAAATGGGTGACTACTCTGATAGCACAGCCCTGATATGTGTAAACGATTGGTTCAAGCAAGTAGACATGAAATTGGGACAGATTTTCTTAATCCACATATTTCATGTGGAAATGAAAATAGTGGTAGAGCACATTAGCTATGTATGACAAAGCCTTGAAATTGTTCTAACCAGTTGCTAATAAAAGTGAGAGTGCCAACACTTCTAGAAGTCTCTCCAAATTAGGTGGGACCTAAAATATTCTACATAGAAGGAAGAGCAAGTCGGAAATTCTCCCCCGCTCTCAAGAGTCACTGGCTTGATAATTAAAAACATTGTTTTTAGTTCAGTGCTTATCATCTGAAAATGTGCTGCAGGGTTGCAAAGCCTTATAATGTTTCTACTAAATATTTGTTGAGCAGATATTCCTGAATGAAGACTGAGGGAAAGACAACATGCTAAGAATTAAGGGCTGAGAATTTTTCAAAATTGAACAAAGACATGGCTTCTCAGATTGAAGTCACACATGGGATCCAGAGCAGAAACAATGAGCCAGGCTAATGTAAGAGCAACAAAAATTCTAAAGCATAAAATTACAAACACATATAATATATTTATTTAAAATTAAATAACACACACACACACACACACACACACACACACACACACACACACAAGAGAAAGATGCAAATTAACCATCACTCCACTACACCCACCAGGCAATCAGAGGGGGTATGCAAATTAACCCAACAAAGATGGGAGTTAATTTGCATATGTAGACACAGAGTGAATATTGAAGATAGCATAGAAGGAAGAGGGACGGAAAGCAGAAAGGCAGTGGTGGTGGCAGGAGGGAAAGCGCTGGGGTGGCAGAGACAGGAGGGAAGGGAAAGCACGGGTGGAGGGGGGGATAGAGGGGTGGCAGTGGCAGGAGGGAAGCCCCCCGGAAGCCCTGTTCTTGCAGGGATCTTCCTACAACAGGCCTCTGGTATATATCTATAGCTATGTAGATCGCCTCATATATTTGGACAATTCTGCCCTGCCCACATCCATCCACATATCTGGTTTTCAAATCTTTCTTTCTATTATCTTAGTTTAAATTATCATTAGCCCTTGTCCAGTTTTCTACAACTGGTCTCTCTGCCTACGCTCTTGCTAATCACAAACCTGCTTTGTACCCTACAACAAGAGTGATTGAGCAAATACACAAACATAAGAAAGCTCACTACTGTGATTCTAAATATCCTTGGGAAAATATGGTACAAACTCTCTACACAGCCTATTGCATCATCCATGCCTGTCCGAACCCAGGTCCTTATTTTTACTATTTATACTTGCTATCTAGACCTTGTAATCTACAGCTGCTTACTATTTTCAAGTACTTCTGCCTTTTCCAGAGACATATCTCTATACTTTACCCTCTACACACACAGAGCTGACTCTGCTCAGAAATAAAAATGAGCAAGATGCCAGTGGCAGCCTTTGGAGGGGCTCATTGTTTTCATGCTACCATATGAACATGTTTTTATAGCATTTATGAAAAACTTGGCAGGACCTATGCCTTTGTCTATCTGCCTCTCTAATTTAAAGGCCTCTGGGTAAAGAAATGTTGTCATGTATACCCTTATTTTTTAAAAATATTTTTAGTCTTTAACAAATTTTATTATATGATCAAAAATAATTTATTGCATGAGTGAATAAAAGTGAGCATACTTTGTATGTTTATGCACCCACATCATACTAAACTCACTCAGTAGACAACTTAAAAGTGTAATATGAGAATTATCTATATTAAGGTTAGATCTGATTCAGCAATATAAAAAATATTCCAAATGATTTGTGAAAACTCATATGTTACAGCTCTCATAATATTATGTTGATATTTATGCCAATAATATATTACATATGAAGTAATTACTTCACATTCTCATTCTCAATTTATTGAAATGCAAAATACATATGCTGATATTTCACTTGTCATTTTGTGAATTAAATGTAAAACATATGTAAAAGTTACTATGTGATTGGCTGCCAAATTCTAGGTGCAAATAAATAACATTCTTCTTTCTTGGTTGAAATGTGCATCGCCACCATCTTTCTCGTCTCAGAAAAATAGCAATGTGAAGGAATGCGATGAAGTGGTGCGGCAGCACAATCCTCTCAGTCTACAGCAGTAGACAAGCCTCACTGAACATTAAAATTTGACTTCCTCTGTTCTTTTATTCACATTTTATATTCATTTCAAAGGAATGTAGAATAACGTAACACATATTTAACACAAAAGGCCATCCGTTTCTTCTAAAAATGTTATTAATTTGTGGTAAACACTTGTCCTTGCTCCATTGCCTCCGTTGCCAAGAATGTTAGCGGGCTGGGGGAGAATATTGGTTAGAGCCACTAAGTGCTTAGAGATAATCATGATCAGCCCACTCTGCTCTGTCAGATACTCACGTTTCCAGTTTCCGTTATAGTCAGGGGTGGCCATTTGTTGATGTTTGGGCCAATACAGCATAGAGGGAAGTCTTCGGGGTTACAGAGTCTTTAGTAGGAGACCTTTTGCTTTCTATAGCAGATACATCATGAAGGTAACTAACTTCTACTGCCAAGTTTGTTTCTCCTCTTTGAACGGGCCTGAATTTAAGGATGTGATACCAGCAGGTAATTGTAACATTCATGAGATTATGAAATGACAGCACAAACTGCCAAGTTTCCAAGGATTCCAGAATAAATGCATAGAGAATATCTGGTAGCTTTATTACTTCGTGGAACAGCTGCGTCCAAACTAGAAAACACCTACTTGTAAACTTCAGATGAGCGAAGAGTAGCATAATATGCCACTCAAAATATGCCAATTGGTATATTGTTTTGAGCTATTGGCGCTGGGAAAGCAGCATGTGCAAGAAGTGGCTTTCTCTGAACTCCCCTTATCTGCTTTATCTGCCTTATCCATCTGAGGACAGATAATCCCCCCTATGGGGCCTATACCCCACCCCTTTCCTTGTTAAGATGGAATTTAGGCCTGAATTTTAAGCCACCTAGAGGAGTTAATCATTTTCTCCTGCGTATATCTAATTAATATAAGGAATTTACATGTTAAAAAGGCTTCTTTTAAATATGTTTTTATTTTTATTTTAAAGAGAGAAGAAGGGGATGACTGGAGAGGAACATCCATGAGAGCAACATCTATCAGTAGGCTGTCTCCTATACGCCCCCTACTAAGGATAGAGCCTGCAATCTTGGCATGTGCCTTGACCAGGAATCCAATCACTCACCTCTAGGTGCATGGGACCAAGGTCAACCAACTGAGCAACACCAGCCAGGGCTTTTACTTTCTTTTATTAATCTGTCTTTTATTACAGGGACCCCAGCTAAGAACTCAGAAATGGTAGAGGGAAATGTATTTTTTTGTCACATGAGCAAAGTTTAAGTATCTCTGCACCAGTCTTTCTGTGACTTTAAGGCCTTCCTACTTGAGGTAACACCTAAATACAGAAAATGCTGAAGTAGAAAACCAACTTTGCAATACTGTTTTGAACAATGAAGAAGTAACATGGATTGTAAACTCTATAACACCTTAAAAATATTGCATGTGTATGGATTAAATTGGCATCCAGATTCTATTGCATGTTTTATTCTCCAGTGCTGACTTTTTCATTGCTCTAAAAGAAAATGGATTCTGGAATGTTAGGGGAACTAGAAAGATTTAATAAAGCAATAATGAAATTATCAAAACATTGTTCTTTAGTACCCTGCTTAGGTTTTTCAGTCACTTCAATTAATTTCTTATAGATTATGTCATTAACCTATGGGCAGGTCAATTTTCAAAGGCACACTTAACCTGAAAATAACTTCCTACCCCATTCTCCACACCTGCAGGGCCTTGAGATTCTTACAAAAGATACATTTTCAGGAGAAGAAAACAAAAACCTCTCCCATCCTAGTGGACAAATGTGCCCATCAGTCTTCATTTTTAGCTGTGTTTAACTTGAGTAAATGATTTAATGGAATCTAAGTACTTGTCACAAGGCATGGCATGGTTTGTGCTCTTCAATGAGGGTGGCTTGTCTGTTAGCTTTCAAGTAATTCCTAGGTGGCAGGTTACTCATAAGAAAAGCAGTGGCTGGAGCAGGTGTCTAACTACGTGATAAAGGAGCTGTCATGGCAGGCGGATGAAAGATGGAAATGACTGAGCATTTTCGATAATGATTCAAAAATATGAAAAAGGACAGATACTCCCAAAACATGAATCTTCTGAAAAATACTTTAAAATGTATGCCTCTGCATAATTTCAACACCTTGTGAAGTAATACAATCAAAGGAACACAGTTCTTCTAGATGAAACATATTTTATTGATTTTTATCTTCAATGGAGTGAATGCTATTGAGCTTTCATTCATGCAAGTTTGAAACACTTGATTTTAAATTACATTTCGGCACTGTGAACTCCCAAGCGTATATTGATCAAGTAGTTTTTTCTTCTTTTGATTTGCTCTTTTTGAAAAAATGTAAAAGCAGTCTTTAAAAATGGGCACTATAAAAAAGTAGACTACTTTTTTTGGCTTGCATCCTCAATAGCAAAATTTATCATGGATTTAAATAAAGTGAGTTAACCCAAAGAAAAATGTGGAAAACCCAGATCTGACTGTAATGACAGGTTGAGGACTATAATGTCATGAAAAAGAAGCTAACAGTCATGTGACTCCAGTCCCATTTCTGGCTGCATATCACACATATACATATATCTTGAATAAATTCCGAGATGCATCTAAAAATGATACTTTTCCATATGTAAAATGGAAATAACATGATCATAACTGAACTCTTTCTGGATAATAAAATGACAAAAATGTTATTTCTTAAATATGTTTTAGTAATTCTAGTTAAATCCCTTTCAATAAGACCCCTCTCATCTTATTTTAGAGAGAGAAGAAGGGGAGGTTGAGAAACATTCATGAGCGAAACATCTATCAATTTTCTCCTTTAGTTGAAATTTCTCTAAATTTCTAAATAACAGTTTACCTACTAGTTTTATTTAAAACTGAGATATTTTTCTAATCACATCAATATTTTAAAAGCTTTGACCTTCCCTCCTCTCTTCCTCCCTTATTTTCTTCTGCTTTTTAAATTTTGAGTCACAGAAGTCCATTATGAAATTTATAAAATCTTTCTATCCTCTTCCCAATGAAATACTTTGGTTCATTTCTATGCATCTTTCAAAGTGCTCATGGACTATCTGTAGCCTGCCCATAGAGACAAGATAAATCAGGTATATTTTTCCTTCAAAAGTTAAAAAAGAAAAGAAAAAGAAAAAGAAAGAGGTCCATAACCAAAGGGGATGCAATGGAGCATCTGATTCCAAATTGTATTGCTCCTAGTGGCTCTACTGCTTCTCTTTCCCCCTGGCACCTACAAGGACATTTTCCAGAGCAATTGAACTTAATGAAAATAAGAAAATAACCTTGGTAAAACTGTTATATTGGTAAATAAATTGGAAGATATATTAATGTATGTAGCCAGACATGGTTAAGGGTGGGACTGTCAAGCTATAATGAAAAGAGGTAACTGTCAGGGTATGAGTTCCAGCGATTACTGTGGGGATGCCACACCATGGGAAACAGTAAGTGTCCATATAGACAGCAGCATCCTGAACATCAGACAATACCTGGGACTCAGCAATATCAACCAAGACCTTAGAAGCCTTCATTGGGTTTATTACACAGTAGTTTCCCCTTCACCCTTGGGGAATATGTTCCAAGAATCCAAGCAGATGCCTAAAACTACAGATAGTACCAGACTCTATAGATGCTGTTTTTCCTATATTCACACACCTATGATAAAATTAAATTATAAATTAAGCAGAATGAGGGATTAAGAGCATTAATAAAACATAACAATTGTAACAATATACTGTAATAAAAGTTGTGTGAAGGTGGTTTCTTCTCTCTTAGAAAACTAACTTGACTTTCTTTTTCCTTCTTCACAATTTCACATAGAAGTTTTGTTATTATCATAGAATTTAACACCTCAGCATAGGATATTTTTTTTTTCCTTACTAAGTCTAGAACTTTCACCTTTCCACTGAAGCAATTTATGGCTTCTTCTTGGCACATCTGAATTTCCAGCATAATTACTCTTGGGATTTGAGCCATTATTAAGTAAAGTAAGGGTTACTTGAACACAAGTGCTGCAATACGTCAACAGTCAATCTGATAAACCAGATGGTTACTAAGTTCCTAGCAGTCGGGGTATGTGGGTATATGGGGTGGAGTAGGGTAGCATGAGACTTCATTGTGCTACTCAGAATGGTGCACAATTTAAAACTTCTGAATTTTCTACTTCTAAAATGTTCCTGACAGTTTCAGACGGTGATTGATCATGGGTAACGGACACCATGGAAAATAAACCTGTGGCTAATGGGGACTACAAAAGATGATCAAACAGTGCCCCTTATATCCATTTCTAACCAAACTATTACTCCTTAGCATGGGATTTAAGGTCTGGTAACATAATGTAGCCCTAATATATCTATTTTAATGAATTTCACTGTAAGTCCACAGTATGCAAGTTATGTTCATGCCCTGGAGGTTCACCGCTGATCAAACAGATCATGCTTCCTGCAGACCTTTGCATATATCTTTGTAGCTCTGACTCTAGTATAATTATTATCCCATAAGTCTGCTTTCTTCAGATCATGAGCTCCATAAGTTACAGGACTTTTTTATTTGTTTGTTTTAAAGAAGTATGCCTATCATAATTGCTAGTATATAGAATACATGCAATGGAAATTAAGTTACTTAGTTAAAAACTTTTTGACTTTGATTCAGAGAACACGATATGTCATCAAAAGCAAAATGTCCCCTAATTATATGTACTAATTTCCTGCATTTTTTAGATCCTACATAGTATCTTAAATAAGCTCTACCTCCTTCACGCACTGAAAATCATATCTTAAATTCATGCAGCTGGCTTTGACTCTTAAAGCAGTGCTCCCAGTCAATTAGTCTGGAAGCAAAGCACTGGAGCAGTGAGAACTGTTCTGAGAAGAGACTGAACTGTCTTAGGGACTCCTCATAACCTGTCCCTGGTCTTCCATCATGTCCTGTTGATCATCTAAACTCAGCCCAGGAGAACCCATTCCAAGCCTGTACTTTTTCTTCATCAGAAGAACTCGGGAGTACACAGATCCTTAGGAGACAGCCCTGTCCTTACATGGAAGGGAGTTTGGAGAAGATGACAAATAACTCCATATTCCCTATTAGGGCCATGCCATTACATTAAATAAATTCCTGCTTAAAGAGACTATTTGTCACTAAGGATAATTTAATCAACCTCATACAGGGTGAGGAGAAAACTAGGAATTAGAACAAGTGCTGAGAACATGAATCAATTTTTTCTTCATCCAGATGCAAATGTGCTTCGAGCTATTTCTGTCTTCTTACCTAACTACTGTAGTTACTAAAAACCTATTTGCAGTCATTTGCATCCATTAGCTAAAGTAATTTATTATATTTAGACTTTCATGGTTATAAAATAATAATTTTTACATTTCTGGCTGGGTTACTCTAAAATAATAGCAAGTGAATTATTTTCAAAAGTTGTTTCTCAGTAGTGTGTTTTTCTTATTGAAATTTCTAAATGAAAAAAAAACACATGTAAGTAAAATAATCTTATTCACAAAATACTCAAATTTTAATTTTATTTATACTTTATGAGTTAAATTCTTTATGACTAAAATAAAACCTTGTGATAAAATAATGGCTATATGTGTAATTAATGGGTACATGAAATAGAGAACTAATATTTTAATTTTTATTAAACATATAAACTCTACATGTAATCCTAAAGATTATAACTGTCAAACATGCAACAAACCATTCAACAGAAAATCTTAAGAGAACAAGTGGCCCATTTACCAGCAAATGTATGTTCTCTGCAAATAACTATTCATAAAAACAGTACATATACAGCTACAATGTCCACGTTTCAGGAACAAGAGTTGATTTCAAAAATAAAAAGAATAAAAATTTTGTGATGTAAAATTAGTGGTGCACGTGTTTGAGTGGATGAGTCAATTAGTGAATAAAAAAGGTCTGTCTAGTGGTTATTATCGTGGAACCATTGTGTTAATTAGTGGTCTAGATTCACAATCCAGAATGTATTTCCAAAGCCCACTCCTATTAGTGAAATACCAAATTTAAGGAGTTTTATTTTATTTTGCCTCTGAGAATGTAGAATTTAATATTTTGGGGAAGTGTTGTAATCTTTTCAAAGATTTACAAAATAAGCATATTTTTAAATGGGTTGCTTTTAACAGAGTTTGGATAAAGTAATTCCAATTAAAACTGAGGAAGAAAATTGTATACCACCTTAAAAGAAACACCTGTAGTTATTTGCATTCCAAAGTAAGAATCAATATAAATCATCATTTAGATGCCACTTTTCTAAGGGAGCTTTCCTTGCAACTGAGACTAAGCCAGGTGTTACTTATATACATCTTCTAAGAAGTTTTATACTTGTTCTTTATAGAACATATTTTAATTCCAACTGATTGCTCAAGTATTTGCCTTTTTCATTTTATTTATTTATTTATCTTGCTTTCAATAGAAACTTTGGGTTAAAATTTCAATATTGGGTTAAAATGAACAAAAGTTCAGTATTATGTTCATATTACATAAGTAAAAAAAAAGATTATCTCTGAAAATCTCTTATTATGAATAAGGCCCCTAATACAAATTTTTATTAGTAGTTAAGGAGGTGTTGGGTGGGTGGACAGAAATTTCTCTTGAGCCAACGTTGTCTTTAGGTAAAAATAATCTGCATACCACACTGCATAGGTGCTTTGGGGGGGTGACTTGTTTTGAACCCCTACATACTCATATTTTGGAATTTAAAAAAAGATATATTCTGAATAAAACCCAGAACATGCCTACTTTACTGGAAAAAAAATTACCTCATGGCTAACAATAACTAGATATTTTTTTAAAAAAAATTAATTATGCTTGCCAGTGCAAGCTGACAATCTTTTCAGAGTAGATTCACTAGGCACTAGGTCATTTATAATGCTCTCCATTAAGTATCCAAAGGGCAATTTTCTGATATCCTTCCATAGGCCTTCGTCTTTCTAACATCACTGACCCTTTGGAAGGCAACTCCCTCCATCTATGTGTGAAAAGTGCTGAATGTTTCCTTCAGTGAGATTTAAATTGCTTTTAGCAGTCTAGGTCATCTCATTTAATGGTTTCACATTACCTTATTCAGCTTGCAACTCTCAGAAACACAAAAGTGTTTCACTCCAATTCTGCTTTTTAATGGACCTCAATACTGTGTGTGTACAGTTTAAAAAAATTGCTCTCTGGCATATGTGTCTCCTCATATTCTTTACTGTCCCATACTGAATAAAATTTTAGAATGTTATGGTAGGTTTTAAATATAATTGATGGTGTAGACGGGAAATAATTCTCCGTCTGTCTTTCTGAGCTCTTCCCTGAGATCCTTGCAATACAAGATAGTCTAACAAAAGAAAAACAAACAAAAGTTAGTTAACAGATATACTTCATATACAGGAAGATACACCGGAGTAACTTCCGCAGGTGGCTTAGACTTCAGGCCCACGTACCATCTTCATAGTGAAAGGGGTGGGGTATAGGCCTCTTAGATGAGAATAGGGGTGTCCTCCCTTTTTGAAAGTTCATATTTTTCCACTTCACCTTTAGAAAAACACACCTATATTAGTACTTATTTTCAATAATAAAAATAATTTCATGCAGGGTTTTTGTTTTAATGAATAAAGACAAAAATAGCCTTCAACATTTGCTTTGCAGGGGGCCATTATAGAGTCAGAGTACCCACTGAGCAGCTAGTGGTACCACCAAGCTCTGTCCCTGGGAACCACACACAACAGCTCAGCATCAAGTTGCCATGGCTTTGAACGGTCTCTAAGCACCTGAGCATTCTTTCCGTGTATTTTGTACATCCTTTAGCAAGATGGTTTTCCGAAGGTATCAGAAAAGCCCAATAGTGGTCGGCAAGTTGCGGCTCGAGAGTTGACTAATGAGCTTGCCGGCCACTGACCTAGACCGTCGGTCCGAATAATTACAGGCTGTTGTTGTTCCTTGTGATTAAGCCCTTATGATAGGCCCTCAGGCCCTAAGAGAACTTGGAATGGTATAATACCAGCTATAAAACCGGACATAATTAAGCATTTTGATTGCAATGAACAAAATAAAAACATTGCACATGTGTTGAATTTTGGGTCTATGGACACTCAAAATTTTTCCGTATAAATTAATGGTCACTGTTTCCTTACCAATTCAACTTGTGAAAGGTTTCATAGGAACGCTCTACTTTTGGATAGCAGGGGAAACCTGTAAATGGTTTTCAGGGAAAAATGAATGGGCCCTGAGAAGAAGAGATGAGCGATGATAGGTGATGTGGTCCTCTAGTCCCCTCTTCTGTAGTAAGAGTTCATCTTCCCTGGGTAATGATGAACTCTTACTACAAACAAAAGATTTAGGCGGTACCAAAAAATAAAATAACTTATTGGAGAGAGAAAAGAAAAGAAGGGGTGAAAGATTGGAGTCCAGGAGGCACAGATTCAGGTAGCATTTTAAGTTGTGCAACGGACAGAACAAAGAGAGGCAGGGTTTATGAAGGCAAAAACCACAGGCGCAGTCCTCATTTAGGTCCTTTATGCAAATAACTATAATGACTAAGTTAATTGGGATTTTTATATCCATTATGCAAACAAAGGAGACAAAAAACTACAGCTACAGTTCTATTGGAAAAGGGTATAGATGATCTGGTTGCAATAAGAGGAGGTAAACTCCATAGGAAGCAGTTGTTGATATAGGGTGTTTACGGTTCCGCTATAAACTGGGATGAGTAACAAGCAGGTCAGCAACTTCCTAGTAGTAGCAGCTCTGAGAATTGAGGCTGCCACTTGCATGGGCCCCACTTCTTCAGTGGCTTTTAGTTCATTTTAAGAGACTCTTTTAGCAATGCATATTTTCCCCCCTTATCATATGAAACTGGTGGGGAGGGAATATTTGACAACTGAATTCATCTTGAAGCATGTGTCTTTAGGCAAGTAAGGAGAGTTTGGAGAAAACCACTCCCTACATTTGCTGCTTTTCAAGTAAATATAGCTCAAAATAATCCTCAAAATATACCTAAATGGCACATTTTACATTGCATGCCCTGAACTCCCACAGTCATATGGAGGTATCACTTTGGTGTAGCTTATTCTGCTACCCTTCAATGGCCAGACACCTCTTACCTTTTTCCTATATGTTGTGATACCAGAGCGATTCTTTGGAATTCAATTATTGTAAGTTAAGCATATATTAAACAATAATTATGGCAGATTGTCTTGAATACCTTTAAAGTCTGAATTTATTTACTGCCATCCACTTTGCCAACATTGGTTCCTGTATTTTTACCTCCTCTCTCATAGGGGTTTAGGGGTATTTTAGATAAATGCCTAACACTTTAGGCTTTTAAATGCTGTTAAGTTTCATAGGGAATTCCTTTGGGGAAGTACCACAGACCTGATATAAAAGCATACTTCTAGAGGCTTTCAACCTGAGCCTGCCAATATTAAATTACATTTTCTGAAATCTCTCACTTTATGCATTGTTTGGACCTGACCTCAAGCACTCTGTTTACTTTCAACTTCCTATGTTTATTGTCATCCTGAATCTTACCACAAGATGGTGGGGCTTCTGCTATTAAAATTACCTTTATATTTTATTAAGAAAAAGAAAGTGAATAGCGATGTAATAATAATAGAATAGAATAAGTCATCTTTCATAATTTTATATTAACTGAATGTGACATTTGATGTCACAAGATGGTGGGGCTTCTGCTATTAAAATTACCTTTTTATTTTATTAAGAAAAAGAAAGTGAATAGTAATGTAATAATAATAGAATAGAATTAGTCATCTTTCATAATTTTATATTAACTGAATGTGACATTTAAACTTTTTTCAAATTTGAACAACTCCTTTATATATTTGTGTGTGAAATTTTTATCTGGTTTATATTAAAAGAAAATTAGTAAGTATCTACCACACACATTCTGAAAAGGTGCCACACAGTTCATAACAATTTTTATTAATAAATATGTAGACTAAAATTCTATAACTGCAGCCGTGATTGGAATTTTTTATTATTTCTATTGCTTTAAATATAGTTGGTTCTTTCATATTTAAAGACTGTTTTTTACAACAGTCTTATGGTCACAGTAAATTTGAAGACACGGTACAGGTTTCCTATGTACACCAGCCATCACATGTTGTATAGCCTCTTTCATTATCAACATGGCCCACTAGAGTGGTGCATTTGTTATGATCGATAAACCTGCATTAACACTTCATTATCATCCAAAGTTCATAGTCTACATTAGAGTTCATTCCCATTGTTTTACATTCTCTGTGTTTGGACAACTGTGTAATAATAGACACCCATCATTATAAATCATACAATGTAGTTGTACCACCCTAAATTTTCTCTGTGCTGCCTGTTCATACCAGCCTCCACACTAACCTCTGGCAATCCTATCTTTCTGTTGTCTCCATAATGTTCCTTTCCCATAAGGTCATATAGTTGGAATCGTGTAGAATAGTTTTTTAAAATTGACTTATTTCACTTAGTAATATTCACTTCAGATTCTTCCATGTTTTTCATTACTTGATAGCTCATTTATTTGAATAATATTCCATTATCTGGTGTAGCATATGAATTTATTAATAAACCTACTGACTGGCATCTTGGCTGCTTCCAAGTTTTGGTAGTTATGAATAAAACTGCTGTAAACATCTGTGTGCAGAGTTTGTGTAAAAATCATTTTCCAAATGCTTTTGGTAAATAGTAAAGAGTATGATTGCTGCTTCACAAAGGAAGAATACATTTAGTTTTGTAAGAAACCACCCAACTGACTTCTAAAGCCGATGTACCAATTTCCATTTCCACCAGAAAAAATTGTTTTTATACTTCTATTATTTATGTGAAAAATAATACCAAAAATATGTCCTTAAAAAAGAAAAAAGTGATGTGCTATGATATAGTAACATAGAAAATATAGTTGAGGAGGAAGATAACATTGACTTATATGTGTGGAAATGGAAAGATCTAAGGCTGAGAAAGAGGGCAGTGTATAAAAGAGATGAAGAATTGTCCAGAAAAGCAGGTAGAAAATAAGATATATCAGATAAGTCCTAGAAAATAATATTTGTATTCAGAAATAGGAGAAATTTATACCCTTGTAATTAAAAGATGGGCTTGACCATCCATGCTACTGCAAAGGTAAACTTTGTCTTCTTTTTTATGGCAGAGTAATATTCCATTGTGTAAATGCACCACAACATTTTTTATCCACCCATCTACTGATGAACACTTTGCATGTTTCCAAATCTTGGCTATTGTGAGTAATGCTGCAATGAATATAGGGGTACATATATTCTTTTGAATTAATATTTTGAGTTTCTTCAGATTCTACTAAGTCAAATAAGCCAGTCAGAGAAAGAAAAGTAGCATATGATTTCACTCATATTTGGAATTTAATGAACAAACTGAAGTACCACCAAAACAGAGACAGATTCATAGAGAGCAGGCAGGTAGCTCTGTTGTATGCTTGTGTTGGGGGAGGATATTGGGATAGGGATGGAGGAATTGAGAAACAGAAAAAAAGATAGAGAACTCATGGTCATGGGCAACTGTGTGGTGATGGCGTGATGGCGGGGTTGATGGGGTGGAAGAGGGCAGAGAGAGGATACATGGTGTTGGAAAGAATAAAGTCGATTTTTTTAAAAAAAGGATGGATATGGGCTTGTCATATATTTGGTAAAAAAAATCCTTCAGATTACATTATTTTAAACACGTATAACTCTTTCCATCTTTAACAAAAGTAAAACTCCATTTTTGTTTACCTTTATTCCCCATTTATATTATCAGTGGTGTTTGTTTTATTTTGTTTTTTTCTTTTAAGAGAGCCTTTGCCATTGTACTGTTTGTGATTACAAGACCCTGTGAAATTACTGGTTAAAAAATCAATTCTATCCTGATGTGGTTTATCAAGTTTATTTTTGTTCTTAATTGGTAATTTGGAAAAGTGTCTTTTGATTTTATAACATGTAATTAGTAGTTGCCATGTAAGTTGTTATGATTATTGATTTTATGGGAAAAACTTGCCAAGGTTTTTTTTTTTCTTATTATCTCCCTAGTCAAAGGAATAGCAAGTGCAAAGACCCTGAAACAAGGTTCACTTTCAGCAGTAAGAGAGGAAGAAAGGGTTGAATCCTCCTGGCATGTTGAAGGCAAGGAACGTGTCAGAGAAGATGAGGTTAGAGATGTAAAGGTCATGTGGGGCCTTGCAGACCACCACTGAGTAATGGTTTTCACCTGAGCCAAATGGGAAGCCAGTGGAGGATTTTGAGCCAAGGCCACTCGTACACTTTTACTTAACATTTTCACATTGCTACCTGCTGTGTTTCAGAGCACTGTAAAGGCCATGAGAGGAACAGGAAGAACAGTCTAAAGGTAAGGACAAATAAATAATGACAACACCCAAAAATATTATAAATATTATTTGGACTAGTTCTTTTGGGAACACAGTATAGGGAATTTAAATACAACACCAAATAAAGACTTTTTACTCACTGAAAATTATATCTGACCTTTGTCCATCTCCTTATCCTATGAAAGTAATCCCTATACCATCACTAACTTGATACCTTGAATATCCTACACCTTATGGTGATAATGGGAGACTTATCGCTATTTCAATATCTCTGTAGAAATTTAGATCTAACTTATCAGAAATGTAAAAGCTGGATTTTCTTAGAGGAAAACAAAATACTCAGCTTGATACAATAAAATTATTGTCGGAAACAAGTAAAAAAAAAGAAATGATCATTTTATTTACTACAAAATTTGCGAGTTTAAATTTTGGAAAGTGAAAAATTTCTTTGCATAGAATAAACCTTAAGTATTTATTTTATATTTTTCATATCACTGGAATTATTTATCTGCTCTAACCTACAGACTATGAAACCCTTAAGCAGAGAACCACGTTCATTCCACTATATTATTTTCAGTTTTTAGTAGTTACTGATTATAGATGTTTTAAATAAAGAGAGGAAGAATGTTTAATAGATGTTTTAAATAAAAAAGGAAGAATTAATTGATTTAGTCAGACATCTATCCTTTATCAGAAAAATGGAGGGAATGGACCCACTGTGAGATAGAGTGACATCAACCTCTCAGCCAACTAACAAATTTCCCAAAATTTTTACCCTTTCATCCTGCTGGACATATCTCAAATTAACATAAATATCTTTCCCTACTTCTTACCACTCCAAAGGGGAACATTTCAAACTATGAAACTACTGTATTGCAATGAAACTACTATATTTCTTTAAGCAAGTAGTTCATGCCAAAATGAGTCTAATAAGCTGAATAGTTCATTTAATAATGGTCTCCAGACCATTCCAATGGGAGGCAAAAAGCAAATACATTTCAGATTTCTTTACTATGCTGCTGAGAGGTTGTAGGGAATAATAATTTCAAGCATTGGGTTTAGATTTAGATTGACCTCTATTTGAATCCTGGCTCTGCCACTGACAAACAACTCACTAATTGCTTTACGTATTATGGAAGAAACAAAATCAGTCAGTCAATGTTTATCTTAGATATGGAAGATTGCCCAGGTACCAGAAACTTTAAGAGTAGGACATTTTCTTGGTCTTAAGAAACATTTTTGTTTTATGTCATATCACATTTTAGTATTATAAATAATGCTTATTATGGCATATGCTTATTAAAGTAAAAAAGCTTGTTCTAAGTGTTTTATAGAGACCAATCTTTAGATTCTAAACTTCTAGAACATGCATCTCTATGAAGAGCTTTTAAAAATAACTGAATGAGTCAGTAACAAAATAAACTTATTAAATAAATAAATAAAATATTAGAAACAATCATATAACAAAAATCCCTCTATATTTCTCCCCTTACAGGGAAATGGGGAGTTAAACCATCTATGCAGAAACAACCTGTGATTTAGATGAATAGAGCAATAGGAATAAATACCTGAACTCGCTTCTCATGTGTTCATTCAATTGAATCAGATCCTATTTAGGAGCATAAATACTAATAAGAAATAAAACAAAACAAAAATCAATGACATGTCTTCATAGACAAATGTTAGAGAACTATACACACAAGGATTTATTTCTCATAAACATATTGTTGAAAATAGAATAAAAATATTCTCCACTGATTTATCTTATACGAGTAAATATGGCAAGAACAGTATAGGATCATATATAAGCCAATAACTTTCCAAAGAGTTACTAATAGAGTGATGATAGTCATAATTAATATAATTCATTATTTTTTATGAAGAATCCTTAAAAATTTCAAATTGGACAAGCTTAGCTGAATTCTAATTACTTAAAATAAGAGCAATTTCTTTTATTGGGATACTAATAAGCTAACACTTTCAAGCTGAGCATAGGGGTTGAGTTTTTACAAATTAGAAATATATCGGGAAGGAAAAATTGATTTATATAAACCATTATCAGCATAGATAATGTTAATAAAATTAGAAATTATAACCTTCACTAGAGGCCTGCTGCACAAAATTCATGCACTAGAGGGTCCCTCAGCCTGGCCTGCGCCCTCTTGCAGTCTGAGAGACCTTGGGAGATGTCTGACTGAGGACATCCTTAGTGCTATTGCATAAGCAGGAGAGGCTCCCGCCATCACCTCTGTGCTTGCCAACAGTGAGCCCAGATTCTGGCTGAGCGGTGCTCCCCCTGTGGAAGCGCACTGACTACCAGGGGGCAGCTCCTGCATTGAGTGTCTGTGCCCTGGTGGTCAGTGCTTGTCATAGGAACTGATCATTCTGCCCTTTGGTAATTAGCATATTAGCCTTTTATTATATAGGATGAGACTTTAAGCCAAAATATAAAACAGCAAAAACAATCTTTGTTTGGAATTTTAAATGTACAAGATATGAAAATTTTATCTCAAATACTCTCTCTCTATCTCTCTCTCTCTCTCACACACACACACAGACACACACACACATACACACACACACACACACACACACACACACACACACACACCAGACCCTCGCCACCCTATTGTCTGTGTCCATAGGTACTGCATACATCCATATAAGATCTTTGTCTAATCTCTTCCTATACCTCCCACACCCCCTTCCCTCTGAGAATTGTCAGTCTGTTCCATTTCCATGCCCCTGATTCTATTCCATTCACCAGTTTATTCTGTTCATCAGATATTTTTATTCATTTGATTTTTAGATTCACTTTTTGATAGATATGTATTTGTTGTCACTTTGTTGTTCATAATTTTTTATCTTTACCTTCTTCCTCTCCTTCCTCTTCTTAAAGAATACCCTTAGTATTTCATATAATACTGGTTTGGTGGTGATGAACTCCTTTTGCTTTTTCTTATCTGTGAAGCTCTTTATCTCACTTTAAATTCTAAATGATAGGTTTTATGGGTAGAATATTATTTGTTGTAGGTTCTTGCTATTCATCACTTTGTATATTTTTTGCCACTGCCTTCTGGCCTGCATAGTTTCTGTTGGAAAATCAGCTGACGGTCATATGGGTACTCCCTTGTTGTTGTTGTTGTTGTTGCTGCTTTTAAGATTCTCTTTGTCTTTTCCTTTAGGCATTTTAATTATGATATGCTTTGGTGTGGGCCTCTTTGGATTCCTCTTGTTGGGGTTTCTCTATGCCTGTAATTGTAAGTCTATTTCTTTCATCAGGTAGTGGAAGTTTTCTGTCATTATTTATTCAAATAGGTTTTCAGGA
Organism: Vespertilio murinus; assembly: GCA_963924515.1. Taxonomy (NCBI): domain Eukaryota; kingdom Metazoa; phylum Chordata; class Mammalia; order Chiroptera; family Vespertilionidae; genus Vespertilio; species Vespertilio murinus. Next base: position 45,215,732 of record OZ004707.1, read on the forward strand.
TCTTGCTCTCTCTCTCTTCTTCTGGTACCCCCATAATTTTGATGTTATGCTTGAAGTTGTCCCACATCAGACCCCCAGTCCAGAGTTCCAGAGTTGGGAAAAGAGCTTCCTATGGGAAATAAGAACTATGAAGTGTAAAAACAAGTGCATATTGGGGTTGAGTGACACACAGGCTGCTAGAGACCCAGCTGCTCCTCTTAAAAGGCTGGAACTGCACAATAATTTTACAATCTCCTGCTTGTTAGGGGTTCTAGTGCCAGGAGAGGCTCTGGGGGACCCAAATAGATACGGAGAGAAACTGGACTGGCTGGCACCGGGTAAAGAACATGGAAGTGGCTTTATTCCAGAACTCATTGTTTCCCCATCTCAGGCCTGACTGGCAGACATTTCTGCTCATTCTGTGAGATTCCCTGAGACCCTGCCCCACCCAATTTACAACCCCACCCAAGCTGTGTGCAGCAGCTTTTGCATATGAATGCCCTGTCCTTTCTCAGCCTAAAACCTGTCAACAAGCTTCAGATGGGTCTAGGAGCCCCAAAGCTACCAATAAAAGGCCCAAGGCTGGCACCAGGACCAGACTGCCTTGTTTCACAGCTGGGTCTCATCTGGGCCCTTCCAAACCTGATACAAAGAGGAGAAATTTGCAAATCTCTCTATAGCTCCTGCTGGGTGGCTCCAGGCAGTGGCTGGCTTTGCACCTCCTTGAATACCCAAGAGCCAGTGTACCCAGTGATTAATGTGAGACCACACCAGATTAAAACTCTTTACATCAATAAGTGATACACCCAAGGGGCAGACTCAGTGAGCACCTAAGTCCCTCTGAAGCAAGCCCTGCTCCATAAGGATATCTGCTGCATAGCAGCTCTCCCACTGTAGTCACAGCTGGTCGTTACAGCCAATTGGCCTAGAAATCAATTCCTTCCAGTGATACCCAGTGATACCGACAGCAATGAAGACTCAACTACAACAAGACTATGCACACAGCCCACAAAGGAATGTACCAAGAGGGTCCACTACAGGTGATTGGGAGGGCTGATCCACTAGGCCCTATAAGACACCTACTACACAAGTCCATTCTATCAGCTTAAGAAGACTTAGCAGCTACCCAATACATAGAAACAAACAAAGGGAAGGAGCCAAAATGTGGAGACAAAGAAACATGTCACAAATGAAAGAAAGCAAATTACTGGATATAGAGTACAAAACCACAGTTATAAGGTTGTTCAATAATTTTCTAGAAACCTCTGAGGAGCTTAGTGAGAACCTCAATGATCTTAGTGAGAATGCCAAAAAATAAAAAATAAAAGAAAAAGGACATGTTATAAATTAAGCATACGCTGACTGAAATATAGAATAATATACGGGGATTCAAGAGTAGACTAGAAGATCCAAAGAATCAAGTCAATGATTTGAAATATGAGGAAGCAAATAATACCCAACTAGAACAGCAAAAAGAAAAAGAATCTAACCTTGACCTTTTCTTTTTAGTTATTTAGTTATTTTTGGGTTTTTTTTTTTTTACCTTTTCTTTACTTTAAGCTATACCTTAATGTTCTAGATCTGATATTTGCAAATAATTAAAAATAACACTTATGAGAAATTTATTTATACACACTTCAAATAATTATAAAAGCAGTGTGTATTAAAATATATTTCATTTAAAAGTGTAATAGAATCACTGATAAGGTGTGTATAACTTTTTGGGGGGACACTGTATAACTATAAGCAATAGATAAAAATAATGCTCACAGAAAGTTAATTTCAACTTATATACTTCTTAAGTCAAAATGTAAAAGTTATTTTTAACTTAATGTGATGATTTAATCTTTGTTAAGTCACGTTAGCTGTCAGAGCTTTGAGTTATTCAATTATGTAGAGAAAATCCTTAGTTAATAAAAGTTTAATACAATTTAAGCTTACCAAGACTATTAAATCTCACAATCATAATGAATTAAAGTACATGTCACTGTTAGATATTCAAAGGTAATCTGTAGGCATTCTACAGTAATAATGAATGCAAATCTCTGTAGGCATAGAAGGTAATACAAAAATCAGGGACAGCACATCATACTCCAGGATGTGCAAAGTTTATCTTCACAGAGCAGCTTCACTGCAACTAAAATAATACCAAAAAATAAATTAAATGGACATAATGTCTAAGCACTAGCTTCCAAATGGGTGATAACAAGGAGCTTATCCAGATAAAATAGGCATATGCTAAAAGTATTGTTGGGCAATTTTAATAGTTGGCAAAATGTCTCTAGTGTAATTTTAGGATGTTTTTGAAGATAAATTTGGTTATTCCTATTTGAATGTGCATTGACAATGACATAATAGAAATTTGATGCATTATATTAAATGTCGTTAAGTAAAAATAAAGTGTAATCTACTTAAACCATATAATGGTTTTATCATTGATTAAATTTCTAGAAAAATGTATTCATTCATCTTATAAAATATTTACATTCTTTAAGAGCAAAGTATTGATATGATGAGTAAATTAATATTGGGAGTCTTAAACATATTTTGATATTAGAAAAGTTATTGAAACTTCAAAATATAACCTATGGCATAGTCATATAACAAAGAGAATAACAAATTTATAAGAATTTATAATACATATATTAATTGAAAACATTCTTGAGATGTGATGTACTGAAATATTTAATTTAAAGTTGCAGATATTTCATTATGTAGAAAGTTAATGGTAAAGTCATTTGACATAAATGAAGAGGGATTTAATATGCCTTTTGATTAAATTTTACAAAATAATACAAATTCTTAGGATATATTCCTAGAAGTGGGAATGCTGATTAATTTTTATTTATTTGAGGAAACTCCATGCTATTTTACAGAGTTACCAGTCTGCATTCCCACCAGCCTTACATGAGGGTTCCTATATCTCTACATCCTCACCGGCACTTGTTGTTTCTTAATTTATTGATGGTAGCCATTCTGGCAGGTATAAGGTAATAGCTCATTGTAAATTTAATTTCCATTTCTCTGATGATTAGTGATATTGATCATTTTTTCATATATCTATTGGCCATTTGTTTGTCCTCTTTAGAGAATTGTCTATTCAGTTCCTTTGCCAATTTTTTAATTGGATTGTTTGACTTCCTGGTGTTGAGTTGTATGAATTATTTGTATACTTTGGAAATTAACCCCTTATCAGATTAATATATGTATCCCTGTGTTCATCCCAGCATTATTTATAATAGCTAATATCTGGACACCGCCCAAGGGCCCATCAGTAAATGAATGGATTAAAAAGCTATGGTACATTTACACAATGGAATACTGTGGACTGTAAAAAAAAAAAAGGATCTCTTACCTTTTGCAAAACCATGGATGGAATTAGAGTGGAGATTATTATGCTAAACAGAATAAGTCAGTGAGAGAGAAATACATATTACATTATCACATCTATATGTGTAAATCTAATGAACAAAATAAAATGACAAAAAAATAGGTCCAGAGACATGAATGCATGGAACCAAATAACAGATTTCAGAGGGGAGAGGTGTAAAAAGAGATTAACCTAATGCCGGGGTGATATCCAGCATCTTGAAGGTTTCAGAAATCTAGATAAGGTTCTGTATGTATGTAAATTAATAGAGAGACTATAAATATAATATAAATTTGTAATCCATGGGGGAGCCAGAGGAGGGCTTAGCTTCAGTAACCAAGTTCTCCAACTCTCTGGACCCCTTGCTCTTTATCAACACAAATTGTCCCAAAGCAAAGCAGATATACATATTAAAAGGGAAGTTTTAGTATACAGTAGGCATTGTCAGTTTGGGGAAACTGTCAGTTGTTTGGCCAGCAGGAGGCAATAACATACAAATTGAAATGCCCTCAGCTGTCTGGCAGCAAGCAATCATTTATGTAATATTCAGCTTTGGGGAAATGCTTTCGGCCACTCCAGCAGGCAATAATATACTTAGCCCTTGCTGAAGGCTCAAGGTCCACCAACCTTTTGATGAACTTCTTGCATTTATAACCTGCTCAAATTAACCTCCAGCATTAACCAAAGAACATATAGTATATGCATAAACATATAGCCCATGGACATAGACAATAGTATCAGGAATTCCTGGATAGGGTGGGTGTTAGTGACAGGATGTAAGCTGACAGGGTCCTTGCATTTGAGGGGGCTAGCAGGGCTGGCCCCCTACCCAGTTTTCCCTGACTTGTTTGGATGGCGATTATTAGTAGAATGAAAGCAACATTTGTAGAATGAGAGCAACCTTTCATGGCTTGATAAGAAGTCTGTAACCATTTATTGAGATGTGTTGTACTAAGAATTTGTCCTTCTGCTCTGTCTCTCCTTTAGAGATTAAGAGGAACAAAGAATACATTCCTCTTAATAGACCTCCTATTCAATATTTTGGGTATAAAAGGCATTACATAGTTAATAAACTTGTTGCAGTTCCTTGATGACCTGTAGTCCTCCCGACCCCGCTCTTCTGTCTCTGTTTCTTTTCTCAATTCCCACCTCCTTACCTCAGCCTGGTTCAACTGTCAGGCTGGCCCTGACAGGTGGGGGCTGGATAGTGAGGAACAAAGGAGGGTTAGTGGAGGACATCTGTAATACTGTATACCATAAAAAAGTGTAAAAAACAATGAAAATTGCAGTATTGCTACCACAGCATATCTACGCTTCTAAAGAGACTATATTTCATAACAATTTGAAGATGCAAATGTTTTTCAGTCTTGTTAAAACTAAAGGGCTGAGGCAGAAGTTGCAAGTGAAGGAAGGGGAAGGGAAGGAAGAAATGAAGGAAGAAATGAAGGAAGGAAGATGATAAGAGAATGGGAGGAAGAAAGTGGAAGCAAATTTTAATATTGCAATGTAACATTGCTTATAAACAAAGCCTTTGAAAAAATATAAACTTGAATTTGAATTTTATATAGGCCAACATTACTCTATGTGACTTAACAAAGAAACAAACAAAAATACTTTCCTCATGTAAAAAAGCTCCAAGGTGATTGTGAGAATTTTAAAATATTATACAAATATATACATGTAGCATATAACACTATCTCAAGAAGTGGAAGAAGTAATACTGATAGTAATACAATTTTTATAACTAGAAAGTTGTGTTTCAGAAGTGTAAAATAGAGACAAAAACCTTTGTTCACAAAGATCTTATACTGTATTATTGTTTTTTTAAGCCTGTTAGAAGAAGGTACTATAAGTTGTGTAGCTCTAAACAATGAATGTATATTCTTTCATAGCTCTGGAGGACAGAAATATGAAATCAAGATGTTGGCAGAATCAATTCCTTTTGGGGGGTCTCAGAGGAATACTGTGTTCCATTCCTCTTTCCTAGCTGCTAGTGTTTGTCAGCAGTCTTTAGCAAGGTCTTGGATTACGGCAGTATAACTTCAGTCTCTGCCTCCTTCTTTACATGGTGTTCTACCTGTTTTTTCTCTTCTTCTTATAAGGATATTGGAATAATGACTCAGCTCACTCCAGTGTAACCTAATCTTGAATTAACTAATTACATCTAGTATGATGCTATCTATAATAATAAAAGCACAATATGCTAATTAGACCAGACAGCCGAACAATCTTCCAGATGTCATTCTGAATGACCTTCTGGATGAAACCACCACGGTGGCAGAGGCTGAGGGGGAGGTGGTTAGGGGCAATCAGGCAGGCAGGCAAGTGAGTGATTAGGAGCCAGCAGTCCTGAATTGCAAGAGGGATGTCCGACTCCTGGGTTAGGACTGATCTGGGGATCACGCCTAAAGTGGCAGTTGACATCTGCCAGGGGGTCCTGGATTGCGAGAGGGTGCAGGCCAGGCTGAGAGACATCCGTCCCGTGCACATATTTCATACATCGGGCCACTAGTTTCTAAAAAAGTTCGCACTCTAATGTTCCAAGAAGGATATAAATTTCAGGGGGTACTATGCAACCCACAAAAACTCAGTAGTGAATGTAAAGAAATAATACACAATATATTTGAAATTTATAGTATATTAAATTATTCTAATTACTGTGAAGAAAATAAAGCATGGAAGGGAAATGGTTGTTATCTTAAATAGAGTGATAATGCAAATGACGCTCAAGGAAAGCCATACAGGATGTGGGTGATGTTTTGATACCTTTCAAAATGGAATTATTCCCCTGCATACATCAAATCCCAATCAAATACAAACAGGAGTTTGCCACCTAGAAAGTAAACATTCATTAATTAAGGAAATGGCACCATGGCCAGAGGTGAGCTTGTGCTCAAAGATCTTATATTTAATGGCTTCTAGGGGATAAGCTATAGGGGACGAAGGGAACTAGGGCCACAGTTAGGGTTGTGGTCTTTATTGACTGGTCAGCATTGGGGTGGGGAATAGTTATTCATTGTATCTGATTCAGATGTCAGCCATGGCTCATTCTGTCTAGTTTTGCAAAGGTATGGCTAGTGGGGTTCTTCAGCTTTTCTAGGTCTATAGCTGAAACACAGCTGAGGCCTAGGTGTTATCTCTAGTTTGACTAAAACTCTTTTTCTGAGGAATAGACCCAAGGCTTTCTACTAAGATTTTTTGATGTTGACCAGAACCTCACTGTACTGAGCTTAAGGGTTAAGTGAGTGGACATGCAAGGGAGAGGAAGGTAAGTGTGCCAGGGTCCTGGAAGATATTTAAATAAAAAGAAAAGAAAGTAGTAAATGTCCCATTAAAGCAATAAACTTTTGTGTGGTTATAGTCTGTATACAGTGAATCAATATAAAAACCACATGATATATCAATTAATAAATGTTATAAATCAAACTGTTGCTGCCATGTTCATGATAGCAGAACCCTAACTATCCTAGACTGTAATCTTTTTGCCTTTGCAATTTAATCATCTAAATATTTGAAGGGGAAAATGATACTGAAAATCAGGCTTACTTCTCTGCATTCTGTTACCTTCAGTCAAGGTACTGGCTGCTCTGGTACACTTAAACTGTAACTTTTGTATCCTCATGGATGGCCTAACACTATTGAGGCTTTTGTCTTCCAGAATCCTTATATGTCTAGAGTCTCACCAGTCCCTTTGTCTGTAGAAGAAACAGCAAATACCCAAGAGGAAGAGCATCATGCAAAAGAAAAAAATGTGCTTGGCTTAATGAGCTTCTGTTCTCATTGGCATCTGGCTGCCTTGAAGCTGTCTATTGTATTCAAATAGTGTGTTCTCTATTTAAAATCTGCTTCCCTGGTTGAAACTTGAGTCTTCTCTGACTTTCCTATTAGGTAAAAGCTGAAGTGCTAATGAACTTCGAAAAGATCTGTTATAATGGTTTTGTTATCATCTGAGACTAATTCTTCCTACTGATGTTCATGATCATCTCAACTGATGAAAAAGTCTCTTGAAAAAAAGCCCAGCCCTAACCAGTTTGGTTCAGTGGATAGAGTGTCAGCGTGAGTACTCAAAGGTCTCAGGTTCAATTCCGGTCAAGGACATGTACCTTGGTGGCAGGCACATCCCCAGTAGGGAGTGTGCAGGAGGCAGCTGATCAATGTTTCTCTCTCATCAATGTTTCTAACTCTCTATCCCTCTTCCTTCCTCTCTGTAAAAAATCAATGAAATATATTCTTTTAAAAAAGAAGAAAAGTCCAACAATATTTCATGATAAAAACACTCAGAAACCTAAGCATATAGGAAACTTTCCCACAATATCCTGGTTTTACCACTGTCATTCTAGCCATAGTTCTTTTGTGTTCTGTGCTTGATTCTCTTTTGTTTCCTAAATAATACATTTTTGCATAGCCTGAAGCTCAATACTTAGACCTTTTTTGTTTTATTTTCTACTTACATTCAGTTCCTTAGTTGATATCATTCCTTCCATGGCTCTAATAGCATCTCTACAGTAGTGACTCTCAAATGTTACCATGGAGCCGCAATCTCTTTTCTAGATACAGAAAAAGATACTTGATTTCCAAATCTCCATTGGGAAATTTTGAAAGCCTCAGCCTAAAAGTAAAAGGTTGAAAAGAGAGGCAATAGGTGTTCGTTTGGAATAAAAAAATTGCAATTTTGGAGCACATATTGAGGTGGAAACCCAAATAGTGTCCTAATCACAAAATTAAGGGCAAGGGATTCTTATGAGAAAAAAAAAAAAGAATAAGCACATGAACAATAGGAAAAAAATTCTTATTGGTCCTAGCAGACTGAATTACTCTTCAATTATATATGGCTGATTACTGATTCTATCTTCAGATAAAGAATCCATAATTACCAGTCATTGTGGCACTGGAGTGGGTTTCACAAATAGTTGTTTGAAAGAATATATTGGTTTGGTCCAGCCCAAAGGTTTGGTACAGATTAAACAGCCTGAACTTTCAAGGGGAAAGACTTACAAGACAGCTCCTCTCATTTTGAAATGGCTCCACTTATGTCAACTTTCACAAAAGTGTATCAAAATTAACGTGTCCAAAGTGAACTCTTGATTCCAACCACCTCCAAGCCTGCCAGCAATAAACATATTCATTTTTAAATATTTCTGTCTTAGTTACAACACTCTTCATGGAATTGTTTGAAGTCTTACTATTTCTTTACAACTCTCATATTCATACACAATTTATTTGTAACTGTTTTTGAACTCTACCTTTGAAATCTATCAGCAATATGACCTCTTACCACTTTTATCTTATCATCATCAGTATAGTTCACGTTGGTAAGCCCCAGTCATCTCTCATCTAAACTACTGCCATAACTTGCTTGTTAGTCTTTCTGTTTTATCTTTATCTCCTAAAATCTATATTCCTCACCACAACAAATAAACATGCTGTCATTTCTTGAATTAAACCTTTCATGACTTCTTACTATACCCAAACTTAAAATTGTTTGTAACACAAGGTTTTACAAATCTAACTCTTTAGGTAATTTTACAAATTTATTTTCCTCATTCAGTTGTAATAAAATTTATATTAATTTTCACAACTGCTCTGTGTTTTTTTCTCCCTTAGAACATTTACATGTGCTGATCTCTCTGCTGAGAAGGCATTTCCACTAGTTATTCACAGAGCTAACGCTCCTTTTACTCTGGTTTTGGCTCAAATGCCACCTCTTCAAAGATACCTATCCTCAATAAGTCAAATAAAAGAAAAGTGACTCACCAGTATTTATCCTCTAAATGGCTTCATTTATAATCACTTTTTAAAATATATTTTTATTGATTTCAGAGAGGAAGGGAGAGGGTGAGAGAGAGAAACATCAATGGTGAGAGAGAATCATTGATTGGCTGCCTCCTGTATGCCCTCCCCCACATACTGGGAATCAAGCCAGCAACCCAAGCATGTGTCCTTGACTGGAATCAAATCCAGGACCCTTTAGTCCATAGGCTGATGTTCTATCCACTGAGCCAAACTAGACAAGGCTGATCACTTTCAACTTACTGAAAATTCATTTTTTATTTCAATTTGTTTAGTGTACATCTTCTGCAATAAAATGTGTATTCTGCAATGGGAGAGAATTCTCTTGATGCTACTATATTTCCAGTATCTTCAAAAAGGCTGGCAAGTATTTAGCATGCAGTACATTTGCTGTTTTATACTGCAATTGGTATAATCCAGTCTACCCAAAACACAAATAAAGATAATAAAAGGATTTAGGCATTTATTATGTACATAAAGATTTTTAAAAATCAGAGTTCATATCCTCTATTAACTCCTCTAGTAACTAATGCAAACAATTTGTATTTAATTTTTTACTAAAAAATTGCATTGGTACTTTTAAGTATTCATTTAATCAATTTGGGTGACTTCAAGAACAATAAACACATAAATATTTACTTAATAATATTAGTGTCCAGAAGTTTGAGTGACTTATTCAATAACTATTGAATATTTTTCATCTTTAGATACCATTCTAGGTAAAGGGACACAGCAGGAATCACAACCCAAGAATTTGCCCTAAGGAACTTATGTTCTATTGGGAGTGAAAAGACAAAAGCCCAGTTAAAATAGAGTGAGTATATCCGGTACTTTAGACTGTGATAAAAAGAAGAAAAGTAAACAACTTTGGAGAAAAATCAAACAAGAAAGGGAGGTGAAGTGTGACAGGGGAATTGAGAGAAAAAGTTAGGTATACATCTGGGGGAAGAAATTATTAAGAGTCCTTAACTATAAGAGTCAATATACTCAATATTTTGGATGCACCATCTAATTTTATGTCATTATCCTCATAATTATCTTAATATATACTCCTTTCTATTTCAGCTTGCCTATGAGATAACTGAAGCGTAGTGAAATCAGATGTCTGGTTCAAAGTCACATTTTCTATAGAGCAGAGCAATGTGCAATAGTAATTGGTTTGAATTCAAATCCTATGTGCTATCACTTTTTTAAATCTGTGCAATATTTAGTGAGACTATGAAATATATGGTTTATGTGAAAAGTTCTTTCATAGAACACCAGAAAATGTTTGCAATGATAAAAATGACTTATTTTATATTAATAGATAATCTTTCTTTGCTGACTTCAACTAAAGTAATCCATAACAAGAATGCATATTGATAAATATCATATATAATAAAAGGCTAATATGCAAATTGGCTAAACGGCAGAACGATTGGTTGCTGTGATGTGCATTGACCACTAGGGAGCGGATGCTCAACACAGAAGCTGTCCCCTGGTGGTCAGTGCACTCGCTCTGTGGCAGCGCTAAGGATGTCTGACTGCCGGGAAGTGGGCCTAAGCCAGCCGTGGGCAAACTAAGGCCCGTTCGGCTGTTCTATCCGGCCCGTGGAGCCGAAAGAGCGGAGGGTTCTCTTGCTCTCCCCTCCACTCCTTCACCAACAGCCCAAGATGAGAGTGCCAGCATGGTCAGGTTGCTTTTGTTCCGGCCCTCCAGTCCAGTTTAAGAATCCATTGTGGCCCTCGAGTCAAAAAGTTTTCCCACCCCTGGTCTAAGCTGTCAGTCATACATCCCCTGAGGGCTCCCTGACTGTGAGTGGGGGGTAAGCTGGGCTGAGGGAACCCCCACAAATACACAAAGGTCATGCACTGGGTCTCTAGTGCAATAATAATACTAGTTGACACTTATTTTACACTTATAAATAGTTTTCTAAATGTGGTAGGTGCATTATCCTATATAATAAAAGAGTAATATGCAAATTGACCTTAACAGCAGAACATCTGGTCTCTAGGATGCGCACTGATGACCAGGGGACAGATGCTCAATGCTCTTCCACAGGGGAGCGCTGCTCAGTCAGAAGCCAGCTCATGGCTGGCCAGTGCAGTGGTGGTGGTGGGAGCCTCTCCCGCCTCCACACCAGTGCTAAGGATGTCCACCTAATGGCTTAAGCTGGTAATTGGGCATCCCCTGAGGGCTTCTGGGATGCCAGTGGGATGTCTGACTGCCCTCTTAGGCCCATTCCCCTGTGGAGTGGGCCTCAGTCGATAGGTGTACATCCCCTTAGGGGGTCCCGGACTGTGAAAGGGCACTGGGCCTCTAGTTTGATATAAATCATTTAATGCATTATAAAGAAGTACTGCTAATGTGACTTGCTGGACATCTTATGTTTGTTCACAGCCTGTTGAATTCCCTTAATTGCAATGCGTATAGTTAATGATGAGCAGCAGCATGAGATTTGGTTGACGGGTTTCTGAAAATGCCACTGTATCAATTGTCAGACAAGGATTCTCTTTTATATAAGTCTAATTCTTAACTTTAAACAGAAGGGACAACAGAATTAAATTTTAAAGCAGTGCAGCAGATTGGTTGATTTTTCAAAAAGCACCATTCTCTCAATGCACCATTAGGGAGTATACACATCAGGTCTCCCTACGTAACTTCCAAGGACTAACACTGGTATTAGAGGAAATTGGAATTCATGGAGCTTGCTGGCTCTGAGCTGCCTGACCTAATCAGCTTTGCAGGAACAGTAAATTATGACTATGAGTAGCAAAGAAACTGAAATTAGCAAATTAATAAAGTGATTTTTTTCTCCTCTTTAAACAGAGGCAGAATGACCTAGAAAAATCTTGAAACATTGTTTTCAGTATTAGAAATGTGCCTGAGCTCTTGGCATCAATAAAAACATTTCCTTGGAATAGTAATTGAATGTTTTCCCTTTTGCAGCAATACGGTGACCGAAATACCTATTGTTTGACCATTGCTGTGCTAAGAGATAGCAGATAAACACGCCTGACAGAGCACTGACTTCAAAGTAAACTGTACTCGGCTGTCACTAATTTGATCTTATAAACACATCTTATGGACTCCATGCCTAATGTTCAATCTCAAAAAAAAATGATCTCAATGCATTTTTAATGTAGTTCATTTTTTTCCACGAAAATATTAAACAAAAACCTAAAACATTAGCATCATCCAATTTATTAGTCAGGTAGGGCACCATGGCATGTGCGTATTGCTGACAAGAATGACACAGTAATTGGATATGGTGAGATTTAAAAATGGTTTATTGTGGGTTTGCTTCATTGTTTTGTAAGGCCTCGTTAGCTACAGAAAGTTGGTGTTTATTACCTAAGATAGACAGTTCTCTCAGAGTGTAAGGGCAGTGATTATGGTTTTTACAGAGCATCATAGAGACTATAAATGAATTCAGAGCACTCTAGAGGACACTACTAGAAATTATTTGTGAACTATGATTTTTTGCATCACTATTAATGTGGCTCAGTTACTCTTGCCTAATATCCCACTACTATATAGTAGTTTCTTTCATTATATCTTGATTAAAATTCCTTAGAAAGAGATAGTGTCTATTTGTTTTTTTGTGTGTGACTGGTTATGTAGATTTTTTAAAGCAATATTTTTCAAAAATCACAGGCAAATCTCATAGCTGTCAGTCTAACCCATGAATTATGGAAGATCAAGTTTATGTAAACTGAAAGATGCAACAAAATTTATAACTGAGGGAGATAGTACCAATAATTGGTCTTTAGAGTTCAAATTGCCACTCAGTATATCATGTTGAACCCAAAACAGTCTTTTAAATGAGTGATTCAAAGAATGGCATATCAGAAAATAACTAATTCACTGATTCAAAATATGAAAAATATATTTACATAATATATAATGTAATATAATGTGCTAAAATTATTATTACTGTAGGTGTTATATTAATATGGTAACTACCTAAGAGATAACCATTAATATCCCACTATGTTGTTACTTGATATTTCCTCCAAGTAATTAGATATTAGTATATAATTTGATAAAGTTACCATCAACCTCGGAAAGATAAAAATGGAAGAGATAACCTGAAGGAAATTCAGTAAGTTCTCCTAGTCAAAGTTATCTCTTACCTAGTGTAGTGTCTGAAAATTCTTACTCGACAATATATTTGTGTTTTAAAGGGTCAACATGACCATCCTAAGAGATGGTTATTGTTAATGTCTAAGATATAATTTTGCATTCACCCTGTATAGCCTGCTTTTCCTAAAATGCCAATCTGGAGCTTTGGATTGTATGTAAAAATAAATACACATTTGATTATTAAAAACAAAACATTACTTCCCAATGGACCCTTAGCTCCACAAAAAGAAAATTCAGTCATTGACAAATGTTCTGAATTTAAACACAAATAAAAATTATCAATGACCTGTTTGTTGATTCTGTTAAAAAAATAAATCAGATTGGCCAATACTTTATAATATCTAAGAAAAAAATAATACATAGAGTTGAAAACCATTTATATGTGCTTCAATTTTAGGGTTGACTGGACATAATTATAGTTGTAAAATTGATCTGATTTTTCCATGACTACTTATAATGGTTACCCATTCTTCTTCTAGTTCTTTTATACCTTTTCCAGTATTTGAATTTTTCTTTTGTTTTCATTAATTTTACTAGGGTGGCTGGTTAATATGATTATATAGGTTCCAAGTGCACATTTCTGTGATACATGATCTTAATATTGCATTGTGTGTGCCCACCATACAAAGTCATATTATTTTCTGTCACCATATATTTGACCTCCTTTACCCTTTGCTACTTCCCTCTGGTAAACAGCTTATTGTATCTGTGTCTATGACCTTTTAAAAATATGTTCTTATTTGTTACTTTAAGTTTTATATCCCACATTTGAGTGAAATAAGATTGTTCTTAAGTTTTTCTGACTTATTTCACTTAACGTGATATTCTCAAGATCCATCCATATTGTCACAAATGGCAGTATTTCATATTATGGCATATCTATCAAAGGACGCTTCAGTTGTTTTCATGTCTTGGCCACTGTGAATAATACTGCACTGAACATAGGGCTACATATATCTTTGTGAATAATTTTTTTTTTCAGGTAGATGCCCAGAAGAAGAGTCACTGGGTGACATGGTAACTCTATTCTTAATATTTTGAGGAGTCTCCATACTGTTTTCCATAGTGGCTATACAAGTTTACATTCTACCAGTAGTGAATGAGGGTTCCTCTCCAACATTTGATATTATTTATTTTGTTGGTAATAATAATTCAAATGGGTGGGAAGAGGTATCTCATTATAGTTTTTATCTGTATTTTCCTAATAGCTAGTGAAGTTGAGCATCTTTTCACATATCTGTTGACCATTTGAATGTTTTCTTGGAAGAATTGTCTGTTCAGGTCCTCTGCCCATTTTTTAATGGATTGTTTGTTTGGTGTTGAATTGTATGAGTTCTTTATATTTTTTTATATTAATCCTTTATTGAAGCTGTTGTCTAAAAATATTTTTTTCTAAATCAGTTGGTTGACTTTTTTGTTGGCATTTTCTTTGCTATACAAAAACTTTTTAGTTTGATATATATAGTCTCATTCAATTTTTTTGTTGTTGTTGTTTCAGTGGATAGAGTGTCGGCCTGCAGACTGAAAGGTCCCAGGTTCGATTCCGGTCAAGGGCATGTACATTTGTTGCGGGCACATCCCTAGTGGCAGCTGGTCGATGTGTCTCTTCCATCAATGTTTCTAACTCTCTATCCCTCTCCCTTCCTCTCTGTAAAAAATCAATAAAATATATATATTTTTAAAAAAGAGTTCACATAAAGTTGAAAAAGACAATTGGAAGGCATGACACAAGATCACATTCTCTGACTCTATCCTAGTCTCTTCGCCTGGAAAGTGGACACCCACAATAACTTGTAGATCAGTGAAATTCTTGCTCTTCTAGTCATTGTCTACTGACACTAGCATTCCTTCCCACCACTCTCTCCCACTCTCACCATATCACAAGTAAAAATCCACATTCCCAGACTCCTTTCCCACTGAAGTTTGAGATGTGTTTTATGTTGTTTCAAGGAAATGAGTCCGTGACAGATTGGGAAGATAGAGAAAGGCAGGATCTATTTATCCCCAAACTGTTGCGGAGGCTGATGTTATTTTGGACAACAGAAAGCCATTATGTTTCAATGTGTAAGAACCAACTTTATGGGTATAGGAGCCATGAAATCAGCAATGGTTTCCTGCAGATGTCTGAACACTGAGTCGTTGCCACACCTGTTTGTCAATTTCTAGATTGCAGCAGTACCTGCAATGGCATAAACTTGACACCGAATGATGGTTTCCTGACTTAAATCCAGATCTTCATCAATTATAATGTGTTTGAAATGCCTGTAGTCGTTTTTTTGTTTGTTTGTTTCCTGCATTATAAGTTGTACCAATATCTTCAAAAACGTCTAGTCTAGCCTGCCATAAATTATCTGTCTTGCTTTCTGGCTTTTTGGCTTATGATTAAATATGCATGTAAGACTTCTTTTCCTTGTTCCATAGAACAAGCAGCGGATTTCTTTTGAACCTTATACATACACATTTAAGCATAAAATCTTTGGTGATACTTACGTTTGAATAGAGCAAAATGTAGCACTCTTACTGTATTCCAATCATAGATTCATAATGTGTGATGATTTCCATAGACAATTGACAAACATTTCATAAGCATGAGACATAAGAAAAGTGTTTATATTGTGTATGTTGTTAGTGATTTAATATTTTTAATAAAAAGCTCATTTTCAAAGGGTGTCACAATTTTTAAAATAATTTTAGTGCCTTATTATGAACAAAAAAGGTTGTAATACCTAAAATTATTCTTCAATGCAGTGTTTAGAAAATAAAAGGCTACAAGAAGAGGTAAATTAGTTTTAATAAGAGTAGCCAGAAATGATTGTATAGTACTTTCAACAAAACATAGATATATCGCAATACATTTAAATTTGCTGAAGAAAAATTACTTGTGCATAGGAGAGTCTAGTCCAATGACAAGGAGAAGAAAGCTGTAAGCATGTAGCATCACTTACATTATTAATCTGAATGACAAGGAGGAAAGGAAAAAAAGATAACAATAGATGCTGACAATGCAGAGTGAGCCATGAATTAATTTGTTCTGACAATGACACCTTTCAAAGGACACTCTTTAGCCACAAGTGGTAGCATTTTGCTCAGAATAGAAAATGCAAATACAAGAAAACCGTTTATTAAAAAAATACACAGAATGTCAGAAATATTTATTTTTCTATTATGTTTTGTAATATATGTGACATTGTTGAGAACTACAATTTCCAATTCCTTATTTTCTTACTATAGATTAAAAACATCTAGTTACACTGTCCTCTAAAAGAGGAATGCAATTCTAAGAAAACCCTGACTATAAAACAGAGTCTGAACAGCTTTATTTGTTGTTTGTTTAAAAATAAAACTTTAAGAAATTACCCAAGGATGAAAGGAGATTCTATAGTTATAATGCAGAATGTAACTATGTAGATAAAGATAATGGACTTAGGAACAAATGTGTTCCAGCCACAGTTAAACGATAACATAAGTTGGGAAGCCAACCACGGGTTACATATCTCCTTCACGTGTAAAACTACCTTAGGAGGTTTAAGTTGGCTCAAATCATCTTCTGTTCTACACACTCACATAGGTATAGATGAAAATAGTGATATATTGATTCTTACTGAATATAAAATTATGTTATCTTATTTCTTCCTGATAATTATTATGAAAGCAAGTTTATACAATTTTCCACTTAAAAAAGTAAGTGTAGTCTTTAAAATATATTCATGCATTTTTTTATTTTCAATAAATTTTAACAGTTATTTTTCAATACACAACAAAATTATCAATTAGCAAGTACAATACATCATAATAAATGTAAAACTTTTTAATATAAATGTACCATAAAAAATATTAGAACATAGCCAAAACTGGTTTGGCTCAGTGGATAGAGTGTTGGCCTACAGACTGAAGGGTCCCGGGTTTGATTCCGGTCAAGGGCATGTACCTTGGTTGCAGGTACATCCATAGTAGGCAGCTGATTGATTTTTCTCTCTCATCGATGTTTCTAACTCTCTATCCCTCTCTTTTCCTCTCTGTAAAAAATCAATATAGTATATATATTTTAAATATATTAGAACATTGTTTATGAAATAATCTAAGCCTTAAAATCATTATCTGTAAAACGCGGGATTATAATAATCTTACCTACCTTGTAAGGTATCTTTGAGAATTTCATAAGATATTGAATCCATGTTTCCATGCCTGTGTATTAGCGTCTGCCCCCTGTTGGTCAGTGTGCTTCATAGCTAATGGTCGACAGGATGCTTAGGCATTTACAAATAATTTGAATCACACAGTTTTTTAAATATATGAAGGTTCTAAATGATCAGTAATTTCTGAAATGTGTGAAGTTTAAGAAAACTTTTTAATTTAATTTGCAAAAATTCAATAAAGCTCTAAAAGTAGTGTATAACATGTGTCCTTAATGCAATGTTGTACCCAAATTATAAGTAATGAAGCAGACTTCATCTATCCCACGTTATTTCATTATCTTCTAAAGTATACTTTTGCAATGTTTTTTCATGTGGAATCATTATATAATGTGAGACATATTATAGATTCTGGTTGTATAGTATATTCTTAAAAATATTGATAAGGCTTAAAGGGTATTTCTCCAAATGTTAAAACACTAAGAAAATTATTCTATTAAGCTACCTAAGTGATGGTTTTTAAGAGTTTTGAAACTTTGAATATAATAATGTGGTTGACTTATGTTAGTTGTCATAAGCTAAAAGCTGGCCTCAGGATGTGGTTACCAGATAAAATAAATAGTTAAGTGGGTTTGCATGTGTAATGTGTGTGTGTGTGTGTGTACACTCTTGCACACACAAATGGACTTGAATTTCTAGAACATTATGTTTTTGTTAAAACAATAATTACATTGATGTGTTTTATATTCTATTACCTATTTAAGAAAACATAAGTGCATTTTTGCTTTTTTAAATAATCAACAGTAATATTTGATAGGTTACAAACTTGTGATTTGATCAAATGTGATCCATAGTATATCAAATAAGTAGTAGGTGCTTCCTAGTTATTGTATTAATTGATTTAAAAGTATCAAGCTGGAGGAGAAAATGGCGGAAGAGCAGATGGGCGGTTTCTGAGTCTTGTCCCGAGGAAGAGAGAGAGAGCAGCTGAGGATCGCGCTAGGAGTGCTGGTCAACAAGCCAGGAGACTGGCAAACACCAGAGGAAACTTGGGGTCTGCTGATCAGGGAGCCACCAACAGTTGACCACCCACAGCTGGGTCCCTTACCGGAGATACTTGCCGGAGCGGACGGGAAATCTCGCCATCTTGGAAGGGAGGAGGTTCGAGTCGGAGGCCTGATTATCCCCAGCCCCAAGGAACACCAAATGAACATAGTCGGCACGAACCCTTGATCTCAGAGGAGCTCAGATTTCGCATCGATCCGGTGGGTGAGTTCCCCTCGGACCGGTAGTTCTGACCGAGTTCCACTCGGCGCAGCAACACCCCCCCCCCCCTGCGCACCAGCTCGCGCGGCGCACAGAGGCTGAGGGACTGGTCGTGGATTACAGGCTTTTCAGCTGGAGGCGCGCCTGTCTGTGGACAGGGCTCCTAAGACTAGGGATATCTAAGGAGCAGCACAGCTGGATCTGAGTCCAAGAAGTAGCCGCAGAATTACAGGGGAGTGCAGCCAGCTCCGGACCGCCCCACCCCCAGCCATCAAAGACACAGAGAAGGGGAAAAAGATAGAAAGGCTTTAGAGTCCTGGAAGTCATCCAGAAACACTGCCACCCAGAGGCTAAAGCACATAGGGTCTCTAGATTGGCTTAAAAATCAGGTCTTGTAATCAACACGGAGGAATGGTGAAACACAGAGAACTGCAACTACCACCCAGACTGGGAACAGGCGTGCGAGACATAGCAACACAGAAAGTGAATGACCTTCATTACTGCAAATTTTGTTTAATTTTTAATTTTCAATTTTTATTTTTTAACTGTTGAATTTTTGTTTTTTACCTACTTTAATTGCAAAGTTTACGCAAGAAATTTTTTTCATCTGCCATCACTAGATTTTACCTTTTTAATTAATTCATTTTTATAGGTAATCAACATTGTTACTACTACTATTTTACCTTTTTTATCTTTTTTATCTTATTTTCTTTTGTTTATTTTTATTACTACTTTTTAAGTGTCATATTATAATCCTTTTTTTTGCTTTCTTTTTTTTTCCTTTTTCCTCTATTTCTTTTTTTCTCTATTTCCCCCTTCGGAATTACTATTCTAAAAACTATTCATACCTTGCCTTCTCCAACCCTCTATTCTATCTCAAACCTACCTTTATGACATCTCTCTATTCCTAACCCTTTACCTTTGGTGTCCTGCTTATCTTAACCCTTTACTGCTATAGATTTTCCTTACTCTTTCTGTTTACCCTCTCAAAAATCTTCACCTGACCTGTGTATATATAATTCCCAACCCCCTGCTCCAATCCCATTCACACCTACCTTGTCACTGCCCCCACACCAAAAAAAAAAAAAAGCCTTCTCTCTACCCCTTTGTTGTTGTATGTTGAATGCTAACTATATTAAAGGTTTATGCTTTTTTTGTGTGTGTGTAAGATTGGTCTGCTTATTCTTTTTATTGGATTGTATGTTCTTGTTATCTGGGTTCTAGACACCTTTATTGGAGGATATTAATATTGAAAACACATTTCTGTCCAGTGCCTTGTGTGTTGTACCTGGTTGTGTTGTATTTTGTGCCTTTAAATCAAAGCAGGAGGGAGAGAACTACGTAACCAGGCACCCTATAAAGAGAGATCATGGGGAGACTAAGAAACAACCCGCCTGTGAAAGAAAATCAACCATCACCAGAAAATGAAGTAAACGAGTTAGAGGCAAGCAACCTACCAGAGCAAGAATTCAGAGTAATGGTGATAAGTTGGCTAAAAAGAATGGAAGAAAATTTGACAATATAAATAAGACCCAAGAGGAAATGAAGAAGACCCAAGAGGAAATGAAGGTGACCCAAGAAGAAATGAAAAATGACATCGCTACTATGAAGAACTCAATAGAAAGCATCAAGAGTAGACTAGATGAAGCAGAAGACCGCATCAGTGAGCTAGAAGACAAAATGGAAAAAAATACCCAATTACAGCAGGTGCTAGAAAAAAAAATTAAAAAACAGGAGGAGAGCCTAAGGGAGCTTTGGGACAATACAAAACAAAACAATATTAGAATAATAGGGGTTCCAGAAGGAAAGGAAACTGAGCAAGATATGGAAAAAGTATTTCAAGAAATAATGACAGAAAACTTTCCTGAGATAGAGAAGAAAAAACCAACACAAATCCAAGATGCTCGAAGGGTCCCCAACAAAATGAACCCCCAAAGATCAACACCCAGACACATTATAATTAAACTGGCAAAAAACATCGACAAAACCAGAATCTTAAAAGCAGCCAGAGAGAGACAGAAAGTTACATATAAAGGAAACCCCATCAGACTAGCAACTGATTTCTCAACAGAAACTCATCAGGCCAGAAGGGAATGGGATGACATATACAAAGTCATGCAAAGGAAGGGTCTGAACCCAAGAATACTGTACCCCTCAAGGCTGTCAATCAAAATTGAAGGTGTAATCAGGAGCTTCACTGACAAAAACAGACTAAAGGAATTTATCTCCAACAAACCAGCAATGCAAGAAATGCTAAAGGGTCTACTGTAATAATAAAGAAATAGGAAGTGAAGAAGGAACACAGGGGGATAGAATAAAAATGGCATCAAATACCTACCTTTCAATAATTACTTTAAATGTAAATGGTTTAAATGCTCCAATTAAAAGACATAGGGTAACAGAATGGATAAGAAAGCAAAACCCACTCATCTGCTGTCTACAAGAAACCCACCTCAGAAAAACAGACGCCCACAGACTGAAGGTGAAAGGATGGAAAAAGATTTTCCAGGCAAACGGAAACGAAAAAAAAGCTGGGGTAGCAATACTTATATCTGACAAACTAGATCTCAAAGTGAAGGACATAACAAGAGATAAGGAAGGCCACTTCATAATACTAAAGGGTGTAATCCAACAAGAAGAAATAACCCTGGTAAACATATATGCACCCAATTTGGGAGCACCCAAATACATAAAGAAACTGCTGGAGGACATTAAGGGACAGATTAATAGCAATGCAATCATAGTAGGAGATTTTAATACTCCATTGTCACCTCTGGACAAATCATCTAAACAAAAAATCAGTAAAGAAACGTCAATTCTAAATGACGTATTAGACCAGATGGAATTAATGGACATCTTCAGAACATTTCATCCCAAAGCCACAGAATATACATTCTTCTCAAGTGCACACGGGTCATTCTCAAAGATAGACCACATATTGGGACATAGGCAAAGTCTCTTCAAATTCAAGAAGATAGAAATCTTATCAAGCATTTTCTCAGATCACAGTGCCATAAAATTGGAAATCAACTACAATAATAATAAGCCAAAGAAATTAAACACATGGAGACTAAATAGCATGCTATTGAACAAAGACTGGGTTACCAGAGAAATCAAGGAAGAAATCAAAAACATCATGGCAACTAATGACAATGAAAACACAACAATCCAAAATCTATGGGACACAGTAAAAGCTGTTTTGAGAGGGAAGTTCATATCCCTACAAGCCTATTGCAAAAAACAAGAAAGAATGGTAACAAATTATCTTACCCTACAACTCAAACAGTTAGAAAAAGAACAGCAAGAAAGGCCCACTGTAAGCAGAAGGAAGGAAATAATAAAAATCAGAGCGGAGATTAACGACATAGAGACCAAAGACACAATACATAAGATCAACAAAACCAAGAGCTGGTTCTTTGAAAGGATTAACAAGATTGATGAGCCTCTAGCCAGGCTAACCAAGAAACAAAGAGAGAGGACCCAAATAAACAAAATTAGAAATGAAAGAGGTGAAATAACAACAGACCCCGCCGAAATACAAAGGATTGTTACAAAATACTATGAACAACTCTATTCCAACAAACTGGACAACCTGGAGGAAATGGACATATTCCTAGAAAAATACAACCTTCCAAAACTCAATCAGGAAGAATCTAAAAATCTCAATAGACCAGTAACTTGGGAAGAAATTGAAGCAGTCATCAAAAAGCTTTCAGCAAACAAAAGCCCAGGGCCAGATGGCTTCACAGGAGAGTTTTACCAAACATTCAAGGAAGAACTAAAACCTATCCTCCTCAGACTTTTCCAAAAAATTCAAGAGGAAGGAACACTGCCAAACTCCTTTTATGAAGCCAGCATCACCCTAATACCAAAACCAGATAAAGACAACTCAATGAAAGAGAATTACAGGCCAATATCCCTCATGAACATAGATGCCAAAATCCTCAACAAAATTCTAGCAAATCGGCTCCAGCAGTACATCAGGAAGATCATACACCATGACCAAGTAGGTTTTATACCAGGAATGCAAGGATGGTACAATATTCACAAATCAATAAACGTGATACATCACATAAACAAATTGAGAGATAAAAATCATATGGTCATATCTATCGATGCAGAAAAGGCATATGATAAAATTCAACACCCTTTCCTGATAAAAACTCTCAACAAGGTGGGAGTACAAGGATCATACCTCAACATAATAAAAGCTATATATGATAAACCCACAGCCAACATCATGCTCAATGGGCAAAAACTAAAACCATTCCCTCTAAGAACAGGAACAAGACAGGGATGCCCACTCTCACCACTCCTCTTTGACATAGTACTGGAAGTACTCGCCATCGCAATTAGACAAGAAGAGGAAATAAAAGGCATCAAAATCGGAAAAGAAGAAGTAAAGTTGTCACTATTTGCAGATGACATGATATTGTACATAAAAAACCCAAGAGACTCCATCAAAAAGCTAATAGACTTAATAAACGAATTTGGCAATGTAGCAGGATACAAAATAAATGCCAAGAAATCAATGGCATTTCTCTACACCAATAGTGAACTTACAGAAACAGAGACTAAAAAAGCAATCCGTTTACCATCGCACTAAAAAAATTAAGATACCTAGGAATAAACTTAACCAAGGAGGTAAAAGACCTATATGCAGCAAACTACACAACACTGAAACACTGAAAAAAGAAATAGAGAAAGATGTAAACAGATGGAAGAACATACCATGTTCATGGATTGGTAGAATCAACATCATCAAAATGTCCATACTTCCCAAAGCAATATATAAGTTCAATGCACTCCGAATGAAAATACCATGGACATACTTCACAGACCTAGAAAGAACTCTCCAAAAATTCATTTGGAACAATAAAAGACCCCGAATAGCCTCAGCAATCTTAAGAAATAAGAGTAAAGTAGGAGGAATCTCAATACCAGATTTCAAGCTGTATTACAAAGCAACTGTTCTCAAAACAGCCTGGTACTGGCACAAGAACAGACATATTGATCAATGGAATAGATTAGAGAATCCAGACATCAACCCAAATCAATATGCTCAATTAATATTTGACAAAGGAGGCACGAACATACAATGGAGTCAAGACAGTCTTTTTAATAAATGGTGTTGGGAAAATTGGACTGATACATGCAAAAGAATGAAACTAGATCACCAACTTACACCATACACAAAAATAAACTCAAAATGGATACAGGACTTAAACATAAGACGGGAAACCATAAAAATACTAGAGGCATCCACAGGCAGCAAAATCTCAGACATATGCCTAAAGAACTTCTTCACTGATACTAACCCTGGGGCAATGGAAGCTAAAGAGAAAATAAACAAATGGGACTACATCAAAATAAAAAGCTTTTTTACGTCAAAAGAAACCATCAACAAAACAACAAGAAAACCCACTGTATGGGAGAACATATTTGCAAACGATATCACTGATAAAGGTTTAATCTCCAACATCTACAGACAGCTTATACAACTCAATAAAAGGAAAATGAATGAGCCAATTAAAAAATGGGCAATGGACCTAAATAGAATCCTCTCAAAAGAAGACAGAAGGAAGGCCAAGAGGCACATGAAAACATGCTCCAAGTCACTAATTATCCGAGAGATGCAAATCAAAACAACAATGCGGTACCATCTCACACCTGTCAGAATGGCCAACATCAACAAAACAACAAACAACAAATGTTGGCGAGGTTGTGGAGAAAAAGGAACCCTCGTGCACTGCTGGTGGGAGTGTAGGTTGGTGCAACCACTGTGGAAAACAGTATGGAGCTTCCTCAAAAAACTGAAAATGGAACTCCCATTTGACCCAGTAATCCCACTACTAGGAATATACCCCAAGAAACTAGAAAGACCAATCAGAAAGGATATATGCACCCCTATGTTCATAGCAGCACAATTTACAATAGCTAGGATTTGGAAACAGCCTAGGTGCCCATCAGCAGATGAATGGATCAGAAAACTATGGTACATCTACACCATGGAATACTATGCTGCCATAAAAAGGAAGGAATTCTCATCATTTGCAGTAACTTGGATGGAATTGGAGAGCATCATGCTGAGTGAAATAAGCCAGTGAATGAAAGAGAAACACTACATGACCTCACTCATTTATGGATATTAAAGATCATTATAAACGAATGAACAGAAAGATTGATATAGTGACAGTAAAACAACAGGCAGTCTGTCAAATGACAGCGGGGGGGAGGGGGAGGGTAGGGAGATCTGGGGGAGATAAGAGATCAACCAAAGGACTGGTATGCTTGCATATAAGAATAACCAATGGACACAAAACTCTGGGGAGGGAGGGCATCTATGGGGGGGGGCAATGATAAGCTATGTATACAGATAATACCTTAATAAAAAATAATTTAAAAAAATAAAAAAATAAAAAATAAAATATGAAAGTATCAAGCTTAGCCGAAACCAGTTTGGCTCAGTGGATAGAGTATCGGCCTGTAGACTGAAGGGTCCCAGGTTTGATTTCGGTCAAGGGCATGTACCTTGGTTGCGGGCACATCCCCAGTGGGGATGTGCAGGAGGCAGCTGATTGAAGGTTCTCTCTTATTGATGTTTCTAACTCTCTGTCCCTCTCTCTTCCTCTCTGTAAAAAATAAATAAACTATATTTAAAAAAATAAAAGTATCAAGCTTATAAATGGTCATTTAAAACATATAACCATGTATACTGAACCCATATGAATCAAGATCACTATTTCTTTTGCCTGAATGTAATTTTATGTCCCTTCATCACTATGACTCTTTGAACAATAAGTGATAATTTATTTCAGAATTTCTACATTTTAATGGAGTGGTTCACAGTTACAAATAACTTTTTATTTTTCAAACTTCACTAATTTCTAATATAATATAATTTTTGGTTAGTTTTGAGATGAGTTATTAGACCAGATTTGTTGATATTGTTAACAAAGATCAAAATTAACATTTCTTTGAAGTTCTTTTCAAGCACATACAAGAAACACAATTATATCTAAATTATTCATAGAAATTTCAGTTTCAAAGGTATTAATAATATAAATGATCTCTGTTAATCTACCATCCTATTCATAAATAATTTCAGCTCAGAGAGAATAAAATCACAAAAGTCATCAAGGTCAAAACCAAAAATAGAACCCTAGAATATTTAATCTATTAAATAGAATGAGAGTTTTGCAGACTTTTTAGCAATAAATTGTGATTGATATGGTTATAACCACTTAAAAGTAATAAAACATTATGAAAATGCTGAAGATATATAATTAAGACACATTATAGGCAACTATACATCTAACTCTACAATATTCAATTTATTTTACATTCTTATAACTCCTAAAAGCACAGGGTTAATGCACTACTTAAAATCTATTGTGTGTGTGTGTGTGTGTGTGTGTGTGTGTGTGTGTGTGTGTGTGTATTTCTCCCTTTGTACAAAACAATGGATTTTTTAAATGGGGGAGATTTATTTAATAATAAAATTCATATTGTATATTCATTCCATTTAGTGTATATTTTATACCTCCAAATCTAGTTGTAAACACATTTAGTATATCTTTCAATAATATGCCATTTCTCTCTAATGTGTTTACTAAACAAATAATTTTAGGGTAAATTTCAATTAAATTCGAATAAAATATTAATTTTTAAATTAAATTTCCTTGAATTATAAAAACATACACGTAAAAATTCTTATGCTTTATAAATTGTTCTGATTTTGAACACATTCACGTTATTGACTATTTGTTTTATAAAATATTCATAAGCTTAATGTATCCTAAATCAAAATATAGTTGCTTCTATAATGAAGTTTATATTTAAGTACACAACTCAAAATTTAGTATCTCGTATTACTCAAAATAGTTATTGCATCATTATTATAGAAGCTAATTTTCCAAAGTATTTTAGTCCTACATTTTTCTTTTTAAATATATATTTTTCATTGATTTCAGACAGGAAGGAAAAGAGAGAGAGAGAGACTGAAGCACCAAGGATGAGAATCATTGATTGGCTCCTCCTGCACATGCACGCCCTACTGGGGATCTAGCCTACAACCAGAGCACGTACCGTGATCTGGAATCAAACCTTAACCTCCTGGTTCCTAGGTCAACACTCAACCCACCATGGCTGGGTTGTTCTAAATTTTTCTTAATGAATAACCATATTCTCCATATAAAAATAGGTTACATTATCTTATAGATATTATTATTTGAAAGTTGAAGAAATCTTATTCCTATCCTTCACAAAATTGTATTTTTATAGTGTACATAGTCCATGATCTCTAACAATTTGCCCGACAACCCTAATTGAACTTTAGTTTTAAATTTTTCGAAAAATTAAAGACATAATTTCATTATTTAGTCAAGGCTGATTCTAGTTTATTGTCGGTTTCTTTTCTTAATTCATTTTAAGATTCATAATGGTGAAACATTGAATGTCAAAACACTCGGCCTCTTGATCTTCTCCTTTATAATGATCTTCATTTCTACCCTTCCTTAATTTCAATTTCCTATGATCTACCTTCTCATTATCAATACTTCACCTCCATAGCTTCAAATTGCAAAAAGCTCACTCTTTTTGCACCGCCTCCTCTTATACTTCAATTTTGATAATTCTTTGACTTTCAATGGGTTCTTTAATTCACTGATCTTGCTGTTTTCACTCTCAATCAACCTGATGAGTTCTCTGAGCTTAAATTCTTTGATAAGTTATTGGAATGATTCTATTGCATACAGTACTTTGCTATCATATCATCCCACATAGAGTTAAAATTTTCACTGAATCCATGCCTACAACAATGCTGCTGAAAGTCACTGGAGACATACTTGACATATCGGATGGCCATCAGGCACGAACCTTTCCTGCTCCCATGCCCTGACGTTAATATCTCCTAGCTCAATCTTTTCTGCTTGCATAGCTGCTTTATTTTTTCTCACTGAAACTTCCACACTGCTACCCTATTCCTCACCTTGAAATGGCAGCCTTACATTTTTTTTCCTCCACTGAGGATTTTTAGTAATCTGAATTCCTGTGATTATGTGAAGTAGATCTCCTGCTATGCAGTGAGAATTGAAGAATGTCTACAACCAGGTTATTTACTAATCAACATTTTCTTGTGTAAAGTTTTTTAAAAAATGATTTTTTTACATTTGCAAAATACCTATAATATCATCACTCTTGTTTTTTATTCATTCCATTTTTATTTTTGTTGTTATTTTGATTTTTTATCGCCTCCTATGCTCAATATTGTGCTGGATGTAAGTGATTTGAAGATAACTAAAATACCACTTCAAATTCAAAAAGTTTATTTTAATTAGAAGATACTTGGCCTTAAATATAATTTATTTTTAGTAGCTTTGAGAGAAATGATGTGTAAACATATATCTATGTATCTACATATGTGTGCATATTGGGGAGGCAGGTGCATAATTTCTATCTATTTATCTATCTATGTTTCTATCTATCTATCTATCTGTCTATTTATCTATCTATCATTCTACCTATCATCACCATTGAATCTATATAGCCCATCTATCTGGTCATCTATTCAAGAAAGAATTTGAGACAGGTGTTAACAAAAGAGAAGGGAAGTTAGCAATACAAATTATTTTAACCTTCATAAGGTGCATAAAAGTTTAATGGGCTCCGGAAATTCCCTGGGGGTTAGGACATCTTTTGTGCTGAATGCCAGTGGTTTCTGAAATATGGGACCAACAAGGAATACAAATCAAAACTGTTCAAAGAATATTTTTTCTTATTGCCACTTACAAGGAGTTTTAAAGAATATTTAGTGGCTATTACGTCTGAAGTGCAGTGGGAAAGTTGAAGTTGCTTTCTATCCACATCTGGTGATAGGTAAGGTCGTAATGCAGTCCAGATGCCATTTGTTGCTCCTTATTTCTAAGAGCTCATTTTGTCTGACATCTGCAACTAGTTCAATATGACAAAACACATAGAAAAGAGGAAGAGAGGGCAAGAAAGTATTGCAGCCATGTTGAATAAAGTAAAACAATCTATTTTCAATCAAATAAACATTTACTAGTATCTGAAAAAGTGAGCACACTCCCTTTCTCTTTCTAAGCTACCCTAAATTTGGCTGAATTTACTTTATTGTTCCCTAAAAAATAAATCAGTGATTTAACATTCATTTCTGATGACCCATGAAGAGCTTTTAAAATGACATACTAAAGTTAGCAAGACCAATACTAGATTTAGTAATTCAAGTGGATATTAGCTAATTTCTAAAACAGCGATTCTCCTGTGTTTTTATTTTTTTAATATGTTTTATTGATATTTTACAGAGAGGAAGGGAGAGAGATAGAGAAACGGGGATGTGCCCGCAGCCAATGTACATGCAATTGACAGGAATCTAACCCGGGACCTTGCAGTCCGCAGACCGACGCTCTACCACTGAGCCAAACCGGTTTCGACTCTCCTGTCTTTTTAAAAACATTAACATTTTAGCAATTTGATTCTTACTTGCCTTTTAAATGTAGATGTACATTTTGCAAAAGACTTTTATAGTTCACTAGAGGCCTGATGCCTGAAGGTTCGTGCAAGAATAGGCCTTCCTTCCCCTGGCTGCCAGCACCAGCTTCCTTCTGGCACCTGGGACCCAGGCCTTCCCTCTGGCCCTGCTGCCCTCCTATAGCTCCCTCTACCCCCCCCCCCCGCCCTCATCTATAGCATGCGTCCCACCCTTGACCATTTATATTGAGCAAGTTTTCTTGGTTGAGTAGGAAGACATGAGAAGGGAGCTTGAGGGAGGACGGGCTTGGTTGAAGGTAAGAATGTAAGAGAGAGAAATGAGTGATTAAAAAAATTATAAAGAGCATAAGAGAAAAAGGAAAAGATGAGCATGACGCAGATGAGAGCAACTTCATCATGTAATATACGTTTATCACCCGTATTTAATTCCCAATATCAGCTACTTAAAGTGCTTTTTATCTGTATATATTCAATTACATGATTTTTAATTGGGCAATATTAAAAGAAATATTGAAAAATAAAGAAAGAAAATTGGAATTTAATGTATTAAAACCTGTAGCATATGGTTTAATCAACCACAAAAGGGAATCATTACTGAGAGAAAACTTCCAATATCATCATTAAGCATATAACTGGTATCCAGATGACTGCTTCTGGAGAAAAAGGAAGGCTAAGCTGATGGTTTGTGCAATGTCCATCTGAAGCACAGAACGATCAATTTATTTTATGTCTGCTGTGGTGCATGATGATATATTTTGTGATGATGGTTTTTACTAGTTTTGGCATTTCAGAGGAGTTTGGGGGCATTACTTTGTTTACTTTTGATACTAAACAAGTATAACATTCAAAGACTGAAAGGTTTACAGTAGTGATCAGGGACCCAGATCCCTTGAGATTCAGAATTCCGGGTCTCCCCACCAGGCAAGTCTCTTACCTGATGATAGAAATTGTAATGATTAAAAGAAGAGACATTGAGCATCGGTTGCAGCCTCTAGTTTGTTTACACTGACTGTCCTTACATAAGTTTCCTCTCAGACTTATACAAGGGACACAGAGCAAAGCAGTGAGGAGTGGATTAAAGAGCATGTTGCATGCAGCATGATATTAAGATCCACTCCTGAACACTGAAGCACTTGCACTGCTGGGAGCAATGCCAGCCGAGAGCTCAGCTGAGATCTCCAGGAGTTGCCTTTGGCTAACGAGTCTCCTTATACAAGTTTATCCTATGGCCCCGGGACCGTGCACATTCAAAGAGCAGATGCTTTGCCTGAAAGGAAATACCAGCTCAGAGCATCCCATGGGATTAACTGGCTAGCCCTTCTGCTGTGACCTCATTGCCGTTCAAGTCTTCCCTCAGCAATTCTAGGTCCCTCATGCACCAATGAACTACCTGAAGGCAAACTTCCCTCCCAGACTCTGTTTTTGGGGGAAGCCAAACTCAGACAACTAACGTTAAATAATATTGAATTAGGTGATTTGGTTAGTTTTAATTCAGAAGTCTTATCTATATATAAAAAAGCCTAAGTGACCATCGCAACCAAATGGACAACCGAACAGGCTATGTGGGGTGAACAGGCTGGTGGGGGGGGGGGCAGTGAGGGGTGACCAGGCTGGCAGCAGGGAAGTTGGGGGTGACAAGGCCAGTGGGGGGGCAGTTAGCGGTGACCAAGTTGGTGGGGTTGGGGAAGTTGGGGGCAACTAGGGCAGCAGGGAGGAAGATAGGGGGTGACCAGGCCAGCAGTGGGGGGGCAGTTAAAGGCAATCAGGCAGGCACACAGGTGAGCAGTTAGGAACCAGTAATCCTGGATTGTGAGAGGAATGTCTGACTGCCAGTTTGGGCCCGATCCAAACCGGCAGTTGGACATCCCTAGGGGTCCCAAATTGGAGAGGGTACAGGCTGGACTGAGGTAACCACCCCCATGCATGAATTTCATGCACCAGGCCTCTAGTTACATATAGTCGTTATTTGTAGTTTTTTGCTATTGTAAATTTCTTCCGCAAAATGTTTTTACGTGGAAAAGATATCAAATATATTATCCTTTATGTTTTAGGACCAATGCTAGTTCTGTGGCATTTGTTCTGCATTTCTACTTACATAATTAATGGTGAACCTGCTTTGGGGGATATAGTATACTTTATCTCAATTTCTGTTCCACTGCTCAGTTTAAATTCTAACTGTGATTCCAATGGATAAATGAAGTTGGTTGCTTGAAAGTAAAGATTACAGTATTTCTTATTACCTTTACCCTCTCCAGAAATAGACAGGATGAATTATCCTTGACTTTAAGTTGATCGCTTAATTACTCTTCCAGATGGTATACTATGGATACAGATCAAGGGATTCCTGAAAAGTATTTATCAGTTTGGGATCCTACTCACAAGCAAAGAAAACAGCTTTGCACAAATAATCAGAAAGGGGATTATTCAGAAAGCATCAAACACCACACACACACACACACACACACACACACACCAGAACATGAATCAATTGCATATTCTTCAGCCACCATTAATGTCTCTTTTTTGTATGAATTTTAAAATATTTACATAGTACCCTCTATTTCTCTTGATAAAGATTCTTCAATAAAATAATTGTTCCCTGAGTTTCTGTGTTATCCTAAAGGTTGTTCTGTGGCCTTTATATTTGAAGGTCTATTTGATTACACATAATATCCCTGGTTCACATTTACTTCATTATTTTTCTTTTGATACAACATATTGCCATCAAAGTTTATGACACTAATCTGACTTTCTATCTGTGAGAAGTAGCTTCTTTGACTCAGTGGCCAAATTATTTATTTATTTTTGTTCTTTTTTTTATTAAGAAGTAAAAAGTACTTTCCTTTAGTTAAATAATGTGCCCTTTTAATGTAGTTGTTCTTCATTTTCTTTTACTTAAATTTTTGGAGGGATTATGGTTTTTAGCAGTGTTCTTAGCTTATCTCCTATATCTAAGTTTGTCTCTATCTAAAATCTTCCCTCAAAAAATTTTATATCTATCTCTTAACATCTTTGTTGGAATTCATTTTTTCTTTAAATAATACACTATTCTGCTCAAACTGCCATAACAAAATACCACACACTGGGGAGCTCAAGCAACAGAAATTGTTTTCTCACAGTTCTGGAGGCTGGATGTCCACAGTGAAGATCCTCTCACAGCTGGTTTCCCCTGAGGCCTCTCCTGGCCTTGCAGATGGTAACTTTCTTATTGTGTCCTCACAGCAGGGCCTTTCCTCAGTGTACCTGCTCTCCAGGTGCCCTTTTTCTTCTTATAGGGGCACCTGTCCTATTTGGATTAAAGACCTACCCTTGTGACTTCAGTTAGCCTTAATTATTTCCTTAAATGCTCTATCTCTGAACACAGTCACATTGGGTGTAAGGCATCAAAAGTATGCATTTTCAGGGAATATAATCCAATCCATAACGAATACTTGTAAAGATGTCTGTTTATTCTTGTGTTACTTTTAGTTTAGTCTTGATTTCTGAAATCTTTTCCTGGTATTACTGATTTTCCTTGAGCAAAAAAAAACCCTGCATTTTAATGCCCTCCTATTGAACAGGTGTCTTATTTCTAAGTGTTGCTAATTCTGATTTATTTTTTTTCATGTTCGTGTCATTGTCCTAATATCATGCAGCTTATTTTGCAGTTTGCTTCTAGTCTGCCGCCATGTTCATCTTTAACATATGCCTTTCTCCTGCCATAGGTAATTTGGCCCCACTTGCATTACTTATGGGACTTGTGGTGTTCTGTTATTTTTGATGGAGGCTGTTTGTTTGTTTGTTTGCTTGTTTTTCCATCCTGTTTTCTATTTTATCCCAGAGGAGATAAGAGAAGATTCAAAAAGTACCATAATGTTGCCTTCTTGCCATTACCTCCATTCTATATAATAAAAGCCTAATATGCAAATTGTCCCCTCAGACGGTCATTCGACCAGGAGACTGGGAGTTTGACTGTTTTCTACGATGTGCACTGACCACCAGGGGACAGCGCAGAACATGGCGGGTGTCAGCAATGCAGCGCTGGCAGTGGGTGGCAGTGATGGCACTGCTGGCCCCAACGGGCCCCAATGAGAGTGAGACTGCAGCAGGATGGTGGAGCAGGTGAGGGGGCAGCGCCAGGCCAAGGCAGGGTGTGGGGCTGCGGGGCTGTGAGGCTAGAGATGTGAGCTGGTACTGCAAGGCTGGGGGTGTGAGGTGGGGCCCAATCTCCACAGGGCACCCCAGGGACCCCACCCATGGATGAATTCATGCACCAGACCTCTAGTTCATTTACTAGTAATAGTTGCCATGTGTTATTGAGTAATTGACCAAGATGACCTTAGTGTTCCTGAAAACTAAACTTTAGATAGGCTTCATCTTAACAGAATATTGTCATTTATATTATCCAAAATACTCCATGTCTCGATGTATAAATGCATTCATTTTTAATGTATAAATACCATTGTTTGTTTTTGTCATGACTTCTTGTTTGAGAGAGACCCTTTCCCAATTTTATAACCTCAGAAAGGGGTAATTCTATCTTTGGAGGAATAGGCATCTTTCTTTTCTACTCTCCATTTATTAGCAACAAAACCCCACAACAACCACTTATATTCATGAGAATACATGAATTCAGAATACGTTTCCAATAGGATTGCTACACTTGCTAAATCAAGTGGAAAAAAGCAGCATCATTATTTAATTGGGAGCACTTTAGTATTTTCTTAATGTAGCTTTTTTCGTGGAGGCTGTTCAGAGTAAGATGTGTGACATATCAATTGCTCAGTACCTGCTGTTACTTGTGATTAAGAGACAGACACTGTTCAAAGGAAATTGTCTTGTAATTACCACAAAAAGCAGGCAATCAACACAAGTATTGTCTTTTTATATTTTAAAGAGAGAGAAAACGAAATTTAACCAGAATGTTTATTTGAAGAGCACAACTCATTTAGCTTAAAACTGTTTTCAAGATATATCTACCACCCATGGTGATGTTTCTCAGCTCTTCTTGTGTTTATGAGTATCTAACTTGACCTTTTAAAACTTACATTCTGAAAAATTGCCAGAAAAAAGAATCAGGGGGATTTAAGACCTTATCATCAATTGCAGGATTAATATATTTTTCACTAATTAGCATATTAGTAGATTTAATCATCTTCAGTGTTGAGTTTTTAATTCTTGGTTTTGTTTTCCTAAATCTGCTAAATGTTTATCTATAGAGCTGGATTGTTGAAAGAGTGGTAGAAATCACTCTCAGAACCCAAACATAAATCATATGAAAATAAAGAAAAATAATTATGAGAATTATTCCTATGTATTTTTATATGCTAACAGAGAAAAATTGGGTGGCAGGGGGAAGGAATCAGGGAAATTGTGTTTGTTTCTTTTTTTAATGTTTATACTAAAGAGTCAAAAGATAAAAGTAATGTGCTATTCCTTTCATTGTGTGTAAGATGTACAATTGTGTAATCTAGCAACAATAGAACAAGAGGCTGTATTTTATAACCAGATAGGTGGACGAGTGAGTAGATTCTCTGCAAGCATTCAATTACTGTACATTCAGCATTAATTAATTATTGTCTTTGTTATTTTAGGCTCTGGAACTATGCAGACAAAAAATATATTTTTCCCAAGGTCAATAAGCAGAAGCACAGTTAAGCTAGTAACTGCAATGCAACATAGGAATGTCACAATGAAAGAATATAAGGGAAAGCCTTAATTGTATAAGTTAGTAATTAAAGATTCTGCCTAGGAGAATCAAGATAGGCATCACTGCAAAAATTCCACCTTAGTGCAATAAAACATTTTAAAGAATTAGCATGATCTCATAAGAGTCATTAGTTGGCTCTTCCATTTCAATATATATTTACTAATTAACATATAAAATCTAATTTTGCATATCCTATATAATAAAGAGGCAATATGCAAATTGACCATCACTCCAACATATAAGATAGCCATACCCATGTGGTCAAAGATGGCTGCCACAAGATGGCCAGCAGGGGAGAGTAGTTGGGAGCAATCAGGCCTGCAGGGGAGGGCAGTTGGGGGGACCAGGCCTGCAGAGAGGGTAGTTGGGAGAGACAAGGGCTACAGGAGAGGGCAGTTGGAGGGCACCAGGCCTGCAGGGGAGGGAAGTTGGGGCAACCAGGCTGGCAAGGGAGGGCAGTTAGGGGTGACTGGACCAGCAGGGGAAGGCAGTTAGGGACAACCAGGCCAGCAGGGGAGTGATTAGGGGGTAATCAGGCTGGCAGGCAGAAGCAGTTGGGAGCCACCAGTTCTGGATTGTGAGAGGGATCCCAGATTGGAGAGGGTGCTGGGCTGAGGGACAACCCCCCTCCCTGCACAAATTTTGTGCACTGTGCCTCTAGTTTAGAGATAAAAATACCGTATTTGCCGGCGTATAAGACGATTTTTTGGCCCTGAAAAATACATATTTGCCGGCGTATAGGACGACTGGGCGTATAAGACGACCCACTAAAATTTCCACTAAAAATACAGAGTTTGTTATATACTCACCATATAAGACTACCCCCCACTTGGAGGCATATTTTTCAGGGCCAAAAAGTCGTCTTATACGCCGGCAAATACGGTACATAGGATGATTTTTAAATTAGCATTCTTTTTTGATTAGTTGAGTGATTGGGTTCCAATTTATGACATGTTTTGATCTGTATTTTAAAACTTGGCCTCACTTTATATCTACTATACAATTTTCAGAACGATATAATCTAAAAATTTACATACTCATGCTAACACCTTATAGGAGAAGAAAATGTTTTCCTTCACTCTCTTGATTCCTTGGCTGGCTATAAAACCTTGATAAACAGAAAACTCATTGTAAATGGAGTTCCAAGCCTAGACCAGAGAGCTCCCACACAATGCAGACTTTGATTCCAACAGGAAGAGTCCTACCTTGCATCTTTGATAGGAAGTGATACTATTATACGTCCTCAGCAGGAAAAAGGAAAGATTCCTCTAAACCAACAAATAATTTATATATTTTGGTAAATAACTAATGACTTCTCTTTTTTCATTGGAACTGTACATGGGAATGTAACTGTGCGGGAGGGATTTGCAGAGAGCTGTTGATGAGGGGAAAAGATGAATCAGGGATGACCTGTAGGCTTTTAGCTTAAGGAGCAGGTTGGGCTGAAACCAGTTTGGCTCAGTGGTAGAACGTCAGTCTGAGGACTGAGAGGGTCGGATTTGATTCCGGTCAGGGGCATGTACATTGGTTGCGGGCACATCCCCGGTGGGGGGTGTGCAGGAGGCACCTAGTTGATGTTTCTCTCTCATCGGCGTTTCTAGCTCACTATCTCTCTCCCTTCCTCTCAATAAAATATCAATAAAATATATATATTTTTTAAAAGGAGCAGGTTGGGTGGTGGTGACACTTCCTGAGATGGCAGAGACCAAGAGAGGAAAAGTTTTGAGGGTCGGGAATCAAGAGTTATGTTATCTAAGAGAGAGAAGGTTTGGTAGGCCTTATGTCTAGAGGTCAGGAACTCAGGGGAGACGATAGGTGAAGAGCAGAAGCCTTCGCAAATGTGATGATTGTGAGGTGGATCCCCAGCCAAAAAGAAAACGTCCTCAGGGAGAAGACGCACGTCCCCTCGGGGTGACAGAGACCGAAGCCCTCGCCACTCAATGGTCAAAGTGAAGCAAGAGCATGGGGATCCCCTGTCCCTGGGAGAATGGGAGGATTGGCAGCACTGGGAGGCACCAGGCAGGAACACGGGTGAGCTAGGAACAGTGACCTGGACAGGCACAGGGGCCGTTCCCGCCAGAGGAGAAGCTCTAGTGAGAGGAGAAGCTCTAGTGAGAGGAGAAGCTCTAATGAGAGGAGAAGCTCTAATGGGAGCCCTAGGAGCGGGCAGGCTCAGGGACCTGATGGAGACTGTCAGCACCTGCAGGCTCAGGAGGCAGGGCGGGAGCTTTATAATGCCCCATGGGGGGCAGGGGAGTGGGTATGGCCAAAGGAATGAAGTCAGTACCAGCGGGAATGAGCACCAGGAGATGGTTTCTCCACCTGGTGGCAACAACAAAAACAAACACAAGCAGCCGAGCTTCTGGGGAGCATTTCTTGAGGACACTAACCTCCTGAGGTGTAGTCATTAAATATAGCGACTCCCCGAAGCACGTGTCCCTATAACATGGCGGCGTCTCTACCCCGTTAAAAAGGAAGAGGCGCTTCCCCATCATGCACATCCATGGACAAAGCGCTTACCTCCTGGGACCGCATGGCCCTGTCGCAGACATCCCAGTCCATCGCCCCCTGGTTCACACCAGCACGCGGTCCTGCAGGGGAGGCTTGTGGATACACCTGTGCTGACCCCTCAGGTGGCCGCAGGGTGAAGCCCTGCATCACTGGCCTTGGCTCAATATAACCAGCGCATTGGACCAAACAGATACTATGAACTGGAGGAAAAAGATGGGCTTAAATTTGGGTTCATCAGCAGAGAGAGTATGTTCTGTTTCATGAGTCATCTGACATCTCTGAAGTAGAGAGCAGAGAAGGAGGAGGAGGAGGAGGAGAAAGAGGAGGAGGAGGATGAGGAGGAGAAAGAGGAGGAGGAGAAAGAGGAGGAGGAGGAAGAGAAAAAGGAGGAGGAGGAGGAGGAGAAGGAGGAGGAGGAGAAAGAGGAGGAGGAGGAGGAGAAAGAGGAGGAGGAGGAAGATGGGAAGAGGAGGAGGAAGAGGGGGAGGGGAAAGAGGAGGAAGAGGAGGGAAGAGGAGGGGGATGGAGGGGGAGAAAGGGGAGGGGGAGAGGTATCTGAAACCTAACAAACTAACCAACAACCAAAGTCTAGAGAGACCTTTCTTTCCTGCGGAAGGTTTTGTGATTGACACGAGAGCATCCTGGGGCTCTCTGTAATGCCTCTTACTGCTTTAAGTCTTTCTTGGATTGCTGACCAGCTTATGTTATAGTGTGAGAAAACTGACTTGTGCTTTTTTGAACTTTTTTCTGTGCCACATCTGCCACTTGCCTGTGGGCAAATGTGTTCAGAGCAGCCTCACCAACACATCGTGTTCTCCTGGAAGCATTGTGGCTTTAGTTGGTGCTCTCAGAACTGCTGCCTAGGAAACTACAAACCCTTGTCTGAAGGGGAATTGTGGCTTGTTCTCTTTATTTATAGGCTTTGTGGGCTGGATTTGTTTTGTTTTTGTTTCTGGGGCAATTCCCTTAACAGAGAATCTTTCTAAGCTTTGGTTATCATGAAAACAGCCTCCTGTATATGCCGAAGCTTTGACCTGGTTGAGCTCTGGAGTCACAGAATTTGATTTTGTACTTCTTTTTTAGGGAGTGGGAATTTACCACATGATCTCATTGTTGACTGTTGGAATTAAACAGATGCTGCATGGAGCCTGCTTAAGCATTTGACAGTACAGGGAGATCATGACTACTGCCAGTGAGGGCTAATTTAATGTCAGGAGAGGCTGAGAAGCATCGAGGACCTCTTTCCTGTGAGAGAATTCCAATTTCTCCATAGAACATGCACATAACAGCTTTGATCACCTTATCTGTTCTTCAGCTTTGCATTTTTATTCAAAGGCTGCCTCTTTCTCTTTTGAGAAACTATCATTTATGAGGCAGGCTCCTTGCTTTCTTCTAACAACATGTGTACATGTCTAAAGAAGGATGTGTTGTTTACATGTTTCATTTTTAAAAACATTTAGAAAAGTTGTATTTATCTTCCCAAGACTGAAAAGTATGGGGATTGATCAATTTCTTAATTTTCCACTACAGGAATCTTAGTAAGTAGACAACTCATAACTACATATATATATGGTGTATGTATATATCTAATTGTATGTGAAAGAGCTGCATGCTAATTTTCCTAGGAGAATGTTTTGTGATGTAAATGTAATGCTGCATTATATGCAGAGCCTCCCTGTATTTGAAGAGCAGGTTTTCATTTATATTTAAAATTTATTAATATAGCCCCTTCCCCCAAAAAAGAACCCTGTATGATTAAAAATAATACATATAAAATATTTTACAAATAAACCAATTCCTAGATAAAATTAAGTTGGTGCTAGGTCAATGCAATTCGTGCCGATTAAAAAGAACAACATTTTTAACTTTTGGGTCTGGCTTTTTTCTCTTAGCATGATATCCTCGAGATCCAGCCATGCTCTTGCAAAAGATGGCATTTCTTTTTTCCATGACTGAGTAGTGTTCCATTGTATACATGGACCTCATCTTGCTTATCCAATTATTTATCAAGGACACTTCAGTTTTTTTTTCCATGTCTATGCTGCAACAAACCTGGGGTACATATATTTTTGCAAATAAATATTTTCAAAATTTTCAGGTGGATCCTCAGAAGAAGAGTTATTATTTCCTAAGCTTACTACTCTATTCTTAATTTTTTGAGGAGCCTCCACACTGTTTGCCATAGTGCTGTACCAGTGTACATTCCCACCAGCAGTGAATGAGTTCCTTTATCTCTAAAGCCTCTGCAACACTAGTTATTACTTGTCTGGTTGCTAATAGCCATTTTAACAGGTGTGAGGTAGTATCTCACTGCAATTTTGATTTGCATTTCCCTAACAGCTGGTAAAGTTGAGCATCTTTTCATATATCTGTTGGCCATTTATATGTATTCTTGGGAGAAGTGTCTGTTTTGGTATTTTTGTTTTGTTTTGTTTTAATTGGAGTGTTTGGTGTTGAATTGCATGAGTTCTTACAATTTCGCTCATATGTGGGATATAAAACTGAGGGCAACAAATGAACAAACAAGAAAACAAACAAAAACTCATAGACACAGAGGAGTATGGTGCTAACCGAGGGAAAGAGAGTGGCAGGAGGTGGGAGAGGTAAGAAAAGGGTAAAAGGTGATTGAAAGAGACTTGACTAGGTCTAACGAACATACAATACAATGTACAGATGATGTATTGCACAATTGTACCCATGAAACCTGTATAATTTTCTTAACCAATGCCATCCCAATAAATTCAATAAAACATTTTTTCAAAGCATTTTTAGGTAAAATGCAGAGAGAATTAAGCAAAAGTAAACAAAAATAACCTGAGACATGAAGAAAAGAAAGAAAAAAAACTACAAGTATGAACACTGGAAAGATATTTTATTATGTAAGAAGTATACGGTTTACCATAAAAATGTAATTTAGACCATAATACCAATTTTGATCCAAAATCATTAGCTAGTTTCCTAGAAAAGGTTAGCTGAAATGTTTGAAAAGCAGACTTGAGACCAATATTTAACTCAGATGAAGTGAGGATTAAATGCTCAAGAAGAGGAAGAATATTTCTCTCCTATACTTACCACTTAAAGACATTATATCCAAAGAATCCTGAAACACCAATCAGAAAGAATATACACACCCATCTATTCATAGAAGCACTATTTTCAATAGCTAAGATTTGGAAACATCCCAAGTGCCCATCAATAGATGAGTGGATTAAAAAGATATGGTACATTTATACCAATGGGATACTGCATGGCCGTTAAAAAGAGAGACCTCTTACCCATTTGAGACAGATTGGGGGTCCTAGAGAGTATTATGCTAAGTGAAATAAGCCAGTCAGAGAAGGACAAGTGTCGCATCATCTCATTCGTATGTGGAATCTAATGAACAAAATAAACTGAAGAGCAAAGTAGATCCAGAGACATAGAAGACATAAAACAGACTGATGAATACCAGAGGAAAAGGGAGAGAAGGGGTGGGAAGAAAATAACCGAATAACTTATCTAGATGTATGCATAAGCCATGGACATAGACCACAGTGAGGCGAAGACCTGAAAGAGGGATAGATGCCACGTGGAGGGGATCGATGGGCAAAAGGGGACATCTGTATGATTTTCAATAATAAAGAGAAATTAAAAAAAAAATAAAGACATTCAGAATCATTTTTAACACATTTTGCATTGTCATATAATCCAAATTTTGAATTTTTTAATATGTTTTATTAAAAAATCAAGAATGTCAATGTTTAGCAAACACTAACAGGAAAAAAATTATAATTTCAAACTCTTTAGACTTGTACTTTAAGATATCTTCTGCAGAAAATTCACCCAGTATAAACTGTCATGGTGTATTGTTTATATTCTGTTTAAGACATGCCAAATATGTGTTTTAAAATTATCTATTTAAGTTCACTTTCTTTTACATGATGTTTATGAACAAAACTTGGTCTTTGATGTACAGAATGCATTTATAGATTTGAAATCCTGGTTTATGATGTATTTTTTTATTGGTTCAATAATATTTATTATTAAAAACGAAGACAGCCGAAACCGGTTTGGCTCAGTGGACAGAGCGTTGGCCTGTGGACTGAAAGGTCCCGGGTTTGATTCCAGTCAAGGGCATGTATCTTGGTTGCAGGCACATCCCCAGTAGGGGATGTGCAAGAGGCAGGTGATTGATGGTTCTCTCTCATCAATGTTTCTAACTCTCTATCCCTCTCTCTTCCTCTCCGTAAAAAAATCAATAAAATACATATTTTTATAAACTAAGACAAAAGGAGCAGTTTAGATAGATAGATAGATAGATAGATAGATAGATATGCGTAAGAACTATTATGATCAAAAGGCCAGAAAGACTGGTCAACCAGTCATTATGATGCACACTGACCACCAGGAGGGCAGATACTCCCACAGCCAACCTCCCATGGCCGGCCAACCTCCCATGGCCGGCCAACCTCCTGTAGTCCCTCCCCCTGGCTGGCCACGGTCCCTCCCCTCATCTGGCTCCTACTCCCAGCCAGTGGGCAAACTCCCACGGTCCCTTCCACACACCCCCTCCACTAGCTTCAGGGCCCTGTGCATGAATTCGTGCAACAGGCCTCTAGTATTATAATAAAAACTAATATTTTCAGTAACAAGCATTCTATGCACATAAACTTAATATCAAAATTTATTTTGAAAAGTTGAAAAAGGCAGGAATTATAAATACTTAAGCAAAAAAGTTAGTCAACTTTAGAAATAATTTTAAAAAGCAAGCATTTATATTGCTACATAACAACTAAAAAAATTCAAAGCAAAGAAAGTTTTCAAATAGGCATTCTTATATACATAGCTAAAAGTTTATATTCTAGCACTTGAGCCATTCATGTGTAAAGTAATTTTCTTAAAGTGCTTCAAATATTGAAAATAGATGAATACATTTAACAAAATAAGGATTCTCGATTTATAATTTCCCCCTTCCTTTGAGGGAGGTGTTGTAGGACTACAAGAGTGTTTTTCAGTTCATCTTGAATATCATGCATTGAAATGAGCAGATCTGAATTAATGAGGTCATGAGGTATAAGTAAAATATAAGTTTTTCTATGAATTTAAAACTGTATATGTAATTTTTTTTCCCTCTTAACACACATTTGCTGGCAAAAGCTTGTAAAATCTAGATGATTTTTTTAACAGACCTTATTTTTAGGAGCAGTTTTAGGTTCACAGAAAAATTGACTATAAGTTACAAAGATCTTCCTTATGCCTCTGTTACCCACTTTTCCCACCCAGCCTGCCTTATTGTCAATGTCCCACACCAGAGTGGAACATTTGTTTCAAGTGATGAATCTACATTGATGTGTCATTATCATACAGAGTCTATAGTTTAAACCAAAGTTCACTCTTTGTGTGGTACTTTCTATGGGTTTTGGCAAAAGTAGAATGACATGTATCTACCATTATAGCATCATGCAGAATTGGTTTTACTGCCCTAAAAATCCTCTGTGTTCTATTTTTATCTTCCTATAACTAATCCCTTGCAACCAATGCTGTTTATGTTGTCTCTGTAGTTTCACCTTTCCCAGAATGTCATATAGTTGGAATCACATAGTATGCAGCCTCTTCAGATTGGTTTATTTCTACTTAAATAATATGCATTTGAGGTTGTTTCGTGTCTTTTCATTGTTTGATCGTTCATGTCTTTTGAGCACTGAATAATATTCTATTATCTGATGTACAATAATAGTTCATTTATCCATTTTTATGCTGAAAGATATATTTGTAGTTATGAATAAAGTTGTTATAAACATTCATGTGCAGATTTTCTTTGGATATAAATGTTCAACTCTTTTGTGTAAAATCAAGGAGCATGGTTGCTGGGTCTTATGGCAAGACTATGTCTACTTTTGTAAGAAACTGCCAAATGTTTTCAAATGTGGCTGTACTGTTTTACATCCCTACCAGCCATGCATGAGAATTGCTCTTGCTCCACATCCTTATCAGCATTTTGTCAGTGTTTTTGGATTTTGGTCATTCTTGTAGGTATATAATAATCTCTCATTCTTCCAATTTGCATTTCTCTGATAACATATGTAGAGCATCTTTCCATTTGCTTATTTACCAGTAGTATACTAGTATTTTCATTGTTGAGGTCTTTTGCCCATTTTTTTAAAAAAATGTGTTTTTATTAATTTTAGAGAAAGAGGAAGCAAGAGGGAGACAGAGAGAATCATAGAGGAGGG
This sequence comes from Vespertilio murinus, assembly GCA_963924515.1. Classification (NCBI taxonomy): domain Eukaryota; kingdom Metazoa; phylum Chordata; class Mammalia; order Chiroptera; family Vespertilionidae; genus Vespertilio; species Vespertilio murinus. Next base: position 45,259,317 of record OZ004707.1, read on the forward strand.
AATAATCAATCCGCTGCCTCCTACATGCCATCTACTGGGGATCAAGCCTGAAAGCATCGCATGTGCACTGACCGGATTTGAACCTGTGACCTCCCAGTGCATGGGTTGATGTTCAACCAAATGAGCCAAGCCAGCCAGGGCTCTTTTGTCCACTTTCTAATTTGAGTTGTTCATTTTCTTGTTTCTGAGTTTGAATATTTGGATAGCAGTCCTTTATCAGATCTGTCTTTTACAAATAGTTTCTCCATGGTTGTCAACCCTTCATTTTTTTTTAACAGAAACAAAGCTTCATACACTGATGTTCTCTCTCTGTAGACAACTCATTGTACCTCTGGGCATTACATATGTTATATGTCACAGCATCTAACTCCTTAACCTATTCCAAAAACAAATCTATGTGCATTATGAGGACCACAGTTATTATTATGGCAATTCCTTTATGTTTTACAAGTTCTATTTGTTAATGTTCTTAAACAGTGGCCTGTGGAAGTTCTAGGACCATTAGTAAGTTCTCATTTGAGCATTAAGTGAAGATCTTTCTCTAGGTGGGGATTGGAATTGTCAATAGGTTAAAAAAGCATGTGACCAGATCTTTAGGGAAACTAATGGATTGTTAAACTAGGTAATCTGCTGCACTAAATTATTAAATATCTACTGAAAAACAAATCCTGAAACATTTACTATGGGCATGTCAAATATGTGGCATAGAAACTGTCGCTCATTTGACACTATCCCCTACTCAAAGACCCAAAGGCAGGTTTTGTTTTCTTTTTTCTTTTTTTTTCTTTTTTTTTTCTTTTTTATTTCAGAGAGGAAGGGAGAGAAAGAAAGAGAGACTGAAACATCAACAATGAGAGAGAATCATTGATAGACCATTTCCTGCATGGTCCCCTTCCCCCCTGTGCCCCTGAACCAGAATCAAACCCAGGACCCTTCAGTCGGCAGGCTGACGCTCTATCTACTGAACCAAACCAGTGAGGACAGTATTTTTTTTATTAAAGCCTTTGTGTCTTGGCCAGGCTAAAAAAAATCTCTTCAGCATAGTATTCCAGGAAGTGTCTATCAGGAGTGAAGGCAGCATGACAAAAATAACATCTGTCATTTGTGCTTGTCCCTCAGAATCTCTATGCTCTCTTTAATTAATATCCTTCACGTTCACCTTATAAACCTATACAAACAAAAGGGGGCAATTACTATAAAAATAGATTTAGATTTATTTTTTACTATTTAATAACAAAAATTATCATCCATATAGCATTTGTTTATTTATGAAAAAAATCAGGCATTGACTCTGTCACTGACACTACTCTAGACATTGGGTTCTGGTAATGAACAAATATCTAAAAATTTACACCTCTCATTGAGTTTACTTTCAAATTGGAGAGACAGCAAATGCAGTGAATAAATTAAATATTAATATGCTGTTGAGAAGCAAATTCTAAAAGAATAAGAAATAATGAAAGGAAAGGAGGATAGTGTGTGTGTATGGGGGGTGGGGGGAGCACGGGAGGAGGGATAAAAATCTTAGAGTGACCAAGTAAATTACTTGGAGAAAAGAGGTCTTTACTCCAAATGTGTAGGATGCACATTTTTTTCAAGGCTGACAGAAAACCAAGTGCCAACGCCCTGTTGTCTGTTGCCTGAGATATGCATGGTGCACTAAGGAGAGCAGTGTGATTGGAGAAGAGTAAACAAGAAAATGGCTTGAAATATAGGATGTAACATTTTGAATTTCCTGCATGCCTTATATAATAATTTTACTGATTTTTTTCAATAGTCTTTCAGCATAATAGGTATTAATATATTATTTTACACAGGTAAAGACAGAATCAAAAAGTTATATGATTTACCTAATGTCTTCTATTTAGTAAATTGCGCCATTCTCCTTGAGATCCAGTTCTCTAAATTTCAAATACATCACAAATTCTGTTAATTGAAGCAATAGCTAGTGTCTGAAATGCAAACAATCCAGCCACAGAGTATCCTTGGCACCTGACGCAAAACAGCATGCAGACCATGTCTTGCCAGTGAAATCACTATTTCAGCAGCTTAAATCAAGCTGGGTATCTTATCTGTGGTTTGTTCATCCATGACAATGCTCTGCTTGATATGTATTTCAATCAACTAGAGTCACCATTTTACTTGTGTGCACAAGATTTTGCTAAACATACATCTAAAAACGGAATGAACGCTTGTCAGATTGTAGATGTCCTTTCTCTAAGGGATATTTGAATCAGAGTCACAATTACAAAAGTAATCACTGGAATTTACAGTTTAGGTATCATCTTTTATTTTTTGTCTTTCTTACTAATTGAATATAAGGCAGATGAGCTGACGTCCCGTGCATACTTCATTTGAAGGTATCATTTCACAGCTTTTTCCACATTTAATTATTTACAGATTTGTTTCAACTGAATTAGATGGCTAATCCTGATTTTCTCTTCAACAGAATCAATAATTTTAATTTTCCACTTATTTAAACAGAGTAACTACGTATCCTTCTTTAGGATTTCCATTCGGAAATTGCAGGGACGGACCAGCAACCCCTGAGCCACAGATGCACAGGTCACTGAGACACAGTTTGACCGTGAAAGAGAGGGCTAAGGGGCTGCTGGCTCTAGTGCCCGGAGCAGTCTTGATTACCTACCTTGTTAGCCTCTTATTGCAGCTTTTACCAAGATACCATCAGTGGGGTGAGTAATCTTGGGAGGACACACGTGTTTACATCGTCCTCGAAGCAAGGGCATCCAGGGGTTAAGCATAAGGATTCCAGTAAACACCCCGGGGTCTGCCCATGCACAGACTTGTTTGGAAAGGTCAAGGAACAATTAGGGGCTTTGCCTTCTACACTCTCCTAAGCCTCCCCTGAGTCAAAATCCTAATAATCAGGGCAGGTGGCCTTCCACACACTTCCCTTTTATCAGAATGTCCACCTTACAACTTTCCAACCCAGTCTGGGTTATCTGTGGGTAATTATCCAACCAGGGATAATTACCCACAGATTAAATATATAAATACCAGTACTATGAATCTTCGAAAATGCTTCAGTGCCGTCCCCTACAGAGAAGCACCTATAAAAGTTCATCTGTAGCTGTAATCCGGAGGAATTGGTGCTTGCTGTTCTTGATTCGTGACCCATGTTGCAAAACCAATGTGGATTTTCTGTCTACTAACTTAATACATATAATGAATCTCCTAATTATTTGACATGTGAATCTTTTGAGTAGTTATTTAGGATGACTGCCTCTAGCTTTGGGCTGCAACATGAAGCACCCAATACTAAATATTCAGAGTCTCAAAGCATATATCTAAGTGACATCACTCAAAATATATTGCCCAATCATAATGAAAATATACCTAGGCTTTTTTCAGTGATGAGCAAATGAAAAACAGACAGAAGGCTCGGTTTTTTATAAGCTTCAGCAAAGGGCAATAGATTATTAAAACCATTCCTACATTCTGAGTTTCAACTGCCTTTGAAAACAAAACACACACACATACACACATACGCACACACACACACAAAAACACCCACCCTACCACCAACAACTACTTTTTTCTGCACACAAAACAAATCATAAACTTTGTTCTGCACACAATCCCACAGTTTAAATATTTGATTTAGGTATGGAATAGTCAGAGAAAGTCTTAGCATATTATTGCATAAAGTAGCAAATTTATTGTCAGTCAATATGTATAATTCTAGGATTGCATCTACCTTGTTTGGATTATTTTTTTTTTTTTTACAAAATTTGGATCAAGAGTCATCTGGTAAAATATTTTTAAAACTAGATTATTTTTACATTAGATATTTAATTGTAAAATTGACAAAATTGTCTTTATTTTACAGTCTCACAGGTATCATTCTGCACCATTTTTTTTTCCAAAATAAGATGTTAAGGAATAATATTGACAGTAGTTTTATTTGGTTTAATAAGACAATTTAGACATTTTGTGGACTGACAGAAATTTAGAATATAGGTAAAGTAATAAATAAAAAATAAACTTCTCTTAATTCCATAAAATACATAAGTATATCTTAGTTCTGAGTTTCTGTGTTTTTATCCACCTGGGAGTTTTATTTGTCCTTGTCTGGCTTTTTTCAGTCATAGCTTAAAAGGTACTTTTATATGATATCTTTAAAAAAACAAAACAAAACAAAAAACCTTCCTAGGATTGGGTTAGTTATCACTCTATGTATTCCTTTAAGAAACTGTGGGTAAGCACATGTCAAAGCAGACATCTGATTAAAAATTATTGATTTTTCTGATTCAACCACCAGATTTTTCTCACGGGCTTCTTATTCAATAAGATAGTCCTATTCAAAAACAATCTTTAATGTGTAGTAGGTTTTTTAAAATATTTTTAATTAAATAACATAAATTAAAATCTATGCTATCTTGGCAGATGATTTGAAGTGAAACCTTATATAATAGAACCCTAATATGCAAATTGGCCAAGCAATCAGCAGAAGGACTGGTCACATGAGCGAACACTATGGCACGCACTGACCACCAGGGGGCAGATGCTCAACGTGTCTGGAGGGAAAGGAGACGCGGTTGCCATTCGGGGGTGAGGCTGGCCTGCAGGCAACACCAGGCTGCCAGCCAAGGTGGGTGCCAGTGGGGGGCCCCCAATTGCCCTGCTTGCCAGTGGCCCCATCGATGTCCCTGATCGCAGGCCAGGCCTAGGGACCTACCCTATATATTGGGAACATTATTTAAATTTTTAATTTAATTAAAATTTTAATTTAAAAATTAAAACCTGGCAAGGCTACTCTAACAGTGAGAAAACAGGATGATGCAGCGATGACAGGCATGGACTCTGGCTTGCACATTTTGTGGTCAGCCCTGGTTCTAACACATTAACTGTGACAAAGCCAATTAACTTCTCTTTGCTTCAGTTTTTCCACCCATAAGATGGGGAAAATGGTACTACTGTATCAGAAGATTCATGTTATGTACTACTTTTTATAATCAGGGCGAAAAAAAATGTAGCTGCCCATACAACAGCAAGATGCCTTTTACCTGTATGGAAAGTATGGTCACAGGTGCACGCAGCGTCCAGGATTGTGAGAGGGATGTCCGACTGCCAGTTTATGCCCAACCTCCCCCCCGAGGGGTGTCAGATTGCATGAGGATGCAGGCCAGGCTGAGGGACCCCCACTCTGTGCTCAACTCTCATGCACCGGGCCTCCAGTAAATACATAAAATGCCTTTTATGGATTTGACATTATAAAATGTCATCACTAATACACCATACTGCCCGGTGCTTTGCAGCATACAAAAACATTGATGTAAAAATGGGCTATATTTCTTTGTTTTTAAAATACAATTGAAGGCATACATTTAAATGGATTTTTGTTTTCTTATTTAAAATAAGTTAAAATCGTTTAAAAATGCACATTATAAGCATCCCTATATACATCTTCCTAAATGGTAGAAATACATGTTCATATTTATTTTTATGCAATTATAATTACATTTATGTATGATTTATTATAGATTCCTTTATTTTTTAATATATTTTATTGATATTTTACAGAGAGGAGGGGAGAGGGATAGAGAGCTAGAAACATTGATGAGAGAGAAACACCTACCAGCTGCCTCTTGCACACCCCCTACCGGGGATGTGCCTGCAACCAAGGTACATGCCCTTGACAAGAATCGAACCTGGGACCTTTCAGTCCACAGACCGACGCTCTACCACTGAGCCAAACCGGTTTCGGCTATTATAGCTTCCTTTAAACCCATACTACATGATAGGCAATCTTCTTTAAGATCTATTATTTTTTCCTGGCCAATGTCGCCTGGCCAATATGCCAAGTTTGGGGTTGGAGTTCCAGTAAAGGTACACATAAGAATCAACCAATGAATACATAAATAAGTGGAACAATAAATCTCTCTATATATTTTTTTCTCTTTCTCTCTCACCCTTCATTGCTATCTCTCAAAATAAAAAATAAAAAGAATGTATTATTTCTATAATTGCGACAATTAAATTAGATCCATTTATAATTAATATTCCTATGCTTGTCATTTGTTAAAAATTTAAACTAGAATTCCTTATCATTATTAAACTTAACAATTAGTGGGTCAGTAAGGCAAAATTCTAATCATATGAGTGAGCTCCAGTGATTACTGTGCCAATTGAGAATCGGGCAAATTCAAAAGAAACTAAGGAAGGTTCTGGATCCATCCTTTTATAAAGATTGTCCTTGAGAACAGAGAATGTGCTATGCTCAGCCTTATATTTATACCCCTTATGGTATTTCCCATCACAGTGAAGATACTAAATTCATATTTGTTAAAATAATTAATAACATTATTTTTAAATATATTTTATTGATATTTTACAGAGAGGAAGGGAGAGAGATAGAGAGCTAGAAACATCGATGAGAGAGAAACATCGACCAGCTGCCTCCTGCACAATCCCCACCGGGGATGCGCCCGCAACCAATGTACATGCCCTTGACCGGAATCGAACCTGGGACCTTTCAGTCTGCAGACTGATGCTCTACCACTGAGCCAAACCGGTTTTGGCAATTAATAGCATTATTAATGTTACTGGAGACTCGGTGCATTAAAATCGTGCACTCGAGGGATTGCCCCTCAGCCCAGCCAGAACCCTCGCTAATCTGGGATCCCTCGGGGGATGTAAAACTGCTGGTTTAGGCCCCATCCCACAGAAACATCCTTCTCACAATCCAGGACTGATAGCTCCCAACTGCTCACCTGCCTGCCTGCCTGATTGCCCCTAACTGCTTCTGTCTGACAGCCTGATCATCCCTAACCACTCCCCTGCAAGCCTGATCAATGCCTAGCTGCTTTCCTGCCAGCCCGATTGCCCCCAACTGCCCTCCCCTGCTGCCCTGGTTGCATTCTGCTCAAATTATTCTCTCATATGTCAACCATGTTGGAACAAGTCCACATTTTCAAAACCGGCTTTCAGCTGAACTGACAGAAGTATGTCTTTACTTTCAGGAATGTAATTTTGAACTCCAGTTATATCTCTTGAGCATATACTTTATTTGTCCTAGTAGACTATATATTTGGTATACTATATACTTAGTATATTATATATATTTAGAGATACTTTATCTATCACTCATAACTATGTCTCCCATGACCTTTAGACTTTTAGGTAGCTATGGAAGTTCCTTTAATTGAAGTTGCTTACTCTTATTCCAAGAGCCACAATACAATTTTCATCTATATTTAAAAATGCCCAGAATAACTCTTCATATAAATATTTCCAAAGAGATAAATAAATGAAAATGACAAACCATATGTGCTATGGTAACTGTGATTCTTTAAGGATAATAATACTATAAAAAAGTAGAGAGCATCTGAATAAAATCATTATATAAATTCCTAAACTTCTTATTTTACATATTTAAGAACCCTTAGCCAAAAGGTGTCTTTTGTATTCTTGGCTGGCCTCCTTTTGCTCATTCTTATTCTAAGGATATTTTTCAGTAGATCTTGTGCTTCTTTTATCCCAAACCATTCTCATTTGTGTCACTTTCTTAGGCTAAAAGCTTGTTAAAAACTAAAATGGTTCTTAATCTATGCAGAAGATCAAGTTAAAGTTAAATTTTCTCTCCCAGGTCTTTGTTGATGAAGGTTTCTCAAGGAAATGTTTTCCTCCAACATGGGAGTCAACCTCCTTACAAGTTGTGAATGTCATCTCCTTTATTTTCTTGGCACTGCTGATTTTTGTTTTGTTTTTTGTTTGTTTGTTTTTCTTTTTCTTTATTGATTAAGGTATTACATATGTGTCTTTATCACCCCATTGTCCCCCTCCACCCCCTTCCATTCGTGCCCTCACCTCCCCCTCTGGTGTCTGTATCTATTGGCGAGGCTTATATACATGCCTACAAGTCCTTTGATTGATCTCTCCCCCTTACTACCACCCTCCCTTACCTTTCCCCTGAGGTTTGAAGGTCTGATCAATGACTTTTTGTTTCATTATCTGCTATTTTTGTAGTTTGCTCTTATTATTTATTTTGCATCTGAATGTGATTATATATAGGACTTTATTATTTTTGTTGGAAAGAACCTTCTTACCATTTGGAATTTCCTTCCTTCCTTCTTTCCTTCCTTCCTTCCTTCCTTCCTTTCTTCCTTCCTTCCTTCCTTTCTTCCTTCCTTCCTTCCTTCTTTCCTCCCTCCCTTCCTTCCTTCCTTCCTTCCTTCCTTCCTTCCTTCCTTCCTTCCTTCCTTCCTTCCTTCCTTCCTTCCTTTTTAATCCTCACCAAGGACATGCTTTCATTGAATTTAGAGAGAGAGAGGAAGGGAGAGGAAAAGAGAGAGTGAAGAAACATCAATGTGCAAGTGAAATCAATGGGTTGACTGTCTCCTGCACACTTCCAACAGGATCAAACCTACGATCTTTGCGTGCACAGGATGACACTCTAGCCACCTGAGCCACACTGACCATGGCGGGAACATATTTCTTTATTGACATAAAACTATATACCATTTAATTTCCTCTTAAAATTCTGTTTAAATTTAAGTGCACTTTATGTAAATAATGTGAGTTACAGTGATTCTATTCTAGAAAAGAGTAAGAACAAATATTATAAGTTATGTTCTTTTAATAAAACTATTTTTATGGAATAATGTAATGATATGTAAATAATTTGTAATACCAGTCTGGGGTTTTTTCCTGAAGTCAAAAAACAATCAAGTATTATTGCTATAATTGAACTAATTGTTTTGAGAGCGGAGTATGAAAAAGCAAAAAAAAAATTAATATTTTTAAAGATCTATAATGCACAAGGTGTGGCCTAGCTGACTATATCTTTTTGGCCAATTTCCCCCTAAATTTCTCAAGGCAGGGATTTTTGTCTAATTTTTAATGTCATATTTTAGAATAATGCTTTGTTATAGTACTTCATTCTATAAACATAAGCTTGTGTCAAAAACCAGGTAGATTTGAGGAGAAGGGAATAACTCACTTAAGTTCTCTGCTATCCTCTGTGTCAGCTAAAAACATATTTTATATACATATTATCTAGGTGTTGTTGTGTTTTTGAGAAAATTGGTACAATTATAAAACACGAATGCTTACATTCTCTTTGGCATTAGGTTTAGTTAATTCATAAATCTTAATAAGAGAAGTCTATTAATAAATTATATAAATTACCACTTATCTTCTTAAGTCAACAATGCTGGATTGTTTTATGAGTTTTGAAACTCATCTTCACATTTGGAAGTGCATTAGTCAACAAAAGCATCCACTTCTCAAGATAACCTTAGGTTTGCAAGAAGTGTTCATTATTTACATTTCTAAGTGCTCAGCTTCTTTGAAAGTTCCTGACAAACCAAATAAGGCAGCTATTCCTCATGCGGGAGAGTGTGCGAGCATGGCTTTTGTTCTTTCAATTGCAAGAGATAAATGGAAAATAGGAAGAATTCTTGAAAGCTTTGTTGAGGTACAGGTTTTATTTGATAATCAGACAGCATCTTCGCTGAATAGAAAGAAACTGTACAGCACTTCATATCCTCTATGCAATGAGAACAGTTTTGCCTTCCTAATCCTGAAATGGCTAGTCAAGTTAATTAAGGAATTCATAAAGTTAGTTAAGGAATTTATAAAGATTAAATAACATTAGCCCTTTCATTTTATCTCTTTTTAAATTCTATTGTAATAAGTAATTCTAGCCATGCTGAACAATATTTTAGTGGTGATCATTATTGGTACTTATGTATGCTCTCATAGTTTATTCTTTTTCATGTTTGTTGGCTAGATTATATGGCATGTTCTTGTCAGTGATAATATATTTATAGAGTGCTGGGGACTAGGTGATATTTTTTGGTTTATGGAATGCCAGTATGGTATCACATGTTCATAGAAGCTCAATGTGCTATTGTATTGGCAGATATTACAATGATGGTTGATGGCTTTTTCATTATCTGTATAGCAATAATCATCTCCTACTGCTTTGATTTCTCAATACAACAAAATGAATTTAACAGCAAACCATATGAATATATGTACTTGCTCAGCATGAATATTTATTATATTTTGTAGCTTATAAACAAGAATATTTATTAATTACATTCAGAAACTAAATATAATAATATAACACATTACTCTGGAAGTATATCAAAATATATTGCCTGAGCCTGAACTTTATGTTTTTAAATATATTTATTAACAGAATATCTGTCTCTTGGTTCACAGAGAATTTGCTTTGATTAAATATTAAGTGAAAGAAAATGAGAAGCATGTAATTAACTTTTTTCAAATAAACCTAATTAGAAATAAAATAGCCACAAATTGATGCATATGAACATTGTAATTAAGAAAGAATAGTGCAGATAATCCTACAAAAGTGGCAGAGAGATTTATTCTTGATGAAATCATGGGCAGCTGTGGCTAATTTCAATTCCTGAGTCTAATAACAGAATAATAATTATATACAAAATATATTTTTTATCTTTAGCATTTAAAAATCATTGCACAAATATGTATATAAATGCTTAATGGTCCCAAAAATATGTACAATGAAATTATTAATAATTTTTCTCTACTTGAGTAAGCATACAAAATTATATTCATTAATAAAAAATAAAGCAGATCAGAAAGTGTTTTTTTAAAAAACAACTAATATCATACCTAAGCTAATATCCATATTTTATACAATGAATACTTACAAACATTCATTCTTAGCTTTTTGACTCTGCAGTACTGATAGCCTTTAGCCAACTTGGAAGTGTATAAGAAGAGATAAAGCATAAAGATCTATTCCCCCAGAACCTCTAAACTGAGGACCTCATTTGCTAAAGGTTTATTTTTGATAATTTAGGAAGAAAGTATAGGGAAGTAACTGTTTCACCTGCAGAAACCTACTGGATTTTTATGCCAGAAAGTAGTTTAGACTTTGCACTGCTGTCTGTACTGTGACTTCATTCGTCTCAGAACTCCCTGTATCTGATCTGTAAATGTGTAAGCATAACTATAGGTAATATATTAAACATAATCCTTTTCTTACATATGCATAGATCTAATGCTTTCTAGTAATTTTGCACTTCTAGATCAACTTTTAATATCTTCTTTGATTCTTTTGTCTTTTATTAATAGTTTACACTTTATATTATTATTATTATTTTATTGATTAAGAAAGAGAGAGATAGAAATATGAACTATGAGAGAGAATCATCCATCAGCTGCCTCCTGCAGGTCCCACACTAGGGCTTGAGCCCACAACCTGAGCATTCACCTGACTGGGAATCATACAGACTGAGCCACACCAGCTGCGCTATATTTTTGTATTATTTACTAGAGGCCCAGTGCACGAATTTGTGCACAGGTGAGGTCCCTCAGCCTGGCAGATGATAGAGGCATATTGGGCCTGGCCAGCAGGAGGGAGGGGAGGGACAGTGGGAGGTTGGCCAACCTTCTACCCCATCAGGGATAACCTGGCCAGGGGGAGGGGCCACAGGAGTTTGGCTGTGGGAATGCACTTACCACCAGGCGGCAGCTCCTTCATTGAGTGCCTTGGCCCCTCATAGTCAGTGCACATAATAGCGACTGGTCGACCAGTTGTTCTGGTTGTTCAGTCATGACGGTCTCTTAGGCTTTTATATATGCAGATTGTGGATTCATATATATTTAAATACATTGAATATTTAACTTTATATAGTGATAAAATTGATTCAATTCAGATGGACTCTTAGCAAATAAAAAGAGACTATCATACAAGAAAAATAGTACATATTGCACGAGAGAGAGAGAGAGAGAGAGAGAGAGAGAGAGAGAGAGAGAGAGAGATTGCACCTGCTCTGGGCCTGCTCCTACCCATAAAGCATATTTCCATAAACTAGGAGAAAGAGTTCTTTCTGGATGGATGCAGCCCTACAGCTGGCTGACTTGGTGAATGGAAAGTATTCTGTCAGGAAAATTGTCTTAAAGGCTTGACTTACAGTGCAGAGCACAAACTTCTTCTACCTCTTCTATCCCCTTTTGCCTGGAATCTCTGTGTAATACACAAATGGCAGAAACTGAATGATTCTCCTGCTTGCAGCACTTCATCTCACCACTATCTCAAAATAGATTTCTTTATCAGAGACACCTCCCTCCCTGTCAAACGCTAAGCATAATCTAAAAGTATAGTCTGGCAATGATGTTATTTGATGTTATTAAATCACATAAACTTCAAAATACATTCGTTTGTTGGGTTAAAATTTCTACCCAAATTCAAACGCTATATACGCCTTCCTGGGGGCTTCAAATTGAAAGATAACTATGCTTCTCTTAGTAGTAATACCTCTGAATCTGTTTTCTTCAAAATACGGAACATTATGTTTTCAAATATTTGAACCCTCTTTGTGTGGAATCCAAGGGACAACGCTGGAGCACAGCATAATGGAAACTAAGATTTTGTCTCTAATTTGAAAAATTCTCCTTTTTTAAAAAAATATGTTTTATTGATATTTTACAGAGAGAAAGGGAGAGAGAGAGAGAGAGCTAGAAACATCAATGAGAGAGAAACATCGACCAGCTGCCTCTTGCAGACCCCCTACCAGGGATGTGCCTTCTGCCAGAATGTAATATTAGTCGAATAACATTTATGGAGAACTTACAATGTAAATTCAGAGGCTTTATGATAAATTATTTTCCATCTTTAACAATAAAAATAACCTCAACAACACAGGGTGGGTCAAAAGTGGGTTTATCGTTGTTTGAATGAAAAATAATATAATGATGAATAAATAATCCAAAAATAAACTCTTGTGTTTCACATGCTCACAACTATAAGCCTAGTTTTGCTCCACCCTGTAAATATTATTGTTTATTTTTATTCCTCTTCTTGGTAACATCCCAGACCAAATTTGTCGAAAGAGAAATTACCTCTGCCCAAGTCCAGTTCCTTTCTACTCTCAGTACTGCATGTAAAATCCACAAATGGCTAATGCTCATATCCAAAGGTCATATTTCGTTCTATTTGTTTCAATTGTTTGGAAAATTAGAATAAAATCCCTCTCTTTTTTGAGATGATTTTCTTTATTGCTTTTCAAGAGGCCAGTCTCTCCCTTAGTCTTTTTATAATGTGCCTTTACCGACTTACTCTCCAACAGATTATATTTTCCTTTGTCCACCAATAAGTCATTTGCGCATTAGGTTTTCTCTGAGACCTTCTTCTCTTCAGACTCTGTGTTGTTTCCTTGCACACTCCGAAAAGTGTCAATAGTCATGAAGCAGAGAAAACTCTGAATTCTTATTTGTACATTTCAAAAGGTAAAACTAATCATAGCTAATACAACACAGTAATCTTTACCTTCATGATTATATTTGAAATGTGTAATAAGAATCATTTAAAATGATACCACACATCTTATGCCTTTGAGACCATATACAGGAATGAAACTAACTCAGAAGGCTTAATAAAAGGATTGCATTTCTCTAATTTTTAATGAGTTTGCGTCTTTCCTGTCAGTTCTACTGGCAGTAACTAATTTGAATTCCCATATTAAATACAGAGTGAGTATTCAGAAAGAAAATTCTTAGTATCTCAAATATTGGCCACTGACCCTTAGGCACTCATTTATTGTCTGCTTCTGCAGATTACTGAATTGGCTAATTACCTACCAAACATTGTGTCAAGGATTCATTTCTGCTAAAAGCTGATAATGTCCAAGTAGGAATAAATATTTATCTACATGTATTTATAGAATCAAATATTTATATATGTTGTGTGTGAGTGTGTGTGTGTGTGTGTGTGTGTGTGCTCGCGCGCATTTTTTTTTTCATAACAAACAGAAGAAAGTAATAAAAATCCTAAAAACAACAACTCCAAACACCTCTTAGTGACTGTATGAGTTTCTTCTCTCCACAAGTGGCCTTGCTAGTGACAGCATGGGTTTACAATCACCAAAGTGAATTGCATCGGTTGAAATAAAATGAGTTGGTCTGTGAATATAATATGTACATTAATTGAATGGATGGCATTTTCTACATAAGAGTCAACATTTTTACTGTTTCTTTGCTTCAGGAAAAAGTAAAAAATAAATTATCTTAAAACGATCCTGCAAAACACTGACATTAGCAAAAGACACAATTGCTTGGAAACGGGGTGACATGCACGTCAATGGCTTCATTATAGGTTTAATTAATGCTTGCATTAAGTTTGAAGTTCATTTATAGATCGCACTCTCTCAAGTGTATTTGAAGCCCGTGTGAGTCAAAAGAACTGTCATACACTGCTGTCTGTGGCTTATGTTGTCTTTTTGAACGAGGCAGGGGTAAGAACATATGGTCTGTCATTATAGTCTGTGCACCAAGACTCAAATAAGAAATACATGGGTGTGTGGAGGGGAGGAGACATTTAGAAAATTTGGTATATTTTTTTATCAATATTAAGAACTGATATTATTGGAATTTTTTATTTCTAAATGCAACTTAAGGAGTAGATAAATTCTACATAGTGAGAGATTGATGGAAATACAGTTAAACAAAAGAACAAAGCAAAATAAATCAATAAGAAATAATACTGTTTTACTAATGAAGTCACAATATTCTCTTATTTTTAAGTGAAAAAGTCTAATATATTTTACCTACACAATTAATTCTTTGACTTTGTTACTTCAAATGAAGCTTACAGCATTAGTATTATTTCATAATATATAACTAGTTAAATCTGCCACTTTATTTTAAGCCAGGCTTTGAATCATTAAGAGAGTAATATGCTGTGGTATCATGCAATATTATATGGTCTATAATAATAAAAGGGTAATATGCTAATTAGAGCAGATATCCTTCTGGAGGTGGTTCTAGATGACCTTTTGGCAAAGCTGGGACTATGAGAGAAGCAGGGTCCTGGTTACCAGAGGGAAGCCAGTGCTGGCCGCCAGGGGAAGGAAGGCCTTCTCTTGCAGGAATTTCGTGCATTGGGCCTCTAGTATAACATAACATAATGTAATATTGATAATGTTACAACAACCATGACCCACCTTTTGGGTTAATTATGGAATTCCATCTTAGAAGGAAAGGATATTAAATCTGTGTTGCATTGTTTGGAACGGAGGTATATGATTCAGTAAGAAAGAAAGGCAAACAAAATTCAGGACCATTTCAGGCATCACAGGATGAAATACTGTTGATATGATTAAATAAAAACAGGATTTATGACATGATCAAATTAAACAAACATAAAGGCATACATGTTATAATGTTTATGCATATTATCCTGAAATCCTGTGTGTTTAATTTGAGGGGAAAAAATCAAATGTACCCAGTGGACATGCACATACGAGGCTTTTGACTTATCCCCCATAACATCCACTATGGTACTTTTTGCTAAGCCTGAAATTATTCAGGATTCCACGGGGCACAAAGAGTATGTATTAACTAAGTCAGTACAATAACATAGCACCTATATATATAAGCACTAATGCACATGGTAAGGCAGAAGTTCATAGAGAAAAAAAAGGAAAAGCAGGGAATAGAGTATTTGACATTATGTGGATTTAAATCTGATTTGGCTCACCAGTTACTAATTTTATGCTTTCTTCATCTATCATGTTGGGACTTGTGGTCTGATGAATGAATGAAAATTTGTGCACGAATGGGCCTTTGTTCCCCTGGCTGACAGGAAGGTTTTCGCTCTGGCCAGAGCAACCTTCCACTCCATCCCAGAGCTGCCTCTCTGCCTTCCCTCACTGCCCAGGGACCCTGAGCAGCAGGGGTGGTGCAGAACACCTGCATCATCACCATGGCCATCTCTGGCCTCTCGGCACCTGCATATGCAAATTAACTCACCATCTTTGTTGCATACTCACTCCTGATTGGCTGGTGATCATTGCGAAAGTATGGTCAATTAGCATGTTACTCTTTTATTAAATAGGCTAGAGGCCCAGTGCATGAAATTCATGCCCTTAGCCCAGCCTGAAACCTCCCCAATCTGGGACCCCTTGAGGGACCCCTATTCCGGTAGGATCAGACCTAAATGGGCAGTCAGACATCCCTTTCACAATCCAGGACTTCTGGCTCCCAACTGCTCGCCTGCCTGACTTCTTGATTGCCCCTAACCACTTCTGCCTGCCAGCCTCATCACCCCCTAACCACTCCCATGCCAACCTGATTGCCCCTATTTTCCCTCCCCTGAAGGCCTGGTCCTCCACCAACTGCTCTGCCCTGCAGGCCTAGGTACACCCCAACTGTCCTTCCCTGCAGGCCAGGTCGCCTCCAACTTCTCTCCTCTGTTTGTCTGGTCACCCTTCACTGCCCTCCCGTGTAGGCTTGATCGCCTCCAACTGCCTTCTATTGCAGGCATGGTCCTTCCCAACTGCCTTTCCCTGCTGGCCATCTTGTGGTGGCCATCTTGTGTCCACATAGAGGCAGCCATCTTGTATGTTGGAGTGATTGTCAATTTGCATATTCTCTTTTATTAGATAGGATAGAGGCCTGGTGTACAGGTGGTTTGCCCTGAAGGGAGTCCCGGATCATACTGGATGTTTCCTTGGGGTGTGGGGTGGCCTGGGTGAGGGGCCTGTGGTGGTTTTCAGGCATGCCATACCCCCAGCTACCCAAGCAGAGGCCCTGGTATCTGGGATTTATTTATCTTCTATAATTGAAACTTTGTACCCTTGAAGGAGACCAAAGCAGGCCAGGCTGGGTGGGAAGCTTGGTTTCCTCCATTGAGGGGGAAACCCAAGATTCCTGCTTGCTCCATGGCTGCAGCCATCTTGATTGAGTTAATTTCCATACTCTATTGTGACTGACTGGTGGGCAAAATGGAGGTACAGTCAGTTTGCATGCTTCTTTTATTAGTGTAGATACTATTATCTATTCATGCAATTTTTAAAACATCAAATACAATGTCCTGCACAAGGTAGAAATTCAATATTTTAAAATATTAAATGCAGTTGTCCAAATAAACTTGGAGCAATGACCATTCATAGTGGTGACTAATATGAGCTTCTATTCAGGCGAGGCATACCACGGTTCTAACAAAAAATGGAAGGAAACACAAAATTCTATCTTGGGAAAGCATTTCCAGATGTTGCCATCATTATACCAGCTTCCTTTAATGATTCCCAACTAGAATTCCAAAGATGTAAAAAACATCATTAGTTTTAATGTGCTCAGAATCATCAATGAGCCAAGTAACACTAATATCCTTTATGGCTTGATGCTTAAAGAAATGTGTGCTATATTTGATATGTAAATTTCTACTATTGAAGAGCTTTTTAGGTCAAAACTACAGCTGGAGATACCCACATGTAGAAAAACATTGATAAATAAAGCTCCTTATTTATCAAAATATAAAACGTGACATCTGTTAGAACAATAGGAGTGTCCATCTTCTCTGTATTGCCTGGGAACTTGCTAAACTCACTGTTCCTTATAGCATCTAATCCAGAATTTCTATTGAGTCCCTCCGTGAAAGGATTTACTTTTAAATAGTTATCATTCTACCCTATCCACTCCTATATAATTATCCCACTTTCCCTCAATATCTACTAAAATATGCTTGCTTTGGTAGCAATTTCACTGAAAAAAATACTATATTTTGCATTCCTCACATTCTAAATATAGGTTGCATAAAAATAATTTCATATAAAAGAATAAAATGGAGAGTCATTTTCTCTTTGAATTAGCCAGAGTTATCTTCTATGGCTAGCAATTCATAATGTTGAGAAATATAAAGTTTTATAAATTAGGTATGCATAAGAAAATGTACCGTATTTGCCGGCGTATAAGACAATTTTTTGGCCCTGAAAATACCATATTTGCTGGCGTATAAGACGACCCCCTAACATTTCCACTCAAAATACAGAGTTTGTTATATACTCGCCGTATAAGACTACCCCCCACTTGGAGGCATATTTTTCGGGGCCAAAAAATTGTCTTATACGCCGGCAAATAGGGTAATATATTGTGCTCACAAAAATACACTGTTCCCCAAATCTAGATATAGTGTAGACATCCTATAATAATAAATTGGTAATATGCAAATTGACCCTCATGCCCTCACATCACAAGATTGCCACCCCCATGTTATCATAAGGTGGCCACCCCACATCATAATAAGATGGCCACCACCATGTCATCACAACATGGCTGCTCCATGTCATCACAAGATGGCTGCCACAAGATGGCCTCCCATACATTGTCACAAGATGGCAGGCAGGAGAAGGCAGTTGGGGGCAACCAGGCCTGCATTGGAGGGCAGTTAGTAACAATCAGGCCTGCAGGGGAGGGAAGTTGGGGGTTATTGGGCTGGCAGGAGAATAGTTAAGGTGTCCCACTTTTGGCAGGACAGTCCGGATATTCAACAATTTTTCCTGCGTCCTGCGGCATTTAAAAAAAAAAAGTCCCGATTTCTGGAAAGAATCTTTCCAATCTTTGAATTAGAAACAATATCCCATTGACCAGATGAATGTGTTTATTCACTTTCCTAAAATGTAAGTATCTTATCATCTGAAACTAAACTATCTTGGTATTAAGCAATCTAGGGCATTTTGTACTCAACAGAATTTATTTTAACTGTTTTTTTTGTAATCATCTTTACACATATTAATTTTCTCTGATTTCTTCTGCCTTACAACAATGTACAATTAACACGGGCTTGAGATAATGTTATTAATTAGTAATTTTAATCAAGTCCTTCAAATAATTGACTTTCCTTGACAAAAATAATTATAGTAGAACATTGCCAAATTATTCTGGGGCCTGGCAAATATTAGATGTAACTATCATTCTCGTATAGTTTACATCACATCACAATAATGAAGCATAAAAATAGCTCTCAGCTAAAATTTTGTAGGCATTGAAAAATCTTAAGTGCTAAAGCTGTTCAAATCAGCACCATTGTGTTTTACCTGGGAGGATTAATCAAATGGTGTAAGGGTAAAGTTGTCTCATTCTGGCCTGAAGCCTCTTATCTCTTGGTTTTCCAGCATGTACTGAATGTATAGCTCAATTTGAAGTAGTTGCCAATCTCTGGTTCATAGCACATAATATTGGAATAAAAATTTAGGTAAACTGATGGTAGTATCATTAAATCTGAGTACTTTTGGTAGACCTGTAAGATTGAGTCATAAAACAGTGTAATGTCCACAAATTTCTCACCTATAAAACCATTCTAGGGAATTCCAAGTTTACCATAACCTGTTCTGTGAATAGATGAGCCTTTCTTTTAAACATGTGTTCTCAATTCTATCAGATTACACAATACAATGTATGCACAAATTATTTTATTTTTATTGTGCTCCAGAATGCAGTCTTACAAGGTGGTAGTAGGAATTCTTTCATTATAGTTCATTGGGGAAAACCTAGCCCACACTAACTCCTCTTCTCTAAAAAAATTACTTCTTCAGAACTTTTGAAGTCCTGTACCTTCAGATAATACCCCATTTGAATTTTTTCTCCTTTACTAATCTTATTTCTTCACTCACTCTACACAGTTCTATCCCCCTCCCCCCTATTATGTTACCTTTCTATCCTATATAATAAAGAGGTAAATTGACAAACGCTCCAACACACAAGATGTCCACTCCTATGTGATCAAAGATGGCCATGCCCATGTGGACACAAGATGGCCAGCAGGGAAGGGCAGTTGTGGGTGATCAGTCCAGCAGGGGAGGATAGTTGGGAGGCACCAGGCCTGAAGGGAGGGCAGTTAGGGTCAATCAGGCCAGCAGAAAAGGGCAGTTAGGGGCCATTGGGCTGGCAGGGAGGAATTAGGCATCGATCAAGCTGGCAGGGAAGCACTTAGGGGTGATCAGGCTGGCAGGCAGAAGTGTTTAGGGGCAATCAGGCAGGCAGGCAAGCAAGTGGTTGGGAGTCAGCAGTCATACATCCCTCAAGGGGTCCCAGAATGGAAAGGGTGTAGGCTGGGCTGAGGGACACCCCCAATGCACCAATTTTGTGCACTGGGCCTTTAGTTAAAATAATATAAAAATAAAAACCAAATCCCAAACAAAACATGCTATGTATCATCAGAACTCAGCAATTTCCAAGATTCCTTCTTGGTCTTATAAATTATATGATACTGGCCATCTTCCATGAATTTCTTCTTGACGGATTCTATTCCAAGAAATAAGAGGAAATAGTAAGTTTAGACTCCAGAGATGTAAAAAACGAGAAAACTCTTAGTTGCAGTTTGCCATTTTTTCCCAAAACACTGAGTCAAATACATTTATCACTATTAAGATACATTTTGGGGACCAAGTTCTTCAAGGCTTCACACACACACACACACACACACACACACACACACACACAAAATGACATATTTATCTTTAAGATTATACCTAATTTTAAAGTTATACGCCCACCCACCCCACCCCCAAAAAAAGGCTATCACCCTTTCTACCAAGATCCCATTGAAGAATGGTGAGCTAATTGGCACTCTCCAGTTACAAAATTTACCTTTGAATTGCAAGGTCAGGGAAAAATCAGGGAAGTTCAGTTCATCACTAAAAATGAGAGGGGTAGCCGAGACTGGTTTGGCTCAATGGATAGAGCATTGACCTTCAGTCTGAGAGGTCCCAGGTTTGATTCCAGTCAAGGGCTTGTGCCTTGGTTGCAGGCACGTCCCTGGTGGGGGTTGTGCAAGAGGCAGCTGATCAATGATTCTCTCTCATCGATATTTCTAACTCTCTGTTTCTCTTTCTTCCTCTCTGTAAAAAATCAATCAAACGTATTTTAAAAAATGAGAGGGGTATTAGTGATTATAGAAAATGTTATTGAGATGAAAACTTGTCTTTATTTATAAGTGTCTGATATGTCAGTATTTTGCACTTGCTAAAATAAAAAGAAATTCCCAACAACTAAAGTTCAGATTTTTTTCAGATGAGTGATTTTTTCCATTTTCTTTGACTATGTCTAGCTTATTTATTATATTGTGTTTTCATTTTTATCCTGCTGTGTGGCAGGACTCAAAACTAATAGACTTCCTCAAATGTATTTTCTCTGACTAGAGAGTAGACATAAGATTTTAGTTCACACAAGAATTCAGTACTATAAGATTTAAAAACAATAAAAATGTGATATAGGCAGTTTCTAAATGGAATATATTGAATTCAGTCATTGGATTCTATCCACACTGAGGATGAAGTCATTAACCAACTAACAGATTTCTTAAGTGAGATGAGGCTAATAAGCAGTTATAAGATGTACAAGAGCATAATTAGTTGTTTTAATTAAACTATTTAATTTCTTCTAAGAATTATTTTCAGCCGAAACCGGTTTGGCTCAGTGGTAGAGCATAGGTCTGCAGACTGAAAGGTCCCGGGTTCGATTCCAGTCAGGGGCGTGTACATTGGTTGCTGGCACATCCCCGGTAGGGGGTGTGCAAGAGGCAGCTGGCTGATGTTTCTCATCTACGTTTCTAGCTCTCTATCTCTCTCCCTTTCTCTCTGTAAAATATCAATAAAAATATATTTTTTTTAAAAAAGGCAGCTGGTGGATATTTCTCTCTCATCGACGTTTCTAGCTCTCTATCTCTCTCCCTTCCTTTCTTTAAAATATCAATAAAATATATTTTTTAAAAAGAATTTTTTTCATTACTGCTAGCTTCCTTTTATGTTTCTGTGATAAGAATTTTATGTTCATTAATTATTGTGGGTAGAAAAATAATTGGAACTCAGAATCAAATGCATATATTTTATTAGATAAAATTGTTTCCCATGGGAATATGGGTTAACAAGTCTGAAATCATTATATATATATATATATATATATATATATATATATATATATAGGAAGTAAACAATTAAATAAATGATTGGTAGACGTTGTGCACCAGGATTTTTGGCTGTGGAGTGGGAAATTACAGATAAACTAAAATTATCCATTTGTTGATGTATTAGAGTTAGAGACATCATTATGAAGTAGTGTTACTTTAACACCCACAGATGGGTATGCATAGAAGTATTTTTATATATGTTACATACTTTTATTAGCACGCTCATATACCTTCATACCCCTTGGTGTGTCACTTAAGAAGTCCTAGATGCAAAGGCACCCCAATGGGCAAATCTAGAGTCCAGATATTGACTTTTAATACTACTCTCTGAGGCCTTATTCAATCCACTACCATCACCCAAATTTTTAAAAATCACTATTAAATAAACTATAATAAATGCAAGTTATATGTCAGTGCTATATGTTTTGCTTGCTTGAGTGTTGAGTGCAATTAAACAGCTGAGATTGAGCTTCGTATTAATGTAACGTAAAGCAGAGTGAGTGAGCGTGTGTTTTGGTCAGTAGAAAAGAGAGTTTTTCACCTCAGGGAGGATCCAGTCCCTTATTCAAAGGCTTTCTCTGATTAATTGAGGATCACCTTAATAATATTTCTTTTGTTTAATTCGATAACAACTAATTCAGATCTTAATTACTTTACTAAAACCCTTGATCTTTTCCCATAAAGTCAGCTAGAAAGTGTTCTTCCTATGTTCCATGAACTATAGAAATATAAGACTCATTAGGGTTTACATTATGATGTTTCTAAGATAGTGAACAATCTGAATCCCAGTGATTCTTTATGCCCTTATCCTATATAAAAAAGAGGTAATACGCAAATTGACCCTCATGCCCTCACACAAGATGGCCACCTCCATGTGGAAAAAGAAGACTGCCTCCATGTGGTCAAAGATGGCCACCACAAAATGGCCAGCAGGGGAAGGTAGTTGTGGGAGATCAATCTGGCAGGGGAGGGCAGTTGGGGATGACCAATACAGCAGGGGAGGGGAGTAGGGTGGAAACGAGCCTTGAGGAGAGTACAGTTGGGGGTGACCAGGCCTGAAGGGGAGGAAAGTTGGGGACAACCAGGCCAGCAGGGGAGAGCAGTTGGAAGGGACCAGGCCTGCAGAGAAGGTCCCACATTGGAGAGGGTGCAGGCTGGGCTGAGGAACATCACCTCTGCATGAATTTTGTGCATTCGACCTCTAATTTTATAGAAGACACATTTATTCACTTCATCCAAAAGTCTCCAAACGTCTCATCCCATTACAGCAAAGTTCAAAATCTCATGTCCAGATTCAGATGAAATTCCTAAATGTAATATAGCACTTACAACCCCTGGAACACTATCTCATCATATTTTAACTCATGAAATTAAGATTATGTACTTCCACCCCACCCAACATACGGTGGTGGGACAGGAATAGATTAATTACTATAGACTTTTTGATTCAAAAAGCAAGAAAATATCATTGGTCCAAGGCAGTTCTAGCTTCCTATTAAGGTGAGCTTCAATCAATTAGGAGAAATCCAGCTAGGCAAACTCCAGCCAGATCTTGATTTGGTTTCAAGGTTTGGCAATGATATCCTGTGACTTCCTGTTTTAGCCTGTGGTCTATTGGCTTAGATCACTGAGTCATCCTTTTTTCTTTTTTTATCAAAAAAGCTATCACATGTTCATATCTGAGTAGTTTTCTCAACCTAGTTTTTTAGTCATTTATTTATTTACTTTATTAAAATTTTTTAATGTTGATATAATGGCAGGTGTTCTCCTTTTCCCTACCCCTTTTCCATCTCCATCCACTTATTTTTCTACTGGTAGAATGTTGAAGGTCTAACAGACTCCTTTCATTTTGAATGCTTTCTGATATACATATAGCTTTCCTTATAATATATTGCATTATATTCTATCTCTACTATATTCTATAATCTTAGCAAAAAAATAAATTTATTTGGAGATGATACTGATGGAGGCATATTCTTAAACTCTTCCATCAAGAAGATGCACTCTAGAATTTTATATTCACTTTTCATTTTTTTAGATTTGAGAGTATTTTCCTACATGCAATTAATAAGCAAATATATAGAAGATGAAATGAATAAAGCCCATATATCAGCTATCAGCTTCAGTATTTTTAACATCTGTATATGATGCTTCATGGAGTATTTTTCCAAACACATATTCTTTAACTTAGGTTTTCCATGCTATCTTTAGAACCAAATGGAGAATATATATGTGTACTTTACTATCCAGTTTTCCAGACCATGTAGCTTAAATGTGATGAGGAAGTTTATAATAGGACATTACATCACACTGTCAGAAATGAAAAATAACAGCTGACAGCCTGATAGCTGAGAGAGAGAGAGTGACAAATACCCTCAAAAACTCACAACGAAGAAGTTGAGAAAATTTAGCCTAGTGAGCTATCTATATACTTACTTAGGTTTTAAGGATGTATTATGTCAAAAGAGGCTGTAAATCTCAAATTCTCAATGGTTATATAAAATTATTAAATAACTTAAATATATTTTGAATATTGTCTTACATCATGATGAATCTTTCCCTTGCCTATTTTTCATCCTGGATCAGCTATTGCAATTGATCATTTGTAATCCAAAAGGTAAAAAAAATCACTGTATTAAAGGATATTATTCATTGATACTATGCATTCCATTAAATGATAATAATAGGAAAGTATGCATTCAATAGGGTACAACATCCTTCTTTGCCTTAACTCCCATAAAGAAGCATCATTGATTTATTAGGTATATTTAGACAAGTTTTCTAATGCAAGGGGTCTGAAACACAGGCAGTTCACTAATTTTATATTCATTATTTCTATAATACTATATAATAAAGAGGAAATATGCAAATGACCCTCACACAAGATGGCTGCCCCCATGTGGTCAAAGATGGCCACCACAAGATGGCCTGAGGGGAGGGCAGTTGGGGGAGATCAGGGAAGCAGTTTGGCATCAATCAGGCTAGCAGGGGAGTGGGTAGGGGGTAATCAGGCTGGAAGGCAGGTGAGCGGTTGGGAGCCAGCAGTCCTGGATTGTGAGAGAGATGTCTGAGATTGGAGAGAGTGCAGGTGTCTGACGAATTTCATGCACCAGGCCTCTAGTTAGATAGAAGAAGATTGTAACCAGGAAACTTGATCATTATTTCTTAAGAATATATAAATTTGTCAGCCTACAGTAAAATATATTTATTCCTCAGATAATTCTCTATTTAATATATCTCCTTAGATATAACATATTATAGGAAGGTCTCTCCCATATATTTTATGATTGATCATGTTTAAAACCAATATAATTGCATCATCTTTGGAACTGCTATTAGTAGCTGGAAAGAGCAAATCTATTCTGTAAAAATCAAAAAGATAATATAAGATCATTGTATAAGGGGTGAAATTAACAGCAATTAACACATTCTCCTTGCCATGCTCATGCCATAATTAAAACTTATTTCCTACTTCAACCCTATAAAAGGATTCATAAGACTAAATTAATGATTTAATAATAGTAACAAACAATGCATAAACTAACAACTACTTCCATTATAAGTGGTATGACTGAAACATAAAAAAAAATATATGGGACTTGTGGCTTGGAATAGAAGAATAAGGAACCAGAAATACAGTAAATATCTATTTTTTCTTTTAATTTTCTTCATACTTCTATTAGAATGACATGCTAAACATAATTAGCCTATGCAAATGTATAAGGTAGAAATAAAATTGCCTTGTTACAATTCTTCATTCACTAAAAGCAATGTAGAAGACAAAAGAGATGATGCAAATAATATTTTTTAACTTTTAAATATTTTTAGCTATTACATTTCTATCAAGTTAAATCTCCTAAAGCTATACATCTTATTTAGTAATCTCTAGAATCCTATAGCAATTTGTTGGCCTAGTTATGTCTCCATATATGTTATATGCTTTTGAACTGATGGAATACATTATAAATCAGGTCTATTTTATTTATGCACTGCAGAAATAAAGGTAAGGAGCATTTTCCATTATGTTGTTTATGACTTTTGTAAAGTGGCCATTGTACTACCTTTTTTTATAAGAATATAATGCTAATAAAAACTTTGTGTCTACAGAAAAACAGAACAAATAAAAAACACAGTTAAAATATTAAAACATTGTTCTTTGTAACAAAAACTCAACATATTTTCGAGTTTGTTTTTAATATCTTGGCTTTTGTAAAACTGAAACAAAATAAAGCTTCTAACTTGATTAGCTTTGACAAATTTTACCTGTTAAATAAATTATTTATATAATTATGACACTGTGCTTTATATTTATTAAATATATACATCTGTGTATTTTATGTTATTTTACCTAATATTTCATGTGCCAGAGAAACTTGATTTATACAGATGTAATCTGTATTTCTATGGGAATATGAATCTTTTCATCAAACAACAAACATGTATTTGCTATTATAGCCATATTTTATATTCTTGGATTTTTACATTGTTTTGATAGCTTGTTCAATGATCCACAACTATTCCCTAGTAGGCTTCTATTTTTTTTTTTTTTTTTTTTTTTTACTTCTTGGCTTCTTTATCTTTATTTTAATATTTTCTTGTTTGTAGAAATACAATTTGAATGTATTATTGTATATTGAAACATTTAAAGCATATTTTAGGAATCCATTTATCAATCCACTATAGTTCATTCCATATCTCACATAATACTTAAAAATTTACATCTTTCACCAAAAAAGGTTTTGCTTTCTATTTATTTAGATAAGTTAGAGGCAACTTATCTTTTACTATATTTGTACAAGATAGCCATCTGAACTTGGGTATATGCACACACACACACAAAGTTTTATTTTCAGAAAATAGTGCAATTATTTAAATTTTAAATAAGAAACTTCCCCTACTTTAAACAAATGTATTTCATAGAAAATTTTTTAAAATAAAAATGCAATCACTTGATTGAAACCTATTAAATTATTAATTTGAAAGAAAATAGTTGATATACAAAATTTCAGTTGACCCAATATAATACAAAATCTTTGCACAGCTAGATTTTGGCTTTCTTGCTGATAAGGGTTGCATAACTAGGACATTAAATAAAAATCTCCAGTTAATCTGAAATATTAAAGAGCTCAACTGTAATTAAGAAAGAAAACTCTTAAGCACTTAATCTTAAATAATGCCTTTATTCCAGCTGAGTGGTTCTTTTGTTCAACCCCTCCTGTGACCATTGAAATAGTTCTTAACCTTTTATGCTTTATGTATTTGAGGATAGTTTCATCACAGCAATAAATTATTTGAGCAAAAAGATTATTATTGTAGATATTTTATAAAATATAATTTTAATAGATTCATATATTGAGATTAGAAAAAATAAAGCTTGATTTTCTTATTTGTAGTAATCATTTCTATACATACCAAGACATTCATATACATAATCCAACATTGCATTGCTTCCTCCAAGGTGTGCTACTATATTTTAAAGAAAGCAATGAAGTAAATAAATCCATGCTAGAATTCATCCATTCCCAAATAAGATTGACATATATTAATAACAGGAGGCAATTCAACTTTAAGAATTTTAAAATAAAGATTATTTTGGGTTTCCCACAACTCAAATGTTCAGGGCAAGTGTGGATTATTCTATTTTTGCGACCAAAATCAATTACTTGACTCTATAATTTTGTTTCATACCCAGATTCTACACTGAGAGCTCACAAATGCTAAATATTCTCTCTTCTGTTTGCAAGAATTTTTGGCCACATAATTTCATAATATCATTAAACATGTCTCATAATTAAGTGATGCAAAGTTTGTACAAGTGTCTGAAAGCTATAAAAAATAATTATAGATCATTGATTTTTTTTCTGCTTGTATTATTTTGGAAAAACCACACTCCCGTATTTCATAATTATGGTCTTACTTGAATTAACACATGATAAATATTTAACATATATGCAAATAAACTTCAGTATTACTATGACCATGCTTTCATAATGGTTATTAAAAACAGATCATGAAAAGTCCTGGCCAGTTTGGTTCAGTGGATAGAGCATCAGCCTGGGGAGTGAAGAGTCCTGTGTTCAATTCTGGTCAAGGGCACATGCCTGGGTTGTGGGCTTGATCCCCAATAAGG
Source organism: Vespertilio murinus (assembly GCA_963924515.1). NCBI lineage: Eukaryota > Metazoa > Chordata > Mammalia > Chiroptera > Vespertilionidae > Vespertilio > Vespertilio murinus. The sequence goes on from OZ004707.1 coordinate 45,287,150, forward strand.
GGCATGCAGGAGGCAGCTGATCAATCATTCTTTCTCATCATTAATGTTTCCATCTCTCTGTCACTCTCCCTTTCTCTCTGAAATCAATAAAAAAAAATTTAAATAAAAATAGACCACAAATATATTTCCAATTTATATCCTATATAATAAAAGTTTAATATGCTATCTGATCTTTTATTTGATGGTTTGACCAGCTGCTATGATGTGCACTGACCACCAGGGGGGCAGACAGTCAACCAACTTGTCAACCAGTGACTGTGACATGCACTGACCACCAGCGGGCAGATGCTTCAATCAGTAGGTTAGCTTGCTACTGTGGTCTAGCTGATTAGGACTGAGAGAGATGGGCAAGACATGCCCTGGAGCCCTCCCATGGTCTGGCCAACCCCTCGCATCCCTCCCTGGCTCCGATCATACACCACTGGGGTCCCTTGGTCTGGCCTGTATCCTCTTTCATCCTAGGACCCTTTGAGGGATGTCAGAGAGCCAGTTTTGGCCCGATCCTACAGGCCAGGCTGAGGGGCCCCACTGGTGCATGAATTTGTGCACTGGGCCTCTAGTGTACATACAATCTGGAAGATGTATATGGAAAATTGTTGTATCAGGTTTTTACATCAGAATTTTCTTAACCTGGATTTATTTTGGTTAAATGGGATCATTACAGTGCTTTTTCTCTACAATTTAGGAAGTGTACCCCTCTCTGTTTAGGAAAATAATCCCTCAAGATAAAATATTTCTCTAAGAAAAGTCATCCTAAATTTAGGCTTTTATTTTGATTAATTTCTTCCCATGTCAAGCACAGGTGATTCTAACCTGGCACAAAAGTATTAATAAATGGAGGAAGCATTTTTTTTCAGTCTGTTGAGATCTTGCTAACGGGTATATTATTTGTTTGGCTCAAATAAAATCTTATTTTTTAAAAAGTACTTGTAAGTGGAAAATTTTGTTGCTCTTTAGTCATTGTTGCCTCCTGCATGGCACTTCTGATGGTAATGAGTATCTTTCATGGTCTGAGAATCAGGTAAGGAAACTCCTGGCACACTCAGAAACTTTGCTTGATGTGGGTTGTTGGATCTCTTGGGTCCAGTGTCACAGTGATGAATGCTATTGACATGAAGCAGCATAAGTGAGTCCAATTTAAAATATCTCTGTTTTCCCAATGGCCTTATTATCTTCAACCCTGACAACTCCAAAATATAGAAATTCACTGTGCTTATTCAGAATTGCCTAAAATTATTCCCACAACATTATATTAATATTTGTGAAGGGAAATTAGTCAGACATTGGTGCTTTCTTTCCATCAGGATGCTTCTGCATCTAAATTGAAACCCTGAAAACTTCTTAAGGCTTAAAGGTTTCCAATATTATATTTCATTATGTCACTAGCTTTATTTCCTACTGCCAATTCTTTCTCATTTACTTGAGCTGGATTGGCCAATTATTATGCAAAGTATATTCCATCTTAGGGCACTTTCACTTTTTCTCTCAGGCAAATTTGTCCATCAGTTGTTCACAAAAAGTTGTTTCTTCATTTTAAGTGAGGTCTCATCAAACTGAAATGTCACTCCAGCTCTCCTTACCTTATTTTAATTTTATGCACATCACCAGCCAACACTTTACATATGGGTATATTTATATATGAGGGTTTGGACCATGTACATGTAATACATACACATGGTATATGTGTGCGAGTCTATTCCTTTCATTCAAAGAGAATGTAAAATTCACCCACGTAATATTGTCTATCACTCCTGTTGGTCTTGTCCTTCACTTCATCCTTAATATACGTAACAGTAACTGGCCTGTAATCAGACTTCGATAAATATTCTTTTAATGAATGAACTAAAGATTGAATGGATTGGTATCCAAAAATATTTCTCATAAGTTCTGAAAAGTGGTTAGCATCATCCTCAGCTTGATAAAATGATGTAGGCTGTGCAGTCTTGCTTGTTTTCATAAACTCCTTAGCTCGTTTCTGTTTGGTTGTTCTACTACCGCTGTTTCAGAAATCATCAGATATACTGAAATATCAATTGGTGTTAATAGCATTTCTGTGACTTATGGGTAACTATATAGACCTTATATATTATAGTATATTTAACTTTACTTGCTATATTTCATATTTGTGTTCAAATATTTTAATAATATAGAGACATAGTATAAAGGATAGGATAGCTTTTACTCTTAAAATATATTCCTTTAACCTATTCCTTCCATTTAATAGGTGCCAAACAGACCTAGTCTTTCCTGTTCTAAACTTAGTATCCTCCCTCTGTGTTTGTGTGTATCCAAGGAATCTGTATATATATGTATGTACATAGGAAATGGAAAATTATGTTTAGTGTTGAGGGTAATAGAAGTACCATCACTGTTTTTCCAGGACACAAATTACATTTAATCATCATTATACCATTTCCATAATTATATTTCTACTAAAGTTACACTACTGCTTTGTGGATTAAAAATTTCCCATTGCTCAATCTGGGATAATCATTAAAAGAGAATGCTAGAAAGAGGGAGAGAGAAAGAGAGAATGCTAAATTCTCATTAGCCTACTTTTCATAGCCTTTCTAATTAAAAACAAAAGTATTACATTTTGAATTATATATGATAGAAGTTTTATTAATAAGACATATGTACAAATGTGAATCTTTTGAATAATATTTAACATTCAATAAATATAAAATAAATTGAAAGCAACAGGCTATACTTGATCATAAACAGAACCTGAAAACTATTAAAGTATTTTTATGGTCAAATCAGATGCCATTTAAAGAACAGGAAATAAATCTTTTTTTGTTGTTTGTTACTGTAAAAGTGGTTTATTCCCCATGCTATCTTATTTGTCTTATGTTTGGGTTTCTGCTCTGCACTTGCTTTATGGGACATGATTGGTCTGACCTAGGCGCTTTGTTAAGTTACTGAGGTTAGATTTGCATTCTAAGAAAATGGAAGAGGACTAGATGAACCATACAAGGGTTAGCTCAGGAAATATTTCCTGTCCCATAAACCAAACAGAGTTACAGAACCAAAGAACCAGGACTGCAATGAGGTCAAATAAAAAAATGGCTTGGGGCCGAAACCGGTTTGGCTCAGTGGTAGATCGACGGTCTGCGGACTGAAAGGTCCCGGGTTCGATTCCGGTCAAGGGCATGTACATTGGTTGCGGGCACATCCCCGGTAGGGGGTGTGCAAGAGGCTGCTGGTCGATGTTTCTCTCTCATTGCCATTTCTAGCTCTCTATCTCTCTCCCTTCCTCTCTGTAAAATATCAATAAAATATATATTTTTAAAAATGGCTTGGGTACAGATAGTAAATGCAGGATACCCTGTGAGACTTGTATGAGAATGCACAGACCCACATGAGTCTACTGTCATTTCAAGATTAAGACTTACAGGTGGCACTTGCATATACAGCATTTTTTAGGTAATGTTTCATTATATTCTGTAGAGTTTTATCTATCTAATTTGAAATAATTCCAAATATAAATGCAAATGCTATTTGGTTAACTAACCACATTATTAACTAGTGTTACCAATTATTATAATTGCTTTTGAAACAGTAAAATAAAATTAGTGAGAAGAATAATAATGACAAAGCAAATTCTATGCTTCCTCTGTGATATTCACTATCCTGAATGTTTTATATTCAGTTTAATTTTTTTTCATTCACAAAGCAGTCATACAGATGAGGAAAAATTTCATTTTTATAGACACAGAAGATGTGACTTAGTTAGTTCAATACCTGCCTAATAAGTGTTGAAACTGTTCATATTCATGTTTATTGTTCTTGGAAACACACGTTTTTCATAACTACTATGTGTCAGCATCTGTTTTAAACTCTTTATATATTTCAAAAATATCACTGAAAGTTTTACAAATGATAACACATATTTATTAAAAATACTTTTCAGGGACTGAACCACGTTTTCCAACTTTTGTCTTTAAACACTAAGAATATAGTCTTTATCTATGTACAGCAATTTCATCCACTATTTTTATCTCTTTATAAAAGATATGAAATTGTTTTTCTATACTTTTGTACATATATACTCTGTTTCCAAACCTGGAATCGTTCCCAAGGTTTTGGATCACTTCTAAATCTGCAACCAAATTTTGACATCATTTCATTACTCTGACATTTTAAGTTGTATATGGTTAGATTATAAAATATTTGACATTTAAGGATGTTAGTTATTTATATCATAGTGCTTTGTAACTTATTTGTATTTCTTACAGCTTATAACATTTCCTCTTCTGTTTGCTAAAACCTTTATTAATTTAAAGGAAATTAATGAAATATAGTATTATAAATGTGAAAACTAGAACCCAATTATTTTGTACCTTTATGCCATGCTGTGCAATTATAAAAATATATTTTTATATATAGTAAAAAGATTGTTTTGTCTTTAAATGTTATCTTTAATTATATAATATTTCTGTTTTGTGGTCTTAAAAATGATTCTTTATATCCCATACTACAGTGTGTTTAAAAACATAAAGTACATTACTACTTGAAAACTTATTCTAAAACAAATAAGATTATAAATGAATATATTAAAATATACAGATTTGAATATATATCCAACTATGCATAAAACAAATAAGAACCTTAATTTTAACAACTTAGTATGACAAATTTACTTCCTAGGTGTTGATTTTTCAATCAATTTTTGGGAATGTTAGACAGATACATGCAAAAAATAAATAAATAAAATTAGCCCACCTTCTTACACCATACATAAAAATGAACTCAAATGAATTAAATACTTAATCCATAAAAATTCTGGAAGAAAACATAGGCAGTAAAATCAAGTACATTTACCTTGTCAAATTTTTTCTGATATATCACCCCAGGCAGGAGAAAAAATGAATAATTGTGACTATATCCAAATAAAAAGTTTTTGAACAGCAAAGGAAACCATCAACACAATAAAAAAACAATCCATTGAATGGAGGAACATATTTGCCAATGGTGTTGTGTGGATATAAGGGATTAATATCCAAAATTCATACAAAACTTACAAAAATTCAACACCAAAAACAAACAAACAAACAACAACAACAAAAACACACTCCACAATCAAATTTAAAAACATGCAGGGGACCTGAATAGACACTTCTCCAAAGAAGATACACAGATGGCCAATAGATGTATGAAAATATGCTAAATGTCACTAATCCTCAAAGAAATGCAATTTAAAACCACAATGAGATATTATCTCATACCTGTCAGAATGGCTATCATCAACAAATCAACACACAAGTGTTGGCGAGGATGTGGAGAAAAGGGAAACCTAGTGTATCATTGGTGGAAATGCAGACTTGTGCAGCCACTGTAGAAAGCAGAAGGTAATTATCTCAAAAATAAAAATAAAAATGTAACTGCCTTACAACCCAGCAATCTACTTCTGGAAATATATTCTAAGAATCACAAGACACGAATTTGAAAGAATATAGGCAGAATTTGAAAGAATATGTGTTCATTGCAGTGTTATTTACAATAGTCACAATTTAGAAGCAGCCCAAGTGGCCATCATAGAGCTATAATCATAAAAGCATAATATGCTAATTAGACTGGACATCCTTCTGGTCAAAGCTGAGGCTTTGAGGATCATGCTCCTTGCACAATTTCATGCATCTGGCCTCTAGTGAGTAGAAAAAGAAAAAACTGAAGTACATTTACACAATGGAATACTATTTGGCTGTAAAGAAAAAGAAGGAAATCGTATCCTTTGTGACAGCATTTATGGACCTGGAGAGCATTATGCTAAGTGAAATAAGCCAGTCAGAGAAAGACAAGTAGCATATGATTTCACTCATAGGTGGGATCTTATGAAAACAATGAACTAACAAACAAAATAGAAGCAGAACCATAGACAGAGAACAGGCTGAGGGCTATTGTGGGTGGGTGGTGAGTTGGGGGCTGGGGTGGGGAGGATTGATTAAAAAAAAAAGACAAAAATAAAGAGAAAAAAAACTCATAACATGAATAACAGCGTGTATGTTGCTGGGGGTGGGAGAAGATGGAAGAGGTTACAGGGGGGATAAATGGTGATGGAAGAAAACTAGACTTGGGGTAGTAAACACACAAAACAGTGTACAGGTGATGCTGAAACCTGCATAATTTTGTTAATGGGTCATCTTAATAAATTCAATAAAAAGAGGGGGAAAAAAGATGCAACATACATTTCAAACAAATGCAAACAAATTACCAACCCTGGTTAGCGGGTTATGTAGATTTTTAATCCCCTGTGTCATTAAAAATTTACACAAAACTTTGACTCCCTCAAAATTTTATTAATAGTCTACTATTGACCAAAGCTTTACTGATAACATAGTAGTTATATGTGTATTACATACTGTATTAAAATAAAGTTATCTAGAGAAGAGAACTTATTATTAAGAAAATAATAATGAGCCAAAAGGTTTGGCTCAGTGGATAGAGTGTCGGCCTGCGGACTGAAGGGTCCTGGATTTGATTCCAGTCAAGGGCGTGTATCTTGGTTGTAGGCACATCCCCAGTATGGGGTGTGCAAGAGGCAGCTGATCAATATTTCTCTCTCATCATTGTTTCTACCTCTCTATCCCTCTCCCTTCCTCTCTGTAAAGAGTCAATAAAATATATATTTTTTTAAAAAGAAAAAGACAATAATAATGAAATGAAAATATATTTATAGTATTTAGTGAAAAAATACCATATATAAATTTATCCAGGAAGTTCAAACTTATGTTGTTCAAGGATCGACTGCATTTGTAAAAAGGAAATTCAAACACTCACAAAATGAATAGTTAAGAAATCTTTATATTTTGGAAATAAAATATTTTAAAGTTATATGATAAAAAAAAAAAAGCTTGGCACAATTGTCACAATAAACATGAGCAAAGGAAATAGAATACCCAGCTGCCTTAAATGTTTGTGGAAGGTTTTAATATTTATCTACTCAAAGTATTAAATATTGGTAACATTGGCATTTCTTCTACAAAACTAGTTTTTCAGAGAAAATTTTGAAGTTAAAAAAATCAATTAATTAAGGAACACCTTGTCACATGCCTAGCCTTAAGGTTTGATAGTAGTGACAATAAAATTTCAGCCTCCAACTAAACAAAGTCTGGAGTCCTGTTGCAGGTAAATAAAGTAGCTATTATCCTCTGGGTAGCTGCTTTGGTTGAATGGTTTTGCACTTGATTTATCATAATAATGGTGATAAGACTAATACAAAGTTGGTACTGCTAATGGTGGTGATAAGAAAAGACAAGACATTTCTCTTGAGTAAATCTAGATATAATCAAATTCTAGAGTGGCTCATTGTTGCCAGGTAAGCTGTCCACTTTAAGCACAATGAAAGATAAAAGGAAAACAAACCTTAATATAGAATATGTTTAGAGAAAATGACTTGAGAGTCTGAAAATCTCTAGTTCCTTATCTACTTTTTTACATGGAACCATTATTTTCAACATATGATTTTGATCATTTAAGTTTTTCTTGTGAAGCTGACAGCAAATATTTACTGATCACTTTGTGTTTATGTGCAAATGCAAAGGACTTTGCATAGAAGCATAGACATTAGGCATCATGGAGCAATTAAATGTTATCGTGGGGATATTCTAACAACAGAAATCAAGTGCTGGTCGGGTGCAAAGAATCACATGTTAAAAAAGGAGTTGATATTTGAAGACTGAGTAGATTCACTGGATAGGCAACCTAAGAGTAGTCCAGTAAAGGAAACAGAAACACAAAGGAAGGTGTGAAAAAGAATCGTGTGTGAGTGAACTGCAAACTAAAGGTTACATATGTGGAATGTTGGGGCATAGCAGTGTTTCCCAAGCTTTTGACATATGTGTACCCCTTCTATAATTTTCATAACGCTGAGTATCCCTCATAAAAAAAATGGATGTATTTTATAACAATCAAACTATATTTATTTTTTTTTGGTGCATACACAAAGTAATAATAAACTAAAAATAAAATTATTCATAATAAATATAAATAAAAGTTATATTATAAATAACATTTATTTGCACACCGGACCATCTCACACCTCACAAGACTGTCTTGACTTGACACATGAGAACATAGAATTAGGCGCAGCTAAGCACGGTGCAGTGCATATTCCCACCAAACTCCGGTGCAACGCGTACCCCCACCAAACTCTTCCCGTACCCCTGGCGGTAGGCGTACCACACTTTGGAAAACACTGGGGTATAGAGTCTAAATGATAACTCTTGGATAGATTACATTAAGTTCTAGTATATGATGTGTAAGTAAGTTTCTTTTTTTAATGTTTTCTTTATTTATTAAGGTATTACATATGTGTCCTTATCACCCTAGTGTCCCCCCCACCTTCCCACCCATGCCCTCACCCCCCTGTGTCTGTGTCCATTGGTTATGCTTATATGCATGCATACAAGTCCTTTGGTTGATCTCTCCCCCTTACCTCCACCCTCCCCTACCTTCCCTCTGAGGTTTGATGGTTTGATCAATGCTTTTCTGTCTCTGGATCTGTTTTTGTTCCTCTGTTTATGTTGTTCATTATATTATCACATGATCTCACTCATTTATGGAATATAATGAACAATGTAAGTCTCTTTTATTAAAAATATTTTTTTATTGATTTCAGAGTGGAAGGGAGAGAGAGAGAGATAAAAACATCAATGATGAGAAAAATCATAAATCAGCTCCTTCCTGCACGTTTTCTACTGGGGATTGAGCCTGCAACCCAGGCATGTGCCGTGGCAGGAATCAAACCAAGGCCTTCTGGTTCATAGGTTGACCCTTAACCATCTGAGCAATACCAGGCTGGTTGGAAGTTAAGTCTTCATCCCAGAATTTTATATCCTGTAGTCTACAGAACACCTGCATCAGAGACTCCTAAGGGACTTGTTAAATTTTCAGAATCTAAGTGTGCCAGAGTTTTACTACATCATAATCCCTCTGGGTGTAGTAAAGAAATCTGCATTTTAGTAAAGACCTTGATCTATGCCCAATAAACTTTGAGCTCAATTTTCTATTGATGAAATGTAAGGTGAAATGATATGATAGTGAGTGACAAGAACATATTAAAAATTTGTTATTGTTTATCAAGAAAAGGAGTTGAAAAAGAGATGATTTATTGGTGAGTCTAATGTACGGGTAGTTAGAGTATTTTTTATTTGGTCTATATGTCACAGTATTTGTCTAAGATACCTTTAAACAAGAGATTACCCTCCCACACCTATTTGCTTTCAGTGTGCTAGAATAGATTGTATTTTAGGTATGCTGGGTTAAATTTTTTTATTTACTTTTTTTAAAATCTCAGTTTAACAGAACCTACAGTCAAGGCTATATAGTTAAGTCTTCCCATGAAACCACATGTATTGTGAATTGTTTCTTTATGAAAAAAGTGTCAGGAGAATTGACTTTAGCACTCCTTCAAATTGCTAAAAAAAAGTAACTTTAAACAGATACATGTGTTTATACTAGAGGCCTGGTGCACAAAATCCATGTACTCAGAGGGTTCCCTAAGCCCGGCCTGCACCCTCTTTCAGTCCAGGAGCCCTTGGGGTGTCAAACTGCTGGCTTAGACCCACTTTATGGAAAGTGGGCCTAGGTAGGCAGTCTGACATCCTTAGCACTGCCCTGGAGGTGGGAGGAATTCCTGCCTTCACCACTGCGCTCACCAGCCATGAGCCCAGCTCAGGGCTTCTGGCTGAGAGTCGCTCCCACTGTGGGAGTGCACTGACCACCAGGGAGCAGCTCCTGCATTGCATATCTGCCCCCTGGTGGTCAGTGTGAGTCATAGTGACCAGTTATTCCACTGTCCAGTCTATTTGCATATTAGCCTTTTATTATATAGGACTATTACTACATATATAGAAATTAAAATGATGGAACTATATTCTACTATTATTTGAGTGTTGATAGAGCTTTCTTTTTGTAAAAGAAATGTTGTAGCCAACAAAAATGAAAGCATAGAAAATAACCTTGAATGCAGATAATTCTAAAATACATATTATCATCTTGCTTAAGAATTTTAATATCTCCCATTTCTTGTGACAGTGACCTTCAGTTCTTTTTAAGTCATAAAACTTTTCATGAGTAATTTTTAATACAGACCTAGTGATTATTTGTCTATTTTTATTTCTGTATTATTCCATCCCACATAGTTCTATTATAAATGGTACACAATATTTCAAAAATAGAAATAAAGAAATAAAGATAATAAGACCAATGTTTTAAAAACAATGCTGGTAGTACTAATTTCTTAAGTTTATGTTAAATATTAAATAGACCTTACATGCTAAAAATTAGGGCAATTGATGGAATATGGTAATCACATAATAAAAATTACACCACATTATCATTGCTGCTATCAGTGTTGAAGTTCTTACTATCTCACATGTCTCTTTGGTTGCATGACCTGGGGAAATTTTATTTTTCACTCTCAAAATTTCCCAAGCCTGGGCTTCTGATTTTGTGACCAAGTAAGTGCTATTATAAAATAACTTCACGCATTACATAGTATATTTAATGTAGAGGATAGTTTTATCATAATGGATATTTTAATGTAAGTCAATGGCACAGATGAATAAGTACCAGATTGCTTTGGATATTCTGGGTTTATTTTGTTATCAAACACTTTGTATTTGAATGCAGTTTTCCATACCTCAGTACTTCATTTCAAAATATAAAAGGGAGTTCTGATTCTGTCAGGTTCACTATAAGTGAATTTAGGGCTTAAAGCCACAAAGTAGTTTAAGCTGCACCTGTCATTTTTCTCATATTTAATGAAAGAAAGTTATGTTGTGCATACTTCTTTCTCTAAGATTGCATTTAATGTAACTGATATTTAAATACTTTTTTCAAAAAAGGCAGAGATAGTTTTCTTTTTCTTCTTTGACAGTTTAACGTGTTTTTAATAAATAATAAAATAATGATAAGATAAATATAATTTTACAATAAATCTTTACATGTATAGACATGTCTATAATACTATATTAGTATAAAGAATAATTACTCAATATATTTTTGTATTTCATTTATAAATTCATGTGCATGCATTTCATGAGAGCAGATTAACATATTATTTATATTTTATAGCAATATATAAGTATATATATATAAGCATATATTCAGATATTGAGTTTGCACACCTTTACTTATAAAAATAGCAATTAATACTTGAAAAATAAGTAAAACAATTTATTTTTCTGATGATTAGTTATGAAGATGAGCATCCTTTCCTATGTCGATTGACCATCAGTATGTCCTCTTTGGAGAAGTGTCTATTCAGTTCATTTACCCATTTCTTAATTGGATTGTTTGTTGTTGGTTTTTGATGTTGAGTTTTCTAGTGCCTTTACATTTTGGATATTAAGCTCTTATATTCTCCCATTCAGTAGGTTATCTTTTCATTTGTTGATGGTTTCCTTAGCTGTGCAAAATCTTTTCAGTTTGATACAGTCCCACTTGTTTATTTATTTATTTATTTATTTATTTATTTATTTTGTTTCCTTTGCCTAAGGTGATATATCAGGAAAAAAATAGCTAGGAGAGATATCTTAGATTTTGTTACCTATGTTTTGTTCTAGGATTTTAAGGTTTCACCATTTAAGTCTTTAATCCATTTTGAGTTTATTTTTTGCATATGGAGTAAGAAAGTGGTCTAGTTATTTATTTTATAAATATTTAATTATCTTATAAAATTTATTAACACATAAAATATTTATTTTTAAACTTTTTATAAATATTTATACTAATTATTATATAAATAAGTAGGAAAAAGTTTGAAGCAAAAATATAATCTATTTCTGGGTTATTTTCCAGAAGCCTTTGATTGTAATAGTCAACCTTTAAGTGTTATGAATAATGCCACTATAAACATTATTGTACAGGTCCTTTGATGAAAATGCCTTTGCAACCATTTATAACCATAATTAGAGTTGTTAATATTTTGTTTAGAATAGTTTTGCTTAATTTTCAGGAATGAGACTAATATATACTTTGTGCTTTGTAAGGTAACTAACTGTTCCATTTTATTCAAGATAACGTTGAGCTCATTAACAGTAGGTATTCTCTGGGAGAGCACTAGTATGTGTAATGGTAGTCAAGTTTCCAACCATCTATCTTGTCTTTTTACTCCCTTATTTGCTTCATGTGTAAATCTGTATCTCTTGTTAGTTGTTTCTTTTACTTTTAGTTTTATGGTTGTTGCATACCTAGTAATTGTTGAATTAATGCTATATATTATTTCTGGGGAGATATGAATTATTAGTATTTTATTTTCTCCAAAGAGGATTTGACGTCTTTATGGCGATCAGTTACAGAGTGGCGAAACCTTAATTCTCTCCAGTTTTGTCATGTATCAAGGCTATTCTTCACTATGATGAACTAAGACATAGTGGAGAAATGGTTAATTTGATGGCTGAGGCAGTAAGAAGTAAGCCTAAAATAACTTGTACCAGAAAGAAATGTAGTGCTTAAAAATACGATTTTATTTTATTCACAGATCAACTCTATAAAAGTGATTACTCCCATTAATGGAATCTGAGGGTCCAGTGCCTCCTCTAATAACTGGTTTAATCCCTGGTCTGATTTAAAATTTAGCTTTTTCCCTCCTTCCATTTACGCGTCCACTTATTCAATAACATTTTTGAGTATTTTTAGCGTGCCAGGAACGATATTGTACTTTGAAAATGTAGAAGGTTAGGCTGCTCTAGAGATATTTAGAGGCAATTTATTCATTTTGATGTTTCTTACAATATATTACCATGAGTAATTCTGGCTTTGGACGGGACACAAGACATCCATAATATCAGGATAGTAAAAAACAGAGTTAGGTATTAGCTGGAACGTGATGGGGCTATTTTATCTTGAGTTTTTACTGTGTAGGTGGTATTCTATTAGAGAATACATGCTGTATCAAAGAACTCTGTTATGTTTGATGTGGGTCTCAGTGAATCACCACACTGGAAGGCCTCAGCCCTCAAAGCCTGGCTGGGAGGCAAGGGGCGGGGCCTTTCCCCTGGGGCCCGCAGGCTGGATCTGTTCTGTTGAACTGCCTGAGGCGGTCAGGAGATATGCACTAGGTGGGCCAGTCTGCAACCACTACCCTGATTCCCCGAAAATAAGACAGTGTCTTATATTAATTTTTTCTCCCAAAGCTGCGCTAGGTCTTGTTTTCAGGAGATGTCTTATTTTTCCATGAAGAAGAATACAGTACACATTTATTGTTAAATGAAAATAAAGGCCGAAACCGGTTTGGCTCAGTGGTAGAGCGTCGGTCTGCGGACTGGAGGGTCCCAGGTTCGATTCCGGCCAAGGGCATGTACATTTGTTGCGGGCACATCCCCAATGGGGGGTGTGCAAGAGGCAGCTGGTCGATGTTTCTCTCCCATCGACGTTTCTAGCTCTCTATCTCTCTCCCTTCCTCTCTGTAAAATATCAATAAAATATATTTTTTTAAAAAAGAAAATAAAGGAAATTTATTACCTGTATATGGTACGGTAGTACAGTAGTTGTCAACACAAACCAGACAAACTGTGAATCCTACAGTATCAAGAATTTACTCATTTATTCAATGACAATCATGTCATCATCTTCTGGAACATCATCATAACAATCCAATTCCTGAATTTCCTGGTGAATTTCTTGTGACTGCATTTCTTTCAGAATCAGTGGACCAAATCTCTCACGTTTAGCAATAGCACTGTCTTTAAATGAGTACTTCTTGTCAAGGTAGCCTGCTCCCAGTGCATTTGCAATGCAACTGTCAGTGATTTTCTCCCATGAATTCTTCACCCAAGTCACAACTTCTTGCAGTTTAGGTTTCACAAAGTTTCCATGCTGATTTCTCTCCATTCACACAGCAGTTATGTCAGGACTCCGCATTATGTCACTGGTTGCTAGACGCCAGTCGGGGCGGCCCTAGCGACCAGTTTATGGTAAATTAACTTTCATTCTGAGTCTGAGCCTGGGGGCCTTATTTTCGGGGGATGCCTTATATTTCACACAGAAGGAAATCTGTAAGTAGGTCTTATTTTTGGAGGACGTCTTATTTTCGGAGGATGTCTTATTTTCGGGGAAACACGGTAGTAGTGGACCTTGTGCGAGCCTTGCCCATTGGTGGGCTGGGTTCCTGTGCCTGCCTGTAAGGAATTGCTGGCTTTGGTTGGCTCCAGGTAGGATACAAAAAAACAAAAAAAATCACCACAAAAGGGTTATTGTAATTAAAAATACTTAGAGACCTGGGACTTTTCATTAGTTATTTTTGTTTTTTTGTTTTAAGAGATATAAATAAGTTGTGTCTTAGGGGCTTATGTTACCTATTAGTAAATGCTTAGATGATTTTAAAATATGTTGTTCAGCCTCCAAAAGGTTTTCTGATGAATTCTATAGGAGGATAAAAAGTGTACTTATATCTAGCTAGAAATAAGAGATAAACTGGCAACACTTTAGGAATTAGTATATATTCTGTCAACTGTGGAATTCATTAAACATTAAAAAATATATATTGTACTGCTGAATCCAGATTCTATCTGAAATAATTCTAGACTCCACCAAAAACAATTCAAATAACATCCTATTATGAACATTAAAATATCAGTTTACTATAAATCACCAAAATCGTATCTTTATTTTATACTCTCTAAAGTTAACAGTGCCCATTCAACATTGTTGAAGAATATTTCTAATAATCATAAATATTTCAACAGTTTAACTTATGAGAGATGATTTGTTCATTCCATGCATGTTTTATACTTTCTGAGGAAAGTTACTATCCTGTGACTACTGCTTTTCTGATGTCATACTTGCCTACACTCTGAGTCGACTCATCCATTTACATATAATATAGGATCCAAAGCCCAGACCAAAGATGACTGCACCATAAATGGACATTGATCTAAGTCAGAACAATCAGATTCTTTTTGTCAGGATTTGGGAATTGGAAAAAATAATTAATTTTAATCATTTAAATTTACTTGAATTAAGGATTTAGAATTTTTTGTATAGATGTTCATAGCAGCTTTATTTATAATTGTTCAAATCTGGGAGCAACCCAAATGGCTTATCCATGGAATGGAATGCTGCTCAGCAAAAAAAAAAAAAAAAAAAAAAAAAAAGTTGAAACAGATTATACATGTAGCAAGGAGCTAAACAAACAAACAAAAATAGCATGCTATATATTTTTTTGGTTATAGATGGTTTACTTATTCTTTTAAAATTATATTTCACTTTCATTGTTAACATTATTATAGATGTCCCCCTCCATTCCCTTGTCCCCTCCACCAAGCCCTCCATGCCCTTCTGTCTTGCTCTCATCACATTATTGTCTGTGTACATGAGCTATGCATACATGTTCTTTGGCTAATCCCTTCACCTTCTGACTATCAAATGAGAGACTATTAAAGGAAATGAAAGGAATGTTATCTGATGAAGAATCCTAAAATAATGAGTATATTCTTAGCATGGATAATAATGGATCAAAAGTACTCTAAATAAGTTTGATTTTAATCAGATTATATTATTTGAAGTTGGACATTGTACTCTATCACTTAATTTCAAAATCACCGTGTAGGTAGTTTTGATTACATTTCTCTGATGACTAGTGACCATAAGCATCCCTTCATATCCTGATTGGCCATATGTATGTTGTCTTCAGAGAAATGTTAGTTCTTTTACCCATTTCTTAATTGGGTTGTTTGGTTAGTGTTAAGTTTTATAATTCCCTTACATGTTTTAAATATTAAACACTTATCAGATACATTTGCAAATACACTCTCCCATTCAATAGGTTGTCTTTTGATCTGGTTGGCGGTTTCCTTTCCTGTGCAAGAAATTCTGAGTTTGATGTAGTCTAATTTGTTTCTTTTTTCTTTTGTTTCCTTGCCCAAGGTGGTGCATAAGAAAAAAAATATGGCTATAAGAAATGTCTGAGATATTTTATCCTCTAATATTTTTAAGTATTTTTAATGTTGACCTTATTGCAGGAGATCCCCTCCCCCCAACACACCCCTTTGCCCACCTCTACCCTCCCCGGCCTCTCCCTTCCTTTGCCTTTACCAAATTACTGTCCGAGTCCATGGGTTATGCATTTATGTTCTTTAACTATTTCCTTCACCTTTTTTTTTTTATCCAGCCCGCTCCTGGCCACTTCTCCTTGGGCATTGGCCAGTCTGTTCCATATATTCATGCTGAGATTTTACTATGTTTTCTTCTAGGAGTTTTGTGGTTTCTAGTCTAATGTTTAAGCCTTTCACCCATTTGGAGTTTACTCTTGCGTGTGATATAAGAAGGTGGTCTACTTTCATTTTTTTTTTTTTGCATACATCTATCAAATTTTCACAACACCTTTTATTGAATAGACTATCTTTATCCCATTTTACATTTTTGCCTCCTTTGTCAAATATTAATTGGCTATAAAGTTGTGGGTTTATTTTATGGCTCTATTTTCTGTTCCATTGATCTATATGGCTGTTTTAATATCACTACTGTGCTGTTTGGATTACTATGGCCATATATACTATACAGTAGTTTGATATCAGGTAGCACAATTCTTTCAACTTATTCTTTCTCATGGTCACTATGGCTATTCAGGATCTTCTGTGGTTTCATATACATTTTTGGAATATTTTTCTAGTTATGTGAAATATGTGGTTGGTATCTTGATAGGAATTGCATTGAATCTATAGATTGCTTTGGGTAGTATGGACATTTTAATGATGTTAATGTTTCCTATATGACATCACCTCATACCTTACAAGTGTTGACAAGAATTTGGAGAAAAGGGAACATTTGTGTACTGTTGATGAGAATACAGATTGATGCAGTCACTGAGGAAAAGAGTATGTAATTACCTCAAAAAATTAAATATTGAACTGTCTATGACCCAGGAGTTCCATTTATGGGAATGTATATAATAAAACAAAACAAAAAAAAACACGAAATCAAGATTCTATGCACCATTGTTTTCATTGCAGCATTATTTACAATAGTCAAGATTTGAAAGCAGCCTTAATTCACATTAGTATAAGATTGGATAAAAAAAAGCTGTGGTACATTTACACAATAGAATACGACTCAGCCATGAAAAAGAAAATATTACCCTTTGGGAGAGCACATATGGTCCTGGACTAAGTGAAATAAGCCAGTCAGAGAAAGACAAATAACAAAAGATTTTACTTAAAAGAGAAATATAATGAACAAATTAAAGTAACAAACAGAATGGTGACAGACTCATGACTACAGAGGACAGACTGAGAGCTGTCAGAGAGGAGAGTTTTGGGGGCTGGGTGAGAAGGTTGAAGCTTTTAAAGGAAGAAAACAAAGAAAGCCTCATGTTCACAGACAACACTGTGGTGATTGCAAGGGGGAATAAATCGTGATAGAAGGAGACTACTAAATTCGGGGTGGTAAACACACAATACAATAGATATATGATGTGTTATAGAATTGTATACCTAAAGCCTATAATTTTATTGACTAATGTCACCCAAGTAAATTCAATAATAGCATAAATAAAATAAAAATAATAAATAAATAAATAACTCATTTTGATTACAGCCATTCTTTACAGATAAGGACATTTTCAAAATAAAATTATCCAGATAAATTATTAATGCAATGATACATGTATAGTGAAAATTTATGTTCAAATAAGTGAATTATGAAATAAATTCCAGATGAAAAAAATTGGGGGCAGTAACATAGAAGATATATTTTCATTTCTTTGTAAAACCAATAAAATCTAATTATAAGAAAAGATGAATTACATAACTTCCAAGAAATAAAATTAAAATAGAACATGTATTCATAAGGGAACAATATATACTAATCCTCATGAGAAATATTATAATGATTAAATGAAGTACATGATTTGTATATTTCCTTTTAATATTTTGAATAAAGCTTCTGTTTATTATTTTTTAATAAAATCATTGCATGAATAATTTCTTCACACTTTGGCACTTTCTCAAACCCTCCATTTTAATTAGAGTTCTATAACCATTAATACTACACCCTAATTAAGAAATCCATTAAGTCCCTATAATAGTTGCTTTAGAAATAATGTTAAATTTACTAGAGTTTTAAATAATAAATTCATGTGATGGGATTTTAATGTGCAATTTAAGAAGTTATTAATATTTGAAAGAAGCAGTCATTGCTTCTGTGTTCAATCAATACTAAGTTTTTGTCATATACTTAGTTATCGGTTTTACCATTTCTAATATCTCATAAATATCCTTAAGTGTTCTACATGGAAATGGATATCTTACTTTAGTTAAATTTCTTTGCTTAGAAATTAAGTATTCTTATTCATTTATCTCAATTTTTAAAAATGTGGCTGGTATAGGTTAGTCCTACTTTGTGAAATGTGACCTCCTATGACTTTTCCTTTGTCAATACTTCTTCATGCCTTAGGCCCCAAATGCAAAATTTGCATAATGTATAGCTCATACTTATAAAGAAGATGATATTTAAAAGAAATAGGAAACCTGTGAATCATAAACTATCTTGACAATTGAGAGAGTTAAACATAAGCCTTGAGACTCCTGCAAACTGCCTGTGTGATATTATCCATTCCTGCCATAAGCTCTCCTTGGGAATCTGTTTTTTTCATCCGTAAAATAAAGAGCTGCCATCGACTGAGCTACCTTTCACCAATTAAAATATTAAAATCTATTTCAAATAAGCTGCTTGCGTGAAATTTTAAATTGTTTTAAAGGCACATGTAATCATTCAGTTCAATCATGTTCTGAATTAAGTTTGTAAGCTATCACAAACACATATTTAACATTAAAATTTAAAAATATTTTAATTACACTGATTATATACTAATTTGGGGTGAAAATGACAACTTAGGAAAGGAAATTGAATATTGATATGTAAAAAATTCAATTGATTTTTAAAGTTCAGTTGGTTCATTTGTAATTTTATCACTTAAAAGAGATTTGCCAGGGGGAAAAAAGGGGGAGGGGTAGGGGAGGGTTGACATTTGTAATACTTTCAACAATAAAGATAAATAAAAAAATAAAAACAAAATACTACTATGCTGAAGGGTTAGGAAAGAAGATATATAGATGTTGTCGTAAGGCAGAAGACTCAACAGATAATTTCTATTCAATAAATTTCTATGCAAGAAAGTCCTTGCAATTAATGTAAGCAAGGAAAGGATCTAAATTTGATAATACCAGGGCCAGAAACTCTAATGCCAAACGGTCAAAAAAAGAGAGTTTGGAAGTCACTATGTATGTAATGGGGAAGTTTTCAAGGAGAGAATTGTTATTATTATTCATATTATTTTAATTTTGTATTTGATACCAAAAAGTTATATAGTTGAGGAACTTCTATATATCCTTCACTCAGTTTCTCCTAATAACATCTTACTAATAAAAGCCTAGGTGGTCCTCATACCATCATGCTGTGATGCCCTCATGCTGTCACAAGATGGCTCCGTGCACAACAGAGGCGGGGTTGCTGCTGCCCCACACGTGTGACCTACCTCTTTGGGACAATCCATCAAGGATCCCTGGATGGGTGGGTGGGGCCTACCTCTTTGGGGCAATCAATTGCGAGCTCCCACACTATGAGAGGGCACAGGCCAGGCTGGAGGACTCTACCCCAAGTGTGCATGGATTTCATGCACTGAGCCTCTAGTCTTATATAATGATGCTAAGTTGAAAAAAGTAAACATAGCTGCAATGTTATTCAATGATTACTTAAGATTCAATAATTTTTCCAGTTGTCCTTTTCTGTCCAAATTTCCAATTCAACTTCATGTCCCTTAAGTTTTCTTCAGTCTGATAACAGTTCTTAGTCTTCTCTTGAAGGTGCAGGTGGAGCTGAGACACCCCCCCCCCATGCACAAATGATCACCCCAACTGCCCCTGTGCCAGTGTGCTCACCCCCAACAGCCCCTGCACTTGCCTGCTCACCCCTTCCTTCCCTTCCCACTGGCCTGCTTGTCCCCAACTGCCCCCCTGCTGGCCTGCTCATTCCAACCCCCCCACTGTCCTCATCACCTGCAACTGACACCCACTGATGACCTGCTCACCCCCAACTGGCCCCCTGCTGGTCTGCTTATCCCCAATAGCCCCACCCTCCACCAGCCTGAATACCCAAAACTGCTATCCCATCCTGACCTGATCACCCACAATTGCCCTCCCCTCATGACCTCTAACCTCCTCTACCTCAGCCCCACCACCCTGGCTTTGTCCAAAAGAACATCCAGAAGGTCTGGAAAGTCTTCCAGTCTAGTTAGCATATTACCCTTTTATTAGTATAGATAGAAGCCTGGTGCACAAGTGGCAGCCAGCTGGTTTGCCCTGAAGGGGGTCCCGGATCAGGGTGGGTGTTCCCTTGGGGTGTGGGGTGGCCTGGGTAAGGGACCTGTGTTGGTTTTCATGCCAGGCACACCTGCATGGGGCGATGGTCCCCAATGGGGGGGGGAGGGATGTGACGTGGCCAGACTGGGTGAGGAGCTGAGGGCTGTTTGCAAGCTGGCCAAGCCCCTCTGCAGGGACCCTCACCCCATGAAAGTGTAGCCAGCCTAGATGAGGAGCTAAGGGCTATTTTTAGGCTGTCCATGCCCTCTGGCATTCCAGGCTCCAAGCCCCTCCTTTTTTTCTTTTCCTTTTTTACTTTCCAGTGCCTTCTTAAGCAGAGGCTGGGACCGACTGGAACCAGGTATCTGGGATTTATTTATCTTCTATAATTTAAACTTTGTAGCCTTGAGCAGAGGCCAGGGCTGGCCAATGCAGCCAGGGCAGGAAGGAAGCTTGGTTTCCTCTATTGCCAGGAGCAACCCAAGCCTCCTGCTCTTTCCAGCTCCATGGCCACCACCATCTTTGTTGGGCTAATTTGCATACTCACTCTTGATTGGCTGGTGGGTGTAGTGGAGTGATGGCTAATTTGCATGTTTCTCTTTTATTAGTGTAGATATTTTGGCTCTTTAATTCAATGAGCTCTATCAGCCAGCAACAGATAAGGTGGAGAGAGCTATAAATAATTGTAGTTTTAAAGTGTTGGAGCGCTGAGAAAATGGTTTGATGTCAGTAAATTAAATTAGTAGCTAAAGGTTAACACTCAGTTAATGTAAATAAAGTCTGCATAGATCCTTTTGAAATAAAAATCATGAGAGAATTTTTCATGATAAACATATATCTCTGGATTAGTGTAGAAATCACTTGTCATCATCATTATTTGTGAGAAAATAGGTTCAAATTTTAAAAGAACAAGAAATTGTTCTAAATAAGAGAATCATGCCATAGTAAATGTAATGGAGAAAACAGGAAAATATAGAAACTAAAGAGGATTTTTTTAAATTATCCTATGCTATAAATAGGAGCATTCTAAATGTCACTTTTAAGAGGAATATTTCTCCTGTTAATTAAGTAAAAAACAGAGATATATTCCTAAAAAATAAATAATGCTTTTTGCCACTAATTCAATTAAAATACAGCACTTTTAATGGAAAAACTAAAGGTAAGATGAGGATATACCTAGTATATTACTCTTATGATAATTTATATTCAAACTAGAAAATACATTTGTTCTATATTTCAGTTTTTAATTGCCTCATTAAATTATAACATAATTGTCTGAAAGAGAATATAATATTAACCATATGAAAATCCAGAAATTAATAAACATAATAAGTTTTCAAATAAATTATTAGTTTATAAATAAATGCCTCCAAGAATAATTCATCAGGGTAGAAAATTTCTATTTTTTCTCACTGCTTTATTCTAGTCATAAACATTTTTTAAAAATATATATTTTATTTATTTTTTTACAGAAAGGAAGAGAGGGATAGAGAGTTAGAAACATCGATGAGAGAGAATCATCGATCAGCTGCCTCCTGCACACCCCCTAGTGGGGATGTGCCCACAATCAAGGTACATGCCCTTGACCGGAATCAAACCTGGCACCTTCAGTCCACAGGCCGACGCTCTATCCACTGAGCAACACCGGTTTCGGCCATAAATATTTTTTTTAGAAAGTAAAGTAACACATGATATATTTAAACACAGCATTATGATTTTATATTTCAAATTCATGTTTAATGAACTAAATTGTCTAGCAAAAATTTTCCCATATACTTTGAAAACAAAATGAATCATGAGTATTTGATATTTTATTCATCTTAAAATGTACATTGTTATTATTACCTATAATTTTTTATATCCAACATACTTTAAACATTTGAAATATACATTGAAACTATGATACATGGAGGATATTTTAAGTTTGCATTAACTAATTACCTTTATTGTCCATAATGTCCCATGCTGTGCCAATATTTTACACATTTATTGACATATTAAATTTGTAGGGAAAAAAACTTTTGGCATAGATATAATGTTTTTCAATTGACATGTTTATAAGTTAAGTTGATTAAATATTTATATCTGAAGACAAAGCAGACAATGAATAAATTATCAAGCCAGAACAGCAAAACAAAACAAATCAGATGGTGCATTTTCAACTAAGTCAGTACTGCCTCCAAGTGAAAACCAATTAGTGTATCTGGAAGGATTTAAAGCAATACAGAGAGTGCGGTGTTTTGCAGGCCAAGAATGGCCATTCCAGGCGGATGGTGTCCGTGCAACCCTCTGGGGAGCGCAACACTGCCAACATGTGAAGGGGCTTCATCAAAAACCTGAGTCTGCCATGCTATTCTTCTTGGGATTGTAGACATATTAAAAATCACGAGGAGAGAAACACGGGAACAACTAGGGTTTTGAAAGCTGAGTTGGATTTTTAACTTCACTAGGTGTTGAACATTTGGGGAATGTTACCTTCCTTCTCTCCAACTTCTTAGTGGTGCTAACTCCTCTGTTAGCACAGAAGCTAGTTTTCAACTCAAGCTAATTCATTATTTGGAGACTGAAACCTGTTCTGCAGCACAAGCTTGCTTAAAGTATTGTGCAAGGATAACAAAATTTGGTCCCTGTTTTGCCTTAACATATTACAAGAAAGAGAAATATGAAAAAATGAGAATGGGATAGTAAAAATAGAGAGAAATTCAAAATGCAATTGAAGGTTCAAAGAGAGCATGGCTTAACTCACCTAGATATTTATAAGAGAGTTGGACAAGGCAGGTTGCACATGTGCTGAATCTTGAATCACGAGCACACAGCTTGCAGGTGGCACAATACCAATGGACACAGTAGTTGATATAAAAGATGTCTTTGTGGGGCAAGTCAACAGACAGAAAAGAAC
The DNA here is from genome assembly GCA_963924515.1 of Vespertilio murinus. Lineage (NCBI taxonomy): Eukaryota > Metazoa > Chordata > Mammalia > Chiroptera > Vespertilionidae > Vespertilio > Vespertilio murinus. The sequence continues at coordinate 45,310,352 of OZ004707.1, forward strand.
TCTCACCATTTCCAACAGCATGGATGGACCTAGAGACCTAAAGAGCGTTATACTAGGCGAAACAAGCCAGTCGGAGAAAGGTAAGTATCCTACGATCTCACTCATATGTGATGTCCAATGATCAGCATAAACTGATGAACTAAAATAGACCCAGAGACACAGAAACATCGAGTAGCTTGTCAAATCTCAGAGGGAAGGCGGGGCAGGATGGACCGGGAGAAGAGATCAACCAATGAACTCATATGCGTATGTGCATAATCCATACAGAGACAATAGGGTGGTGAAGGTTTAGGGGGAGAGGTGGGAGAGAACAATGGGGTTAAAAAGGGACATTATGTAATACTTTGAACAATAAAGATTGTTTAAAAAAGGGAAAAAAGAGAAAGGTAACCAGAGTTCAAATATTATGTGATAATCAACACTATCAAAGGAGTTTGGTTACTACTCAATCTCAATTTATTAAACAATATTAAATAGTAGAATAATGAAATTGGGTTTATGTTTAACTATGGTATTGAAAAAATCACTTTTACTAACTAATATTTGTTGAGTGACTATAATATTGTTCATAAAAATATTGGAAACCTTTGTTATTTTTTTATTGCCTAAAGTTTTTTTTATTGCCATATGTCTTCCTTTTCCCCAAATGATCCCCCACCCTAGCCATTCCCACCCCAGCAAGCCCCCACCACGCCAGAGTCTGTGTCCATAGGTTATGCTAATATGCATGCATGCAAGTCCTTTGATTCCTCTCTAACCACCCCCCACCTGCCATTTATCTCTGCATCTATTCTTGTTCCTCAAATTATATTGATCATTATATCCCACAAATGAGTGAGATCATGTGATATTTATCTTTCTCAGACTGGCTTATTTCACTTAGCATGAAAGCCTTTGTTATTTATTTCCTATCTAACATCTACAGAAGTCTCCTAGCTAACTCTTATTAAAAACGTTTGATATTGCAGGAAACATACAATCATTTTCAAACGGTGCTCGGTCATAATTGCCAACAGAGTAGATTCATTGCACCCAAATAAGAAAGGATAAAATTGTTTGTTTTTCATTTTTGTCTAATTTTCTTTCTCTGCCTCTAGAGTTCTGCCCCAGATTCAAAATGTTTCTAAATTGTTTCTTTCCTAATGGCTGATCTCCTTTTATATACGAATGAGATATATTTTACAATATAACATATATTGTAAAGTACCAAGGAAATGCTTAACATCTCTTCATTTTTCTCTAATTTAGTCAACATTATGTAAACTAGACTGAGTGCTCCTCACTCTGGGTAAAATAATGAGCAGGACCGATGGATACTTGCCATAGAGGAATTATATTTCAGTATAGGAAACAGAAAATAATACAACAAATGACTCAAATGATTATAGAATGTTTAAGTGCTCTGAAGACACTGTTGTGAGTCTGTGATACAGAATGACAGGGAGAATGGCTTCCGGAGGGGTGACATTTCCACTGAGACCTGCAGGATGCTCAGGGCCAGGCATGCCAGGTGGCAGGGGAAAGAACAAATAATAAATGCAAAGGCTTTGAAACAGGGAGAATGTGGCATGTGTGTTCTTGGAATTGCCAAAAGCTATTGTAATCATAAGAGAATGAAGGTGTTCGGGGGTTTCTAAGAGATGAAATCAACAAAGTGGGCTAGCTCATGTCAGGACTGATAGGTTCTGGGAAAAGGCTTTCATTGCTTTCTGAGTAGAATGAGAATTCATTGACTTTAAACTGGGAATAGCATACTTTGTTTTGTTTTGTTTTTTTAAAAGGATTCTTTCACCTGCTAAATGGAGAGGCTGGAGAAAGAAAGCAGGGAAACCAGAGAGGAAGCCAGTGCACTCACCTAAACAATGGAGACACTGTGGCAACAGAAAAATGAGGATGCGTCAGAGATGCAGTTTGGAGATGACAGGAACGAGATTTGAATATTAATGGAACATGAGTGTCTATGGATTTGAGGATGAGTTCTAAGAGGTCTGGTTATACTGATTTCAAAGGCAGAATCCTCTTTTCCCTAAATTATATAAGTAAACTTGCCAGATCTAAAATATAGGTTTTCCTGGGAAGGACAACATCAATAGCATAAGAATTCATGCCCTAACCTGTTTGGCTCAGTGGATAGAGCATCGGCCTGTGGCCTGAAAGGTTCAAAGTTCCATTCCGATTAACAACATGTAGCTTGGTTGGGGGCACATCCCCAGTAGGGGGTGTGCAGGAGGCAGCTGATCAATGTTTCTCTCTCATTGATGTTTCCATCTCTCTATCCCTATCCTTTCCTCTCTGTAGAAATCAATAAAATATATATTTTAAAAAAACAGAGTTCATGTCTACCACCATCTTATCTAATAACAGTATAATATGCAAATTGTCCATACCTCTGCTACAGTCACCAGCCACACCCACCAGCCAATCAGAGCCAATTTGTGCCTGTGGTCTTGTAAGTGTCTTCATATTTTTCTGCCCCCTATAACCAAGAGGCTCAGAAACTTCTGGCTACATTCTCAATGCATTTGCCCTAAACCAGTGGTCAACAAACTCATCAGTCCACAGAGCCAAATATCAACAGCACAACGATTGAAATTTCTTTTGAAAACCAAATGTTTCAAACTTAAACTTCTAAGGCCACTTCTTCAAAATAGACTCACCCAGACCGTGGTATTTTGTGGAAGAGCCATACTCAAGGGGCCAAAGAGCCACATGTGGCTCATGAGCCGCAGTTTGCCAACCACGGCCCTAGACAGCTGTCTTGTATTAATAGGCTTGTACTTGCTTATGTTACCGTCTTTCATGCCTTCCATCCCTGATCTCTGTGCATTTTTTAAATTTCCAATTTTAATTTTATAATTTGTATACATATTCATATGTATATACACACATGTGTATGTATATACACATGTGTGTATATACATATATACACATGTGTATATGTGTAAATATATACACATACATACACATGTGTATGTATATATGTAAATATATATACACGTATATATGTAGATGCATATATATGTAAATAAAGTACTCCAACTTATTTATAAAGCAAAATTGAACTTTATGTATCCCAGACACACAAAAATCGTTTTGGGTTGTCATGACTTTGTAAGTGTTTAAAGGGATTTTAAGACCAAGCTTAAGAACAGATACTCTGCTGCAAATGTCTTGCTTGTAAGTCTTACAAAATTTATAAGTTGTGTTTTATTCCCTCCCTCAGTTTAGGTGTCAGGAATGATATATGTAGTAATTTGTAGAGTAGTAGACCAAACATTGATGAGCTGACAGGTGTTAGATATATGCTACCTTTTTAAAGATGCTGTATTGCATCTGATTAAATTCACATTTCTGCGTTAGCAGGTATCTGTCTGCACAAACAGAAATGGGGGGAAAATGTTTGTAATGAGGATATGAAGTCTGTGCACCCTGAAGCTGTCGCGGAAGAGCCGGAGTAAGATTGGTTTGAAAAAATAGCTTATAAATATCTGAGCTCCTAATCAGCAGTGCCATAGTGACAAAGTTTAATGCTGGTATATGTAAATCAGAACATAGTATATATTACTTTCCATGCTTCCAATCAAAATCACTGACATTATTTATGTACTGTAAGAATTATCTGTGAATAAATCAGGATGTGGAAGGTACTCGAGGCCATTTTAACTTACTGTGGGTCAGTGCTCTCCTGATGCCTTCAGCGGGTGCCCTCAGCACAGGGCCCCATCTGCCTTTCTAGGTAATGGCATGACAGACAACTAATTCTTATAAGTAAACTAGAGGCCCAGTGCATAAAATCTGAGCACGGGTAGGGTCCCTAGGCCTGGCCAGAGATCAGGGCTGATCTGTGGGGTAACTGGCAGGGCAATTGAGGGAACCCCCCCAACTGGCACCCATCTTGGCGAACCTGGTGCCACCCACTCAACAGCCCCAGCCCCGGATGCCGCCGGCAGTCGCCTCCCTCTGCGGGGCAATTAGTGGGGCAATCAGGCCCCACCATCACTGGCACCCACCTTGGATGGCCTGGGGCCTGCAGGCTGGGGGCAGCTTTTGCACTGAGCATCTGCTCCCCCCCCCCAGTGGTCAGTGCATCATAGCCACCAGTCGATCTGCCATTCAGTTAATTTGCATATTAGGCTTTTATTATATAGAATGAAATAATTTTATCCCCCACTGCCCAGGTTTCAGAAACTTCTCTCTCTTACTACACCCTGCTCATTGTGCTGAGAACTCCTTCAAATCTTGTACTTGAAGACTGGAATTGTAATCTGCTCACTAATATCTCCCATTACAATACATTCAGACTTGCGGTGTTTTAGTGTGATGTGAGCATTGATTACCAGATGGTCAGAGGGACCACAGGGATGGAATTAGGGTTATTAACTTGGTATAAACAATAAATACATTTTAAAAAATGAATATGAAACACAAACTTTTTGAGTTTTGTCTCATCAATTAGATATAGATTCCTTGGTGAATGATTAAAATTCATATATTTCTCTTCTATTATGTTAACAGTATTTAATAGTTTTAAGTATTTAAACTTTTTTTGGATTTATTTAATTTTATGGATTTATGAGTTTTCATGAAGCTTTGTCCTTAAATAGGTGGCAAGCATATAAATAAAATATATCTTAATTTGTGCAGATAGATAGATATAGATATATATGGTTAGTTAGTTAGATAGTTAATTCAGTATTTAGAAAAACAATGTCCTACCTTCAACTTCAGATAAATCATCCTGGAGTTCTTAATAGCTTTATTATCATTATTTAACTTCCAAATTCACCTTTTAAGCCAGAACCTAGATTTTTAAAAAAATTGCTCTTAAGCCCTAACAGAACATAAGTATAATTTTATTTTTGTTACAGTTCAATAGCAATGATAAGTGTCCCCTTTATTAAATATATCTCCTATATAGCATTATTTATTAATAAATGCATATCATCCCCTTACGTTGTATGACAAAATTATTTACCTATACCAACCATTTCATTTGGACATTTACTCTTCTTCTAATTTGTTTCAAATTTAAATAATACATAAGAATTGTAAAAGATATCCATTTTAGGTGTTTTCCCTAGAGTTAACTTATAGTTGCAGAATTACAGGTTGTAAATTATTTCTTCAGACTAAATCCATACAAGTGAAATTCTTTTGTCAAAAAAATTTAAATTGTAAAACTGTCCTCAAAAAAGTTATGGCAATTTATACCTGTGAAAGAGCAATATTAGAACCTTAGTATAGTAATATGACTTAATGCATACTTAATAATTATTATTATTTTGTTTAATATTTTTACTTTTGGTTTATTGAGTACTTAGCTCTGCAGACATTTTGAATTGTCTATTGTTACTTCTGACTTTTTCCACCATATACATCCTCCTCATTTATATTTAATCTGTCATAAAAGAATAACCCATATCAAAAATGACATATTTCTTATATTTATAACACATAATTATTTGATACCTGTGATAATAGCAAAAATATAAAATGAAAAACTAACAATAATCTTTATATTTATACACAAAATATTCTGACTAGTTCAATGACAATTAACCAAAATAACTCTTAGTGTATTATTTTAAATAAAGGAAAAGTCCAAACCATATTGTATACTGTAAGTTACATGCAATAAAAAATTTGTATCATATGCAGCAATTTGAATGTAATAACAGTCCACAAAATCATTTAAATGTAGTAATTTAAATAAAGTAAAATTAAATTAAATTAAAAAGTGTTGATAGGATAAAATATGACCAGATGCCAAATAAGAGAAGAGGACAAGTAGAGAAGAGACACAAAAGATTAAGAAAGGAATTTGAGATAATGAGCTCCATGGTCCAGGAGTTCTGTTTTTCCACAAGGGACTTAAACTCTTACATGAGAAAAAAAAAAAAAAAAAGGAGAACAGGCTCCAGACATGGAAGGAGAGTCAGGTAGATCCTTAAGCTTTTTTTTCTGGGGCCCAATACATAGGAAAGAAAACCAGCATTTCCTACAGTTTGGACTTAACCAAAAAGCCCAGATACATAGGAGAGGCTGCTTGACTCGGAGAAGCAATCCCATAATACTGTAGCCCTGTAGTACTCTCTAGCTAGTGGTCAACTAAAGAAGCAGGGCCAAAATAATTCCAGGAAGACTAAGAATTCACAAAGGTTTATGTCTTTAGAGGGACACTGTCTTCCCAGGACAAGCAACGGGAGACATATTTATCAGGTGAAGAGGCAACAAGGTGACTTCTTGATTACCCACAGCCTCATCAGTGTTCGGAGGAGCCAACAAAAGTCTGGACTATAGGGGAGAAGAGAAAGACAAGTATGGTTCCACCATTGTTCCAGTAAGACATGGGATTAATGTTTGCTATTATGTATATTTTAAAAGTCATCTTTTTTACTACTGTTTAGAGAATATCTTAGCTCATAAATTTATCATAAAAATGTAAATAAATCAATGTATTTTTTATAGATGAGAAATTGAAAATGAAGAAACAGGCAGAGAGAGAGAGATGAAGAATGAGAAGAAAAATTCTCATAAAAATGAATGAAGGGAAAGTGAAGCAGAACTGGATTTCATTGGCTTAATTTTAAGTTATACATGTATCTCAAGAGTATAGTTTTTTGTTGTTGTTGTTGTTTTTGTAATTCTCACTTAAGGATATTTTCCCATTGATTTTTACAGAGAGTGGAAGGGAAGGGGAGAGACAGAGACAGAGAGACACATCGACTAGTTGCTTGCCTCACACAGGCTGACATTCCATCTACTGAGCCAAACTTGCTAGGGCTCAAGAGTACACATTTTAAGTGACAAAATGAATTCATATAAATGAATATGTGCAGTTAAACACATTATATTTGCTAAACAATGGGGAAAAGAGACACTGAGGAATGGATAGCATAATATAGAGGAAAAATGTTGAACTTAAAGATAATTTTTAATGGCTGAAACCGGTTTGGCTCGGTGGAAGGTCCCAGGTTCGATTCCAGTCAAGGGCATGTACCTTGGTTTGCACGCACATCCCCAGTGGGGGGCATGCAGGAGGCAGTTGATCAATGTTTCTCTCTCATCATTGATGTTTCTAACTTTCTATCCCTCTCCCTTCCTCTCTGTAAAAAAAATCAATAAAAAATATTTTTAAATATAATTTTAATAATAATTTTCCTAACAAATATATTACTTAAAAGTTGTTAACCATAACTGAAATATACAGTATATTATATTATTTATATTTTCATTGTTAATATACATCTTTAAGAGAGAGAGAGAGAGAGAGAGAGAGAGAGAGAAGAGAGAGCTTAATAACCATCCTGATTATGGATCACAATATCTCCTCTTTTATAGATGTCCCCCAATATCTCCTTGTTGCCCCCCTGAACCCCACTACTGTCCCAGGCCTTCACCGCACTATTGTCTTGTCCATGGGCTATACATATATTCATACAAGGTCTTGGAGTAATCTCTGCCTTCATCCCCTCCTCCCAAGCCCCACTTCCATCTGAGATCTGTCAGTCTGTTCCATGCTTCCATATCTTTGAATCTGCTTTGTTCCTCCATTTATTTGATCATCAGATTCCACATATAAGTAAGATCATGTATTATTTGTCTTTCTCTGACTGGCAGTATCTTTTTTCAGAAATAATTCTATTCTTTTCTCACAGCATGAGCTTCTTGCTCATATTGAGTTGCTCTGTCTGAGGCACCAGAAGACCGCACGGGATGTTGGAAGGTCTCACTTCTCCTCAGGAGGGAGTCATGTTTTACTGCTTCCCGCTGTGCTTGGCGGTGTCCCCAATACTTTTCTTTAGGCTCCGTATTTGCATCAGTCTCACTTTCATCTTTCTGTGGCTTTTCACTTGTACTATTCCTTCCCCACACCCAAGCCAGATCAACTGTTTCAAAGGCTTCTTTTTAACCGATCAATTGAATATAATAGAAACCATCTAAAGATAGTCTTTTACACTTATTCATTAATAAAAATTGGCATAACACTTTCAGAAAACTTTGGGATTTTAAAAATATTCTCAAAGGAATATGATGAAAACGAGATGAACTTACTCTGTCATTTTATCCGTGACCATTTTCAATTCTGCCAGTTTTATTTCCTAATTTTGTTTTGCAGACGGCTCCTTCCTAAAACATTTTTAAGAGATTGTCACAAATGATCAGAATAGGAAAAGAATGTAAAAAGTGTCGCCTAGAGCTGTTGGACTCTGGACTTGTATACTAACTATTCTTTGACTTTTGTCCCACCCAGGTGCTACTCTAGGTGGTCTGGACATTTGATCTGCCTGCCCATTGTGTATACAATATTCATGTGAATATGGAAAATAAGTGCCTCTGTTAGCAAGTCATATTTCACAAAATTATTAATATCCAAGGCCCTCAGTACCCAAATAGCTTCTATTGGCATTAAATTATTGGCTGTGTGATCTTCGGCAAGTGATTTAATTTCCAATTTTCTCAAATTTATCATTTTTAAATGCATCAAATAAGACTAATGATAATAGTAAGAACACAATTGCTAATATGAAGTTAGAGTAAACATTTACTTAAATAATTTACTTAAAATCCTGACATGTGGTTAGTGCTCCAGAAATGACACACTGCTTACTTCATCCTTTTCCTCTGCTGGTAGTATCATATGTCTTCTTCTTTTAGCCATCCTTCCTCTTTAGACCAACATCCTGGTTTTCTGGTTTCCTCAAAAAGCATATATCTTGAAATAACTCTCTACATTCTATTTTCTTAACTGGATATTCTTCATAAACACTTTCAAGATGGTGTCAACATGTGAGCTAAAAATCAAACTTTACGAAATATTTGAAGTGTTTGATAAAGCCTTTTACGTAACCCTAACTAGCATATAAACACTGTCACCTCGGACTTCAACCTGAAGGCAGATAAAATTGCCTGGTGAGATGTGACAGGCCAGGAGGCATACTTCCTTGCAGAGATGGGAGGTGGCTGAGCTCCCCAGCTGATAAAATGAGACCTCATATGAGATTTCACACAGAAACAGTAACATGCACTGCCTGTCTGAAAATGTGTTCCCAACAAGGTGAAACTCTTTACCTCCCCCCACACACCCTGACAAAACAAAACAAGGAAAAATGCTCCATGGGACAAAGAAAACCACGTAGGCTGGTCATTTGGGATGATGACTAGACCTGTGCTGTTTTCCATGTTACCACAGGGCAGGAGAGTTACAATAAAATAATGTCTTCAGGATGGCAGAGCACGTAATCTGCTTAGAGATAACTTCAAAAAAAACTACCAATGGAGGAGAATGATCAAAGGACAAAGATGGTAAAAGAATTCAAATTAAAATAAGCTTATCAAACAAAAAAAATGTAAATAAGAGGTGAATAAAAATTAAATCCATCTTCAGATGGATTTATTCCAGATGAAGTAAAAATAATTAACTTGCAAAATGAGTATAAATGATGCCATGTAGAATATTGAAGAAGATAAAGAGACAAGCAATGTCCCATTTCAAAATTATTTTTGAGATCCACTCGAGTTTTACTTCCTGATTGCTTGTCCCACAGGTTTCAAGGTCCAACATTATATAAACTACAACAGTCTTAGAAACAGCTTTTATCTCGCTTTGCTTTTCTCATTGAACACAAACTCATAGATAATTTGCTAGCAAAAATGTCTCCGGAAAAAGAGAACCTTGGTGAATAAGTTCTGTTAATTGATTCTTAGTTATCAGGAGTTGTTTCTCTAATCTTATTAGATTTAAAGGTGTTACTGATTTGTGGTGTGTGTTTTTCTACTCAGAAACTCCAACACAATCATTTTATTTATTCAGTTTTTTCAACAGGGAAACAAGTCAAAACAACAGATTGACTAAATTAGCATTGATTTTACTTAATCTTGATTTTACATTTGAACCACTGGGGAGCTTTTCTAAGTCCCGGTGCCCAGACCACACCCTAGGCCTAGATGAATTATGTCTGACTCTCTGGAGGTGAAATCCACAAAGCAGTATTTTTAAAGCTCTCCTGGCAAGACCATGGTGCTCCTGCCTACATGCCCATAGTTTACACTTTATTATACAGACAGGGCCCGGGTCCCACTGGTGAGCACTCAGGTGCTGACTCTGAGAAGCTAGAGGGACATGCCTCGACCTTGAACTGGAGACTTTACGGCGTTACAACAAGACTTTTTAACAGGGCATAGAGTGGCAATATATTTATACAAATGCATGTTAATCAACGGAGAAAATTTTTTATTTTCCTACCCCTGCAATGTTGGGCTCTGGTAACGTAAGCATTATTAATTTCAAATTAGAGATGCTTTCACCGGAATGCACAGCCATGGTTCCATTCATTAAACGTGAGACTGCCACACAGACACGACAGGTTCCTCGTGTCAGTGGGTCAACTGAGAAAGAAACAGGTGATTGTACTGGCGATTGATTTTGATAATTGGAGCAGAATTGGGGCCGCTCCTATGCAGTAGGGGTAATGAGGAATGTGTGTGTTATATAGGAAAACTTTTGGGAATACTGAGTATTCACATGTCCTATGATTAAAGTCAATGGAAAACTAAAACGACCGAAGCAGACAGAGTGTGGCTCATGCTCAGCCAGCTGAGGTGCTTTCTAAAAAGCAATATAGAATGGATAGTGAGAGAAGGTAGCTATAAAGACCAACTATTAGAATAGTTTCCGAAACAAAAAATTGCGGTATTTGTCAGTAGTTTCTTCTTACTAAGTATATTGACAGGAATACGTTTGCTTATGGCTGTGTGTGTTTCAGATTTGTTAAGTACAGGCCTGGATTGTTGGTTGGTGAGCCAAGGATTAACAAAAGGTCCAAGAGAAATTGAAATGGAGACATTTATTGCTCACAGGTTCTGAAGGAATTACGTGAGACTTACACAGGGAGGTCAAGGCAGGATCCAGGCAGAACAAGAGAAAATACCTAAGAATAATACGTCTATTAGGGCCCATGGTACAGTGTTTTGAGATTCCCATGCTAAGATTATACCCATCAATTCAAACCAAGAAGAGTAGGGTTTTCTATAAGCTCCGTGAGGGTCTTATCTCAGGGACATTCCAAGGGAAAACCCTGAGAGGTGGGGGATGCTATTGATCACAAGGGCTATTGTTGGGAAAATAATTTTGAGAATTTATATTTAATTGTGACTTGGTGGGCTTCTGTGTAAGGCATGTGCTTGCATGATGGGACCAATATCTGTTTAAGAGCCAACAAGCCACTTGGCCAAACAAAATGGCCAAACAAAATGGATGCTGAGGTGCTGGTATCATGAAGTAACTTAACTAAATGCTCAACAGTATGTATAAGAACTTCTCCCATGCTGAAACTGGTTTGACTGAGTGGATAGAGCGTCGGCCTGCAGACTAAAAGGTCCTGGGTTCAATTCCAGTCAAGAGCATGTACCTTGGTTGCAGGCACACCCCCAGTGAGAGGTATGGAGGAGGCAGCTGATCAATGTTTCTCTCTCATCAATGTTTCTAACTCTCTATCCCTCTCTCTTCTTCTCTGTAAAAAATCAATACAATATCTTTCAAAGAAAATGAACTTCTCCCCAAATTTTCCCTCCGACTATAATGAATTATGCTTATAGGAGTTAACTTTATATCTCAGCATTTAAATTATAGAGTCATGATATTCAGTAAGAAAAATGATGAACTTCAACTAAAAGCAAAAGTGAACTTTAGAATCTTCTTTGGGAGAAAGAGTAAGTTTGTTTTTGGTTGCACGTGGGAAAGTTACATTAGCCCTGGTGGAACATAACTCCATTCTTATTTTATTTAGAAGCTGCATATGGTTTTAGGAGTTCTGTTTGCATGCTGAGTTTATGAGTTGTACTGTGGTGGCTTTATTATACATCCCTGTGGCTCTGCTAAATTATACTTCCAAAATTTCCTCCCCTATATATTCTGGTTAAGGTATGCCACTAGAGATATTTTGTGTGCAATTTGATGTAGCATCCATATTGCTTTCATAGTCAGAGGCCTGTGAAGAAGCACCAGGTGCTATTTCAGCGCACACATCCTCATATTTATCTGCTGGCTCACCTCATTGGCATTGGACAGCTGCTTGCCAAAAAGCTACTCCATCTTCCCCCAAGTCTTGAGCTAGATACCTATTTAGGTCTGTGATGACGTCTGCCAACTTTTTCTGCAAGACACCAGCATCATCAAATTTTGAAGTGGTGAGAGACTAACATAGTTAGTTTCCAGTTTATTGGCAGCTTGTTGCAATTTGTCCTGGTTCTTCCCCACTTTACACCCATCTTCTCTATTTGACTGCCTGCCCTTTTGCTTAGAGGTTCAGCATTGAATAAAAAGACAAAGGACTTTCAGAGTCTTTTCACCCATCTCACCCAGTTACATGCAGTCAAATTTCTGCCACATTGAATATAAAAGTTCTGCTTCCTTGATATAATCCTGACTGATATACAAGTCTACCAGATATTAAACCTTATTATAAAACTTTTATACCTTATAATAATTTGTTGGAATATTTATAGACATCCTATGTAATAAAGAAGGGATATGCTAATTGACTATCATGCCCTCACAAGATGGCCGTGCCCATAGTCAATAAAGAGGTATATGGGATATGATAATTAAATGCCAATTCCTCACAAGATGGTGGTGCCCTCAGCCTCACCTCATCCAGCTGGAGTCCCCCAGTACCTTCAGCCCCACAGAGGGGAAGGCAGTTGGGGGTGATCAGGCCAGCAGGGGAGCAGTTAGGCATCAATCAGGAGTGGATAGGAGGCTATCAGGCTGGCATTCAGAGTGGTTAGGGGCTATCAAGCAGGCAGGCAGGTGAGTGATTAGGAGCCAGCAGTTCTGGACTGTGAGAGGGATGTCTGACTTCTGGATTGGAGAGGGTGCAGGCTGGGCTGAGGGACACCACCCCCCATGCACTAATTGTGTGCACCTGGCCTCTAGTTAGTACATACCAGAAAATTTAGATATGGACTCATTTTATAGAGAAAATTAATATAGGCTAAAAGTGACATCTAAAGTTAGATGAAAATTGATGAACTTTTAACTATATGATGTTAAAATAACTAGACAATTTTTTGGAAATGATCAAATTGGATCCATGTCACACTTGAATACAAGACTGAGTCCAAAATGAATTAGGAATCTAAATTCTAAAACAGGAATTGTACAAATAGTGAAAAAGAAAAGCATACAAGCATTCACTATGCAATTTCTATCATAACATCACATGAATAAGAAACACCTTTGTAACTCTGTACTAAAAAATTCAGAATCTTTGAAAGACTGTATAAATGCAACTATTATCAACTTCCGATTCACTATGTGAATGTGAAAAGCTACAATTCCACCTATTTAAACATAATTAATGTAATTATGATGAATACATTTATTATAAATATGAAACAAATGATTGCATGTCAAATATATATGGGCATAAAGCAAGGCCAAAACTTATGGACCTTGGTTTTAGAGAACATCTCATGAACTTGACTCCAAAGGCAAGGGAAATAAGGGCAAGAATAAATGAATGGGACTAGATCAAATTACAAAGCTGCTACACGGCAAAAGGAACTGACAATAAAACAAAGAGGCAGCCAACCAGATGGGAGATGATATTTGGAAACAGTAGCTCAGACAAAGGTTTAATTTCCAAAATATATAAAGAACTCATAAAGCACAACACCAAATAAACAGCCCAACCGAAAAGTAGACAGAGGACCTAAAAATATGCTTCTCCCAGGAAGACATAGGAAGAGCCAATAGATATATGAAAAGATATTTAACTTCAGTAGCAACTAGGGAAATGCAAATCAAAACTACGACGAGATAGCACCTCAGACTGGTTGGAGTGGCCATTATCAACAAGACAAACAAGAAGTGTTGCAGAGGTTGTGAAGAAAAGGGGAAATGTGGACTGGTGTAGCCACTGTGGAAAGCAGTCTGGTAATTTCTCAAAAAGTTAAGAGACCAACCAAAGGACTTGTATTCATGCATACAAGCACAACTAATGGGCACAAGACACTGGGGGAGGTGGGATGAGGGCATGTGCCAGGGGGTAGGGGAAGATGGGTAAGGTTAATGGGGAAAAAATGAGATATATGTACTACTATTTGTAATATTTTAAACAATAAAATATTTTTAAAGTCAAGAATAGAGCTACCATACAACCCAGTAATCTCTCTCTTGAGTATATACTGGAAAAACTCAAAATCATGTACTCACAAAGATATATGCATCCCTATATGCAACATTATTCACGATGGATAAGACATGGAAACAACCAAAGTGTCTTGTGATAGATGATTGGATAAAGAAGATGAATTACATATATACAATGGAATACTACTCAGCCCTAAGAAAGGATGAAATAGCACCATTTGTAACAGCATGGATAGACCTTGAGAACATTATGCTAAATAAAATAAGTCTGTCAGAAAAAGCTAAGAACCATTTGCTTTCACTCATATGTGGGATATAAAACTGAAACTATTGAACACAAGCAGCAGTGGTGGTTGCTAAAGGGAAGGAGGTGGGGGGGGATAAGGGAACTCAAATATAAGGTGATAGGAAAAGATTTGACTTTGGGTGGTTAACACACAGTGCAATTTATAGATCTTATAAAATATAAATAAATAAATAAATAAATAAATAAATAAATAAATAAAGCATAGCCAGAGAAAAAATAGAAAATGCATTACTCTTATTTTATTATTATTAGTAGTAGTAATAACAGCACCATTAATATTAGCATGGGCAAAAATACTAGTAATAGGTTATACTGTTGGAGGTTTAAAACAATTTTATTTAAGGAGAATTAATGACTGAGTCCATGAATAGGTACATAGAAAGATATGGCTTAAAAACATGACTGTGAAATATATAAACATTTCTGAGTTAGAATTTGAGCACTATCTGATTAGTCTGGATGGCTTGTCAAATAAAATTCAAAAGAGGTAAAAGAAACTGTGATAACACTTTTAAAGACACATTGAGCAGTTTTTATGAAAAGTAAGTAATTAAACTCACTCTTAATGGAAGGCACAAAATTTTAAAAAACATTATTAAAATTCTCTAGTAATAGCTCAGACACTAATTAAAGCACCAGAGACATAAAAATCATTTTTGTATTTAACTCTCCTAACTGTTTAAAAGAAGCCAAACATAATTTTCCTCTACTAATTACAAAAGTTTCATACCCACAACAAAACAAGTTAATATGCTTTACTGCTTTTCCTTCTAGCCTAACAATATGCTTACAAATTTGAAATCATCGTGCTCTCCTCAGCATTCTTTAATGAAGATATATCGCTGCTAATCTCACAGGGAGCTGTCCTCCATGTCATAAAATTGTGTCAAAGACTGATACATGAGGCTTTGTCATTAAAGATGCTTGCATAGCTGTAGTCTGTTTCTCCCAAACATACCAATTACTATAGGCAAAATAAACAAGCCTTATTTGATGAAATAATTTATGAATTAGGTAAAATTTAGTTACGAGCTGTAACAAAATGTGGAAAAATGGCACTTTGAATTAAGTTCAAAGTCTGAGTAAACAAGTATTCGGATACTGTAATGAGGCACCGGATATAGAACTACATTTATGGTCATCTTAGTTTAGCTAAAAAATATTTTACTTGGATCCTTATGATTCATATTTTTTAATAAAGGCATGTAATTTACTAGAACATGCAATATTATTAGTGTTTATTCTTTGGGGATGTATCTTCTATCAAATGTTAAACATTTCTGTGCATCAGAGAAAACTGGCATAAATTGAGTGTAAGTTCAGGTCTTTGATGGACCAGGGTAGATTTGAATTTCTGTACTGGGGCACTTTTCTCTTTGTGTCATCTTATAGGATAAAAGGCTAATATGCAAACCGAATAAACGGTGGAAAGACTGGTTGCTATAATGCGCACTGACCACCAGGGGACATATGCTCAATGCAGAAGCTGCACCCTGGTAGTCAGTGCACACCCACAGGGGGAGCACCACTCAGTCAGAAGCCAGGTTCATGGCTGGTGGGCACAGGAGCGGTGGCGGGAACCTCTCCTGCTTCCACAGCAATTGGACATCACTCAAGGGCTCCTGGATTGTGAGAGGTGCAGGCCTGACTGAGGGATGATTTTATATATATATATACACACACACACACACTTAGTGGCCAGAGTATTATGACCACCTGACATTTGGAGGCAAATTAGCTGTACACTGCATCATATGGGATATGGAAGCCGAACACCTGTTCGAATATCTTTGCTGTCTGCAGTTACCAAGATAAAAATGTCTCCAATTAGCACAAGAACGCAAGGATTGGACAGTTGAGCATTGGAAAAAAAAGTCATGTGGTCCAATGAGTCACGTTTCCGGTTGCATCATGCAGATGGCAGAGTGAAAATTTCGCAGAAACAGCATGAAAAAATGTGCCCCACATGCATGATGGTGGGGGCAGTGTTATGGTTTTGGGGCATGTTTTCCTGGCATGATTTGGGCCCTTTAATTCATGTGGAACAACGTCTGAATAACACAACATACCAAAGTATTGTTGCTGATCAAGTACATCCTATCATGTTGATGGTGTTTCCCAATGGAGATGGCTTCTTCCAACAAGACAATGTGCCATGCCACAGTGCAAGAGTGGTTTCAAGAACACGAGGCAGACTTTACCTTGCTTAGGTGGCCCCCACAATCACCAGATCTCAATCCAATTGAACATTTGTGGGACAAAGTTAAAAGAGCCATCAGGCAGCTGGTTCCACAACCATCAAATCTGGACAGTGCTAGTCATCAGGCATGGTGTCAGATTCCTCACATCACCTTTCAACATCTCATGGAGGCAATGCCAAGAAGAATCCCGCAGTATTGAAGGCAAAAGGTGGCCCAACGAAGTACTGATGGGGTGGTCATAATAATATGGCCACTCAAAGTTTATGTATACACCATATATTTAATTGATTTCAGAAGGAAGAGGGGGAGAGAGAGAGATAGAAATATCAATGATGAAAGAGAATCATTGATTGAGTGCTTCCTGCATGCCCCCTACTGGCATATGCCCTGACCAGGAATCAAATCATGACCTCCTGATTCATATGTCAAGGCTCAAACCTTGAGCCACACTGGTTGGGCTCTTTGTGGTATTTTTAAAATAGGACAAGCCTTTTGTGTGGGGAACACACCGGCAGCTTGACGTTATGTTGTCTAGAATTGGTGTGCCAGTTCTTTATGGCTGATCTAGGGGAGCCAGCTACCCTGTACCTGGAGAACTTGAGAAGCGTATGAATATGTAGATTCCCCTGATGGAGGAAGAATTTTGTCATTTTGGTAGGTAATTGAGATCAGGTGCAATCCTCCCTCTAAAAGATGGAGAAAGCAAGTGCCAAATAGATCATTGTCTGGGAAAATCTGGGTGAGTGAATGTTTTCCAGATAATCATGCTTCCTCCCCCATTGTCTATCCCAATCAACTCTGACCCATACTGCATGCACTTCACAAAATAGTGCAATTATTTATCTTATGCTCTTTGTTATATGGGCCAAGATTTTTGTATGCATTGAAAAGCAGTGATTCTCCCAAAGCAAGGAAGCAAGGATGAGGGTGGACTGGTGTATGTAACAGCCTACATAGAGGGGGTGTTCATAGTAATATTGCCATTACTCAGACTCTACAGAATAGATGATTGTTATTATTTAAACCCACTCTTACCAGTAGTGTCTTCCTAAACTATTATTTGCACTGTTAGAAATATATCATTAATCCTTGTCTCATCATCGCTTTATTTTATGGTAAATATCTCAATTGTCATCCTTCAAAAATAAGAATACTGTTATTTTAGCCAGAACCGGTTTGGCTCACTGGATAGAGCATCGGTCTGTGGACTGAAAGGTCCCAGGTTCGATTCCGGTAAAGGGCATGTACCTTGGTTGCAGGCACATCCCCAGCAGGGGATGTGCAGGAGGCAGCTGGTCCATGTTTCCCTTTCATTGACGTTTCTCGCTTTCTATCCCTCTTCCCTCCTCTCTGTGGAAAATCAATAAAATATATATTTAAAAAAAGAATATTGTTATTTTAAAAATTGGGGTTTGAGGTATATAACATAAAGGAACACAAACATTTATAAATTTAATTATATTGACTATGAATTGAATACCAGTTGGAGAGGAAAGTAGTTTATGCATATTATAACATTTTCTAATTTGAAAACATGCCAATTGTGTTGTAATCTCATGATGTTTCTATTTTTTTTTTAGTTAGTTTGTACATTTGTTTTATAAATGACAAGAAATGGTCAATTACAATGTTCTTTTTAAGGAATCTCTGAATATTTTAGAGTACTTAAATATTATTTTAGTTTATAGATAGATAGATAGATAGATATTGATTTTAGAGAGACGAAGGGAGAGAGAGAAAGAAAAACATCAATGATGAGAGAGAATCATTGATCAGCTGCCTCCCGCATGCCCCCTCCTGGGGATTGAGCCCACAGCCCCGGCATGTGCCCTGACCTGATATTGAACTGTGACATCCTGGTAGATGTCTGCCTCAGTCCACAGCCTAAGAGTCTGTGAACTGATGTTAAATGAGAAAGACAGTAAGACAGGAATCTTTCCCATAGAGAAAACATCATTAGCAATTAGAGATGCCTAAACATAAGCAGCACATAGTTAAATTTAACACTATGGCTGAGAGTGATGCAAATGTTCTCAAGAATAATTATTTCTTCTGTTCATACACCCTTTTTGACTTAGCCGTCTTGTGAAGGACTGATGACATTCCTCCTGGTAAAAAATTTTACAACTTTATATGGTAGCATAGGGGAAAAAGAACAAATAAATGTCAGGTTGTCTGCTGTGCTGTCACTGTTGTCTTGCCTTACCGTGGTTGCTGACAGCCCAAATTGAAAACGTGCTGAGTGTCCCACAGCACCTGATGTTCCGTGGACGCCGCATGTCATAGGCAGAGAGTCTGTGACAGGTTAGGAGATGTTGGCGAGGGAAATAGAAGGTTACAGAAACATCTGAGGCCAAGGCCACTTGCCTACTGCCAGGAAAATTGAGAAAACAGTGCTTAAGAGTACTCCTCTCCCCTCTGTTAATACAGCCTGGTCTCAGAATGCCTCCAAATAACTGTTATATCATATAGGAGGAAAGCACTTTAAAACATGAGAAGTTTAGATTTCTAATGTGAACGAGTCATTTCATTGTAAACTTACTGTAAATAATCATAATAACAATAAACCCCAGGAAGGTTTTTATAGACCATGAGTGATTTTAGATTTATGAAGACATGAGATAGTCATGATGTTTTCACGCATGTTTACTGTGACTCTACATTAATTAATACGTTATATTTGTTTACTTTAAAAACAAATTACAATTTTTTGGAAATATTTTGTGGTTCTTGAATTCTTATTAAATACATGCAATAAAATAAACCCTGCTTAGTAAGGGTATTTGTTCATTGGGGTGATGGGAAGTCTTGAACTGCAATTGAAAAACTCATCAACCAATATACTTTATCAGATCTTGACTGATACAACATGGCACCAGGTACAAATATATTGTCAAACAAAAAATAGAATGAAGATAGGAAGGAGCAGAATAAAAAAGAAAATAACAGGAGATAAACTGAAAAGTATATAGCCAATCTCATGTTCCTGACCTTACTTAAGACAGAAGTTGCTTTTTTTGGTCAAGGAAAACAAGAATTAACTTAGCTAAGATCAGTGACAATATGACAGTTTGGAACTGGAAATATCCTTCAATATCCAAATTTGTCTATCCAGATTGTTTAATTTATCTCTGTTTATTCTTTTTATGTTCATATACTTGATTATTTGTATATTCTCATTGTAAAGGTTTTAAGGTCAAATTGAAATTTCATTAGCAAACATTGCTCTTTTTCCCTATTTTAAAACACAAAAAGTCAGCACATTTAATACCAACTCTTATAGGCTCTATTTTAATTTGAATTCACATAAATTTTATTCACTTCTCACATGCATTGCTTATCCAAACAAGTTTTAGTGAATATTTTTTATAGAATAATATATCAAGTTTAAAAGGAAAATAATTCATAATTCACCTTAGATATTATAAACAATTAAAAAGTCAAGTATTTACTGTTATTATATGTACTTAAGTCAATATTTACAATAAAAGTGATTTTTATCTTGTGAAGGCCACCTTTTTAATATGTCCTCAGTAAATCAATAAAAACAGTATTATTTAAAAAAGAAAGGATTTAATATGGAATAATACTAAAGAATAAAATAGATGATTCAAATGAAACTGATAAATTAGAAATTTGAGGCCTCTTGTTTCAGTAATTAACCTGCCCTTGTTAGATATAGTAAAAGTTCAAGTTGTTAGGTTCTCAACTCTCCATTAATCCTGTACTTAACTTCTTACAGAATCCTAATCATATTCTCCAGCTACTCTCTAAACATTTGTGCTTGGTGAATCTAGAATCTAGGTAAAGCAATATCCAGTCCACAGAATAAATGTGGCCAATCAGATGTTTTCATATGGCCCTTAGGCTAAGGAATTAATTTTTTACATTTTGAAACAATAGAAATAAGAAAAAAATCACCGCATGTGGTCCACAAAATATTAGTATCTGGTCCTTGACCAAAACAGTTTTCAATACTTGGCTTAGACTTCTGGCTGTCTAGTCACTTGGTTTTCTGTTTCATGAGGACAATGAAGGAAAACAGTGCTGTGCTCTCCCCATATGCTCTCTGCATCACCACATTTCTCCAGTTACTATATTAAATTGTTTTTCTATTTTAGAGTATGTTTTATAGCATGCATAATCTGTAATGACTATATATATATTTATGCATATGACATGCATAAACTATGCTGACAATATGTATCTATGTAAAAATATATGCATGAATAATTTTAAGTAAGTGGAATTTTATAGGCCTCTGTGATCAATTTCACTTCTCTACTAAGAACATGAACAAATATGGTTTGAAGATTAAAGAGCACAGATTAGCCAAAACTGGTTTGGCTCAGTGGTAGAGCGTCAGTCTGCGGACTGAAAGGTCCCGGGTTTGATTCCAGTCAAGGGCATGTACCTTGGTTGCGGGTACATCCCCGGTAGGGGGTGTGCAAGAGGCAGCTGATCGATGTTTCTCTCTCATCGACGTTTCTAGCTCTCTATCTATCTCCCTTCCTCTCTGTAAAATATCAATAAAAAATATATTTTAAAAAAAGAGCACAGGTTATTCAGTAAATGTACAAAAAAGTGTACATTTCAAAATCATTCCATATGTGCAAATGACATTTAGTGTTCTTCACATGATAATGGTAATTTGGGATATTGTAGATTAATTGGGACCCAGTGCATGAATTTGTGTACCTTGAAAGTAACTGTGGGCTTCAAGGCTGCGAAAGGCACAGGGGAAGGTCTTGGCCCATCCTCTACACCCTCATCTGGCCCCTCCAGCCATGGCCCCTGGTCCCCTGTCTGCCAGCAGTTCTGCTCCCACTGCCGCTGCTCCCATGCACTGATGGTGCCAGCCCTGCTCACGCCGCTAATGGCTCACAGTGACTGGGGCTGGTGACAGCAGTGGGTGTCAGTGAGGCCGGTGCCATTAGCAGGTGCAAGTGTCAGCTGCTGCCCCGATCACCCCTCAGGAGCAGGGGGAGATGGAGAAGTCCTCAGGGGCAACTGAAGCCCTACTCCTGCTGCTCGCACCCACTGATGATGCCAAGTGATCGGGACCAGTGCCAGGCACTGGCAGCAGGTGTTAACAGCAGCTCCCGTGCTGGCTGTGGGTGCAAGTGGAGCTGGCACTGGCTGTGGTTCCAAGTGGCGGCAGGGCAGCAGGTGTGAGTGGCAGCTGCCAGCCCCAATTGACCTTCAGGAGCAGGGGGAAGTGGAGAAGCCCAATGGGTGATAGGGGCTGGCAGCCCCCCGCTCACACCTGTGGACAGCACCAAGTGATCAGGGCCAGCACCAGGTACCAGCAACGGGTGTAAGTGGGGTCGGTGCCAGCAGCAGGTGTGAGTGCCTAGTGGAACCACAACGTGTGAGAGCAATGAATTTTCAGTAACTACCAGAGTCTCGCCCTGATGACAGCGATCAGCACCCCAACTTGATCTGGCAGCTCCGGCTCATCTGCTCCACCATCACATCATAAGTGACGCCCACCATGTTCCACACTCTACCACCTGCTGCCAATGCCGGCCATGTTCCACATGTGCCCCCTGGTGGTCAGCGCATGTCATAGCAATCAGTTGTTCGGTTGTTGCGCCACTCAGTCTATTTGCATATTAGGTTTTTATATATATAGGTAAGCTCTTTATCTCCCCTCCCCCAAAGCTTTGTAATATAATTCCTTCCTTTGTTAGCATCTGAAAAGGTGGTTGGTTTTGCCAAGACAAACTCTGAAATAGTTTCTTTTGTATTTAGGAATTTTTTTCTTACATTCTGAAATTTTCCTGTCTTTATTTAGAAAAAGAAAACAATTCAACATATGTCCAACTGTAATATTTTTACATAATATTTTCTCAAATATGACAACCTGTCTAAACAGCCAGAATGGTAACATGAAGTATGTAATATGAAATACATTTTATAATATAAAATAGGAAGATGTAATTTTTTTATTAGTTTCTTAACAATCTGATCTATTTTCTTGTATAAAAATGCCTACTGACAAAAATTAGGAAAACTTTTAATAAGAATAAATTTTAATTAGAGGTTATTATATTGTAGAGATTGTTCAAGTTTTTTGTTTTTGTTTTTAATAACTATCTCTAATCTTCAAAAATGAAAATTTGACATTATCTGTTTTATTATAAAAAGGGCATTCAACTTCACACAATTAATATATTTAATATCCAGACCTTTTGTCCCTGGAAAACCATGTACTTTGCCCTTAAGCTTTATTGAGATATAACTGGCATATAACATTATGAAAGTGTGAGGTATAAAATATGTTGATTTGATCCACATATATTGCAAAATGATTATAACCATAGCATTAGATAGTGCCTCTACCATTTAATTTTTGTATTTAGAACATTTAACATCTACTCTCTAAGCAACTTTCAAACATAGAGTACACTATTTTTAACAATAAGAAGCATCATTCTGTATATCAGATAGTTAGAACTTATTCATCTAATAATTAGAAGTTGTACCCTTTGAAAATCACCTTCCACATTCCCACGCTCCTGGCAACCACCATTTTACTTTCTATTACTTTGGGTTTTTTTTGTTGTTGTTGTTTGTTTTTAAGATTTTTACATAGAAGTAAGGTCTTACAGTATTTATCTTTCTCTGTCTGACTTACTTTATTTAGCACTAATTACTGGTGCATAAAAATTCATGCACTGGAGTTGGGAGGTGGGATTTCCCTTATCCTGGCCTGCCCTCTCTCACAATCCAGAAGCACTCAGGGGCAGGAGGTGACCCGGCAATCAGGAAAAGCAATGCCCCCATCACACCTCTGCTGCTGCCACTGCCAGCAGCACAAGCCTCAGCCGACCCTGGTTAACTGAGCCTCAGGCAGCTCTGGGCAGCTGGGCAGCTAACCTTGAGGCTTGCCTGTGCCTTGGGCCAGCTCTGGGCATCTGGGGAGGCTGATGGGACAAGCACCTCCATCTTGTAGCTGTGGGCACTTCCGTCTTTGTGGCAGGACAGTCAATTAGCAAATCCCCTTCTTATTGGCTGTGGGTGCCACCATCTTTGTGAGCATGTGATGGTAAATTAGCATATTCTCTATTTATTAGATAGGATAATATCATCAAGGTCCATCCATGTTGTTATAAATGTCAGGATTTCCTTATTTATTGTGGAAGTGATATTTCATCTTCTTTATCCATTCACCTACAGATGGACATTTGGATTGCTTCCAAATGAGAGTATAGAGATACTGCTTTCATTTTTTTTGGACATGTATCCAGATTGGGATTGCTAAATTATATTGTGATTTTTTTAATTTTATTTTTTTAATATATTTCATTGATTTTTACAGAGAGGAAAGGAGAGGGATAGAGAGTTAGAAACATCAATGAGAGAGAAACATCGACCAGCTGCCTCCTGCACACACCCCACTGGGCATGTGCCTGCAACCAAGGTACATGCCCTTGACTGGAATCAAACCCGGGACCTTTCAATCCACAGGCCGATGCTCTATCCACTGAGCCAAACCAGTTTAGGCTATGATTTTATTTTTAATTTTTGAGGACCTCCATATGGTTTTCCACAGTGATTAACATTTTTGTGTGATTTTTATTTTTCCATGTTTCACTTTCAAACAGTTTATATCATTATTTTGAAGTGAGTGTTTTATAGACAGCATATAATTGGGTCATGATTCTTAATTTCTTCTGCCAATTTCTGTCTTTTAATTGTTTATACACTAAGGCATTTAACAATCCATTAAGACTTAAGTCTCCAATTTATTTTTGTCCTTTGTGTGTTCTCCATATGCATTTTTTTTCTGTTTTCATTTTCCTGCCTTCCTGGGGTTAGTCAAACATATTTAGAATTTCATTTTACTTACTTACAGAGTTTTCTATGGCTATTCTAAGTGTGAATTACACATATAACTTACCCACTGGTGTCACCATGTTATCAGGGTATAGAAATGTTAACTCATTTTATATCACTTCAGTCTCCTCCCCCATTTTAGAATATAATTGTCTTAAATGTTTCTACATATATTTAAAACTACATCACATGGTGTTAAAATTTTACTTCAACTGTCAACAATAATTTAGAACCTTAAGAGAGGGAAATCTTATTGCACTTACCCACATTTTTTATTACCATGTTTGTTTTCTTGTTTGGACATCCAATGTACTTAAAAACAATAAAAGACAACAACAATAATTTCTTTCTTTTAGAGAACTTCTTCCGTAGGTCATTCTTTTGGGGTAGATCTGCTGATGACAAATTCATCATCTGCAGAAATATAGATTTTCTCTTCATTTCTGCAATACATTTTTGCTGAGTATGAGGTTCTTGGTGTACAGTTCTTATTCTTCAGCCATTAAGAGTTTGTTCCTAGTCTTTCTGGCTTTCTTGATTTCTAATGAGCGATCTGCTGTCATTCAAATTGTAAGGTGTCTTTTTGCACTAGCTGCTTTCCAGATTTTTTCTTTTATCTTTAGATTTCAAGTTTGACTAAGATGTGTCTTAATATAATTTATGTGGTTTTCATCATTGGGATTCTCTTAGTTGCTTGAATATGTAGGTTTATATCATTTCCAAATTTGGGGAGATTTCAGCCATTATTTCTTCAAGTACTTTTTAAACTTTTCCCTTTTCTATTCCCTTTCTGGGAGTCCAGTAACATGAATGCCGGGTCTTTTGTTATATCCTCACAGATTTCTGAGGCTGTATTCATGTATTTTCATTCTCTTTTCACCCAGTTGTTCATATTATGTAATTTATTCTATTCTCTTTTCCCAAACACCAATTCCTTTCTCTGTGCCCGTTCATTTCCTACTCATCCCATTCATGGAGGTTTTAAAAATAATAATTAATATTATTATTATTTTGATAATTATAGCTTTCAGTTTGAAACTTTCTATTTGGTATTACTTAACATCCTTTATTTCTTTGCCGATAATTTTTAATTTTTGCTGTTTCAAGTACTGACATAATTGCTCATTGAAGCATTTTTACCATGACTACTTTAATTTTCTAGCGAGTCTGTCATCTCAGGTTTTGCATATATTAATTGTCCTTTTTCATTTTCTCATTTGGTTTGAGATCTCCCTGGTACTTGGTATGACAAATGATTTTAATTGAAGCTTGGACATCTTCATGTTATGTCACGCAGACTCTGGATCTTATTTAAAGCTTCTGTTTCAGCTGGTTTTCTCTGTTGCCATTTCTTCAGAGGAGACGGGCAGTTTGCTGCCTCGCTAATGCCAAGTGGAGGGGAAATCCTCTGTCCAACCCTAGGAATGAAAGTGAAGGCGGGGATTCTGGTCGCCTGCATCATCATAACTGCCACCATAATAGGGCTTGCCTTATTGTTCAATAATAAAATTATCGATTATCTAGTGAGCTTCCTCTGACTTTAACCCATTGGGAAAAGGAGGGTCACAGAGGGACCTCATTATTATGGGATGGGGGTATAAGTCCGGGCTGCCCTTGAGGTTTGCATTGGTGCAAAAGTAGGACTTGTCAGCAGCTTGACCTTCTTAACACTAACATGATAGGGGTGTTGGAGTGGATGGTTACAGCTTTGCAAGGGTGAATCCCAAGGCTCCCTTATTGGGTATTTCCTGACATGATTAGGAGTGGGGCCAATGATGTTTCTGTGGTTTTGGGCTGCAGTAGATCATGTATTGCTTGTCTATGACTTCTTGACAGAAGCAGAGGTTTCAGTGTAATTAGATTTTTAAGACCTGAATTAGGAAGAGGACATAGCATGCGGAACATCATGTCCGTGTAAAAGCATTTGGCATTGATGTGAGTGTAATTAGAGATGTCCAGAAATATCCCCATGACCCTATTATGAGATATGTATTTTATTGAGAGTGTAAGGACAATGATAAAGTCTATGTATCAAAGGAGATAACTTTTCAAATTATTGTGTGAGAAGGAAAGCCCACATGGAACAGTAGCAAGAATAAAGGTACTCTAGATGCGTTTTCCAGGCAGTTTAAAATGTGTTTGTGGATAGAATTAACTGAGAGTGTTAAATATAAGACAAGGCAGGAGAAATCTAATTTCAAGCATTAGAAACACAAGCCTTTGGCAGGACAGACCCTTTTCCTGCTTTAATAGGAAAGAATTAGAAAATAACATAGAAATGTTGGATATTTAATTATGGAGAAATATATAGTTTTCCAATCGATATATTTTGTTTTCCAAACAAATAAGAAGTTCATTTCCTAAAAGAAAGAGCAAAGTAGTGAGTATATTAGAAGTAGTGATTAAAATTTAAAACAAGCATGATAAATGAAAATGAGGTTATTAAACAAACACTAAGATATAGTGAGGTCCATTTTTATCTCAAAGCTTTTGGGAAAAGTTATTGACTATGATTTATAAATCATATAGTCAGAGCTTATATATATTTTAAACTTATTTTTATTATATGCTTTTTTTTATTTCCTGCCTCTTTTTTGCTGAAAGTATTCTGGACATGTAAAGGAAGATCAGAAAATAGTACATGAATTCCTTATTTCAATATTGAAACATAGTTGCAGTTTTATATGTTTGGAACAGATACAAGGAAATGGCAAAATATCTGAATGTAGATCTTAAAAAAAAAAAAAAAAACCTTTACTCAGCTTGAGATTATTACAGCATCTGGTTCATGGTTCATAAACATTATCAATAGAAAATAAAAATAACATGCTACTTTTAACTATAATTTGTATTTAGTGTGTCTCTAAATATCAGTTTAGAAATCCTTGTGAGCATAAAATTATACTACCATAAAAATTTTTCTTCTTTCTTGAAGAGCAGTAACATGTTCTAAGATTTATTTTAAAAAATCTGACTTGGATTTAGAAAGTGTGTTGTTTTAAGATCTTGCTTGACCACCTACATGTGTTTGTAAACCTCAGTATACAGCTTTGTGTTTTTCACGAGGCCTTCTATTCCAGCAAGAACAGCTGGTGAAATTAAGGTTACTCTCCTAAATTTCAATCAGAAGACATTGGTGAAAAGCTATTTTCAGGATCATTTACTTGTTTCTGGAATAAACTCCTTTTAGTGGTTAGAAATGTAATTTCATATCACTAATGTTCAAATCAGGATGGAGGTCATCATAAAGGTCTGAAAAACCAGTTTCTATGGCAGATAAAATGTATGTACAGAGTAGTAAATTTTTAAAAGTTAATTAATTTTTAAATACTTACTGAGGATATTTTTTCTATTGATTTTTAGAGAGAGAGGAAGGAAGAAAGTAGAGAAAGAGAGAGAGAGAGAGAGAGAGAGAGAGAGAGAGAGAGAAAGAGAGAGAGAGTGAGAGAGAGAAAGAGAGAGAGAGAGAGAGAGAAATGTGAGTGAGGCACATCAATTGGTTGCTTCCCACACATGCCCCTACCAGGGCCTGGGAACGGACTGGCAACCCAGGTAAATACCCTTGACCTTTGACAGGGAATGAAACCCACATCCCTTCCGTGTGAGGACTGAGGATCTACCACTGAGACATACCAGTCATAGCCAGTGCAGTAGATTTTTATAAATTAATTTGGCCCATACAATTTATTTCATCAAAAACTTTGGTGGTATTATCTGTTTAAATACAGACTTTAAAAAAAAATATTATAATGTGTTTATTTATTTACTTTTATTTGCAGTGGGTATTTGTTTTTTGTGGGTTTTTTTAAGAAATACTACATTGAGTTTTATAGAGCATGTTAGAATTTTATAAAACCTAAGGTCAGCTAGTCTAACCCCATTGTTTTACAAGTAAATTCATCACATACATAATAATGATAGAACATAAATACTATGTGCCAAGTGATAACATGCCAAATAACAGATTGAAATTTTTTAATACTTGATATTTGCCTTTTCCAATATTTCTATGCCTTTATTGTTTTCTAGTGGGATTATATTAAGTAGTTGTATATTCTCGCAGCAGAAGGAACAAAGTAACTAATTTTTTTGTTCTAAAATGAAATATCATCTGTTAGCATTTTGATGGTTCATTAAATAACTTTACCTCCTTTTTCTCCCACAAGGTTTGAAGTTGAATGATATCTAGAAAAAACAGTTGGGAATGGAAATGGCACCTTATGATAATAAAATATTTAGAAAATATGTATTGGATTTACTGATATTTTCAAATTAAAATTATACCCCCTATCATTGATTACATTTGTTTGGTGACTATAACCTGTAAAATTAGAGTGTGGAACTGCAAAATTGTTTGCAGAAGACAACTTACAAAGAGAATCAGAAGGGCTTGAACATTAAGTCTCTGTTCATCTGACCAAACACATCTATCAGATAATTTATTTCTTCTTTTTGTGAGTCAGGGAAGAGGCATGGCAAAGCCAGACATGACACTATAGAGGAAGCTCCTATCCAGGCACAAGTGAGCAGTAGAAAAGAAATAGCTCAGAAAAACGTAACAGGTATTATGAAAAAAAATGATATTAATTGAGCCCCCTTAACTCCCAATAATATTGCCCTAAGCACAATTGTAGCTATTGTTGAATAATTTAGAAATATATCTTCTCTATCTCTAGATTCTGGAAAACTATTAAACCAGAAAGTTGAAAATTAAAGAAATCATCATATTCCCCCAAAATCTCTTTCATCTCTCATCTTTACCAAAATGAAATTTATTTTAGACATGATGGAAAGTATTCACAGATTAAAAAATCTGTCAATGTCAACTAACAATTTATTAAGTAATAAATATGAGCACTTTAAAAATAATAATAATAATAAATAACAACTAATATTGTTATTTTAAGTTGAAAATATTCCAAACAATTATATCACGGACTAATTCTAAAATACATTGTAAGATTAAAATTTGGAACAAAATCACTGACCATTTTTAACCAATGATTAATTATTTAATCAGTGATTAACTCAAAATAAACCTATAGCTTTCAATGAATAATTGAAAAATTTGTAACCAGAATTTAATTTGGTTTTTCAACTTCTAGATATGTTTACTTTGTATAGCCATCACCAGAGAGAATCATGATTCAAACCTTCATAGTCCATAAGTTCTTCTTTCTCTTTATGTAATTTATGAACTTCATAACTTTCCAAAGAGGTTTTTAGAGTTATATTCATGAACACCTTTTTTTGGAAAATAAATATGTTATGGAATGAATATTTGTGTATTTGTTTGTTTTTTTAATTCTCATCCGAGGATATTTTTCCATTGATTTTAGAGAGAGTAGAATAGAGAGGGAAAGACAAAGAGAAACAGAGATTGGTTACCATCTGCATGCGCCCTGACTAGAGTCAGGGCCGGGGAGGAGCCTGCAATCGAAGTACATGCCCTTGACCAGAATCAAACCTGTGACCCTTTGGTCCACAGGCCAACACTCTATCCACTGAGCCAAACTGGCTAGGGCTGGACTCAATATCTGTAGAGTGTACTCAATCCATATATTAAAACCCCATTCAATGTGATGACATTAGGTGGAGGACCCTTTGGGGGGGAGAAAGGGAGTAGTTAAGATAGATAAGATTATATGGATGGAGCCCTCTAGAGTAGGATTAGAGCCCTTACAAGAAAGGTTGCTTCTTTTCTTGGTTTCCACCATGTGAGGACATTGGGAGAAGGCCACAGGATGCAACCCAGAACAGGGCTCTCTCCATGCGGCACCCTGATTTAGACATTCAGCTTCCAGAACGTGAAAAATACATTTCTGTTGTTTAAAGCCACCCAATCTATGGTAGTTTGTTATAGCAACCCAGATTAAGACATCATGGCTAGTGGTTAAGTAATAGGATATTGAAATTATATAGGCTTTTATAATTTAATCCTACATATAATTTAGTTTTTTTAAAAACAAAAACATGTTATTAAAAAATTTCTGGCCCTAGCCGGTTTGGCTCTGTGGATAGAGCATTGGCCTGTGGACTGAAAGGTTCCAGATTCGATTCTGGTAAAGGGAATATGCCTGGGTTGCAGGCTCGATCCCCAGTGGGGGATTTGTGGGGAGAGGCGTGCAGGAGGCAATAATTCACTATCACATTGATGTTTCTATCTTTCTCTCCCTCTCCCTATCTCTCTGAAATCAATAAAAAAACATATATTTAAAAAGAGCATTTATGCCTTTTCTCATATTAAATGAATCACACAGTTCTACTAATACATAATGCATTTTCTCCTTCTATTTCTCACAACCACTGTCTTAGTATCTTCCGCATTAATTCAATATGGCCAACAGAATTTTCTACCTGTGTTGTTTCCATTATTCAATCTATCAGAATCAGAATTTTGCCTATAATATTTCTGAAAGTTGACTGGAAGTCATTTTCACATTTAAAAATCTTCAAAGACTTTAACTTGAGCAGTAGCCAATAGCAACAATTAAATTGATCCAAATAATTCACGACAATTGATGCATGTACTTTTCTGGGGGCTGTACTGCTAGAGATTATCCTCCCATATTTATTCAAGTAAGTGCCACCTGAGTTGAGATTGTTTGGGTTATAAATTGAAGACAGCTAGTCGGGAGCTTTAAATTAAGCACATCCCGCCGAAACTGGTTTGGCTCAATGGATAGATCGTCGGCCTGGAAAATGGGGGGTTCTGGGTTCGATTCAGTTCGGGGAGCACATGCCTTGGTTGCAGGCACATCCCTGGTGAGGGGTGGGCAGGAGGCAGATGATCGATGATTCTCTCTCATCGATGTTTCTAACTCTCTGTCCCTCTCTCTTCCTCTGTAAGAAATCAGTGGGATATATTTTAAATTAACTAATTAATTAATTAAGCACATCCCATCATATCCTAACAAGATAGAAGATGTGAGAAAAAAATACCAAAACAGTTAGACCAGAAACTAAAATAAGAAAGTGAAAAACAAATGAGAAAATAAAAACCTCCAGTACCCAATTAATAGAGAGCAAAGCAATACAAAATAAAGAAAAATATTATTTTGCTTTGTCTAATACTCTATAGTTAGCTCACAAATAAAAAAAAAAAAAACACATAGCCAGGAAAAGTGAGAAAGCCGTCATATCTTCTATACTCAATCTCTACTCAAAGACGTAGGTCCTAAACCAGAAAATTAGATACTAGTCTTCCTGAAAACATCCAACGGAGAGTGAAGGAATCGGGGAGGCAGTCCTTTTGGCTGAGACTTCTGTATTGGAAGATGAAGTCCCATGAAAAACACAGGTAGTAATGAGAGAAGAAAGACAAAACCTTCCAGCAGAACATACTGTCACTTTTTTTTCCTCATGTTTTCCAACAGTTCAAATTGCTTGATAACAAAGCAGTCAGTTTGAGAGCCCATTTTTTTTTCTTTCATTTTTTGTGATGAGGTACAGGGGTAAAGGCCTCTGGAAGTTAAGAATTTGAATGGAAGTTTTAGGTGTCAATCTGACACCCACCTCAACTGGAAATGTTAAATACGAAACCATATGAAGTGTCAGGACCGGGTAATGCTGGGCAGGGTAATGGACAAGTCATTATACAAAACTGGAAGTTGGACCAATATTAAAGGTTATAAGCTGGTGGTTAAGGAGACAAAGTAAACATAAGACACATGCTTGTTGAACTGAACACAGGAAAAGCCAACAAAGGAAAGACAGAAATATGAATGCAAACAAACGAAAGTATACATCTAAAAAGATGCAGAAGAAAACTTTACAAATCTTAAGCTTTGGCCATAGAATGTGAAAACAGTTGGTCACTATAAAACAGGCATAAGAACAATGGTCAGATAACAACAACAAAAATAGAATGATATAAAGAAAGAATACAGTTTACAATGAAAATAAAGTCAGGGAGGAGAAAATGGCGGAAGAGCAGATGGGCGGTTTCTGAGTCTTGTCCCTAGGAAGAGAGAGAAAGCAGCTGAGGATCGCGCTAGGAGTGCTCGTCAACGAGCCAGGAGACTAGCAAACACCAGAGGAAATTTGGGGTCTGCTGATTAGGGAGCCACCAACACCTGACCACCCACAGCTGGGTCCCTTACCGGAGATACTTGCCGGCGCCGACGGGAAATCTCGCCATCTTGGAAGGGAGGAGGTTCGAGTGTCGGAGGCCTGATTATCCCCAGCCCCAAGGAACACCAAATGAACATAGTCGGCGCGAACCCTTGATCTCAGAGGAGCTCAGATTTCGCAGCGATCCGGTGGGTGAGTTCCCCTCGGACCGGTAGTTCTGACCGAGTTCCACTCGGCACAGCAACACCCCCCCCCCCTGCGCACCAGCGCCGCGGCGCACAGAGGCTGAGGGACTGGTCGTGGATTTACTTCTCAGCTGGAGGCGCGCCAGTCTGTGGACAGGGCTCCTAAGACTAGGGATATCTAAGGAGCAGCACAGCTGGATCTGAGTCCAAGAAGTAGCCGCAGAATTACAGGGGAGTGCAGCCAGCTCCTGACCACCCACACCCCAGCCATCAAAGACACAGAGAAGCGGAAAAAGCTAGAAAGGCTTTAGAGTCCTGGAAGTCATCCAGAAACACTGCCACCCAGAGGCTAAAGCACATAGGGTCTCTAGATTGGCTTAAAAATCAGGTCTTGTAATCAACACGGAGGAACGGTGAAACACAGTGAACTGCAACTACCGCCCAGACTGGGAACAGGCGTGCGAGACATAGCAACACAGAAAGTGAATGACCTTCGTTACTGCAAATTTTGTTTAATTTTTAATTTTCAATTTTTATTTTTTTAACTGTTGAATTTTTGTTTTTTACCTACTTTAATTGCAAAGTTTACTCAAGAAATTTTTTTCATCTGCCATCACTAGATTTTACCTTTTTAATTAATTCATTTTTATAGGTAATCAACATTATTACTACTACTATTTTACCTTTTTTATCTTTTTTATCTTATTTTCTTTTGTTTATTTTTATTACTACTTTTTAAGTGTCATATTATATTCCTTTTTTTTTGCTTTCTATTTTTTTTCGCCTTTTTCCTCTATTTCCTTTTTTCTCTATTTTCTCCTTCGGGATTACTATTCTAAAAACTATTCATACCTTGCCTTCTCCAACGCTCTATTCTATCTCAAACCTACCTTTATGACATCTCTCTATTCCTAACCCTTTACCTTTGGTGTCCTGCTTATCTTAACCCTTTACTGCTATAGATTTTCCTTACTCTTTCTGTTTACCCTCTCCAAAATTTTCACCTGTCCTGTGTATATATAATTCCCAACCCCCTGCTCCAATCCCATTCACACCTACCTTGCCACTGCCCCCCCCCCAAAAAAAAAAAAAAAGCCTTCTCTCTACCCCTTTGTTGTTGTATGTTGAATGCTAACTATATCAAAGGTTTATGCTTTTTTTTGTGTGTGTAAGATTGGTTTGCTTATTCTTTTTATTGGATTGTATGTTCTTGTTATCTGGGTTCTAGACACCTTTATTGGAGGATATTAATATTGCAAACACATTTCTGTCCAGTGCCTTGTGTGTTGTACCTGGTTGTGTTGTATTTTGTGCCTTTAAATCAAAGCAGGAGGGAGAGAACTACGTTACCAGGCACCCTATAAAGAGAGATCATGGGGAGACTAAGAAACAACCCGCCTGTGAAAGAAAATCAACCATCACCAGAAAATGAAGTAAACGAGTTAGAGGCAAGCAACCTACCAGAGCAAGAATTCAGAGTAATGATCATAAGTTGGCTAAAAAGAATGGAAGACAAATTTGACAATATGAATAAGACCCAAGAGGAAATGAAGAAGACCCAAGAGGAAATGAAGGTGACCCAAGAGGAAATGAAGGTGACCCAAGAAGAAATGAAAAATGACATCGCTACTATGAAGAACTCAATAGAAAGCATCAAGAGTAGACTAGATGAAGCAGAAGACCGCATCAGTGAGCTAGAAGACAAAATGGAAAAAAATACCCAATTACAGCAGTTGCTAGAAAAAAAAATTAAAAAACAGGAGGAGAGCCTAAGGGAGCTTTGGGACAATACAAAACAAAACAATATTAGAATAATAGGGGTTCCAGAAGGAAAGGAAACTGAGCAAGATATGGAAAAAGTATTTCAAGAAATAATGACAGAAAACTTTCCTGAGATAGAGAAGAAAAAACCAACACAAATCCAAGATGCTCGAAGGGTCCCCAACAAAATGAACCCCCAAAGATCAACACCCAGACACATTATAATTAAACTGGCAAAAAACATCGACAAAACCAGAATCTTAAAAGCAGCCAGAGAGAGACAGAAAGTTACATATAAAGGAAACCCCATCAGACTAGCAACTGATTTCTCAACAGAAACTCATCAGGCCAGAAGGGAATGGGATGACATATACAAAGTCATGCAAAGGAAGGGTCTGAACCCAAGAATACTGTACCCCGCAAGGCTGTCAATCAAAATTGAAGGTGTAATCAGGAGCTTCACCGACAAAAACAGACTAAAGGAATTTATCTCCAACAAACCAGCAATGCAAGAAATGCTAAAGGGTCTACTGTAATAATAAAGAAATAGGAAGTGAAGAAGGAACACAGGGGGATAGAATAAAAATGGCATCAAATACCTACCTTTCAATAATTACTTTAAATGTAAATGGTTTAAATGCTCCAATTAAAAGACATAGGGTAACAGAATGGATAAGAAAGCAAAACCCATTCATCTGCTGTCTACAAGAAACCCACCTCAGAAAAACAGACGCCCACAGACTGAAGGTGAAAGGATGGAAAAAGATTTTCCAGGCAAACGGAAACGAAAAAAAAAGCTGGGGTAGCAATACTTATATCTGACAAACTAGATCTCAAAGTGAAGGACATAACAAGAGATAAGGAAGGCCACTTCATAATACTAAAGGGTGTAATCCAACAAGAAGAAATAACCCTGGTAAACATATATGCACCCAATTTGGGAGCACCCAAATACATAAAGAAACTGCTGGAGGACATTAAGGGACAGATTAATAGCAATGCTATCATAGTAGGAGATTTTAATACTCCATTGTCACCTCTGGACAAATCATCTAAACAAAAAATCAGTAAAGAAACGTCAATTCTAAATGACGTATTAGACCAGATGGAATTAATTGACATCTTCAGAACATTTCATCCCAAAGCCACAGAATATACATTCTTCTCAAGTGCACACGGGTCATTCTCAAAGATAGACCACATATTGGGACATAGGCAAAGTCTCTTCAAATTCAAGAAGATAGAAATCTTATCAAGCATTTTCTCAGATCACAGTGCCATAAAATTGGAAATCAACTACAATAATAATAAGCCAAAGAAATTAAACACATGGAGACTAAATAGCATGCTATTGAACAAAGACTGGGTTACCAGAGAAATCAAGGAAGAAATCAAAAACATCATGGCAACTAATGACAATGAAAACACAACAATCCAAAATCTATGGGACACAGTAAAAGCTGTTTTGAGAGGGAAGTTCATATCCCTACAAGCCTATTGCAAAAAACAAGAAAGAATGGTAACAAATTATCTTACCCTACAACTCAAACAGTTAGAAAAAGAACAGCAAGAAAGGCCCACTGTAAGCAGAAGGAAGGAAATAATAAAAATCAGAGCGGAGATTAACGACATAGGGACCAAAGACACAATACATAAGATCAACAAAACCAAGAGCTGGTTCTTTGAAAGGATTAACAAAATTGATGAGCCTTTAGCCAGGCTAACCAAGAAACAAAGAGAGAG
Organism: Vespertilio murinus; assembly: GCA_963924515.1. Lineage (NCBI taxonomy): Eukaryota > Metazoa > Chordata > Mammalia > Chiroptera > Vespertilionidae > Vespertilio > Vespertilio murinus. The sequence goes on from OZ004707.1 coordinate 45,346,619, forward strand.
GACCCAAATAAACAAAATTAGAAATGAAAGAGGTGAAATAACAACAGACCCCGCCGAAATACAAAGGATTGTTACAAAATACTATGAACAACTCTATTCCAACAAACTGGACAACCTGGAGGAAATGGACATATTCCTAGAAAAATACAACCTTCCAAAACTCAATCAGGAAGAATCTAAAAATCTCAATAGACCAGTAACTTGGGAAGAAATTGAAGCAGTCATCAAAAAGCTTCCAGCAAACAAAAGCCCAGGGCCAGATGGCTTCACAGGAGAGTTTTACCAAACATTCAAGGAAGAACTAAAACCTATCCTCCTCAGACTTTTCCAAAAAATTCAAGAGGAAGGAACACTGCCAAACTCCTTTTATGAAGCCAGCATCACCCTAATACCAAAACCAGATAAAGACAACTCAATGAAAGAGAATTACAGGCCAATATCCCTCATGAACATAGATGCCAAAATCCTCAACAAAATTCTAGCAAATCGGCTCCAGCAGTACATCAGGAAGATCATACACCATGACCAAGTAGGTTTTATACCAGGAATGCAAGGATGGTACAATATTCGCAAATCAATAAACGTGATACATCACATAAACAAATTGAGAGATAAAAATCATATGGTCATATCTATCGATGCAGAAAAGGCATTTGATAAAATCCAACACCCTTTCCTGATAAAAACTCTCAACAAGGTGGGAGTACAAGGATCATACCTCAACATAATAAAAGCTATATATGATAAACCCACAGCCAACATCATGCTCAATGGGCAAAAACTAAAACCATTCCCTCTAAGAACAGGAACAAGACAGGGATGCCCACTTTCACCACTCCTCTTTGACATAGTACTGGAAGTACTCGCCATCGCAATTAGACAAGAAGAGGAAATAAAAGGCATCAAAATCGGAAAAGAAGAAGTAAAGCTGTCACTATTTGCAGATGACATGATATTGTACATAAAAAACCCAAGAGACTCCATCAAAAAGCTAATAGACTTAATAAACGAATTTGGCAATGTAGCAGGATACAAAATCAATGCCAAGAAATCAATGGCATTTCTCTACACCAATAGTGAACTTACAGAAACAGAGACTAAAAAAGCAATCCCGTTTACCATCGCACCAAAAAAATTAAGATACCTAGGAATAAACTTAACCAAGGAGGTAAAAGACCTATATGCAGAAAACTACAGGACACTGAAAAAAGAAATAGAGAAAGATGTAAACAGATGGAAGAACATACCATGTTCATGGATTGGTAGAATCAACATCATCAAAATGTCCATACTTCCCAAAGCAATATATAAGTTCAATGCACTCCCCATGAAAATACCATGGACATACTTCACAGACCTAGAAAGGACTCTCCAAAAATTCATTTGGAACAATAAAAGACCCCGAATAGCCTCAGCAATCTTAAGAAATAAGAGTAAAGTAGGAGGAATCTCAATACCAGATTTCAAGCTGTATTACAAAGCAACTGTTCTCAAAACAGCCTGGTACTGGCACAAGAACAGACATATTGATCAATGGAATAGATTAGAGAATCCAGACATCAACCCAAATCAATATGCTCAATTAATATTTGACAAAGGAGGCATGAACATACAATGGAGTCAAGACAGTCTTTTTAATAAATGGTGTTGGGAAAATTGGACACATACATGCAAAAGAATGAAACTAGATCACCAACTTACACCATACACAAAAATAAACTCAAAATGGATACAGGACTTAAACATAAGACGGGAAACCATAAAAATACTAGAGGCATCCACAGGCAGCAAAATCTCAGACATATGCCTAAAGAACTTCTTCACTGATACTAACCCTAGGGCAATGGAAGCTAAAGAGAAAATAAACAAATGGGACTACATCAAAATAAAAAGCTTTTTTACGTCAAAAGAAACCATCAACAAAACAACAAGAAAACCCACTGTATGGGAGAACATATTTGCAAACGATATCACTGATAAAGGTTTAATCTCCAACATCTACAGACAGCTTATACAACTCAATAAAAGGAAAATGAATGAGCCAATTAAAAAATGGGCAATGGACCTAAATAGAATCCTCTCAAAAGAAGACAGAAGGAAGGCCAAGAGGCACATGAAAACATGCTCCAAGTCACTAATTATCCGAGAGATGCAAATCAAAACAACAATGCGGTACCATCTCACACCTGTCAGAATGGCCAACATCAACAAAACAACAAACAACAAATGTTGGCGAGGTTGTGGAGAAAAAGGAACCCTCGTGCACTGCTGGTGGGATTGTAGGTTGGTGCAACCACTGTGGAAAACAGTATGGAGCTTCCTCAAAAAACTGAAAATGGAACTCCCATTTGACCCAGTAATCCCACTACTAGGAATATACCCCAAGAAACTAGAAAGACCAATCAGAAAGGATATATGCACCCCTATGTTCATAGCAGCACAATTTACAATAGCTAGGACTTGGAAACAGCCTAGGTGCCCGTCAGCAGATGAATGGATCAGAAAACTATGGTACATCTACACCATGGAATACTATGCTGCCATAAAAAGGAAGGAATTCTCATCATTTGCAGTAACTTGGATGGAATTGGAGAGCATCATGCTGAGTGAAATAAGCCAGTCAATGAAAGAGAAACACTACATGACCTCACTCATTTATGGATATTAAAGATCATTATAAACGAATGAACAGAAAGATTGATATAGTGACAGTAAAACAACAGGCAGTCTGTCAAATGACAGCGGGGGGGGGCGGGTAGGGAGATAAGAGATCAACCAAAGGACTGGTATGCTTGCATATAAGAATAGCCAATGGACACAAAACTCTGGGGAGGGAGGGCATATATTGGGGGGGGGGGGCAATGATAAGCTATGTATACAGATAATACCTTAATAAAAAAAAAAAAAAAGGCAAAAAAAAAAAAAAGAAAATAAAGTCAAAGGTTAATTAGTATGGTATGGTAGGGGTATGTATGCAAGGGAATTATATTTGCATGACACTGATTTAGTGAAATATACAATGGTTTTAATTATTCTTAGGGAAAGGCAAAGGAATAAAAAATATTATATGTGAATTAAAAGCAGAGATGACAGATTAAAAAAAAATAGGCCCCAAACTAGTTTTCTTGAAAAAGAGCAAAAAAAGTAGATCTGAAGCAAGAATTACTTAAGGAGGAAACTACTGAGGGATTAAATACCAGTATGTATGGAGATAGAAATCAATTGCCACATTGACGACAAAATTTAATTTTCCTAAATTGAGCTTATGAGGTTTTAAGGAAAGGTATTAGAAACTAAGAATAATATTTCTACTATTATTAATAATAAAAGTTTTCCTTAGAGATTTACCTATTTTTTAATTGAAATCTACTTGCTTCTTAGAGACAAAAAATCCTGGTGGAGCATCATCTTAACAGTTAAGTAAGTACACTATGAACAGGACACAGGGAGATGCATGAATCACTATAAGAGATCACAGGCATTTTCATTGATTTAGAATGTGTTAATTATATCAAAATTATTGTTTTTGGATATACATCACATTTCTAGAAAACCAATAAATGATGAACTATGTAGTTCTTTATGAATATCACAGGAATAAGAAATGTGACACCTTTAAAATAAAATTTTTCTAGAAGTAATCAAGATGATTAAGTTAAATAGAAATATCTTTTGTTAAAATAAATTTAATTTATAAGTAATATTATTTTCCTGTCTGATTTCAGGTTACATTAAGATCATTTGATGAATTGTTTTTTTTTCTACTGTTCTGGGCAAGGCTTACTCATAGGCATGCAACTTATTCAATCCCTTAGAATTCAATTTTCTGTGGCTGCCCCTGTGCAGTTGTTAATAAGTTGGGGCCCTGCATTTCCACTGTGTACTCACTGGCCTTGTAAGTCATGTGATCAGCGCTTGTGCTACGTTTAGGTATTCTCTAATTATGTTTATTTTACTTCTCTTCCTCCCTCTGTCCCTTCTTTATTTCCTTCCTTTCTTTAATCATAAAATTACCATAATTATCTGGGAAGCCGGATATTTCAATCAACTGGAAGACTGTAGCCAATAATAAGATGAGCACCCATATACTCACACCCTGCAAGTGTTAAATAACCACATGCTCTAATGAAAGAACAAAGTAAGTAGAAAGGTAGTAAAGGGGTTCTTATAAAAGACTAGAGGCTTGGTGCATGAAATTTGTGCACAGGTAGGGCCCCCAGGCCTGGCCAGGGATCAGGGCTGATCTGTGGGGTGACCGGTGGGGCAATCGGGGGCCCCCACTGGCATCTGCCTTGGCTGACCTGGGGCATCTGAGCTGGGGCAGCTCCTGCATTGAGCATCTGCCCCCTGGTGATCAGTGGGTGTCATAGCAACCGGTCATTCCGCCATTTGGTCATTTTGCATATCAGGCTTTTATTTATATAGGATTCCAATGTGAGAAATCCTTCAAAAGCTATATGACAGAAATTCTTCAATTTCTGTTCATAACGCTGTGTATATCTACCTACCTTCTTTACCATAATACAGAGAAGCTCTCCTCACCCCAAGCCCAGGGATAGTGCTAGGACATGAGTGGTTACAGAGTTTGACTGTGTCTGTGGCTCTTCAAAAACACAAATGTGGTGCCTTAACCTCATCTGCAAGGACAAGAAATGAGGCTGGCCTGAACAGCCCTGTAGCCACAAGCAGAGAGGAAAGCATGCACTTGAGGTAGGTAGAGGTATTTCTGTATGTTTAGTGATTCTATAAAAGAATTTCACCCCAAATTTTTCTATCAGTGATGAAACTACCCAACCAACGAGGTCCATGAAACTAGAAAGGCAACACAGGACACAGCGGATGAGGTAGCTTGGTGGGAGCAGATCGCCTCACCGTTGCCAGGGGCGCAGCAGTGGCCCCCCGCAGAAAGAGATCTCTGAAGGATCCGTAAACGTGTTCCCCTCTTTAGTGGATATTTAAATATATCTCCAAATGTCTCCCTGTTCTTGCAGCTTTTTGTGAGCCGACAGTGGTCAGCAATACTATTTCCCTTATTTTCCTGTAGTCTTAATTTATGTCTTTAACTTACCCATGTTGTGTTGTTGTTAATGAGTTTGGGAGGGAGAAACTCTTTGCCATCCCAGCCTCGGGTTTATAGCCCTCATTCTGCTCCCACGGGGAACAACATTGTAAACTTTACTCTGCAGCCCTAAAATCCTAGCAGCAAATGCCTAACCTGGGACAATCTCATTTACTGCACATACAGGGAAGGGGAAAGACCAGCTATCCGAATAGCTGGCTATAAGAAAAAAAAGAAAAAGAAAATAAAAAGACCAGGACATAAATGGATTTCAAGTACACTGTTTTGATGTCCTAAAAATCAAACTATTTTTTTAAATTTATCTTTGTTGTTGAAAGTATTACAAATGTACCCTTGTGTCTCTCCTCCCCCACCCCCATTGATCCCATCCACCCTGAACCCATCCCTCCTGCTATTGCCTGTGTCCTGTGTCTGTGGATTATGCAGATGTGCTCATAAATTACTCTGGTTAATCACTCCCCACCCACTCACCCACCCCTGCCTTCCCTCTTAAATTTGTCTCTCTGTTCCATGCATCCATGTCTCTAGATCTATCTTGTTCATCATTTTATTTTGTTCATTAGATCCCTCATATGAGTGAGATCATGTGACACTTATCTTTCTCTGACTGGTTTCTTTCGCTTGGAATAATACTCTGCAGGTCTATCTATGCTGTTGCAAATGGCTAAGGATTGTGTTTTTTTGTTTTGTTTGATTCTCCTGAGGCAAACAATTGTAGGAATCTATAAAAGGCAGGGTAGCCGCGTTTGGCCTAGAAACACATTAGAGAGAGTGGAAGGGTGGGGGAGATACAGAGAGAGAAATATCAATGTAAGAGAGACACTTCAATTGGTTGCCTCCAACATGTGCTCTGACCATGGCTGGGAATTGAGCCTTTTATAGATTCCTACAGTCAAATTTTGTCATTTATGGAAAGACATTCAGTTCTCCTCTCCTACTACAGTCCCTTTCCCCTGTAGAAGCCGTCCCAAATAAGGTCGGGGAATCTTTAACAAGTGTCAGAACAATTTTTCTCTAACAGGGTTGCCAGCTACAAAGTGAGCATTGGGACTTCCCAAATCAGTAATTCAAGAGCCTTTCAGTCCTCAATGTTTAAAAATCCACAGGATTTAAAGATCCTATGATTTTAAAGAAATTAGTCTCTGCTCTTTTTTTTAAAGGTCGGAGATATTTGAAGATGGATTCTGGCCTGAACATCAACATTTGTCATAATATTATCATTTCATTGTTCCTCCTTTTATATTCAGCAGTTTTTAAATTATTATCATGAGGATAATCTTTATTGTCCCTTTTACAGTAGACAGTATTTCCTTACACAACAATTATTGAATGCTACCTAATACCACTTTATAATTACTACTAATAATTAGTATACACATTTTAGATTACAAAATGTATTGTTTGGAGGCACCAAGAAATATTTTCTACACTAATAAAAGTGTAATCATTTAATATGAGGATTAACCTGAGCATGAAAATTGGTTTGTTACTATATAAATGGACATTAAAAATATTTTTCTCTGTGAGTTTTTACTAGTTCATTAGAAGTATGATGCGTTTTTATCACAACATTTTCCAATGTAAATAAAATAGCATGAGAAAAATAATTAAAAATAGGGAGCCATAACACCTTATATTTTAAAATATATTAAGTATTTATGAGACCAATCTCTTTATATCATGTGAAATATTATATATGAATATTAATAGAATTAAATTTGTTTCAATCCCCCATGTGCTAAAGAATACCTAGTTGTTATTACTGAGGTAAATTACTTCTGGTCCTGGTATGGTATAATTTTTGTGGTAATCCTGTCTGAGAAGGGATTTACATTTTCAATATCATTACAAATTCTAGGAACCTGTACTTTTAGTCTTGCTGCTGCTCTGGACTCCACTTTGTGGATAAACATTAGTTCCCACACACACCTAAGGATTAGCAGCCAACAGTGGATAAACCTTTTCAACATAGTCTATATGCTGTTCTTTTTCTTAGCACATAGTCCCATTTACAGCTGTATTTCATTCACTATGCTACAAAACATAGCCAAGAGAATATGGCATATGTTATATGAAATATGCAGGCCAATGTGGTTGAAGAAGCAATAAATGTTCTCTTCCTTTCTCTGAACTGATAAATCTAGGAGCAAATCCACAGTGATTGACAGCCATCAAATGAAGAGAGCCTCAATACCTGAGCCACCAAACCACCCCTCATGGAGAAGTCCACCAGCTACCCTACAACGTGATTAACTATCAATTGAAGTGAAATATACTTCATCATGTTTAACATTTAGATCTCTTTGTCACTGGAGCCTATTTTACTCTAGCTATGCAGAGCCAAATGTATTTCCTTTAAAGTCAAACTTTAATTTTTTCTATAATATCCCAAATGTATTGTTTCACTTTAATGGGCCACAGTGTGTTTTTCTGAGATTATATTTAAACTAAGAAATATAAAGATTTCTAGTGTAAGAAATATACAGTGTAAAAATATTGCATTAAGTAATAAATATTTTTATGTTCCAATTGCATAAAATTGTGAACATGTATTAATACTGTTTATTTAATGTGAGAAAAAGAGTCTGGCTCCATTTTGATGTGTCACTACTTACAGCTTTAAAGTCTACCCTTATTTTTTCCCTGTTGTTCTACATTTGGCCAAGCCAATAAGAGAGTCCATGTCCTCCCTGCCTTGACACCAGAGGTTCAAACCACACAGCCATGGCCAGTTGGTTAATTAGCACCATAGCTTTCCTCCATAAACACAATAAAAGCCAAAGGCAGTTGCTCCTCTTGAGTCTTCCCAGCCTTTTATAGACCCTCTTGAGTTCTGCCTTGCCTTCTCCAGAAAAATCTCATGATCTGAGTCATACAAAATTCTCTTGTGTTTGTGTATTGTTATTGGCCTCAAATCCTATGTAATGACTGGAAGGAGGTCCATTTCACAAAACAATGTGTGTTTCATTTTTTCATAAAAACAGACACCCATATGTAAAATAGCCCCTAAATCAATTGCACCTTTTGGCTATTAGCTTACATGGCATCCCCAAATCTCCTTACTCTCATTTTGCCTGTTCTCTTAATAACATAAAATTTCACCCACCAGCTTGTACAACATACGTAAAATATAACTTATTTTAAAATGACTAAGCACAATATTTAAATTTTATTATTGTGTCTATTTATTATCAATTTTTAAGTATGTTAAAAGGCTACACCAGCATTTACTTCTTTCACCAAGTTAGACATATTTTTTTCTATCATAGAAAAAAAATTGGCACCTCCAGCTCACCTACTCTTAAGTAAGCAATGAATGCTCTGTATACATCAGCTCTCTTGAGGGATCCATGAAGTAGATCTAATAGTTTCAAGGATCTCAATGCATTTTGAAGACATTTCACAAAGAAAATCTTTTCATATAAATGAAATTCAAAGCAAGATTTATTGCTTTATCAAAGGAAAAACAAAAACAGGCAAATGATAGCCTTTTTACTACTATTATTCTAGCTAAAGTGTTGTTCTTTGGATAAGAAACAATCTTAATGTCTTATTAGTTGGGTGATGGTATATTTCTTTCTCTAAAATAGGACAGTTTGAATAGTAAAATGTAACATTAACTTTTATGCCAAGATTATATGTATAAACTAGGACTTTTACTTTTTACAGAATATAACCTCCCTACATTCATTTTATGTGTAGCAACAGTAAGTACAAAACTGTCAGCAGATCTGCAGCTAGATCTAAATATAAAAGCTACCATTATAAAGCTTCTAGGAAAAATAAAATAAACAATCAAAAATTAAAAGTCATCAATAGGAAATGTAATAGATACAAGATATATTTACATGATGGAATAAATCACTTTTCTTCAGATGAATAAAGAGAGCTAAATGTATCTTCATAGATCTTTAAAAAATAACATTAAGTGAAAACAAATGAATTATGGCACTATTACCTAAAATTTTAAAAGTATCTAAAATTAAGAATATAAATTTGTTCGGAGAACATGAATGTTGGTAATTGTAAAAAAATAAGTTTGGAGATGATCAACACCAGCCTGAGTTACACTGGTTCGTGTTGACAGCCACTGCCAGGTTAGTTGGAAAGAAAAGATTTTACTACATGACTTGCAATAATAAAGATCAATATTAGGTGGAAATTAGTTTCATGACCTTGTGGTAGACTCACTTTCCCACACAGACTTTAAATATCTTCGTAATTATTTGAACATGAACATTCTGTGTTTATGTATCTGAGAATTTGCACTTAATTTTACCCAGCCTAGAAACAGTCACAGTCTTGATCACCTGATAAAAATAGATGAAGCACTAACATCACCTCATCTGTTAATATTTCTAAAGTCTTTGCTGACGATCTTCCTAGCATCTGTAATATTTGATGCATTGTAATTACTCAGATTTCCTTCCAAAACCCGGCATCTTTTAGAGAAGAAAAGCCTTTTTTATAAGCTGGCTCAATATGTGGGACAGAGAAGTCTATTGGTAGGAACTGAAAATAATAAATTACAGTTTTTAATGAGATAAATCTGCGAGTGATCCAGGTGAAAGATTTTATGTACATCTCAACCACTAGATCCTAGTAAAATTAGGTAGTCAGAATCAGAAGGGCACCAGAAACATGCTTCAATATATTGGTAATTTTTTTGTTGAAAATGCTTCTTAAGTAAACTGTAAATTAGCTGTCAATGTTTTTCCACTGTAAAACTTATAATTTTCTACATACTATTAAAAAGAGGATCCAAAATGCCCAGATAAGGCAGCCAAGAATGCATATCCTATGAATATGAAAAAAAAATGTTTCTTTCTTCTTATTTTAATTTATGTAATTTTATAACTGTTCACACAGTACAACTGCGGGACAGAATAGTTGCAATAGGGATCACATTGCTTTCACAGCCTAAAATGTCAGCGCTATGGAGAAATAAGTTCGCTAAAACTACTCTAAACTATGAACATGCATAGTTGATTAAAAATAATTAGAAACCTGGTAAATACATTGTAAACAGTGAATGCTTCTGTGCACTAGAATGATGAGTTAAGCAAAATTGAGGGAGTTAAAAAGATGTTTCTTTCTAAGGATGTAAAATTTTACTGTTTCAGGAAATGGTCTTTCTACTCATCCTTATAATAACTGAATGAATAGAGCTAATTCCAAATTTCAATTTTCTTCTTAAGTACTGGAAGTGGTTTACAGTAATATTTCTCCTAAATTACAAGTGTAGAAAGTGAGGTCCAGAAAGATTCAGACCTGCCCCAAACCAATGTTAAGTAGATGTACATGAGACTAAGAAACAGGGTGAATGATTTTAATTAGGTTCAGTTTGTGTTTCAAATAGCATTGCTTCGTTTACTTTAATACAGCAAATGTAAATGTGTACAAGATAGTTCATACATCTGCTTAAAAACTGAATAATAATAATAATACTGATAGTTATTGAGCAATTGCCATGTGGCAGTGCACATAAATTCAGTTCTTTCTAAAACATTATAATATATAGACAGAACTATAGATATGCAATTTAACCAATTTAACTGTCTGCAACTCTCTTCTGAGTTGCCTATTGTTTTATTCACTGAAGTTAGCATCATAGAACCTTAATGTTGTATATAACATAGGGTCTAATTTTTAGTTCCCTGATTTTGTTATTAAAAAAGAGCACAGATGACCGCTTATTAGGTCTCTGGTTGAAGTAAGAAAGATGCACATGTGGGAAATCCCTGTATCCCCATGGAATTTAGAGTTCTTGCATCTCATTTACTTTTGCTCCTTGGCCAACATGGCCTCTCATCATAAGAAGTAAGGGCTGTTGATAAAGGTCATCAGTGGAAGACAATTAAGCAAGAGAAAGCCAAACAGCAGTCTAGAGATTTGCTAATGCTTTCATGTGCAAGTGCAGGCCCTGCTGCTAATTATCATACTGGTCTTGCCTTACAATTTCACAGTACAGTAATTTCTCCTTCGCCTATAGGAGGACATCATGACAGCACCCACTTTGCCTACACATCTGCTTATGCAAAATGTGTGCTGTTTTGGATCAGGTTGCTCAAATAGGAAGAAGGGAAAACTCCAAGGAGTCAGAGTGTTATACTCCTGCTGATATGGCAAGTAGTGTCTTCCCTGTAGGTCGTTTGGAATTCCTGCAATCATGACAGCATAGGTTAAGTAAGTCAGAGTGTGTAAAACAGCTCCACAATTTGCTTCATCTAATGCATATATTCATTGGTATGTGGAGTTAAATGTGTATAAAGCAAAACATCAAGTGTTCAGAGAAGATAACACAAGAATCAGGTTATATATCCTAGGACCACAGTAAAAATGTAGAGCAAATAAAGTAGAAAATTCTAAAATCAACGTGATACCAAAAAGACAACAAAATTATCTTCTAGTTATTCCAAAATGAAGAAAGAGTAAAAGCCTTGTTTTATGAGGTTAATGTTTCTGGTCCCAATTACTCTAAGATCAGTTTCAGGAAACAAACGGTAATAGAGAATACCATGCAGGAGCTTTACTGAAGAGTATTCTTAGCAGATATACCTAAAAGGAAATTCGCAATGCATGATGGGATAGGAAGAGAAACTGTCACAGAGAAAAATGCTAACTGAACAGTGAAACCTCTGTCTGCAGTTCTTCAGAGTTGATCCAAATTGAGAGAAAAGAGACAGACCTTTGTCTCTGTTCTTGGCCTCTGGTTGATCTAGAAACCAAGAGGAGGGTTTGTCAGCTCATGGAGTGTCACTGTAACCCTACAATAGTGATACTTATGACTTTAATTTTCATTTCCATATTGATTTATGATTTTATCACCTTAACATAAATTTACATCAAAATAAAAAGCTTCTGCACAGCAAAAGAAACCATCAACAAAAGAAAGCCCACTGCATGGGAGAACATATTTGACCAATGTCATCACCAATAAGGGTTTAATCTCCAACATTTACAGGGAACTCATACAACTTAACAAAAGGAAGATAAACAGCCCAATTATAAAATAGGCAACAGTCCTAAATAGGTTCTTTACGAAAGAAGACAAGGAAGGCCAAGAGACACATGAAAACATGTTCAAAGTCACTAATCATCCAAGAGATGCAAATCAAAACGACAATAAGGTACCATCTCACACCTGTCAGAATGGCTATCATCAACAAATCAACAAATGACAAGTGCTGGAGAGGATGCAGAGAAAAAGGAGCCCTCGTGCACTGCTGGTGGGAATGCATACTGGTGTAGCCATTGTGGAGAACAGTATGGAGTTTCCTCAAAAAACTAAAAATGGAACTCCCATTTAACTCAGTGATCCCATTTCTAGGAATATATCCCAAGAAACTAGAAATATTGTGGGGGGGTTTGTTTGTTTGTTTTTAAATATATTTTATTGATTTCTTACAGAGAGGAAGAGAGAGGGATAGAGAGTTAGAAACATTGATGAGAGAGAATCATCAATCAGCTGCCTCTTGCTCACCTCCTACTAGGGATGTGCCTGCAACCAAGATACATGCCCTTGACCAAAATTGAACCTGGGACCTTTCAGTCCACAGGCCTACGCTCTATCCACTGAGCCAAACCGGTTTCGGCAACATTGTGTTTTTAATATTTTATATATGATAATTGGTTTGTCTCCTTTTTCTACCACCTCTATTAGAGATGAATAAAAGAATTAAACTATGTTTATGGATTAATTATTTCATAATTATATTACATTTTGCATCATGTAGTTTCAAGTTATGTTTTAAGTATAACATTTTAGGGTTGTAAATATTCTAGTTGAACTGATTTTTTAAAATTTATTAATATCACGTAGCTACACTTATCCATGGCCAAGAGTTTGCTGTGTTTTTTGCTATAGAAATGTTTCCAATTATGTTGTATGTATTTTGAAACAGAAAAGAAAATGACAAAACCTGGTCAACATTGATGAACTTCTAGTATTGAGTCAATCATCTAAGGTGCTTTAAATTATGGTTGACCATGAGAGAGATTGGGCCTCGACATAATATGCAACAAGTATTCCAATATGTTTTACATTGGAAATGTTTATTACTTATATTAAATAGTAGCTGAGAGTAATCTAAATTTATTTTTGAACTGATTTTTTACCCTGTAGAGCTATATTGTATATGCAGAGGGAAATGAAGCTGGGCAGGCTTCATATTAATTTGAACAGTGAGCTTTAATTTTGAAAGTATAAATGTGAATTTCATATCTAGGTCAAGCAATTCAAACACTAAGTAGAGCACTGGTGGAAAAAGGGCCATGTGCAATCTCAACAGTTACATTTAAATGATGTAAAAACACCAAAAAAAAAAAGCGTACTCCCTTTTGCATTCTGCCAGCAGTTAAGCTTAAATTGTCACAAGTTTTTAAAAAATGCACAAAAGGGAATAAAATGTAGACTGGAGAATAAGTAAATAGGAAAAATTCTACATCTTCATTTAGAAACTCAGCATCTTTATCTATGTTTTAGCAATAGGCAGGTACTGGTTCAAAGGAGGTAATTTTGTATTCTCTAAGTGAATAGCCAATGAGGAAAAATATAGGCTAGAAATGTTTGTTCAGGATTTAAATTAGAATGGAGGAGCGCTCTGGCTTTCATCGGTGCTCATTTGAATTATCATCATGTTCAAAATAATCAGTACTATACCACTAACTTTCAATGTTTCATTTTTCTTCTGTTGGAAACACATAAGAAAAATAAATTCTCTATTCTCAATATTTTTTAGATCCCATACAAAAAAAATTTAACCTTAATAAGGAGAGTAAAACCTCTGATATTAATTGGGTTAGAATTCCAAATAGCTGGTTATATAATTAATCTATTTCATGGGACTTGAGACCAAATCAACTCATTTTAAACATCTCCATCTTAAATATTTGTTGTATTTAACACAATTGATAAGTGTCAAGTAGTTACCCTTCTCTCTTTAAAAGAGGAATAGAAATAGTTTTATACTATTAAGCATGTAGTCTGCTTAAAACTAAAGGCTTAATGACTTCAGCAGTCAATAACATTTCTGAAATGTATTGTGGAGTTTATTGCTTAGATCACCCTTTAAGGGAGATCTTAAGTGAATCTGTAAAGAGAATTAGCCTCCATTTCAGCTGCTATGCCTTTGTGTTTCATTGCAGCACTCAAGCCAAGGCCGTGCGATCCCGGCATGCTCCAAGTCAATGAATGAGAACGGCACAGGCTCTAGAGCTGAGCCCTTCCTATCCAATGCAAGACTCTGCAAATAGGTAATCTTTGTTTGGGACTTCACCCATTAGCCTGGCTCACTTCTTCAGCACTGCACTGTCGTCTGAAGTTCTCCATAAGCTCTCCTTCTTCCTTTCCAATTTCTCTTCAATGAAGCCAGGCCTGAATCACATTCAGGGGCTCTCCTTGCTGATGTCTAATATACACATTACAGGAATGCCCAATAGACCTTTTATAATCCTGAGTCAGCCTTGGCACCTGTTTTCTGGAGAACCCAAGCCCTCACATACACACACATATATTAAATTTAAATCAAAATTGGGAAGAACGGAAAAGCTCACAATGGACTCAGACAAAAGACAGAATCACCACTACCACCACCACCACCAACAACAACAACAACAAAGCCCTGGCAGGTTTGGCTCAGTAGATAGAGCATTGGCCTGAAGACTGACGGTCCCAGGTTTGATTCACTTCAAGGGCACATGCCTGGGTTGCAAGCTCCATTCTCCCAGTAGAGAGAGTGAAGGAGGCAGCAGATCAATGATTCTCTCTCATCATTGGTGTTTCTATCTTTCTTTCTCTCTCCCCTCTTCTCTGAAATTAAGTGGATATGATAAACAAATAGGACAATTGTCCTGGATGCTGTCAAGTGAATTTTCAATTCTGAAAGAGAATTAGGAGTTCTTTTTTTAAAATATTTTTATTAATATTTTACAGAGAAGAAGAGAGAGAGAGAGAGAGAGAGAGAGAGCTAGAAATGTTGATGAGAGAGAAACATCGACCAGCTGCCTCTTGCACACCCCCTACCAAGGATGTGCCCGCACCAATGTACATGCCCTTGACCGGAATCGAACCCGGGACCCTTCAGTCCGCAATCTGATGCTCTACCACTGAGCCAAACCGGTTTCTGCATGACAGAGTTCTTAAGTAAGGTTTAACTGCCATGATAGACAAGGAGCCATCTCTTCCAAAATCATAGCTTCCCACATAAATTAATACAAACCATACCCAGCTTTATTTCCCTCTGAATTCTCATTTTAGGTCAGACACTTTAAAACATAATTCTTTCCCAAGACACCAGTGGTTTTTTATTTAAACTGACAACCAAGAATTTAAAAATATCTCTCAGGCTGAGACCGGTTTGGTTCAGTGAATAGAGCATCGGCCTGTGGACTGAAAGGTAGCAGGTTCGATTCCGGTCAAAGGCATGTGCCTTGGTTGCAGGTACATCCCCAGTAGGGGGTGTGCAGGAGACAGCTGATCAATGTTTCTCTTTCATTGATGTTTCTAATTCTCTATCCCTCTTTCTTCCTCTCTGTAAAAAATCAATAAAATGTATATTTAAAAAAAAAATCTCAGAAAACTACAACAAAAGAAAATAAACCTGGGTAAATAAAGAAAAATGAACTTAAAGATAGATAAGGTTGAATTATGTGTGCATGTATGTATAAGTTTATATATGTGTAGTATAGAAGTTAATATTTAATATAATAGATCATGTATCTTCAGAGATATAAGATATTGTATCTTTTAACCTTAGCAAGATTATTTTGAGATTAAAATACTGGAAGCTAAAGTATACACTATTATATATATATATATATATATATATATATATATATAGCAACACCAAGACTTGAATGGAATAAAAAAATAAAACTATTTCTCTTTTCTAATATATCCAGATTTCTCTAGAGTCTCTAAATGATTCCCAAATTAAGAAGTGGCTTCTAGGGGAAAAAAATCATCTTCAGTTTGCTGTCAGGAAAACTTAGTATATGGAAATCAAGGGTGTGACTCTAAAATCCTTGGTTAGGTTCTCAGAAAATTTTACAATGGTAGTTCATAAACCATTCAAACGACAAAGATCTGAGTCCCGAAGCATAAAGACTAAAGTGCCTGCCACCTAGTAGGAAAATAATAATCATTTTCTGGATAACTCAATGGATTCATGGTTGATAAAGACACAAGGGCATTGAAGGTATAAGACTTGAACTGGGAATGCCTAGGCCAGTGGTTGGCAAACTCATTAGTCAACAGAGCCAAGAATCAACAGTACGATTGAAATTTCTTTTAAGAGCCAAATTTTTTAAACTTAAACTGTATAGGTAGGTACATTGTTATTAACTTAATTAGGGTACTCCTAAGCTGGCCTTTGCTAAAAACTCAAGGGGCCAAAGAGCCGCATGTGGCTCGCGGACCACAGTTTGCCAACCACTGGCCTGTGCCATGTAAAATTCAGAAGAAATTAATATTTTAGAATGTAAACCTTGAGTTTTTCTCTTATATTTTTCTTTTTTATTACATTAATTAACAAATTAAAGCACAAGAATAGAATCAGAATGTGCTACTAACATTAACATTCATTCAACTGATACATTTTATTTAGCCATTCTACTATTGCTGACATATAAATAAAGATAGGTATAGAAATCAGAATTTAAATAATTTCCACAGTGGCAGAGTAAGCTATAAAGCTGGGACTTACATAAGGTGTTTGTTTTGTATTTACTGTGCTGGGACTTACATAGTAAACTGAAAGAACAGACTTGTAAAGATTAAGCAAAATTTTGGGTCTAATACCACAAAGTACAAATAAGTAAATGTTATTTAGCCAAAAGGCCTAAATAAATAATAAAGGAATGGCTTTTTTTTTTATTCCGATCTTTTTACATATTCTTCTTACCCCATTCCTCCACAAAATGGTGATACGTCATGATTCAGAACAGCCAGCAAACCCCAGGCTTGTCTGGGCACCTCTCATAAATCATTATATTTGCAGCTGGAGATACCACGGACAAAAGGTTTTAAATGAAGTACATAATGTCTCCACACACAAAGAAAATAGAATTGATTGTTTAGCTCACAAACTTCTAATTCTGACCAAGATTCAGTATAAACAAATAAAGAGTTCTTTCTTTTGAACCATATGAAAATCCGATAAAATGAGCAAACCTATATAAATGCCCCTTTTATGTGTTAATGTTCTTAAATGGGAACTGATTTCTCCAGTTCTTATTGTTTACCATTATATAGAGAAAGAAGACTGCCGAGAAATGAAAAGATTTCTAGCACAAAGCACCCGGCATGAGTCCATTCAGCTGACCACGGGACGCTGCTACATCTCTGCTGGGTTGAAACTTCAAAGCCATTAAACTGGGAGGAAGCACTATAACTTGCGAAGTCAAAAGTTCAGCAGGGAGTGTTTCAGGATGCTTCCCACCTCTAATTTTCTCTAATAACCCAGATACCGTTGTCATCTCTTAGGGCACAGTGGTCAATAATTACCGTGATTCTCTGTGCATAGCTGGTCAGGTAAGAACCTATTTTCTCCATTAATTGGCGGAAACAGCAGTGACTCTTAGGGGAGAAAAAAAGAAAGAAGAAGAAGAACTGCTTTACAGTATACTGTGATAAGTTTTCTTTTCTAAAGTCAGAAAATATTATGTTAGAGACCCTGTGCATGATGCTCTGCCTTTCAGCCCCTGCCTTCCCCTGCTGAGTACCGATGGCTGTACCGATGGCAGGACAAAATGAATCAGGCCTATGCGTGGGCTGAAGCTTTATTCTCTTGCCATATAGGAAAGCTGAAGAACTAACTAGGAAATGCTTTCTAATGCCCTATCTGTGGATCTAGCAAGCAATTTTCCAAAATCTTTAAAGACCATATAATGATTACATTTTCTGATAACCATCACAGACACAATATTTAGAAAAACAAGTATTTATCTATGTCCCCATAAATTAGCCTTAATTCTAATATCCCTATAATAATTTATGTATGTGTGTATACTATCTATCCAATCTAATAAAATCTCATTGATTATTAATTTCTGGTAATCTTCTGCCTAGTTCCTAGGTTTCCAATAGTTGAATTACTCAAGCAGTTGTTGGCCATAGATTTATACATAAATATATAGATAGTTGGTAGATGATAGATAGATAGATAGATAGATAGATAGATAGATAGATGCATTTTAGTGAATTCTGGCCCCAAAATGTGAAAATAATTTCTTGTTTTTGTTTATATAAAATATTATATAAAATAAAAATATTCTTAAATTAGAACTAATTTATACATATATATATAATGCATATTTATTTTAGCATTTTCTTTTTCTCTTTTCTGTGACACATTATCTGTTTTACTGATTTGTCATCGTTCCCTTTCTCAAATATAATAAATATAACATATCCAATAACTTACTACATAAATGGAGTGAGAAGTGTACATATATACACATATATAGTAAGTTTTAGAAACATTTAAAAATAAAAGCTATCTTTTTCTCTGGACAGTGAACATATTTGCTAATAAAATGAAATTAATCTCATGCAGTAGTTGAGTGCAAATTTTGGAAACTAAGTGTTAGTGGTTATGTAAAACTGTACTTTCCTGAATTTGACATTTAGGTTAAAAAGTTGTTTTTCTCAAGTACTATATACAAATCAGATACCAAACATAAATAAAGGATACTGTGCTAATAAAAAAACATGGTTCCCTCCTCGTCCTCCATTATGTCTCAAAATATTTCCAGATATAAACTCAGCTTTTTATTTCTAAATGCATAAACTGGCACAGCTCTTCATTGATGTATCAATTTTAGCTTTTTTAATATGGAGCAGCGCCAATAAAATTTAAAAAGTTTCCTATCTGAAACCACTGCTCTGCCTACTCCCCATATTTCACATTACAGTTTTTTACTAAGCTAACAGTCAGATTGTATATAAGTAAGGTTAAATTGAGGTAGTGAACTATGAGCTGGAATGTTTCTAAATAATCTTTTGTTTACCCTGGAGTTAATATTTTCTGTATTTTAAATGTGATCCCTGGTATCCCATGTATTTTAGTTTCCTACTCATTTTCTCTAAAGCATCAACACTTAGTCACACGGTAACAACCAAAACATTTTTACATTTGTACACATTACTTCTATAATTCTCCAGGGAAGATGCCTTCTGGAGCCTTCCAGCTTCCTTGTCATACATTTTTTTCTCTCTTATCTTTTTTCCCAATACTATTTTGGCATTTTCTTTTCCTCTTTCTGTGGCATACAATCTGTTTTTACTGATTTGCCATCCTTCCCTTTCTCAAATATAATACGTATAATCTTACCTAATAATAGACGAACATAGGACATTTTGTACCTCTGCTAAGCCCACAGCCAATCACGAGTGAGTATGCAAATTAACCCAACACAGATAGCAGGCTAATTTGCATATTCAGGCGTGGAGATGCCAGGCAGGGAAGGATGCCTGCTATGAGGGGAAGGGAGGTGGTGGGAACTATAGGAGTCATGCTCTGGCCAGGAGCAGGGACTTACAGGCTCCTGGGTGGCTGGGAGCAAAGCCAGGGAAAGGAAGGCTTATTCTTGCATGAATATCATGCAACAGGCCTCTAGTTTATCTAATAACTCACTATATAAAAGGAGTGTGAAATGTACATTTTTTGAATAGTGATTCAAAAATATTTTTATTATATTCTTACACTTGATTGATATATGCATTTGGTATAAATTGCTGACATGAAAATCATTTTTACCCAAGAAATTTAGATATGTATTAGGTTGTTTTCCAGCTTTTACTGTTAAGCTATTTTACCAAATTTTAATTTTGGGTATTTGTTTGTGACTTAGAAGATATCAAGATCTGCACACTTAACTTCTCTCTTTTTTCTGGCCCCTCAAAACCCTGGCTTCTTTGAATACCCCCAATTCTGATTGTTTGCCTCTCCAACCTTGTGATATTGACTAAAATTTTATTGGATTCCTTGGCCCTTGCCAGCAACTTGCACTTATATATACATCAAGAAAAAGGAAATGCCCTATGAGAAATCAAAGCTACACCAGCAAGCCTTTAGACATTGATCAATAATGGAACAAGTGTAAAACAATCAAAACCATTCACTTTGAAAAAGACTAACTTCCAGGATAAATTATTTAATTATATATATTAAGGTACCAAGTGAAACCGAGGCAGATTTCATGTAAAACTTTTATTTCATCTCACTATTTACTTAGTCTCCAAATACAGTTTTTAAAGGTACACATAGAATTACTGTATTTTTAAAAATGCATTTTTATCTATAAAAACAGGATATAAAGTGTTTGAATCGCTGTATAAATTGGTCTTTGAAAATCTGAATAAATTTACATAACTCATGACAGAAGAATATATGACAAAATTTGAAATCCATTTTCTTTTTGTCAGATTAATCAGTGTGTAAAGAATAATGCCATTTTTGAGGATATAATGTCAGATGATTAAGTCATGCCATCATTAGGCACAATACAATGAATTGTTTGTGCCCAATATTTCTCAGATTTTATTATACATCCTCTCAGTCACAGTATGTGATTCTCATACTGTTTCTACAGATTGAATAAAGTGAAATGCACAATAGGTAAAATATATTTTCAAAGTAATTACATGCACTTTTTTATTTATGGGAAAAATGCTTTTTAGCAAATTCAACCACCTTTTACAATGCTTAAATAATATCAAAATTCAACCTTTTAATACAATTTAGTTCTCAAAAGATCACACCACTGAGTTTTCAAATGACCTAAATATGCATATTATGTAAATTTATATACATTATAAATACATATTATACATGTATACACACTACATATTTCAATTCAGAGCATCAACAAATGCACATTTATAATAGAGCACTTCATGAAAATCCTTAAACAGAAATTGGCTCCATTGAATAAATTCTATTTATTGTCATTTAGAGGAGTATTTCTGTTATAATTTCCCATGAGGTTTTCTTCCAATAAATTATAATATCAATGTATTGAAAAATAAAATTCCAATTTTACATATAAAAGCCATTGGAATCCAACAAAACTTTCACATTATTTTTAAAATATAAATAATTCATCAGGTTTTACCATTTCCTAATTCTAGTAACTTGATTATGCTTACTTTCTCATCTGCAGGAGAAACTAACACTGCTACACAGTAGTACCTTTGTCAATATACTGTTTTTATATAAAATTTAAAGAAAACACTGAAAATAACCTAAAAGTGCACAAAAATCTCCAGTAGAGTTCAGCAAAATATAAACAAAGTCTTATATTAAATAGATGCACCCATGTGTACCTTTTCATATTTTCTGAAAGTCCACTAAATTTATAGTAAAAAATACAAAAGAATAAATAATGTCCAAGGACAAACGCCATGAGGCATACTATAACAATGTATTAGTAAGACTGGCAATTTTATGGAAGAAGCAAATAAGCAAAATTAGGCAAATCACTCAACAAAATGTAGAACTTGAGAAGGCTCATAGCTAAGAGGAAGTCCAAGGGTATGTAAGTCATGAGTAACAGTCTAAACAAAAATATGGTTAAAGCCATATGAGCAGTCAGGATCCTCAGATTTGTATTACATCCTCCTTAACCCGAAAAGATACGGGTATTTTTCCCTGAAGATTCTCCCACTCGGTTTATAGCACAGTGAAAAGCGAGAGAAGCTGCATGTGCTTCATAAAAATCCCATACATGACTCTGTTCCTCTTCGGTCTGGAATTCTGACAGCCAAGTTTACTCAGGAGCTTGTGCACACCCACCTATGCGTAAACACACGTCTAGGAATAAATGAGAGTACTTCCTCAGCCAGGAAGAATCTGAATTATCCCTGAAAAAAATGCCCAGAATTATTGGCATTAAGTTCCTTCCAGAAATTAAAGCAGCTTGCTGCGCAGTCATTTTGCAAAGACCAATCACTCTGTAACTCCCAATATTATACATAAACTTTCCAATCTCCTTTTAATGAATTTCCTTTACTGTGTACTGGTAGCAGAGGATCATCAAACATTACAGTACAGACTAACACTTTAAAATGAGAACACAATTAAGTAAACAAAATACAAATGTGACAGAAACATAGATGATTCAGGTAGCAGGCAAAAAATATCTTTTAAAATTTTATGAGTGCCGAAACCGGTTTGGCTCAGTGGTAGAGCGTCGGCCTGCAGACTGAGGGGTCCTAGGTTCGATTCTGGTCAAGGGCATGTAACTTGGTTCCGGGCACATCCCCGGTAGGGAGTGTGCAAGAGGCAGCTAATCAATGATTGTCTTTCATCGATGTTTCTAACTATCCCTCTCTCTTCCTCTGTGTAAAAAATCAATAAATATATATTTTTATAAAAATACACTTGTATAATTTAAAAGAGATAAAATGGAGGTGGAAAGTGAAGCTAAGAAAATTTCTTTAGCCTAGAAAGTAGAACAAAATATCAAAGAACAAAGAAGAGTTTAGGAAAGAAAACAAACAGAAAATTGAATTACTTATTCAGAAAATTCAAAATATTAAGAGATGAAGTTTAGAGTCCAAGAAATGGTTAGATAAATAATGTTTCTCAGGTGAAGGCATGAGTTTCAAAAGTAAAATGGCACCAGCCCCCAGCATGTTGAGAGAAATTGACATAAAACGAGGTCTATCCGTGCACCGGGGCGCTGCTTGGGTCAGCCCTCCCTGCAGGACGGAACTGTACCCTCACCCATGGCTGTGCGCTTTGACAGCTGACAGTTTATATAAGCTCAACTTTGGGCAATAGCTCTCGGCAGAAGAGAGCAGCCATACTGAAGTCTACACTCTTCCCACTAGGTCACTTCTTGGAGGCTGCTTGCATTCAATCACAGTTAATATTGGGGTTATACTTGACCCTATTGCCACAAAGTACGTCCAATTGCCTTTGAGACAATTTCTTCCTCTTTTTTCTCTTTCTTTCCTTTCCCAGCAGGGGTTGAGTCAGAGAGTGTTGCACATTATAACTCTGCATACAAACCCTTTAATCCTTCTCTCAGAGTTCATTTCCTAAATAATGTATCATGTGAAAATCATCCTCTGATTTTAGCAATATCTGGCAGATATCGATGTGTGTTTTTTGTGTGTTTTTTTGGTTAGTTTCTTTGTTTTATTTTTTGTTTGTTGTTGTTGCTGCTGTTGTCTTTACCTAAAATGTGAAGTCAATACTTAGAAAAAGATTGAATTTCTTAACACTAGAAACTAGAAAATAATCCAAATAAACCCTCCCAAAATTCCTTTAAAGTGACTTTCAAGCTAGAAATGTAAAAACCAGTCTATATATAAATTCAGTGAAAGAACAGAGTAAAAGTATTTTTAAATTAACATTTTAAAATTTACATTCCAGCCAAAACCGGTTTGGCTCAGTGGATAGAGCGTCAGCTTTCAGACTAAAAGATCCCAGGTTCAATTCCGGTCAAGGGCATGTACCTTGGTTGTGGGCACATCCCCAGTAGGGGGTGTGCAGGAGGCAGCTGATTGATGATTCTCTCTCATCAATGTTTCTCTCTATCCCTCTCTCTTCCACTCTGTAAAAAAATCAATAAAATATATATTTTTTTAAAATTTACATTCCATACATTTTAGAAAATTATTTGTGTGTGTATATTCACACATACATATCAATAAAATAAAGAGGAAGATAGAAAATCTAAATAACAAAGAATCTACCATAGGAGAGTAGAAAATCTATATTGAGTAGCTTTCCCATACAGGCATTGCTGAATTTTTTAAGGTGTAGAAAGCTGGAGGGCTTGATGACATCAGGCGGGAAAACAAAAACATAACCAAAAATACAGACAAACAAAAAATGTCAATACCTTACTGGCTTTAAGAGATGCTTCTTACTATAAAAAATGAAAAGACAAGACTCAGAATGGGAGAAATTATTTGTACATGAAGATGTAACAGGGACTGGTGTCTGCAAATTGTATAGGGCATCCTCCAAAAATGTATACCAAGACTTTGAGTAATTATAAAGGCAGTGTTCATTAGAATACCTTTCATTTTCAAAATTGAGCTATCAGCTGTTAAAGGGTCTATACTTTTGGGGGGAACACCCTGCATATTTAATGACCACTCAGATCTCAACAGTAAAAAAAACAAGTAACACAATAAAAAAATAAAATGGAAAAAAGAAACTGATGCTTCATCAACGAGAATATAAGGATAGCAAATAAGCACATAAAATTATATAAAGATGAAAAATAAGCATACAAAAAGATGCTCCACATCAAATGGCATCAGGAAAATGTAAATTAAAGCAACAGTGGGATACCACTACTATCTCTTAGACTGCCCAAAGCCATTTACCAAGAATGAACCCTAAGGTAAACTGCAGGCTTTGTGAGGTAGTGATGTGTGAATGTAGGTTAATTCTAATAAGTGTACCCGTATGGTGAGGGGTGTTGATAATGGAAGAAGCTAATGCAAGTGTGCGGGCAGGGAGCATATGAAGAATCTCTGTGCTATGAACCAAAACTGACCTAAAAAAATAAAGCAAGTCTTTAAAAAAAAAAGTTTTTTCCACATAATTAGCCATAGAGGATATGCAAATTAAAACCATGATGAGATGCTACTACATGTGTATAACTAAAATTAAAATACTGAGGTTGTGGAGTCACTGAATTTCTGGCATACACGTAAAAAGCTACTCTGTAAAAAGATTAACACATTCTTATAAAATAAATACTTAATTTAAATTAATATATAACCCACTACTGGTTTTTTACCCTAGAGCTTGGTCAGCAAACTGTGGCTCTCAAGCCACATGTGGCTCTTTGGCCCCTTGAGTGTAGCTCTTCCACAAAATATCATGGCCTAGGCGAGTATATTTTGAAGAAATGGCATTATAAGAAGCTTAAGTTTTAAAAATTTGGCTCTCGCCAAAACTGGTTTGGCTCAATGGATAGAGTGTCAGCCTGCAGACTGGAAGATCCCAGGTTCGGTTTAGATCAAGGGCATGTGTCTTGGTTGTGGGCACATCCCCAGTAGGGGGTGTGCAAGAGGAAGCTGATCAATGATTCTCTCTCATAGATGTTTCTAACTATCTTTCTCTCTTCCTCTCTGTAAAACATCAATAAAATATATTTTTAATGAAAATTAAATTTAAAAACAAGTAAAATAAATAAAAACTTTGGCTCTCAAAAGAAATTCCAATCATGGTACCATTAATATTTGGCTCTGTTGACTAATGAGTTTGCCGACCATTACCCTAGAGCAGTGTTTCCCAAAGTGTGGTACACGTACCCCCCCCCGCCCGGGGTAAGGGAAGAGTTTGGTGGGGATACGCGTTGCACTGGAGTTTGGTGGGGATATGCACTGCACCGTGCTTAGCTGCGCCTAAATCTACATTCTCATAAGTCAAGTCAAGACAGTCTTGTGAAGCGTGAGATGGTCCGATGTGCAAATAAATGTTATTTATAACTTTTATTTATATTTTATTATGAATAATTTTATTTTTCGTTTATTATTACTTTGTGTGTGTACAAAAAAAGAAAAATAAATATATTTTGATTGTTATTAAAATACATCCTTTTTTGACGAGGGGTACTCAGCATTATGAAAATTATAGAAGGGGTGCACATAGGTCAAAAGCTTGGGAAACACTGTCCTAGAGAGACAAACATTTATTTTCACTAAGAACTGATACACAGATATTTGAGCAGCTATTCATAATCTCCCCAAATGTTCAATATTTGGGGAGATTATGAGGAACAACCCAGATGTTCCTCAACAGATGAGTAGATAAATGTTGTTAATTCATTCAGTGAAATACCACTCAGCAACAAAAAGGAATGATGTATTTTTTTTATTAATTTCAGAGAAGAAGGGAGGACAGATAGAAACGTCAATGATGAGAGAATCATTGATCTGCTGCCTCCTTCACACCCCCTACTGGGAATCGAGCCCAAAACCCTAGTCCTGTGCCCTGACCAGGAATCAAACAATGAGCCATGCCAGCAGAGAAGCAATGAACTATTGATGCACACAGCAACGTAAATGTATCTTTTTTATATATTTTTATTGATTTTTTATAGAGAGGAAGAGAGAGGGATAGAGAGTTAGAAAGATCGATGAGAGAGAATCATCGACCAGCTGCCTCTTACACACCCCCTACTGGGGCTGTGCCCACAACCAATGTACATGCCCTTGACCGGAATCGAACCTGGGACCTTTCAGTCTGCAGGCCGATGCTCTATCCATTGAGCCAAACCGGTTGCGGCAGTAAATGTATCTTAAAGGAATTGTACAGAGTAAAAGAAGGCAGTCTAAAAAGTTAAAAATTGATGGTCTCATTTACATGGCAGTCTCAACATTCTCAAAAAACAAAATGGGGGTGAAGAATAACAGATCACACACACACACACACACACACACACACACACACACACACACGTATATAATCTTTAGATGTTTAATAAGAAAAATTAAAGAAGAAAAAGGTATCTTTTAAATATATATTTTATTGATTTCAGAGATGGAGAGGGAGAGAGATAGAAACATCAATGATGAGAGAGAAGCATTGATCTGCTGCCTCCTGCATGCCCCACATTGGGGATTGAACCCACAACCTGGGCATGTGTCCTGACAGGGAATTAAACCATGACCTCCTGGTTCATGGGTGGAGGCTCAACCACTGAGCCATGCCAGTTGGAAAGGACAAATTAATAAGAAAATAAAGACATCGAAATATTTCTATAAACTTCTGACCACTATTCATAACTATTAACAAAAAATAAAAACCAAATCTATGTAGGATAAATAATAAATTGTAGTATATTCTTGCACTGAATTGTGAAGAGAAATGACAACATACTGCTTCTATGCTCAACGACGGATGAATCACACAAAGATAATGATGATTCAAACATAAAACAACTTACCTAAATTGCTTCAATTCAACTCGTATAATATTCTATATGACCAAAATTAATGTATGAAACAGAAGTCAGTGTATTAAATAACTGGAAAGGTGCATAGATATGTGTGAGGTTGGAGTTTTTATCATTTTGACTTGTGTTCTGTATATGTGGGTTATTTATTAATCTGTACAATTAAAGTTAACTTGTTCAGATAGATAGATGATAGATAGATAGATAGATAGATAGATAGATAGATAGATAGATATAGATATCATACTTCAATTGTATGTATTTTATAATTCAATCCTACTTAAGGTAAAAAACATATCAATGTTTCCACTATTGTCATGAATGAATGCTTGCTGCTCTGAAGTACACTTCATGGCCTCCTCAAATAAATTTTGCATATGTCTGCTACTTTATTTTAAGGCAGACAATGTCAAATCTTCGAAAGGTGGGAGAAAATCTAGCTATTTTTTATAATAATAAAAAGCAGGAACTTACTGGTGTTATGAGGGCTCTTCATGTAGCAGTGCGAAAAAAATCACTATATGTAATATTACTAAACTACATTAGAATGAAATTACAAATTATACTAATATAGTCAATTTCCAATTAGATACAAAACTACCAATTAAATCGATTAGTCCTGGTAATGTGGAAAACATACAGAAAATTTCTGAGATTCAGGTCATTTCTCTCTAGTAAAAGAATCAGTATTGTTTCACAGGTAGGAAAGCACTCAACAATTCTCTAACACTTCATGCCAAACAAAGAAAAAAAAAGAAAGAAAGAAAAAGGTATAAAATATATCTTTGCCTAAAAGTACGCAATCTCTCAACGGCCACACAACAGGCTATTTCATCATCCATCGCCTTTGCTTTGGCAGCCCTTGTGGGTCCAGTAAGGGAAGCATGCTGTTCTCACTGGTGTGCCCTTTCATCAGGAGGGGCGGTTTCCAGCTGATGTGTTTGATTGCCTTTCAGTATACAATTTAAACCCTGGAATTTTGTAGCTCTTAAATAGCAACCTACATAGATTATGTCCTCCTCAGTAAGACTGCCAATTTCAGTCTTCTTGAGAGCATAAGAGGTTAAGAGATAGGGGTGAGAACCAGGGGAAATCATCAAAGGAATGTAAAGAGAGACAAGGCACAGAAATAATAGTGAAAAACAGAGATCACAGGGAATGTGTCGTTGTCATACATCAACTGTTTCCAAAGTGAATATGTGTTCAACTTCAAATTGTGTATTGACTCAGTGCTCTTCCCAGAGCTCTGTCTCCTGCTGATGATACTTCTGCTCCACACTTCAGTTCCTGCTGAGTAAGTTTTGGATTTTTATAAGGTCTGATTGTAAAATGAATGACCTTAAATCCATTGCTACTAAGGGATTTCTGCTCTTGGGTTTAGTCTGAATTCTAACAGTAGTAAGATGTATCCACTCGAACATGTGTTTATACCTTTCTCCATTTCATTTTGCATCTTATTGATAAAATTGAATTACATTGTCAAGGTACACAGGGAATGATCTGATAATCAGTTCCCTCTAGTCCCAAATATTAATACCCCACATTTCAGAAACAGACTATTTTTCAGGCTAAGTGAAATATGTTTAAAAGCTTGGGGCATTTCAGAAAGCGTGGAATTATTTCTCCCTAAAGTTCTCAGATAAAATATTTTAATGCTTATCATTGTTGATATGTCCTGTTAAATCTGCCCCTTATTTCTATAGAAAGTGCCACTTGTCAGTGTTAAGTGTTGAGATGCTAACTATATTATAATTCAGAGACTGAAGACAATACTGAATCAAAGTATTGAAAGGTAACAGTGAACTAGGTGAGGATTAAGGTAAGTACTGAAACAATTCAGATTATTTTTGAGTGGTGGCCACATATGCCAATCTCTTGTTTCTCTTGTTTGTTTATTTTCAGCAGTATATTGTTGTCCTAGGATGTTTATTTCAATTTGATGGTGGAGGAACATCGGTCACATCCTCGTAGATTAGTGCTATGACACCCTTTATGAAAAATGGCTGGCTATTCCAGCACCTTCCTTTCCTCGGGTCTCAGCAAATAAAATCTCATGTTGACCACCATAGACTAAACATTCTCTCAAGCTTTCTAAATTTAAAATTTGAAATAATATATACATTCCAATCACTCACTGTCCAACAGATTGTTATGGGTTCCCTTCTCAATCACTGTCCCCTGTGACATGACAGCAATGATATTCCAGTTCTGGATGGCGGTCAAATGGTGAATAATGTCAGTGTAGGTCCAACATTCTTTGGCCTGGTCCTGGGCAACCTGCAACAATACACAGCTGGTGATTGCTATCATAGCAAGGCATCTTCACCATTCCCCATCTCCACACTGTTTCTCCTCTGTCCTGTCAGCCTGTTGCTTGGGGCCACTGCTATCTGGGGGTGGAGTAGTCTGGTCAGTTCCTCTGGAAACATACAAGCATATCCTCTACCAAAGGTCAATAAAGGGACCTTTCTATAAACTAGATTAGAGATGTTTTCATTCCGCCAAACTATTTTCCTTTGCTTATTCTGATACCATGAGTGTCTTGCCATCAGCATTACAAGTGGGATTTATTTATTTTTAAATGAATCTTTACGGTTCATATTATTACAAATGTTCCTCATTTTTCCCCCTCCATTGCTCCCCTCCACCAGGTTCCCATCCCACCCTCTACCCTTTCCCCATCCCCCCTTGTTCTCATCCATAGGTGCACAGTTTATGTTCAGTCTCTTCCCGCCCCTCCCCCACTCCCCATTTCCCCAAGAATTGTCAGTCCACTCCCCTTCCATACCTCTGATTCTATTATATTCACCAGTTATATTGTTCATCGTGTTTTTTTTAATTCCCTTGGTTTTTAGATTCACTTGTTGTTAGTTACATATTTGTTGCTCATAATTTTTATCTTTATTTTCTTCCTCTTCCTAAAGAACCCCTTTCAGCAATTCATATAATTCTGGTTTGGTGGTGATGAACTCCTTTAGCTTTTTTTTTATTTGTGAAGCTCTTTATCTGGCCTTTGATTCTGAGAGATTGCTTTGCTGGGCAGAATATTTTTGGCTATATGTTCTTGTTATTCATAACCTTGAATATTTCTTGCCATTCCTGACTGGCCTGCAGGGTTTCTGTTGAGAAATCAGCTGATAATCGTATGAGTGCTCTTTTATAGGTAACTACCTGCTTTTCTCTTGCTGCTTTTAATATTCTCTCTTTGTCTTTTGCTTTTGGAATTTTAATTATGATGTGTCTTGGTGTGGTCCTCTTTGGATTCCTTTTGTTTGGGGTTCTGTGTGCTTCCTGTACATGTAAGTCTATTTCTTTCACCAGGTGGGGGAAGTTTTCTGTCACTATTTCTTTCACTATGTTTTCGGTATCTTGTTCTCTGTCATCATCTGAGACCCGCATAATTCTGATGTTGGTTCACTTGAAGTGGTCCCAGAGGTTTCTTACACTATCTTCAACTTTCTGGATTCTCTTTTCTTCTTGCTTCTGCAGAGGAGTGTCCTCTGGCTCTTTGTGTTCCAAACCTTGAACTTTATTCTTGCAATTTTCCATTCTGTTTTTAGGACTCTGTATATTTTTTATTTCAGACAATGTATTCTTTATTTCTAGTTGATCATTTATTATTTCTAGTTGATCCCTTTTCATATCCTCATAGGTCTTGTTTATTTTATCAGCCTTTTCTAGGAAATTCTTGAAAAACCTTGTAACCGTGGTTTTGAACTCTATATCCAGTTGCTTTTTGTCCTTCATTTCTTTAGTTTATGATCTGTTTCCTTGTCTCAGCATTTTCGCTGCTTCCCTGAGTTGGTAGGATGGCTTTGTGTGTTAAGGTGTCCTATATGGTTCAGTGGGTCAGCCTCCCAATTATCTGAGGTGGACACTCTTGGTGCACCCCTTTGTGGTCTATTTGTACAGCTTTATTATAGTTAAGTCTTAATTGTTGTTGCTATCACTGGGAGGAACTGACCTCCAGGCCAATTGGCTGTGAGGATCAGCTGTGTCTATGCCAGGAGACAGCCTTATTTGACTTAGACTTGGAAAATTGCAAAAGCCTCTGTGCTCATCTTGGAATGAGTGAAGTTTCAGGATGGAGCCTACAGCCTTGGCTTCCCGTTAGCCCCTCCCAATGAGGTTCCTGAGTCTCAGTGTTCCTCAGTGTCCTAAGGTACTTGCTGCAAGCACCTCTGAGAGAAAGGTGCCCTAGAGTTTTGCCCACTACCAGATAGTCTAGTCTCTCCCCCAATGAGCCCGGAACTGGGGTTCAGTGCAGTTGGAAGTGGGGTTAAGAGCAGTCTGGAGCTTATGTTTCCTTCCCACTAAGGCAATCCAGTGGCTCAATCAACAGTCTGTCCTCTGTGCGTGCAATGTGCGGGACTCTGGGGCTCTGCCTTTCGCCACTCCCCTGAGCTTCCACCTTACAGCCCAGATTCCCTCTGTATGAGCCTGGGACCCCAGGGTCTCACCCAGAACTGGGGTTCAGTGCAGTGGGAACTGGGGTTCAGCACAGTCTGGAGCTTTTATCTCCTTCCTGCTAGGGAACGCCAGCCAGGCACTCAGCCGCCCCTCCTCTCCGGCTCAGTACTCTCCCCACGAGTGTACCATGTCTCTGTACCTTAGGCTTTTACAGCTCCTCTGATTTTCCTTCTTGTTTTCTCTTTCCTTCTAGTTGTACAATTTCCAGTCAGTCAACTTTCCTGTAGTTCTGGATAATGTCCACTTTATATTTTAGTTGTATTTTTTTAAATTGTTGTGTGAGGCTGCAGTTAGGCATTTACCTATGCTGCCATCTTGGTTTTTCCCCTCGAAAAAAATTTTAAAGTGAAAAAATGGAAAGCAATTAAGGCTTGAGGTAATTTACTTACAGCAGGTTACTTCACTATCCCCCTTTTTTGTTTTAAATAGTATCAAGAGGCTTTTGGAAATCCTTCAGTGCAGCCTTGATAGCTATTAATTCAATTCTTAGCACAGAAGTATGACTGCTCTGGCTTTATTGTGTGATAAGCAGCTTTTACTATGAGATGAACCATCAGTAAAAAATAATGAATGCTCCAGGAATAGGTTCCCAACTAATGCAACTAAGTCCCCCTGAATACTCCCTTATTTTAATTTGCCAATTTAAATCTATCTGAAATAAGGCTATTTTCTAACTTTATTTGCCCTTGGGTGTGGACAGTAAATGATACTAATTGAATTTCTGCTATCAGTCTTTGAGTATATTTATATAAATAAGCTTTGTTAGGGTGGCAGAATGAAAATCATTTACTTTTTTTTTTTTGAGGCCAAAACATTGACTTTTAACTACGGTCCTCCAGATGTCTGAAAAATCCTTCTATTTTTCCTCACAGAGTAATTTCTAGGCCATATTTAGGAAGTTTATTTAAAAAACCTTTTTTCTTTCTTTTAAATCTAGCAACAGACTTGGTTGTTTTTCAAATATTAGCTCATACTGTCATGCCTATATTTCAAGAAACTCTCTTTTTACTTATGGTGACTCATTAACGATCAGATTTAATGCCTGAATAGTAACTTCAGTTTACCCCTAATATTTAAGCTTAATATTGACTTTTAAGCAGCATTCTTTTTGGCTAGTGCTCATTTGCATACACAAAAAAATCATGGGAGGTCTCAGTAACTATTTCAGAGGCTTTAGATTTTACTAGAATCAATTATTTAACATTTTGGCTTCTCATATAACAGAAATTATATGAGGCCTTGATAATTAAAAAAGCTAATTTATTAAGTAATTAAAGTAGGCATCTTTATTGAAAAAGCAAAGCAAGCAAATATATATGTTTGACCCATGAAATTCAGATGCCACCCTATTCCTCAGCCTACTATTTGAAAAGTAATCTGCCTGGGGCTTTTGTTTGCTTTTGTTTTTAAAATTCTGCTACTGAAAAATCTGGTTCCGCTTAAGAAATATTCAGCAATCTTGCCTTGCCCTTCCTTAGAGGTCAAAACACCTAAAACATTTAAAATATATGTACATAAATAAAACATATTTATTAATTTTTATTTGATGAATCTTTCCACATGATTTCAAGTATATTAAATAGACCTAATGTAGTTTTAAAATATTTCTTTTAAGGATAGAATAAATCCTTGAATCATTCCAAGGCCCTTGGATGTCCCATGGCCATCTCTTGGTTAAAGTCTTGAAATTTAACTTAGAATATTAAATATTCTTAATGCAGTACTCCACTAGTTTTCTTTCACTATTTTCCTATCTAATGACTTTCAGTGGTGATTAGTGCTTTTTAAAAAATTAATTTATGCCAAACCCAGATTGACTTAGTGGATAGAGCATCAGCCTGCGGACTTAAAAGGCCCAGGTTCAATTCCAGTCAAGGGCATGTACCTTGGTTTCAGGCACATTTCCAGTAGGGGGTCTGCAGGAGGCAGCTGATCAATGTTTTGCTCTTATCTGATGATTCTAACTCTTTCCCTACCTCTCTGTAAAAAAAATCAATAAAATTTATCTTTTTTTAAATAAAAAATAAAAATTAATTAATTTTAAATATATATTTATTTATTATAGAGAGGAAGGGAGAGGAAAAGAGTGATAGAAATATCAATGAGAAGAGAATTATTGGTTGGCTGCCTCCTGCATGTCCCCCACTGGGGATCAAGTCCACAACCTAGGCATGTGCCCTTGACCAGAATCAAACCTGGGACCCTTCAGTCCACAGGCTGATGCTCTATCCACTGAGCCAAACTAGCCAGAGCAAAAATTAATTTATTTTTATTCTTATTTATACTGTTATGAAATCATCAGAGAAGATTTTGTTTAGAAAGAGTAAAAGATGTGGCAGGGTTCTAAATCTTCTATGTTTTCTGCCATACTTTCTAAGTGGATAATACATTTTGACTAAGGTTTAACATTTATTTATGGTTTGTGGATTAGAGTGAACACTTAAAATAGGAGTTAAACTAAGCTTTGCCTTTGGGTTTTATTTATCT
Organism: Vespertilio murinus; assembly: GCA_963924515.1. Taxonomy (NCBI): domain Eukaryota; kingdom Metazoa; phylum Chordata; class Mammalia; order Chiroptera; family Vespertilionidae; genus Vespertilio; species Vespertilio murinus. Next base: position 45,380,586 of record OZ004707.1, read on the forward strand.
CAGAAGACTGTCACCTGTCAAAAGTACCAAATGGAGATTTTGCCCGCTTGCCCTTCCCTGAGAGGGTGGCAGTGCTATATAAACCTTCGAAATAGATATTTCAAAGTTTCTCAGTTTTCTCAAGGGTCTAAGTTTCTACTACCATTAGAAACTGTGATACACAGTATGGAGGTGAATTAGGAAATATACTACAAATTCATATAACCTGAACTTGAGTTAGACTTCATCGTTTTGGCTTTGACAGGATGTTTCCTGATCAGTGACAGCTGCCAAGGTTCTATGACCTATGAAATTAAAACTTAACTGAGAAGTCTCTTCTTTAAAATGCTTATTTGTAATTCTCTACAATGAATTCCTGTTGTTATAATAAAAAGAACAAAAAAAATTTTTTTTAATATTTTAAAAAGTTAATCATGGCCCTGCCGGTGTGTTCAGTGGTTGAGCCGTGGACCTATGAACCAGGAGATCACAGTTCGATTCTGGTCAAGATATATGCCAGGGTTGCAGGCTCAATCCCTAATGTGGGGCATGTAGGAGGTGGCTGATCAGTGGTTCTCTGTCATCATTGATGTTTCTGTCTCTCCTTCTCCCTTCCTCTCTAAAATCAATACAAATATATTCTTTTAAAAACGTTAATTGTGGCACTAAGATGCAATATCTTGGATGGAGGAGTCATTATCTATATCAAGTTTTTTCCCCTCTTTCTTTAAATGTGGCATAAAGTCTCTTTTGTTTTCTGCATATTTTTAACTTTTCAGTCTTTTTTTTAATATATTTTATTTGTTTTTTTACAGAGAGGAAGGAAGAGAGATAATTAGAAACATCAATGAGAGAAAAACATTGATCAGCTGCCCCCTGCACGCTCCCCACTGGGGATGTGCTGGCAACCAAGGTACATGCCCTTGACCAGAATCAAACCTGGGACCTTTCAATCTGCAGGCTGATGCTCTATCCACTGAGCCAAACCGGTTTTGGCATAACTTTTCAGACTTGCCACTTCTAAGCATTAGGCATTCCTGAATACTCTCTCCTTTATTATACATTACCAGTATTTGAAACGTTTGGGTTCTCTTTCCAATCTTTATTTTCTAGTAATCCTTTTCTGAGTTGAATACATGCTTGCTCTCTGCAGAAGCATGATGGCATCCCCAATATTTCCTCCGGACTCAACTTCAGAATTTAAAAAACAAACAACTATCTATGCTATGTGTATGTGTATACAGTGGCGCTGTTTTTTAATCTCTGCATTTCTCACTCCCAGTAAGAGCTCCACGTTTGCTTAGCTCTGAGGAGCTGGTACTGGTGCTTGTCCCATTTCTTTCCCATGTACCCAATAAAAAATAATATATTCTTAGCCCAGTGCATATCCAAATAACTTCACCTCCTCCTAGATTTTGAAATACCGCAAATGCAAAACATATATACCCCTTTCTGCCATCCCCTTCCTTACTCCCTGAGGGAATAGCTCTTATATCTGAATTAGTATGTTAGTCACTCAGCCCTAGATGAGAAACATGATTAAGTGGAACTGTCCCTGGAAAAACATATTCAATACATTTTTCTAGTTCAAAAGCCCCATGTTACCACTCTGTCTAGGTTAAGGTGAACTTCATCTCATTTCTAAAATGTTTCTTTATCCCCAATAAAACTGGATCCTCCTTGCTTCACTTTGCCTAATAGGCATATAAATATATTTATGAATTGTGATCTTGACTGATACTTAACTAAGAACCATGACATCTAAAATTAAAAAAAAAACACATTCCTTCCAGATGGAATAGTCTCTGTATATGAAACATTTGCTTGTGGATTGAGAATATTACCACTAGAGGACCTTGTACAATGCATTTGAACTGACCGCTTTCTATGTGGGGAAAAAAATTGAATATTGTAGTTATACTTTCGTTTATATTGTCCTGAATGAATTTGCATCCATGATAAAAAAAAATTCCTTTTTACAAAATGCAATAAAATGCTAGATGTGGAACTGATATGAAAAAATTTAAATCAAGATTCTAAATTCTTGATTTACATGTTTCCAACCAGCTAGCTACATAGCCGCAAGGAAAATGGGTAATTCCGTCCAATTTAAAGTAAAATAAATGTAATTTAAAATGAATAAAATAAATGCAATTCAAAATAATATATTCTTCAAAATTTAGAATGTAGTATATTTAGAATTTTTTTAATCAGTACTTAGAAAACGGAAATTTTAGAAACAAGAAACTGATTTTGTATTAACAATTATTTATTCCTTTACATTAAGTATACAATGTTACTTATTCTGAGAAGAATATTTAATTTTTATTTTTAATTTCTCAGATTTTCTTTTCTTAATAAATGGAATGTGTTAGTCACACTCTCACACAATATATATATATATATATATATATATATATATATATATATATATATATAATCTATGTGGAAATAAATGGACAGTCATTTTAAAAAGATATTCCCTAGGGCTGACTCATGACAATTTACCATCGTTTTTTAGTTCTTGTTCTCTTCTCATTTTTATATTGTGATACACTACCTAGAAATAGGCCTGTCTAGAATCCAAATACTAGCAGTTCTAGAAATCCAAATATTAGTAATTCATCCTTCATGCACTCCTCTGACTTCAGTTGATGGTAGACGTGTGGTACATATTGTACCTTATTGTACATACAGGTTGAAAAAAAATACTACTTAGAGAAATAGCTTCTATTTACTGAGATGCCGGCTTCTCTTACACCTGTGGCCTAGCCTCGTTGGTAGAAGGTGTGTCATTGAGTTTCCCTCTCAGGAGTAACTTGTGAAACCCTGAGCTCGTCTGCACTGTGTGTGTAAATGATTCAGGGGAAGCACAGATTGCATCCTGGAGAGCTGCCTGCTGCTCGCCCTGTACTCGGCATTGGTGTCCCCGCGCTGCCGCCCCTGCGGGTCTGCAGGCAAGACCCCTTCGTATGAATGGCTCAATGATTCTGCAAAGTCCTATTTGATTTTCTGCTGCATGAGCCCCGCGGGCTGTTAGAAGTTAAAATAAATCGTTTTACGTAAATTAACGGCAGTCCTGACGATCTGCTTGGTGGTTTTTACCCTTGAATCCCACGACACCACTTAAATTGGAGAAGACTCGTTTCCTCCAGGGGAGACGGGGAAGGAGATCACTTGCTCCAAGTAAAACGAATTCTGATCAAAGCCGTACTTGGAGAGATGGTTCGATTTACTAATTTACTTTTTTTTTTTTTTTAGGATTTTTGATACTTTGTTTGCAACATCATATGCTTTGAAGGCAAAAAATAAATATACCTCCTACGTGGAGATCCTTGCGTTGGGAAGGAGATAAATTGATAAAATGACTCTTAAACAAAAAGGAGCCAGGATTTAATGGTTTTGAAAACCAACCACTCCAAAGAACAAATTAAACTAAAATTAATGAATGACTTCAAAGCAAAGATCAAATCTAGATTTCTAATCAGGAGAATGTGGTCTGAAAGAAAACTGACTGTCTCTCTCTCTCTCTCTCTCTCTCTCTCTCTCTATATATATATATATATATATATAGAGAGAGAGAGAGAGAGAATATATATATATATATATTCATTTCGCTTGCAAACATTCTTGTCTGACATGAATAAGCTTGGCTGACACTCATAAGCCCCTCTGATGCTGTTCCACAATCCAAGTCTTGAGCCTCTGCTCTACATATGCCCATTTTGCTGGGTTTTCTCTTAACACCTTCTTTTTTTTGGCATCTTAAGGAGTTGTTCTTGCTGTTTTCTCCACTGCCTGATCATACACTCAGTGGGAGGAAGTCCAAATTGTCTCTCTGAAGCTCTATTTCCATGGCCTTTTGCACAGTTGATTACATTCAGCTTGAATTTTGAGAGTAAGAAGACAATTGCTTACTGATATTTATTTATTTTATTTTTTGAAATCTTTCTGGGAACAGAATGCACTGATTCCTGTTGCATCTGCACACTCTCCACCTCCACTTCCAATGATGGCATCAACTGACATCAGTAATAATAAGACTCAATGATTGGAGGAAGCCTGTTTGACAAGGTAAGGGCAGCGACACTGCTGCTCAGCTGACTTCTGTGTATAAGGTGCTCCTCTATTTTCAGTTTAACAATTTTAGAAAAAAATAGTGTCTTTTACATGGAAAAACACAGCATTTTGCCCTGAGTTTATGTAATCAAATGCCTCCAAAAGTCATTATCTATTACCAGTCATTCTGTCTCAGAACAAATATTGAAGAACGAAAAATATGTTTTGACCACCCTAACAGTCACCTTTTGTATCAGGTGGGCTGGAAACATAGATTTGGCTACATACCCCTACTTCTACTTAAATTATTTCTTTCCACCCTCTCCATTCCTAAAAGTTGAAAGATTGCCTTTCATCAGCAGTCACACAAAGCAATAGATTCATTTCTCAGCCAGAAAGAACTGAAAGACACACCTAGCTTCCGATTTCAAAGTAAGATTTAAATAGCCAATTATTCCTTATATAAAGACCAACTGCAGTTTTCCATGCTGTGTCCTTTTATATTTCAATTTTTAAGTAATTTTAGAATTATAAAGAATTATAAAAATAAAATTTTAGAAAAGGTTAAAATGCTTCCTTTTTTTAAAGAAAGTATTGTAAGAATTCTAAATTCTTTCTCTACCCACATATATCTCTTCTATTCCACCTAAGGAGAGAAAACCATGTTAACAGCCAGGTGAATATATTTTCAGATTTTGTTTATGTTCATGCACACACACACAATCTAACTAATATTAAATTATGCTGTACATATTTTATGAAATATTCAGAGAACTACATGACTTTTTAAGTTGTTGCTGAATAAGATATTCATGAATGTAATACCATTATAACTAGCTACCCTGTTTCCCTGAAAATAAGACAGTATCTTATATTAATTTTTGCTCGCAAAGATGCGCTAGGTCTTATTTTCAGGGGATGTCTTATGTTTCCATGAAGTAGGTCTTATTTTCGGAGGATGTCTTATTTTCGGGGAAACGTGGTAGTTATTAATAACTAGAAGCCCAGTGTAAGAATCTGTGCATGCTTGGGGGCGTTTGAGGCCAAACAGGCCAGCCACCTGGGGGTGAGGGACTGTGAGAGGTTGGTCGGCCATGGGAAGTTGGCTTTGGGAGCGCACTGACTACCAGGGGGCAGCTCCTGCATTGAGCATCTGTCTCCTGGCGGTCCATGCCCATCATAGCAACTGGTTGACTAGTCATTTGGCCATTTAGTCATTCAGTTGCTTAGGCTTTTATAACATAGATAAGAAATGAACAAAGAAGAGGCCAGACATTATAGCCATGTCATGTGGGCAGTTTCACCAGGCAGCTGCAACCTTGCACCTCCTGGGAACCATCAACCTATTCCCTGCAAAGCACTGGTGGAAGGGATCCAACAAAATAATATAGATGGATGCAGGAAAGTTGGATGCAGGAAAGGTGCTTTCTTAACAGCCACACCTGGAACAGAGATCATTGGCCAGAATAGGTCAGAATAGGTCAGAATTTTACACTCACCTGAGTGTAAAAATGTGAGAATACCTAATTTCCTATCAGGGATGGGGAATGTCTGGCCAACAGGCCATATAAAGCCCATGAAATCATTGGTCTTGCCCTGCCAAGCATTAGGGGTGAGTAAATTAAAATTTTGACCAAATATAGCAGGTTAATTTTTAAGTTGATAATTTTGTATGGCCCACGAATTACGTTATAAATATCCAAATGGGCCTTGGCAGTAAAAAGGTTCCCCACTCTACAGGAGTTCTCTCTCTTTTGTGCTCTTGGCTAGCTCTTAGCTTCCTTGTATTCAACCATTCCTCCAAAGCTATGTGGACCTGTGGATCCCAGATGGAATGGACCGATGTACTCCCGCAGAGAAAGGCAAATGAAGCTAGCCTGATGCTGTATGGGACTGTGTAGGCATGAGAAGAAAATTCTGGATAATAACTCTACGGTTAGCCCTGGTAAAGGCAAAATAAGACTTCTTCCTTGGCAGGACTGAGGAAAATGAAACCTGGAAACTCACAGGTTTGATTCCATAGAAATAATGCTTTCTACAGTATTACATTTCCCCCATGCAAGTCTCAGAAAATTATTTTTCTCCGGATATTTCAAAACTCCATTCCCATGGGCAACAGCTAGGAACAAGGTAATCTCTCCCTGTGTAGCAGATTATAAATTATTTTATTTAGCCTATACTCTAGTTAGAGATATTGCAGTTATTTTACTATTTTTTATTGAAACAAGTCATATAAATTATATATTTGTACATGCATATTTACCCCTTAAAATGATTGTTTTCTTGTAATAATTTTCTGAAAGTGGAGAGCAGGATTGTGGATAATTCACATATTTAATATTGGATAAATCATACATTTTATATTAACAGAAAAACTCAATCTAATTTGTATAAATTTGTATAACAACCAATAGTGAACAGTGAATAGGGGCCACTCCCTAATATTTTCTTTAACAAGTAGAAATTATAATTTTTATATTTTACATACATTGTAGGCAGCTATGGTAATTCAATGATTTGATTTCCTAATAGTACTGCAGTTTATTTTTTTAAGGAAGCTATTAAATCTATAATTATTTGAAGACATGCTCATGCCAATTTTTCCACTAGACTATTTATGTTTATTCATGATGTACAGAAGCTCCTGTATCTTAAAAAATTGGAGAGAAACTGAATCTATCATTTGTATTATTAATGCTAATTATTTTTCCATACAGATAATTCAAAAATGATTTTTATATGTAATTAGTAAAATGTTGATAATTAACTTCTTAGCCACTTATTTTGATAGGAAGCTTAGTATTTTCATTTGTATTTTCTAGGATATTTTTCATAACTTTATGGTTATCATTGCTTTCAAGGTTACATATTAAATTTTGCTGTTGTCTTATTGGTTTTTGGAAATCTTTTATTTTTTTCTCCTATTGAGATACCTTGGGCATAATCAGTTTTTTAGAAGCATTCATTTCATTTAGAATTCCTAATTTTGAGGCCTAATATTTTACATTTATTTATAAATCACTCCACTATGCAAAATTGTCAAATAAAACCATTATCTCTTGGCAATAGTAAGGTTCAGGCAGAATATAAAGCAAAATGATTTGTAATTTTAAAAAATGTTATGCATATTACTAATGCTATCATTGCATTACTTTGTATTGGTTTAGCTATTTCCAAAAACATCAACTTAACCATGGCTTAAAGAAGTTAGTCTAGACTCTATTTTCATGTTTTAAAAGCTGGAATGTAGGAGGTAGAGTTCTTAAAGAACAAGGACTCAAGAGAACTCTTTGGTACCAAGTCATTCAGGGACCCATTCTCCTCCATCTTATAGCTTTGTCATCCCTTATAATGCCATTTAGTCAATGTTTACAGTATATGCCTGTGTGCCTATTTTGTGTATTCTTATGATTCTCAATTCTGACAGGTGCATTTGTTACATTAATTCAATGTTTACATGCATAAAATCATCAAAAACACACTGTACTATTCTTAAATTGTTCCCTAATATATCATTTGCCTTGGAACAAATTAACATCTTCAAAAGATGCATTATAAAGAAACTTACTGCCAAAACCGATTTTGCTCAGTGGATAGAGCATCAGCCTGCGGACTGAAAGGTCCCAGGTTAGATTCCGGTCAAGGGCATGTACCTTGGTTGTGGGCATATCCCCGGTGGGGGGTGTGCAAGAGGCAGCTGATCCATGATTCTCTCTCATTGATGTTTCTAACTCTCTATCCCTCTCTCTTCCTCTCTGTAGAAAATTAATAAAATATATTTTTTAGAAAAAGAAACTTACTGTATTTTTTCTACAGTAGGTATATAGGATGCATAAAGGCATATTTGTGTTTCCAACTTGGTTATTGTTATCAGAACATGAAACAATACAGCCAGTGTATGATTTTGAGTAAGAGAAAATGTGGTAGGAATTTTCAGTGTTCATGGTCTGTCATTGAGAGACAATTAACATAATTATGCAGGATATAAATGATGATGAGCTTATTTATGCTTAAGGCATGAATTTATGAGGAAACAACCAAATGCACAATGCACATTGTGAGAGGAGGTTTCTGCTATTAGAGCTTGGAGTTCATTGGTATAGAAACTAAAATAATTGATAAGGATGTTAGCAAGCCAGAAAAGTTCTTCCTGTCTCTCCCTTGTCTTCGATAGTACTAAAGTATGCACTGATCTACAAGTGCAATGAACAAAGTGGTTCATTTTACAAAAGTAATATTTTCAAAATATCAGTTTTATCTAGTAAATACTACCACACAAGGCCATGGGATTAAATATACTCTCAGTTTTCAAAATACACCTGTGTTCCCTATAAAATTATAGACAATGTTGCTGAGAACTTTATATTTTAAATTTTGTGTGCTATTGGAAAAGTGGCATAACTGATCATTTTGGAGAAGGCAAAATTCAGTTTTAGATATGCTAAAAGATATGAAGTTGAATAAAAACCTATGATGAGTCCAATAAGAACAACTGATTTCCCACAAAATTATAATAATAATAATAATAATAATAATAAGTTACCAATTTAGAGAGATGAACTGACAAATGACTGCAACTTGGAATTTTAGAATGAATTGAATTATCAACTACTTTTGGCTAGTTGGGAAAACATTTCCAGCTTGAATAAAATTAGTATCATTTTATTACTGTTGGCATATTCAAGTTTTTGCTTGTTCTTCATAAAGTGATAATGTATGAATTTAATTCTGCTAATGCAAAAACCCGGTGTCACATGTTTATCAGAAACATTCAAGTTGAGTTTCATTGTAATTTAGGGCAGACTGATGCAGTTCACAGAATTTGCTTTATAGTTTAAATTCTCATAATGAACACTCAGCATTCAGTATCAGTGCATTAGATTCTTCAACTTCATTGAGAACCAAAGAGCTTTCACTGTAGTAGACTTCTATAGTACCTGTCTTATCTCAGTCTGAAGGAAAGTAAGGATGCATCTGGACAAGAGGTTGAAATTATATCAAGCATCTTCTCAGATACAATGGCATAAAATTAGAAATCAACTACAATAAAAACAAACTATCAAACACATGGAAGCTAAATGAGATGCTATTAAACAATGAATGGGTTATCAAAGAGATCAAAGTATAATAGAAACAAAAGAAACACATAATATAAAAGCTCAATAGAACCAAAGCTGGTTTTTTAAAAGAATTGACAAAATTGATAAGCCTCTAGCCAGGCTCAACAAGAAACAAAGAGAGAGGGTCCAAATAAACAAAATCAGAAATGAAAGAGGTGAAATAACAACCAACATCACAGAAATGCAAAGGATTGCAAAAAAATTAAAATAAAAAAACTATACTCCCCCAAACTGGACAACCTTGTCAAAATGGACATATTCCTAGAAAAATGCAATATGGCAAAACTCAATAAGAAAGAATAAGAAAACCTGAATAGGCCAATTACTACTGATAAAATTGAAGCAATAATCAAAAAAACTTCCAGCAAACAGAAACCCAGGTCTGTACAGCTTCATAGGGGAATTTTACCAAACATTCTAAGAATTAACAAGCAATCCTCCTCAGACTATTCCAAAAAATTCAAGAGGCAGGCACACTTCCAACCTCTTTCTATGAAGCCAGAATTGCCCTAATCCCAAAACCAGATAAAGATACTACAAAGAAAGAGAATTACAGCCAATATCCCTGATGAACATAGATACTAAAATCCTTAACAAAATAATAGCAAATCACATCCTGAAATATTTTAAAAAGATCATACACCATGACCAAGTGAGATTTATTTGAGGAATGCAAGGCTGATACAATATTCACAAATCAATAAATATGATACATCATATAAACAAATTGAGAGGGGGGGAAAAACACATGATTATAACAATTGATGCAGAAAAAGCATTTGACAAAATTCAACACCCTTTTTTTTTGTAAAATCTCTCAGAATAGTGGAAATAAAAAGATCATACCTCAACATAATAAAGGCCTTATATGACAAATCTACAACCAATATCATACTCAATGGAAAAATACTAAAACAATTTCCCCTAAGAGTAGAAACAAGACAGGCAAGCCCACTTCCATTACTCCTATTCCAGTTAGTACTGGAAGTGCTAGCCAAGTGATCAGACAAGAAGAAGAAATAAAACCTATCCAAATTGGAAAAGAAGAAGTAAAACTGTCATCATTCACAAATGACATGGTATTGTACATAGAAAACCCTAAAGACTCCATAAAAAAAACTACTAAACAATAACTGAATTTGGCAATGTAGCAGGATACAAAATTAACACCCAGAAACCTATGGCTTTTGTATACACCTAATGAACTCACAGAAAGAGAATCTAAAATAAATTAAAAATCCTATTTATTGCAAATGAAAGAATATACCATGCTCATGGACTGGTAGAATCAATATCATTAAAAAGACCATACTATCTATAGAATCAATCATTCCCCATTAAAATATCAATGGCATACTTCAAAGACCTTGAACAAACTCTCCAAAAATTCATCTGGAATTTTAAAAAAAAGACCCCAAATAGCTGCAACAATCTTGAAAAAGAAGAATAAAGTTGGAGGGATCATAATACCAGATATCAAGCTATATTACAAAGCCATTATTCTCAAAACTGCCTGGTACTGGCACAAGAATGGACATATAGACCAATGGAACAGAACAGAGAATTCAGAAATCGACCCAAGCCATTATGCTCAATTAATATTTGAGAAAGGAGGCAAGAGCATACAATGGGGTCAAGACAGTCTCTTCAATAAATGGTGTTGGGAAAATTGGACAGATACTTGCAAAAGAAAAAAAAGTGAAACTAGACCACCAACTTACACCATACACAAAAATAAATTCAAAATGGATAAAGGATTTAAACATAAGACAGTAAACCATAAATATCTTAGAAGATTCCATAGGCAGCAAAATTGCAGACATATGTAGTAGCAATATATTTACCAATACAGCTCCTAGGGCAATGAAAACTAAGGAGAAAATAAACAAACGAGGCTACATTAAAATAAAAAGCTTTTGCACAGCAAAAGAAACCATCAACAAAGCAAAAAAGCCCACTGCATGGGGGAACATATTTACCAATGTTATCTCTGATAAGGGTTCAATCTCTAAAATGTATAGGAAACTCCTACATCTTAACAAAAGGAAGATAAACAATCTAATTTTTAAAAATGGGCAAAGAACCTAAATAGACACTTTTCAAAAGAAGACATACAGAAGGCCAAGAGATATATATGAAAAAATGACTCAAAGTCATTAATCATCTAGATGCAAATCAAAACAATGAGGTGCCATCTCACACCTATCAGAATGGCTATCATCAACAAATCAACAAACAAAGGACAAGTGCTGGAGAGAATGTGGAGAAAAAGGAACCCTTGTGCACTGCTGGTAGGAATGCAGACTGGTATAGCCACTGTGAAGTTTCCTCAAAAAATTAAAAATGGAACTCCAATTTGACCCAGTAATCCTACTTCTTGGATTATATCCCAAGAAATCAGAAACACCTAAATTCATAGCAGCACAATTTACTATAGGTAAGATTTTAAAACAACCTAACTGCCTATCAGTAAACGAGTGATTAGAAAACAGTGGTACATCTACACAATAGAATATTATGCTCTATAAAAAAGAAAAAGCTCTTACCATTTGCAACAGCATGGATGGACCTAGAGAGCATTATGCTAAGTGAAATAAGCCAGTCAGAGAAAGATAAATATCGCATGATCTCACTCATTTGTGGAATATAATGAATAACATAAGCTGATGAACAGAAATAGATTCAGAGACAGAGAAATCAGGAGAGGGAGGGGGTGGGTAAGGGATCAATCAAAGGACTTGTATACTGGTACATGTATATCAGCATAACCAATGGACACAAACAGTAGGTGTTACAGGGACATGTGCTGGGGTGTCGGGAGTGCCTGGGGAAAGGTCAATGGGGAAAAAAGAAGACATATTAATACTTTCAACAATAAAGAATTTAAATTAAGAAAAAAGATGTATCGTGATTTTTTTTAGGGAAATTCCAATGGATTGCAAACATAAGGTATAATTGAAATACTAACGAGGATTTTTTTTTCTTTTTATGTATACTTTTTGTTATAATGTCAAAAGACATGAATTGACACCATCTCCTCCCACCCAGTTCTGCTGAGGTTTAAGTGACAAAATAAAAGTGTAAATGGGATTATTTGATATATGAATATATTGTGTAGCAAAGCGAGCCATCAACAAAATGAAAAAGCAATCTATTGAGTGGGAAAATAATTGATGTGCACTCTTTAAAAGGATTTATGCTATTATCTCTCAGAAATGTGTAGACATTTCTAGCTGTTGTTTCAAATTTAAATATGTTTTATCTAAATAATAAGATTTCCTTGTAGTGGACTTTAATCGTGTATTGTTAATTAAATCTAGGTTTGCTGGTTTCATTTACAAATGAATATACAGCCAAGTAAAGAGCAGTGTGTTTTCCTTGTTGTTGTTAGCAAGCTACTTCTTTATTCCTCTCAAATTTTTCTTCAGAAGATGGAGTTACATAATAAGAATGTTTTTAATTGCATATTTTATTTCTTTTTTCCTTTTTTTTTTTTTTTAGTATATCAACTGACATAATAAATGCCTGAAAAATAAGACCATTTGTCTTCTTTCTTTCTAAAATGGAATAGAATCATATTGCTTTTTTGGTACAGAACCAGATTCAATAGTGTTCACTTTGTAAGGGTTTCAACTTAAAGATAAATTCAAATAAAGAAATATTATTTCCAGAGAAAGCATTGTAATTCAATGAAATAAATGATCGTGTATTCTTTGGTAATCAACATAATTCAAATTATCTCTCCTTCATGGGACTTCAAAAATGTGTTGACAGCAATATTTCACAAATGGAAATTTGGATAAATGCCTATTTTAATCCTAGCCAATATCTTGTATTGTAGAGGACATATGGCTTTGGTGACTGTTGGCTATTTTCTCCCTTGTAAATTTTCATTCAGGTGTGACCTTATGGATGTATTTTAGGCATGCTGAAATATTGATCTTTTTCTGTACAATTTTAATGGAATTTGCCACGCTCTTTTAACTATTTCTAATTAGTAATGATTTTTTTCTCCTGCAATTTATACAAAACAATGGCTAAGTGACTGCTTGCTATTTCTCTGAAGGGAAAACTTGGCTGATTAAATGGGGGGCGGGGAAATGTACCTCTCCGACAGCACTGAAAAGTTTTCTTTTACATTTAAATATTTACTTACTAGGCAGGTTTTATAAGATCGTGAAGTTGTATAAAGCCAAATGCCTCAGAGAACTATGCAGTTGAGAGTTTCTCAGATTCGATTTATATTGGGATATAAACACAGACCATATATTGAATTCTCTGAAAGTCATGATGTAGCTCAGATGGGGAATATATGTTACCACTGTTTTTCGCCCCCCTGAGTGCGTCTCTATTGAAATTTCAACAAGATGTTCTACTAGCCTCTCTATAGAACTTGGCAGGAATTAAGCTTGCAGCGGCAGCCACTGAAGTCATTTCTCCTTGACAGAATCCATAAAGCCAAACACTGTAATAACCTTTCTGATAGAATTTTAGTGGGGAAGCTCTCTGTCTTGTTACCATTGCCATTCACACTCCACCTGGGTCTTCACCCGCAGGGAGTGATTATGGTGCCCTGTGGTCTCTGATTCTACCTGTGACCCCTGATCCACACGAAAGTGGCAATTTTTCCTCAAAATGAATTTGAGACTGGGCAAAGAATGCTGTCAGAGAGAGTTCTCATGCTCCAGGGACTTCTCTGAGTTGCTGCAGTGGCCATCTAACGTAACAAGAGGCGAACTCAGAAGCTACTGGGTATACTTGCTTTCCCTCTAACCTTTAACATAGAATGTTGGGAAGGATTGTCTACAGTGGCCACCTGCAACTTCAGGCCAAGATACTTACTCTGCATTTTCATCCTACTTCAAGCTGAAAGTTGCGAAAAAAGAATGATGAAAAGGAAAAAAATAATAATGATGATGAAAATCTCTCTTCCTGTATGAGCATTTCTATACCCCTATTTCATGACTTCCCACCATCTTCCCCCTTAAAACGCCCCATATTTTGATATTAATATCCCATCCCACTCTTCTAATATTTATCGTGTACATGCTATATCTTTGTCTAGATATTTTTTAACTATCTGTGCCTTTATATTAAACTGCATCTCATAAATAGCATACAGTTGGGTCTCATTGTTTTGTTCATTCTGATACTACCTATTAATTCAAGTGTATAATCAAGTAATATTTAATGTAATTATTTACATATTTTAATTTAGGTATACTTTTACCTTTTTTGTGTGAGTTTGTTTTCTCTAATTTTCATTATTCTATAGTTTTTTTCTATGTCAACATGGATTTTATTTGAATATATTTTTAAATTCCTTTTAATTGTTGTATTAGCTTTGTAGTTACATTTCTTTGTACTATTTTCAGGAGTAGCACTAAAATCTGTATCATTCAATCTTAACTCCTGATAATATAACACAATTACTGTTATAAGTAGACATTTTTTTCTCTAAGAATGTGAGGAATATTGTAGTGAAATGATTTGGGGTTGCATCATATTGACTCATATTTTTAAATAAATATGAAAATTTGTGATATCTAGAAAATAAGTAATTAATCTGACTTTAAAGATTTTTAAAAGACTAAAGATAGAAATTTATTACTAGGTCAAAATTATTACAATGTAAGTTAGGGTAGCAATAGTATTTTCAAAAAATTATATTCTTGATTTGGGGATATTTTACTTAACTATATTTAAATTATATTAATTATCTGTTAACTTTTATGAATAATTTATTCATAATGTTTAGTTATTCACAAAATAATGGATCATAATTTTTAATATCACACAATTTAATAAAATTGAATATACCAATTATTATCTTTTTGAAAGTTAGCCATTGATAAATTTTGTATACCTTATTATACAATAAAAAATCCAGTTAGTTTTAAACATTTGAAGTTAAAAATAAAATATGTGTTAATCAAATATTTAATTTAACAAAATAATCTTAGGCTAGCAACTGTCTAATATTCTTTGTTCAGTGTTAAAAAAAATAAAACACCAATGAAGAATTTTTCTAAACTAAAGAGTTTTTAATATAATAAGGATAATAGATGAATATAAATAATTAATTTTGAAATAGAAAAAGTTAGGTTATACACTAAAAGCTATGTAAGCTACACTGGAGAAATAGGAATATTTCACATTATCTTTAAAATTTTGTAAGTACATATGACGTGTTGAATAAATTACATGGACAAGTACTAATCTCATGTCCTGCATAATGAACTCTCAGCAGATGGAGACATTTTCCAAAGTTTCTCTGTGTTAGTATTAATATTCAGTGAGACTCTAGACCTCAACAGCTTCATCATTTTTCTTTAAAAAAAAGTGCAGAAAATATTCTTCTATTTTTTAAAATAAACAAGAAAATTATTTCTTATTTGGATTATACATGAAAATTGGAGAAAATATATTATTAATATAAATAGAAAAAACAGAATGCATTTTTGTGTTTATATTTAATTTAATACTCATTTTGAAAAATATGCTTATTCTGATTTGTTTTGAAAATAGATCTAAAGTGTGAACTAAAATAGTGCATATTAGCATAACATTAATATTTACCAACATATTTTCCCTTCGGGATAATGTTTTATCATGCTGAGAGATTTAATTATTGATTTATTTTTTCGTTGTTGAAGTTTGAAATTGAGTTTTTATTGCTGCTATTTGCTATCTTTGTTCATTTTGTTTTATTGATACTTATTAAGAGGCATTTCAAATCAGCAACTCTTGCATCTCTCATTTCTTTCTTAACTAGAAAATTTATTTTGAAATAAATTATATTCTCAAAATCTGGATCAAGTTGGAAAGTCATTTTGTCAGATTCACATGCCTATCGACCCTATTCCTCCTCCACAGCCATGATCTGATAGTACCTACATATCTTTGTTTCAAAAGCTTGCTAGGCTGGCTGAAACCGGTTTGGCTCAGTGGTAGAGCGTCGGTCTGCGGACTGAAGGGTCCCAGGTTTGATTCCGGTCAGGGGCATGTACCTTGGTTGCGGGCACATCCCCATTAGGGGGTGTGCAAGAGGCAGCTGGCCGATGTTTCTCTCTCATCGACATTTCTAGCTCTCTATCTTTCTCCCTTCCTCTCTGTAAAATATCAATAAAAATATTTTTTTTTAAACTTGCTAGGCTGTTTCCTGAAAATAAAAATTAAAAAGTGATATTTTCTAGTAGCTGAATATAACAGGGTTTGGATTATTATCCAATCGTAATCAATTCTTACAAAATTGCTTTTACCTCCTACACCAGTGCATCTCAATCCCTCTGAACCAACATTGCCTAGTAATTATAAATATTTTTTTACTTTTTTAAATTAAATATATTGTGATGACATTGGTTAATAAAAATTATATAGCTTTAAAGTGTATAATTCTATGACATATCATGTGTATATTGCACTGTGCTTACCATCCAAAATCAAATCTTCCATCACCATATAGTGGACTACCTTTACCCTTTAATATGCCCTCACCTTCTTTTCCTCTGTTAAACACCATACTGTTGCCTTTGCCTATTATTTTTTATTTGTATGTGTTTCTTCTTCATTTATTGCTTTCAGTTGTATATGCCACAGATGAGTCAAATCATATGGTTCTTAATTTTTTTCTTTTTGACTAATTTCACTTAGCATGATATTCTCAAGATCCATCCATGTTGTTGCAAATGGCAGTAATTTATTTTTTCTTATGGCTGAGTAGTATTTCCTGGTATATTTGCACAACATCTTTATCCAATCACCTATTGAAGAACACTTTGGTTGTTTCCATATTTTGGCACCACAAATAATGCTGCAATGAATGTCACTGGTATTAGGGAAACGCAAATCAGAAACACCTCATACCTGTTTGAATGGCTAACATCAACAAGACAGATAATAACAAGTACTGAAGAGGTTGTTGAAAAAAGGAACCTTTATTCACTAATAGTGTAAACTGGCACAGTTACTATGAAATACAGTATGGAAATTCCTAAAACAAATTAAGAGTGTGTGCTGCCAGTGTTGCTCAGTGGTTGGGCATCAATCTATTAATCAGCAGGTTATAGTTTGGTCCTCTGTCAGAGCACATGTCCAGGTTGCAGGCTTGATCCCCCGTAGGGGGAATGCGGGAGGCAGCCCATCAATGATTCTCATCATTGATCTTCCTACTTCCTTCTCTGAAATCAATAAAATACATTTTTTTTAAATTAAAAGTAGAGCTCTAGCTGGTTTGGCTCCGTGGATAGAGTGTTGGCCTGCAGACTGAAGGGTCCCAGGTTCGATTCCGGTCAGGGGCATGAACCTTGGTTGCGGGCACATCCCAAGTAGGGGTTGTGCAGGAGGCAGCTGATTGATGTTTCTCTCTCATCGATGTTTCTAAATTTCTATCCATCTCCCTTCCTGTCTATAAAAATCAATAAAATATATTCTTTTAAGAAATTAAGAGTAGAGTTACCATATGACTCAGCAAACCCTCTTCTAGGTATCTAACCAAAAATTTTAAAACAATATAGAAGTGCATATAGATATGATTAACACATATTTTGTTTTTAACTTCAGGTGTTTAACTTCAGATATATACATTTCTATACTCCACAGCATTATTCATGGTGGTCAAAACTAGAAGATATTGTATAATTTTATTTAGTGAAATAAAATTTATATTTTGCATTGAAAGAGTAAAAAAAAAATAAAGAATTCTATTCAATAGTGTCACAGGAAAACATTCCACTAGAGAGTCCTGAAGTTTTCAAATCCTGCCTTAATAATATGATTTGCTATGTTATTTGATCACGATATATAATAATATTAATGTCTTGTATCAGAAAACTTTTGTGGCATCGTCTACCCCTTCCACTGCATAATCAAATTTCTATCATGAATAAATTGACTTCAGTTGTCAAAACATGAAGGGTAGTTTCGTTGTTTTGTTTGGTTTTGGTTTTTTGGTAGAGTTTTTTGTTTTTGTTTTTCTTTTTTGCCTTATTCCCCACATGCCTTTTTAATCTAATGAAATCTATTCATGTTTTAATCCTCTGCTCAATGGCACAATTCTTCATATGGTTGGTTTACAATTAAACCAGAATTTGCATGTGCATTATTTTGTAATTTTTCTAATTTCTTACACAATGCAATTTAGAATGGCCAGTAGCACCCCTTAATTTATCTGTGCCATGCACAACCTGCTGTGAGGAGAAAACAAACAAGCAAACAAACAAAAAATGGGAAACAGATACGTAGAGGGAGCAGCTATTCTTTAATACTGATTAAACAAATTGACAACATTGCTTTGTATAGGAAGCCAATGAGCTGGCTAATATATTTCTGTAGTGTGACACATTCTTTCAAAGAGTCACTGGCAAAGCTAGACGTGTGCAATCCCTTTTTGATGGAGAGTTGCCATGGTAAACTTGAGAGAAAGGGTAAGCCAATATGTTCTACTTTTATCTGCAGGCAGCTGGATCTAAAAGAGAAAAGGTCTTAAGGGCCTGGCCCAAGTAAACTCCTTTCCTTTTCCTAAATCAACAATCAGGTGAGTAAAAGTAAAGGAATAAGTACTGATTCAAAAAGACACCAGTGGAAATTGGGAAGCATAAAGAATGGGCGAAAGGAGTTTAGTCTTAACATACAACACCTTTGATAAGATCTATTAGGTAGAAAGGGAATTTAGAACTAGAGCGGGTTATGATCAATCTTCTGCAAGGTCTGTGGCTTGAGATATGGCAATGTTTCAACCACTAAGAGAGTCCAGTGCAGCCTATAATAGCTAAGGAGGTCGTGCAAGACAATTCTTTGGGGGAAACAAAGCTGAGCTTAGCAGGGAAGAGTGAGGTGGATCTTGCCACAGAGCATCATTTCATCCTTGTAAGCCTCCATGGAGCTTCTATGTGCCTTTCCTGAAAGACATTGCTAAATCCTGTTTTAGTTTATTCACTTCCCACTCTTATTTAATTGTGTAATAATTGATCAAGAACTAGGGCTTGGGTACTATGGAGTTTATCTAATATATTCACCAAACCACCAAAAACTCAAACACACACACACACCCCTTATTTCTATCACAGGGACTCCCTGTATCTAATCTATCTTGGGGCCACCCAAATATATATAAAAGCCTAAGCAACCATCACAACAGAAACAACCCAACAAACTACTGAGCAGGCTGCATAGGGCGACCAGGTTGGCAGGGGAGTTAGTGACTAAATGACTGAGCAGCAGACTGCATGGGTATGATCAGGCCAGCAGGGGGGGTTAGTGAGGGATGACCAAATGACTGAGCAGTGAACTGTGTGCAGTGACCAGGTCAGCAGGGGAGGGGGGCGTCAGTGAGAGGCAATCAGGCTGGAAGAGGGGGCAAGAAGGGGTGACCAGGCCAGTGGGGGAGGAGTTAGGGGTGACTAGGCTGGCAGGGTCAGTTGAGGGCAATCAGGCTGGCGGGGGGGCGCGGGGTTGTGCATGACTAGGCCATCAAGGGGGGACAGTTAGGGGTGATAAGTCAGGCAGACAGGTGAGCAGTTAGAAGCCAGTGGTCTGGATTGTGACAGGGATGACCAACTGCTGGTTTAGACAGGGATCGGGCCTAAACCAGCAGTCAGACATCCCCTGATGGGTCTCGGATTGGAGAGAGTACAGGCTGGTCTAAGGGTACCCCCCTTACACAAATTTTGTGCACCAGGCCTCTAGTTACAGATATAAAACTGTAGATGCTGGTAGGATATTCTGGGCTACATTGGAAACTCACTGGCAAATGAGGCAGGTAAGTAAGAGATCAGCATAGAGATGAGTGTTTCCTGAGTAGCATATTTGGACATAGAGTATTATTTTGCAATATTAATGCAATCAAAAGAGGGTAAATATATGAGGTCCTGGTAAATAATTTGGTGTCTTAGACAGAAGAGAGTCAAGAGGACTTACGTAAATGGCACTGGCGAAATGGACATACTGCATTTGATAATTGAGATCACAAAATATGGATCTTCAAATGTTACATGCATGTGTATGGTGATATACTCAAGTTCCTTCATGGTTCAACATTAGTAAATCATTTTATTTGTTACAATTTCAGTTATGTGTATGGTAGAAAGAGCTTTGCCAATTTTGAAAAATTTGAAAGTAGAAAGAAGTAAGCTTTTTTTTTTACCAGTAATATTAGAATTTAGATATGCTTACTTAGAAACATGTATTTCAAAAAGAGGGGAGAAAGCATTTATTTTAATTATTTGTACCATTAGTCTTGAATACTAGACATGGTTTAGGGCTAGGCTCTGTGCTGGACATGGACACACCATAGTGAACAAAACAAGAATGAAACAAACACAAAGTGCTATGGACTGAATGCTTGTTCTTTTTTAATTTTATTTTCTTGATTAAGGTATTACATATGTGTCCTAATCTCCCCATTGCCCCCCAAGTTCCCCACATAGACTCTCATGCCCTCAACCCCCTCTTGTCTGTGTCCATTGGTTAGGCTTATATGCCTGCATACAAGTCCTTTTGTTAATTTATCCCCTTTACCCCCATCCTCCCCTTCCTACTCCCTGAGGTTTGATGACCTGAAAGATGATTCTCTGTCTCTGGATCTGTTTTTGCTTATTTTTCTCCAAAGCTCTATATTAAAACCAAATGCCCAGTATAATGGTATTAGGAGGTAGGGTCTTTGGAAGTTAATTAGGTCATAAGGATGGTTCTCTCATAATGGGATTAGTGTCTCTATCAAAGAGGTCCTCAAGGGGCTCTATTTCCCCTTCTGCCATACGAGGATAATGCAAGAAAGCAGGCCTTAACCAGACACCAAATCTGACAGAACCTTGATGTTGAACTTCACAGCCTCCAGGATTGTGAGAAAATATTTGTATTGCTTATAAGATGCTCTGTTTGTGGTATTCTGCTATTGCAGCCTGGACAGACCAAGACTCATACTGAATAAAATTTCTGCCCTTATGGAGTTTATAGAAAGTGGGGAGAACCCAATATGTTTTAAATCTCTCTCTGTGTCAATGGTGTTAAATGGCTGAAAAATGTAAAGTGATATGAAAGAAAATGATGAATAGAGCTCATCATTTAGTTTTGAATTCATAGAAGACCACTCTGAAAAATCATTTTTTTATGTTGAGACTTGAGACATATAAAGAATTTAGTCAATCTATGATAGAGCTGTCTCACTCCAGAACAGCTCTTTTCTAGAGATATGAGATACAGCTCAAGGATGTATTTGTGAAAAGCACATAAGACAAGTGCCAGCTGTCTTGGTAGGCTTCTTTAAATAATGGTCACAAAACTCCAATTACACTTTACTGAGCTATAAATTGCTCCAAAGATCTGCAGAAGCATACACAGGGCAAAGAATTAAAAGTAGGACAACCGAAGACAATGTGTGGTCCAGAATAAGAATGTACAAAGTTAGATGCTTTACAAAAATCTGGAGTGTAGAATATGGAAGTAAAAGGCATTACCCAATATAATACTTGAGAGGCATGTGCTTACAGGGACTGAAAATGTGTGGTGTAAAGCAAACTGATATTTTTAAAGCTTCTGGATTCTAACATACATTGAAAATTCCATAAACATTAAGTCAAAATTTTTCAATCATTAGTTTTATACTATGGGCAAAGTCTTCTGTCAAAAAAGTGGCCCCCAAAAGTAATAGTAATATGAGATTAGTGGGGGAGGGGTTATATTTAAAATATTATTGTAGAAATAATGAATTTGAGGTTTCAGTCATCAAAACAAATGCAAGAGTAGTAGGAAATCTAACAAGGCTCCTGAGGAGAGAGGGTTCCTAAAAGAGTTTATCTTAGTATTGAATTTTTATGAAGTAAACACATTGATTGTTTATATAAGCGTTGGCTAGTTTTTCTATGCAAATTTAGAGAGAAAGGAAACACAAATATCTGTTAAGTAAACACAAAAGAGAATTGGGTTAAAATTATTGAGTTGCTTTGGCAGCATAATTTTAAAAAGCAAACACATCAGCAACTAAAATTTGACAGACCTCTAATTTTCTTACATTAATTGGCACAAATTTAACACTCCACCAATTATATTGCTGAGAATTGATTATCAAACTTCTTGGGGAAGTTCTTAAGAAAATAATTCATCTTCTCTATGATCTATCAAGGCCATCAGCTTAGAGAACAAATTTAATTATGCTCACATAAAAAAATATAGACCCATGGGAAAATATAAAATTTCTGAGGTTGGAGCTAACCTTTTTTTTGGTGGATGAGAGCTCTGTGACATTAACATAATCAGTAGCAAAAACAAAACAAAACATGCCTTTACATCATATTGAAACAGATTTAGAAACAATAATATAACTTTAAATATTGTTTTGGGAAGAGATATTTTTCTTTCCCCATAAGTTTTAGAATAGGAAGAAAAGCCTTGTGACCCAAGAATTGGCATATAAATCAGCACCACACTAATTCCTACTGCTGCAAATTATTGTCTCCAGGTCTCAAGGAGGTGAAGAAATAAATTAATATGAGATCTACCATCCCTACTCCAATTTCTCAAAATTGATAAGAAATAGCTAAAATCTGTTCCATGTCACAATCAAAAGCACCACTTAAGCTTGTTAGGGGATGTTAATGTTCAGGGAAGAACTTTATATATGCAATCAAAAAAGTATACAAGCGCCCTAATCGGTTTGGCTCAGTGGATAGAGTGTCAGCCTGCAGACTGAAGTGTCCCAGGTTCAATTCCGGTCAAGGACATATACCTTGGTTGTGGGTACATTCCTAGGAGGATGTGTGCAGGGGGCAGCTGATCAATGTTCCTCTCTCATCAATGTTTCTAACTCTTTATCCCTCTCCCTTTCTCTCTGTAAAAAAAAAATCAATAAAATATATTTTTTACAGTATACAAGTATCTTACATTTTTAAAAAGTATACAAATATTAATAGAGAAACATGTAAATTAACCGTACTTCTGCTATACTCACAGCCAATCAGAATGAGTATGCAAATTAACCCAACGAAGATGGCAGTTAATTTGCATACATACCTGGGTCCCAGGAACCTCCTTGGCACACATCACTCCCAGCCATCCATCAGGTGGAGGCTTTAGGCTTGGGCAGGGGCTGAGGCTAGGATCAGAGGGAAGGGGATAAAATCAATGAGAACATATCCTCAGGTGAGAATAAAAAGAAAAAGAAAGAAAGAAATGTCATAGTCTATAAAAGATACATCTTGAAAATGCCTAAAGAAAGTTGTCATTTTTTCATGGTGAATGGACTGGAGTCTGTATTGATGAAAATACCTTGGTGGCTGCAGTGACTGGCAGTGGCTGCAACAGTGGGGTGATGGGGCTGGTGCCTTTCTCCCATCAGCCTGGTTGCCTCCCTCAAAGGGAGGCCAGACTACTACTTAGATCTGCTCCCAATGGGGAACGGGCCTAAGCCATCAGTAGGACATCCCCTGAGGGCTTCCAGTATGTGAGAGGGGGCAGGCTGGGCTAAGGGACCCCTCCCCAGTGCACAAATTTCATGCACTAGACTCCTAGTATGTGCATATGTGTGTGTGTGTGTGTGTGTGTGTGTGTGTGTGTGTGTGCGCGCGCGCGTGTGTGTGCGCACGCGCGCGCGCAGGATCTATATGTATATATGTCTGTGTGCAGGATCTATCTTCATTATTTGTGAATTTCCTATTAGTGAATTTGTCTACTCACTATAATTTTTATGTGACTAGCAAATTAGTACTTATGGCACTTTGGGAGCATTTATAGACATTTTTATAGCTGCAAAATGTGTGTTGCCCAACACACCCTTTCCCAGATGAGGCACCATGACACACTCTGCTTTTATTGTTTTCATGCTCCTATTTAAAGTGTCATGTTTGCATTCTATTTAGTGCCACATGTTTCACATTTGAGCTTTTTGTTGGTTATTCTGCTGTTTAAAAACGCTTCCTGACAATAGTGCCAAGTTGCTATCTAATTTTCCTAAGTACAGGAAGACAGAGCTTATATTCTAGGGGTGTGCATATATACAATTTTCATAAATATTGCCAAGAAGTTTTCCAAAGTAATTGCACCAATTTACCATCCTGGCAGAAATGCATAAGACTTTGCATTGCTCCATGTCAACCTTGTTAGTATCAGTCTTTCCATTCCAGCATTTGCCATGGGTGGTTAGCTGTAATGCATTTTGATTTGAAATTTTATTTCACTGATGGCTAATGAAGTTGGAGGCATTTTCATATATTTTCAGTATTGCCCACTTGAGTAGCATCTCTTCTTATTGATCTTTAAAGTACCCAACATGTCAATCTACTGTCAAATGAGATTTGTCTTCTCTGGCATCTTTGTCTGCCTTCTTAACTCTCTTCTCATTCAATTTTTTTTTTCCTTTTGGGAAACTCACTTTGATTTCTATATAAACATACAATGAAATAAGCTAACCCACAATGAACTTACAGCATTTCTTCTCTTCTCTTCTCCTCTGCTCCCGGCTCCCCTCTGGTTTCTGAGGAAAGGTGATGTTCAAGTTTTCCTCCTCAAGTTGAAATACTTTTGAAAAAAGTTGGCCATAATTTCCTGAGGGAAATTTTAATTATACACATATTGTGTCATATTTTATATACTGAAAAAAAATAGAACAAAGGCCTAGCTGGTTTGGCTCAGTGGACAGAGCATCAGCCTGCAGACTGAAAGGTCCTGGGTTTGATTCCAGTCCAAGGCATCTGCCTGGGTTGTGGGCTTGATCCCCAGCGTGGGGTGTGCAAGAGGCAGCCAAATCAATGATTCTCCCTCATCATTGATGTTTCTATCTCCCTCTCCCTTCCTCTCTGAAATAAATAAAAATGTTTTTTAAAAAAATAAATAGAAAAATAGAATAATGATGGTGATAAAACCTACACAGAAAATTAAGGACCTGTCAAGAAAATTGGTCCAGTTTTAGCATAAAAGATAAGGCTTGATAAAAATATTCACATGGGGAAAGCTAATCAGCAAATTGATACTAAAATAACATTCAAAGGAGAAAGATCAATTAAATGCAATTAATTGCTCTTATCACTCATTTGAAAGCATTTCTTAAAATGCTCTAGTTCCATACAAAATTAGGGGCTATTGTTTAGAATCTGAGAATTTCACACATGGAATCTGTTTATATAAATGGCACTTATTATAACAAACATAATTTCCACATTTTATATTAAATAGGAAAATTTCAGTAGAAGGGGAAAGAAAGCAGAAGCAATATTTTATTAAACATAAAAATTGATCAAATTGATCCTCCAGAAGAAATTCTCAATAAGATCCTGAATGCCATAGACTATAACTTTCTATAAAACCTAAAAAACTCATTTAATAACCTGTATAATTTGTCTAACTAGTGTCACCTCATAAATTCAATTTAAAAAGACAAATATTTTATTATGCATCTATACAGAATCAATTTATCTAATATAAAAGAGATTATTACTTGAGATGTATAGGATATTTCTATTTTCATCAGAATTCTTCCTTATATTAAAATTGCCTTTGAACTCCATGATACTGCATGTACAATCACATAATATATTGTCTTTTTAAAATAGTGAGACTTTTACTTTCTTATGATTTTTAGCATGCTCTGTAAAATATTTGTACTTATGTAAGATATGTTATGTTACAATTTTTTTATTTATTTAAGAGCCCTATTTAACATTTTCATTAGCCCTCAAAATTAAGTAATGTTCTGTGTACTCATTATCAAGATATTAGCAAATATTATTCATAGAAGTTTCAATGCAAATATCTACTAAATACTCATTATGTAAACTTTCATATTTTATTCAGATTAATTAAAATGTTATTGAATATTAATATATATTATCAATATATGTATAAAAGAATGTTTATTGTATATATGAAATGATAGCTATTTTTCAACTATATACTTAATTTGCAAATATTTTTTTAAATTTCTTTATTGATTAAGGTATCACATATTTGTCCTCATCTCCCATTCTCATCCCAAACCCCTCCCCAAGCATACCCCCACCCCCCCATTGTCGGTGACCACTGGTTAGGCTTATATACATTCACACAAGTCCTTTGGTTGATTTCTCCTCTTTATCCCCATCCTCCCCTACCTTCCCTCTAAGGTTTGACAGTCTTGATGCTTCCCTGTCTCCGGGTCTGTTTTTGCTCATCGGTTTAGGTTGTTCATTATTTCCCCTACATGAGTGAGATCATGTGATACTAGAAATATACTTATAAGAACTGAAAATGAGACGCAATAATGGTTTTGCTGAGAGGCAAATGAATCAGTCTGTAGTGAGTTTCTTTCTGGGCCAACAATTCTTTTGAGTCCCAATTTCAATGTCAGTTTCTTATGTGAACATGTCAGCAATGATATTTCAATTGTGAATGGTGGTGATGCAGGTCCAACCCTCTCTGGTTTGGTCCTGGGCAACCTGCAGTGACTCACAGCTGCTGACTGCTATTGTGGCAAGGTGTCATCAGCATCTTCCCTCTCTCTTCTTCTCTGTAAAAAAATCAATAAAATATATATATATTTTTAAATGAAACTAGACCACCAACTTACACAAGGTGGGAATAGAAGGATTATACCTCACCATAATAAAAGCTATATATGACAAACAAGCAGCTAACATCATACTCAATGGGCAAAAAAACTATAACCATTTCCCCTAAGAACAGGAACAAGACAGGGATGCCCACTCTCACCACTCCTGTTTGATATTGTACTGGAAGTATTAGCCATGGTGATCATATTTACTGCTAGCCCAGCTACAATCGCATGTATGTTCTGCATATCACATTAAAAACTAAAAATAAATAAAAAACCTCTTGGAAATATCTATGAATTTTTTGTTGTTTTGATTTTTTTTGTGTTTCAAGGATTCTAGAAAAATGAAGTGGTATTTGAAGTTTAACTGAAATCTTCCTAAAGGTGAAAGCTTTAAAATCTATCTCATTGTTGCTAATCCTCAAGGAAGCCTAGGGTGCTAGAGCAGACAGGAGATGTTGTCCACAGTGTCCCAAAAAGTTGTATTCTGCCCTGAAATAAGGCTGAAACCATCTGCATCTACTAAAAATGACTGCAACCCAAGTAGCAGTCCCAAGTCAGCAAAATCACAAAGAAGTTAACACCGTTCATTCATTTAATACATATCTGTGAGTATCTATACTCAGTCTGTATTAATTCTAGCCACAGACTCCTTATCAGAAATATGAAGCCTGTATGATTTTTGGAGTTTAATGCAATAAACATGCAAATTATTATTGACTAGAGGCCCAGTGCATGAAATTCATGCACAGGGGTGGGGGGGTGGTATGTTCCCCTCAGCCCAGCCTGCACCCTCTCCAATCTGGGACCCTTCAAGGGATATCTGACTGCTCTTTACCCTGATCCCAGTGGGATTGGGCCTAAACAGGCAGTCGGACATCCCTCTCACATCCAGGACTGTTAGCTCACAATCACTGACCTGTTTGTCTGCCTGACTGCCCCTATCCGCTTCTGCCTGACAGCCTGATCACCCCCTAACCACTCCCATGCCAGCCTGATTGATGCCTAACTGCTCCCCTGCCAGTCTATTTGCCCCCAACTTCCCTCCCCTGGCAGCCTGGCCACCTCAAACTCCCCCCCCCTGCCAGCCTGGTCACCACCCAACTGCCCTCCCTTGCTGGCCCAGTCACCCCTAACAGCTCTCCCCTGCTGGCCTGATCACCCACAACTGCTCTCCCCTGCTGGCCATCTTGTGGCAGCCATCTTATGTCCACATGGGGGTGGCTCTCTTTGACCACATGGTGGTGACCATCATGTGTGTTGGAGTGATGGTCAATTTGCATATTACCCTTTTATTTGATAGGGTAGATTAGGCAAAAACTGAAAATATAATCAATGCATTCTAGGTATTATATATAATTAGTACTTAGTGAATATTCTCCAGACAAAAATAATCAGTTACTCATGAGATATAAAAAGCCACCCTCCTGGAAAAAATAAAATTTTTAAGTATTTTATGTATTTTCTAAGATAGCTGTTCAATACACCACTCAAATGTGAAGACATTACAAACATGAAATAGTTTATTTCAATTAATGGTTAGGTATTTATATGTGACTTACTAGAATAAGGTCTTTGTTTGTTTGTTTGTTTGTTTGTTTGTTTAAAGAGTCATAAAACATAAGACATGGGACTTTACAAAATGCTATAATGCAGATATGAATTATATGTGCATTTTTAGGGAATAAAAGCTGAAAAAAGACCACATTATGTATGCATGTATAAGTATTTATAATTTTTTACCTCTACATAATTATGTACTTATGAATCTTGTATAAGAATATGTGCTTATTTCCAATTAAAACCTGAATGTTATAAAGTAAAAGTGTGTTTTGACTATCAACCCCAAGTCAGTTATAGCAAAGCTTTTTTGTTGTTGTTCCAACATATCACTGAATACACATTAGATGCTCATTTGATATATTTTTAAATATAGTAATGGTAGTTTTAAGAAGAGAAACTATAGAAAAAAACAATTAGGTCTTTCACAAAACTTCTATTATCCTTTATTTTGTATTTTAGTTCAGTTAAAATCCTACACTAACCTCACTCAACAGAGACTAAGAGGCAACATAATCACATACAAAATCACTTATTGCAAACCCTATGATCCCTGCCTTCCTTGCATACATAATGGTCTTTCCCCCTTTGCAAATCTAATCATTCCATCAGCATGGATTCATTTCAAAATTACCTGTTTACACTAGCGGCTACTGAGCTACACAGGGCACATTCTGTGGTGGTGACCCTTTCGTCCTCACGGCCCAAGAAGAAAACTCATTGAGAGAGATGGCACTAGTGGGAACGGGTGAATGCTGGTTCAGACACCCAGGGAACATCTACATCATGATGCTGCTTATTAGATAAACCCCATGACATCAATAACGACACTAATAATAGCGCTGGCCTATATAGAGCTTTGTCTTCTCAAAATTGATATGAGTGCATTATAGAAAGGATGGTCAGATTCATATTAAAGTTATTGATCACATTAATGTTTCATCACCTGCTGTTTTCCCCCTTGCTTTCTACTCTCTCACTATAACTCCTGCCCTGATGCATCTCCCCATCCTAACCCATAGTCACACGCCAGCTCCAAGATTCAAAGAAAGAGACTATCAACTGAGCTTTGGAGAGAGAAATACTGGTATATTTTCAAAAACATACTTTCTTTCAGACAGCGGATATGACTTAACTTGCAAAACAAAGAGGGGTTTTTGAAGAGTGAATCAAACTGGACAGCAAATGTGCTGTGTCCGGAGGTTGCATGGAGCTGACAACTAAGGGAGCTGATGTGCATGGATGAGCTCCACTTAGCCCGGGGCCAGGCCTGCCACCACCAGATACCTGGTAGGTCCTCACAGAAGCCTCCGGTACAATCAGACCTGCTGGCAGCCTCAGCCCTTTCCCTCTAAAAGTAATATTCATGGACAATGTGGAGGGGCTGCCGTTCTAAAGGGAGCAAAAGGAAATGACCTGTATGAGATAGAAAAGAGAATAACAGAGGCACAAGGAAGAAATTATAACATTATGGGGGAGGAGGGAATATAAAGCCCAAGCCGGTTTTTCTGAATGGACAGAGCATTGGCCCTTGGACTGGAGGGTCCTGGGTTCGATTCCAGTAAAGGGCATGAACCTCTGTTGTAGGATCAATCCCAGCCCTGGTTGCGCTAACCAGTTGATGTGTCTCCCTCGCATTGATGTTTCTCCCTCAGTTTCTCTCCCTCTAGTCTAGTCTCTCTAAAAATCAATGGGAAAATATTCTTGGGTGAGGATTAACAACAACAACAAAAATAAAAATTTATATTAAAAGAAAATATATATTAAGATAGAAAATATATATTAAAAACAGAAAATATATATTATATATATTTTAAATATATATTTTATATATTAAAAGGATTGGTGAACTTAATGCCACAAAGAGAAAGAGAACAGCGTAAGTGTACAATATTAGAAATTTCAAGGGAAAAGCAACTACAGACACAAAAGGAAATTCTTAAAAATCATAAGTATTTTTCACAATTCAAAATGATTACAATTAAAATGATAGTTTCTACAAAAAATATAACATTTTAAATATATGTGGGGGGAAATAGCTCTGCTTAATAATAGTAAAAATCAAGTATGTGTAGGTATTCAGATGGAAACAAAATGATTAACTTAATATAGTAGTAAGAATTAGTACCAAAACATTGCAGGAGACAAACTTTATCCTGCTAAATAACACAATTCACAATTAAAACACATTATACTTACTTTGCTAATATGAGGGCAACATTTCCTTAAAGCAGAAGACATAAGATGCAATAAACAGAAACCACAAACAAAAACACAGAAGATTTCAATGCATTTTATTCATCCAACATGAATCAAGATGACAAGAACAAATATTAATAGAAAAAAACTGAAAAGCTAAAGAACCTAATCAATAATGTAAAACTAAAAGATTGTTTGTGTACTACAATTGTCACTAAAAGAACACAAGTATAAATAAATTTTATAGAGTAGTTATAATATAGCAATATGTTTCTTTTTCTTTTCTTTTTTTAGTTTTTGTTAATCCTTACTCAAAGTATTTTTCCCATTGATTTTTTTATAGAGACTGCAATGGAAAAAGGATAGGGGAGAGAGAGAGAAAAAAAAAGGTAAACATAGATGTGGGAGAGATACATCAATAGGTTGCTACCCACATACGCCTAAACCAGGCCAAGAATCAAACTTGCAACCCCTTGGCTCATGGGTCTGATAATGTGACCACTAAGTTACACTGGCCAGGGCAGCAATGTGTCCTTAATTCATTGAAGCCGAATTAGAAATCAAATTCCAGATTTCAATAGAAGCTTCCACTAGGAATTTTTCTTTAAATCTTGATTTTAAGCAGCTGTTTTATAATGTGAAAAGAGGAATACAAACTGCACTTTAATGTTTTCTAGAAAAGAGTGATAATTAAAATACTAATATCAGAACCTTTGAAATAAAGACATAGTGGTGCTCAGAGAAATTATATACCTTATATGATTATACCAATAAAAAGTAAATAATAAATTCATCTGGTAAAGTATGTAACTAAAATTATTGGAATAAGATCACAAATCAATGGATGGAAACAATAATAAAATAGCAAATATAAACACTGAATTACTGAATTAGGAAATATAAAAATTGTAAGATAGCTGAAAACTAAAAATCTAGGTTGTTTGAAACATAAAATTAAGATACATTAGTACAACTAACTTAATCATAAAAGAGATCACAAATACACAAATTGTGAAATATTCAGAAAAAATAACCACAGAACTGAATAATTTTTAAAGCATAAACTATTTTGATAGAGTCTATTAACATTGAGAATATAATTTAATGTCAATATGTTTGTTAGGTAAGAGTATATTATTCAGTGAGAGATGCAATATTAGGAGGTAACTATCAATGTCTTCAGAAAGAAAGAAACCTTTGAATGGAGTTCTAGCATATGAGCTTTGATTTGAATAACTAAACCTTTTGTTTTTGTTTGTTTGTTTATTTTTAGTTTGCTGCTAGTGGAGCTATAATAGGTAAAAAAATATATAACTTCTACATACAAATATATAGTATCATATTTAAATGAATTTCTCTTTTTGAATCCTATATAATAAAGAGGTGATATGCAAATTGACCCAGATGCCCTTGTACAAGATGGCCACCACAAAGTGACCAGCAGGGAGGGTAGTTGTGGGCGATCAGGCCCACAGGGGAGGGAAGTTAGGGGTGACCGGGGCAGCAGGGGAGACTTGGAGGTGACCAACCCAGCAGGGAGGGTGACTTCTACTCTCTGAAAAGCAATAGAAAAAATATCTTCAGGTGAGGATTAACAAAACAAAATAGTTTTTGTTCATTTTTCTTATGAATTTAAAAATTGCCTAATTTCAGAAAGATCAACCCTGGTAAATGTACTAGGTTGCATTTGAATGTACCCTCTTATCTAATAAGAGAATAATATGCAAATTGACCATCACACCAAGGCACAAGATGGCTGCCCCCAATTGGTCAAAATGACTGCCCCCATGTGGACAGAAGATGGGCACCATAAGATGGACTACAGGGGAGGCAGTTGTGGGAAGTTAGGGGAGACCAGGTCAGCAGAGGAGAGCAGTTGGGGGGGGGGTATTTTCTTATAGATGTTTTAGCTTTTTAAAAATAAATATACATATGGTATTATCTTTCATTCATTTTCAAATTAAATTTATAGAGCGGAGCTATGATGTATATGTAATAATTTTAAATCCCGCTAATTTATTTAACTTATTTATGGTAACAAATTTTAACTTATTATCTTGGATATATAAATTTAAAAAATGTAATTTGGAGTATTGATAAATGTTTACATATTTTGATATTAATAAAGGAGGAATAAATGGAGTCTTGACTTGGGGTGGCAAACCCATATACATATAAAATATATTGAAAATGTATTATAGAATTATACACCTGAAATCTATATAATTTTATCAACCAGGGTCACCCCAATAAATTCAATAATAAATTAACTAATACACAAAAAAATAAATTAAAATTTGCACACATTGATACTTACACCACATCATTCTATTAGCTAAAAGTTTATAGGTCATTATCTTTTATATTTATTTGTCCTCCCATAAAATGTTGTATATAGTTTGAGTCACTCAAGAATAATTTGTATTGCCTTTATTTTCCTGCTCTTGACCGGAATCGAACCCGGGACCTTTCAGTCCGCAGACTGATTGATGCTCTATCCACTGAGCCAAACTGGTTTCGGCAAACTTTTAACTATGTTAGTTTATCAACTTTATATATTTTTCTTCCCCTTACTATTTCTGGAAGGTTTATTAATCATTTTTAAGTATAGTATCTTGTAAAGATGATCCATAATATTTTATTCCCTCATAACAGTAAAAAAAAAAAATGAAGTCCCTTTTACCCCACTTCAAGCTTAGTTGACTAATTGACTAATTGACTAATTGACTAGCAATATAATAGCCAATGAAGTATTAGCAAAGGTAACTGATACAAGCAGAGGCTGATAAATGCTTGCACTAGGACCCAGACAGGCCTGGACTAGCTGATTTGATGATGAGAGACATATTCTCCCAGTATTCATATACATAAGGATAAGGACATCTGAAACCAGCTAACTGATCATCTGAGTGCAGACATATGATCAAACTAAACTCAGATCAGGCCAAAGAAGATAAAACTGACCAGCAGAAGAAAATAAAGCAAGAAAATGGTTGTTATTTTACTATAAGATTTGAAACTGCTTGTCACATAGCAACAGAAAATTGGTATCTGTTATTCTATATTTTAGAGGAATATTTTGATAGTTATTTTATGGTGTGTTTTTGTTTTGTTTTCTTCTCTTTATTTTTTTGCATTTAATCTTGACCCATTTGAAATGTATCCATACATAGAAATGGGCTTGTTTGTTTTTATTGCTTGTGACTAATCAGCAATCTCCACATCTGAATTGTTGGCATCATTCCCACTGAGTGAAATTGGCACTGTGCTGTGACAAAGACCCAAAAAATTGAGAAAGTTTCTAAATCTTATCTTCTGTTCCACTCATTGATCAGTCTGTCCGTGTGTCAATAACACATCATTGTAACTACGTGAGCTTTAGAGTACACGTTAATGTCTGGCAGGGTTTCTTTTCTTTCTCATCCCTATTTTTCAGTTTCTTTCTACTACTTTTTTTTTTGCATGTTCTTCCAAATAAAGTTTTTAATCAATTTATCTAACTTTAGAAAAGCTGTGGCAATTTAAGCGGTTTGTGTTTAATTATAAATTTCCTCAAGAAGAACTAATATATCTTGATCTTTATATTTAAGAAAATGAACTGTCTGTCTTTCTACTTGTTTGAGTCTCCTTTGTTTCAGATCTCTGGATAAGATACTTTTTTTCCTTTTTGTATAAGTCTGAGATATCTTATTATGGTCACCTTTATTTTCTTTTTTAATATGACTCCATTTTTACCCAACAAGATGTTTTATAGACACAAAATATATGAAAGAGACAAAAACTTCAATATATATTTTTAATAAGATGAAAGGAAAATAAAATAAACCTAGGACAAGATAATTATTGAAAATTAAAAGAAGAAAGAAATATACAAGCAATACTCATTTTTTTAAAAAAATCTCATTTAACTTTAGGATGTTCTGATACTCACAATAGGATAAATTATTTTGGATATCATCTAGAACCAAAAATTATGTTGGAAATAGATATTTTTTTCTGCTTCTTTTTAAGTGAGAGAGCAAGCACTATTTACATAATATTTTCTTTAAAATGCTCAGCCTCAACTGTGTCACTGCTCATTAGTTTGTCCTCATATAGTAAAATATGTTATTAGATAGAATGAATGGCCTTATAATAATGGCTAGAATATATATTCTGCTTTAGAAAACTTAGATATAAACATTTGCATTCCATAGCAGATGGTATGTCTCAGCCCTATGACAGTAATTATAGAGGCATTTTGTACCATTATGGCTAAGCAAACAAGTATTAAATAGCTTTAGTAATGCATTTGTAACAAAAATAAAACACAAAACATTTCTGCTCTAATGTGTCAGTTATTACACATTAAGCTCATTGCCATAGACAATAAAATTTTGGATTGATAGAACTCTACAATGTGACAATGCACATGGGAATTATACTTCCCATTAATCATGTGTAATGTTAGAATAGAGCAATTTCACATTGAGTTTGTTCTGAATTACATGTTTCTAATGATGGTTTACTTTTACTATATTTCATGTGCCTAACAGAGAAGACAGCTATATTTTCTATTATACCTATTAACCACAGGTTTCATCTGAAAAATCAATAATCAACTATATAAAAGATCATCCTGATAAAATACACCGGCATAATATTATCAAATTTCAGAGTTTTAGTTATGCATGAGAAATCATAATGAATCATTCATACTTGAGTTTAAAATTACATGAATAAATAATGGTTGTATTTCCTTAGATAAATCATACATTGAAAACCATTATTAAACAATGTATCCAGACATTTTGCTGAGATATTAAGGTATTCAATGATGAACATACAATTTATTTCCTTACAGAAATTTCAGTCTAGGAAAGTAAATTTTAAAACACATATATGTGTTAATGTAGTAAATACAAATAGTTTTCAATTAAAAAAAATGTATTATTGCCAACACCAGTTTGGCTCAGTGGTAGAGCGTCGGTTTGAGGACAGAAAGGTCCCGGGTTCAATTCCGGTCAAGGGCATGTACATTGGTTGCAGGCACATCCCCAGTGGGGGGTGTGCAAGAGGCCGCTGGTTGATGTTTCTCTCTCATCGACGTTTCTAGCTCTCTATCTCTCTCCCTTCCTTTCTGTAAAATATCAATAAAAATATTTTTTTTTAAATGCATTATTTTGTTTCCATTATTATCAGTTAGCTATAAATTGTGTAATCTTGAACTGTTGGCCTTATAGAAATTAAAATTATTCTCAATTAGTTATTTGAAATTTATAAACATTAGTAGAAAAGCACAAGCAACACAGAAAGAAAAGGAAAAGTGAACCAGGCAAAACATTATGATGTACAATATCTATTACAAATTTCCAAGTAGATCCAGAGACATATAAACCTGAAACAGACTGTCCAATCTCAGCGGGAAGGCAAAGGTGGGTGTCTGGGTGGGAAGAGATTAACCACAGAACTTGTATGCATATATGTATAACCCAAGGACACCAACAATAGAGTGATTAAGACCTGGGGAAGGGGGGGGGGCAGGTTAGAAGGGGTCAAAAAAGGGAACATATGTAATATTTTCAACAATAAATTTAAAAATAAAAAAACAAATTTCAAATATAGACAATTTCATATTTAAGAATATTTGATTAATTTTCTTCCAAGGATACAGTTTATATACAATAAAATATATACCAAATTTTACTGCTTTTTATGACATTGTATGACATTTTATAAGTTAAAGATTTGAATCTGCTAGAAATTAGAACACCTCCTCAAAGAAAACACATGCACACATACACATATGATCATCCTCTTTAAAAATTATTCTGGTTCTAAAACCAAGGACAAGATGAGAAGGACTTTCCAAAAAAAACAAATGTACAAACAGAACTCACATTGCTACAAATATTCATCTTTCTTATTTTTATAAAAGCCTATATTATATGGTTGTGTATGCAAGTACCTGGATAGATGAGATAGCAGAATTCTGAAGTCCTCTTGTCTGCTACAGTTTCCCTGGTCAAATAGGAAATAGCATAAACAATTAAATGAAAAGAACTGGGAAGCTGAATTAGTGCCTGAGAAAGTGTAAAAGATATGAACTAGTCCCCTAGGAGAATGGTGCAGTGAACAAAAATAAAATAAGATTCTGGGGTCATTATAAGGGTAAACTTGTGGTTGCCAGATTGCATTAAGGGTACACTTTCACTTTTTTAAGTATCCTATCTAATGAAAGAATAATAAACAAATTGACCATCACTCCAACACACAAGATGGCTGCCCCCATGTGGTCAAAGATGGCTGCCCCCATATGGATACAAGATGGCTACCACAAGATGGCCAGCAGGGGAGGGCAGTTGGGGGTGACTGGGCCTACAAGAAAAAGCAGTTGGGGGTACCCAGCCTACCTGCTGATGGGCATTTAGGCTGTTTCCAAATTTTAGCTATTGTGAATTGTGCTGCTATAAACGTAAGGTGCATATATCCTTTATGATTGGTGTTTCTATTTTCTAGGGATATATTTTTAGTAGTGGGATTACTGGGTCAAATGAGAATTCCATTTTTATCTTTTTGAGGAAACGCCATACTGTTTTTCCACAGTGGCTGCACCTGTCTGCATTCTCACGATTAGTGCACGAGGGTTCCTTTTTCTCCGCATCCTCACCAGCGCTTGCCATTTGTTGATTTGTTGATGATAGCCATTCTGACAGGTGTGAGATTGTTGTTTTTATTTACATCTCTTGGATGATTGGTGACTTTGAGCATGTTTCGTGTCTCTTGGCCTTCTGTATGTCCTCTTTCGAAAAGTGTCTATTTAGGTCCTTTGCCTAGAATGATACTTTAAAATTGTGAGCCCGGAAATGTCTCTATTACACCTAAATCCATAATGATTCCTCATTTTATGCAAAGAAACAGCCAACGTGGGTGTAATAGGCTACAGATCCTACTTGGTCAGCCTCCCATTATCTCACAAACGTAACCTCCCAGGACTTTCCTCCTGATTACTCCATCCAGCCACCTTAGCCACTTTAATGGTCCTTGAACCACCTAAGAGAAGTCCTTTCTGAGGCCCTGCGCTTTGTCTACTTCCTCCGTCAAGAATGCTCCTCTCAATATTCATGTGGCTGACACTCTGGCTTCCTTCAAATCTTTGCTTAGATCTCACCTTATTAGTGAAATCTTTCCATTCTGTTTAAAATGAAATGACAACCTGTTTCTCATCTCAGTTCCTCTTCCCAGTATGCCTGACCCAATTCATCCTCCTCAAGTTTTCTAAAACATTTATTTTAATATACTAAATTATATATTCATGGCCTTATTCTTTATTGTCTATAACATTTTAATAATTAAACAGAAAATAGACTTCCTATAAATACAGAATCATGCAATGTTTCCCAAACATTTGACTTATGTCTACCCCTTCTATAATTTTCATAACGCTGAATACCCTCGTCAAAAAAAAAAATGGATGTATTTTAATAACAATCAAAATATATTTATTTTTTATTTTTTGGTACATACACAAAATAATAATAAACGAAAAATAAAATTATTCACAATAAAATATAAATAAAAGTTATACTATAAATAACACTTATTTGCACACTAGACCATCTCACGCCTCACAAGACTGTCTTGACTTGACTCATGAGAACGTAGAATTAGGTGCAGCTAAGCACGGTGCAGTGCTTATCCCCACCAAACTCCGGTGCAACGCGTACCCCCACCAAACTCTTCCCGTACCCCTGGAGGTACGCGTACCACACTTTGGGAAACACTGATAGAGTATGGGAACTTGCTCTTCTAACCTGATTATTAGATGAAAAGGCCTTTACCTCGTCAATGTTATGTAATTCTGATAAATGTTTCCTGCTGTCAGGAAAATATATCCTATTGGTGAGAAAACATTTTTTAAAAATACTGTAAAAATAACAATTCCAATGAGGCATCATACACAGTACATCACATCAAACATTCCATGTACAGCCTCACATTAGATCGTATGCTGAAGTTAGGCATGACCCCCTTATGTTAGACATGGCCAATTAACTAATTTTGAACAATGAGTTGTAAACAGATACTATGTCTTCTCATGCTGTGATAATTGGCAACATTCTGGAGTGGAGAGAGTGATTCAGCTGAGTAACACTGTAGAGCAACTTCCTTCCGCACCAGCCTGCCTCGGTTATGTCCCGTGAGAGATAAAATATTTATTGTGCTAAGGTGCTTCATTCTCAGTGTTGTTTTCAGTGATAATCTATCCTGAATAATTCAATCAGGAAGACAAGAATGGTGCTATATTTTCCCTTTGATTTTTTTCTTAAGCCACAGTGTGAAACTACCTGTGTGAAGCAATTTTGGTGGGGTTTGTTTATTTATTTACATATTCTTACCCAAGGACATTTTTCCATTGATTTTTTTTTTTTTTTTTTAGAAAGAGTGAAAAGGAGGGGGAGAGACAGGGAGGGGGGAAAAAATCAATATAAGAGAAACACATTGATTGGTTGCCTCCTGCACACACCCAAGTGGAGGCTGGGGATTCAGCCTACAACGAAAGTATGTGCCCTTGACCAAAATCAAACCCAGGACCCTTCAGTTCATTCTATCCATTCCATGGCACTCTGAGCCAAACTGATTAGGGTGGGTTGTTGTTGTTTTTATGTTTTGCTTTTATTGTGTTTTGATGTGCTATTTTATAAAGAAATTTAAGCAGGTATACATACACATGAACCCATTTGATGAACTCAGATATTTGGAGACGTGTCTTGCTTCAAATCAAAATATGAATTGATGGGGGGAAATTTTGACCATAGGTTTAGTCATAAACTATCAAGAAATCACTTTCCTTGTCACTTCTCTGTGTATATATTAGGTTTGGGACTGAAGAGTTGGAAAATAGAGTTGTGGACTGATTTATTAGACACTAGAGGCCTGGTTCACGCAATTCATGAACTTGGTGGGGGAGTTCCGACTGCTGGCTTAGCAGTCAGACATCCTTAGTGCTGCCGCGGAGACGGGAGAGGCTCCCACCACTGCCGATTTGCTCACCACCCATGAGCCCGGCTTCTGGTTGAGCAGAGCCCACCCCACCCCATGGGAGTGCACTAAAAGGCAGCTCCTCATTAAACGTCTGCCCCCTGATGGTCAGTGTGCATCATAACAACCAGTCATCCTGCTGTTCAGTTGATTTGCATATTAGTTTTTATTATATAAGATTATATAAAATTTTAGTACATTTTAAATCTTATTAAATATTTGCTAACCTCAAAAAATACAATGATTAATGATTCATCCTCTCTCTTGGGATGTTAGAGTAATTCAGTAACATATTAGTTGCCTGAAGGTCAAATCCATGCCACATATGAGTTTGGTTTGACTTGTAGCATTATAACCCAAACAATATTTGTAAACAAACAAAAATATTGTTTTACACTTTTACAATACGCACACTAATGTTTTCCTTCAAAATTAGAAAGATCTTCTGAGTTAACATTTAACTGATCAGGATGTGCACCCATTGCAAAAAATATGAAGTATCTTTTTTACCCTTTTTTAATTGAATTTACTAACTAGTATTGGTGTGATATTGGTTAACAAATAATTCAATTAAAAGAATGGGCAAAAGACCTGCATAAACACTTTCTCCAAAAGGACATACAAACGGCCAATAGACATATTAAAGGAATCTCAACATCACTAATCATCAGAGAAATGCAAATTAAGACCACAATGAGAAATCACCTCGTATCTGCCAAAATGGCTACCATCATACCTTACCTTTTCATTCTTAATATGCAGCTTGCTTTACTTATTATAGTTGTTCTACTGGACAATTAAAGTTTGTCATCTCTTGACATAGAGCATAAATAATTTGAGTAGTAATGTATCCCCTTTGTTGTGACAACAACAATAACAACACAATTTCATATCTACTTAATAATGGGATCAATAGCCAAAACCGGTTTGGCTCAGTGGTATAGCATCGGTCTGCGGACTGAAGGGTCCCAAGTTCAATTCCGGTCAAGGGCATGTACATTGGTTGCGGGCACATCCCCCCCCGGGGGGGGGGTGTAAGAGGCGGCTGGTCGATGTTTCTCTCTCATCGACATTTCTCTATCTCTCTCCCTTCCTCTCTGTAAAATATCAATAATATAGATAGATAGATAGATAGATAGATATTTAAAAATAATAATAATGGGATCATTAAGTCCAAAAAACTGTCAAAAACTCTAGATATGGTTCTAGAGTTTTTATAATCACTTATTTTGTGATTATACCTTTTGACTTAACAATATAAAGGAGATGGAGGTAGATAAGAACAACAACAATAAAAACTTTAATTAAAGGAGTGATAGCCAAAACTCAAGGGTCTGTTGCAGACCATAAATCCAGATAATTAATCCTTTGGCTTGATAAATGTTTAATAATTTAATTCGGTCTGCATGTGTTACTTAGGTATATTTTTCTTATGACTTTAAATAATTTTATCAAACGGTTTCTTAGGTCTTCAAGCTTTATGGTTTTAACAATAAGAGAGCAACATTAGTATAAAAGTATTTCTTACACCTGAGAAATAGACAGATTTCTCTGCTCATTATAAAAAGGAATGAAAATATTGATAACTGGTCTTTACTCATTACCTCAATTAATACTTTCATTCAGTCAAATGTTTTCATGTGCTTAGTTTGTGAAAGGCACTTTACTGAGTACCTAGGATTATCAGTGAGCAAAAGAAAAAATACTGCATTTGAATATTTATTTCTATGAGTCACAGCTAATTATCTTATCTGGCTAAAGTTTTGAAAGAATATAAGGATGTCATAAAATTTAAAAATCAACAGAATTTGAAGACATTCAATGAATAATGCAATGCAATTAAAAGCATCTTTTAATCATCTTTACTTTTAAAATAAATGCAAATGAATGGATAAATAAAAGGAAATCTTATAGACTATGACTCAAAATAATGAATTGAGAGTAATAATATTAATAATAATAAGGAGGAGAAGAAAAAGAGGAGGAATCCTTTTGAAAGGTACGTTAAAAGTCATTTTGTGATGTGCTAATTTACCAACCTCCAAATGCACAACTTCAAACTAGTAAGTATTAACTTTTCTCACATACAATGTGGAGCTCAATGAAGAAGAAATTAGATAGAAAATAAATAGACTAAGTGACTATAATCATTTGGAATAGTTATCATATTAGCACCACCTCTAAAAGTGGATTTAGTCTATGACTTTCATTATTTTATCTATTAAATATTTTCCCATTAAGTTAATTCAAATGTTAGTTATGCATAGTTAACTTCATTCATCAGTGGTTACTTAAGCAAGCAGAATTTATATGGGCAGAGCTTTGGTGCATATGGGAAGTGAGGGCCAAGAAATATTCTCTCAATTTACATTCAGATCCATAAATCTCTTCCCAGTTTACCATTCACCAAATGAAAGGTCACCATAGATATATCATATAACCCATGCTTCTCATTTCAAATAATATATTAGGTCAATAAATATTTATTACACAAATACTTTCTGGAGAACACAGTATTAAACATGATACCAAATAAGATTGGTACATCCTGCCAAAGAAATAAATGTACCATCTGCTTTCAGAAATCTCTTTTAGTGGTTACAGGAAAGAAAAATACTCAAGCGTGGCAAAACCTCTCTGGGCAAGTAGGAGCACTGTGCCTGATGGCCAATTATCTTGACCATTTATTCACATCACACAATCCATTACACACCAAGCATGTGCCAAGCACTGAGTTCAGCATTAGAATTATAAAACTGAAAATGCATCTCTCATGTACTGCTGTCAAGAAAAGCAGAACTGTCAGTGTTTGACTTTTAACAAATGAGGTAAAATCCTATCTAATAAAAGAGTAATATGCAAATTAACCACCACTCCGCTACACCCACAAGCCACACCCATAAGCCATGCCCAACAGCCAATCAGAGTAAGTATGTAAATAAACCCACCAACATGGCTAAGGCCACAGAGAGCAGGAAGGAGGTTTGGATTTCCTTGGCAATGGAGGAAGCCAAGCTTTTCCACCTGCTCTTGCCGGCCTAGGCCTCCACTCAAGGCTACAAAGTTTCAATGATAGAAGGTACATAAATACAAACAGACATGGCGGCAGCCATGGAGCTGGAAGAGCAGGAGGTTAAAGTTGCCCCAGGCGATGGAGGAAGCCAAGCTTTCTGCACACCCTGGCCAGCCCAGGCCTTTGCTTAAGGATACAAAGTTTCAGTTATAGAAGATAAATGTCAGCAGGAAGCTTGGCTCCACTCCAGGCTACAAAGTTTTAATTGTAGAAGATAAATATATCCAGATACCAGGGCCTACTTGGGTCACCTGCAAAGTGCCGCAGGCCCCTCCTCATTCAGGCAGTCCT
The DNA here is from genome assembly GCA_963924515.1 of Vespertilio murinus. Classification (NCBI taxonomy): domain Eukaryota; kingdom Metazoa; phylum Chordata; class Mammalia; order Chiroptera; family Vespertilionidae; genus Vespertilio; species Vespertilio murinus. The sequence goes on from OZ004707.1 coordinate 45,423,406, forward strand.
ATGCCCCAAGGGAACCCCCACCCTGATCCAGGACACCTTTCAGGGAAAACCAGCTGGCCCCCACTTGTGCACCAGGCCTCTATCCTATCTAATAAAAGAGTAATATGCACATTGACCATCACTCCAACACACAAGATGGCTGCACTCATGTGGACACAAGATGGCCAACACAAGATGGCCAACACAAGATGGCCATCAGGGGAGGGCAATTGGGAAGGAACAGGCCTGCAAGGGAGGGCAGTTGTGGGCAATCAGGCCAGCAGGAGAGGGCAGTTGGGAGAGACCAGTTCTGCAAGGGAGAGTAGTTGGGGGCAATCAAGCCTGCAGGGGAGAGCAATTGGTGGGGGGGACCAGGCGTGCAGGAGAGGGCAGTTAGGGATGACCAGACATTCAGGGGAGGGCAGCTAGGGGCAAACAGACTGTCAGGGAGCAGTTAGGCATTGATCAGGCTGGCAGGGGAGTGGTTAATGGGTGATCAGGCTGGCAGGCAGAAGCAGTTAGGGGAAATCAAGAAGGCAGGCAGGCGAGCAGTTGGGAGCCAGCAGTCCTGGATTGTGAGAGGGATTCCAACTGCCCAGTGGGATCAGGTCTAAATGGGCAGTTCCCTCAAGGGGTCCCAGATTGGAGAGAATGCAGGCTGGGCTGAGGGACACCTCCCTTGTGCACATACTTCATGCACTGGGACTCTTTTAATATAATAAATGGCCCAGTGATGTGACTCAGAGCTTTAGCATCAACCTGTGAATCAAGAGGTCTCATTTTGATTCTCAGTCTGAGTATGTGCTTGGGTTGTGGGCTTGATCCCTAGTATGGGACTTGTAGGAGGCAGCCGATCTTTGATTCTCACTCATCAATGATGTTTCTAACTCTCTCTCTCTCCCCCATCCTCTCTGGAATCAATAAAAGTATATTTTAAAACAACAACAATAATAAATATATTTAATTCAGTAAATATGTTTACATAATGCAGGGAGCCCATAGGAAAAGGACCTTATATATCAGTGAAGGAGTTAAAATAAATAAAACTTCATAAAGATAGAAATATTGGATTAAAACTTATAAACAATAAAAGGGGTAGATTTATAAGAAAATGCAACAACATGCACTGATGTGTGGAATATTAAAGAGCCTGGCAAGATTATAAAGAAATCAATTATGTATCATATTTTGAAAATATATTTAAGGAGAGAAGAAGTAATTTCAGGACATTCAGAGCAAGATCCTGAGAACTTTGTATGTAAAAGCTCAGATACTAGAAATTCTTGGTATAAGAGGAAGAATTTGATATTTTCTTCAAAATTTTGCTTCAGTTTGTCTGTTTTTTATATTAACATTGTCTGGGGCATATTGACATACTGAGTAGAGTGAAAAGTGTTTTAAGAGCTAAATGCTATATTCATTCAGTTGGAAATGTATGATAAATTATTACTTATATGGGTCAACAATTAGTGAGCTATAAGCTAAAGACTAAAATTCAGGTCTCAGCTTACACATGCTAAAGAAATCATGAATGGGAACCATTAGGAAGCATATAAAGGATACCTTTTCACTATATCTATATACCCTCATCAAGGCTCACTGAGCAGGGGGTGCAGCCTCAGGTCCCCCAGCCCAGCCCAGTGCCACGCAGACTCAGGTCCCTGCTGATCAGTCATTATAGCATCACAGTATGATGACCATTTGCATATTCGCCTTCCATTATATATACTAGAGGTCTGGTGCACGAAATTCATGCACTTGGGGGTGGGGTGTCCCTCAGCCCAGCCTGCACTATCTCTAATCTGGGACCCCTGGGGGATGTTTGACTGCCTGAGGAATCAGGCCTAAACCAGCAGTCGGACATCCCTCTAACAATCCAGGATTGCTGGCTCCTAACCACTCACCTGCCTGCCTATCTGATTGCCCCTAACCATTTCTGTCTACCAGCCTGATCATCCCCTAACTGCTCCCCTGCCGGCCTAATCACTCCCATCTGCCCTCCCCAGCTCGCCTGATCACCCCTAACTGCCTCTGCCTACCTGATCGCCCCTAACTGCCTCCCCCTACCAGCCAGATCTCACCCTCAACTGCCCTCCTCTGCTGGCCAATTTGATTCTGATTGGTCAGCTTCTATGCCAGTCAGCATCTCTGGGCCTATCAAGGGGGCCTGATCAAAAAGATGGGGCTGATCAGCCGCCCGAGTGGAGACCTGAAGAGAAATGGAGGTGGAGTTGCTGGCCAGGCCCGGATAAAAAGAGAGAGGTAAGTGCTGACCAACAGCTGCCACAGAGGCTACAGATAAGACCCTGCTTCTGTCTTAAGGCCTCTCTCTGGTAGATACCATTTACCATCCGGAATAAGAAAAAGACATTTTAAGGCCAGTCCAAGTATTCTCTATTTTAAAGGGCAGTTAGCTTTGAGATTAAAAGTAACAGAATACCAGGTTCCCAAACTCAGTGACCTTAGCTGAGTTCCTGAAGGACTCCACTATTATTATAATCATTATTACATTCTATTGATTATGTTAAATAAGTTATGATAAATAAATTATATTCCATGTACAGAGAACAGAGTGGTGGTTACCAGAGGGGAAGGGTTTGAAGGGTGGGAAAAATGGGTCAAGGGCTACAACTGATTGTATGGTGGCAAATGGTAACTAGACTTTTGGTGGAGATCACACTGTAGTATATCACAATGTTGTATACCTGAACCTCATGTAAATTTGTTACATGCCAATTCTACATCAATTAAAAATGGAAGTGAGTGTCAACAAATCAATGCCAACGTATTAAATTATTGACTTGCTTTGTTCTCTAAGCAAATAGCTTAATTTTTTCAGCAACGTGAAGCATTTTCTTTTTTCCTGCTTATAAACACAGCCTCACTCTCGGCTTTACAAAAGCATTTCTCACCAGTTCCCCAGGAAATTAATAGACATGCTGTGAATAATACGTTCTTTAATTAACTATAGGCAGAGAAAACTGAGTTCAACAAAGCAGACTTCTTTATTGTCAAACATCAAACAGCTTTTAATCTGCTATCCTGTGTTATGACACTCCTCGGGTGAGACCAGTTTGGCAGGGTTTTATAAATTTACTTAAAAAACAAACAAACACATGCAAATCTCTCATTGGATGAAGTAGCTCATGCAAGTAACCCAAACTTTGTGCCCGTTACCATCCCTCCGACAGAACTCAGATAGAACCTGTCCGTGGTGTCTCCAGCTCCAAACTTGCGATCCAAGTTTAGTAATTGGTCTCTAGTTTTAAAGCCCCACTTTTTTCTAAATATATGAAAACTGGATTTATTGTCTAGAACCCCTGTCCTAAAGATTCAGCCTGGATAAACGAATAACACCAAGTCATTTAGAAGCGGAGACTTGCCCCGTATTTGCCACTTATTTACCCTAAAACCCAAACGGTGCAGTTTCTCCATATCTGCGTACAGAGTGTAAGGATTACTTTTCCGTGTCAATTCGACTAGACTAAGGAATGCCCACAGGTGATGAAACGTTATTTCTGGGTGTGTCTGTGGCGGTGCATCTGGAAGACATTAGCATTGGAAACAATAAACTCAGTAAAGAAGATTGTCCACCTATCCAGTTCAGGTAGGTGTTGTCCGATCCCAATCCCCTGAAGGCCTTAATAGAATAAAAGGGCAGGTGTGCCCTCAACTTGAGCTGAGACGTCAATCTTCTCCAGCTATACACGTGGTTCTTGGGCCTTCAGACTTAGACTGGGACTTGAACCATTTGCTCCCTGGCCTTTGGGCTTGAACTGGAAGGAGAGCACCAGTTTTCTGGGCCTCCGGCTTGTAGGTATCAGGTGGTAGATCGTCCCCGCCTTCATAATTGCAATAGCCAATTCCTCCTAATAAATATATATATATATATATATATATATATATATATATCCTATCAATTATTTCCCTGGAAAGCCCTGGCTAATATGCTAATATACAGACCTTTTAACACATGTTATATTTCATAATATTGCCATTTTTCAAGACAATAATAATTATTCTGGAACCAAATTGTTTTCAGGATTCATCACCATATGATAGCTCTCCCCACGGATCTTGTTACCACCTCATCTTATTTCATCTCTGATTTTAAAATTCAAATGCCCAACTCTTTTAATTTTTTAATTTTCTATCTCTGAAGAAATGTCAACACCTCCCTCACATCTCATTTCCTCTCCACCCAGGCTAATAGATCTAGTTCCTTTTTTCTTCCACCTCCCATAGCATGCAAAATGTCCTTGCTTTAAAACAAATGAATTGGAATTAAAACTTTTGAGATAGTAGATTGTTTTCCATTTTCTCCCACATCAGTTACTGATCTCTTTAATGACTATTAATTTTAAAAATTTACAATTTGCCAGGTATTTCTCAAAGAGCTGGGAAAACAAGAGATTTATATATCTGCACTCACAGAGCTGACATTTCAGTGGAGAAGAAAGACAATATAATCAAGATAAGTAGAGTATATTAAACAGTTTTATGTTTGAGAGAGAGAAATAGCGTAACAAGAGGGGATATGAAATGTGCAGGAAGGAGCAGGTTGAAATTTTAGGTAGGGTGGGCAGAGTACTCTTCATGATGGTGGTAAGTTTGCATACAAATTTGAAGGATGTGAGGGAGCTTATCATGCTAAATTAGATAAAAATCAGTGAGAGGGGAAAAAACCTAAAAGGAACACCGAGTACAGAGAAGAATTTGCCTGGTAAATAATGCCTTGTATCTTTTCCATGATATTTTAGTATAATGATCATAGAAAGAAAACCCTGAAAATTTTGAGAGGAAATAAAATGTTTGGTTAAGAAGGAAAAATCAAATTAGACTATGTAGTTTTAAATAAAATTTTAAAATTTAAAATTTATTGGTTAACAAGATTCTATAGCTCTCAAGTAGAGATTTCTATGATACATGATCTGTGTATTATATTGTGTGCCCACAACCAAAGCCAAATCATCTTCCATCACCATGTATTTGGCTCCCTTTACCTTTTACTGTACCTTAACCCTTCCTCCCCCTGGCAACCACCATATTGTCCGTGTCTATGAGTTTCAGCTTTAAATCTCACATATGAATGAAATCATATGGTGCTTAGTTTTTTCTAACTTATTTACGTAGGATAATATTTTCCAGGTTCGTCCATGTTGTCACAATGGCAGCATTTCAATTTTCATGGATTTGGAAGAATCAACATAGTTATAATGGTCATGTTACCCTAAACAATATATTAAAATCCCAATGTCATTTTCTAAGAAATAAATTTTAAAAATCATCAGATTTGTATGAAGCCAACAAAAGACCCCAAATACCCAAAGCAATCTTAAGAAAAATGAACAAAATTGGAGGTATTACACTACCTGACTTAAATTTATACTAAGGTGCAATGATAATCAAATAGCATTATATTGTCAGAATAACAGACACACCGACCAATGGAATTAAATTGACAGCCCAGACATAAATACACAAGTATATGAACACATAATTTTTTAAATATATTTTATTGATATTTTACAGAGAGGAAGGGAGAGAGATAGAGAGCTAGAAACGTCGATGAGAGAGAAACCTCGACCAGCCGCCTCCTGCACACCCCCTACCGGGTATATGCCCGTAACCAATGTACATGCCCTTGACCGGAATCGAACCCGGGACCCTTCAGACCGCAGACCAACGCTCCACCACTGAGCCAAACCGGTTCGGCTGAGCACATAATTTTTAACAGAAATGCCAAATACACACATGGAGAAAAGAAAACCTCTTCAATAAATGCTACTGGGAAAATTAGAAAGTCAACATGCAAAAGAATAAAACTAAATTACAGTTTAGCCCCATGCACAAAAATCAATTCAAAATGGATCAAAGACCTAAATACAAGACCAGAAACAACAAATTACACAGAAGAAACTATAGGCACTAAGACATGGGCCTTGGTCTTAGAGAAAAAATTACGAATTTGACCCCAAAGCCAAGGGAAATAAAAGCAAAATAAATGAATGGGCTACAGCATGCCAAAAGCTTCTGCCCGGCAAAAGAAACCACCAACAAAACAAAAAAAGGCAGCCAACCAAATGGGAGATAATTATTTGCAAGCAATAGACTACGTAATTTTTAAAATTATTCTTTCTGAACTCTCACCCTTAATTCTGGTTGTTTTTGTTTTCTTGTTGTGTGTTGCTTTTGTTTTTACCTAGTTCTTCTCTTTCATGCTGTTAGTGTTCTTCAATAGCTTTGAGACACTTATGAAATATTTTCCCCTGAACTTCTGGACTAGAACAGCATACTTGGGTGGGGTTTGTTGATGGATTGACTACATTTTAGGATGAATAAGGAGGAGTAAACAACTGTGTTTGACCCATGTACCTCTATTCTACTGCCAAATGCAGAAGGCTTTGCTCTGTTTTCCATGCCCACCATAAAAAACAAAACACACAAAACCCCAGCGCTCTCCAGACATATCAGTAACACATTTTGAGATATTTTTTCTTATTCTTTCCTACAAGCAATGAAGCAAAACCTAAGTGAATGTGTGTGTGTGTGTGTGTGTGTGTGTGTGTGTGTGTGTGTGTGAGAGAGAGAGAGAGAGAGAGAGAGAGAGAGAGAGAGAGAGAGAGAGAGAGAATGGTGCAACCATTCAGTCAGATTTGTTAGCAATTTGTTGTTGTTGTTGTTTTGGACAACCCTGAAGAATTTCTCAGGAAGAATCACTTCTCTTTTCTCTATCTATATCTTCATATTCTTTTTCTTTCTTCCTAATATTTCAAAAATGGAAAGATGAGGGTAAAACTCACAGACCAAGGAAGGAGGATGATACCAAAAACAATGCAAGGCTATACAACAAGTATTGCAAGAAGGAGCAGGGTGAAACAGAAGGGCTTTGGAGGTACATTTCATAATACCAGGAAGGTGGTATACCCTCTGGTACTCACAGGAAAATGTGGTCGATTTGCTTGAAGAGTTTCTTGGGGCCTCAGGAATGTTGAGGACCAACTGGGGTACAGGTGGTGCAGCTAATAGGGAGCTAGCTGAGTGGGAGTCTTTCCTCTTCAGGGGGGGCATATCTGTTGAGTGAAGAGGACTTAGAGGAAGCGTTGGGAGCCCCATAAAGTTCAGAGGTCAACGCAGCCCATGGAATTCCAGGCTTTAAAGGCAGAGATGCTCCATTTACTATATCCTACCTTTATTTCAATGTGTGCAAACTCATAGATGCGTTTGTAGTATTTGATGATATAGTTTTCATTATTTTGACTTGTGACTTAAAGCTGCCCATTCTTTTTCTTTATTATTTTATGTGTAGAGTTTTTTTACCGTAAGAATACCATATTTTTTGTTAAACCGTGACAAGATATTTTTGTGTCTGAATTAAAAATTATTTTATCTCATTTTGTCTGTCTCCTAAATGACCTCTCTGCTTTTAAATATCTTCTGAATATTCTCTTCTCCAAGACTTTGCCTTTGACGCTCTCATCTTTTCACCCTATCCATTCCTTTGAATGATTATCCTCTTTTTCTCTTATTTATTTTTTAAAATTATTAATTGGTTTTAAAGAAAGAGAGAGAGAGAAATATCAATTTGTTGCTCCATTTTCTTATGCATTCTTCAGTAGGTTCTTGCATGCACCCTGACCAGGAAGGAAACCCTCAACCTTGCCATATCTGGATGACGCTCTAACCAACTGAGCTACCTGGCCGGGTTTCTTATTTCAGTTACCAATAATGCTGACAATTCTTAAATCTCTACTTTTCACAAGGTTATGCTCACCTGTGCACTAATACAGTTTGTCTCACAGGCTTGTCAAAAACATTTATAAAACTAAAATGATATATTTTTCCCCCAAACAGTATTGATCCCTGAGGAGTCAGGCTCCTGGTTAAAGGCTTGTGTTTTATTTTTTCCACATCTGGTGAAGGGCAATAAAAAAGGATTTACCTCGCAGGCCTCAAGGGAGAGGATGCCCTTACCTGGCTGGGTGCTTAGCCAGTGCATGGTAGTCATTGAAGGCAGTTTCAGTCAAGAACTCAGCCATCCCCTCCTCCTTCTCTGTTCCCCCTCCTGCCCCCCAAGAACTTTCATGGCCAGTGTTCCATCATTCCTAGGTCTTTGTCTGAGACTTTGGGTAGAGATCTTCTTAAGGCGATCTTTGCTGAGGCTTCCTTATAAAGGGACAGGGGGAGACCTTAAACTTGAAACTGGACACATTTACCCACTCTGACTCATTTCCCAGGACTCGGTTCTTAGGACTTTCCAGTCCTAGCCCCCTCCCTACCCTAGGGTCCATACAACTGCTACAACCTTATTGTTCAAGCTCCATCAAAAGCGTGACAACCCCCATGTCTATTCTGATCCACCTGACCCTCCACACTGCTTCATGAGGAGAAACGGACAGGGGAAGGAAGTCAGTGCTTTCTCCAGTGTTAGTGTCTTGCCAATAAGTGATTAAAGAATAATTCTTTCAGTTTTGGCCTGTTTTTTATTTTATGTTTTTGTTAATCCTCACTGGAGATATTTTTTTCATTGGCTTTTGAGGGTGGAAGGGAAGGTAGTGGGGGAGAAAGAGAGAAAGGGCAGAGAGAAACATCAATGTGAGAGAGACATAGGAGTGGGTTGTCTTCCTCACGAACCCCAAGTGGGGCCGGAAATTGAACCTGAAACCCAGGTCCATGCCCTTGACTGGGAATAGAACCTGTGACCTTCCAGTGCACAGACCAACACTCTCACCACGGAATAAGCCTGGCCTATGGTTCTAATGATTATGCTGACAGCTGACAACTCAGCTTTCTTTCCCAGCTCAGCTGAGCCCCTGACACTCACCTATAGCCTTTACTATATTTTATGCACCATCACACATTGTCACCCAAATTACACTCCGGGAAATATACTTGACTCTGCTCCAAATACTTATTACCCACTACCAAGTGATCATGCCCTGTCTCCTTGGCCTCCTAAATACTCTTTACTTGAAATATATCCTTTTCTCAGAAGCATTTTGAGGAAAACCTAATTTTCATCCAGTCTTTGCCATTTATCGCCTGGTTACCTGAAAAGTATATTAAAATGTAGCCAGAATGATCTAGAAATCCATCTTCTTCACTGCAGCCACGCTCACAAAATGTAAAGCGAAAAACCAACCATCCCTTCCCCTACTCACCCAAATCACTGCGATTGGATAACATCTCAGCTTATATTGTGATTTTGACATTTTTACTCCTTCTGTCTCATAACTCACCAGTCTCTTCCATTTGTTTTATTCCTCAGAAGCGTGAAACTTCCTTCATAGTTATAATGTGTACTTACATGTTATTTATGTATGTATTTGTTTAATCTTATATCTGTGGCTATATACTCGTGCTGTCCTCATGGTTTAGGATATTTAATTGCCTCTTTAACCTAACAACTTAATTTCATATATCAAGTCTAGAAATAGCACTTCCCTCATTTCTCCGTGTAAAGCAAGACGGCATGATCACCAGTAAGAGGCTCTCTTGGTGCCACCTAGAACTGCTGGCAGAGGATCAACAAGATAACATCAGGGGTCTCTGTGTCCAGGGGAATGAAAGGGTTTGGAGCAGATGGCAGCAGGGACCAAAGGTGGGAGGAGAGAGGGACAGATTCTGCCCTGACCCTCTGGAGGGAGTGCAGCCCCCTCCACATCTTTAAATTTATTTTCAACTTCTGGCCTTTACAACTGAATGTATGTTGTTTTGAGCACCATGCTGGTGCTAATTTGCTATAATGGCAATGAGAAAATAATACAGACTTCTTGGCCAAAGTTAGCCAAATGTTTGGTTTGGTATAGCCAGCAAACTGAGCATTGTTTATACATTGTAAGTGTGTGTGTGTGTGTGTGTGTGTGTGTGTGTGTGTGTGTGTGAGTGTGTGTGTGTGTGTTTACACTTGAAGTGGTTTATTTAAAATATATTTTATTGATTTTTTACAGAGAGGAAGGGAGAGGGATAGAGAGCTAGAAACATCGATGAGAGAGAAACATCGACCAGCTGCCTCCTGCACACCCCCTACTGGGGATGTGCCCGCAACCAATGTACATGCCCTTGACCGGAACCGAATCTGGGACCTCTCAGTCCATAAGCCGATGCTCTATCCACTGAGCCAAACCGTTTTGGCTACACTTGAAGTAGATTTAAAAAATCAACTAAATAATAATATTCTTGCCGAAACCGGTTTGGCTCAGTGTATAGAGCGTCGGTGTGCGGACTGAAAGGTCCCCCGTTCGATTCCAGTCAAGGGCATGTACATTGGTTGCGGGCACATCCCCAGTAGGGGGTGTGCAAGAGGCAGCTGGTCGATGTTTCTCTCTCATCGATGTTTCTAACTCTGTCCCTCTACCTTCCTCTCTGTGAAAAAAATCAATAAAATATATTTTAAAATAATAATATTCTTTGGCATATAAAAGTTTTATAAAATTTAAATTTGTGTGTGGACTTGTTAATTGGAGTACATCCATGTTCATTCGCTTACACACTGTCTGTGACTGCTTTTGTGCTTAGCAGCAGAGCTGAGTAGTTCTCACTTAGACCATATGGTCTGCAAAGCTGAAAATATTTGTCAGGCCCTAACAGAAAAATGTGCTGTCCCCTGTACTGAATTATTTCATAAATTTCATTTATTATGTCTGACTCCTTAATTAAATTATGAATTCCTTGAAAACCAAGATTTTGTACATAGTCCAATTAAATAAATATTTAAAGACTCACTAAAAAAATTTAACTTTTTGCTGTCTCAACTATAAACACCTCATGACCACTATTCATGTACCAAAGTATCTACATATTACTTATTTATAATTTTTCACTACATTAAAGCTTTGTCATTTTTATTCTTCATAAATTATGGAAGTAATTAAAAATAAAAATCTTTCAGCAAAAATATGTAATATCAAAATATCCTATAGTGGATAAATTTTGAGATTATTAAAAGTGGCATCATAAAAGATAAAATAATAGAAACAAAAACTAAATGTGAAATCTTTAAAAGACAATGTCAGTAAGAAAAGTGGCATTGTTTTTATGTTAAGAGAATTATTAAAATATAAATTATGTTTTTTAAGACCACAACTATGAATAAAATACTGATTTTTAAATTTGAATTGAGCATAATATTTAAATTTTATATAGATTTTATTGATATTTTACAGAGAGGAAGGGAGAGAAATAGAGAGCTAGAAACTTCGATGAGAGAGTTCAGCTGCCTCTTGCACACCCCCTACCGGGGAATGTGCCCGCAACCAAGGTACATGCCCTTGACAGGAATCGAACCTGGGACCTTTCAGTCCGCAGACCGACGCTCTACCACTGAGCCAAACCGGTTTCGGCAAATATTTAAATTTTAAAATGTGGAGAGATACATGATAATTGGAAAAAAAGGCATAAAATATTAGCTAAGATACAATATTATAATTTAATATATGATTAAAGAGTTCAAAGTTTCTATTTCTGATACACATTGCTTTATCTCTGACTTTTCCTAAGTGGCAAACTTATAATTGGTAGTTACTGAAGCACATATTCTTGAAGGTCGTGAAACCCTAAGAATGCTGAGTGAGAAAACTTTCTCATAAAATACAGCTATTTCTGAAGTCAGCATAAAACCAAGCTTCATACTTTTACCAACTTATGGAGTTTAAAGGTTATGTTGCAAATGCAAGATAGACATTTACTTTTTTATAAAAACTTCTGGGGCGGGGGCGGGAGATTAAATCTTGGTCCATAAGAATAAATAATAAGAAATTTTAAAACTTTAAGTAAATACCATCTTAGTAGTTCCTAAATTTAAAATTAGCAGTAAACTGTTGAATTTAGAGAACTATAAGCATATTTTTGTTGTTCATCTGCTCAAAGGGTGAAGTGGGCTGTGCGAAATTTCGTAGGGGAGTAAGCATTAAATTCTCAATTAATTTTGCGTTATATCATGTCTTCCTTGACAAGAATACAAAAATCATCTCTTGTTACAGGAAAAAATGGATTCTATTTGCACTTGATAAGAGGAGAGATATTTTCTGTTTTTAGTCAAACCATTTGCTCAAGAATACTGGGAGGTCAACTTTGGGCAGAATCGCTGAGACGCTGGAAAAGACTCCCTCTGTTCATTTTACATGTAGTACTCCCATTTTCTTCCTTATTTCTACCTAATCGTAATTTATTAATGCACAGTTAGTTTATGCAAAACTAAAACTGTTTATCCAATGCTACTTAGAGTATCAATCAATCTTAAAGATACAGCTTGGATTAATAATAAGGCCATAGCTTATGGTGGGAAATAAGGACATGATAAATGTTTAGTGTAGAATACAGCTTTTATTTAAAAAATTATAAATATATGTATGTTTTAGTAATGAATGGAACTGGATAGTATAATGGTTCAGCATTACTTGTGTAAGACAACCTGACTCGAATCCCATCCAGAACAGTTCAAGTTATACGGACAGACAAGATAGATAAAATCTGATCTTCAAGAATCCTCACTGAATTCACAATCCATTCTACAAATTGAGAATACCAGTGGCCTACCTCACACCATTATAATAAGGGTTGAAATTAAGTGGGCGCTTAGCGTGCTGTCATATAAATTCCAAATTTTATTTACATGGAAAATAATCATCACTTATATTGTTATAGTCCATCTTTTTTGAAGGGTAGGCAATTAACAACATTTTATTTTTGCCTATCTTGTTGTACTCTATGGAAAAATATATCATCAAACTTACATTAAATAAACTCATCCCATGATTTCTAGTATTTAGTAATAATTGCTGATTAATACTGAATGCTAATGAAAATAAAAATATGGCTTTAATTTAACTTTGTTGGCTTTTCAGAGGGAGTACTCATTTTATAAAAATAAATTTTCAGTTAAACATTTATTTAAAAAACTAGAGGCCCAGTGCATGAATTTATGTACTAGTGGGGTCCTTCAGCCTGGCCTGCGGGATCGGGCTGAAACTGGCTCTCTGACATCCACCAAGCGATCCTGGATTGCAAGAGGGTGCAGGCCAGGCCAAGGGACCACACCAGGGCACGATTGGGGACAGGGAGGGACCTGGGAAGTGGACCAGCCAGAGAGGGACTGCAGGAGGGCTCTAAGACATGTCTGGCCCATCTTTATCAGTCCTGATCAGTCAGACTCCAGCAGCAAGCTAACCTACCAGTTGGAGGTTCTGCCCCCTGGTGGTCAGTGCACATAACAGCAACTGGTTGACTATCTGCCCCCTGGTGGTCAGTGCACATCATAGGAAGTGGTTGAGCAGCCTTAGCTTGATTGGCTGAATGGATGACTGTACGACCGGACACTTAACATATTAAGCTTTTATTATATAGGATGTGTGCCTTCTGTTGCAAACACTGGGACAGAAAAATTGAAAGCACAAGTTAAATGTGGTTTTATTACTCTCTGTTACAATGGTGAATGCTTATTATAGGGAACTGCCAGGTATCTCAGTAAGAAGGTCTTAGACAGAAACTATTAAAGGGTTGGGGATAGGTTGAGTGATTTTGCAGAAAATCTAAGCAGGGATTCATAGCTGTCAATTGTTTCTTGAGAGAGTGGCATATTGGCTATTTTGTGAGTGTCAGAGCAGCCCAGCTTTTGTTTGTAGTTAGACAAATGTATAAAGTGGCCTTGCTGCTCTCGTTTGGTCATGATTTTCGACTTTGTCAGAAGTGCTATACTGGGAGACTGCTTCATGTGACAGGAGAATCATGCAGCTTGGGTATGAGAAGCTGAGCATCAGGCAGCTTCTGACCTTCCATAACAGCTCTCTGTTTTCTTCCTCTATAAGGATAAAATAAGGATAATGATTAAGGAAAATGCCTATAAAGGGAGTTCTGGATAATGTTAAAATTTACAAAATTAATTTTTAATTATTATGTCTGTTTTTTTAAAAATCAATAATTCCAAGTCCTTCAAATGACTTGAGAATGCTTTTCAAAAATGATTATGGAGATAAATCTATAAGAGGGAAATGTCACTTGAATTAGATTTCCCAGGAAGAAAAGACAAATCAAAGTAAAAACAATTACATATTTTCATTATATAAAAGGAAGATACATTTTGTTGATTATCATCTGCTTTTTTTTTTTCAGAACTTTATCCTTGTCCCTGATCCATATCCCCAGGAGACAGGCTGGATTGTAACTCTAGGCTTTCTGTCTTCCAGGTAATATTGTCAATGGGCAGTCCCAAAAGCAGATCAGCAGGAAGCAGAGTGAGGTCAGGCTGTTTTCTTCAGGTGCTGGGTGTGTCCCTGGACCAAATGGAACACCGTTTTGCAGACCAGCATGTGCTCAGTCTGATGTCCTGTGTCTGCTCCCACCATTGGTCCCTTTTGGCCTGGAGTGTCACACACTCATTCTTCTTACCCAGGGTATTATATACAATGTTCTTTGTGGTTTTACTATACTTTGCTTTGCTTGTTTCTGTGTGTCTACCTTTCTCATTCACCTCTCTACAAAGCATTCTATTTTAGGGTGACAGCTGTTTCTGCTATAATGCAGACTGATACAAAAAAATACTATTTTATCACATTTGTCATATACTTTTCACTGTTTTACAACAAATTTCATTTATAGTTTGCATTAAAATGAGCAGGGAGGATTTTGCTACACCTCACATTTTTACTTTCAAATTCAAATACAGTGTCGTCAATCAATGGATAAGATGCACATGCAATTAAAATACTCTCATGCAATCCATCATGAAATCTGAGGCAAAAGAGCAAAAACCTCTCTTTTATCTACCTTCCCTGGAAGCATTAATTTATACCATCTCTTCCTGGCAGACTGCAGGGTGCTCAGTGATAAATAATGTGTACTCAAGCACAAGCCAGTTGGGAAAGGTGACTGTTTCCAGTTGTTGATGGTGCCACAGAAGTTTGATGATTATGCTATCCTTGTCAGGGACTTGTGAACACCTATATTGGAGCTGAGAAAAGAAAAGAGCTGCTGGTCTCCAGTCAGTGAGATCATTGGGAAACTGGGAAACTTAGAGGTTATGTGCCACAGAAATGTGTGCAAGAAATGAAAGTAGAGCATCATTATGTAGAATACACAGAGACTAGTCCAAAGGTTTACATAGTAGTTTTGCTTTTTATTATATAATGTGAATCAAAATATTTTAATATAATTTATTTAAGTTTTTATGAGCAACAATTATTTCTGTCACTAAAAAGTTCAAGAAAATAAATTGAAATAAATAATAGGTGTAAATTATTGCATAGATAATATAGTCAATAATATTTTAATAATTATGTATGGTTCCAGTTGGGTTCTAAAAATATTGAAGGGAGCACTTCATGAAGTAAGTGTATGATTGTCTGACCACTATGTAATACACCTGAAACTGACACAAAATAATGTTGAATACAAGTTGAAACTAAAAAACAAAATTTCAAAAATAATAAATGTGTGGTTGAATCCACCACTGAAGCAGGGGAAGAAAAAAAAGGAAGTTAATGGAAATTAATGGAACACTTAAGTGCAAGTTTTCATTTACTTCACATGTTTTTTTATGATTTTGTAAATTTAAAAAATCACACTGTTAAAAATGGTGTCATTCGCTTTAGGGGTTGAACTATAATCCTGATAAGATAAAAACTAAGTGATACTAAACTAATTAAGAAATGTCATAATCTATCCCAAAATAAAAATTTATTTTAAGAAAATATGCCCAAAGGTGCTGGGTTAAGGTATGCAACTGCAGAAGATGCATTTCTTATTTGTGAAACATGCCTTTTATCTAATCCAATAACTATTCTCCTGAACTTCTATTGCTCAATTTCTAAGTATTCTTTCACATATATGCAAATTGAAGCAGTTATTCTTAATGAATTGGATTCATTATCAGAAGAACTTCACAAATAGTGAAATGGTTCCAGGTTTATATCAATACTAGAGGCCTAGTGCATGAAATTCGTGCACGGGTAGGGTCCCTAGGCCTGGCTGGTGATCAGAGCTGATAGGGGCCTTCTGGCTGCCAACAGGGACTTTCCTTCATTCTTCACCACCCCCTGGTGGTCAGCACATGTCATAACACACAATCAAACTTCTAGTCTCCCAGTCAACTCCAAGGGGACAATTTGCATATTAGGTTTATATATGTAGGTATAGACTAGAGGCCCAGTGCACAAAATTTGTGCTCAGGTTGGGTCCCTAGGCCTGGCCAGCAATCAGGGCCAGTTGGGGCCCTCCTTCCCCTGGCTGCCTTCATTCCATGCTTCCCCCTGGTGGTCAGCACACGTCATAGCAAGCAGTCTAATTCCTGGTTGGTCGAACTTCCGAGGGAACAATTTGCATGTTAGCCTTTTATTATATTGGATTATAAGAGACATCAAACTAAAAATTCTGCTAGTGCTTTGAGTTTGTCACCTGATTTATGAAATCAAAGTGATGTTTTTGAAAGTGTATTTATTGAAGTTGAAAATACTCATTACTATGAATGTACTTTAAATGTTAACAGAGCCTTTTAATAATGTCTACACATTATTGATTTTGCAGTGATGATTTGAATACAGATTTTAATATAGCACAGCAATGTACTTAAAAAATTTCCCAAAACCTATGTTTTTAAATTAACAAACCTGCTGGGCAGAACTATATGTGGAATTGGTTGTAAAGTGCCCTTCATTTATATTTACACCCAAAATCAAGTATTATATGACATAATTTAAAAATAGACACCATAATTTGCAAAACTATTTATGCAGATAATTTATATATCACGCGTGAATATACATATACAATTTGTAAACAATGTCTATATTAATTTTATATGTGTGTGTACACATAGTCACAAATATATACACATGTATATAGAAATTAAACTGCAAAAGCTGCTATTGAAAACAAAAACAGCAGGGTATAGCTGGCATGGGACTAACCAGCAGCTGAAAGGTACAAAAAAAATGAATAAAATATATTTTAAAAAATTCACTGAAGGCATTTATAAAACAACAAAGGCAGACAGAACTTGAGGGTCAAAATCCTGGAGGGAGGCTAAGACATTGATGAGCCCTGAGCTCCCTGTTGTTTTTCTCCTTTTGAGCCTTTAGCTGATTTTCCACACAGAGCACAGGGGCCAACAGAGAGCAGCAACCCCGCATTTGCAGCTGTTCCTGGGCTAAGACAGCAATCACTGGAATTTATGGCCTCCAAGCCGCCAAGAAGGCAGGGCAATATCCTAGGAGAAAAGGAAAGCCACATAAAAACGATCCAAACATTCTGAGTACAGTATTGCTATTAGAGATTTTTCAACTTTTACCCTATTCAAGCACAGGTGATAACACAGATAAAGAAGGTATAAAATAGCTGCTGAGAATCTAAAAAGCTAAGCAGAAATTCAACAGCCTCACAGCTCAGGGGAGACAAATAGAACATTCCAGAGTCACCCAGGAGAGGGGCCCTTTATCAACACCCCTTTCAGATAGGAAACGTTAAGGTATTAAGCTCTATGTATAAGCACACAGTCAAGTAAGTTCCACAGCCAACTGGATAGAGAGCATTTTTCCTGTCCTCTCCTGATGATGGAAAAAAAAGTAAATCTTCTATAGAGGAAAATTATAATAGTCAGATGTTTCTTTTATGTACAAGTTCTGAGAATTTATTCAAATACAAAAAGCATGACAAGAGAGCCAGATGACAAAAAACAAAGTAGATGGATAAAATAATAATCCATGCCCACAACTAATACACATATTGGGGTAATCAGAAACAAGAGTTGAAAGTGACTATAATTTAAATACTAGAATATATTGACAGAAAGAGAATTTCATTATTTAATTGCCTATATGACATTATCCCTAGAGTAAGTACTTACTATATAAAGGTTAATTCTCTAGTAGGTCTTTAAAATGTTTATATATTAACTCCAAGAATATTCTCTGGCATAGTTTACAGAAAGTTTCTTTATATTTAAACACAAAATTTCTTTTCAGGCCCATGTTTGATACAAAAAGTTTGATATTTAATATTCTTCATTCAATATTTTAAAAATGGGAGAATATTTTGAGACCAAACATATTAGTATGGATTTCAGGGGGAAAAAATGTCAGGTTTCCTTAGGGGGGAAAAAAAGAGATCAATGCCTTTTAGAGGACACGACAGGACATCTTATCAACTTGTAGCCCAGAGCTCTCTTTTGCACACAGAATAGACATACCCCTGGTTTGTATTTTCTCCCATTATAATGTATTATTTTAAACTCTTTATTTTTCATACAATGAAAATACAAGGCTATTTAATAAGCTATTTTAATTGTAAAAGGGAATGATTTTATATATTGGTTTCAAGAAGAAATATTTCAATAATATAGATACAGAGCTCTAATGACGCAGCTCACTCCAAATAAAGTTAAAATATATGCAACAATATGAATGGATCTGGAACAGGGGTGGGAACCACAATGGGTTCTTAAACTGGACGGGAGGGCCGAAACAAAAGCAACCTGACCATGATGGCACTCTCATCTTCGGCTGCTGGTGAAGGAGCGGAGGGGAGAGCAAGAGAACCCTCCACTCTTTCAGCTCCACGGGCCCGATAGAACAGCGGAACAGGCCAGATCCGGCCCACGGGCCGTAGTTTGCCCACAGCTGATCTAGAAGGTATTGTGCTAAGTGAAATAAATCAAAGAGAGAATGCCAAATACTGTATGATTTCACTTACATGTGAAATCTAAAAAGCTAGACAACTGAACAAGCATAACAGTAGAGTCACACAAAGGAAAACACAACTGTGGAGTCCAAAGCTACAAGCCCTTTACCAATGCTCGAGTTCAGGGAATTTTCATTGTTCTGCTTCCCAATTGAAGGTGTCTTCCATTCATGCTTCTAAGTTATATTCATGAAAGACAAAAGAAAACAAGAATCACATTAGATCGGGCATTAAAACTATAATCGTCTAGACACAATTTGGTTGCACTTGCATTTTTGACCAACTTGTTAAATTTCAATTTTATCCAAAATAAGGACAACCCTGCACAATTAGCAGCTCAGTTAAGCTCCTCTTCGGAGGAGATATTGAATGAAAATGTGTGGCAGGCTGTAAAACTGAATCTAAAAGGGCATTTTGTACATATAATTAAATCAAAATAATATTTTTTTAATTGTACCAGTCACTGGGTATCTTAAAAATAATAGCTTTTTATTGAAGTATAGAATACATGTATTTTATTTATAAAGATTTAAAGGGAACTTAATTGAAATTTGTATTCAGCTATTTTTCTGTGTATATCTACCATGGTTTTCTCTGTGGTATAGGAATTCATTGATTATAAATATTAAATATTTTCCTAGGCTTGTGAAAATGGATGTATTTATTTCCATTTTAATTTAAAATTTGACAGTATGAGTATCATAACTTTCCCCCTTTAAGTAATTAGAAAATATATAAGAAAGAAAAACAAAAGTTCTATTAAAAATATTTTCTTTCATTTTTATTTCATGAATCATTGAGGTTTTAAAACCAAAACCAGAGGATTGCAAAAAAAATCTATGGATAACATGTGGCAGTAGATCAATTTAGCAAGATAAACTTTAACCTTCAGATCATCCAAATGGACATTATACATGATTTATAGCTCTGCTAAGCAAGAAATATATTTAGTTGACAAAATTGCTACCATACTTCTATGTGAGCATAATTTACATTACTGGAGAAAACAAAGCAAATAAATTGTTTTTACTCTGTGGCATAGTTGTATTACAGTCAGCATTTTGTAATTGTACTTCTCTTGTTAACAATATATTATAGTTTTAGTTAATGGTCATTCCAACAAAAACTTTCTGAGGACATTACAGGAGATTCTTTGCTTTAAAAGAATTTGCAATCAAAATTTGATAATACAGGTAGCATTATAAGCATTTCTAGCAAGCATTCTTCCTATATTGATACTGGAAAATTTTTAAGAGGGTAAAGTTTTATGGATTGTGAACATTTAAAATGAGGTATATATAAGTATTTAAGATATATATATATATATATATATATATATATATATATATATAGTAACACAATAGTGAAACAATTAAGTTAATACAATATTGATGATTATATTGTGTTAACTATTAACATGTGTGCATGCATTTAAATTTTTCAATATCTTTTTATATTGAGAGGCATTTAGGTTGTTTCCAAAATTTGTGCTCAAATAATGCTGATATATTTGTAGGTGTGTAGTAGAATTATAGAACCATTAATGAGAAAATTACACAGCTTCCAGGAGTGATCCTCCCAAGGAAAGTGGAAGGGGATGTGAGAGGTCAGTTTCCCTTACTTCAATCAGTATAATATATTCATTATATAACATATATCAAATGCTCTTTCTCTCTCTCTCTCTCTCTCTCTCTCTCTCTCTCTCTACACACACACACACACACACACACACACATATATATATATGTATATATATATATACATCACATATTTTTGTAACTACAATTGCCTACTTAAACTTAATCTCTTCCTCGCCATTAATTATATTTAATGTATTCATAAAAAACATTTGTTCTGAGTACTTTAGATTTCACTTACTTCATGCATTTTATATTTACTCTAAATTAATGAGTTCTCTATCATGTGAACAAAAGTTGCTGTTAAAAATTGTGCTATTATTTATGCATATTTTAATGAGACTAGACAGTTTTTCTTTTCCTGTGTTGCAAATAAAACATCATCTTCCCCATAAGATGGGATTGTATCTGAAGTGGAAGAGGAGGACTTCAGTTTAATGGTAAGTTTTATTCTTGACTGAGAGATGCTTCACAATAACAGTAGACATGGTGAAGAAGGGAAAAAATGTATAACGTTTTTGTAAAAGGCCAAGGTTCAGAGGCTAATATAGTGGAGCTTATTGTGCAACTTGCGAAATTTCGTGATTTATTATGCAGTTCCTCAACGCTTAGTGAGTGTCCCTATTGTCACACGTTATGATTTACTGAGTCATACCGAAGAGCTTATCACATAACTTGACAGTGAAATTCTGATTTACTGTGAAATGGTGGCTCCAATCTGTTTTTACAATGAAAAGAGTTTATCTAATGTTTCCTAATTATAGACAAGCCTCATCAAGACTCTTCATTTTCAAAGCAAGTACCATCTCCAAGAAAGCTTTGAATACTTATTTTGTAAGAGGAAATTTTCTCCCCCTAAAAATGATCATTTATTTTAATTTCTAGGAGCTTTTGAATTGTAAATTGGCCTTAAAATGAAAGGCTGTTGCTACTTTATTTAATAATGTGCCATGATAACAGATCAATTGATGATAGTTATTTTTAAATGGACTAAAGCTCAATTTTCCTAAGAACAATGAAGTTATTATCTTTGAGAGCATGTTTCTAATTATTTTTACTAGTCTAGGCTTAATTGTTTCTCCTTCTTTTATTTGTCATTAATAAAAGCCTTGAGAATAATGATAAATTTACAATTTGCTACTAAAATTGTGACATACTTTGATAGTAAATATGTTGGTGTGCCTTTTTTGCATCAAATACATGTAGAAATTAAATAACATGGAATGCTTTCTGATTTGTAAACTATTTCTTTTAGTTGAAGTATTTTTTATTATTCAACATTATATACAGTTCCTAGCTATTAATTAATAAGAAACGTGAATTAATCTTGAAAGAATCAAAAATTTTAATTTCACTTATCAAAAACTAACCTATGCAAATTTGCTTCATTTCATTTAATTTATGCATACACATTGATGTAAAAGTAATTAAATGTAGATAGTATCAAATTACAGAAATAATTAAAAATCCCATTTACCATTGCTACAAAACAATTAAGATACCTAGGAATAAATTTAATCAAGGAAGTAAAGAACCTATATTCAGAAAATTGCAAGACACTGAAAAAAAAGGGAAGACATAAACAAATGGAAGAATATACTGTGTTCATGGATTGTTAAAATAAACATCATTAAAATGTCCATACTACTCTAAGCAATCTATATATTCAATGCAATCCCCATTAAAATACCAATGGCATACTTCAAAGACATAGAACAAACTCTCCAAAACTTCATATGGATTGTAAAAAGAGCTCGAATACCAGCAGCAATCTTGGGAAAGAAGAACAAAGTTGGAGGGATCCCAATACCAGATATCAAGCTATACTACAAAGCCACTGTTCTCAAAACTGCCTGATACTGGCACAAGAATAGACATATAGACCAATGGAACAGTACTAGGAATATATCCCAAGAAAAACAGAAACACCAATCAGAAAGGATATATGCACCCCTATGTTCATAGCAGCTCAATTTACCATAGCTAAGATTTGGAAACACCCTAAATGCCCATCGGCCAATGAGTGGGTTAGAAAGCAGTGGGATATCTACACAATGGAATACTATGTGCCTATAAAAAAGAAGGAATTCCTACAACTTGCAATAGCATGGATGGAACTGGAGAGCATTATGCTAAGCAAAGGAGCCAGTCAGAGAAAGATAAATATCACATGACCTCACTCATTTGTGGAATATGATGAACAACATAAACTGGTATACAAAAATAGAACCAGAGTCATAGAATCATCAAACAGACTGCCCCAACCTATGAAGGAAGGCAGGGCATGAGCGGGTAAGAGATGAACCAAAGGTCCTGAAGGTATGCATATGAGCATAACCAATGGACACAGACGGGGGTGGGAGGGATGTGATACCATGTGCTCGGGGGTGGGGGCGGCTGGGGAGAGTTCAATGGGGGCAAAAGGAGACTATTAATACTTTAAACAATAAAGAATTTAAATTAAAAAACTATTGGAATAAGTGTGTGCTAAATAGACCATGAAAGTCATTCATATTTTATGGAATGCCTTCCAGCCACCACACAAGGTACAGAAGCTTATTTTTAAACATTAATATATGTATAGGGAGAAGGTATTAGATCTTTCTGCATTACAGAGGAAAGGGGAAGGGTAACATCATTGGGGAGATTTTATAGCTAGGAATAAAAGAAGTAACTATTCAAAGAAGACAAATAATAGTTATAGACCCAAGGGCAGAATCTGGAGGTAGAGTGTCTTTTGTCATCCTAAATGTGAGCTGAATTTAGTTAGCTGTTTCTGATCCTTCTGGCGGGTCTGTTCTTTTTCTGGTAGCCAATGGGAAGTTTTATTCAAAGCTCAAAAATTATTATATAATAAAGCTAATCATAAAAAATAATAATAATAATAAACTTAAAATAAAAAAGCAAACCCAAAACAATCAGACCCAAAGGATAACATTAACAGCTAATGTTCTATCTTCCCACAAATGCACTCAGTAGCCTAATTACATAGACATAGACTCAATGAATAATGGCATAAAAACTATAAGATAGAGCTTGTATAGGAAAGGGTTAGTATATAAAATGAAAATGGACATAGGATTAAATGAAAAGAGAGGGACTTTTCAAGATGGCAGCAGATTAAGAGGAAGCTACACTGATATTCTCTCAGGACCAAACCGGAATTACAACTAAAATATAGAAAAACCATTCCGAATCATCAACTGAAGATTGGCTGGAGAGAATACTTATAACAAAGAACAGAAAGTGCCACGCTTCCTCTTTCCTCTCTAATGCACATGGACGCTGATAGAAAGTGTGGAGGACAAGAGGGCTGCCCAGGCTCCCACAGACAGCAGCTGAAATTCCAGAAGGATATCTCACTGTGGGGGGTTACCACTGAGAAATCTGGGGTCTAAACCCCAAGCTGGGATCCCCAGCCCAGAGCACCAGAACTGAGAAAGGTGCCTGCATCACATCTGGTTGTGAAAAGCAGCAGGGCTGCAGTCTGCCAGGGAGAGGATGGCTGGACATTCTGGCACCCTCTTGAAGGGCCAACAGACATTTCGTGTATAGACACTCACCTTGGGCTCTGGCAGAGGGAGGGCAGAGTGGACTAGAGATGTGTGAGGATTTTCCAGTGTTGGGGGCACTGGAATTAGAGCTCAGAAGGCGGCCTCCCAGCTCCCTGTGCTGTGTCAGCCTCCATGCTGCGGAAGAAATCCTTCTCGGGCAGACCTTTACCAGTCAGGCAGCTTTAGCCAGGTGGAGGAAGCAATGGTCCCACCCTGTTGGAAAATCTCTGGCCCTGTGGAGTTTCAGGGACTCATTAGGCAACTGAGGATAACGATAAACCTGCAGCCAGAGGTAGACTTTGAGTCTTTGATTAGCTTTTGGAGCCCGGGCTAGGAAAAGCAGACGTTGGTGCACATCTCAGTCTGCTTTCAGACCCAGTAGAGACCACCACAAGGTGTGGATTGCTGATAGCTCCAAACAGGGTATTCGGGGTTAATCACAAATAATGTCTGGCCACCAGGGTCCCTTAAAAAGACTGGGAGTTATTGCAGATCTCAAACATGGGGGGTTGGGGGGGGGGGGGGAAACAACAACAAAAAACAAACAAGCACCAAAATGGGAAGAAAAAAAAGTTCCAAATGAAAGAACAAGAGAATTATCCAGAAGAAGAGCTAAATAAAACGGATACAAGAAATTTATCAAATATAGAGTTCAGAATAATGATTACAAAGATACTCAACTGCATAAGAAAATATATAGAAACTTAAAAAAATGAGCAGTCAGAAATGAAAAATGACATAGGAGTAATAAAGAACACATTGACAGGAATAAACATCAGACAAGGTGAAGCCATGGATCAGATCAGTGAATTAGAAGGCAGGGTAGAAAACAAACCACTCAATCAGAGAACAAAAAGAGACAATAAAATTTAAAACCTAGAGGATAGCTTAAGGGAGCTGTGGGACAAGATGAAATGCAACAATATTCACATCATGAGAGTTTTAGAAGATAAAGAAAATGAGCAAGAGATGGAGAACCTGTTTGAAGAAATAACCACAGAAAATGTCCTTGGCCTCGAGAAGGAAAAAGTCACACAAGTTCAGGAGGCACAAAGAGTCCCAAACAAGAAGAACCCAAGGAGGCCCATGCCCAGACACATCATAATTAAAGTGCCAAAAATTGAAGACAAAGAAAGGACCTCAAAGGCAGCAACAGAAAATCAATTTGTTACCTACAAAGGACCTCCCTAATTCTGTCAGCTGATTCTTCATCAGAAATTCTTTAAGCCAGAAGGGAATGGCAGGAAGTGTTCAAGGTAATGAAAAGTAGAGATTAAAACCAAGATTATTATATCCAACAAGGTTATCTCATTCAAAATAGATGGTGAAATAAGGAGCTTCCTGGGAAAACAAAAGGCTAAAGGAGTTTGTCACCACCAAACTGGAACTGCAAGAAATGCTAAAGGGACTGCTGTAATGAGAAGAATAAATAGAGAAAGAAACATAGGCATAAAGAATTAAAAAGGTAATAAATAAGTACCTATAAATAATAAACTTAAATTGATTAAATGTTCCAATCAAAAGACATAGTGTAGCTGAATGGATACAAAAACATATACAGATTAAAAATTATAAAAAATTAGATTTCAAAATGAAGGCCATCACAAGACAATAACCATTACTACATAATACTAAAGGGATCAATTCAACAAGAAGATATAACCTTGGTAAACATATATGTACCCAATATTGGAGCAGCTAAATATATTTTTAAAACTTCTGGAGGACTTTAAGTGAGATACTGACAGCATAGATCCCAATGGCATGAAATTATAAATCACAGTAGAATAAGCAAAAACTTTCAAAAAACATGAAAGTTAAATAGCATTTTATTAAACAATGAATGGATTACAAATGTGATCAAGAAAGAAATAAAAAACTTCCTGGAAACAAATGGGCATGAATGTACAACAACCCCAAATCTCTGTGACACAGCAAAAGCAGTTGTTAGAGGCAAGTTCACAGCATTATAGGTCTACCTAAAAAAAAAAAAACAAGAAGAAAAATAATAAAGTATTTAACCCTACAACTTAAAGAATTAAAAAGAGGACATCAAGAAAAGCCCAAAGTAAGTAAAAGGAAGAAAATAATAAAGATTAGAGCAGAACTAAAAGACCTAGAGAAAAAATAAACAAGATTGATGAACCATTACCCAGACTCATCAAGAAATAAAGAGGAGGACCCAAATAATTAAAATCAGAAATGAAAGCTGTGAAATAACAACTGACATTACAAAAATACAAAGGATTGTAAGAAAATACTATGAGCATCTATATGCCAAAAAGCTGGACAATGGGGATGGAATGGACAAATTCCTATAGAAATACATTCTTCCAAAATTGAATCAGGAAGAATCAGTAAACCTGAATAGGCCAATAACAACTGAGAAAATTGAAGCAGTAATTTTAAAAATTTCCATTATGCTAAATGAAATAAGCCAGTCAGTGAAAGATAAATACCACATGATCTCACTCATTTGTAGAATATAAAGAACATTATAAACTGTTGAACAAAAAAATAGATACAGAGGCAAATAAGCATTGAACAGGCTGTCAAACTATAGCAAGAAGACAGGGGAGAGTTCAAGGGGTAAGAGATCAACCGAAGGACTTGTACATAAGCCTCTTTAATTTTGCAGTATGATCCCTCTATTCTCACTTTGCTGAGAGTTTTACCACATGATCTCACTCATTTGTAGAATATAAAGAACATTATAAACTGTTGAACAAAAAAATAGATACAGAGGCAAATAAGCATTGAACAGGCTGTCAAACTACAGCAAGAAGACAGGGGAGAGTTCAAGGGGTAAGAGATCAACCGAAGGACTTGTACATAAGCCTCTTTAATTTTGCAGTATGATCCCTCTATTCTCACTTTGCTGAGAGTTTTTATGCATGCATATAAGCATAAACAATGGATGCAAGACACTGGGGGGAGGGCAAGTGCCAACGGGTAGGGGAGGCTGGGCAGGTCAATAGGGAAAAAAAAGATACATGTGTACTACTATTTTTAAACAATAAAATAAACTTTAAAAAACAATAAAATAAATCTTAAAACAAACTTCCAGCAAACAATAAAATAATTTTTTAAAAAAATTCCAGCAAACAAAAGCCCTGGGCCAGGCACCTTCTCAGAGGAGTTTCATCAAACATTCAAAGAAGAACTGACACCAATCCTCCTCAAACTATTACAAAAATCCCACAGGAAGGAATACTTCCAACCCCTTTTGATGAGGCCAGCATTATCCTAATTCCAAACCCAGATAAAGACATGACAAGCCAGTATTCCTAATGCACACAAATGTTAATATCTTCAACAAAATGTTAGCAAATAATATCCAACAATCTGTTTAAAAAGATCATACACCATGACCAAGTGGGATTTATTCTAGGAATGCAAAGCTGGCACAATATCCACAGATCAATAAAAACTATTGAATAAATAGGTCCAGAGACATAGAAACAGGCTAAGAACTGACTAATCAATCTCAGAAGGAAGGTGGGGGGGGGGGAGGTAGGTGGGTAGGAAGAGAATAACTGAAAAATTTATAAGCATACTAGAGATTCAGTGCATGAAATTCATGCACAGGGCAGGGAGGGGGCAGTCCCTTCAGCCCAGCATGCACCCTCTCTAATTCAGGACCCCTTGGGAGATGTCCAACTGCAGTCGGACAGCCCTCTTACAATCCAGGACCACTGGCTCTTTTTTAAGAAAATATATTTTATTGATTTTTTACAGAGAGGAAGAGAGAGAGATAGAGAGTTAGAAACATCGATGAGAGAGAAACATCGACCAGCTGCCTCTTGCACACCCCTTACTGGAGATGTGCCCGCAACCAAGGTACATGCCCTTGACCAGAATCGAACCTGGGACCTTTCAGTCCGCAGACCGACGCTCTACCACTGAGCCAAACTGGTTTTGGCAGGACCACTGGCTCTTAACTTCTCACCTGCCTGACTGCCTGATCGCCCCTAACTGCCCCCCTGCTGGCCTAGTCAACCCAAACTGCATCCCCCCCACCAGCCTGGTCACTCCTCACTGCCCCACTCTGCCAGCCTGGTTGCCCCTCACTGCCCACCCTGCTGGCCTGGTCAACCCAAATTTCCCCCCATGCCAGCCTGGTTGCCCCACACAGACTGCTGGTTCGGTCCTTTGGTCATCCCTCACTAATCCCTCTGCTGACCTGGTTGCCCCACGATGCCTTTTCAGTGGACCATTCAGTTGTTTCAGTTGTGACGGTCACTTAGGCTTAGATAGATAGATAGATAGATAGATAGATAGATAGATAGATAGATATGCATAACCCATGAACATAGACAATAGGGTGTTGAAGGACTGGAATGGGGAAAAGTGATGAGTTGAAGGGGTCAATGGGGTGGGGGCATTGTACATCTGTATCTTTCAACAATAAAGTAAATTTAAAAGTAAATTAAAATAAGATATTTAGTTTGATTTTTAAGAATTTGAAGACATGATACAAGAACTCTAAAACTGAAAAAAAAAAAAAAAGGTGGGGGAAGGAGACTAAACTTCCTTGAGATGCATGTGGGATAGAGCGATGGTCAAGAAACAAGATGGCAGGAATGGAGTGAAATACCAACAACACATCTGTGATCTCTTATGAATTTCTAATAAGAATGGTAGTTGTGGTTATAACTCAATCATGGCCACATATGATATGTAGGATTTATACTTATTAGAATGCTTATCAAGTTCACTTAGAACTCATACATGTTTTATTATTTTGAAACTTTTTTTACTTGTTATGCCAATTAAGGAAAATTCCATTTCCATGTAGCACATATACAGACATACATAAACAACACACATTAGCACATACTTTTACCCATACATTTATACAAAGTCAACTCAAATAGAAGCATTTAAAATGTAAACTTTAGTGGTTGAAATTCAAAACCTTAGTCAAGTGACCAAGCAGGGTCAGATGAGCATGAATTTATGTTATTTAATTTCTATAAGCTACTTAAAGATGAAAGACTGATATACAGAGTACACTCTGCATACTTTTTATTGTGTTTGATTTCAGTCTCATTTCGTTCTCCTATCCTCCACTGATTATTACAATTACCTAAATCAATGTTTCCCAAACTTTTGACATATGTGTACCCCTTTTATAATTTTTGTAATGCTGAGTACCACTCGTCAAAAAAAAAAATGGATGTATTTTAATAACAATCAAAATATTTTTGGTACATACACAAAATAATAATAAATAAAAAATAAAATTATTCATAATAAAATATAAATAAAAGTTATATTATAAATAACATTTATTTGCACACCGAATCATCTCACGCCTCACAAGACTGTCTTGACTTGACTCATGAGAACGTAGAATTAGGTGCAGCTAAGCATAGTGCAGTGCATATCCCCACCAAACTCCGGTGCAACGCGTACCCCCACCAAACTCTTCCCATATCCCTGGGGGTACGCATACCATACTTTGGGAAACACTGATAAATCATAGACTAATACAGATTAAAAGAATATTTTAGGAGCATTTTGAGGAAAGGGTTGCTACAGCAGTCAACCTTTTTATTTTTTAATCCTCACCTGAGCATATTTTTTCCTTTGCTTTTCAGAGAGAGTGGAAGGTAGGGAAGGAAAGGGGAGGAGAAAGGGGGGAAACATTGATATGAGAGAGACACATGGACTGGTTGCCTTACCACAGGCACCCAGACATGGGGGATGGAGTGAGCTATAACCCAGTACATGCCCTTGACCCAGAATCAAACTGTAGACCCTTTGGTGTGTGGGTCGATGTTCTAACCACTTAAAAACACTGGCCTGGACCAAAGGCCACACATTTTAAACCATCCTACGATATAAATGTTTTAGAACCAGAGCCTGCCCAGGTTCCATTTAATGGCTTATTTTATAGCATCACACCTAATAGATTCTATAAAAGAATACACCAATTCAATCTCAACATATAATCCATGCTTCACATACCGTGCACCAATGATATTACTCATTCAGGGCCAATTATAGAAAAAATAGGCTTCAATATAGTCCAGCTTATACTGTTTTTTAATAAAGCTTTCAGAAATTATTTGTTTTATAATTTCAAATTATGGTGAATGTAAAAGTAGGCTCAGTAGTATGTTTATAATGAAAATGAAGGCCTCATGGGGTCATATAATCGATAGCACTCAAGTTATTGAATAAATAATGCTATTATTGCAATAAAAAACATAGTCAACAAATTATCTTCTTATCTCATTTGGAATACATGAATTATATCATGCATTATTTTATCTCACAGCACAGAAACCATGTAAAGACCTAAAACGTTAAAAGCTTTATTATGCTGCTATTGATAAATTATGTACTATTAGGTATGTGTTAGAGAAACATATTTTCATGAAGAGAAATAAGTATTCTATTCAGCAGAAATATTATCCTTCTCAGACTATATAAAACATTTGGCTTCCTGTGGTAGGCTTTTTAGCAAATTTGTTGGAATATTTCCAAGGACAGTCAAAATGAAATTGGAGGTTGCCGCATTTTAATATTTCTTTGAACCTAAGCATGCAGAAGTACTCAGAAATCTGCAAATTCACCAGCTCTCTTGTGGGCTGTTGTAGAGTGTAGGTAGTTAATTAATTGTTCCCTAATAATCAGCGTGGCAATACAATGGTGAATGTTTATATTAATAACTTTATCAAATGTTAAATGAAGTATTAAACTGCACTAAGATTCAGTTTCAAATTTTTAACCAACTTTAGCAGGAATATATATATATATATATATATATATATATATATATATATATATACCAATTGTTGAAAAGTCATTAGAGACTAATGTGTGCATGTAAGCCTTGTGAATTTTACCTTTTTTCCCCCAGTATGACAGAGTTGCTACACACCTATCTTATATTCACTTTTTACAAAAGAGAAAATATGTAAGAAAAATAGTCAAAAGAAATATTAGGATTTTAGGTAAATTCTGATTTTGATCTCTTGCTTTTTAATCTATCTATGTACTAAAGATATAAAAATCACAGTAGCAAATTAGTACTAAAACTCAAAACAGCCCTAATTAGTTTGACTAAGTGGATAGAGTGTCGGCTGCAGGCTGAAGGGTCCCAAGTTCAATTCTGGTCAAGGCCACATGCCTGGGTTGTGTGCTTGACCCCAGGAGGAGGTGTGCAGGAGGCAGCCAATCAATGATTCTCTCTTATCACTGATGTTTCTGTCTCTCTTCCTTCTTCTATGAAGTCAATACAAATATACTTTACAAAAACAACTGTAAACGAATTTAAACATCATCAAATACCATAAACTTCAAGGAATGTAGTGCAAAAGTGACTGGATTGTGTGAATTACACAGTACTAATTGAAATGTTTATTTCCTGTGAAATAATTTTGTATCATATGCATTTATTCATTAATTCCGCTAATCTTCACTGATTGGTGTTTCAGGATCTTTTCTAGGTACTATGTTATAAGTAAATATCTGTCCCAGAAGATAGATAGTTGTAAATATAGGTATAAGGTAACTAGATGGACAGACATGGATATTGAGAAGAGATAGGAAAAAATATAAGGGGAACTAATCTAAATGCAGTGTAAAAGAAAAGAATAAATGCATTTGTAAGTTACAGTTGGCATACAATATTATATTAGTTTCAAGTAGAAAATAAAAGAGGCATGCTTGTTTTGTGAGTTTCAGTAGACACTCATTCTGGAAAAGATAATAGTGTTGGATTTCAAGTCTCTTGGTTTTCATTTTAATTTATGCTACAATAACAGTTTTAAATAGATAATCTATATCATGATATAAATATAAAATGTATGCTCAGGGAAAAGTATATAAAGCCACTTATTGTAAGAAAATAATGTCATCTTAAATTGTTCCAATAGTATATGTGTAACAAATTCAATGATGCACAAACACCTAAGACAATGAAGAAAAGTAACTTTGTTCCTAGAAAGTTCTCAAGTTGAATTATACAAAGCAGAAAACCATAAGCAATCACTAGTAACATCCCATATATCTCTAACTAGAGGGTATTTAAATTCCATATAAAATAGGTGCTATAAGAATGTAATAAAACACACCACTCAGAAATGAAAAAAAATTTGAAGAAAACTTCTAAAATTCTAGAACATAGTTGAAAGACATATTCAATATTTGGAGAGAAAGTATGATGTTGACATTTTATAAATTTTGAAAATATTTTATTTTTATGTGTATTAGCTTTAAAATTTTCACAGTGCTTACATGAAGTTGGTATTTTTTTACATCTTACAAGTAAAGAAATATGTTCAGAAGTCAAAATGTAATGCAAATTATTTGAGTATGAACAATGGAAAAATCTAGAAATTCAGAGACCAAATCTAGGATCTTGAATCTAATTTCATGTTGTCCTTTATTGCAGGTGCTACAACGTACTTAAAAAACTCAACACAATAATGAAACTTTATTTTTTAAAATATGTTCCATCATCTATCTATGGGATAATAAAACTTATTACTTTTCTTGCCATTTTTTTTAAATCTTGGATTTTAATTCCTCTGGTACTGAAATTTGGTTTTCACCTAAGAATATAGACTTGTAGCTGTTTTTTATCCTGAACTATTCACTTTTAGATCTAACAGTCCATGCACAGCTTTGTCGTTGAAAGGATTAAAAAGGTAGAATATTGTTTGAAAGAAGTTATGGACTTCCTACAAAAAAGAATAACAATTTTAAACTCTTCAGAGTTTACTAATGTTAACTTCTATTTCCTGAGGTAATTCTCTCCCCATTATATATTCCTGAACTCCTAAGATGAGCAACATCTTACTTACTTTTCATGTTGGAAATAAAGTATTTCTTGCCTTTAGCAATAATAAAATCTTTACAGAGAATGTTACATCCCACAGACTCAAAGCAGCATTACAAAATATAATTCCTTTAACCATGATTTAGTGCCTGTAGCGCTGGAAAAGACTTAGAACTAATATATAAATTGTGCTAAAGAAGAGACAGGAAGCAACACAAAGAAAGGCTTGAGCTATCATTTTAGTTTTTGGAAAATGTTTCTACATTTAAAAAGACATGACGCTCAACAATTAAGACTCTCACAAGGTTGTTATTAAACACTTTGGCATACCCAACACTCCTTAAAATCAAGCAAAATTAGTAAAAATAACAAAATCCATGACTCCAAAAGACTACATTAAAAAAACAGATAACAAAATTCAATTTAGAAAATAGATAAATTTCTAGCCACACTGGAACTACCTCTATTCTAAAACACCAGTAATGCCAGATAATATCTATTTTTTTTTCTGCTCAAATTAAGTGGTGTATCATATAACATCTGTGCCATGGAAAGGTTATACATGAAGAAAAATATTGATCATTTATCTTTCTGATTGATGAAAATTTGCTGGAAGGAAGGAATATACCCCACTCATATCTAAAGTGTTCACTTCGCATGAACACAATCTTATTTTTTAACCCAAGTATACTTTCCTAATTCTGTTGGTTTCAATATGCACCACAAGATGAAAACAGTCAGGAAGAATTGTATTAACCTTTCTTTGACCTGCTATGTGAAAAAGAATCCTTGGAACACCTAAATGAGAATAACACCTGAAACAAATGAAAGATTATGAAGAAAGGTGAAATATATGTTGCCATGTCTTATCTACCACAGTATGGTAATTAAGAGTGCATGATTCAGATACACATATAGACAAATAGGTCAATGGAACAAAATGAAGAGGTCAGAGACAGACCCATACATAGGTATAACCGTAGAATTCTGATAATGTGGCACTGTATATGAGTGAGGAAAATATGGATTAAGCAAAAATTATTCTACACATGTAGCTAGAGAAACGTAAGAAAATAGAAACCTGCTTTATACTCTTATTAGAAATCAATTCAACGTAGAGTAAATACTCAAATGAGAAACATAAAACTATAAAAATATTAGAGAAAATAATATAAGAAAATAAATTTATAATTTTGGGATAGGAAATGATTTCCTGGATAGTACACAAATCATAGAGAAAATGAATAATTTTATTCACATATACACACACACACACAAACCATTGGAAAAATGCTTAACAACTTGAGCAGCCATTTTTAAAAAGAGGAATGAGTCAATAAACATATAAACAGAATATGATAATTAATTTTACATATTAATCAGGAATCATTCACCTAGAATATTGCTAAAATAAAATAAATGTAAAATCAGAAAATAGCAAGTGTTGAAAAGGATGTGGAGCAAGTTAAGCAACTCATCCATTGCTGGTAAATACATAAAATGGTACTAATATTTTAGGAAAACAGTTTAACATTCACACTAAATTTGAAGATATGCCCATTCTATGACCTACCAATCTCACTCCTTCGCACTCCAATAAAAACAACAGTTGCCAATGAACATAGGAAAGATTCATATAAACTTCCTTCAGAAGAGCAAACAACTCAAATGTCCAAGATTAGAACATAAATGTCCAAGATTAGAACATAAAAATATATTTACATATTTTGTTCAATCTATACAATGAATATGGCTTTATTCGTAATATATAGTAATGTTGATTTGCCCTGGCCTGTGTAGCTCAGTTGATTGGTTAGTTAAAGCATTGTCTGGTACACCAAAAGTTCTCAGGTTCAATTCTCAGTCAGGGCATGTATCTAGGTTGCAGATTCAGTTACTGGTTGGGGTGAGTGCAAGAGGAAGCCCATCAGTGATTCTCTCACATTGGTCTCTCTCTCTCTCTCTCTATCTCTCTCTCTCTCTCTCTCTCTCCCTCTCCCTCTCCCTCTCCCTCTCCCTCTCCCTCTCCCTCTCTCTCTCTCTCTTTCTCCCCTTCCTTCTTCTGTTTAAAATGAATCAACATATCCTAAGATGAGGATTAAAACAATAAAATAATGCTGAGTTAAATGAAAACAAAGTATATAGAAAGATACATTTTTAAATTTATTTAATCTTTTTAAAAAGAAAAATATACTTTATGATATATACATAGGTGGTACAATTATAAAGAAAAGCAAATAAATAATTTAACATAGTAAATATCCCTTTTCTCTAGTTGGATTACTGGTGATAGTGAAAGGGATAAATAATTGCAAGGGCAAATAGCATTCCCAGGAGAGATGGATAATATTTATGGCCAGTAGTTTGCAGCAAAAACAAAATCTCTCATGAGTAACAGTCATTAATCAAATTGAGAAATAAGTTTTGCATTCTAAACCTTTTTGCTATTGGGGTTAAAATATACAAATAAACACATTAATTCTTTTATGTGTAGATTTTTTTTGTAAATCTACTAGTTTTCTATGTCTTATTTTTTCTTTTGAAAACTGCTCTACTAAGACTATTTAAGTTTATATCTGTTTGTAAAAAGCAATCTAATTTCCAAGTGTGTCAGTTAACTTGAAAATTGGAAGAGGAAGCTATCCTACTTAATAAAAGAGTAATATGCAAATTAACCATCACTCCCCTATACCCACAAGCCGTGCCCACCAGCCACACCCACCAGCCAATCAGAAAGAGTATACAAATTAACTCCAAACAAGATGGTTGCAGCCACAGAGAGCAGTTGAGAGGCTTGGGTTTCCCCTGCAAAAGAGGAAGCCAAGCTTTCCACACACCCTGGCTGGCCTAGGCCTCTACTCAAGGATACAAAGGTTCAATTATATAAGGTAAATAAATTCCAGATACCAGGGCCTCTGCTTGAGTAGCCAGGGGACATGGCTGGCCTGCAAACCACCACAGGCCCTAACCCTGGCCACACCACACCCCAAGAGAACCCCCACCCTGATCCGGGACACCCTTCAGGGCAAATCATCTGGCCCAGGCCTCTGTCCTATCTAATAAAGGAGTAGTATGCAGATTGACCAAGATCAAGATAGCTGCCCCCAAGTGGTCAAAGATCCTGCCCCCATGTGGACACAAAATGGCCACCACAAGATGGCCAGCAGGGGAGGACAGTTGGGAGGCACCAGGCCTACAAGGGAGGGCAGTTGAGAAGGACCAGGTCTGCAAGGGAAGGTAGTTAGAGGCGATCAACCCTGCAGGGGAGGGCAGTTAGGGGTGACCAGACCGGCAGAGGAGGGAAGTTGGGGGCAGACAGGCTGGCAGGGGAGCAGTTAGACATCAATCAGGCTGGCATGGAAGTGGTTAGGGGGTGATCAGGCTGGCAGGCAGAAGCAGTGAGGGGCAATCAGGAATGCAGGCAGGTGAACAGTTTGGAGCCAGCAGTCCTGGATTGTGAGAGGGATGTCCAACTGCCTGTTTAGACCCGATCCCACCTAAAAGGGCAGTTGAACTTTTCTCAAGTGGTCCCAGATTGGAGAGGGTGCAGGCTGGGCTGAAAGACACCCCCCCACACACACCCCATGCACGAATTTCATGCACTGGGCCTCTACTGATGAAATGAGCACCTGTATTCTACCAAGAAAGAACATTTTATAAGTTTAGGTGGACAATTTAACCATTACTTATTTTGGAAATTAATACAAATGAGAGATGCACCTTTCTAAGAAAATATAAGTACGAGTCCAACTATCTTACCAGGAACCTCAAGGTAAAAGATTGTTCTATTGGAAGACGCTAGGCATTACAATTCAGCCAGGTACTTCCGAGTGGCAAATGAGTGGCTGGCTGGCTCTCCAAATTTTGAGTTGCACAATATTTACCAGATAAATAAGCCAATCATTAGCTGCAAGCTATTCGAAGATATTTCATTAATCGAAGATGATATCATGAAACCCGATGTCTTCACAATAAGCACATAAGTTGAGTCCAATGCACCAACACTGGTCTACACCCACAGGACAAACATATGCCAGAGATATTAGACACAAGAAGGCAGTGAGCAATTTCAAAGCTGAGAGCAAGAGCTTCCTCACTTTTGCTTTTTGTTTTGGCATCGCTGGGTTTTTTGATATATTTGTTTTGCCTAGTTCTATAATCCTGATTAGCTCTGCTAAGTAGTCTTATCCCCGTTTTGGGGCAATAGCAATCTAATTCTTCTGACACGGACGTGTCTGACTTATACCTCAGGCCAGGATAGAAGATGCTTCAGGAGGAGAACAAACAGGCCACGGGAATTGTGGAATTAATTGAGGCTGTGAGATCTGAATTAAGCTTCGAGATTAGAAAAACCGTGGAATTCTGTGATTTTGACAGTGCTAAATTCATTGAAAGTAATCAGTGATTGAGCGCAGTGGTTAAGCTAAACTCTCAGCATTATGAAAGTGCCTATGGGGCAACGCTAAATCTGCCTTCAGATTCTGAGTTCCTATAAAGGATTCCCTTTCAAAAAAGCTTCTGTACATAAAATAGATATTAAATCCCATGTTTTGATGAAAAGTACACTATGAAAACATACTTTTTAAAGGTACGCTAGACATTTTATATAAACCACTTAATACAAAATCTGGACAAAAGAGACTGAAAATAGTAAAGACGCATCCAGGCTATAATAATGTGTTTAATAATTGGTAATGGTAATGTTTATATCAAGTTGATTTGACTACCAGCTATATGCAGTAGCCACTAACCACTGTGCTTTCCTGCCACACAACTCATTATGAAGCACTTTTCTTTTCCAGAATTGAATCCAAATATGGTGCAGATTTTACTAAAATGCTACATTAGGAAATGTATAACAACATGCCTGAGATACGTGGGGAAATTACCTATTTTTCTATTAAGTGAGACTTACAGTGAAGTAAAGAGTAGCCGTGGTCACAACAAAGGTTAAAGTTCCATACTTTTCTGAAAATATATGTCATTAAAGTTCATCTTTATTGAGTAATATCATGTATCAGGCTAAGGCACAATGAGTTTAATATTTTATATATGTTGGGTTACACTATTCTAGAAATATCGCTTTGTATATATGTCTAAGAAAATGATTCCCAAGCATTATTCTACTCAGAGTAAGTAGGAAAGCTTATGAAAATAAATGGTCTTTTGCCCACAGTCATATTTCCTTTCATACATATGGCCTGAGGTGAGTTCCAGATATTTGCTTTTTTAACAAGAACCCTGGGTGGTTTTGAACTAAGTGGTGAGTGAAAAGAATTTTAAGAAAACTGTTTTGTGACAGAAAAAATTGTCAGTAGTTAAATATCATAAAATCTTACAGTAGCCTTTGAAAACAAAGCATAAATATAGTTTAAATTATATTGTGCTGTTTATGTTTACTATGAAAGTTAACATCTCTCCTTTAAGAGATTTATTTTAAAGCTTCCCAAACTTTTAAGTTCCTCTTCAGATTTTGAAACAGAAATGTGCTGGCAGAAATATATATGCGATATTGTAAATTTGAAAGAACACATATCAATGCTGTTAAATCTTTAACTAATATCTTGCAGAGGAAAACTTTAAATTTTTTAAATTGTCTCTTGGTATTACTAAATTTGGCTTATACTACATAGTACCTATTATTCTTTCTAGACACTCTTATGATTAATTCACATATAATGCACTTTTTAGTCCTTCTAATTTATGGTTAGAGATAATTATTGGCATGATTAATTCATTAATCATCACAATAAATAATAAGCCCAACGAGGCAAATCTATGTCAAGTTGCTAAATAACCAAAGATAAACTTCTTAAAATCTTCCATCGAAGAAAAATGACAATGAAGTATTATTTCTTAAAGCTGTTTTTTTTATGGTCATGTTTTATTTTACTTTATGTTATTAATTGTATTGGGGTGACATTGGTTAATAGGGTCATATAGGTTTCAAGAGCACATTTCTATGACACGTGATCAGTATGTGGCATTGTGTGCCCAGCACCTGAAGTTACATAATCTCACCACCATGCATTTGCCCTCTTTCACTACACTTCACTCCCTTCCCTCTGGTAATCACCATGGTATTGTCTGTGTCGATGAGTTTCAGTTAGATATCTCACATATGAGTGAAATAGCATGGGTCTTAGTTTAGCTTTCTCTGACTGACTTATTTTGCTTAGCATAGTAATCTCATGGTCCATCTGATGGGGGGTGGGGGTAGTATGTAGAGCCACAGCTGTCTAGTAATTATCCACCTCACTAACTAAGATAAGATATTTTCTTACAGACCCTTGGAAACGGGGGGGGAGAAGGAGGAGGGGGATAGGCCTGTAAAAAGATAAAATGCTTCCATGGGCCCATTCCTCAGAAAAGAAACACATTTTGAGAACAGACAAAGGGCAGGACACACTTCGATTTGGTTGCTGTGCTCGGACCCTGACCCCTTCCAGGAGTTTGCCTCCGGGAACACTCACCATTCTCCAGTCCCAGGAACAGTCCAAGGTGTTTGAAATATCACAGATTAGCCACCTTATTATCGGACTTGGATCTTCTGAAGGCCGGATGGCAGACCCTCCCCTCCCCTTTCCCTGGGACACCCGCGGCTCTCAGCTGCACGAAGTTATATTCTCCCTCAAGCTGTGCAATCAGCCACCTGGCCAGGGGAGGGGAGCAGAATTTCCAGGGTGAACAACTGCTCTCCAGACTCTGCCAGTATTATTGGAATAAATGATCATGTATGACTTAACCCTCTCTCTGCTTAACTTGGTTCAAGTAATGACAGGCATCCTCAGACCTACTGTGCTCAGTATCACATCCATGTTGCTGCAAATGGAAGTATCTCAGCTTTACTTATTGCTGAGTAGTATTCCATCCTATATATGTACCATATCTCCTTTATCCAATCTTTCATCCAGGCTATCTTTTCAAAATAGAGTTTAAATAACAATGTAAAATAAACATATTTTTAAAGTGCAAAAAATTCATCTTGTAGTTTATATTCAGTGACAATATCCTTCAGAAATTAGAGCTAAATAAAAACTATATCAAATATATTAACATTGAAAGACTGCACTTTCAACACATTTGCACTGCAAGAAATGCTAGAAGAAATTCTTCTAGCTAAAAGGAGTTGCATTAAGATGAAAACTGGACCTATAACAAGGAATAACGATCATCATAGAGGGTAAATATTTGGATAAATATAAAATAGTGTGCATATGACTATGTATATCGACTCAAAACTACTGACATTTTAGAGCAAGTATTATAATAAGCTGTAAGTTTTACAAGACATTTATAAATAAAATATATGACAAAATAATTACAAAAAGTTTTAGAAAATAAATAATTACACTATTGAAAAATTTAAATAATTTTTATGAATTAATATTACTTAAGGATAAGTTGCGATAAATTAATAATGTAAATTTTAATCTCTATAGCAGCCACAAAAATCACAAATATAGCTAAGATACCAGTAGAAGACATAAAATGGACTATTAAAACACTCAATTTACAAAAAAATATATACCAGAGAGAAAAAATAAGAAAATAGAAAATTTATATTTAAATGAAATGTAAATATCAAAAATTACATAAAATATACACATACCAAGTATAGTGATTTAAAAGGAAAGCATCTCAGAATGAATAAAAAGGCAAATACTAATTATATTAGTTATAAGAAATATTCTAAATATTTAAAATACAGAAAAAAATGTTGAAAACAAATATGCAATGCAAACATTAGACAAAAATCTTAGAGTGGCTTCATTTATGTCAGTAAAAATATACTTTAAAAATAATATTAGCAGAGATTAAAAAAAAAACATTTAATGAGATGGGAACTTCATATACAAAGGGAACCATCATGAGAAAGACAACAATAACATGTTTGTATGCACATGATAAGATTTCAAAAATACATAAGACAAAAAAAAGAAGGGATAAATACATAAATATACAATCAGGTTTGGTATTTTAACATTGCCCTTTCAGTAATTTCAAAGTACTTATAGAGAAAAATCAATAGGCAAGTAGAAGTCTGACAGTGGTTTGACCCAAATGATATTTTTAGAATATTTCATCTAGCAATAGCATTAAAAGGTTTTACTCAAGAAAAATAAAAATTTGACTCTCCAAAAAGACAATTTTTTTCACAATAATAAAAATTGGGAAGCCGAAACCGGTTTGGCTCAGTGGATAGAGCGTCGGTCTATGGACTGAAAGGTCCCAGGTTCGATTCCGGTCAAGGGCATGTACCTGGGTTGCGGGCACATCACTGGTAGGGGCTGTGCAGGAGGCAGCTGATCAATGTTTCTCTCTCATTGATGTTTCTAGCTCTTTCTAGCCATCTCCCTTCCTCTCTGTAAAAAATCATTAAAATATATATTTTTTAAAAATTGGGAAAATACCCAATATCCATCAAAGCTGTCTTGGTGTATTCATATGATATAATACTACTCAACAATAAGAGGAACAAAGCACAGATATACTTGCAACAAAATGTGCAATGTTTTCTCTCTCCTTAGATAGATAAATATATAAATAGATATAGATAAGTGACAGATTAGATGATGATTGATAGATGATAGAGAGATAGATGATAGATAGATAGATAGATAGATAGATAGATAGATAGATAGAAAGATAGATAATAGGTAGTCAGGTAACTCGACACTCTATCCTGCCTTCTGTATTCTCCTGGAATTCACATGTCTCATAATCTTTGCCAACAGTGTTCACTTTTTATATTCCATCAGTGGAAACCAATCACACATAATAACAGAATAGAAAAGAAGCAAATGAGAGCCACCACTCTAAGCATAAATGCAAAATATGCAGTCTAGTTTCAGACCTTTTCCTTTTATTTTTTAAACTTCTAATTACCTAAAAGAAGTCTTCAACTTGGGAAACAGAGGTGGTTTTATTGGCCTTTTTTTCCTTCAGGTCTTCCAGTAGTTTCATAAATTCTGAAAAATCTTAATTGCATTCATCTATGATTAAAGCAGTTAAAGTAGCTTCCATTTTGTTTTGTTT
This sequence comes from Vespertilio murinus, assembly GCA_963924515.1. Taxonomy (NCBI): domain Eukaryota; kingdom Metazoa; phylum Chordata; class Mammalia; order Chiroptera; family Vespertilionidae; genus Vespertilio; species Vespertilio murinus. The sequence goes on from OZ004707.1 coordinate 45,465,078, forward strand.
GCTTTGGAGCTTATCAGATAAGATAAAAAAATACTTATTTTAAATGTGTAGATGCAATTTTTAGTGTTATCAAGATTTAACTTACAAGTTATTTTAAAAGTCATAATTTCATAGAAATATTTTATTCAGAAGCATTACTTCAATCTAGAAGGTATGCTCTGGGATATATAACTTATACTTTTGTTTTTACACGCTGGTCTTTGTTTTATTAGGAATGGAATGAGAACACTAGTCTTTTCCCGAATGTCTCAGTGAAAAAGCTCTGTTATAAATCCTACCATAACTGAGAAATAGAGGCTCCAGAGGGGCACACAGGAGGATTCTGGCTTCTCTAAAACCATTTCCAAGCAATAAGCCTAGAATAATAGAATTTCTATTTTTTTCCTTAGGATGTTCTGATGGTTTTCTTTTTTTCCCCATAGATGAAATTATTATACTAAAAAAATAATTTATAAAGAAGTATTAAAATTATTAGCAAAGTTATCTTAATACTCACTTCTCACACTTTCATTTTCCCCTTATTAACTAGAACAGCTAATTCTGAAGGAGCTCTTGCAGTTGAAAACGCCTGAGAGATAGATGGAAAGAGTAAGACCCAAGGCTAGTATATTTATTATCAGGTCAGGTTAAGGGAGATGATCCTTTGAATATTTAAAGCCTACTCTTAGGTAGTTCAACACAGAGCAAAAAATAGTCTCACCATGCCATATCATAGTGTTGAAAACACAAAATCCAAAGGAACCTCTTTAAAATGTAATTTAAAATCCCCATGCATCTCTGCAACTTCAAGTTAGTGTAAGATAGAACTAAGCTGTTAATTATTAGCAACTCAGTCAAAAAATAACCAATTTTTCATAGATATGTATTTATTGTTATTTTTCCATATTTCTAAACTTTTATCTTCTTCTTAAAAAAAAGACCCTTAAACATTCTATGTAATACTGGTTTGGTGAAGGTGAACACTTTTAGCTTTTTCTTGTCTGTGAGGCTCTTTATCTGACCTTCAGTTCTAAATGATAGCTTTGCTTGGTAGAGTAATCTTGGTTATAGGACCTTGCTTTTCATTACTTTGATAATTTCTTACCAATCTTTTCTGGCCTGCAAAGTTTCTGTAGAGAAATCAGATTACAGTCACATGGGCACTCCTTTGTAGGTAACTGCTTTCCTCTTGTTGCTTTTTTAAAAACATTTCTTTATTGATTAAGGTATTACATATGTGTCTCTTGCAGCTTTTAAGATTCTCTCTGTATTTAACTTTTGGCATTTTAATTATGACCTGTCTTGGTGTGGGCCATTTTGGGTTCATCTTGTTTGGGACACTCTGCACTTCCTGGACTTGTATGTCTATTTCTTTCACCAAGTAAGAGAAGTTTTTCATCATTATTTCTTCAAATGAGTTTTCTATTTCTCACTCCCTTTCTTCTCCTTCCAGCATCCCTATGATGCAAATGTTGGTATGCTTGAAGTTGTCCCAGAGGCTCCTTACACTATCTTCACATTTTGGGTTCTTTTTTTCTTTTTGCTATTCCAAATCCCTTATTTAATGCTTGGCATCATCTACGTTTGATTCCCTGTAAATTATTCTTCATTTCAGTTAGTGTATCCTTCATTTCTGACTGGTACTTTTTTAATATCTTTGATGTTCTCACTAACTTTCTTGAAATTCTCATTAAGTTCCTTGAGCATCCTTATAACCATTGTTTTGAACCCTGAATCTAGTAAACAGATATTTATCAACAACTGAATCTAAAAATAACAAACAAGGAATCTAAAGAACAAACTAAATTGATGAATAAAATAGAACCAGAGGCATGGAAACATGGCATGGATTGATGAATCTCAAAGGGAAGAGAGTAACCAGAAAATATACATGCATAAATCTATTTATTGTCAATGGACACAGACAATAGGGTGGTGAAGGATTGGGGTGGGGAAGGATCTGGGTGGAGGAGGGCAACGGAGGGAATAAATGGGATTATATCTGTAACATTCTCAACAATAATGATTTCTTAAAAGTTGGTTCATCAGGGGGAAAAAATTTGTTCATCAGAATAAATTTTAAAAAAGAACACACAATCAAATACAATCTCAAAAACTAGTTACCAGTGAAAAAGAAGATGTGATATTGGCTTTTTGTTTTCCACAATTAATTTTTTCCAAAACTTATGCGAAAGCACTGATACTTTTCTGATATTTCTTTTTCTTTCCAAAAATAAGGAACTTTCTCTGCATTCCATCCTGGAGGTTAGTTTCTCCCTCCCACCAAGATTTAAAGGTTCACATATCAAAGCCCTCATCTTGGGTTTGGATCCTAAGGGGTTTTTTTCCTGTGTTCTTCCTAGACATTAAGGGTCCCCCATGAGACTTGCTATCAGGGGAGCAGTGTATAGTGAACTTTGACCCAAGAATATCCCCTAATCCTGTCTCCAAGATCCCCCCCTTTTTTTTTTTACTTCTCAGCAAGCTAAAGCAGCCCTCCCCAGGCTCACTTCTATCACTGTGACCTTCACCTCCCAGTGAGCTAACAGCAACCCACCTTGGCTCACTTCTTCCCTACGACATTTCTAGAGACCCAAAGCAGAGCACCACCTCAGCTCTCCTGTGTTGTTTCTTCCACCCGAATGTCTTCCTTTGCTTCACGTCCCCAGCTTTAATAAATACACTTTCAAACTCATATGGACACATGTTGTGAGATCTTTCCTACACAAAGTCAAGAACACACACTACAGGCTGACCTGAGGCAGACGCACGCCCAGCTGGTTCCTGGCTGGTAATAGACCTATACACAGTGTTCATGGATTAGAAGAAGTAATATCATTATAACGTCTAACTATCCAGATCAATCTATAGATTCAATACAATTCCTATTAAAATAGAATGGTATATTTCACGAAACTAGAACAAATATTCCAAAAAAATTATTTGGTTTTGAGAAAGTAGAATTCCACTTTTTTTATGCTTGTTAATACACTACCAAAGACCTGGAATGACCTCAGCAATATTAAGAAAGCAGATCAAAGTTGGAGGTATCACAGTAACTGGTATAAAGTATACTACAAGCCCATTGTAATCAAAACAGCCTGGCACTGGCATAGGAACAGACATATAGATCAATGGAACAGAAAAGAGAACCCAGAAATAAATCCACGCCTTATGGTCAATTCGCATTTGACAAAGAAAGCAAAAGCATACAGTGGGGGAGAAAAACCATCTCTTCAAAAATAGTGTTGGGTAAATTTGAAAGATACAAGCCAAAAGAAAAAAACCTAGACCATCAACTTACACCATACGCAAGAATAAACTCAATGTGGATAAAAGACTTAAATGTAAGTAGTGAAAACATGGAAATCCTAAAAGAAAACATAGACAATAAAATCTCAGACATCTCCCATAGCAATGTTTTTGCTAATATTATCTTCTAGGGCAAGGAAAACAAGGGAAAAAAATAAGCAAATAAAACTAAAAAGATTCAGCACAGCAAAAAAACAAAACAAAAATAAAACACCAACAAAATACAAAGAGAACCCACCATATAGGAAAAACAGATTTGCCAATGATAACACCTGATAAGGAGTTATTTTCCAAGATATAAAAAGAGCTTATTCAACTCAACACCAGAAAGACAAACAATCCAATTAGCAAATGGGCAAAGGACCTGACTGAATAGATGCTTTTCCAAAGATGGCCAATAGACATATGAAAAAAATGCTCACTATCAATACTAATCAAAGAGATGGAAATTAAAACCACATTGAGATGTTACCTCATACTTGTCAGAATGGTTACCATCAATAAATTAATGAACAATGAGTGCTGGCCAGAATGTGAAACAAGGGCAACACTAGTACATCATTGGTGAAATAAAGATTTGTGCAGCCACTGTACAAAGCAGTGTGGAGTTTTCTTTAAAAAAAATTAAAATGGGACTATCTTTTGACCCAATGATTCCACTTCTGGGAATATGTCCTAAGAATCCTGAAACACCAATAAGAAAAAATATATATATTCATCCCTACATTCATAGTAGTTTATTTATAATAGCCAAGATCTGGAAACAATCCAAGTATGCTTTGGTGAATAAAGAAACTTTGGCACATTTATTAAATCTAATACTAATTGACAATTAAAAAAAAGAATAAAATCTACCTTTTGGGACAACATGGATGGATCTAGACATTTTTATGCTAAGTGAAATAACCTTCAAAGAGACAAATACCAGATTACCTCACTTATATGTGAATCTAAAGAACAAAATAAACTGGCAAACAAAATAGAAACAGGCATGGATATATGGAATAGACTGACAGGTATCAGAAGAGAGGAGTTGGGGACTGGATGAAAGAAGGTGAAGGGATTAACAACAACAAAATATGCATAAGACATGAGCACAGACAACAGTGTGGTGATGGCCAGAGGTGAGGTGGCAGGGGCTGGGTGGAAGTGTACCAGGGAAGAGTGGGAGACTGGGACATCTGCAATAGTGTCAAAAACAAAAATTTAATTTAAAAAATAAATTCTAGAGAAGAGGCAAAAAATGAAAATAAGGAATACTCAATTGCAAAAGGAGATTGTCATATTATTTTAAAACTAGAGGCCCAGGGCATGAAATTTGTGCATGGGGTGTGTGTCCCTCAGCCCAACCTGCCTGACTGCTCCCCTGCCAGCCTGTTTACCCCTAACTTCCCTCCCCTGTGGACCTGGTCACCCCCAACTGCTCTCCCCTGCAGACCTGGGTCCCTCCCAACTGTCCTTTCCTGCAAGCCCATTCGCTCCCAACTTCACTCTCCTCTTCTGGCCTGGTCATCCCTAACTGTACTCCCCTGCAAGCTTGATTACCCCCAACTGTCCTCCTTTGCAGGCCTGGTCCCTCCCAACTACTCTCCCCTGCTGGCCATCTTGTGTCTACATGGGAGCAGCCATCTTTGACCACATGGGGACAGCCATCTTGTGTGTTGGAATGATGGTCAATTTGCATATTACTCTTTTATTAGATAGGATAGAGGCCTGGTGTATGGGTGGGGGCTGGCTGGTTTACCCTGAAGGGTGTCCCAGAGGAGGGTGGGGTTCACTTGGGGCATGGGGTGGCCTGGGCAAGGGGCCTGTGGTGGTTTGCAGGCCAGCCACACCCCTCGGCGACCCAAGCAGAGGCCCTGGAATCTGGGATTTATTTATCTTCTATAATTGAAACTTTGTAGCCTTGAGTGGAGGTTTTGGCCAGCCAGGGTGTGTGGAAAGATTGGCTTCCTCCATTGCCAAGAAAACCCAAGCCTTCTGCTCTCTCCGGGACTGCAGCCATCTTAGTTGGATTAATTTGCATACTCACTCCTGATTGGCTGGTAGGCGTGGCTTGTGGGTGTAGCAATTTTTATGTTACTCTTTTATTAGATAGGATGGTCAATGATATAATTGGCAAAGCAATGCCATGAAAATGTTACAGATAAAAGGATACTAAGGAAACTAACTAAAAGCCGTAATTTACTGGATTCACTAATGTATGGGGAAAATAATGCTGTAAAGGACATTACTCACTTAGTAGAATGACAACACCAAATTATGATTAGTGGATTAGATAAAACATTCAATCCATGTGAATTGATGAAGTTGATAATTGAACTTTAATTTTTTACATTAAAAAACACACATACTAGAGTTTTGAAGTATAAAGATACAAGATACATGTAATACATAAACAGGTCAGAAAAAAATGTGTGTTTCTCTCTCTCTGTGTGTCTAAGAAAAAGAAAGAAGAAAGCAATTGCTAAAAACAATTGCTAAAACAAATGATAAAATTGCAATTGATATATCTGTGTAAATTGTATACATGTACTCTGTGTTATTTTACTTTTGTAACTCATATCTAGATATATTTGACGTCATTTTCATGTAAAATAGTTTAAAAACTATATAATTAAACCTGCTTTATACAAGGGCAATATGTAAATTGTTACTGTGAAATTCATAGAGTTTGTTGACCATTGACACAAACTCCATGTCACTGGGTTCAAGTAAAATTTCAGAACTTATTGGAGAAAGCTGGTAAAAATTGTCTGCTTGAATCTCTACTTGAACAGTCCTTGCAATAAAATAGTTCCATTCATTCACATGGGGACAGCTGAATAGAAAAATAAAAAGAAAAATAGAAACTCATCAAGAGAAACAAATAAATTTGCTTGTTATTTTTATCTTTGACTTTGCTCTGGGAATATTTTTAAAAATATATATATATATTTTATTGATATTTTCCAGAGAGGAAGGGAGAGAGATAGAGAGCTAGAAACGTCAATGAGAGAGAAACATCGACCAGCTGCCTCTTGCACACCCCCTACTGGGGATGTGCCCGCAACCAATGTACATGCCCTTGACCGGAATCGAACCCGGGACCTTTCAGTACGCAGACCGACGCTCTACCACTGAGCCAAACCGGTTTCGGCAATATTTTTAAATGTATCCTGATCAATGGTGACTATACATTATATCAGAATATTCCATAATGCTATAAGCAAAGCTAAAACATCTAAATTTTTAAATAGTATTCATTCCAGGAGAATGAACAAACAGATCTCTAGATGACAATAATAATAAAAAAGATTTTAAACTAAAACAGAAATGGAGAAATAGAATGTAGTCATTATACAAACATCTGGCCTTAAAGTAGTACTTCCTTAAATTTCAGTTAGTTTGAGAACTTACCTGAAGTTTCATTCCCTCTTCTACACTTCTAAAAAACTAACGTAATGAAACCCAATAGGGTGTAAAAACAAATAAAAACAGAGAACATTAGCCTATTGTGGCAAAACGTTGGTAAAAATACGGCATAATTATATCTAGACTTTATTTTACATGATGCCTCTTAAATATTAATATTATCAATGATAAAAAACATAAAACTTTTAATTATTTAATATGAGATAATGTAATTGCTACTAAAATGTTCATTGAATGAACCCCATAAATTGAAAGCTTACTCATATACTAGGGTGTTTGCCAAGACTTGTCTACGTCTGCTTGTGGCTGCTGCAGGGTGGCAGGTATCAGCATGAAGCCCTGTAGATATCAGGTTTTTTTTTGTTTGTTTGTTTTTTAAAATATATTTTATTGATATTTTACAGAGAGGGAGAGAGATAGAAAGCCAGAAACATCGATGAGAGAGAAACATCGACCAACTGCCTCTTGCACACCCCTACTGGGGATGTGCCCGCAACCAAGGTACGTGCCCTTGACCGGAATCGAACCCGGGACCTTTCAGTCCGCAGACTGACGCTCTACCACTGAGCCAAACCGGTTTCGGCTGTGGATATCAGTTTTATGACTCTACCTACCTGCACATATGAAAATAATTTGAAAATGTGAATCATTTTCCCTCTGATCATCGAACTCCTCTTCCCACTTTGTAGTTTCTCTCCAGTCTCACTTTAAGAAAATCTTTCCAAAATGTATTTTCTAAATGGGACTCAGTGTGTGTGCACTTCTTGTCAAGGGCGTCAAACGGCATAGCCAATGGGTGGAAAATGGTGTAGGTGTAGATAGTAATGCCTTCAATACTTTGGACCGTAAGTGTCCCGCAACAAAGACCAGGGGCCAGGGAATGCCTTCCTTCTAGTGAGAACTGCAATGTGTGGCCCAGTTTCTTTGCCATCTGTGTGACCTTTGCTGCCTAATCCTCTGGAGTTCTATCATCCTAATGTTTCTAAGAGACCCCAGTATTTTCCGACTACATCTTTTTGCTTAAAATTACATAGAGGCGTCTGTTTGTTTGCAGCCAGTCGCTTCAGGAGATTTGAAACAAGGCCCTTATGACCTTGACTAAATTTAGCTTTAAATCCTAGCTTTAGAAATCATTTCTCTTTCTCTCTATTGCTCCCTGAGAGACCAAGCCTTTCCCTTAAACAATTAGTAATCCCCAAGGCAGCAGCAGACAGTAGCCTGGACATGACTACGTTTCACAAGGTCTGGGCCTCGGGGAAGTTAAAGGAAACATGACCCAAGTTATGTTTCAGCCCCTGAACCTTAAGGGGAAACAACACCCTGTCTACTTGCCATGAAAGCAGACAGGGACACCCGAATGGACCTCAGAGCTGCCCCCATGACCTGAACAAATGATTTTTTTTACACTTCCAACCAGTCAGCTCGCAAACTTCCTAACCCACGGTGTCTTGTGATTTTGCCCTGTATAATCTGTAACCAACACATGCCATTGGGAGGTTCCGGCTGTTGAGTATTAGCTTCCTGTTCTCCTGGGTGGTGCCATTCATAACAAGATAGCCAATATTTATCCACTTGCAATTCTCAGTGTTCAGTGTCTGGCTCTGCTAGCACCTCCTGAATGAACGATTTCTCTTCTGCGGCACGTTCTTTGTTCATCTTGTCTGAGAATAACACATAAGCAGAACCATTTTTAAAGCCCCCATAAATGAAACACAGTATAAAAAATGGCATTATGTCACATTTTTTACTAATGGTATTTTGCAAAATGTTGATTCACTATTTTAGTCATCCTTTTTACTATGTGTTGGTTTTATTATTTTACAACTTTAGCTGAGATTTTTTGGGGGTAACTTTATTGAGCCTCAGCTATCAAATTTTTAAATGCAATTTAATGTATTTATGTATTTGTATTCAGTATTTTATTACTTTAACTTATAATGTCAAAAATGCCACAAGAAAGACATGAGAACAGATAAAATAATACCATAAGCTTTAAGCTCTTCTATTCTTATATATTTAGCTTTGCAATTTTCCTTATACGTTCCTAAATTAGATCTTTCATTAAGTAAACCACATTAAACTAAATCTCATATGTCATATTTATTATTATACTAGAGGTCCAGTGCACAAATTCATACATGGGTGGGGTCCCGCAGGGTGGCCAGTGGGGATCAGGCTGAACTGGCAGTCCCACACTGCCTGCCGCTCCCGGTCACCCCTGGCCCCTCTGTGCCTGCCACAGGCTCAAGCCTACTCAGTCCTGATCGAGCACCCGTCCAGTCCTGAGAAGTGTGAGAGGGTATGGCCGGGAAGCCATCAGCCCTCCAAGCAGGCGATGGGATGCCCTTGCCAGCCCAGAATCCAGATCTTGCTCGTTGATATTCACGCTGTTTGCCAGGAGCCACTTTGTGGTCGCTTTCATATCATTTCTTCCTTGTGGGATGTCTAGGAAGGGGAAGCAGCCACGGTGCCTGAGGCTGAGTCCCAGGAGGCTGGTGGTGTTGTCGGGATCTTGCCAGTGGTGCTGGTCCATTGGTGCTTGGCTAGTTCTCTAAAGATTGGACCTGCTGACTACTGAGGGAGTGAGTGGCTTCTGCTGGGCTGGTGGGCCACTGGGAAGAGTCAGTCAGTTGAGCAGTGCTCCCCCTGTGGGAGCACACTGACAGCCAAGGGGCAGCTCCTATGCTGAGCGTCTGCCCCCTGGTGGTCAGTAAACATCACAGTGACTGGTCAACAGGTTGTTCAGTCATTCAGTCACTTGGGCTTTTATATATGTAGATCACATATTAAAATATATTATTATAAATATTACATTATTTGCTGTATTGCATTATATGTATAATTTATATATTAGTAAAGCCATTATATATTTATATGTTATATAATTTATATGTTATATATAATAATAAAAACCATTGTGATGCTTGTAAAAATAATACACAAAGGAGAGAGAGCTTAGTAGCTTTGTCCTGAATACATTTAGTTGATTGTGTACCTTTACACATCATATGTTCTATTGTCTATTTAAGTTTTATTTTAGTTTTGAGATATTATATACTCATTTCACTTAAAATGGACTAATATTTCAAAGATGATGGTGATACTTCTGTAGTGATACTGCAGAATAACATTATTTTAAAGATAATATACAAAATTTTTTATCTGTACAGTGACAAATAAATCATCAAGTGTGATCTTTCACATCAAGATCTGAAAAAAATGTCTTCTTGATTTTATTGGTTTAGGAATCCATTTTTCTTAATTTCTACTGTGGCCTCTGTTATCAGATTTTATGAAATTATTGTAATGAAGGCATCAAAACTTTAGTTTTTATACAAACACGGTGACAATTAAATTGTTAAAATATTTCCCCTAAATGTATTGGAATTTTTTATTTTGAAAAACAAAATAAATCCTATTTTGTTTGGTTCAGTGGATAGAGCATTGGCCAACAGAATTTCGGGTTCAATTCCGATCAAGGATACATACTTCAGTTGCAGGCTCATTCCCAGCCCCACTCAGGGCTCTTGTAGGAGGCAACCAATTGATGTGTTTCTCTCACATCAGTGTTTCTCTCCCCTTCCCTTCTACTCTCTCCAAAAATCAATGGAAAATAATATCCTCGGGTGAGGACTAACAAAACAAAAATAAGCTAAAGACAGACAATTAAATGAAACCAAAGAGACAGTATTCAAAGACAATGCACTTATGCAAGAAAGATGAGTAAATGTAATGCTATTGCCAAGGTATTTATAATGTCAAACACAACATTAATGCCAAACTGTATGCTATGAGAGGAAGAGCAATGTATGCATACCAAAAATTCTTTTTCAAATGATACTGTAAGACGTTTTATAATATAAATGATACAGAGTGAAGAGCAATTGCTGTCATTTGGTCATGGTAGTAGGCATTTCACTCTAGAGTTTAATAAATCTGCTGATGTACAGAATATGAATCTGCTCTTGGCATGTGTGTATGTCATATATAAGGGAAACTACTCTACAAAGTTTTTATTTATCATCTAAACCCATCCTAGAGGAAGAGGTTTCTTTTTTGTGTTAGGCATTATTTTGAGTTGTAGTTCAGCTTGAGATAAATGCTACAGGACAGGGCAGCAGCTGTGTGTGAGGCAAAGTGAGACATTCCTATACAAACGGAAGTTAGAACAGAATACCAGTTCACATACTCTTTGGTTATTCCAAGGCAGCAATTGGTGACCAACTGCATGCCTCATCTCGATCAGTGCTGAAGGCAACATTTAACATTCCTGATATAACCCAATCATGGCCACAGATTACATACATATAGGACACTGTGTCAAAACAAACAAGAAAAAAACAGGACTTATGTTTCCATAATGAAGCACCATGTCACGGGGGAAAAGTGATCACATAGTTTTATGAGTAAGACCAGTTAATGACTTTTCTTTGAGTTTAAGTGATTCTTCAAAAAAGTAATCTCACTCACTATTCTCCAAATGAAACAAATATTCATTAGACTTATAATAGACTAGAGGCCCAGTTCACAAAATTCTTGAATAGGTAGGGTCTTAAGCCTGGCCAGTGATCAGGGCTAATCTGTGGAATGGCCTATGGGGCAATTGGGGGGGGTCAGAGGCCCACTAGCACCTGCCTTGGCCAACCTGGTGCTGCCCACTCACTGGCCCTGCCCACTGCCATCACCGCCAGTTGCCTCCCTCTTCACTCTCACCCACTTTGACTGGCCTGGGGCCTGTGGGATGTAGGCAGCTCCTGATTTGAGCATCTTCCCCCTGGTGGTCAGTGCACATCATAGCAACCAGTCATTCTGCCAGTTGTTCTGCTATTTGGTTGATTTGAATATTAGGCTTTTATTATATAGGATTTGTTTTTAATAAAACGTAAACATGCAATTGTATTCCTTTTGATTGCAACCTATGTTTGGCTATAAAAAAAACTGAAGTGAGTCTTCCTTAAGAAATGTTTTCATACTCACTAGGTTCATTTTCTTTAAAAATATTTAAACTCTATGGGGGGAAAAAAACTTGATTTCATACTTGAAAACATAAAAATATAAAATAAGTAACCCTACTCTAGTAGTAATTCAGAGTGAGAAAGCTCACCTTCATTTTATCATCAAACTCTTATAGTTTGAAAATATTATTGAAATAACAATTATTACCTGATAGAAATCAATTACCATGATAAATGCAAACATATTATATTGTATAATTTAAAAGCTGCTTAATGTATTTTTTCTAAAAATATTGATCCTATATATGATGAATACCCATTTAATGGTTTCTTAAGATTTTAGTAACAAAGTGATTAAGCTAACATAAATTATCTGGCCAATGTTTAATAATATGCAAAACTAGTCCCTTGTAGAATAGGCAACCTGAAAATGAAATGACATTAATAAAGAAGCTAAATATTACAGGAGACAGTGTCAACTCTGATTTGAGAAATTGTGAGTAGCAATGTAGCTTATCTGTCCTAAGAAACTATAGTTTTTTACATTTTTATTTACTTGACTAAATTCCTTACCAAGCATTTGTCATCTCTAGAACTTTAACATTAAGTACTCCAGATAACACGATGGTTTATCACAATAAATATATGGTGACAAGTAAGCAGTTTAATAAGTTTTTTTCTAAATGTTAAAAAAAATAAAACCTGACATGCTACCTTTTCTTCCTGACTGGGAAATTTAAAATAATCTGGACCTCAGAGGTAAAGTGTTTTACAAAGATTTTAACATACTTTAATATTCTGCGAACAAAATGATGATTAATACAGCCTAGGATTCAAAGGAACAGATTTTGGAGAAAAATGTTGTGAATTACATACTGAATGCATCATTCATTAGCCCTGTACTTTGTGAATCCATAACTTAATTACATTTCTTTAAATTGGAATCATATAGCCACAGTGTGATTATATCAAGGAAGTTTAAAAATTTGTGAAGATAAGGTGTCATAAATAGGTCTTAGTGGATTAGTCACTCAAACGTAATACATAAAATCACATTTGAATAAATACAGAGATATGCTATGCTTTGGGATATAGTATTACCATATTGTAAAGACATTAGTTATTCTCAAATTAATCCTCAAATTAATATTCCATCTAGATTAAAGAAAACATCAATATTTTTCATTTTAAAATAGATATGGGACAAAAATGGTTTTGAGGTCAACTGACAGTAAAAATGGAGATAAGGTTAACAAGATATATTAACATATACTCCAAGGCCATAATGGATAAGGAAATTTGTAAAACAACAAGAAAAACAGGAGTTCCTCCAGAAAAAAAAAAGTGGGAAATCTATAATAATAAATGCGTAATAAGCAAATTGACCAAAGAGCTGAAGAGTGGAATGACCATCCGGACGACCATGCTATGACACCTACTGGCACCAAGCCAGCCAAGGCCGGTGCAATGTGATTGGTCAGGAGCCCTGCCATTGCCCCATGATTGCCCTAGAGAGGGAGCCCCAGGCCACCAAACAGAGGGCTGCAGCGAATGGGCTGGGCCTCCCTCTGCAGGGTATCCATCACTGATCCACAGCCGGGTGGACAGGCCCTACCTCTTTGGGGCAATCGATTGTGGAACCCTATGATCAATCACCCCAAGGAGGGAGGCCCAGGCTACCCAGACGGTGGCACTGTAGCAGGTAGCCTGGGCATCCTTCTATGGGGTGATCAATCTTGGAACCCTGGTCAGGTGGGTGAGGCCTACCTCTTTGGGGTGATGATCATGGGGCTCCCAGACTGCAAGAGGGTGCAGGCCAGGCTGAGGGTTTCTCCCCCACACCCCCACCCCTGAGTGCACAAATTTTGTGCACTGTGCCTCTAGTAGTATATAAATAAGCATATGAAAAGATGCTCACTTGTAGTTAAGAAAATAAAAAATAAAACAATAATGGGTTCAGTTAATCTCCAATGTAATATAAAAATATCTAAACTAGGCAATGCTTCATGTGATAGTGATGCAGAAGACCAAAGAAAGACAAGGACGCTTCAAAGAAATGGAGGGACACTGTTTAATACACCAGCGGACTCAGGGAACAGCCTTCCAAATCTGAGTGAAGGAACATGCATGGGGCCCTCCCTTATGTCTCCCTGTGGTCCTTGTCCTACAAGCCTGGATTATGCTTCCAGTCCTTTTTATGTTGGGTGTTGGGGGTCTCCAGGCCATATCTAATGGTTGGCCCGGCGTCAGCCTTAGTAACCCTCCCTCCAAGGCAGTGCACTGTTCACAAGAACAGGTTCTGCAAGTCCAGTATCTGGGAAGGAGGTAGGAACTTAATTATGGGTTATCAGGAATATACACTGAGCTTGCTGTGCTTGGATTCAGATCACTATCCCCCAAATATCAGGGTTACCCCTTTTTAGCTTCTCAATAGAAAATATAGGAATATAAGCACTTATGCACTGAGGGTGGGATTATGGACTACCTCAGGTCAGACCAATATATCCATTACCAAGAAATGGTATTCCTGTTTATATGTTTCCAGGAAATTCCCATTTAAGGACATAAATGAGGATGCTCATCACAATGTGAATTTGTTAGCGAAGGATTGATGCCAACCTTGGATAATTACAGGGTTATAAGTGGATGCTATGATTAAATAATCTCACAAATAGGAACGCATTGAAAAAATGAGTAAAAAGATAAGTGTCAGTGATAATACAACTTACCATTTCCATATAAGCAACCATTACTAAGATAATGAACATATGTGACAGCATATATATTATATGTGGAGTATAATAACTAAAATTTGGGTGGAATTTCATATCCCAAACTGGAAAACTGATTATAGAAAAAGTGCACTATGATGAAAGATTATGATAGAAAATACTGATGTGGAATAAGATGTAATATTATAATGAGAAATATTAACAATGAAGAAGAAAAATATCCTATAATAATGTATTTTGTTACCAAACACTTTTAAACATACCATATTTACTCTTGTATAATTTTATAATACTATTGAATGTGTTTTATTAGGACACCCATTTTAATAGAACAAATTTAATTCCAAAAATAATAACACTTTCTGGTGAGATATATTAACTAATTTTAAGACATAATATAATAATATAGTAATATTCAAACTCTTAAGTTTATTTTAGTTGCAAATAGAGTTTTGAGCATTGGTTAATAAGTATATTTGTATTCTTATAACAGAAAAAGGTTGATTTCTTCCCCCCCTCCTTTATTTTTATTTATTTATTTATTTATTTATTTATTTATTTATTTATTTATTTTGCATTTCATGGAATGCCAAATTTTATTGAATTTTTTGGAGACTAAGATTTATTAAACTCCTTTGCTTTCAGACATCGCATCTACCAGGAAATGTATAATATACATGATTACCTTAATCTTAATAAAACATGTTGTTTTTTTAGGGCCATATTATTGGCTTTATTCTTTCCCCTTTTTTCATTCCTAAGTATGGCCATTTCATGTATTTCTTCTCAAGTTTTCCTGAGACTGAATGTGATAACTGACATTCTATTGTTTCCATAAATAATTTTATGTTAAGCCCTGTGTTTTACACAGATTTATCTTCAAAGGACTCTAATACTTTTCCCACTGTCAGTAGTCTGCTACTGGGCTTTTCTGTATATATAAAAATCTTCCATAAGCACTGGATCTTTACTTGCAGGATTTTTCTTTTTAAATTAGCAGAGTAAAATTATTTGTCATTGCATTAAGATTTTAAAAATTCAGATGTGGGACTAAATAATAGGGTTACAGAGGTGAAAAAAAAAGTCTTTCATTGAAAATAGTTTGACTAGAACATCCTCTAAATCTCTCATTACCCTACAGTGCTGTGTCTACAAGGTAATTCTACCACAGAGGATTAAGTCTTACTTGTCTTCATTTTACTGTGCCTGCTGTGTGACCTTAGAAATGATTTAACCAATTTGAATATTAGTTTTATTTTCTGTAATTTAAAACTGTGATGGGGATTATCCTGAAAATATATGCAAACTACTGAGCACATTATAAGTATTCATGACAGAATTTCCATTTTGTCATTTAAATTGAATGCTTTAAATCATATTTTGCATCTTTATATAATACACATAAAATTAAAAAAATACATTAAATTACAAAAACAATGCATAAATTTAAATTCCTTTATCTACAGAGGCCAGGATAATATTATGCTACAAGAGTGCTTTTATTTTTTTTAACTTATGATAGACAAAAGATGTAAGCCAAGATTTTATTATCCCTGATAAAAAATAAAGAAGAAAAAAGTTTAGGAAATGTGACAAGCAAATAAATCAGCAAATAAATAACAAAAGTGGGAGCAAATGTCTAATTTATGTCTACCAGCTTCTTGTATTGTTTGGTCTTGACTTTGTTGTTACTCACTTTGTGAATAAATGTGTACCCTAATAAATATGTTCTTTCATGTCTAAATGTAGTGATCTTCACAAATGCAAAATGAACTTCAAGAGTTTTTAAAATAGGAATGGGGTCATGAGAGTTAGCCAAGATGGAAAAGGTTTGATTATAAAAAAGCAAGTGAGTCATATTTATTAGAGGGTGGCATTAAATTATATTTTGTAATAAAAAGGTAATATGAAAACCTAATCACTGTTTCAAGCTATTAATATTTCATTATTATCCTTTATTCGATTTTCTACTCTAATTCAGTTTTCCAACCACAGAAATTATTTTAGACTTAAAAAGCTTTCATTCCAAATCCCAATGCAAGGGAGAAAAGAATCACAATAGCAAACTAAAAGCAGTTTCTTTTTTACTTCTGCCATTCTTCAGGGTGAATAGGTAGGATAATGTGAAATGACTATTTTTATGAAGAAGGCCAGGAAATGATATAGATGAAAAAAATCAGACCATTCTCTTAGTCATAAAAGCATATCACAGATTGAATGGTTTTGTCCTTAGCTCTCATATACGGTAGGGATATGCATTCATCTTTCTAGTTTTATTATATGACAAAGGCCAGTAAAATAAAAATTTCCTTATTATTTGTGTATTTTTTGCTCCTTATACATTCTCACAAGATTTTACCTGATTAAAGAGAAAAGTATTATGCTTTCTTCCTGCATCTGTATTTGAGTTTTTTTAAAAAAATGCTATTAAGACACATGTGGAAAAAAGCTAATTTTCTGTAATGTTTGCATTTTTTAGAATAACCGTAGAAAACCTATGCCATATTTTGAAAGATGATAAATGAAACTGTGAGCAAAGTTATATAACTTGCTTAAAGTCGCATAGTACCTATAACTTTTTTTTATGCTGTAGTGGGAAATCCACTGCAAACCGCTTAGGTGGAGCTACAAATTAGAGCGGGCATCTCAGGGAATCACTGGGGTGGGGTGAAGAGTGTGGGCTAGGTTGGTGGAGACTCAGATACAGTGCCTGTCTATTGGCTCCGTGGTGGTTGAAGCCTCTGCCAGCACTTTCACTGGGAAGAAAGCTGCATCCCAGCTCTTGCTCTTATGCCAGACAATTTAGTTCTTCCCCGTATGTCCCTGGACACTTTCAAGCTGCTGCCCGATGCTGGAGCTCAGAGGTAGTGGGTCAAAGTCAATCTATGTGTGAGCCCTTTAAGAGGAACTGCCTGGGAATCTTAGTAGCCCTCCATCTAATCCTTGCTGGTTTTTCCAGCTCAAAAATAGGCACTTTTCTTCTCGGCACTGGAGCCCTGGGCTGAGGAATCTGGTGTTTGGCTGGGATGCTTTGCTCCTCATGGGGTACCTCCATAGCCTAGATTTAAAAATATATATATGTATGCCACATATGAGTGACAAACCAGCCCATCCTGTACCTCTGCCTCTCTATGACTCTAAATATGGCTTATTCTTTAACTATCTAGCTGTGGGGATTCCACTCAACCATATTTCAAACAGTTCTGAATGATGATTGTTCTGTAATTTAGTTGTAATTTTGATGTCTTTGTGGGAGGAGGCGAGTACTATGTTTACTTACACTACATCTTGACCCTAAGTTGCAAAGAAGACGAACCCAAAAAGGCCCACACCAATGTAGATCATAATTAAAATGCCAAAGGTTAAAGACAAAGAGAGAATCTTAAAAGCAACAAGAGGAAAGCAGTGAGTTACCTACAAGGGCATACCATATGATTGTCAACTGATTTTTCAACAGATTTTTCAGGCCACAAGAGAGTAGCAAGAAATATTCAAAGTGATGAAAAACAAGGACCTACAATGAAGATTACTCTACCCAGAAAAGCTATAATTTAGAATCAAAGGACAGATAAAGAGCTTTCCAGACAAGAAAAAGTTAAAGGAGTTCCTTACCACCAAACCAGTATTACATGAAAGGCTGAAGGGTCTTCTTTAAGAAGAACCTGTAAAAGAAAAAGATTTTAAAAATATGAAAAATAAGCCCAGCTGACATGACCCATTGGTTGACCATTGATCTATGAACCAGGAAGTCATAGTTTGATTCCTGGTCAGGACACATGCCTGGGTTGTGGGCTTGATCCCATTTATGGGGTGTGCAAGAGGCAACCAATCAATGATTCTTTCTCATCATCATTGATGTTTCCATCTCTCTCTCCCTCACCCTTCCTCTATGAAATCAATAAAAATATATTTGAAAAAATAAGACGAATATATGAACAATAAAATGGCAATATATATATATATATATATATATATATACATATATATATATATATCAACAATTGTATCTAAAAAATCAAAATAAACAATGAAAACAATTGTATCTAAAAAATCAAAATAAACAAGGAATCTAATGAACAAAATAAACTGATGAATAAAATAGAACCAGAGGCATGGAAGCATAGAATAGACTGCGAATTGCAGCGGGAAGGGGGGTGGGGGAATTGAAAGAGATTCACCAAAGAACTTATATGCATATATTCATTGCTCATGGACACAGACAATAGGGTGGTGAAGGCCTGAGTGAGGCAGAATCTGGGTGGAGGGGGGCAAATAAGAGGGGTATCTGTAATAGTCTCAACAATAACGGTTTTAAAAAAAGAATGATTCTATATTTTTGGTTTGAACAACTAGACCAGAGAAATGGATATGTAGAATGCAAAAGTGTAAAAAAAATGTGGAAGGGTAAAATGTTGTGGCAATTCAGTAGCTTTGGTTTGAATTTATTAAGTTTAAAATGTCTATGTAAACAAATATATTAAGTAGACAGTTGGGTGGGGGTGTAGGCTCAGATAAATTTTTTTAAGACAAGGAGATAGATTGGGATCACTCAGAGAGAGTTTAAAATTCAGAAAAGATTAGAATTCATTATTAAACCTGGCTCACACAATCATTTATTAGAGAAAACTGAGAAGAAAAATGAAGGAAAAGTTGTGGCTAGTAAGAACAGAGGGAATGGCAGGGTAGTATTATGTCTTGGAAGATAAAACACTTCTCAGAAAAACAAATTTGTTAACTGTGTCAAATCCTGCTAAAAGCCACACAAGATTCAAATGTTTGTACTTACACTGGTAATATGAGGTCCTTTGGTAACCTTGGTAACCTGATGAGAGTACAATTGTAGAACAATGGTAATGAGCAGTTCAACTGGACACCAAAGTACAGCAAAGTTTTGTTGTGAGTACTAGTAAAAATTATTCTCTGGCTGAAACCGGTTTGGCTCAGTGGTAGAGCGTCGGTCTGCGGACTGAAAGGTCTCGGGTTCGATTCCGGTCAAGGGCATGTACATTAGTTGCGGGCACATCCCTGATAGGGGGTGTGCAAGAGGCAGCTGGTCGATGTTTCTCTCTCTTCGACGTTTCTAGCTCTCTATCTCTATCCCTTCCTCTCTGTAAAATATCAATAAAATATATTATTTTAAATTATTCTCTGCTAGCTTGACTTCAACAGGGGGGTAAAAGAAATTATTTTTTAATTAAAAAATGCTGAACTATGATTTTATACTGATAAAATTGATCTAAAAGAGAGAGGGAAAGATTGTGCAGAAGAAATAATAGTTGCAGAAATGAAATGCTCTGAAAATAGAAAAAAATTGTCTAAATTAGAAGTAAAATAAACCTGTCAAATAATCAGGGTACTGTAAGAATGTAAAACTCTACAAATTAGAGAATATTATTAAATATAGGTAGTGATGTATTAGTACTGAAGATATGTAGCTGATCTTATATAATTGATCCTGTTTTTTCAACTTGTTCTTTCGTTCAGTCATTCAATAAATATATTTTTAATTAAGATGTAGAAAGAAGTAAAAAAAAAAAAAAAAAAAAGCAAATGCATGTCATGTAGCCTACATTCTAATGGGAAAAGTTATGCAATAATACTGTATAGGCTTGTGATAAATGTTGTGGAGAAAAATAAAGCTCAGTTAAGGGGATAGTGATGGAACTACTATTTTATATATGACATCTGTGTAAGAGAAAGTGAAGGGATTAGCCAAAGAACATGTACTAGTATGAATAACCCATAGACCCAGACAACAATGTGGTTATGGCCAGAGGGAAAGGGTATGTGACCATGAAGGAAGGAGGGAGCATTTTATTATTATATAAACAATAAAAATGAAGTCTAAAAAAGGCCTCTCAGTAGAGATGGCATTAACACAATAGTGAACGAAATGAGGAAACATGCTGTGTGGTTTTCTGGAAGACAGCATTTAAAGCAACAAGTGTAAGGACAATGAGATGCCCTTAGTAGAACAAAGAGGCTGTGTTGGCTGCAATAGAAGTAGAAAGGAGAAGATTGCTTGGAAAAGAGGTTAGAAGTTGCCGAGGAAGAAGTTCATTCAAAGTTTTATAGGCCATGCAAATAAATGTGTATTCTAGTGAACTTGAAATGGGGGCGGGAAATAAAATTTTAAACAAAGTAGATAAACATCCACATGTACATTTTAAGAAAATTTGTATGACCCATGAATGAGAATATTCTTTAAGAAGGAAAACTCAAGGCTAGGTGAATTGTTAAAGAATCTCAAGTAGGTAATTAACCAGGGAAAATAGCTGTAGGTGGAGGAAGTTATGAAATTAATGTCTTTATAAAGCAATTTGTGTTTGACGGAAACAACTCCTCATTGAGTCATCCAGAACATGGGGAAGGAAAGGTCTATTTAGGCATATGTAAGTTTGTAGGTTTTGAAGAGTTACTAGATGCCCCAGTTTCACTGTTTTTCTAATGTAATTATTAGTAATGTTGCTTTTCATTTAAAGTGTCTTGAATTTAAAAATCAATTATATAGCCATTCAAAGTTAAGAGTGGAAGCAGAAGTACACTGCTAATATCTGAAAATTATTTTTATAAATTGGGAATGAAAAAAAGGGTAATAGTGTAACTTGTAGGCATGTGTGTGTGTGTGTGTGTGTGTGTGTGTGTGTGTATGTAAATATATTTATATATACATATATATAATCTAATAAAAAAGTAATATGCAAATTGGCCATCACTCCAACACACAAGATGGCTGTCCCCATGTGGTCAAAGATCCTGCCCCCACGAGGACACAAGATGGCCAGCAGGAGAGGGCAGTTGGGAGGGACCAGGCCTGCAAGGGAGAGCAGTTAGGGTAATCAAGCCTTCAGGGGAGGGAAGTTAGGGGGTGACCTGCCTGGAAGAGAAGGAAAGTTGGGGACAACTGGACCTGCAGGGAAGGGCAGTTGTGGGGGACCCAGGCCTGCAGAGGAGAGCAGTTGGGGAGAACCAGGCCTGTAGGGGAAGATAGTTAGGGTCAATCAGGCTGGCAGGGGAACAGTTAGGCATCAATCAGGCTGTCAGGAGAGTGGTTAGGGGGTGATCAGGCTGGCAGGCAGAAGCAGTTAGGGGCAATCAGGAAGGCAGGTAGGCAAGCAGTTGGAAGCCGGCAGTCCTGGATTGTGAGAGGAATGTCCAACTGTATAGGATCGGGCCTAAACGGGCAGTTGGACATCCCTCGAGGGGTTCCAGATTGGAGAGGGTACAAACTGGGCTGAGGGACACACACACTGCTGTGCACAAATTTGTGCACCAGGCCTCTGGTGTATATAATATATAAAGTAAATTTAGTGGCCTGATGACATGAATGAAGAATTCAATGTTACTGAAGCAGGAATTTTAGGGGGACATTGGCAAGCTTAGGGATTTTTTAGAATTGGGGTCCATGGGAAAAGCAGGTGGCTGTAGACAGGGAGAAGGTACATTTCCATTACACAAGGAAGCCAGGTGCAGTTACATTTCCATAAGACAAGGGAACTGGAAGTAGCCAAGAAAGGTCTATATTTACAAAATAAAGAGAAGGAAGCCCTTCATTCTGAAGGAAGGAGTGGGAAAGAACCTCACACATCCCCTGTGAGGTTCGACCTTTGAGCCCAGCAGTTACTATAGTAACCAGTCTAAGGGAATAGTGACCATTCAGAGGGGATACCAAGGCACCAAGTTCTGCAGCCTTTATAAGCCATAGGGGGGCGGGGGGTGGGGAGAGAGCCCAGTGGGACTCTTCCCCCTCCCTTCATGGGAGTCTATACTTGTTCTTCAATAAATATCTATCTTTGCTATGCCACTCTTCTGTCCGTGGATTCATTCTTTGATTCCAGTGGACAAAGAACCTGGGATCCAGTCCAAAAATTTGGTAGCATTATCACAGATACAAAGATACATATTTCTAAAATTATGTTTGTGTTTATTTTTAAATTATATCTGGAGCCCTTGTTTGTGAATACATGAAATGTAAAAACTTATGCTGCTTCAATTATTAATTGAGGAAGCTTCTCTATTGTTTGACCTATGTGTCTTCTATAGTAATCACCGTTCTAACTGACTCCAAAATCAAAACAAATCAACAGAGGGACTAAATGCTTCCTATAATTTATATGAGTAAGTTTAGATATCAATGGTGTGTGTATGAGATTATGCTTATGACTACTTTAGGAATGAAGAGTAAATATGAAGTGATATTTAATAAAATTCTACTTGGTAGACAAGTTTGGATTTATTATTACATTCTTCAGATGCATGTGGTTGGCATCTGCTGGTACATACATAATTAATTCTGTGATAGCAGTGAAGTAGCTAGAGGGGAACAATCTGTGAGCTCAACTACGCAGAAAAGAATACCTTATAAATATCAGACAGGAGTTAAACTCAAATGAAGAATAAATAAGCCTTTTCCATAATTGACTACATAACATTTCTATATTTTGGAGGCAACATTTTTTTTTTAAAAATAGTTAATATTATTGCATGTATATTTGCTTAAAGCTACTGTGTATCAAAATGCTCAGAATCTTAAAAGAGATTCTTATTGAAATGGGGAAAGACAAGTGATGTACAAAAGCAAAAATACTTTTGGAAAAATATATGGGGGGAAAGAAGAAAATTAAATTTGGTATCCAAATAACAAAGGGAAGGATAGGAATGGAAATATATTAAAAAACATTCATCACAATTATTATGCGAGATTTGATATAAATGTACCTCTTATGTTAATATTAAGTTGAATGCCATAGCCTGCTTGAATATTGGAAAATAAATTTTAAAATATATAAAACTTCAGTAGCATATCCTCCTAAAATTTCTGTTTAAGAGATTTATTATTTATAAAGAAATCACAAAATGAAAAATGTATGTTCATAAGAGAAAACAAAAAAATGCTGGGATTTATAGCACTTTTTCTATAATAAAAAGTACAAAAGAGACTTTCAAAATGATTGGATCATATAAGGACATCATCTGACTCTGATGCCTATAATAACATTGATAAATAAAAGGATTTCAGTTTTGTATGTAATGACTATATTTAAATACGGCAGAAACAATCTGTATATCATCCAACTAAATTCCTATTTTTTTGTCTCTGTAATTACTTTCTATGACATAGAGCAGGTCTTCCAATAACATCATTTTATTCGAAGTTGTTTTACTGTGCCATTAATGAGATGCAGTAAGAACTGAACTCATTTATACCAATTAGCCTATAGTAAAACTGGCTTTGTTATATGCTGTTTCATTTAAAGTCAAAGAATTTATCAACAATATTAAGCAAGGACTTACTATACATGGGATGTTATTTAACCTCTGATCTTAATATTACAATGAAAGAAGATGATTTACTTGAGAACATAAATTTGGGGATTTTTATAGTTGTTTTGTAAGATATATATAAAACTTAAGCTCTTTGATGGTAGGTGTCTATATTAAATTTGAATAGTTCATAAGTGAGAACATTATTGTGTAGATGGGAAAACTCTTCTGGAATGGTGGAATAAAAACCTAACATCTATGCTACACAAGCAATGAGAACCCAGGCAAACTCTCTAAATCAACTTTTTCATAATTGAAAATTAAGCAAAAGCTTGCAAAAGTCTGAGGAGCATTTATTCAAGAAAAAGAACAGTAAGCTATGTCACTTTGTAGCTTGTTTATTCCCTCCTCCTCTTTCCAGTTCCACAATACTTTCCATAGACGACACAACAATCATAGCTGGGAAAAGCAGCAGCATACCCTCCACTGAAGGGAGATGGTATACACAGTAGGTCTGGAGACTTCTCAAAAACTACAGTACCAGAGCAATGTCAATATATGATTTGTATTTTTATTCTCTGAAGAAGTCCCTTTTACAGATCTTCTTGTAAATAAACCTGAAACAGAGCCCAATAAGAAAAACTCAATATCCCTATTGTAAGGTTTGAAGGCGCAGAAAGACAGACCACCAAGGAATTTTAAAGTAAAGTTTATTCCCCAATTATGAGCGGGAATCATTACGGAGGTAGAGAAATCAGAATTGAAGGAGTGGGGAGGGGACAGGGGTGATGGACCCAGTTGGGCTACAGCCTGAACATGGAGGGGCAGCAGCACGTGGCTGGCCTGGGGGTCTTTTTAAGGGGAGGGAAAGGAGAGGGTTGGACCCAGGGCAGAACAGGAAGGGGTGGGCTTCAGGGCACTTTGACATGTGCTGATTGGTGTTTCAATGTCTTGGAGATGTCTCTGTGACAGGTGCCAGTAATGTCATAACTCCGCCCACCAGTTGGGAGGAGGGGAGAACCTTATACCTATTATTTGTCAAAGAAATTGGTGGCTATTCTTAAACATCACAATTATCTACAATTGTGATAGGTCATTGGAACAAACAAGAGGTTAACCAAAAACATAAAAGGAAAAGCTGGGAAATGATACAATCACGGCAGTGTTGCAAAGCTCTGACAGGATTCCTGACAAGGACCTAGAGGCCATGTGAATATGGAAGTGTGCAAATGACCAGAAGGTCCTAATTTCATACCTTTGGCTGATGTTTGTTCCATGTAAACAGGAAGTAAAGACTAAGGTAGAGATAGGAACTTTTATTACTCATACATTGAAAGTGAAAGTATGTCCCAAGACACACACACAAAGCAGCTCAGTACAGGGTGGAAGACTTAGTGCAATACCTTGAGAGACAGCTCTGTCTAACTATTACATAACCACTGTGTTAACAGAACAGAGACCATAGTGGCTTTCCACAACAAACAATGCATAATTTATTGATCTACACCAGGGAAGCCTCTGAGAAAACAGCTATAACAACTTAGTGTGACAAGCAAATTTTCATGGTTGTCATATTTTATTATTGAAAACTAGTGGCCCGGTACACTGATTCATGCACTTTGAAAGGCAACGAATCAGAAGGTGGCCAGTGGGGCAGGATTGTGTGAGACAGGCCAGACACGCCCTGGAGCCAACCTCCCAGAGTCCCTCCCCAGCCAGCCGCACCTAGGGCAGCTCCGTGGCTCAAAGGCTGTCTGCAGAGTGAATGAGGTCCCTCCAGCAAGTGGGGTCCCTCACCCTGGCTTGCAGGAATTGAGCTGAAAATGGCTATCTGCATCATAGCTATCAATTGGACAGGCAGGTGGGCAGATGCTCCTTTAGCCTTTTATATATATAGATGTCTAGCTTTCAACTAAAATCTATGAAACAGAATTGTGGCTCATACACAGGGGGGAAAAATAGGCAATAGAAGCTCTTTCATAGAGGAAACCGAAAAGTTAGACTGGTGAGATAAAACTTTAAATGTTACAAATATGTTCAAAGAACTAACGGAAACTATATCTAAATAAGTAAAAGAATGTAATGAGAATGATATTTCACAAAATAGAAAGTAACAACAATCAATAGATGAAAACTGGTAAAAAAAAAAAACACAGATAAAAATTCTGAAGTTTAAAAATACAATAACAGATTTGAAAAATTCACTAGAAAGGTATAACAGACATTTGAGTAAGCAGAAGAAGGAATCAGCATACTTAAAAGACAGGTCTGATGATATTAATCAGTTTAAATACTAGAAAGAAACAAAAGAAGAAAATACCAACATACCAATGGCATATTAGACTAGAGGTCCAATGCATGAAATTCATGCTGGGGGGGGGGGGGTGGGGGAGAAGTGTCCCTCAGCCCAGCCTGCACCCTCTCCAAGGTGGAACCCTTGAAGGACTGCTGGCCCCCAACTGCTCGCCTGTCTGCCTTCCTGATTGCCCCTAAAGGCTTCTGCCTGCCAGCTGATCACTGCCTAACCACTCCCCTGCCAGCCTGATTGATGCCTAACTGCTCCCCTGCCATCCTGTTTGCCCCTAATTACCCTCCCCTGCAGGCCTGGTCACCCCTAATTGCCCTCTCCTGCAGGCTTGATCACCCCCAACTACCCTCCCTTGCAGGTCTGGTGCCTCCCAACTGCTCTACCCTACTGGCCATTTTGTGGTGACTATCTTGTGTCCATATGGGGGAGGCCATCTTTGAACACATGGGGGCAGCTATCTTGTGTGTTGGAGTGATGGTCAGTCTGCATATCACTCTTTTATTAGATAGGACAGAGGCCTGATGCCCAAGTGGGGGCCAGCTGGTTTGCCCTGAAGGGTGTCCTGAATCAGGGTGGGGGTTCCCTTGGGGTGTGGGGTCACCCGGGTGAGGGACCTATGGTGGTTTGCAGGCTGGCCATGCCCCCTGGCAACCCAAGCAGAGGCCCTAGTATCTGGGGTTTATTTATCTTCTACAATTGAAACTTTGTAGCCTGGAGCGGAGCCAAGCCTTCTGCTCACTCTGTGGCAGTAGCCATTTCTGTTGGGATTTATGTTTCTTCTATAACTGAAACTTCGTAGCCTTAAGCGGAGGCCTGGGCCAGGCAGGGTGTACGGAAAGCTTGGCTTCCTCCATCATTGGGTGAAACCCAAGCCTCCCTCCTCCTCTCTCCAGCTCCATGTCTGCCCCCATTTCTGTTTAGATTTATATATCTTCTGTTATTGAAACTTTGTAGCCTTGAGTGGAGGCCTAGGCCAGCAAGGGCAGGGAGAAAGCTTGGCTTCCTTTATTGCCAGGGAAACCCAAGCCTCCCTTTTGTTCTCTGTGGCCGTAGCCATCTTGGTTGGGTTTACTTGCATATTCGCTCCTATGGTGGGTGGGTGTGACTTTTGGGTGTGGCTTGTGGGTGTAGCGGAGTGATGGTTAATTTGCATATTACTCTTTTATTAGATAGTATATGCACATTAGACCCTCAGAAAGAGGAGTAAGAAAGGGATAATATTTGAAGTAATATTGGTCAAAAACAATTCATAGTTTATGAAAAACATTAACCTACACATGCATGAGTCACAACAAAAACAAGTTTCTATATACTGCGTGAACACTGACCCAGAACTTCCTAAAGCTTTTAAATGACAAATATAATTTGTTTTCTTGGATTAGCCTCATTGTTTTATTAGATCTCCATACAATGAAATGAGAGCCTGATGCTTTTGTTGAAGAAGGAATGTTCTTGTTTATTTATTTATTTCTCATTGGAATCTTTTGGGAGTGTATGATAGATGCATTGTGTGATCTGGGGACAAGTTAACTTCCTTCAGGTCTTTATATTATTTACAGTCAAGTCTTCTATGTTTGAATTAATAGCACTGATTACTTACACTTAATTCAGAAATGTGTTTATTTGTTAAATGAGTCCATATAAAAATGACATGTCCTTGATGAAAACATCAGAATCACAAAAGTGTAATGAATGAGTAACACAGAATTTAGTGGTCACATTTTAAAAAATTAAAATAACTTTGGAGTTCTCACTGAACTTTACTATCTGACTATATTTAGACTTTTAAGTCTGGAATATTCAGAATCAGCAGAAAAATTTAGAGCAAAGTCATGAAAATAGAGAGAATTCTATGGTTTATGTGCACTGAATGTATCTGATAAATTGAAGATAGTAATCTAATATATTAGAATGAGAGCATTGGTATTTGTAGTAAGAGATTAATTTACATATGACAATTAAATATTTGGTACAAAGTCTTACAAAGTAAAGGAGGTAATATTACAAACATAAGTACTGTACTTAGTTTATGCCAGTCAGCAAGTTGAGGGAGAGGATAATACAGAACATTTGCATTCATAAATGCAGAGAGTAAGAAAGACGGGTCAATGAGTTTAGAGATAGGCTGGTGGGGAAGAGATTTTGACAATAAATAAATTATACATGCTGTGTTCATGGCTACTACGTTGTCAACCTCCCCTGGTTAGTGACATTATAATGAGGGTAAGGGTAGAACTTAAGCTCACTTTTCCCACTCCTTAAGGGTCAAAGTAAAATCTTCCCAACATACAATTCAATGAATAAAATACGCATGTTTGTTTCTGGAAATTTTGCCTAAGGAAAGACACATTTGACTTTTTGTGATTCTTTTGGACAGAAAATTGTGTCACTTCTGATTATTCATTTATGTACTAATTATTCTGAAGATCTTTTCATTGTAGAAATTTATCCAATTTTATGTTGTCTATTGATGTCTTTTGTCTCTTATTTTTATTCTGCACCTTTATTGCTATAGAAGGTGTCCGTGCATATGAGTTACTGCCATTTTTGCAGTGTGACTTTTTTGGTTGTTTTGGAGGTTTGGAATTTATTCTACTGCTAATATTCAAATATTATAATCTCTTCTTTAAACTTTGGTGTCAAAAATATGGTTGCATACAGGACATGAGTGTGAAAAATATTTATTTTCTACTATAAAATAGTCACATACAAGCACTTGTTTATTCCAAAGTATAAATTCTTAAAGTTTCTGATTAACCTACACTACAGTTAAGGATAAAAGTAATTTCATGTAAATGTATAAAAATATTAATAACCCACATATCAATTACTTGCTAACAATTTATATGCACATGAAAAACATAATATGCAATATGTTTCACCTTCAAAACCTCCATTTCACTATAACTCTAAATTTGAAATAACCAATTACCTTTAAAATGAAAATTGGTGTCATTTTATTTTGTCTAATGTAATAAATATATATATAAACCTTCCTATTAGCATATTTTATAATTAAGACAATATGAGCCGAGGTCGGTTTGGCTCAGTGGTAGAGCGTTGGTCTGCGGACTGAGGGGTCCCGGGTTCGATTCCGGCCAAGGGCATGTACATTGGTTGCGGGCACATCCCCGGTAGGAGGTGTGCAAGAGGCAGCTGGTTGATGTTTCTCTCTCATCGACGTTTCTGGCTCTCTATCTCTCTCCCTTCCTCTCTGTAAAATATCAATAAAATATATATTAAAAAAAAAAAAAAAAAAAGACAATATGAGAAGCAGAAAGACTTACAACTATTTTAATATCACCTAAATATTCCTAATATGTACCTAATATCAATAATGAATTATTTTCAAAAAATTAAAAGACTTATTCAAAATATTTATTATTTTAAAATGCCTCCAACTTAACTTGAAAAATAACAAATTATATTTTATGTAAAAAAGGCAAACTATATATAACCTTACTTTGTTAGTTTTGTTTTATATATGTTACTATCGATACTAATAAAAGGGTAATATGCTAATTAGACCAGCCATCTTCTGGACATCCTTCCAGACAAAGCCATGGTGGCGGGGGCCACGGCAGAGGTGGTTAGGGGCGATCAGGCCAGCAGGGGAGGGCAGTTAGGAGTGATCAGGCTGGCAGATGATCAGTTAGGGGCATTGAGCAGGCAGGTGAGCAGTTAGGAGCCAGCAGTCTTGGATTGCAAGAGGGATGTCTGATTGCTGGTTTAGGCCCAATCCCACCTAAGCCTGCAGTTGAACATCCCTTGAGGGGTTCTGGATTGGAAAGGGTGAAGGCCAGGCTGAGAGACACCCCCCCCCCATGCACCAGGCCTCTAGTTGTCTTATAAAGGTTGTTGTTTAGCTCATATATAGAGCATAATGGTTAGATAATATGTTGTAGAATATAAAATGTCCATAATCAAATCAAATATTTATTAATCTTTGGCCTAAATCAGTTAATATAACACCGATTTCCTTATCTAAAATGTGTGCATAATAATAGCTAATTAATAGGCTTCTAGAAGGAGTAATATTCTGTTTTTAAAATAGTGTTAACAGTGTCTGATTCATAACAGATTATAAATATTGTTATTCTGATGATGAGGATTATAAGTCTTACTTATATTACATCATATAATTCTTAAGATTTATGATGCTCCATTACTATTTTATTAAAATTTAATGTTGATTTTTCTAGTTACTCAATATATATTTACCACCATTGTTTTACTAGATGTGACAAAGCATTTGCTTGGTATATATTTTAAAAATTTACTCTAACAATATAGGACCCATTTTCCCTGTGGCAAAGACAATCTGTCATAAGAGGCAAGAGGGTTTAGAAAGGGTGTCAGGGAGAAAGGAGTTAAAGCTGTCTCAGAACTTCAAAGAATATGAGGTTTTTTACTTTACTTATCACAGCAAAGTTAGCTTGCCATGGTCTATGGTTGTTACCAGAAAATGTGTGACTCCTGGGTCAGAGACAAAGTAAAATTTATTACAGCAATATCAGTGGTCAGATTTTCAGCATTTGTGCCTATTTCCTGAACTCCAATCCCCACAGAATTATCAAAGAAGTCCACGTGACATGTCCACATGTGGCAGTTTGTTTTACAGAATAAAAACTCCAAGTTTATGTAGCTCGAATCTTTTTTAATGTTGACTAAGTATGGCTCTGATATTTGTTTCTCAAGGAGACATTATATTTATTTTACTGCAAAATAAACAAACCTGACATTTGTTCCAGAGTAAGGTACTATCTCTTTTTCAAGGCTGCTCCTACACAAGTATCCTTGGAAAGATAGATAGGCTGAGACAAAGGCAATCGCTGGTACCTTTTCTCACAAGAGGTCCTCCTTTTGTTTGAAAATCAGAAGCAAAACATCCTGCAGATGATAAACATTGGAGGGAGGTTCATGCCTTGCAAACTGATTTTATTGTTTATTTCCCAGAAGTCCCAGGGGTCTTCAAGTGGGAGGTCACTGGAACTAACACTCCTACTTCAAGTTTTTCTTATTTCACAGCTAAGTCTACCTTAATTAGAACATATAAAATTTTGGAATGGTGAATTCTCAATTGAGAATTCAATGACCAAACATTTCACTCCTACCAATATAAAGAAATGAAAAATAAACATAAAATTATTTGGAGATATATATATTGATATACCATATTTCTTGGGAAGGGTCTCATTAGAAATCATAATTGTCAACTGAAAGATATCCTATCTAATAAAGAGGGAATATGCAAATTGACCATCACACCATTACGAAGATGCTGATGCCCACAATAGAGGCAGGGTTTCTGTAACACAAGATGGTTACACCACTTAAGGCCTAGTTCACATAAGGAGCCTTAACGAGCAATCAGCAGACACCTGAGTCTGCATGGCCCTGGGTCAGGGAAGGGGACCTCAGGCTGCACCCCCCCCCTCCACCTAGAAGGGCTAGACAGGGGATCTGAGGCTGTGCCCGCCCCCCCACCCACCCAGCAGGGATTGACAAAGGGTGGGGCTGGCCTGTCTAGATCTTGCCCAATGGGGATGTGGCCTGCTGAGTAGGGATCTTGTGTGATTTTGAGGTGCCACGGGTAGGCAGGGTCTTGACTCTGGGTCCTGCAGTGCACCCCAGACTCTGACAAGAGAAAGATTTTCATATACATTTTACTAATTTTCTTTCATCTCTGACACTTCTATTATAGAGAAATGGCAAATAGCAATACTAAAATATTGCCTCTAATTAATCCCCTTTTAATATGCACAAATTTCATGTCCCAGGCCACTAGTCTATAACAATAAGCATAATATGCTAATTAGGATGGACATCCCTCCAGACATCCTTCCTGATGACTTTCTGGAAGAAGCCAGGTCTGCAAGGGGAGCCCGGGTCCCAGGTGCTGAAGGGAAGCATTGGTCCTGGGTGAGAGAGAGAAGCCAGCAGCCGGGGGAAGGAAGGCCTACTCTTGCATGAATTTCATGCATCGGGCCTCTCGTGTTACTTAAAATAGAGAAGTCAACTGAAGTGTGTAACTGAAAACATCCAAAATGAAGTCACTAATGTCAGGGAGCTCTAACCTGGAAACAGGAGGCCATATGCACATCCACGGGAGGCAAGACGCAGACTTTGGGACTTTCATGCTTGGTGTAGGAGCAGTGCCCGAAACTTGCCTCCCTGTTTTCACGTACACACTTACCTCAGACTCTCACCTCCCGGACCCGACCCATCCTTTTGGAACTAGTCACCACACCATGTTAGACAGCCAGTGAGAAATGTTTCTTTTGCAACAACTTGTGTTTTTTTGCCTTCAGATGTCCTAGCTTCCTTTGTTTTTCCTAGAGCACTATTCAGGTTGCTACCCGATTCTGTGCCTCCCAGACTGCAATCCCTCCTTTGCTTAAGTTAATGCTTTTTATTTTTTTACAGTGTTCATGGGTGGGCAAACTTTTTGACGCGAGGGCCACAATGGGTTCTTAAACTGGACCGGAGGGCCGGAACAAAAGCAACCTGACCATGCTGGCACTCTCATCTTGGGCTGCTGGTGAAGGAGCGGAGGGGAGAGCAAGAGAACCCTCCGCTTTTTAGGCTCTGCGGGCCGGATAGAACAGCCTAACAGGCCGGATCTGGCCCACGGGCCATAGTTTGCCCACGGCTTGTCTAAACCTTATTTTTTGTTAACAACATGTTTACTTAATTAGTTAAATGGACATATCCTAAAATTGAATATGAATAGGCACGCATGTCAATTTAAAAAAAAAAAATGTTTTCCCCTAAGTGGCAGCCCTGACCAACTTTAAAATCATTTTTTGTGAAAATTTTCAGTTGAAAATATTTAAGAACACCTGAATTGTGAGTAATATTATTTATTTTTATAATATTCATTGCAAATTGATTTTTTAAATTGAACTCAAATTACCGAGGCATATGGGAATGGTTTCTGTTTTTGGACAGTTAGCTGGATAAAGGTCCTAGATTTTCTTCTACCATCCAACTGACAGCTGAACCAGCTATAGTTTTATGGGTACTGGTAGAAGACACAAGTATTTCTCGTGAATAGCAGCAGCCAGAATATCAGCATTATCTTGGGCCAGTTGTCTACACTCTAATACTCACCAGGGACCATAAAGGCAGCCAAATGAAAATTGCACACACAGTGGGTTGAGTTATAGAAGACGAGCTGCAAGCTTAGGAAGCTCCAGTCTTTTGTAATGGGTGACCAACAAACCCGACCAAATCTTTCCCTGGAGAAGATAGTTTCTTTACTTTATGGGAGAGCAAACAAACCTACTTACTGCTCTCTAGGGGACACTATCTCCAACTTTAATATCTATTTATTATAAAAAAAAAACAACCTTAAGAATAAATGACTGCTGACGCCTTGTGTGCCAGAGGTGCAGAAGTGGGAGCGATCTGTGGGGATTATCTCCCAACAATACCACGGGGCAAGACACAGACTTGCCATCATTCAATTTAACTGTGCGTATTCCTAATGGTTCTTTTAGGTAGCGTATAATTTCATCACGTGTTAACTGCATTAGGACTCACTGTGGAAGGGGCTCCATTGCAAGGCAGCAGGAACTATCCTTTGGTGGTCTTACTTGTCAAATTCTGAAAGCAAACGCTAACTCTATAGCGTTGGAAATGTTAATTATGGGGGGGGGGAGTTCTCTAAGGAGAAAAAGTTGTGTAAGGGTCAAAACTAGTAACAAGCCAAAACCGGTTTGGCTCAGTGGTAGAGCATCAGCCTGCGGACTGAAAGGTCCAGGGTTCAATTCCGGTCAAGGGCATGTACGTAGGTTGCGGGCACATCCCCAGTAGGGGGTGTGCAAGAGGCAGCTGATCGATGATTCTCTCTCATCGATGTTTCTAACTCTCTATCCCTCTCTCTTCCTCTCTGTAAAAAATAAATAAAATCTTTTTTTTAAAGTAGTAACAAGTGAAAATAAATACTCTCACAGCAGAAAGACAAAAAAATGAGTAAGTGAATCTGAGTTTCAAAATGGTACCTAATTATTTTCATAGGAGTGATTTAGAGAAAGAGAATAAAGTTGTAAGCTATCTCTTTCTAGACTGGTGTGTTAACTCGTGGCCAGTATTGAGAGATGTCTTAACTTGTGTCTCTGAAGAAAGAATATTTTATTCCTACTAATCAGCAAGCTCTTTTTTATCTAACGACTCCTTGTGAATAACATGGTGAAAATAAAAGACAAAACATTCCCAGGTGACTCAACTCATAGATGGTCACTACAGTCATCATTGGCATGCATTTTATAAGCTGTTTGCATTCTGTCTATTTTTCATGCGCCCACAATGAATTATTAACAATTAATAGTACAAGGCATAAAAATGATAAACAAGACGTTTCTACATTTTCTTTGAACATAAATTAAGATGGAATATTGCTAGACAGCATCCCGTGTGTGATATAAAACAGATATGGCATTCTGCTGAATTATACCACAGCTTTCTGTACCTCCTTGTGAAGTGTGACTGTGACTGGAATGCATTTAAGAAAATGAGATATGGAACCCAGTCATCCGTGAGTGGATCTGAGTGCAAATTGGTAGACTGAATATTGCAGATTACATACTTCTGGCAGGACACAGAGGACGTTAATGTAAAGTACATGGCACAAAAAGAGAGAGGTGCATTTAAGAGTAGAATACATTAAATGAACAGTCTTATTGAACACATGTTCCGGAGTACAGTACATTTCCCAAAAGTCATAGCTTTCATTAACATTTAATAGCAAGATATATATAGTGGTTTGGTTGCATTAACCCCAAATTGCCAGTTTTTGGAGGTTAGAAACTGTTCTCAAAGTCCTGATTCAAGAAGAATAATGGTCCTACAGGCTTGCCATCCTAATTTAAAAAAAAAAAAAGACTTGCAAAGTGAAATAATTCAGACACAGAAAGACAAATACAATATAATTTCACTTCCATGTAGAATCTAAAAAAAAACAAACAAAATAAATGAATCAACAGGACAGGAACACACTCATAGACACCCTCCAGATGTGAGGAGCTTTGAGGGCTGGATAAAAAAAGTGAAGGGATTAAGTACAAGTTGGGGATAAACAAATCAATATTAAGTTGGTTGTTCTTGATCATTTAAAACCTGTTCTTTTTTATCTACTTGTTACCATTTCTATATAAAAGTATATAGTCTTTTCCTAGAAATATGGAAAGTTTTATTATCAAAATCAATCTCGGTCCATCTCTAGTGCATGTCATGCTTCACATATCCCTCTTACTAAAATTGGATATGATTTTACTTCACCACTCCAAACTCCTCACCGATAGTGTGCTCAATCTAAGGGGTGCTCTCTAATAGTCTGAACCAGTGTTTCTAACTTAAAGCTCATCAGTATCAGTGTACTATTACTTAGACATTAGTGTTTATCCACAAATGGGGATCAGGAAAGATGATGAGATATTGTCTGTTAAGGCTGCAGAGTTATAACTCTCCAGCAATATCTGATCCTAGTTTTTAAACTTAAGGGTGCAAGTAGTAGTATTTCAAATCCAAAGCCACTCCCCACTTCTGCTGTGAATGAGCAACTAGTAAACCTTGCAGAGGAATAATTCACAGTTACATTATTAAATAGCAAGTCATCTGTGCTTCTGAGATTTGCAATACTCAAAATTTAGGGACAATATGCTGGGATTTGGTGAGTTAGAGTGATCTAGAAAAATAGGACAGCTCTATGTAATCTCTAGGATATGTAGTCACAGACACTGGATGGCAAGCTACCAGGAAGTCAGGAAATATAGGCTGGTATTAACCACAGGGGCTCCAAGTAGTTATAATCAGATAAGACAATCACAATCCCCTATATATTATATTTATATAAATTAGCTTCCTAGAGAACCATGTGTTATTCAGAACAACTTGTTATTCTAACATCTTACCTCCTTATGGTCTTTAAGTTTGGGGTGCAAAACAGAAGGTTAAGTTAGGAATACGGAAGCTTAATGATTGACTTTGAGAGAATTTCTAAAGCTGCTTTGCTGATGTTTTATGTGATAGTGGACTTTAATAGCTAAATGTCATGTGAGATGGAATGAATAAGGCTAAAAATTGGAGTGCTCTAATTGTAAATCCCAACTGATAAATTGAGACATGATTTTGCTACCATTTTGTGATAGTCTCTCCAAAACATAGTAACAGACCATATACCAGTATATGAAAAATGCCATCTGAATCTAATATAATAAAACATTAATAAAAATAGCGTAAGAACACCAGATACCTAAGTTTAGAAATTCTTGGATTTTAATTTCAATGTGAACTTTACATCACATGAGAACTTTAAATAACTTCTGGAGTTTGTATATAAAATACATAAATGTCTGAAAACCAAGTACAGAAAGCCACTAATCACCCATGAAATGCAAATCAAAATAACAATGAGATACCATTTCACACTTGTCAGAATGGCTATCATCAACAAACAACATGTGCTGGCAAGGATGTGGAGGAAAAAGAACCCTCCCCTCATTCACACCTGGTGGGAATGCAGACTGGTGCAGCCACTGTGAAAAATAGTATGGAGTTTCCTCAAAAAATTAAAAATAGAACTCCCATTTGACTCAGGAACCACACTTCTAGGACTGTGTCCCCCCAAAAATAAAAACAGAAACACCAATTAGAAAGAATATACGCACCCCTCTGTTCATAGAAACACAATTTACAATGGCTAAGATTTGGAAACAGCCTAAGTGCACATCAGCAGACGAGTAGATTAAAAAACTGTGATACATCTACACAATGAACTACTTCCCCATTATAAAAAAGAAGGATCTTTTACCATTTGCAATAGCATGGATGCAACTGGAGAGTATAATGCTAAGCAAAATAAGCCAGTCAGAGAAAGATAAACATGGGATATAATGATCAACATAAACTGAGAGGGGGGGGAATAGATCCAGAGACAAATGGCAGGGGGGGAAGGGTTAGAGATCAACCAAAGGACTTGTATGCATGCATATTAGCATAACCAATGGACACAGACACTGGGACAGTGGGGGCTTTCCTTGGGGATGGGAGTGGCAGGGGGAGGGTCAATTTGGGGGAAAGGAGACATATGTAATATTTTAAACAATAAAAAAAATAAAAATAAAAAAGCTTAAGATAAAAGAACTTTGAATGCAAATGTAAGGACTGCTATTACTTCACACATATCTACCTTTAGAGGACAATGGTAATGAATAGGCAGTCTTCAAATACATACTTAAATATCAATTTCAAAAGGTGCCTACTTCATAGAAATTGCAAACCACACCCAAACTGACACTTCTATTTTCTATTCTTTACATTCTTGACTTTTTATAGTTAAATCATGTGCTATCTTTAGTGTCTATTGCCCATTCCTTTATCATCAAATATTTGTTTATTTTCTTGTTTCTGGTTTTCCCCCATCAATATTTTTAAGTACCTGGAAGTAACCCCAGCATAGTAAGCTTCAATTATTTATTGTTTTGCTATATAAACATTTGGGGGTTGTTAGTCTATCTAGTAAAATACATACAGATTCTGGTCCCTAAAAAGTAAGAAGCTGGTTAGAAGCAGAAAATGTGGACTGGGAAACTAGAATCCTTAAGGATAAGTGAAGAAAATTCTGGTACCCACATGATATGGTCAGAAATGTCAATCATCCTTGTTACCTTATCTAGGGATTGAGAAAAGTTGCTGTTTCATATTCTGTTGAAGCATTCATAACTTATATGTTGCTGTGAGTTCACAGTATTAACTCAAAAATAGTCATTGTGTCAGAAATTAAAAGTGTTCTTCTAAAATAACGCACATCTAAAAAATTTAGTTTTGTGCCATTTTAATATAAGATTAGCATATATTAATTAGTAGCATTTTAGATACCAAATAATAATAAAATTAATCGCAATAAGGAAGAAAAATTGTGCATTATTTTTTGACAAAATTCTCTGTTTTTCAGTATTTGTGTCCCTGAGAAATGATACTTTGATATACCCATTGGGTAAAAAGGTTAAAAGATTTTAAAAAGTGAATTTATGTTTAATAGATATTTCAGATTTTTTTGTTATTTTATTGTTTAAAATCTATCAAGTATAATCTCTCCTTTGTCTCTCTCTTCTTTTTTTCCCTTTGTTTTTTTTCCCTTTATTGATTAAGGTATTACATATATGCCCTTATCCCCCCAGTGCCCTCCCACCCCTCTCACTCATGCCCTCACCCTCTGGTGTCTAGTCCATTTAGTTAGGCTTATATGTATGCATACAGGTCCTTTGGTTGATCTCTGTCACTTACCTCTGCCTTCCTTTAACTTCCCTCCAAGATTTGATGGTCTGATTGATGCTTCTCTGTCTCTGGATCTGTTTGTGTTCATCAGTTAATGTGGTTCACTATATTGCACAAATGAATGAGATCATGTGATATTTATCTTTCTCTGACTGGCTTATTTCGCTTAGCATGATGTTCTCCAGTTCCATCCATGCTGTTGCAAATGGTAAGAATTCCTTCTTTTTTACCACAGCATAATATTCCATTGTGTAGATGCACCACAGTTTTTTTAAAAAATATATATTTTATTGATATTTTACAGAGAGGAAGGGAGAGAGATAGAGAGCTAGAGAGTTAGGAACATCAATGAGAGAGAAACATCGACCAGCTGCCTCTTGCACACCCCCTACCGGGGATGTGCCCGCAGCCAATGTACATGCCCCTGACCAGAATCGAACCTGGGACCTTTCAGTCCACAGACCGACGCTACCACTGAGCCAAACCGGTTTTGGCTGTACCACAGTTTTTTAATCCACTTATCTGCTGATGGGCACGTAGGCTGTTTCCAAATCTTAGCTATGGTGAATTGTGCCATTATGAACATAGGGGCACATATCTCCTTTCTGGCAGGAAAGCCACTTTATCCTCAGGGAAAGCATCACATGGCAATATATGAAAACCTTAAGAAAAAGAAAGAAACACCAATCTCTTTCTTTTTCTTAAGGTTTCCATATATCGCCATGTGACACTTTCCCCGAGGATTAAGTGTCTTTCCTGTTATCATCTCTACCCAGAAGTTGATTAATAAAACAAACAAAAAATACTTAAGCTCTATGCTGAACACTCCCAGTTCTTTCCATCTTATATAATTTAAAGGCTCCGTGGTATTACATATCCTTTCTTTACTTTTCAGTTCAAATTGGTTGTGCCATTTATAAAATTTTATTTTATTACTATATCCAGGGGCTTCAGTTGTTTTGTTATATCCTCCAAGGTCTCTTTGAAATTCCACAATCACCTTTTAATTCAAGTCACCTATGGTGAGGGGTCCATACATATGGCCTGAGGACCCTGGTCATCACCTGTAGTTTTATACAAAATTGCTTTTGTTGCTACAAAATAGAAATGAAAACATAAGCTCTGTTATTTTTTATAAACTAAACACTGAAAGATAAGATTACAGTGCTTGCAGAGATTTCTGCTCTGTAAGTAGTCACTGTCAAAATTAACTCACACAGTGTGTTACCTCAAGAATATAAAAATGCTATCTTATAAAATAGACACTTTGGTATATGCAATGATATGGAGGTCTACCTTGGCAAAGATGACCACTAGGTAGACACTCAGAGGCACAAGTTAATAGTATATGTTTTATTCCCACCTTGGGTCCTGGAAATTTCTAGTAATGGCTAAATTGAAGTTCTGGACAAAGTTCTTATGATGTTCTTCATATGGAGAACTGGCCTCGTCCTACTCAAGGGATCACAGGCGATGGACCTGTGTCCAGGAATCTATGCTAATAAAAGAGTAAGATGGAAATTGACCATACCTTCACAACAACCACCAGCCAATCAGAAGAGAGAATGCAAGTTAACCCAACAAAGATGGCAGGTTAATTTGCATACACAACCCCTGACCCCACCCCGAGAAGCTGGGGACAGGGCAGGACACCATGGCGATGATGTAGGCATTCTGCCCTGCTCCCAGCGGTTCCATGCCTCTGGGCAGTGTGGGAAGGTTGAAAGGTAGCTCCCATCAGAGTGAAGGTGTTGCTGACAGCCAGGGGAAGAAAGGCTCATTCTTGCACAAATCTTTGTGCACTGGGCCGCTAGTCTATAGATAAATGTCTAATCAGGACGGTTACATGTGCCTTGGACAAGTTATTGGCATACATGTTTGTATCCTGCAAATGTTAAACTTCTATTTATATGAAAGAAACATTAGTTTACATTTTCAAAATATAGTACATGGTGTTTTTAAATATCAAACAGAAGGGAAACAAATGCTAAAAAGTCTTTGGGTGAAATTAAGTGTTACGTATGTTGCACATATAAATTACGCAAATGCAGAAGAGAAAGCAACTACCTAAGCTCAACAAAACCTGGAAAGACTTTGGGAAAGCTTTACAAAGCATAAAGCCTTTCTTTCGGGATGATTTGTGAAGAAATAAGAACATTTATTCCACTAAAATAAGCTGGATTTGACATTCTTGATGGTATCTAATTAGCATTTTACTGAAGGGCTCCCATCTGAAGCTTGGGATTCTTCTTAAAGCTCACATGGTTTGGAACAAAAGCCAGGTCCTTGAGGTTGTGAAACAGAGGGCCCTGTGTTCTTGCCTGGTGTCGCCAATGGGGTGCTCTCAGCAGTAAGAGCTCCCTCCACCCCAGTGTCACAAAATTGCAGGTTACTTCATCAAAAGGGAGCAGGAGAATCTCTCCCCCTTTGAATCTTTGACCATTTTAAAGGGCTTCCATCTAAATAAATCACACCCACCTAAGATAATTTCCCCTTTGATTAGTTCAAAATCAACTATTTTGTCACCTTAATACCTCTACAAAAATCCTTCCCTTTTGCCATGTAATGTAAGCTAACCGCAGGAGTGGTTTTCCATCATATGCACAGTCCCACCCACACTCCAGGGAAGAAGACCACACAGGTTTTGTGCCCTGGAGGGAGGGAGTCATGGTGACCATCTTAGAATTCTGCCTAGAAAGTCAGGTGATAAGCTCTTGTCCACATAATTATTTCCCTCCCCAGCAGCAACAGTCTCTTTGGGGGGGCTAAAACTTGTTTACATTAAGCTCTACTCTTGTTTTATATAAATGTCTATAACACAAAAACTAAGAAATAAAAAAAGACCACATGAAAACAACAATGCAGCCCTAACTATTTGGCTCAATGTATAGAGCGTCAGCATGTAGACTGAAGGGTCCCAGGTTCGATTCCAGTCACGGGCATGTACCTTGGTTGCAGGCACATCCCCAGTAGGGTGTGTGCAGGAGGCATCTGACCAATGATTCTCTCTCATTGATGTTTTTAACTCTCTATTCCTCTCCCTTCTTCTCTGTAAATAATCAATAAAACATATTTTAAAAAAACAACAGTGCAAGCCATAAACGTCAAAAAAGGAGACAGTAACGTAGAAATTGAGATTTGTGGATAAGGACTTAAAAGTCATGTTGTTAAATATTGTTAAGGAGCTACTGGGGAAAAGGGAGGATGTACAAGAACAAATGGGGGGGTTCAGAAAAGAAACAGAAAGTACAGTGCTAGGACACGTTTCCTCTGAGTAAATTTGAAGACCTAGTTTGCTTTATCAAGCCATTCAAGACATCTCATCTAGCAACTATGTAGGACCTTAGGTTGGGTTGTAAAAAATGGAAGGTTTTTAATAGGATGGAGGTGGGACAAGGGAGCTATTAACAAAACCAAGGACCTCTTTAGGGGGGAAGAGAATGGCAAAGGTTTTTTATTATGCACTTTTCCTCTTCTTTCTTGGGGAGCTGTGGAAGGAGGACCAGGTGACAGGTTACTTCATTGTGTTGACTAGAAAAATACAGACTGGTTGATTAAGGTGATGTTTCTGGGAGAAGCTGAAACAATTAGGTCAAGTATTAAATTTAGGTTTGGTAGCAAGGGCTTTAGTACAACTGACACCATTTTGGGCCTGTGATTTTTCTCTTTAACAAGAGAAAGAAGGAAAAAATACACCAGAATTAGGTGTCTTCTGTTTGGCACTTTGAATGTAATCCTTACCTAAGTGGTTAGATCTTGGCCTAGGAAGATTCTCATTCTTCTCTGCTTCTATACTCTCTGCCTTCACTTCTTTTATGAAGAGTTAAAGAATTTGAAAATAAAGTTTAAATTACACATTTTCTGTACCAAGGAGTTGCTTTTAATAAATGCTAAGCCTCTGTAGAACACATT
Source organism: Vespertilio murinus (assembly GCA_963924515.1). Lineage (NCBI taxonomy): Eukaryota > Metazoa > Chordata > Mammalia > Chiroptera > Vespertilionidae > Vespertilio > Vespertilio murinus. Next base: position 45,507,233 of record OZ004707.1, read on the forward strand.
CTTAAAACTACTCCCACTGTCAGGAAGTCATTATTCTATCTTCCACCCCAAATTATACCCTCCCCCTTCCCGCATCCCCCACCCCACGCTTTGTTCAAGCTCACTTGACAGGGTTATAAAGTCAGTTCCATATAATAGCAAATATTTTATTGGCAATAGTTTAATATGTCACAATGAAAGCTACTTCCTAGGTTTGAAGAAATTTCCTGAATATTCCACTACTCTAGAAAAATAAATCTTAATGAGTTTACTTGCTTTAATTTTCTAAATAAAGTTTAATTATGTTATATTTTCTCTCCTTTCATATGTCTTACCCAACCCAGGCTTGTGTATGTATCCCAGTTTCTGATATAATTGATACAAGTCTGTCGTATTCTACTATAAGATCTACTAACTTCCTAAAACTTTCAAAAAAGGAACTTGCCAACTCAAATGCTCTTAACTATCTTACTTTTCCAAAGTTGCAATGAGTCACAGAATACATTAAACTATTACATCATGGGCCTCACAGCTACAAAATTTCCAAAGCATGAATAAAAGTCAAAACTAAATATAAGGATTTCTGCAGTTTACACTCTAAATATAAATGTCTTACACTTTACTATTCCCAAGTGAAATTGACAATTCAAAAACCCATAACTAACCACATAGTCTGTCAATATTTCTGTCGCCAACTGAGTTTTTAATATACCCAGAGGAAAGAATGTGGACATAAAAAAAAGAGAGAGAAAGCAGAAATAGAAAATAAACACCTTTGTTTTAGTTCACTGAGTTAATTCATAACAGCTTTCATAGTGTAATATCATTAATGTCAATCAGGAGTAAATTTTTTCTGTTATGTTAATTTTGATGCCATTTGATTATCTCCAAATAAAGAATAATAATCACAATTTTAAAAATCCAGAATACTGTATAGTCTTATTGTGTTGTTGATTTCTACGCTGAGCTCTCTGTGAGAAGCAATAATATATCTGTCAATATCTGTCATAATAATAAGACCCAATGAGTAAAGTACAGGGTGGGGCAAAAGTAGGCTTACAGTTGTTCATATGGAAAATAATGAAACAATTAGTAAATAATAACAATAATAAACTCCGTGTTTTGTGTGCTCACAACTGTAAACTGAATTTTGCAATAACCTAAGTAATTATTACCTAAATTGTTTACCCACATTATATCCTGAGTTAGAATGTGGGGAAAAAGTCAAATGAAAAAATGTGGCATGGAGATGTGAAGCAGCTTTCCTAAATCATACAATTATTAAGTATCAAGATATAATATGGCTATAAGGCTACACTTCAAACTACCTATTCTATTGCATTTTACCATAGTCCTCTTATAATTTACTTGACATAAAAGTTCTTGACTCTGTCCCAACTTTGAAGAGTGTGAAGGGAAAGGAAACACTAAAGCTACTTCCAGCCAAATGGGAGTTCTATATTTACAAAATAATTTATACAACTTGGCAAGTATTTATTAGGTGCTTATTATGTGCTAGGTACCATTCCAGGCACATTAGTGGGGGGGAAAAACACAACAAAAACAAACGGTGATAAAATAGTAGAGATGTTGACAAGAAAAAACAATATGATATTTTACCTATTATGATAGCATATATAAATCCCTATGGGGAAAAAAAAAACAGATGCTTTAAAAAGAGATCCAGAACTACTAAATACATTATTTGAATTGTAATTTGTGTTTGGTCATGGAGATAAAGGGCCAGGACTGGTCTCACTGATATGGTAATATGCAACTCAAAACTTCAATGTCTCTATTCAAAACCTTGACCCCTTGCTGGCTTAGAGCAGGGAAGTATAACTCTTATTTTTATCAGCAACCACAGTGAAACTTGCCACCATTGGAAAATACCTAGAGGGAAGGAAATGAAAACAGAATTTTATTTCATTATATTCTTCCCACCTATATTACTAGCATTCCTGTTGTGTGAAAAAATATTAAGAAATCTGAAATCAGCCAGGGAATTTCTCTATAGGCCATGGAGGAATAAAAGGGTTAGCCATCACAGCTGGAGCCTGGTAACAAGTCAAAAGAATGTGAGAGTTTCCATCTTCTGTGTTAAAGTGCTCCCAGTACAGAGAACTAATAATTTATAGAAATAATATCAGGAAGCACAAGGTGAATGCTCCCCACAACACTCTCCAAAGTAAATACATGTTCTCCTTATCACCACCTCAAGCTGAGTCACTGATGGTACCACCTCGCGCATTCTATTTCTTCTATACCCTCCCGGCTATCCCATCACTTCTTAAGTTGAACATTATTATCAAAGTAAAATGAGAATATGCAATTATTTTTAACCTATACATGTAAAAAAAACTTTACTTACACCTGTATCCAGAGGCATGGTTATATAATTTGCTGTAAAAAAAATTACTAGATATAATGTATTGCATATTCATATCTAGATAGCAGGTACCAACATGCTTCGATTATATATTATAAAAGGAGTGAAAAAAGGATCCGATTTAACTTGTTTGTCATACAGAGACCTAAAGCTTAAAATAATAATGAATGTTAATAAAAGTACTACCCACATAAATATTTCCTCCTTTTCAATGTATAAGTGTTATTGTTTTTTTGGGGGGGTGGTTTAATATATTTTATTGATATTTTACAGAGAGGAACGGAGAGAGATAGAGAGCTAGAAACATTGATGAGAGAGAAACATCAACCAGCTGCCTCTTGCACACCCCGACCAGGAAATGTGCCTGCAACCAAGTTACATGCCCTTGACCTGAATCGAACCCGGGACCTTTCAATCCGCAGACCGATGCTCTACCACTGAGCCAAACTGGTTTCGGCAAAGTGTTATTGTTTTTACTTAACCAGAAACAACAGGAACAGATTAAATTTTTACTTGGGATTAAGTGTTTGGGAAAATCTGTTGAAAAATGGAGTAAATTCACTTTGGTGCCATTTCTATACACCTATAATAGATAAACTACCGAAAAAAGAAACTAAGAAAAAAATCTCGTTTACTATTAATGTAAGGTCCCAAGACCCCCGGTGAGTCCGATGGAGGGGGCGACGACCCCATGTCAAACGCCGAGACCGAAACTTGATGCAAAAAGCATGAGGTTTTATTAGTACAAGCGCAGCGCAGGGGCTTCTCAAGCAGCCAGCATCAGTGCTGGCTGGCTGAGAGTGCCGAGTAACTGCAGGGCATGAGTTTATATAGGCTAAAACCACACGCAGGTGGTCTGTAAATCAGGGAACTATGTTAACAGATAATATTTGGCTCATAATAGTTGACAGTTGACTCATTTCCCGAGGAGGCCGGATGGTCTGTTTTAGCAGGCCGATTCCAGAAACAGATAAAGTACCTATAGCCCTGCGGTTAAGGAGGCTGGATGGTCTCTCCCTGACAGGTGCATTCCGAGGTGGTCAGCTCAGTTCCCAGGGGGAGAATTCCACAGCGGTCAACAGGATGAAACCTTCCTAGCCCTGCTTTTATTGTTTTGTCATAAAATATTGCATTCTGGCTTTTTGCATTTCAGGGTAGGGAGTTTCTGGGGACTGGCTTCATTCTTGCCTAATCTTCAACCTTAAAGAACTGACCTCATTCCTGTCTAATCTTTAACCTTAAAGGTTACATCCTGGAACAGGCAGTGGGGGAGGCCAATTCCTCAATCTTGGGGTCCTTACATTACAACAAAAACAACACGAAATAAGGTACCTAGGAATAAATTTAATCAAGGAGGTAAAATACCTGTAACTTAGAAAATTATAGGACACTGAAGAGAGAAATTGAGGAAGATACAAATAAGTGGAAGCATATACCATGCTCATGGATGAGATGAACATACTGAAATGTCCACACTAGCCAGATCAATGTGTAGATTCAATGCAATTCCTATTGAAATACCAATAGCATATTTCACAGATTTAGAACAAATGCTGCAAAATGTATGTGGAATTAAAAAAAAATACCCTGAATAGCTTCAGCAATCTTAAGAAAGAAGAACAAAGTTGAAGGGGTCGCAATACCCGATATCAAACTATACTACAAGACCACTGTAATCAAAATATCCTGGTACTGGACAGGGAGACACAACAAGATGGCGGCAGAGGTAAAAGCCTAACTGCAGCCGCCCTCAACAATTTAAAAAAATACAACTAAAATATAGAGTGGACACTATCCAGAACTACAGGAAAGTTGACTGACTGGAAATTCTACAACTAGAAGGAAAGAGAAAACCAGAAGGAAAACCAGAGGAGCCATAAAAGCCTGAGGTACGGAGGCGCGGTGCGCGCGGGGAGAGGACGGAGCCGGAGAGGAGGGGCGGCTGAGTGCCTGGCTGGCATTCCCTAGCGGGAAGGAGATAAAAGCTCCGGACCGTGCTGAACCCCAACTCCGACTGCACTGAACCCCAGTTCTCGGCGAGACCCCGGGGGTCCCAGGCTCATACAGAGGGAATCTGGGCTGTAAGGCGGAAGCTCAGCGGAACAGCGGCGAAAGGCTGAGCCCCGGAGTCACGCACATTGCGCGCAGAGGAGGGACTGTTCGCTGAGCTGCTGAATTGCCCCAGCGGGAAGGACTCAAAAGCTCAGGAATGTGCTGAGCCCCAGTTCTAACTGCACTGAACCCCAGTCCTGGGCAAGACCCTCGGGCCCCAGCCTCATACAGGGGGAATCTGGGCTGTAAGGCAGAAGCTCAGGGGAGCGAAAAGCAGATCCCCTGAGTCGCGCACTTTACGCGCACAGAGGACAGACTGTTGTTTGGGCCGCGAGACCGCCCTAGCGGGAAGGAGACATAAGCTCCGGACTGTTCTTAACCCCACTTCCAACTGCTCTGAACCCCAGTTGTGGGCTTGTTGGGGGAGAGACTACACTGTCTGGAAGTGGGCGAAGTTCCAGGGCGCCTTTCTCTCAGAGGTGCTTGCAGCGAGTACCAAAGGACACTGAGGTACACTGAGACTCAGGAACCTCCGAGGGCGGGGCTAACCGGAAGCCAAGGCTGTAGGTTCCACCCTGAAACTCTGCCCCATCCAAGCTGAACTCAGAGAGGCTTTTGCAGGTTTCCAAGTCTAGTGGAATAAGGTTATCTCCTGGCATAGACACAGCTGATCCTCCCAACCTACCAACTCAGGGAAGCAGCGAAAATGTCGAAACGAGGAAACAGATCACAAACGAAAGAAATGGAGGACAAAAAGCGACGGGATATAGAGTTCAAAACCACGCTTATAAGGTTGTTCAACAATCTCCTAGAAAAGGCCGATAAAATAAATGAGACCTATGAGGATATGAAAAAAGATCAACAAGAAATAATAAAGGATCAACAAGAAATAATAAAAGGTCAACTAGAAATAAAGAATACAATCTCTGAAATAAATAATATTATACAGAGTCCTAAAAACAGAATGGAAGATTGTAAGAATCAAGTCCAAGATTTGGAACACAAAGAGCCAGAGGACACTCCTCCACAGAAGCAAGAAGACAAGAGAATCCAGAAAGTTGAAGATAATGTAAGAAACCTCTGGGACAACTTCAAGCGAACCAACATCAGAATTATGGGCATCCCAGAAGATGACAGAGAGCAAAATACCGAAAACATATTGAAAGAAATAGTGACAGAAAACTTCCCCCACCTGGTGAAAGAAATAGATTTACATGTCCAGGAAGCACACAGAACCCCAAACAAAAGGAATCCAAAAAGAACCACACCAAGACACATCATAATTAAAATTCCAAGAGCTAAAGACAAAGAGAGAATATTAAAAGCAGCAAGACAAAAGCAGGTAGTTACCTATAAAGGGGCACCCATACGACTGTCAGCTGATTTCTCAACAGAAACCATGCAGGCCAGACGGGAATGGCAAGAAATATTCAAGGTGATGAATAACAAGAACCTACAGCCAAAAATACTCTACCCAGCAAAGCTATCACTCAGAATCGAAGGCCAGATAAAGAGCTTCACAAATAAATTTAAGCTAAAGGAATTCATCACTGCCAAGCCAGAATTATATGAATTGTTAAAAGGGGTTCTTTAGGAAGAGGAAGAAAATAAAGATAAAAATTATGAACAAACACGTAACTATCAACAAGTGAGTCTAAAAACCAAGGGAAGTAAAAATGATGAACAATATTAACTGGTGAATATAATAGAATCAGAGGTATGGGAGGGGAGTGGACTGATGATTCTTGGGGAAATGGGGAGTGGAGCGGAGCGGGAAGAGACTGAACATAAACTGCACCTATGGATGAGGACAATGGGGGATGGGGAAAGGGCAGAGAATTGAATGGAAACTTGGTGTAGGGGAGCAATGGGGGGGGGAATGAGGAACATTTGTAATAATATGAACAATAAAGATTTATTAAAAAAAATAATAATAAAAAGTAAAAATAGCGATTAGAAAAATTGTTACTTGGTATTTTTGTATCAGAAACTTTTATTGAAATTAAAGGTCAGAGTACTACAAATAAAATACTAACAGATCTTAAAAAAAAAAAAAAAAAAAAAAAAAAATATCCTGGTACTGGAATGAGAATAGCCATATATGTCAATGGAACAGAACAGAGAAGCCAGAAATCAACCCAAGCTTATACGGCAAATTAATATTTGATAAAGGTGGCAAGAACATACAACAGGGTAAAGACAGTGAACGACGTCCAGCACGGCCAGGGGTGAACCCGAGGAGGGGCGGTGAAGGATTAAAGAAGACCGACAAGAGAATCCAGTTGGGACCAGGTGGATCACTGTGCCTGGATGAGGAAACAGTGACGCACAGCCTGTAAGCTGAAGCTTTATTTTACAGTCAGATCGCACAAAGCAAAACAAGGGCAAGATGTTTACAATGTTCTTGTGAATTTGAGATCTGCTTCTTTCCTGTTGTTGCGATGCTCTGAACTCAAGCCTTTTTTTTGGCAGTACTTGCTACACCCCCCAAAGCCCACATCCCTTAGCTACCTAGGACTGCAGGGTCAGACCATAAGGTCAAATTCACAACCATAGCCTTTAGGCTATAATTGTGCTGGGAGGACTTTGCCCTCCAAGTTGGGACCTGTATGTGGCTTTGCCACAAGTCAGTCCAAGACTCGATCCTGTACGAACTCTGTAGCCACTCTCCACAGACAGTATCTTCAATAAGTGGTGTTTAGAAAATTGGGCAAGTACACACAAGGAAATATATTAGATTTATTAAAGTGCAATATCTGTTGTTCAATATATCATGGGATTGTACAGATGCCACTCTTAAATTTGATGACTCAAATTTACAGTGACTCTCAACTGTGGTTAATCTATTAATATACAGTGAGTTTTATTTTTAGCTTAATAATAACTCTGAAATTTTTTTAAAAAATTGTTCTGCACTTTGTCTATTGCTAAGATATTTTTTTAATGGAAGGATATAAATCATGTCATATTTTTCACTCCCACACAATACTAGCCATGTGCTTATGTAACATTGCATATGCTGTAATATAAAATAGCTATCCTAGACTGTTTTTGAATTGCTGTGTTCTATACTGTAGAATATAGCTTTTTTTATCTCCACTGAGATGATATAAATGACAAGGATGTGGCACATGTATAAAATCTAGTCATATTAATTTTCTATATGGACATTATTTTATAAAGTAAAATTCAATGTCATTGCTGCCCTTGCTAGCTGTATGGAGAAATACAAGCACTATAATTAACAATAAGTTTATTTTCTAGCATACTAGGCAGAAATGTAGCCCCCATAGGAAGATAAAAATGGAAAGCAAATTAAAATGGATTTGCGCCAGTACAATGCTAAATCAATATCTGGCACCCATAGACCTGCTTAGCAAAGGTTCTGTAGCTATTCAGCAATCTTATTACTTCTACCAAACGACCAAATGCTACCTATGCATATTTACAGATAAGGCAAAGAATAAAATCACAAAAGGAAAAGGCTAAAAGCAACTCTCAAAATTGTTAATATTAACAAGAAACAACTTCTCAATCAGGATTATAATTACATATTATCCTACATGATCATTCTTTTTAAACTAGAAACACTTTCCAGGATTTGTTATTTGTAACACTTCAACAGTTAGTTTGCTTTCTAAAAATTGGGAATGACAGTTATAAAAATTATGTTATCTAATCCCATTTTCACAATATTTGGCTCAACTCTGCACCAATATATGCAGTCCAACTAAAACTTTCAGTGCATATAATTCTCCTTTCCATAGAGATAGGTTCAGGATTATGTGTGTGAAAAGTAACCTATTTCTCTATTAAATGTTAAGTGAAAGAAATCTCTCCTACCATATGGAAATTAGTGATATGACTGATTGATTGCTGGATAAAACCTTATTTGTAGCCTTCTCTATTTCTGAATTTTTTCATTTATGTGAGCAAATAACTTTATCTTATTCTTTAGACCAGAGGTGAGGAATCTTTTTCTGCCAAGTGCCATTTAGATATACACATAAAACATCATTCACAAGCCATACAAAATTATCGTAAGTCGAAAATTAGCTTGCTATATCTGGTCAAACATAAAATTAACTCACCCCGAATGCCGTGGCAAAGCCAAACTAACTTATTTTGCTGGCCTTATATAGCCAGTGGGCCAAACATTCCCCATGCCTGTTTTAGACCATTGGATGAGGATCTTCTAACAAATGCAATTGAAAAAATATATGTACTGTGTACTTTTAAATACCTGTTGTGATAAAATTATTTGAGATATGTACTACATGTTTCAAAAGCTCCACCATCAGTTTAGAATTGTTTTTTTAAAAATATAGTATTGATATTTTACAGAGAGGAAGGGAGTGAGATAGAGAGCCATAAACGTCGATGAGAGAGAAACATTGACCAGCTGCCTCTTGCACACCCCCCACAGGGGATGTGCCCACAACCAATGTACATGCCCTTGACCGGAATCGAACCTGGGACCCTTCAGTCCGCAGACCGAAGCTCTACCACTGAGCCAAACCGGTTTTGGCTAGAATTGTTTTTAATCCTTAACCAAGAATATGCTTTCTTGATTTTAAAGCGAGAAGGAGTGAGAGGGAACCATCCATTGGTTGCCTCCTGCACATGCCCCTACCAGGGATTGAATCTGAAACCTGGATATGTGCCCTGACCAGGAACCCAACCAGCACCCTTTCAGTGTACGGGACAATTCTCCAACCACCTGAGCCACACTGGCCAGGACTCCACCAACTTTTTAAGGACTCATTAAAGGTTGAAAATAATTATGAAAAAAGTTACATAAGCTGTGATTTTCAGCCTGGATTATCTCTCTTTTGACAGTAGGTCAGTGTGTTTCTTAAAACTTTTAAGCATCTGGATATTGATTTTGGACCTCACACTTCAGAGATAATTCCGCATGGGCCATAGATGGACATTTATTTCTTAATCATTTGACATAGGGAGGTGTAATTCTGCTCCACTTCATTATATTAGATATTACTAGGGGTTTACCTTTGATTGATGTTTGCATTCATTTTTGTATTCACCTGCTGTCCATGTGTTGTCACAGCTTTTAAACTCTTATAAAACATTTAAACTATTCTAAGATTTTAAATCATTTAATATTTTAAGCAGGCTTGTTTTCTGCTGCTCTCTCTTTAGGCTAATTACATAGGTTGTATTTGAGCTTGAACTTGAATAAAATAGTGCCTTGGCATAGTTTTCTCAAAAGGAATGCGAATGACAGAAGTATTTTTGAGAACTTTACTTAAATTTAATGATTTCCCTCAGTTGAGCACCAAGACATGAGTTCTCACATAGAAGTGTCATAGTGCAGGCCCAGAAAAATCATTGGCAATTACTAGATTTTAATTTTTATGTTTTGAGCTAGTTACAAGAAAGAAACATTTCAAGAATTACAATTAGATTTCTGACCGAGGTTATGTTCAGACAGGGAAAATGGACGGGAGGAAAGGGAATTGCAGAATTGTAGAGCAGACAACCTATGTGGGCATCATTCAAGACCTTTGAAAGGGAGGCCTCCCAACCAGGACAGCCTCAGGGGTGTGTGTGTGTGTGTGTGTGTGTGTGTGTGTGTGTGTGTGTGTGTGTGTAAGAGAGAGAGTGTGTGAGAGAGAGAATCTAGAACAATGCATCCCTTAGCCCAAGGTAAAAGTAGAAATAATGACCTACAAGCAGGAGCAGCCTATATGCTTTTCCTTTAATACAAAATACACAGAAAAGCATCTGAGAGGGGTATGGAAGCAATGGCTTGCAAACCTGGAAAACATTTCTTCAGCAGAGAAGAATATATGGCAGTCACTATGTAAAACAAGGGGTCTCAGAAATTTTTCTGAATCTCTTGGTCTTGTCATCCTTCCATGATGATGTTCTTAGGTTGGATCTCCATAGTATATAAAAATACAAACAAAAGGCTGAAGAATAACCAGCCTTCATATTGAATTTGGCTAAGCAATGGATGGGGGTGGGGAGAGAAAAGACAAAAATCAGTGTTGAATATTCTTTGCAAAATTTTAATATTGTAATATTATCCCTGAAGAACACTAGATATTTGCCCATTAAACCATTTTGCTATGAGGTAAGGGAGATAAGATTGGTTCTCTGTAGTGGCAATGATTTCTTGACCCAAAGCAGTAATTAAATGGATCACCTTATTGGTACCAAGTGTCTCTATGCCCATATTTTCCTCTAAAAAAGAATACAGATAATGAGGAAGGCAGAATACTCTAATTGTTAATATCGATCTAATTACACAGTAACAGAGATGCAGCAAAAATTTTGGGTAGTGCAAATCTCCTAGTGCCTTATTTTAAAATGTCTTACTTTTAAAATGTTCCAATAAAAGAACTAGCCTGAAAAAAGGAGGTTATCTGCTTCACTAAGCATGTATTCTGATGAAGTTTCCAGGAACTTACAAGGTTCACAGAAGCCTTTTAGAGAACATTAGAGAAATAGATAAGAGAGTAACTGACATTCACTAAGGGTCTGGGAAGGCAGCGGAAAGGCCATAAGGCATAGTTAGGAAGAGACAGGACAGCACAGTACGTAAGAGCAAAGACTCATGGTTATGCTATTTGAGTTCAAGTCCTTAGTAGCTATGTGACCTTGAATCAATTACTTATATCCTCCTCTTACATTGTTTTGCATTGAACAGTGACATGCATATGAGAAGTGCTTAGGACTGTGTTTGCCACATAAAATTGGGTAAAGATTTTAATTGTTAATATTTAAAATAATAGGATCAACATTAGACACTTATATTTTGTGATTTAATACGGTAGTAGTATGTACCTACCTTTCTAATCCTTATTTTCTCTGTTATGTCTAGGTAATAATTTAACAGATTTCCTCAATATCTGATGTTTAAATTGCAAATTTAGTACGTGACTCGAAAATTGCATATAATCAGAATACCCTGGAGGACATAAATGTATCTTAACGTTCTCTATCCATGCCCTAACACACTGCACTTTGCCCCATCAATATTAAACTGAGTGCTTTAACTAATATTTTAAACTATTAATCATTAGCCCCGTAGTTTGTTGCATGAAGACATACTATACAACAACAGAAACACTTGTAAAAAAAATAACCCTCACCCAAAAATATGTTTTTATTGATTTAAGAGAGAGAGAGAAACATCAATCAGGATCAAACCTGCAACCTAGATATGTGGCCTGACTGGGAATCAAATCTTCAACCTTTTGGTGAACAAGGTGATGCTCCAACCAACGGAGCCACCAGGCCATGGCTCAACCAAAAAAAAAAAAAATACTTGTAATGCTGAGAATACAGTCCTGAGAATCTATACTTAAATTTTTGATCATGTAAGTATGAGAACGATGGAGCAAGAAAAATCTGAAAGGTTTCAGTTTATTGAGACTTCTAAGCAGTGCCTGACTTGCAGTAAGAACACAGATACAGTGAAAGATTACAGTCTTCAGTATGAGCCATCCCAAGAGGTGCCCCTGTGGTATGCAAATTACTTTGAGTTAAAGGAAGTTTTAACTTCAGGTTCAAGGAAATCTTCTGTAACTACTCCAAAGAACTTAGGTTAGGAGCCTGGTTCAGAGTCGGAGATAATCTCTTTGGACGTGCCTACAGCGAAGCAAACTTCTCCTCACGGAATGTCTGTTCTTCCTGTCCTGCCGTGGCCTGTGAAGCCCTCAGAGTGCATTACCTCGTCCCCAGCTCAGGAGGTCTCAGTCCCCTTTCTACCCTGGGACTTCTCATGTACTCAGGGTTTCCACAGGTATTACATTTGGCTATTTTCTCTTGTTCATTTTTTTTCATATTTATTTAATTACTAGACCAGCCAGAAGAATCCTGAGAGTAGAGGAAGGTTTGTTTACCCTTCATACCAGAATTTATTGAAAAAATTCTAAAAATAGATATGCAGACTTGAGCAATAATAATCTCATCAAAAACGAGCTGATTAGCAAAGAAAGGAGAATTTCCTATCAAATTTGAACTAGGATTTTTCCACACTAAAATGATCACCAAGCAACTATATGTAGAAATAAATTGTTTTATTATATTCTAAAAAAATAAGTCAATATGGGTTTTCTTTTAGCTTATTTAACTGTACTAGAGATAAGTTATAACTGATCAATATATTAGCTATATCCACAGAAAATAATATTTAAAAATTATTAAGACTTGCTTTTATGTTTTTATGATGAATATTCTCTAAGTTATATAGAATGTGAAAGTTACAAACTATTATTTAATAAAGATACTACTAATTTGGCAAATTTGCCATTGTATACAATACCATATATGTTAAGATATCCAATAGTAATTTAAAATTAAAATTTGCCCTGCCAGTGTAGCTCAGTGGTTGAGCAATGACCTATGAACCAGAAGGTCACGGTTCAATTCCAGGTCAGGGCACATGCTCAGGTCACAAGCTTGATCCCCAGTGTGGGACGTGCAGAAGGATGCCAATCAATGATTCTCTCTCATCATTGATTTCTATCTCTCTCCCCCTTTCCCTTCCTCTCAGAAATCAATAAAAATATTTAAGATTAAAATTTAATGTACCTATAAGTGAAAATAGGTATTACAGAATAAAAATTACCAATTATTGACTCATGCCACTTCACTATCCTATTCGTTTCTTTATCTGGTTTTCACTAGCTAGTCAGATGCAGTTTGCTCCAGCTCATTGTTAACAAACTTGGCACTTAGCTAGCAATCTTCCTTTCTGTTTCACACTATGTCAAAATCGTGAGTAAATTTATGTGCAGACGCATAATCCTCTCATTTTCTATACTCTCAGTTTCTAGTTCTTACCTCTAATAAATTGTTCTTTCATCCTTATATCACGCGTTCCCTTATTTCTTAGGGCTTGCTACCAAGCATACTTGCTCGATATTAAAAATAATTAATTTGCACATTGCTTCCAGATTATATTTTAAAACTTTTTCTGAAAGTCCTTTAATTTTATTGGAAAACAATGCATTCAGCCTTTCATTTTTTTCTAAGTGCAATCAACAGTTCATTTTCTTTTTAAATTATATTTCTTTATTTGAGAGAGAGAGAGAGAGAGAGAGAGAGAGAGAGAGAGAGAGAGATGTATTGTTCTACTTATTTGTCATCCATTCATTGGCTGATTCTTATATGTGCCCTGAGTGGAGATTGGACCTGAAACCTTTCTCTCTCATACAAATATTTTCATTCTGTCAATGGGATTATTTTGAACCTACTCAAATATAGTATCCTCTGCTTTCTTAAAAAGAAAAAAATCATAAAGTGTTATGTATTTTTATGTCCCATTCACAAACTATATGTTCTAATACAGTCTCTATTCCCATCACGCCACCAAAAAATGTCTCTAAGTTCACCAATGCACTCTTTTATGTTATGTTCAGTGAACAATTTGTAAAGAACTCATTTTATCAGACACTTCAGCAAAACTGAATACTCTCTTCTTGGTTTCTATACCATAACAGCAGGTAGACTTACTCCTACCTCTCTGGCAAAGTTTCTTACTCTCTCTTACAGAATAAAATGATCACTAAATATTGGAGTTGTGCAATGCTCAAGCCACATGATATACTTAGGGATTTTATTACACCGTATTCACTTGTGCCAACCCACAGCGTCCCCACAAGATTTAGAGGCCAAGGAAAACCAATGCAAACAGGAGGCTCCAGCTAGCTGCTGGGCAGCAAATAATCCTGTTGCCTATCTCTGACCTAGGAGTCCATAGGAATCTGTCACATCTATGACACCGAGAAATCTGTGATATTGTGATTTGTAATAAATAAGTATTTGGTCTTCATCCCCATACCTGGAATAGTTCTCCTAAAATTCTTGGAATTTCTAAGAGCAATAAAAGTGACCAAATATTATCGCAAAGATAATAATTTATAATAAGTCCCTTTCAACCACACCTGAGTTTAGGTTAATGAGGTGACTTTTAGAGAGAACCCCAGGAAGGAGGCTGGTTGCCAGGGGAACCAACCTTGTGATTAGAGGATTAGAACTGCCCTTTCTACTCCTTAATCTATAGAGTGACCAGAAACTCAGAAAGGAAGTAATGCAGTAGAGTACAGACAGCTCAGAAGACATTCCAGGGTTGTTCTTCCTTTGCACAGTCCTGCTATCACATTAGATTGCAACAATAATAAGATCTGACACCTCTGAGTTGTTGACAAGAATGTAGGCTCCTGGAACACAGGACTAGGAAATTTGACCTATCTGTATGTAATTGCTTTGCATATTCTTCATAACTATGTGAAGGAAACAAAAAGATACACAGAATAACAAAATATTGTTTGATCTTCAAGTTAGATAGAAGTAGCTGTAGTAAGGAACACTTTTTCTGTTTTCCTTTAGAAATGTTTCTGAGACCATAACAACTAAATATAAATAGGAAATATTTATATTGCATATATCTACATATATAGTTAATTTGCAAAGAATATTTGTTTCAAATGTTGTCTTAGAAATAAGAGTATTAATTAATTAAAAGGCACTGTCAGCAAACAATATTAAGTCCAAAAATGTGTATTATCCTATCTAATAAAAGAGAGATATGCAAATTGACCATCATTGCAACACACAAGATGGCTGCCCCCATGTGGTCAAAGATGGCTGCCCCCATGTGGACACAAGATGGCCACCAAAAGATGGCAGGCAGGGGGGGCAGATGGGAGGGACCAGGCCTGCAAGGAAGGGCAGTTGGGGGTGATCAAGTCTTCAGGGGAGGGCAGTTAGGGGTGAGCATGCTAGGAGAAGAGGGAAGTTGGGGGGACTCAGTTCTGCAAGGGAAGGCAGTTGGGGGGGACCATGCCTACAGGGGAGCAGTTAGGCATCAATCAGGTTAGCAGGGAAGCAGATAGGTGTCAATCAGGCTGGCAGGGCAGTGGTTAGAAGATGATCAAGTTGGCAGGCAGAAGCAGTTAGGGGCAATCAAGAAGGCAGGCAAGCTAGCGGTTGGGAGCCAAGAGTCCTGGATTGTGAGAGGGATGTCCAACTGGTAGGATCAGGATTAAATGGGCAATTGGACATCCCTCAAGATTGGAGAGGGTGCAGGCTGGACTGAAGGACACACACGCCCATGTACAAATTTCATGCACCGGGCCTCTAGTTTTATATAATGATCAGAGGAAAACTTTCCTTTTCTAAACTTAAAATTTTGTTTGTTGATGTATAGCACAAACACTAATGAAAAGGATAATGTTGTGCCAAAATGGCCAGTTATATTACATTTATAGAGTAGGAAACATTTAAAATCAGTATTTTCCAGCCTGAATATAGGTTTTGAAAGAATCTTGCTTAGCCAGGCATGATTGAATCACCGACTGGTCCTCAGGCTGACCTGTGTTCATATGGGTACCTGTTCATTTACTCGAAGCTATGTTGGATAGTAGCTCGCAAAGATAAACATGAAAGATTTTCTTTCTTTATCTTCTTCCTCGCAATTTGTTTTTTATTATTATTATTCTTTACCCTGTCCTACTGTTATGCATGTTATATTGACAAAACATAACATGTTTGTTTAAACTGACATTGATTTTTAAATCAACACTGATTTTGAACAGAGCTACCCTCTCAAGCTTCAACTTAGTTTATATTGATTTATTTTTACTTTGTTATGTACAGCAACCGGTATCATTCCTATTATAGACCAAGAACATAAATTGTATTCAATATAATAATGTGATTTGCAATTTAATTATAAATAATTTTTATTTCCCTAATTAATTCTTAACATTATGTAAAATTATACTTTAAACTATGTCAAAATTTTATAAGTATTTTTATTTTATTATAGGCACTGAACTCCTTCAGGAAGGGAGACTGGTAGTCTGGCATTTAAAGGGAATATCAGACTAAACAGAAACCCTATGAAATTAGGGGTTTAAATTAAACTTATTTGAGAATTATGTTTGTAAAGTTGTTTTCCTTAGAGATGAAATTCATAACTGAATATTAAAAAATAACATTAAAAGTGCATCCCATCACTCTCCACACATTTGAAAACCCTAAATCCAGTTATATATAAGGTTTCTAGTCTCTTGCTTAACATGCCTGAGATTATCTATAAAAAAAAATAGCTAGGACCACAGATCTGTTGCTAGAAAAAAAATGTTTATTTAAATATTTTCATAACATTATTTTTTCTATTTAATTGTACATTATTTAAAACATTTTGTATATGCGAGACAATTTGTTATAAATGGTTAAATTTAAATGATGCCTGTTTTCTTAGAGTTTGCATTTAGATGGTAGAGATTAATACAAAATAACATTTTATTTATGAAGCAAAACAAAAATATAAAACCACAAGTGTAATAAGTGCCAAGTAAGGAAGTTAAATAATATTACATCATTAATTTGATTTACATCATAGATATAAGCCCAGATAGTTAGACTCCAGAACAATTTGCAGCAACTTGTAGCTGTACTGTCTCCTAGGTTAAGCAGATGTCAATGAAGAAGAGAGGGATGTTGATTTCAGACAGAAGACGTAGCATGGGGTATCACTTCCGTGTGTGATACGGGGGTTAGTGTGTACGTCATAATCATTATGTCTCTATAGGTGAGAAGTCACTTGGAAGTTATCAAAAGTGGGTGACAGAAGACCAATTTAAGGAGTATTTTGTAAATTAGGCAATAATAGCAGCTTGATTATGGGAAGTGGTGGTAAGGATAAGTTGAAATTGATAGAAATTGATGGTGTATGTACTCATGTCTGCAAGCACGGGTATTTTTGCTACAACAAACTGGAAAACTGATCAAATACACATGGAAGGTAACAGAAAAAAATAAAATTTAATTTGTACATATATGGTTTACCTAATTGAATGTTTAGTAATGCTGATAACTGAGGTGAAGAAAGATACATTGGGAGATAGGTGATTATGAGTTTGTCTTTGGAAATTCTTGGTTTAGATATTTTTTAAAAAAAATATGAAATATACAAGGAGAGGTATGAGCCCACAATTCCTTATTTTACTGTTTGAAATTTAAAATTCCTTGAAAACAAAATGATTTGTTTTCCTAATTTATAGCAACTTATTTGGGAATAAAGCAATCTAAATTAATATGAAGCGATATAGTTGTTTCTTTTTAAATTAAGCTCACTTACTGTAAAATTTTACAAAATTTGTAAGTGTTCCATTTACTGGCTATGCCAGTGTATAGTCCTACATAAAATCTGAAAGCTATTTAATTTTATGTTCACAAAGTCCAATGATTTAAATAAGGTTTTTAAACCTATGATGTGTAGTAGTTGTATTCACAGGTCTGGAACACAGAGAAGAAAACAAGGTTACAGAAACAAACTGGTGATTTATTTGCGAAGTCACCAGAGAGAGAACATGGAGTAGAAAGGAAACAGGTCTAGTGCCAAAAGTAGAATCAGCATCTGAAGGAGATTTTTATGTGTTTTGTATGTTAACTCTTTACTAGGTTTATGGTTTGCAAATATTTTCTCCCATTCCCTTTGTCACCTTTTTAATCTGTTATTTCCTTTGCTATACAGACACATTTTATTCTGACATGACAAGATCAATGTCATAAAACTTTCCCTCTCTGTGTTCCAACAGGCATATGAAAAGATCCCCAATATCACTTTTTTAACAAGGAAATGTAAAACAAAACCACAATGAGATAGCACACAAGCCTGTTAGAACGGTGATGATTAAAAACAACCAAGGGCAAGTGCTGGCAGGATGTGAAGAGTTTGAAAACTATTGTACACTGTTGTTGAATGCAAAATAGTGCAGCCTCTATGGAAAAGAGTATGACAGTTCCTCAAAAAAATCAAAAATAGAACCTCCACATCATCCACCAAAAGCACGTCTGGGTACATAACCCAAAAGATGGAAGTTAGGATCTTGAAGAAATATGAGCACTACCGTGTTCACTGAAGCACTGTTTACAATAGCCAAGATGTGGATACAATCTAAATGTCCGTAGGCAGCTTAATAGGCCAAGAAAATGTGGCATATGAATACAGTAGAATAGTGTTTGGCCTGTCATATATGACATGATAAGTGAACTTTGAGAAAATGATGTCAACTTAAGTGAGTCACAGAAAGACAAATACTGCCTTTTTCCATTTAGGTGCAGTACCTAAAATAGTCATAGAAGCAGGAAGTACAATGATGGTTGCCAGGAACTGGGGGGAATCATTAGGGAGTGACTAATGAACAGGTATAAAATTTCAGTTGTACAGGATGCGTAAGGCCTAGAGGTGTGCTGTGAAATATCGCCTGCCACTAACAGCAGTGTTGTACACTTAAAAATCTGTTAAGAGAGTAAAATCTAATGTTAATTGTTCTCATCAAATAAAATAAAAGCAAAAAAAGAAAGGAGTAGCTAGCTGCGTTTAACACCGCTGAGAAGACAAGTTTAGGATTTTGAAATGTCTTTTTAAAATGTATGTTGAAGAAATTATTGTTAGCTTGGTGAGAGGTAAGGGGAGGGATGGAAACAAGCCAAATTGCAGGTGTGGTCGGCAAGACAATGATAGGGTAATGTAAACTAAATCTATGCAGACTTCTCAATGTACTTCTTGTATTTAAAAAAAAAATGTTACCTTGGAAATTATCTACACCATGATAAATATAACTAAATTGGGATAGGAGACAAGCTAGAGTAACAACATTTTTGTCACATATAAATTTCAGCTGTAGACATAAGGGATTTAAATGACTGTTTTCATTAGCATTGTGATATATAACAGCAAACATCCCATATAACAAAACCCTAATATGCAAATCAATCAAAGGGCAGAACGACCAGCAGAACAACTTGTCACTATGATGTTCCCTGACCACCAGGGGCAGAAGCTCAATGCAGGAGCTGCCCCTTGGCAGTCAGCATGCTCCCACAAGGGGAGCGCTACTCAGCCAGAAGCTGGAGGGATCCCAGTCTGTAAGAGAGATGTCTAACTGCTGGCTTAGGCCTGATCCCCAGGTGTATGAATTTTGTGCACCAAGCCTCTAGTTTTTAATATGAACCTATATTAACTGAGACATTTTTAAATATAATATTTCATTGAACACATTCTACAATATTTATGATAAAGATATCTTTATTTTAAAGATAAAGAAACAAATCTCAAAACTAATCATTAGCAAAAAATAATTATTATTATTAACTTTCCCACAATTGTAAGGCAAACATTTTTAAATTAAGATGAGCATTCTCCCAATAAATGAACTGCCTTCCTTTTAGACCTTACATATTTGCAGATATATATTAATTCCAAGTTATTGCATTACCATTTTGCAATGCATACCCTTTCTGTAATTTCTAATTCATATCATGATTTCAATAGCGCCAGAGGGGTTTATAACACTGCTGAGATGCAGGAGTGCATTCTGGATACCAGGAAATTGGAAGGACATCAGAGACGATCTTAATATATCTGAGTTTTTTAATATCTGTTATCATAGGGAATAACCCAGTGACTTTTTAATAACAATGCTAACATGTAGCATTTCTTTAAAGAATCAAAAGCCAAGACACTAAAGAATTAAATGTTTAAAGAAATTCTTTTTTGATTACTAATAAAAGTAGCTTTTGTTTTTAGTAGTTAGGAAAAGATAACTGAGAAAAGTAAAGGTGATACCAGTTTGGTTTTATTTTTACCTGTTTTACAGTTGTATATATCAAAAATTAGAGTCAGGTGATATTTTTGGAACTATGTTTTTGTGATTTTAAGGTATGGTCTACAACCCTTGCTCTCATTAGACATTTAAAGTTTCATGCTATCTTGCCCCACTGGCGTAGCTCCGATTCCCTGGTAGGGCACATGCCAGGGTTTGGGGCTTATCCCCAGTGGGAACATGCAGGAGGCAGCCAATCAATGATTTTCTCTCATCGTTGATGTTTCTCTCTCCCTCTTCTTTCCTTTCTGAAATCAATAAAAATATATATTATAAATAAATAATAATAAAATTTCATGCTATCTTGACAAAGACTTTTTGGCATCTTCCTGGAAGTCCTTATCAAAGCCAAAGCTTTTCTATGTTTGGCCAAGCTAAAGTGTTGTCTTCAATCTTCTTTTAAAAGGTTTATTTGAGGTCAATGGAAATTCTGCTCCGTGAAGGCAGGTGTTATGAATCATTCAGACGTCAGTGTGTTTCTTCTTAACTCCTGATGGGATTGACCCAAATGTCTCAATGTAATTGTACTAGACAATGAGGATTTTATTGCTGTGATATATTTATCTAAAAATTTAGGTAAAACAAAGATGACTAAGCAGCTTAGTAGCTTTGTCAGGACAAGAATTGCAAAGTGATAGATCATAAATTATTAGTTTAGTATCCCTGAAAACAGGGTGCATGAGGTATAAGGGTATGGTCAAACCTGAACTTACATAGCAAAAGAATGAAATCAAAATTATATTTTTGATATCTGAGTTAGAATATTAGCTCATTCAGATTATAAAATACTACTGAAGATGGTATATATAGGAGTTACTGTTTTTCTATTTTACATAGATCCTTAACACAAGTGGTAGTGTTTCCACAACTGTGGATACATATTTTCTATGGCATTATATTGCATTATTCACTTATTATAAATATCATATAATTAATTAAAACCCTTAATAATAATTGTAATAAGCATGCCCTTATCTTATAATGAGTGTTCCACATATTCTTACCTATTCAGCTGTGCTAATCTTATCATTGTGTGTGTAGCTACTTACATATAATAAAGAAAAAAATATATTACATTAACAATTAGATGGTTCAGTACACTGTATGAATCAAAAATAAAGAAAATATCAAACTTTTAGTTTTTGAGTTTAGTACATAAACTCAAAAATGGCAAACCATATTAATGCATGTAACTCTTTTGCCATATGTATAACAGGCACGTTTTATTTTACAACCACCAAATTTTAAGTTGAGGTACCAAACTTGTAATTTTAGGATGATTGCTCCATTCTATAGTATACTTCACTCATAGCCTGAGAAAACGTATCACACTGATTCACAAGTATTTGGGCATTACCATTTTCTTTCAAATATATGAACGTATTTAATTTCTGTGTTTATATTGCATGAAGAAGTATTAAAATTTTATTAAAGATATAAAACATTTACATTTATTTTACAAGATATATTGTTTTAAAAAAGCATTTGAGCTGCCTTAGTTTGTTGACTAAACATTGAAAGTCTGCTGAAATAATATTTATATTGGTCTGATTAGATCAATGGCATGAGTATTTACCTCACTTACATATTCGGAAAATTCATGTGCATGCTTCTGTGTATGTGTGTTTGTGTGTGTGTGTGTGTGTGTGTGTGTGTGTGTCTGTCTGTCTGAGAGAGAAAGAGGGAGAGGAAGAGAGAGAGAGAGAGAGAGAGAGAGAGAGAGAGAGAGAGAAAGAGAGAGATTATTAAAACAAAAATCACTGAGTATTATAGAAAGATTGTAATTAATACTGAGCTTAACATTTCTACATTAAAAAACATAGAAGGGAGGGATCATTGCTATATATTAAATATATTCTAATACAGTCAACCCCTTTGAGTATCTGCTCAGATTAAATTTTCAGCAACAGTGATTACAATAGCAGCTTCTCTGACTAAAAGGATCTAAAAATTCATTGAATAAAAAATGTACATTCTTCCATTAACAATAAAAAGGGTCCAATTCCTATTAATATGCTTAGCTACCTTGTGGTAACATTTTTTTCTCCTCCAGTGCATACAGAATTCCTATTTGATATTTTGTAACTTTATGGTTAATACTTCATACACCTTGTCATTTGATATTCTGTGATTTAATGCAAAATACTACATATTCAAGAGGAAGTTAACAGGAAAACATACGTAAGTATATAAAGCAAACAACAAAACCACAAAGAATATTCAGATAAATTATGCAACAGTTCAAATGGACATTGCTAATATATCTCTCCCTCCTTCACTTCCATCACCTCCTCCTCCTCTTTCTTCTTCACATGACATGGTGCATTTGCCCTCAGTCAATATGGTTAATTGATCTAGTATCTGACCTGATAAGGAGATCCAAGCCTTCATTCTTTAAAAGTATGAATTATTAATACTCCTGCTAATATTTGTTGTATTACATAACTTTTTACATTAGACAGGTAAGTACTAGAAGACATTATAGATAATTAGAGACCAGGTGCATGAAATCCATGCATGGGTAGGGTCCCTAAGCCTGACCAGCAATCAGGGCTGATCTGTTGGGCAACTGGAGGGCAATCAGCCCCCTCCTCCCCCCCCCCCGCTGGCACCCACCTTGGCTGGCCTGGAACCTAAGGGCTGGGGCAGCTCCTGCATTGGGTATCTTCCCCCTGGTGATCAGTGCACATCATAGCAAACGGTCGTTCCACCGATTGTTTCCCCATTTGGTCAATTTGCATATTAGGCTTTTATTATATAGGATCCCCTGAATTCCAGACAGATTGCACTTATTTCCTTGTGCAACTGCAGTTCTATTTGCCCAGGATAATCAGAATCAGTTACCCAGCTGTTGAGAAATTTCTTTTTCCAATTAGGTGATATGAGCAACTGGAACGGGTCAGATAGCAGCCGTCTTAACATCCAGTTCAATGGACTCATTGTTATATTTTGGTAAAAATTCTTCTTCTTTAAGAACTAATGCCTCTAAATCAGTTGAGTCCAAAAATTCAGGGGAATCAAAAAATTTACAAGCATCTTATTAAATTTAATAGGAAAATTTCCCTACTCTCCTTACTCTAATTCTACTCCTTGTTTCCTAGTTTGAGAAATATTAATTATGTTTGTTGTTGATTGAAAGGATGCATTGCATCTAGTAATAATGTACACCATCCTTATAGGATAAATGCTCCCAGCCTGTGATGTTATTATGTCTTAAGAAGGCCATTTCACAGTTTTGTGTAACTTTGGGTTAAACATATGTGGTTAAGATTACAAATCCTAAAGATACGAGAACATTTTCTCGTCATTCTTTCCTTGTAAAGGGGTCCTGTGATCAAGGAAGGCAAGACCACTTTCAAAATAAGTGTTTATTCTAAGACAGAAAGAGCATTGCCTTTGTCATGACATAAGAAAATAAATGTGATCACCCCACCAACAGGTGGCTGGCTTTTGTTGTTTGTGGGTGTGATCTGGTGCTAGACAAATTGGCCTTTGAAAAGTTGTTGAATTCTTTAGTAGCTCTCATCTCAGCTACCGTGGTCTTATTTCTTATGGGCCCAGTTAGCATGTTCTAGAGTGACTCTGATGTACATTGCCATTATAACAAAATAAATAACACACAAGCAAACAAGCAAAACCCTTGAAATATTTGTTCTTGGTTTAGTTATCTGTGTGGTGTAACACATGGAATCAAAACAAAAATCTTCAGAGTCCTATTACATACGACAGGTCATTTGTTATAAGTTGCCAATAATCAGTTTGAATACAGTCCAAAGACCAACGGAGTCTGTAGTTATAAGGCTGGGAAAACAAACATGTCTTGGTTACTGATGGCTGTTCTCAAGATATGAAAAGGAAGAGGCAAGTGTTAGCTGGTTTTAATCAGAAGTCATAAGAAATGAATTAAGTAAAAAAAAAAAAAAAAACTGAAGGAAAACTCACCTTTGGAAAACTCCCCTAGATCATAAAGGAAAGAAAATAAGATCAAAATAAAAGCAAAACAGGAAAACACAACAAACAACAAACAAATAAACCCTCTGAGTGACAAAGGTCTATTAAAATTCAAACCTGTGGCAAAGATTATGAGTTGATAAGAGGATGAGTTAGGATATTTCTCACTTTCCATAAGGGCATTAAAGTAGAACACATCTATTCACAGAGGAGAATCAATTTGATAAAGGTCAGATCTGATGCTCTGGAAGTCCTCTCTTCTGCCCATTTCGGGGCTTAGCAGGGACTGAGTCAGTTTGCGGAGAGGCAGAGACATTTGGCTAATATCATTATTCCTGGCAAGCAAGGCTATCACCGGGCCCTTTCCTGTGCAGACCTCATTACTTGAAGAAACTATGGGCACCCTGGCTGTGCTCAGCCCTTTTCAGACTAACACATGTTTATGGAATGTGATTTGGGGTTGGGATTCACTATTTATTATCTTTTTTTTAGGTTTTTTTAAATTTATTAAGGTATTATATGTGTACATAGCTTACCATTGCCCCCCCCCACCTCCCATTCATGCCCTCCCTCCCCAGAGTTCTGTGTTCGTTGGTTGTACTTATATGATGCATACCAGTCCTTCGGTTGTTCTCTTATCTCCCCCCAGGTCTCCTTCCCCTCCCTGCTGTCATTTGACAATCTGCTTGTTTTATGGTGACTATCTCAGGACCACATGAATAGAATCCGCTCCTCATTTGGCAGTCTGCTTGTTTTATGGTGACTATCTCAGGACCACACGAATAGAGTCTGCTCCTCCTCTGGTTCACACCGCCCCTCCCCCCAGGTCCCACTGCTTCCCCAGGGTACACGGCTCTCCCGGGGCACATGTCTCCCCCGGGGCACACAGCTACTATTTATTATCTTGAAACATTTTTGAAAGCAACTCCAGCCTGACGGCTAAGGCAGCTCCTTTTCCTGGACCTTGAACATGGTGCAAAGAGTTGATCTATTCTAGACACACTGTTTTATAGAATAATGATGAGTTTGGGCACTCATCAGTCTCTTCAACACTATAGGTTATAATCACGTATCCAATGTCTGCATTAAATTGTGCTAATGGTGTAAGTCCACAACCCACTGCATAACTAATGATTACTCAGTTTTGTGTAAATAAAATAATCATTTCATACTTCTCTCTTCATGGTATCATCTTTTTTTCATTCTATTAACTTCTCTGGAGCTCCTGCCTCCTGTGTACTGTAAACTAGGCAGCTATATCCAAAAAAGGGGTTGGTGATTTCTGTCAATGTAGTTTGGTGAATGGTCTAATAATGACTAGATTAAGGTACAAATATACACTTACACTTAATATATACTTACATATCTTTACTCTTACAGGAAACATGACTTAATGCCATATGGGTGGTTTGTAAACCAGGTTATAGTAATTTACTCTGTGTAGACTTTGTATGACCTGCTCATATTTCACTCATTTTCATCTTGGCTTCTGGAATTCCCTTTATGTATCAATAATCTCAGCCAGATTGTATTAAAAAATAGTAACTATAGTTAATATTAGAATGCATAGATTATCAGACACTGGAAGGCACTATTGTGTCTTTTGACTTGTAATTTAAAGCCTTTGGTATTATCTAAACACAGGTAAAATTAATAATCCAATGAATGAAGTTATGTTTATAAATGTTACTTTTTAAATTTGTTTCCTGTCAAGATTAGAAAATACACAAATCAAATGATTGGTTAATGGAGGACAAAGCTAATTCAAAATTTTTAAGAAGTACTTTAAGCTTATTGGATTTTATTAACTTGAAAACATGTCTGACTGATGTAATATAAAGTTTCACTTAAGGAAAATTAAGCAAGAGTATTATTTCTAAGTTTTCATTTTTGTGACTTAAGCATTGGTTGCAAAAGGTTCAAAGAAAGAAATAAGCGTATCAACCAAGCAGCGTAAAGTACATATGAATTAGAAATTTGGAGAGGAAAAACTGAGTTCAAATATATTTTCTTTTACTTATTAGTATATATGACCTGGAAAAAATTTCTTAATCTCATAAAGAATCAGTCTTACATCTGTGATAAAAAGATTCAAATATGCAAGTCCTTCCATACAAGATTTTTGGGAGGATTTAAATCATGCATGTTGAACTGCTATCACATTATACTTAATATAAAGAGTTTAATAAATGTTTGCTATAATTATTCTTCTAAATTTTTTCAAGAATACAAAAGTCATTCTCTGATATTCATTAGATGAAATCTCCGAGACCCCAAAATCATCTTACTGAAAGAAGTAATTTAATGGTAATTGTGAATTTCTACTTTTACTTTTCTCAAAAACTAAGAGTGTTAAAAACATGTGTGCATTTTAAAAATTAAAATGAAGAATGGTTGAAGAAAGATCTTTGCAGAATGTAAAGCTAGGTCTATAAACAGCAATGAAAACTATAATTGAACTTGGCACATAAAAGAAATTAAAGATTGAATAATAGGTTACTAAAATGAGAGGGGACATTTTAAAAAATATATACACAATATAACATTTTCTTAAACCTTATGAATTAAAATGGAAAAAGTTTAACATAAAATTTATTAATAATAAATATTCCAAATTCCTACAGACACACACACACACACACACACACACATGCCCCTATACGAAAACTAAAGTCTGTATTTTATCCTTTATATTTTTTGAAATATACCAGTTACTGCCTCATCACAAACAGAAGGAAGAATATTATCATAATAAGCACTTTTGCATGTAAATTCCCATACGGAATTTAAAGCCAAATGAGATATAAAACATATTTGATTAGCAAGGCAGGATCCCTGGGTCTTAGCTCCTTTTCCCAGCCCCAGGCTGCAATTGAGGTTGTTGATGTTCACAAACAAAGAGTACACTTCGTGCTGGGAGGCCTGGGTTTGGCTGGAACACATGATAGCCATAAAATCCTTTTTAGAAATGTTCAAGTGGCACAAAGTGTGTACTAAAGAAGAGCAAGTGGTCTCTTTAGTGGCTCCCTTCTGTGCCCATGTCGCAATTTCTGCCTTCTAAATGTTACTTGTTTCATCAAAAAGGAAAAGCAAGATGAAGTAATAGAAAAGAAAGTCTAGTGAGAGAGAAAACATTTCCTCTGGAGTGTGTGTGTGTATGTTCCTCCCACTAAACACCTTCTTCCCAATAACCTCTCCTGGGTGCATCACTGGAATCCCATTTTCTCCTGCTTTTAGAATGAGAGAGCCAATGGCAGTCGAATTACCACCTTCTGCAGGACAAAATGTCTCTGCATTTTGTTCTGTCTAGTTTCTAACCCAATGGATTGTTCATATTTATTTTTCTTTTTTTTAAATATATTTTATTGATATTTTTACAGAGAGGAAGGGAGAGAGATAGAGAGCTAGAAACGTCAATGAGAGAGAAACATTGACCAGCTGCCTCTTGCACACCCCCCACTGGGGATATGCTCTTGACCGGAATCAAACCCGGGACCTTTCAGTCCACAGACCGACGCTCTACCACTGAGCCAAACCGGTTTCGGCCATATTTATTTTTCTAACTCACATCAGTTCACTTAGAAAGAGTAAGGTAAAACATTCACCCATATAGAGTCGTTGTGGTAATAATGTCTCGGGAGTTTTTGAGTGAGTGAAACTGTTACCTTAATGGATTTCAACACAAGTCAAAAAGTCATCCACATTCTGCAACCAAATTATTAGAGGAGTATATTAATCAAAAATCATTATTTTACATGTTAAAATTTAAATATGTGCCTTTATTCCAAGCATTTGGTAACAAGAGATTTATTTTTGAGGAAAAAAGTCCTCAGTCTTATGCAGAAATTAAATTACATGAAAAATAGCATTGGGCAAAGGAAGAAATATTACTATGATGCAAACTCAACATAGCCTCAGCCATTCTGTATTTTTTTTCTGTTACAGTTTACATTAAATATTATTTTGTACTGCGTAGTGGTTAGATAATCATATACATTGCAAAGTGTCCCCCCTGATATTTCTAGTTCCCACCTGGAACTACCAGGGGGAACGTACCTGTTTATTACAATATTATTGTCTATGTTACCTATTCTGCACTTTACATTCCCCCATGACTGTTCTGTAACTGCCAGTCTGTACTTCTCAATCCCCCTACCTTTTCCCTCAGTCCCATCAGGCAGCCATCAGATACAGCCAGCTCTCTGTATCTATGAGTTTGTTTCTATTTTATTTATTTATTTTGCTCTTTAGATGCTTTGTATAAGTAAAATCATATGGTATTTGTTTTTCTTTGACTGACTTATTTCACTTAGCATATTACCCTCTAGGTCCATTCATGTTGTCAAAAATGGTAAGATTTTATTCTCTTTTATATATATATATATATATTACTTAATCACAAAATTTATATATATATATATATATATATATATATATATATATGTAATATATATATCTCACATCTTCTTTATCCAGTGTCTATAGTTCTGCAGTTAGGTTGCTTCTGTAGCTTGGCTATGTAACCTAATAATAGAGCAATATGCAAATTAACCATCACTCTGCTACACAAGCCATGCCCACCAGCCAATCAGGGCAAGTATGCAAATTAACCCAGCCAATATGGTGGTTAATTTGCATATAAAGACAGCTTGGAAAGAAACCAAGCCTGCAGAAGGGAGTGAAGCTGCAGAGAAGCAAGTAGGGAGGAAAGCAAGCCCAGCAGGAGCTTGTTCATTTTGTTTTATGTATTTATTTTTATGGGCCAGGTCTGTGACTAGGGAAGGAATTTTATCTAGAGCTAATGTCTCCTGAATTATGAGGTAAGTCCTCCATTTCACAGTCTCTTTCTCATATATATAAAGTATATACATTTATACATGTAGGCATGTATGTATGTATGACAAAAACAAAAATATATATTTATATATCAATATAAGTGCCTTTTGAATTTGTCTACTGCTTCTTAACCCCACTAGTCTGCGTCAGGTTGTCTTAATTGGGGAGCTTCAATAGTCCCCTAACAAGTTATTGCACTGTTTTCCTTGCCTCACTGCAATACATTCTCCATAATAGAGCCTGTACTGTTTTAGAATATAAATCATAGCATATAATTGTCTTCTTCAACATCCTTCATTGGCTATCAAGTGTAATAGCTCCTCATAGGCAATGTTTTCCTTCATGGAACAGCCTTCTTTCTTAAAGAGAGCAAAACCTTTACAGGGAGTGGCGGGATTGAGTGATTTTCAAGGCCAATTCTACACAATGCAGAAACTTTCTCTGACACTCAAACCTGGCCAGCTGTCACCAGACCTGTGCTTTGGAAACCACAGACTTATCAATATGTGTCTGCACTCTGGTTGTTAAAAGATTTCCATTTTTTTACATAGGTTTCTCAGACCTCATACACATCATTTGTATGAAAACAGCTGCATAACCGTTTGCTACGTTTCTTTCTTTTTTCTCTATTGATTAAGGTATTAAATATGTGTTCTCATTCCCCCATTGCCCCACCACCACCCTCACTCATGCCTTCACCCCCCCCCCCTGGTGTCTGTGTTCATTGGTTAAGCTTATATGCATGCATACAAGTCCTTTGGTTGCTACGTTTCTTAACATTTCTTAGCAGTGGAGAAATTTCTTGAGCCATTTTCAGACATGTAGAAAGCTTGTGTACAGGGAATTTTATTAAAACCGCTAGGGGGCAATGTTGCCTAACACCACTATGCCTAAACAGTACCCCAGTTTTGACTGAGGCAGGAGGCTTGTTTTAGACTAATTGTTTTATGAATAGGCTACTTTTAGTCTATTCAAAAGTGATTAGATGCCAATCACTTCAAAACATAATTAATAATCTCTGATTATAGCATATTTTTTTCTTGTATCTGAACCTACATGATCATTAACTCAAATATGTGAACACAAATTCCTCATTGATTCATATAATTTTGAAATATTTAATGCAAAGCTATACTAAACTTATAACTGATCTTGCCTTAGGATGTATGATTAGTTAATAATATATCTTTATAAGTGCTTGTGTTTTTTCCAATTTGTTTAAATATTTATTTTATAAAAGAACTATATTTTATGTAAAATATTTTTAAAACAAAAATTCTGATTTCAAAATTTTTATACTTTTATTTTTTCTTTTGTTCTTTAAAAAACACCTTGCACACACTTCTCAAAGCTTGTGGTTTGCATCCTCTATGATGTATTGTTTTTGGTGTGTGTGTTTTTTAGTACATGTTACTGATTTTTTAAAGAGAGGAAAGGAGAGGGATAGAGAGTTAGAAACATCAATGAGAGAGAAATATCAATCAGCTGCCTCCCACACACTTCCTACAGGGAATGTGCCTACAACCAAGGTACATGCCTTTGACCAGAATCGAACCTGGGACCCTTTAGTCTGCAGGCTGACGCTCTACCCACTGAGCCAAACTGATTAGGACAAAATTTTTATAGTTTTAATAAGTTCTCTGATACAAAATGTGTATATTATGGAAAAATAAAGCAGGTATTTGAATGTGTTTAATCAATAAAATATTAACTACATGAATGAACTAAATGATGAATTTACATAATTATGTTATTAATTCTTTTTAGTTTTAAGTCTATTTTTAAGAAAATTGCAAACTACTATTTATGTGGATTTTAAATAAATTAAAATATATAATTTTATGTGTGAAAAAATAAATCAAAGAACAGAAAAACAGTGCTCTGACCTTTTTATATATTTTTGCCTTTTTTGGTTTTTAGAGAGAGAGGAATGGAGAGGAATAGAAAGAAAGAAACATGGATGAGAGAGAAACATCATCGATTCATTGGCTGCCTCCCCCACCAGGAGTTGAGCTCCCACCCCGAGCATGTGTCTGACTGGGAATCAAACCAAGGACCTCTTAGTTCATGGGTCGATGCTCAACCATTGAACCACACCAGCCAGACTCCTCTGTCCTTCTTATGTCAGATAGGATTCTACCTATTCTACCTGTGCAATTCTAGGCCGAATTTATTTATTTTACTATTATCTGTTCTAGAGAGAAACAAAATTAAGGAACTCACTGATTCTCTCTCTCCTTCATAGTGATGTTGCGGAAATGCTCATCCATTAAATCCCTGCAATCAAGTGTCTATCTCTTCTGAGGAAACCTGACCTGAAACAGTGGCGGACACTAGGAGCATCTAAGTTGAATTAAATGAAGAGATGAAACAAGTACTAATGCATGGTAGTTCCTGAACATTTTCTTTAAAAAAAAAAAAAAAACTTGTTTTCTGTGCCCCCATGGGTGAGGAACTCTTTCAAGTTTTATCATATTTCATATTGTATTGATAGTAACTAAAAGGCAGTAGGTGCACAATAAGTCAATCTTAGATTAATATATTTCATACAACATTAACGTAAATAATGTGTTATAACACATAATCATAAGAAATACTCTCAAGAGAATAGCAAACAGGGTTTCTTTTCAAACATTACATAGGTTTTGAACATAGTTCTAATTAATGAACAGAAAAATATCTATATTTTAAATATTGCCAATTCACAATTATCTGCATTTGTCAAGTTAACAAAAAGTAAGACCTTGCTTTTCTTTTCTTTGTTCAGTCTTACTGAGGAAAAATTAGGATGTGCCTTCCATTTGGCCACTGTGATATTTCCCTAGATAAAGTTTAGCAAGAAGTTTTATGATTGCTAATACCATAGCCTAACTAATAGCAAAGGGAAAAATATCTACAGATAGTCTTTTATATTTGAATGATATGAGATTCTTTGAGACAAAGGGCTTAATATTCTCCTATGTGCATTAATAGATTATGTAATATAAAAGTTTGATTGCTTGATGTCATCTGATATTTCCAAAGCTTGACTGATGATTGGAATAATCTAAAGAAATTTTCCAAAACCCATTCCCAGGCCTAATCAGAGAGACTCGTTTTTGATATGTGGAATTTAATTTGTACTGACTTAAAGATATTTTCTTCAAAATCTTCATGATGATACGAATGTTCAACCATGTTTGGCAATTATAAATGTTGATGGGAATCACAAACCATCAAAATTTCCCAAGTTGTTATGAAACATTTACTTATTTGGGGGCCTCAAGAATTTTTGGCTCCTAACTGCAGTGGGAAGATTCTATAACAGAATAAAATCCTGTTGCCTGGTTTAGATTAAGCTGTTTGACAAATGAAAATAAGTATATAATAACATCATCTAAAAAGTCAAGTATATTTGTAAGACATAAATAAAGTTATGCTGGAAAGTAAAAGTATGTGCATAACTATCTCTGAATTCATTTAATTACTCTCATATTTCACAGTGTTGAAATAGCCATCTGTTTACTTGATTTTTAGAAAGGAAGAGAATGTTTATTCTAGCAACTTACACACTATCAGAATAAAAAGACAGAGCAGGAAAGACTAAGTAAATGTCTAAAAATGAAATGGTGCTGATTCGAATGGTAAGGGGGATAAAATAAAGTTATGCAGGATAAAATCTAGAAGTTAAATTAGAAGGAAATAATCAGTGGTACATATCTGTGTGAACCTTGGTGAAAGAACTCTTGGGCTAAGGGAAGATGACAGTAGTTTGCAGAGTGACACATCCTTATGTGGTAGATCATGCTGTGACACATGCGGTCCCTGCTGTGATAGAACTTCCAGCTGCCAGACTGAATCACTGTTCCCCTACGCACAAGAACTGGTGCCTGTCAATGACTCGCAGCCAAATCTCTTTCTGGATATTGACTCAACTCAACTTGTATCCAGTGACCAACTGGTTCAAAGGCCAACCTTCTTGCCTACATGCATGATAATTCTGTATTGTGGAACAATTTTCTATAGTGCTTTCTCTTTAATACACATCTTTCAAGTAGAAGCAATGACTACCTAAGTATATGGGTACACATAGTAAACATGATAATGAAAAAATAGATTTAGAGTATCTCTTTGGGGGGGAAAAAGGAAGTTTCGCTAAAAATCTTGAAAAAGAACTTATTCAGTAACAATTACAGGCATATGTATTGACATTATAAAAGATTTGACTTTCTAAAGTTGAAAGTTTCTCTTCTGTAAAACAACCTACTGTGTGTGTAGCCATTCATCGTCACCCATTGCATTGCCCCTGTGGGATTTGGTGGTAAAGGGAACTGACCTAAATATACTGATGCTCATGCTGCTCACTGTGAGTAACTCTGGCCCAAGAGTCTCAAGTCTCTGTTAGCATCCATAAAACTGTGGGAGGATAATGTACAAGCAGGTTAAAATCTTAGACTCCTCATCATTCTTGACTCTCTGAAGGGCCATCCCAGCTCCAGATCTTCTGTAGGATGAACTGAGGCTTCTGTTGCAATCTCAATCCAGATAAATCTTTTCTTCTGCTTAATCCTGAGTCCCTCAGTCTCTTTCATTGATATTCTTAAAGTGCTCTTCAATAAAACTCCTACAAGTAATTATCTGTCTCAAAGTCGGTTTTTGAGGAAACTTGACATGAGATTCATTTTATTGATTCATATAATGAAGCAGGTTCTATAATGGAGTTTTTAACTAGATCTCTCCTGGTGATGGAATATAAAGTATGGCCTCACCAACTAACATCTTATGGCATTCTGTAATAATGACACTATTAAAAATTCTATTGTGGTAAACTGGAGTGGGATAATATCATTGGTGAGTACTATATTGGTCAAGATTTACCAGTATCACAGAAGAACAACTAGATGTGCTATATAAGAATGTGTTCAGAGATTTGGTGTTGACACAGCCATCTCTGAAAGCTGATGTGTTTATATTTGGCATAGAACTTGATGTCCACAGGGCAGGCAATTGGAGAGAAGATAAATAGAAGTTGAAACTCAGGAGACGAAGAGACTAGAACACATGCCAGTATTTCTACCTCTGATTTTGGTGATGTGAGTTTTCATACACCTGACTCGGGAGCCAGAGAAGCTGAAGGAGGGTCTGTGGTAAGGTGGAGCATTTGCAGGCATGAATGCTTTCCCGTGCCAATGAGGTAAGGCAGCAGGGAAGGGACCTGTGTGAGTTACAAAGACACCTTCATTGAACTTCCAAAAGAATACAAATAAGAACAACAAAACAAACTTTTGTTTCATTTCCACACCTCAAAACTTCACACAAAGATGTCTCTTGTGCCCCACTCTAACCAGAAACACACAGGGAAGGGATTTCTGAGAAGCAGCTCAGCTGGAGCCAATTTAAAGCCACAACAGGTATCTAAGGCATGTGAATAATTCAGGGAAATATTTATAAAGACAGTGAAATATGATGGCCATAGCTGAGTTTTGCTGAGTACTGCTAATGTATTAGAGAAGACAATATACAAGGTGAGATAAAAGTAGGTTTGTGGTAGTGAAAATGGGAAGCACAGGGTTTATTCTTATATTATTATTTATTTATTATTGTATTTATTAATTATTGTTTTTCATGAAAACTTACATTTTCTCCATACTATATGGCTGAAGATGATTAATTACTAGATAAAAACCAAGTGAGAGAGTCAGAGGGTCTGTTTTGACATATTTAATGAACTTTTCATCTCAATTAGCCAGAGGATAATGTAGATAAACTCAGTTTTAGACCTAGGAACTAATTATATGGGTAGGAGAGCATAAGACAAGGCTGAATTTTTAGTACATCATGGCCGTGCGTGAGCAAGAATGGGTCCCCACGACTTGGGATGGAACCCAAGAGCTTCTTTTACTCTCTGGACACACAGAAATGCCTCCTGTGACCCTAATTTGAAAAGCTTCTTTTTTGAGCACAAATATGAGCCCTCCTCTGGATTATCCCTAACCTCCCCTTCTCGTATCTGCCATATCAGTTACTATGGCCAAGCCACAATATAAGATGGAGCTGCTAACAGAGAAAAAGACTATACATAGATAATACTGTAGGATCTATCCAACAAGAGTAGGGCAGCATCAGGACCCTGAAGATCCAAATGGACCAAGTAAAATGGGGAATGATGTTGAAAGTTAGAGCTTTTTCAAAATGGTATTATTGCCCAATTATATATGAAGTAAAGCCCCGGCAAAGACTGATGTGCTATTTCTCGGCTCTAGGAAGCATGGGAGAATAATGGCCCCACTAAATGAAATAGAAATGCTTGACCTGGCCTTTGTGACTGGCATGGCAGATGGTGAAAGGAGAAACCAACAGGCTTAGAGACGTAGGCATGGTCCATTGAAAATGCCACATCTGGCCTGGCACACATTAGCACACTGTACTCAGGAGGATGACCTGCATAACACTCTCTTTAGTAAATGGGGGGAGGGGGCGGTAACACTGGTGAGAGGGGCATCAGCATTGTGGGAAATTCAGAGGTAGCTGTCAGTTTCAGGTTGGGACTGTGGAAAAGGCACTGTTACATAACAGACATCTTAGAGCAACGATGATAATATATAATCTCAAATTGAAGGAGGCCAGGAGATAAGGTTTAACCATCAGATGCAAAGTATGTTCAAAATCAGAGATAAGCAGCAAGATCAGAGAGGCAGCCAGTGAGGGATTCCAGAAAACCTTGAAGATGAGTATTACAACAGTTAAGTCTTAGGAACAAGAAAAATAGATAGCCACCAAGAGGATCTCCCAAGTTAAACAACCTAAAATGATTAAGGATAAGATGGTTAGGTAGCTGAGAACAGATGACCTAATGAAAACTTAGAATCCTTAACATAATTCCTAGCCAGTTTTCTGACCTAGAATTCATTGATGAAGCAAGAGACCAGATGCCCATGAGGAAAGTCTTTGCTACAACGATTTCCCAAGTCCATCCTTTCCGAAGGGAACTACAACCATTTATTCATGTTGAATACTGCGGTAAAGATATTTAAGACACTATTGAAAACAGTGTCCATCTCTATGTTTATACCTAGATGTTCACAGTGTCGTTACATCTTGTTCCCAATTCCATTTGACTCAGGACAAGTGGGCCATACTAAGGGGAGTGCTAAACCAGGTTCTGTTGATGGTTGGTCTCCTCTACAATGGATGCACCCTGTAGTTGTTTACCCGTGTTTAATTGTGTAATTAGAATTGTCATACTTGTTCAGTAACAGAAGCCTTATATTGAAAAACTCTGAAATGGCCACCCCCCTCCAAACTCATGGAAAATGCTAAACCTAATACAATATCAATCATATTACGGGAATGGAAAAAATTCACTGCCACCTTAAAGACTCATAGCATGCTGAGGTGATGGTCACCATGATATCACACTTATCTTTCTGACCTGTAAAAAAATAAATTGTGACAAATTATATTGGACTATACATACTCCAATATAATTTTTTGGATATATTTTTCAGCTTTGTGCAAGATTTTATATTCCAGAGCAAATGTACACAGTGTGTGGTCATTCATTTAGAAAATGTGGGGGGGTTTGAATCAGGGAGGTTTTTTTTTAATATATCCCTTTCACAAAGGAAGGTCAAAAATAGTTTACATTTGTACAGGTTCAATACATTTCTGGCTTTGTCCCAGAATTACATTAACTCTCTTGCCCTGTATCATAATGTATTCTGAAGAAATTGCATCCAACTTGAGAACTTTGAAATAATGCATTGGTCCATTATATTGATTGCATCATGTACATCAGAACATATGTGCAAGAAGTAGAAAGTATATTGGAGGCTTTAGGAGGACACATGATCTCCAAAAAGTGGGAAATAAATCCTATGAGAGCCCAGACAATAGTAGAGACTCCCAAAAAGTGTCCAGGCTACAGTGCAAGCAGCACTCCACGTGAGCCACCTGTGGTGGGAGAAGATGCTGTGTATGGTATCTAGGGATAATCCAAGGAGAAACTTGCAATGCATGGTTCTGGTCTAATGTTATGAGAAAGAGAGCTTCTGGAGATTCCTAGGCATTTCAAATATTGGGTATGTGATTATGAAAGTACAGTGACCATTCAGCCAGAACTGGTAATGAAGAGGACCCTCTTTGCCCCACATGCCATAATATTGGACTGTTGCTACAGAAACCCACTGTAACATTAAAGTGGTAGATCCCAGATCAAGCATATGCAGGTCCAGAGGGCACAAATGGGCTGCACACACCAGTTCCCCAACAACATGTCATCCACGCATGGTTAACTGATGTCTTGCCATCTGCTCACATCTATAGGTATGCTGTTCTCTCATAGTGAACTGAGAGAGGAGGAGACTTACTCTCAAATGGATGCAGTGCAATTTGTCTCTAATATCTTACATTGCTCTACAGACCTGCTCAGGAGTATAGGAAGGCTGAATAACATGAAACAGAGAAGTAGAGGAACCCTGTCCCTGTGAACAGAGCTTTGAGGAATCTACCTTTTCATTCACTCCAAGTGAAAAAAGGGATGGGGCCGGGTTTAAATACACACAAGTTTAAGAGTAATAAATATTTTGGTTGGTTGTTCAGAAGCTAGTAAGGAGAAAGATTAAAAGGTAAAAGGCACAAAGAGGTTGGTAAAAGAGGTTTATGGGTAGATCTGACCAAATGGGCCAAAGTAAGAACTTTGTATTTCATGAGACCCTCAAATAAAGATGATCTACCGTATAAGGAGCATTAAACAACCAAGCCAACTGAAAGCCTCAATCAGATAATACCCTCCAGACTCAGTCATCTGGCACTCATCATCCTAGATGAAAGGAGTAGCTATGGTGGGTTATGATTTGAGGTTATGCCTGGTTTCAACAGCATAGATTCCTTGGTTAAAACCAAGGAATGACATAGCTACTAACCACTTTTTGGTCCCATCAAAAGTCCGACCTGCCAAGTGGAAATCAACCCTTGAGGAGACTGTCTAGACACGTGGTGGCAAGTTGATTGTGTCGGATTCTTTCCAATAGAGAAAGGACACTCATTTATCTTAAACGAAATCAATACACATATCGAGGTTATGGATTTACATTTCCTGCTGGCCCTGCTACCTGAGAACTTATAGTGTGTTTGATTCATCAACATGAAATACTGCTTAATATCACTTCAAAGCCAGGAACTCATTAAAGAGAAAAATGATGGTGACACATGTCTCTGGGTATGCGACAAAGGAATTCACCTTTTTACAAGGCTTTTTTGTACTACACAGAAACTGATAGTCTCATAGTGGGGGAAAATGCTGATAGCCTGATAGTAAGATGCTTAGTTAAATTTTATTTTTCAATTATAGCTGACACTCAATATTGTTTTATATTAGTTTCAGGTGTACAGCACAGTGGTTAGACAGTTATATAATTTACAAACTGATCTCCTTGATAATTTAAATACCCATATGGCACCACACATAGTTATTTCAATATTATTGACTATGTTCCCTATGCTGAACTTTGTAAAACCCGTAACTATTTTGGAACTACCAATCTGTACTTCCTATAAGACACTTTTTGCAGATGGCTCTGAGTTGCACTGTGATTGCAAGCCATAGTTTCATCTTCTCCTTGGAGACATGTATTTACATACTGAAAAGTAAGGCCATAAGATCCTTCCCCTCTTATATAAGGTTATCTCAAGGATAACCCTATATAATAAAGGCCTAATATGCTAAGTTTCTGGTCATCCAGTTGTCCATTCAACCAATCAAAGCATAATATACTAATGACTAGAGGCCCAATGCATTAGATTTGTGCATGGGGTGAGGGGTGGGAGGCCTCAGCTGGGCCTGCAGCCTCTCACAAACTGGGGCCCCCTCGGACATCCCTCTAACAATTTGGGACTGGTGACTCCTAACCGCTGGCTTGCCTGCCTGCCTGCCTGATCACCCCTAACCATCTCTGCTTCAGCCCCTGCCACCACAGCTTTGTCCAGAAGGACATCTGGAAAATCATTCAGCTGTTTGGTCTAATTAGCGTATTAGGGTTTTATTATTATAGATATGTTAAGGCTGCTCAACTGCTCACTATGACATCCAGGGGGCAGACGCTCCAACTGGTAGGTTAGCTTAGCTTGCTGCTGGGGTCTGGCCGACTGGGACTGAACAAGAGGGGCTGGACACTCCTTGGAGCCCTCCCATGGCCCCTCCCCAGCTGGCCAACCTTCCATGTCCCTCCCCGGCTCCAATCGTGCACTAGTGGGGTTCCTTGGTCTGTCCTGTGCCCTCTCATAATCCAGGACCCCTCAGGGGAAGTTTGAGAGCCAGTTTCAGTCCAATCCCACAGGCCAAGCCAATGGACCCCACTGGTGCACAAATTCATGCACTGGGCCTCTAGTTAGTTTATAGTAGAAAACCAAAGGTCTCTCTCTATCTCCCATAAGAGATGATAAGTGGGAGGCACTGGTGTCCCTCTTGTATATAACTGCCTAGATTTATATTCTTGCCTACTGTATAAACTGTACTGTGTAAAGGTAACATCTCATCTGGCCCTTACTGCTTCACCACAGGAGATAAAAATTAAACATGGAGAAATCAACATGTTTTTGCCCTATAAGTAAATAATAATCTGCTATGTTCCAGATACCAAGTGTTAGCATTCAGAATAATGTAAATATATAAATATTAACAAAAAATGTAAACATAGATTTTAAATATGAATAATATAATATATAGGGTATGGCAAAGGTATGTTTACAATTATTTATATGGAAAATAATATGATAATTAACAAATAATAATACAAGAATAAATTCTGTTTCTCATATAATTGTAAGCTTACATTTGTCCCAACCTGTAGTATATGTCATGTATGCACTATCTAATAAAAGAGTAATATTGCAAATTAACCATCACTCCACTATGCCCACAAGCTAATCAAGAGAAAATATACAAATAAACCTAACCAAAATGGCTACGACCACAGAGAGCAGGAGAGAGGCTTGGGTTTCCCTGGCAATGGAGGAAGACAAGCTTTCCACTAGCCCCTGCCACCCTAGACCTTCACTCAAGGCTACAAAGTTTCAATTATAGAAGGTAAATAAATTTCAACATAAATGGTGACAGCCACAGAGCTGGAAGAGCAGGAGGCCAAACTTTCAGCATATCCTGGCTGGCTCAGGCCTTCACTCCAGGCTACAAAGATTTTTTTGTTTTGTTTTGTTTTTTTAATATATTTTATTGATTTTTTATAGAGGAAGGGAGAGGGATAGAGAGCTAGAAACATCGATGAGAGAGAAACATAGACCAGCTGCC
This sequence comes from Vespertilio murinus, assembly GCA_963924515.1. Classification (NCBI taxonomy): domain Eukaryota; kingdom Metazoa; phylum Chordata; class Mammalia; order Chiroptera; family Vespertilionidae; genus Vespertilio; species Vespertilio murinus. The sequence continues at coordinate 45,547,374 of OZ004707.1, forward strand.
TCTTGCACACCCCCTACAGGGGATGTGCCCACAACCAATGTGCATGCCCTTGACCGGAATCGAACCTGGGACCTTTCAATCCACAGACCGATGCTCTACCCACTGAGCCAAACTGGTTTCCGCCAGGCTACAAAGTTTTAATTATAGAAGATAAATACAACTGTTACCAGGGCTTCCACTTGGGTTGTCAGGGGGCGTGGCCAGCCTGCAAACCACCACAGGCCCCTCACCGAGGCCGCCCCATGTCCCAAAAGAACCCCCAACCTGATCCAGGACACCCTTCAGGGCAAACCAGCTGGCCCCCACCTGTGCACCAGGCCTCTGTCCTATCTAATAAAAGAGTAATATGCACATTGACTATCACTCCAACACACAAGATGGCTGCCCCCATGTGGATACAAGATGACTGCTACAAGGTTGCCAGTAGGAGAGTGCAGTTGTTAGGGACCAGGCCTGCAAGAGAGGGCAGTTGTGGGTGATCAGGCCAGTAAGGGAGGGCAGTTAGGAGGGACCAGGCCTACAAGGGAGGACAGTTGAGGGAGATCAAGCCTGCAGGGGAGGGAAGTTGAGAGCAACCAGGCCTGCAGAGAAGGGCAGTTGGGAGGAACCCAGGACTGCAGGGGAGAGTAGTTGGGGAGTTATGCTATCACTATCACCAACCAAAACCGCTCCTTCAGTCAGGCCTTGGTTTATACTGTTTATTATTACTCATCTTTAACCATTGCTTGTTATGTTTCATATGCTCCCATTTAGAAGAGCCCTAGAGCTGCAACTGGTCCTCCGCATGGAACAGCAAACGGAAACCACTGCATCCATCTTCCATGGACCCTTAGACCACCCACTTCCGATGGGACCCTGACTGCCACCCCAAATGACAACCGCTTTGCCAGCAGGAAGCAGCTACAAAGACATAGTGTCCCCTGTCCCCAAGAGCAGTTGAGGTTTCTTATCAGAGCGGGGACTGAAGCAGGAAGTTTAGGGGGATATAGGCAGGCTTAGGGATTTTTTAGAATTGGGATCCATGGAAAAAACACAGGGCTGCAGACTCTACAAATTCAGGTTGCAGCACTGAGTTTAGCCCTTATAGAAGCTAAAATACCTCTTGAAATATAATTTTCAAAAAGAATTATCCTGCTGAAGCCGGTTTGGCTCAGTGAATAGAGCATCGGCCTGGGGACTGGGGGGTCCTGGGTTCGATTCTGGTCAAGGGCATGCACCTTGGTTGCGGGCACATCCCCAGTAGGGGGTATGCAAGAGGCAGCTGGTCGATGTTTCTAACTCTCTTTCCCTCTCTCTTCCTCTCTGTAAAAAATCAATAAAATATATTTTTTTTAAAAAAGAATTATCCTAAGTAGATCACTGGAAAGGATCTGGGTGTTTATCTAAGGCGTCCCTTGAGATAAACTTTAACCATGAAGGTGTGGGACTCTCACGTAGTTGCTAGCGAAGAGGCTACTCTATGCAAGCAGGACCAAGGGCAGGCTTAGGACCAAAAAGACCAGAAGCTTTAATTTAAATTTTTAGCTTACGCAAAATAATTCAATTAACTGCTGGAGGAATTACACCACATGAAACATGCAGTTGCAAATCACACAACGCTTTATTACTCGCACAATTCCTGGTGCTGCAAGTACAGGCGTATTAGGGATTCCGGCTTGCAGACGAGGTCCGTTAGGGGTGACCAGGCCTGCAGTGAAGGGCAGTTAGGAGCAAACAGGTTAGCAGGGGAGCAGTTAGGCATCAATCAGGCTGGCGGGGGAGTGGTTAGGGGATGATCAGGCAGGCAGGTGAGCAGTTGGGAGCCAGCAGTCCTAGATTGTGAGAAGGATCTCCAACTTCCCGTTTAGGCCCAATCGGGATTGGGATCAGGCCTAAACGGGCAGTCAGACATCCCTTGAGGGGTCCCAGATTGGAGAGAGTGAAGGCTGGGCTGAGAGACACCCCCACACCCCCTGTGCAACCAGGCCTCTAATAATATAATACACAAATATATTAGCACACTGCAGACCAGTAGTTTTATTGCTAGCTTTACCCAGTGGCCAGATAAGCTTCTATTGAAGGAGTACAAAAAATGGTTTACATAAATATTAAAGGCAGACTTTAAAATTAAATACCCATTGCATTTTGAAGTTATCTGTTACATGTTCTTATAAGCTAATATCTTTTTAAAGTACGATTCTTTGTAAAACACTGTTATTATGAAGTGAGAATTCTCGAGATCCATCCACAATGTTAAAAATAAAAATATGAAAAAGATATATTAATGGTAAGATAAGTATATAAAATACAAATAACTTAATATGAATATAGATATTAAATATGACATGTAAATATGTATAAAATGTACATATAAAAATTGGAAACTAACTTAATGCTCATGACTATATATTTTAAAGTGAAATATTAAAATAACTCTGCTATGGATTTCGTTTTTTTATTTTAGTTACTTATATGTTTGATTGCTTTCATTCATAATTTTCAGACATATTTCCAGTATGAATTTTCTAATTTAGACATCTCATTTCTTTACTACCTTTCTTTAGGAAATTATAATTAGATTTATATCACATATGTTAGAAATTATCTCTTCATATATTTAACTTCTGTTCCATATTTTATGTCTCTGTGAATCACTATGTTGTATTGTGTAAACATTTCTTCAAATGTACATGTTTATCAATTATATCATCATTTAAAGTTAAATTGCCCTGAAAGCCTGTATTAATTTCTAGCCTCAATTATTTAATATTTTATTTCTAAAAGTTCTTAGTTCATTTTCTGTTTAATTCAATATAGTTTTTGCTTCTCCTCATGTATTTCAAAACATGTAATTTTTGTCATTGAAAATAATAACCATGTATTAGGACCCAGGAGATTTGACTTGGGGTGGTAGGCACTTGGTACAATATACAGATCTTATAACATTGAAACCTATATGTTCATGTTGACCAATGTTACCCCAATAAATTTAATATAAAATGAAATTTTAAAATACAATAAAAATAAAACACTGGTTACAAAAATCAAAAATAACAATAATAATACTTATTTTTAATTTTTAATCTTCAAATCCTACTATGCTAAGTCATTCTGCTGGTTTTTATTTATACTGGCTTTTTTCTTGCATGCTTAATAACTTTTACAGTGAGTTGTCAATTTTAATTGGAAATTTATTTGGGATATTAATTATAAACCTGACACAATATATAAAGGCTTCCATAAAGACCTGATAATTATAAACAGTGATCAACAAATGACTCTCTCAAATATAAACAACACCTCATTTTTTTTTGTTTGATATTATCAGACAATGACAAAGCTAAGTGAAGACTTTGTGTTTATAATTTTTTAGGGATATAGTTTTGCTTTATACCCTGCTTTCTTATCAAGCCTAAAGTAATTTTCCTTAAACTCCCAAGGACACTGGAAGTTATTTTTGTTCAGCCTTAATTTAGGCACAGTTTTATGGGGTAAATTCTCTTATTAAACTTATACATGACTGGGGCTTGAATTCTATTTTTTGAGTTATAAACAACAAGAACTTGTCAAATATGAAATTCTGATTTTTTTTAATGAGTTAGCAATGCCCTTATTCCAAGACTCCATTTTCTTTTCTCAATTCCCAATTTCTGTTACAATCAGCCTGAGAACTCCTTCAATTTAAGTGAGCCAATTTATTTTTATTTTTTAATATATATTTTATTTATTTCAGAGAGGAATGGAGAGGGAGAGAGAAACATCAATGAATAGAGAGAATCATTGATCCGCTGCCTCCTGCATGTTCTGCACTGGGGATCGAGCCCACAACCAGGGCATGTGCCCTGACCAGAATCTAACTGTGACCTCCTACTTCATAGGTTGATGCTCAACCACTGAACCACGCCAGCTGGGCTAGTGAGCCCATTTAAAATATTTTAAAATATATTTTCAGTTGTTTTCTCTTAAAGCTCTTGTAAAGGTACTTAGTTCAGGTCCTTTAATCAGTCATTACTCTAATCCACAATTTCTGCTTATATAGTAAAGATTTGGATTTGCACTCAATCACCATTTAAGAAAGTTAACTGTCCCTTCTATTGTGATCCTTAAATCTTTAAATAGTATACTCAAAACTATTTTTCTCATAATTTTTAAATCAATCGTTTATCAATGTGATATTACAAATGTAAACCCCCTTTATTATATCAACTTCTGCTGGATTCCCTTTCATCTTTTAACTGTTAAATGTATTACTACTTTAACATTGTCAGTTTGTAGTTTTTTGAGATTCTTTTCATTAGTGTATTTCTCTTCTGTGTTTTTCTATAGTTTGAAGAAACTGCATACTCTTAGTAATACAGGTTTTTTATTATTTTTATGTCACTAGTTTCATCTGCAGTACAAAATGGCAGTCATAAATTAAAGGCCTACAGATATAAGTTGGTTAGCCTATAAAGTAAAAGTTTAACATTTAAGACCTTTAAGCCTCTGACTGCAAGGAACATGCTTTATCTCATAACTTGATTAATTCCCAAAACATGTACATGTTTTTTAGGAAAATTCCATTCAACTTATTAAATAATCTGTGCTTATCATTTGCATGTTAAACCCATAGAAAAGGAAAAGTAATCATGTGTCACTTTAGAACCCTGTTCCCTTAAGGAATCTACACCAATGAAAGAGAAAGATTCAAACTGGCCCTACCCCCGTGACGCCCACCAGCCAATCAGGAGGGAATATACAAATATACAAATTAGAAGGACAAAGATGGTGGTGGCCCGCCACCCAGCTCCTCCATGACGCCTGCTTATGAGAAGGAGGGCGAGAGGCAAAGGGATCTACAGGAGCAACACTCCAGCCGCAGTGAAGATGAAGATGGCAGGCATCGGCCAGCGTCCGCTGCAAAGGGGCAGACTCTGGCCGGAGCGAAGGCAGGTGGTAGAGGCCAGAGTGAAGGCCTAGGTCCCGGGAGCCAGAGGAAAACCGGTGCCAGAAACCAGGGGAAGGAAGGCCTAGTGCAGGAATCTTCGTGAAACAGGCCTCTAGTTGTTCTGTAAAACAATACCGGATCAATTTTCTTCTTATAAATCATATCAGTTTCTTTAATATTTTTTCAATTTACTTTTATATTTCAAGTTTGCTCTTATAGGACAAATTTTGTTTGGTGTATTTGTATTTTAAGATTTTTAACATCTGTATTTTTCCTAATAGAAACAATGCATGCTTACTTTTCCAAAACAATACAATCTTTGCCCTCCTAATCATATATTTTTTCTTTTATTAAATTTATTGGGTTGACATTGGTTAATAGAAACCTGTATAGAATCATACAGGTTTCAGGTTTGGAATTCTGTGTTACAAAATCTGTATATTGCACTGTGTGCCCACCACCAACTAATCATATTTTTTTAAATGAATCCACTTTCATTTTGAAAATATTTCCAAAGCCCTATAGATTTCTGTTATAATACAGATGGGTTGCTGTACAGATATCAACCTTATTTTTTTTATTGAATTTTGGCTGTAGAACCAATATTTGCTCTTTCTTTTCATTTAAAAAGATATTTATGGTGTTGTTTCTTTTTACACAATGATGAATGACATAAACTTTCTGAGTCCTTGTTTACTTTAAACAGATCTTTATGCTGTCAGGTAATTTAAAATTTTCATGTGGTATTTGGGGAATAAATCTAACCATAAATTACTTGAGTTCAGATCTTTAAAAGGTTTTGCTATATTGTATTTTAGCATTTGGTAGTGCTCATACGTCAGTGGTGTGCATTTTTAATGCTTCTAATTATTGTGTATCATGGGGACCTTAAGGATTGTTTATTAGTGGAGTTATGCAATTTATTTTGGAAATATCTGTCTGTACACTTTTTTTAAATATATTTTATTGATATTTTACAGAGAGGAAGGGAGAGAGATAGAGAGCTAGAAACGTCGATGAGAGAGAAACATCGACCAGCGCCTCCTGCACACCCCCCACCCGGGATGTGCCCGCAACCAATGTACATGCCCCCACCGGAATCGAACCTGGGACCTTCCAGTCCGCAGACCGACGCTCTACCACTGAGCCAAACCGGTTTCAGCTGTACACTTTTAATTTCATGTTCTAAACTAATATATTATTAGTATTCCCATACTTTTAATGTGAATTAATTTCATTGTCTAAACTAATATATTATTAATATTCACATACTTTTAATTTCATGTTATAACTACTATATTATTAGTATTCACATACTGAGTATTTTATCTTGTATTTACTTAATATTTTTATCCTCTCATTCTTTACTCTTTTGAAAACTTTCATTACATGGGTGATAAGCCACAGAATTGAGGTATATGATGTAAACTTTATATATATATTAGAGGCCCAGTGCATGAAAACCATGCATTTGTGGGGGTCCGTCAGCCTGGCCTGTGTCCTCTTGCAGTCAGGGAGCCCTCAGTGGATATTTGACTGCTGGCTTAGTGCTGTTGCAGAGGCTCTTGGCAGCTGTGAGCCCAGCTCAGGGCTTCTGGCTGAGTGGTACTCCTCCTGGATTGAGCATCTGTCCCCTGGTGGTCAGTGTGCGTTATAGCAACTTGTTGTTCCACCATATGATCAATTTGCATTTTAGTCTTTTATTATATAGGATGGGAGGGACTGACATAGGTCAGAGGGGAAGGAGTAGACATAGAAAAAAAGCATAGTGATGGCCAGAGGTGGGGGGCTGGGTGGAGGAGGGTAAAGGGGGGAAAATGGGAGACGTCTATAATAGTGTCAACAATAGAATAAAAGCAATAATGCTATACCACTACACACCTATTAGGGGGAAAAAAGATACGTTATGAACTATGTATTTAATACTTTGATAAAATTAAAAAATTTAAAAAGAAAGAATTTTGTCCAGAAAGGAGTGTTGTTGAAATGAATTTTTTATTTATTTATTTATTTATTTATTTACTTATTTTATGGTAAAGCTAAGGAAACTTCAGAGCCCCTGTGAGGGCTGGATTTGTTCTGGGAGACAGAGCAAGCAAGTTGCAACCAGCAGTATTTTAGATAACCTGTGTGAAATGATTTAAAAGAGAAAGAGACCGATTCCCCAAGCCTACAGTTATTTGTAATTTATTTTCTTATTCTAAATAAAGCTATTTTTGAACTTTACTTAAAAAAAAAATCAGCCCGCCCTAAAATTAGTCGTTCATTTTCAGTAAATTTTAAGCCTCACAAAATCTGTGTTAGTCCCTGAGGGTTGGGGTCCCCAAAGGAGTTTGGATTCATTCATTATATTTATTTGCTCCTTTTAATTCTTGTTCTAGAGGGAGAGTGGGGACAGTTTTTTACTCGGTAATTTTTATAATAAGAATGGTATGGGAACCTGCTCCTTCTTTGGCTGTTTATGGGTTTACCTTCCCGGGAGTTCACAGAGACGTTAAGCCCTTTGAAGATGGGGACAGCGCTGTATCATGTTTCTATAATACAGACACAAAGTTACTACAACTTTTATAAATAGTTGTTGAAGAAACAGATAAATTTCAGTGCCATTAGGCATTACTTTTCCTTCTGCTCCATCTCTTTATTGAAACTTTTTGTGCAAAGCATCAGGATGAGGGAATGAGCAGGAAGAGGGGAGTAAAGTTGCTTTTTCCCAACCCTATACCCCATACTTTGACTTTACATAGTAGACGCATTTCCGAATGACATTTTCAATTGGGTATATTAGATTTTGCTAACATCGAATCCCTTTAGTCATAAAGGTTATTTTTAATGATGTTTAAATGTTTCGTACTATGAGGTGCAAAATATTTTGCTTATTTCAATCATCTTTGTGCATTCTTTCTGTAGGAAAGTGATTTATCAACATGGTAAGTCTATTTGGGGGGAGTCGGCTTAAAATGGGGCACACCAGTACTAAATTCGACTCTCACAATGACTAATTCGCACACCACCTGTGGAGTTAGTTGGATGGCTGGTGGACATAAGCATTTCTCTTGGTCCCTTTGCTCCCACAGCTCCTGCTTCAACCACGTCTTGACCCTCCATGACCTCTCTGTCATGGTGTCCAAAGGGAGTCCCGAGTTTGATTCCAATTAAGGGCACATGCCCAGGTTCCGGGCTCAATTCCCCAATAAGGGGCATGCAGATAATTCCTTATATTAAGTGGAAATCATTCTGATTGTTGCTAAACATTTTAAATGGCTATTATTAAAAATTTATTTTTAAAACCAGTGACTTCCAAAAGAAAAAAAAAGGCAGTTAGTATTACCATGATTCACAAATAACTGAACTAATAACAATAATGATTATAACAAAAATAACAAGAAGTGAATGAAAAAATATACAAGGAGCAATTTTGTTGTCAGTGTGAATGGCAGTCAAATACTTTCAAAATCCATATGGAGAAAACTCAAAATGATAAGTTGAAAGAAGATCACACTATTTCAATCCCTCCACCTTAAATGAGGTGCCATTGTGGGATACCCGCTTTGAATAAAAAAGACACTGTAATTTGTCTTTATGTTTCCAAAATATAGGTTAAACAAAACTAACTTTACTAGTTACCTTATTAGCACATCTATAATGATTTTACTATATTTTGAGATTTGATATATAAGCATTATGGAAAAGATATCAGGAAAAAAACATGTGCAATTATTTTTAAGGTAGTGGTAGAAAATTTTCTCAGATTATTTTTTCTAATTCTATAATAAAATAATGAATAAGAAGGACAAAATATTTTAGTGCCTACCATGTATTCTATTTTTCAATATTATCTCAACCCATTAAAAATTATTAATTTTTGTATATCATTGGAGTGATCTGAACCCTCAATATAGCATCTATAACTTACATAAATTTTTGAAATTACTGAATATTTATGTATGAGTTTACAATGCATATAATTACTTTGTTCATTTTCAAACTTTTACATTACAGTGTATTAGTTATCTGATGCTAGTACCAAATTATTCCCAAATTTAGCAGCGTAAAGTATGATGGAATCCACAATCCACAATCCAGGAGCAGTTTTGCTGTGTGGTTCTAACTCAAGATACATCACAAATTTCAGTCCAGTGGTTGAGTAAGGCTATAGTCATTAAAAAGTATTTTAATTGGTTTTTACAGAGAGAGGAGGGACTGGGAAGAGGAGATGTGAAAGCAAAACAGTGATCAGAGAATGAAACATCTATCAAATGCCTCCTGCACGCCTCCCACCAAAGATCAAGCCTGCAACCCAGGTATGTTCCCTGACCAGGAATCAAATTGGCAACCCCTTGGTGCACCAGATGATCCCCAACCAACTGAGCAACATTGGCCATGGCTAAGGGTACAGTTATCTTAAAGCTTTGCTCTCAGGCTCACTTAACTGGCGATTGGCCACTTTCTGCATTCTTCTTTACTTTTCTTACCAGACTATTCACACAGAACAATAACCATAGAATAGTGCAGAATAATAGGTGTTTGGTATAAAGCAATTGATAGAAATCCTAGAAAAGGACAATGAGATTTACGGCCAAAGGCCTCATGCGATATAAATATTAGTACTAATGATAATAGCAAATGTATCATGGTATATCATATTGCCTTTGAGAGCAATTATTATTACCATGTATGTTGTAAATGGAAATGAAAAGCAAGATAATCATGTTAGACAATATAATGCAAAATAACTAAAAGTTATTTTTGTTACTTAGATATACTAATACTTTGGCAAGAAAATATTGACTTTCATATTGATGCCACGGCTGAAAAAAAAATGAGAGTCATGGATCATGAAATGTATGAACACAAAGGATGAATTAGAACACGTCAATCAGTCCAAGTGTCAATATAATTTAATACTGAAGAGAAGTTATTTAATCACAAACTTATCTGACAAGAGCATTCATGGAGACATAATCTCTGGGAATAAGAGACCTAAGTATTTTTTTTCCTTCCACCTTAACTCCACTTATCTGATTTTCCTGAATTAAAGTACTATTGAGACTAAGAGCAGCTGAGTACAAGTGAAAACTCGAAGCTCTGTGGGAGTAAGGGTCAGGATTGCCATGGAGCTTCATCCACGGCAGAATTTCCAATGGAAACATTTTTAAACGCTGGGTACTCGATTCAGCTTGCCCAGCAGAGAAACAATTGAGGAAACGATCAAATTCTGCCTCATGTGACTGTGTCAGATTTCTATTGACCCGAGTCCAAAAAGAAGCGCAGAAAGACATAAACACAGCACTATTATACAGAGTTATTCTCTATGTACACAATAGAAACTTCTGAATGGAATATGGACTACATCAGTGGTCGGCAAACTGCGGCTCTCGAGCCACATGCGGCTCTTTGGCCCCTTGAGTGTGGCTCTGCCACAAAACACCACATGCTGGCGTGCACTTACAGTGTAATTGAAACTTCATGTGCAGAAGTCGGTTTTCGGCTCTCAAAAGAAATTTCAGTCATTGTACTGTTGATGTTTGGCTCTGTTTGACTAATGAGTTTGCTGACCACTTGACCAGGTGAAGATAAGGTAGTAAGTAAATAATTAAATAAATATGCACCTTGAGAATAATTATCTACTGCAACTAAAAATCTATTTCTAAATGTTGAAATAACTTACCAAATCCAATTTTAGATTGAGATTAAATGAACCATAAGGAAATATCTCATAGGCTGACATCGTAAAGTTTCTTAGAAAGGGGGAAACAATCTATCAGGCAATAGGGCATTGGAAGCTCAGAAATAGTAACGTGACATGGAGATAGCTTCTAAATGCAACTTCTATTCATTCAATCCTTTGTTCAGCTATTCAGAAGTATCTATTGAACATGTATTATTTGTCAAGCACTCCAGACACTGGAGGTACAGCAATAAAATAGAAGGACAACAAAATACCCTGTTTTTATGGTGCTCACATTCTACTTTGATGACCAAATAATAAACCCCAAAATGTATACGTATTACAGAGAAAATATGATGTATTAAGAAAAATATAGCAGAGAAGGATAGGAAAGGCTAAGGAGTGTTATTTTCAATAATGGGGCAAGGGCACTGTCTACAGCCATGATGTTTCCACTAATAACTTCCCATTGACCCAAAAAGCCAAGAGAGTAATGTTGCCATAGGGATGCTCTATTATCATCATCACAGTTACTCTCCAAAAAAAGTGTGGCCTAGGGACCGGTTACATTGATATTTTTTCAAAGCCTGTTAGAAATGACCTACCGAGTCAGGATTTACATTTTAAAGAGATCTCCAGATTATTTGTAAGTGCATATAACATTTACAAAATGCTTCCCTAACACATTTAGCCACATAGACAGAAATTCTTTTAAATACATCCCATGTTTATTCTTATCTCTCTTCAAGCTTCCATCTTTATTCTCCTTCTCAATTTATAGCTTCTGTCTGTTCACGTTAAACAGCTAAGGAAATGTGTGGGGTGTTGGGAATTGCTGAATGTTGTCACTTAATGCTCTAAAGCCCACACCTCTACATCCCTAACATATCTTAATTTCTAACATATATTTCTGTACATTGATTCAAAATTCAATTATTTGGAGCATTTCTTTTTCTTTCTTTATTTTTAATTGAACTTATTGAGGGTAACATTGGTTTAAAATTATATGCATTTAATGTATATAATTCTATAATACTAAAGGCCCGGTGAAGGAAATTTGTGCACGAGGGTGTGTGTGTGTGTGTGTGTGTGGGTGGGTGGGTGGGTGTGTGTGTCCGTCAGCCCAGCATGCATCCTCTCCAATCTGGGACATTCCTCTCACAATCCAGGACTGCTGACTCCCAACTGCTCGCTTGCCTGCCTGCCTGATTGCCCCTAACCGCTTCTGCCTGCCAGCCTGATCATCCCTAACCACTACCCTGCCAGCCTGATAGATGCCTAACTGCTCCCTTGCCAGCCTCATTGCCCCTAACTGCCCTCCCCTGTAGGCCTGGTCCCCCCTCAACTGCCCTCCCCTGCAGGTCTGGTTTCCCCCAACTAACCTCCCCTTCAGGTCTTCCCCCCCAACTTCCCTCCCCTGCTGGCCTGATCATCCACAACTGCTCTCCCTGTTGGCCAACTTGTGTCCATATGGGGGCAGCCATCTTTGACCACATGGGGGTGGCCATCTTGTGTGTTGGTGTGACCGTCAATTTGCATATTACTCTTTTATTAGAAAGGATGTCGTCTGTATATTATATTGTTCATTTACAACCCTCTTCTATCACCATTTATTCCCCCCTTTTTCTTTTTCATATCTAAGCTAGTATTAAGGTTATCATTCAATGATTTGATTTAATTCCTAATTAAAGAACTACCCAATATTCAAACACAGAAATAACTGAGCCTGACCAATGCACAAACATAATACAGATTTGTGCAAGCAAGTATGCACGCTGAAGATTCTCTCAACAACTGAACCACACTGGTGACTGGTTCAATTCCCGGTCAGGACACATGCCTTGGTTCTGGGTTTGATCCCTGGTGGGGGTGCGTACAGGAGGCCATGGATCAATGTTTCTGTCATACATTAATATTTCTCTCTCTCACTTTCTCTCTCTCTCTCCCTCCCTCCTCTTCTCTCTAAAAAATCAGTAAAACATATCTTTGGGTGAGGACTGAAAAAAAAAGTCTTGATTTGTGACTCCATCATCATAGTGTGTTAAATTATTTAATTGCTTATAAATACTATGCTACTAATGATTCTATATGAATCTTGATTTGTTGAGCAACTTAAATTATTCATAATTCAAACATATGCTTGATGATTATTAGACACATTGGACTAGCAAGACAATTAAATTGTCAAGGAGAGTTAACTTTCCTGTATGAATCGCAAGCTTTCCTTTATAAAAGCGCTTAGAATAACGGCATGGTTTTCAAGAAAGCTCTTATGTTTTCCATATGATTTATATCTAAAAGAATTTTGACTTAGTGCCTGGAAATAAATTTAGCACACAATTTCAGTGTTAAATGAAGTACTGAAGTTCTCCCATAGCTTTTCTTCTTAAGAAAGAAAAAAAAAGCCTGAGAGGAATAGGTTATAGCCAGATTTATTTTATTATATTTTATTTGGTGAGAAGTACTTTCCAACGCATTGAACTTTGAAAAGCTAATTTACAGTGATCTTTATGTGATGCGGGAAATGTTCTAGTTATCGTACACTTAATATGTAGAACCAAGAGGAAAGATCATGCTCAATACTTATTATAGAAATGAAGGCTTTCATCCCAGTAGACTAAAGTTCATGAAAGCCAGAGTGAAACGTAATATTAAAATAATATTGATCCATGCTTCTCCTTTAGACAATTTTAATTAAGCTGTTTTTAATAAGTATAATTTTAACTTATTCTAAATTTTAAACAGACCATAACTTCCCTTCGTCTCCGAAGTATATAAATTTCATCTTACAAAAACATTATTACCTAAGGAAATAGCTTTGATTTGCTTCACTGGATACAGGAGGCACTCATTTTGCATTGCTGAATAGCAATACAAATATTTTTCTGACTTATCTTTTGTGTATTTTTTTCAACATGAAAGTCTATACTGGTATATTACAACAGCATTTGCCCTGGTAATTGACATATTACATATACTATCTGATTAATTAGAAAATATTTTAGTCCCATTTTACTGATGAGTATATAGTAATTCAAAAGATTAGCTGATAGCCCAGACTCACAGGCCCGGAAACAATTAAAACCCCCAAGTTCTGAATTTAAAGTTCAGATTCAAGCATGTCTAATTCGCAGCCCCCAGGCCACATGCAGCACACACAGAATATTTTTGTGGCCCAGCCAATAAAACAGTATGTAAGAAACGTTTTAGTAAAAAATTTTTACTTAATTTTTACAATATCCTGTTATACATAATTATTAATAACCTACTACAACGTTCGCTAATGACTGATTACTATAACCGTGTTGCATTCATTTTCCTCACGCGCCTTACACACAGGCGCACCATTTCTCTCCACTAATACCAGCAGCGAATATTTTAGCAGCCGATGGCCACGTCATTAGTCTTGGACTGACCTGTTTGGTGTGCACAACAGGAAATAATCTCACTTTCAGAGAACAAGAAAAATAGGTTTAGTTGCATTACGCTTATTAATTTGTGCAGTAATTCAGTGTCTTGTAAGTTAATATTCAAGAAAAAAAATATTAATTTTTATTAAAATGTTCTATTATTTTACGTTAAAGATTACTCATTTATTTCAGCCCTTTTGTACTCTGCATGTCTCTATAGAAAGAAACTCGTTTCTATGAAAATTGAAGCTTTTGGGGTTTTTTTGAGGCCCACGTAGACTTAAACCTTGTTTATTTGCCCTGTGTTGGCCTCTGAGTTTGACATGCTTGTTCATATTCATGACACAGCAGGAGGCTACCTCACTGCCTGTGGAGGAATTTCACACGCACTACCTCGTTTCATCTTCTCAATAATATTTTTTCTTTTTTTTAAATGAGTTTAGTTTTTGTTTTTCTTTTTTTTTATTTATTAAGGTATTATATGTGTACATAGCTTACCATTGCCCCCCCCCTCCACCTCCCATTCATACCCTCCCTCCCCAGAGTTCTGTGTTCGTTGGTTGTACTTATATTCATGCATACCAGTCCTTTGGTTGTTCTTTTATCTCCCCCCAGGTCTCCTTCCCCTCCCCGCTGTCATTTGACAATCTGCTTGTTTTATGGTGACTATCTCAGGACCACACGAATAGAGTCCGCTTCTCCTCTGGTTCTCACCGCCCCTCTCCCCGGGTCCCACTGCTTCCCCGGGGCACACAGCTCTCCCGGGATACATGTCTCCCCTGGGGCACATGGCTCTCCTGGGGCACACGGCTCACCTGGGGCACACAGCCCCTTTGGGGTGCTGGGATCGCGATCAATAATATTTTTGAGCTGTGCCTTTCAGTATGTCACAGTATATAACACTGTATATAAAGGAAGTTACTCTTTTTCTAAGCTCATTTAAGACAGGTAGCTGATATATTTGATGATAACAGAGAAACGATACTAACCTGTTCCACTGAAAAATAATATTATAACATATGCCACTGCTAGATAGACCACTTTTCCCCTAGCATTTATCTGTATGATTTTACAAATATTTTACATTTTAATTGTTTTTGTATTACTATTCCCTTTCAGATATGAGCAAACTGTGATACTAGATGGTAAGTAGTTTTTTTCCAAAAGCACACAATACAGGACCTAGAATCTGACTGTGAGTTAGTCTGCTTCCATAAAACAATATGGCAACTGGACTGTGAGTGCGCATCTGATGATCAATGACTGCTTTGTTTTAAGCAAGGAAATTATCAGATTTTCCAGAATACAAAAGTCAATCTAATTACCATGCAAATAATGAGTTTTAGGGAAAGAAAATTCAGTTAGACAGTTGTTTTGGTAACATTGTTAAGACGATGCTTAGACTTCTGGTCTAGATAAGATAGCATTCTTTGTCGTGAATTTAAAAGCTCGGTAGGAAATAATTTTTGTGGGAAGATGATGAGATAAGCTTGGAGCAATCAGACTACGATGCATCTGTTAGATAAGTATGAAGAACATCTATGTGGAGATGGCTGAGTAGTTCTGGAGCTTTCCATGTAGCCTACACAGATCGGGAAATGGTCATTTAAAAAGGTGATTATGGAGACTTAGTGATAAATGTATGCAGGAGAAGTATTTCAATTGACTTTGTATAAAAAATACCTCTGTGAATGACAGGCCGTGAGAAAGAACTGTGGTTTTAATCACTCACAGTAACATAAAACATGATTTTTAATCTGCATAAACATAATGACAGCCTTAATAAATAAAACAATAAAGCCATCAATAATTATTTTTATGTCAAGTAGTTCCATTTATTTAACACGTCCGTCACAGTTTTCCCAGATTGCATTGCTACCATTAAGTGGTGGTATTACAATATTACAATATGAGTGTCGCTCATATTTCAGCAGCCTAGAAGAATTGCATTTAAACCTAAATGCTTTTATTGCATATAAAGAATTTATACTATCAGATTGGCAGAATACAAAAAAAATCAATTTAATTGCAATAAAAATAATGGTTTTTTGGGGGGATATACCTGGGGAAGAAAATCTCTTTGGGTTATTTTGAATGGTTTCAAAACAGCTGGTCTGTTTGGGTTGACATTTCATATAGGCTCTCGGAAGCAAAGTCAATGCAGGCAAGTGCGGCAAGTCTGGATAGGGAAACAAGATTGAAGAGACAAAGGGGCCGGCTGCAGCGTGCAGGTGTGTGAACGAGCTTTGGCTCTCTGGCAAAGATGCCAGAGCGCGTTTATGGCTCTTCTTTGAGGACATTCGGCCTGCCTGGTGAATCAGTCCAGATTGTGGTGTGCTCGGGCTGCTGGAGCTGGAGGAGCCCCTTCAGCGCGAGGGAAAGCTGGAAAGGAGTGGTGTTAGCAGCTCGGAAGGAACGGAAACCCATTCTGCATGGTGAGAGATGCGCCCATACACATACAGGCCTGGTGTCTAGGGGCCTGGGCCCAGGCTGCAGAGGGCTTGTGCACGGAGCGGGAAAACTAGCCGAGCAACATTAGCGTGTTTACCAAGAACCCGTTCCCACGGCTCAGCTGGGATGGAGAGCAGCTTCTGTGAAGCAAGACTCTATACCCAGTCAGGTGCTGCTTGTCCGTGGGGAGTTTCTTTACTGATGTGTGGTTGGGATGAGGAGCCACCTTTTTTTCTTTTTTTCTTTTTTTTTTCTTTTTTCTTTTCAGTCAGATCCATTTGGAGCTTGCTTTGCCTGGGAAGCCATAGCTGTAGGTCAGCACTAGGTGAATGGGAAAACACTCCTTGAGAAGAGCTAAAACGAAGGTCAGACTTGAAGATGCTAGTAATACAGCCAAATAAACCCTAAAGAAAAGCTCTGACGTACGGATGACGGAATACAACAGAAGTTGGGATCTGCCAAGAAGCTGGATTTAGGAGGCCTATTACTCCAACTGAAGTTATTGATTACTTGACTGCCATAGCATAATAAGGAAATGACTGAAAAATCCGGAATCCCAGTTAATCTTGATCCTTAAACATATTTACAGTATGTGTTTTGTTTGTGAAATTTTTGCATACTTATTTCTACATGTTTTAATGGACCATGTTTTTAAAATGACATAAATAATAATAAACTGTTAATACCCCTCCCCAAAAAAATAAGGGATAAGATAATACCATAGTAGTTGGAATTATCGAGAAATAGTGTACAAAAAATAGAATAGTGTATAAGAGAAAATATCTATAAAGGTCACACTGGGTTCTTCTTTTGGTAGCTGAAAAATGAGGGAATAAAAGTGCAGCCTATATTAAAGAACGTGACCATGACTGTTTTTTAAGCATTATTTGTTTATGATTCCTGTGGGACCTTCAAAGGAAATGAAAAGCAAGAAAACAGATATGCCTAATTTTAAAGAGATATCTCATGAATACACTGTAAATATTGGGGTTTTCAGAATAAGCACGTCTAGTAAGTCATGTGATTTGATTTCTGTGCTTGAGATTCTGTAATATGTTTAAGGATTTGTTCCATGAAAATCAATCACAGGGAGAATGAGATGGGTTTCTCACATTTCAGTGCTTTCTGAACTATTTTCAATTGAAATGGATTTAATTCTTCAAGCTATCTGATCATACGCATTAAAAACCACATAATAAACATTACCTTTGTCAATGAGATCTTAAAAATATAAAGAATTTATTTTATTTCCTTGTGCATGAGGTGAAAATTATGAGGTTAAGAATGAAATATCAAACACACTCAATGAAAATTTTTTAAAAATTAAAAGAAGTGGAGGATCAAAATAAAATTTAGTAAATTTCTACATTTATTCATAAGGTTTAAAATGTAAAACTACAGTGATTTCTATATTATTTTTATTAGATATATAAAATATTAAACATGACTATTGCATGAATAGTAATAAATGTTCAACCAACATTTTTAGATTATAAAGAAATGCTGATTTCCTCTTTAGAGGAGGACTAGACAAGTCAGAGAGAATGAATTATATTCAAAATAATTTTATATGCCTGTTATGTTTAAAATAATATTAAATTTTATTTATGCTTAATTACCAGGTAAAAAATATACATAAAATTTCAAACTCAGTTGCTCAGCTAAAAATGTAGATGTTCAAAGAATATCGCTACTAATAGGCTCCATAAATCTTTAACCCTCTCATCCACTTTAATCATATAAAATGGTTTACACAGACTTTGGGCAGAGAATTCTTTGAAGAAATTCATTCTTGTTCTATGAACCTCAATTGCCTCCCCACCACCCCCCCTATCTCTGAAGCTAATCAGGTGTAAGAGAGGAACACCCGATTAGTTTCATGTCCGCTGAGTGATGGATCACTCTATGGAGCCAGGTGAGAGTGTTAGATGCGTTTTCTGTCAATGGGAAAATGACATGATGATGCCTGACTCAGAACTCAAAGGGATACAGAGGCCCGTGGAGGCAATGAAGCCTGCATTGGAAGTACCTTGTACCCCTGGAGATTGCCTGGGAGAGGAGATGAATGCTTTCCATGGAAATATTGGCAGGGAGGTCATTAGAGAGAGGGCAGCCCTGGAAACATATGAATTCTTGTTATGAAAAATGTTGCCAGTGGGCAGGAAGACTGAGAGAGGGACAAAAGTTAATGGATGGCAAATTGGAAATGATTGGTGGGTAAAAATGATCACTTTTGTTGAGAGAGGCATTAAAAGAAGCCTAGCAGCAAACTTCTGAAGAAGCCAGGAAAATGCCCAATTTGGAGTTATTAAAATTAATAGCTTTGGCGGAATGTTCTGATTTCTTTCTCTTTCCCCCCCCCCACTTTATCGTTGACACTATTACAGATGTCTTCTTTTTCCCCCTCTTTGCCCACTCCACCCAGTCCCCTCCGCACGCCTTTTCTCTGGCCACCACCACAATGTTGTCTGTGTCTATGGGTTATGCATATATGTCTTCAAACATTCTGACTTCTGACTTTCAAAAAATTTGAAAAAAGATTCAACGTAACTATGGGACCCTTTAAGAGTCAAGACTGAGCTGAATAGACATGACCATTCCTAACTTTATATTTAGAGGCAGACGAAAATGTCCTATTAAATAGGTTTAAAAAGGACATTGGAGAGAAAAGGCAAGAAAGAAAGATGAAAAACAACATGCAGCTTCTTTGAATTATGTCTTTTGAATTATGTGTGTGTGTGTGTGTGTGTGTGTGTGTGTGCATGTGTATACACACAAATGTATACCTATGAAGTGAATCAAAGTAAAATGTGCTTAGAATATATATTATTTTATTATCTTCAAGTATATTACGGACTGTATTATATCTATTTTCTTGAGAATGAATGTACAAATAATAAAGAAAAATTCAAGACAGACTTGACATAGGTATATGTGTAAAGCATAACAAAATGTAAACCAACTAAGTAAAAAAGTAGTCCCTAAAAATCATACAGAATCAATTATCTGCTTTTCCTAAACCATCAACCTTCTGATTAAATGCTTTTTTACCACATGAAGTGCTTGAATATAACATCATCAGCTACCATTTGAAGCTAAATGTTAATACTATCAGACATTTAAAAAAATTTATTACTTTTATAAAAGATGTTTTTAAAATATAAATTCAGAAATTAATTTATAAAACAAATTTGTTTACTACTAAAGACCTGTTTTTCAAGTGAAATATTTATTAAATGTTCAAATTTATGCCATTATAGATAACCTAAATACAATTTAGAAATAATTTTTAAGTATATTTATATATATATATATAATACCTATTCTTAACATATGACACAGAAAACATTATTTAAATTTGTGGCCTAAACTCAATTTGGAAAATTACTCAATGACATCAGTAGAAATTAATGCCTTTTATTATTATAAAGAAAGTTTCTGTGTAATTTATAGATGATGACAAGTTTATAAAGTTAAGTATTTCATGGCAGAATAAATGATCAAAATGTTATCAGTGGAGTTTGTTATAAGAGACATTAAAAAGGAAAAATGCAACATGAACATTCCAGAACCCACTAATATCTTTCACCTGAGAAAAATATAAGAAAAAGAACTGAATGATATACATATGTGTGTCAAAAGGAAATCAACTGTGAAGGAAAATGAATGTGTGCTGATCTAATGCAAAGCTGTACCTCACCACTATAAGAAATACCTGGTCCAGAAAATACCTAATGCAAAGCTGGATAACAATAATACTATTGGTAATACCAAAAAAATTAAATTGTAATAAAAATCTAACAAATAATAAAAGGAAGCAAAATGAAAGAAGAGGTAGTAACTAATGACAATTAACAAAACTAAGAGAACAAATGAAAATTATGAACAAACTGATAATTTATTTTATTTTTTTTTTAAATATATTTTATTGATATTTTACAGAGAGGAAGGGAGAGAGATAGAGAGCTAGAAACGTCGATGAGAGAGAAACATCGACCAGCTGCCTCTTGCACACCCCCCACCGGGGATGTGCCTGCAACCAATGTACATGCCCTTGACCGGAATCGAACCCGGGACCTTTCAGTCCGCAGACCGACGCTCTACCACTGAGCCAAACCGGTTTCGGCTGATAATTTATTTTAAAAAGTTAATGAGAGCTGCTGTAAAATAGGACTTGAATCAATGATGCAAATACTCAGTGAAAATTTACAAAGAAAATTAAAGTCATTGTAAGAGTAATCAAATATAACATTCAAAAGTAACAGAATCAAAAGAGAGAATCAGAAGGTAGAGAAAACTGGTTCAAAAAAAAAATAGCCGAAACTGGTTTGGCTCAGTGGTAGAGCGTCGGTCTGCGGACTGAAGGGTCCCAGGTTCGATTCCGGATACGTACATTGGTTGCGGGCACATTCCCGATGAGGGGTGTGCAAGAGGCAGCTGGTCGATGTTTCTCTCTCATCGACATTTCTAGTTCTTTCTCTCTCCTTTCCTCTCTGTAAAATATCAATAAAATATATTTTAAAATAAATAAATAAAACTAAATATAAGGCAAATAAAATGAAATAAAGCAGAAAGTTAATAATAACTGGAAAAGAAGGGTCACATATGGAGGACACTACAAATAATTCACCTTATTTTACCTTTTGAATAGTACGTTCCTGAAGAGAATGGAATGGGAAATAAATGTGTTTGTCATCAACCTATACATCAATTTACCTCAGTAAATGTATATGTGTGTGCTTTTCAGAAATACATCAGGAAGTTTGGTGTGTGTTTTTAAGAGACTTCAAAAGTGTAGATTGGCCAGACCTGGCTCTGACGTTGAAATTTCATCTTATCCTGAGATGGCACATATGAGATGGCTTGGGGATCTGGATCACAGACAACCTATCACTGATGGATAAAACTCACCTTCTAACTTAGTATGTTGTTGTCAAATCAGCAGGGAAGTCATAGTCTAAATCATATATATGATTATTCCTCAGTTCATAAACAATATGTGAAATAGGGGTACTTTTCCTGGAGAATTACTGATATAAGGAACATGTGGTATATAACCTTGTCTATAGAAACAAATGACCTTGTGTGACAGAGGTTGGTTCTCAGTCATCTGAAAGATATCAACCAGGGCAGAAATGTGTGGCCATGTTGAATTTTTTCTCTGTCCTAGAAGGGAAAAAAGAGCAATGCCACAATATACCTATAATTGGTTTTCTTTGATTAAATTTGTGTTGAATTTTGCTGAAGAATTTTAATCCTAGATTATATAATGAATAGGTAATGATAGGAAGTGATACCGTATACTTGTTAACCGAGCTACAAGTGAAAATGCATAATGAATAAACTTCAAAACCATATGGAAACTGTACAAAAGGATAATTAGCTTAAGGGAAATTTTTCTGAATATATGTTAGAAAAATATTCAGGGAGTTTCAATTAAGCAAGAATAATGTTTGCCCTCAACTATGAAATAGAGAAGGCAGGAAATTATTGGTCTAAGCATTGGTCTAAGGTAAATTTATTTTTTTTAAAAGATGCAAAGTCCTATTGCTAGTTGTATAACCTTATATAACTGGAAGTGTGTGCTCACAGATTATAAAGTCATACTGTTTATGTACATTACATAATAGTTAATGAGAATCATAAAGAAAATGAAAAATAATTTTTATTCAAAATTGTGCATAGTATTTCAATCATGATCTTTATTTTTAAGATCAAAATTGACTTAAAGTTTTTATGTCAGATAAGTGAAAAGAAAATGAAACTCTGAGTAGTTATTTTGCATGTTCCTTGAAAATATGTTAATAGGAATATATTTTATCCTGGAGAGTTCAGGAGTTTAATTATCCGAAAAAGCCACCATTGTGATTTTACAAAGAAAAAGAAGGATGAAGAGACAAAAGATGTAAAGGTTTTCAAAAGTCTATGCTTATGTGAAAATGACAATTGTTCATTTTTGGATAGTGAGGTTATGCTTTTTATACAATTCTTTTACACAATTCTTCCAAAATATTTTCAAACTGTTTTTTTCAAATCTTTTCTATAACAATTTCAAAAGAATACACTGAGTGTTATAAAGACCTGCTGTGTGTAAAAACACCTTTGTGACCTTCGGGCCAACTTTAGCACAGACATGATGTTTTGTAAATTTAAGAGTCGAAGTGCGACTGAGGGTTCAGACATGAGGCATGCGATCCCATAATGGTACGAAGTTTCCAGCCGGCATGGGGGTTCTCGCTCAGTTGCTTCTGTTGGCATTGCATTTATTGTCTCCTGCGGATTCTGTGGCCCAAGACTCATCTTTACTTCAGGCTTTCATTTCAGTATGAGCCACGTGGGGACACTTGCAGTGAATCATGAACCTATAGGAGTAAGACTGTGAGTTGCCAAAACTCTTGCTGGTCGTGAGGTACACAGTCATCAACATGTTGCACTAAGCCTATCTTCTGTGTTAAGATGGGCTTAGTGCAACATATCTTAAATATATCGTACTTCCAGGCATAGCTCTCCACTGAGCACAAATAAGGATATTTTATGCTTCATAAGTAATCAAATGTGTACTAGAAAGCAAACCTACGTTAATATGGAAGAATAATGTTTAAACATTGTTTTATAATTTTTATTTCTTTTGACTTGCATATAAAAAAAACCTTCAAAATTTTTATATCATGTATTCACTGTTTTTTCCAAAAACTTTGAATCAACACTAGCGAGGGTAAAAGACATTGTTATAGGCTACATTAATTTATTTAACTGTGCATTTAAAGTAGAAAAGTAGCACATTTCAGCTCTGTGCGTTGAAATCTGAAGAACAAATGAAACGTTTCACTAATCATTGCTAGAAATTATGGCCAACAAATGCTCTGCTACTAATTTCCATTAGCAGTACTGGAATTTACACACAAAATTAACCATACATTTATTCATTTGCTAAAAAAAAAACCCAGAACAGAACAGAATGCTATAGAGACAACACAAGGTCCTCAATAGGCACATTGAAAACTTATTCAAGCTAATAAGTGAAAACAATGAGCCAAAGAATGATCTTCATTCGAGTAAACTGAGTGACGTGAGCTACACAATAGATTTGCTGCATATAACTTCTCGCTTATTTATATACTAGAGGCCTGGTACACAAAATTCATGCATGGGAGTGGGAGGGGCCTCAGCCCAGCCTGCACCCTCTCCAATCTGGGACACCTCAGGGAATGTCTGACTGATCGGGCCTAAACCGGCAGTCAGACATCCCTCTCACAATCCGGGACCACTGGCTCCTAACTGCTCACCTGCCTGCTGGCCTGGTCATCCCTCACCGCCCCCCCCCTTGCTGGCCTGGTCACCCTCAACTGCCTCCTGCCAGCCTGGTCGCCCCCAACTATTCCTCTCCCCGCCATTCTGGTCACCCCTCACTAACCCTCCTGCTGGCCTGGTTGCCCCACACAGCCTGCGTTCAGTAATCTGTTCAGATGTTTCGGTTGTCCCTCTGTTGTTTTGGTCATGATGGCCCCTGGCTTTTTATGTATTAGGACTAGAGCCCTGGTGCAAGAAATTTGTGCACTGGGGGGGGGAGGGTGGGCCTCATTCCAGCCTGCACTCTCTCCAATCTGAGACCCCTCTGGTGATATCTGACTGCCTTTCATAATCTGGGACCGCTGGCTCCTAACTGCTTGCCTGCCTGCCTGCCTGATCGCCCCTAACCACTCCTGCTTACCTGCCTGATCACCCCTAACTGCTACCCTACTGGCCTGATCACCACTAACCACCTCTGCCTCACCCTGCACCCAGGACCCTGGATTCCCTCCTCTGGCTGGTCACAGGCACCCAGAACCTGGGCTTCCCTCCTTTTGACTGGCTGTAGGCACCCAGGACCTGAGCCGGCTTCGCTCGGGCCAGCCGCAGCTGCAGAGGAACATAGATGGGCAGCTTCATCCAGGCCACAGCCACAGGCGCCTGGGACCTCAGGGCTGGTGGCTTGTCCCTCTCCTGGGCCGCAGCCTGGCTGGTCCCCATTCCTCTCTCATGAACTCATTTGTGCTTGGCTGGTCCCCATTCCTTTCTCATGAACACATTTGTGCTTGGCTGGTCCCCATACCTCCCTCCCCAGTGTTGAGTGTCTAAGGCAGTTCCAGCATAAGGGCACGAGGGCATGAGGGCATGAGGGTGTGATGACCATTCGCATATTAGCTCTTTATTATATAGGATACGTATGATCTACTCACATTGGAAACCATACTAAATTTTAACCAAAAAAAAAAAACAAACAAGGTGATATTTTTCCTGCTAGCTTTCATAACCAATTTTAATCAAGGGAATTAAAATTTCTTTTAAATTCATGTTAGTTGACAATTGGATATTGGAGCCTTAAAATGCAACCTACCAAACATGAAACTGCCAATAGAGGTAGGTTTTATAGGGCAGAGTATACTAGAAAGCAATTTGTTATTTTAGAAATTCCACCCTTAGTATTCTATTTTATCAAAAGGGAGAATAGCCTAAACCGGTTTGGCTCAGTGGTAGAGCGTCGGTCTGCGGACTGAAAGGTCCTGGGTTCGATCCCGGTCAAGGGCATGTACCTTGGTTGTGGGCACATCCCCCGTGCGGGGTGTGCAAGAGGAAGCTGGTCAATATTTCTCTCTCATTGGCATTTCTAGCTCTCTACCTCTCTCCCTTCCTCTCTGTAAAATATCAATAAAATATATTTTTTAATAAGGGAGAATATAGATTAGCACAAATTAATATTGAAGAATGATCTTCTATTTCTGAAATTATCTGTTAGAATCCAAGAAACAAAAACAAGAAAAAACATGGGATAAGTTTCCCAAGAAATTTGTATTTCACAGTCAGACCTTGTTGTTTTCTTCTACTTAATTATGTAAGTGGAAGACCTTTGAAGTATTTAATAATCATTCATGGTTTCCTGGTTATATTTGGAGTAAAAATAGGTTGTTGCATTGCACAACTTCAAGGTGAGTTTTTTTTATAGCACTATCTATATGATTAGTAAACTCTGAAATACCTTACACAGTCAGCTTGCCACATGCTGTGTGGCCTTGGATTCTGAAATGAAATATGATGAATTCTTACTTTGTTCCACAATGATTTTTGTTCTTTCTCCTATGCTGTTCCCTTCCTTATGTAGATATGAGTTTCTGACCTCTATTACTTCCTTCTTCCTAAAGAACTACTTTTAACATTTCTTTCAGGACAAGTCTGCTAACAATGTATTCCCTCCATTATCTTGTGAGAAAAATCTCTAGTTATTTCTTTTAACATATCTTTGCACTCATCATTTCTTTCCTCAGCTATATCAAGTCTCTTGAAGATCTCAGCAAAGGTTTTATTCATTTATGACACAGTGTTTTTACTTCTTGGTTTGTTTGTTTTTTCTTTCTGTTTCCATCTCTGCTTTCATTACTCATCTCTTCTTAAATGTTGTCTACTCTTGTCCACTGGGGCTCTTAATATACTCATCAGTTATTTTAAATTTCTTATGGACTAATTTCAAAATTTATGTCATATCTGAGTTCTGGCTTCTTAGGCTTGTCCACTTTCTACAGATTATGAACAAATAAACCTTCTAGCATGCTTTGTATTTTTGTTAAACATGGACATGGTGTATGAGGTAATGAGAATTGAAGTAAGTAGACCTTTAGAGAGGTATGTTGATCTAAGAGTCAGACTGTTTTATTTTATTTTTTAATATGTTTTTATGGGTTTTAGAGAGAGAGAAAGGGAGAATGATGGAGAAATGGAAACATCAGTGAGAGAGAAATAGCATCAATTGGCTGCCTCGGCTTACCCCCCACTGGAGATCGAGTCTACCACCTGGGCATGTGCCCTGACCCGGAATCGAACGAGTGACCTCCTGGTTCATGGATCGATGCACAATCACTGAGCCACACCAGCTGGGTGAGTCAGACTGTTTTCATCCTTGCTAAAGCTGTCGTTACTAGAGGCTTCAGATTCCTCTAGTGTCTTGATGTAACAGGACAGCCAGAGGATCTGGCTCCCTGTCACCACTTGAGCCAATTAAGCAGAGACAGGGTTGGATCATATATGAGCGTTTATTCCAATAATGCCAGCAGAGTGGGAGAGCAGTAGGTCATCCACAAACATCTACTCTGACCCTCACCCCTTGAAAGTCAGTTGGTTATATACCCACGAGAGAGAAGAGAGAAGAAAGCTACTACGTGCAACTGAAAGCTACAAGTATAACATAAAAAGGGGAGGGTAGTCTGCAGTCCAGCCTCCAGGAGCTTAAAGTCCGATAACAAGGTGGCTAATCTTCTGTGATGTTACAAAAAGCTCAGCCCGTTCCTGGGACCGGAGAAGAGTCAGCGTTCCTGAGACAAACTCAAGGAGAGGGCCATGGTCCAGACACAGCAACCAAATCAAAGCTTGTCCTGTCCGTGGTCTGTTCTCAAAATGTATTTCTTTCCCAAGTCAATCGGACCCATGGAGGCATCTTATCTTTGTATAGCTTTTTTTCATCCTCCAGTTTCCCAGGGACTATAAGAAAGCTTCTCATCTATAGTTAGCAAGGTGGATAATTATTAGACAGCTGTGGCTCTATTCTCATTACATGTCCTTCCCTGTTCTCACTTACATTTTTTTTTAAAAAAAAAAAAAACATATTTAGCAATTTTTATTTTCTTTTGTTCTATTTTTTTTTCTTAGCAATTAATTTTTTCCATCTGTTCCTCATACTTTTTTTAAATTTATTAAGGTATTATATGTGTACATAGCTTACCATTGCCCCCCCCCCGCCACCTCCCATTCATGCCCTCCCTCCCCAGAGTTCTGTGTTCGTTGGTTGTACTTATATTCATGCATACCAGTCCTTCGGTTGATCTCTTATCTCCCCCTCGGTCTCCTTCCCCTCCCCACTCTCATTTGACAGTCTGCTTGTTTTATGGTGACTATCTCAGGACCACACAAATAGAATCTGCTCCTCTTCTGGTTCACACCGCCCCTACCCCCATGTCCCACTGCTTCCCCTGGGGCACATGGCTCTCCCGGGACACCCGGCCCCCCTGGGGCACACGGCTCACCCGGGGCACATGGCCACCTGGGGCACACAGCTCACCAGGGGCACACGGTCTCACTTACATTTTTCTCTTCCCTACATGGAGTCTGTCTTGCTACACGTTCAGCTGGAATTCACTGTTATCCTGGAGCTCACAGATGTGCTAGTAAATAGATACCATCTACATCTTTGCTAAATTACTTCAGTGATTGAGTTTTACTACTTCACACTTAATTTCTTAATGCATAGGTTTATTTTCTTTTAAAATTCCTTGGGGAAATTACTATCCTTAAAAGGCTTTTTAAAAATCAATCCTATATAAGAAAAGCCTATATGCAAAGTGTCCAGTAGTCTGGTTGACCATTCAACCAATAAAAGCATAATATGCTAATGATATGCTAAGACTGCTCAACCGCTTGCAGTGACGTGCATTGACCACCAGGGGGCAGGCAGTCGACCAGTTACTGTGATGTGCACTGACCACCAGAGGGCAGATGCTCCAACTGGTAGGTTAGCTTGATGCTGGGGTCCAGTCAATCTGGACTGAGTGAAAGGGGCCTGCCTAGAGCCCTCCCATGGTCTCTCCCCAGCTGGCCAACCTCCCATGTCCCACCCCAGCCCAAATTGTGCACCAGTGGGGTCCCTTGGCTTAGTCTGCCCCCTTTTGCAATCCAGGACCCATCGGTGGATGTCAGAAAGCCAGTTTCAGCCCAATACCACAAGCCAGGCCAAAGGACCCCACTGGTGTAGGAATTCATACACCACACCTCTAGGAGTGACATAAACACAAAGAACCTAGCAATCCATTTATGTAAAGACATGCATAGGAGTGTTAGTCATCTGGAAATTCCTTGCTTGTTATGTCATTGTGTACACTAGGAATCTTGGAATCAAATCCTGAGATCAACATAAGGGAAACTTTCGTGTTAAAAATATACTCATAAATTATTTTTAATCCCTTTAAAAATAAATTAAATTTACGATAACACAAAATAATTATTTCTTTATACTTATTTATCTATACATTCTTTCACTGGATATAACCAATTGAGCAACTTAAGTATTGTATACAATGAAGTTACAATAATTTAAAATGAATCAAATATTTCTTTTACTGGATTTGCTTAACTCAGCTGTAGACAACATTTGTTCAATTCTAACTTGAAAGTCAGACTTCACTGTGGTTTTGTTTTTCCTTTGCCACTCATTTCCCATGTTTTAGTCACCACACCTAATACTACCTACTCAACATTCTCTCCAATCTATTTTTCTTTTATCATCTTCTGCCATCATCATGGTCCTTAGCAATGTCATGTTAAAATAAATTTTGTTACGAACTGTCTGGTCTTCCCAACTTCCTTTTTTTATCTCTTTTCACATCATGCTTTGTAAAAATCACTTGAGTGGAATTAATTATGTAATTTTTCCTCAAGGCTTTCCTTGGGGAAATTCAGTATTTGCTATACAATGACCTTCATGTCCAAGACTTTGTGTAACTCTAACCTTCACCATCTCCAACCACACTACTCAAAATGTCTTTTACATCTCCAAATATGCCATGTAATCTGTCCTTCTATGCATTTGTATAGGTTGAATCTCCTTGCTAGTTTTACATATTACTCGGTTGTCAGCTTCTGTATATCTTCCAAGAGCTTATATTTCCTGACTTTAACATATGTCCTTTAGATGCATTTCTATAAACTTTTCTGCTACCAGAGTGGTTATCACATTTTTTAAAAGATACGTAGTTTCTGCCTGCCTCCTTGGTATACTAAGACTCTCTGAACATTTTTGGTTAACTGTTTTTTTTTCTTTAACAAATAGCCAGTATCTGGCCTGTAACAGGTGCTACATACAAGTTTATTTAAGTCATTCATTTAATGTTTAAATAGTATTTAGGTGATCTACAAAATTAATGCGTGTGTATTTTTAAGTAATGGGTTAAGTTAAAATGCTTTTCTCATCTAAATCTAGTTTGTATTTATTTTGAAATATATGTATTTTAAATTAATTCTAGAATTCATATATTATGCAGTATGATAGTCATATATCATAATATAATCACCTTTAATTGCAAACTTTGTTAATATATCTGTATTTGTATTCACAATTGTAATATATACTTTCAATACATTTTATTAGGTAAAATCAGACTTTTTCCCTGTAAGACTGTCCTGTTTCCAAGACAAACAAAAATTGCAGATATTTTTTATCACATTGTAACATGTTTAATGATAAGTAGTCCATAACTAGAAGAGACATGAAAAATTAATTTTAAGATTTTTCAGAAGCAACAATTGCTATCAAAGATAGAGTGTAAGGTAGAAGAATTGGGGCTAAGGACATTTTCTTGATTTTTGTATTGTGCTTTTTGATGATTTTGAGTTTCTTTATAGTTGATATAGATCTCATTAATAGTAACTATGCTATTAAACATTTCTTAAAACAAGTTATTAGCCAAAAAGGGAACATTTAAATCTTTCTCACTTTAAAATTAGTTATAATCATTGTTTTCATTTTTAAAGTTAAGAATCAAATTTATAGCCGAAACCAGTTTGACTCAGTGGTAGAGCGTCAGTCTGCGGACTGAAAGGTCCCAGGTTCAATTCCGGTCAAGGGCATGTACATTGGTTGCGGGCACATCCCCGGTAGGGGGTGTGCAAGAGGCAGCTGGTCGATGTTTCTCTCTCATCAATGTTTCTAGCTCTCTATCTCTCTCCCTTCCTCTCTGTAAAATATCAATAAAATATTTTTTAAAAAAGAATCAAATTTATAAAATTAGAATAGGAATCTTGGCAAAGACTAGACACATCATTCACTGTTATCACACATTTCCTGAAAATGATTAATGGTGATGTATTTATGAATTAGACTTTTGGGTGTCTAATTATATACTGGCTATAGTTCAGTTCCTGAATATGGTATCCATACACTGTCACTTTCATTTTAATAGCCTCTTTTGCAAATGCAAAGGCTTTTAACACTTAAATGAATTGAGCTATATTGACCTTTTAATATATTTATAAGGATTTCCAGTTAAGACAGTTGCATAAAAATAAGAATGAAATATTTGTTAGAAGAATAGTGTATTATTCATGCTCCAAGCAACAATAATTTTCAGTACTTTTTATTAACACTCAATTTTTTTGTTTTCCAAGACATTATTGTAGCTATAGAGTGCTGTTTCTGTCTCCTTGTGCCATAATACATTGTTACAGATTACTATTGAAAGTTCCCTACATGAGATTGCTTTAGAAGTTGAGTTAAGTGTAAACATTACACTGTCCCAGAAGTAATTCAAAAACTATAATATAGGCCTTTTGTTCACTCTACTCCTACCTCGCTGGCCTCCTTGCTCTCCCTTTGAAAGCTAGTTTTTCTGCCTGGATGCTCTTCCTTAAAATATCCATAAGACTAGTTTCCTTGCATCTTTCAAGATAGAATAACAGAGATTACATTACTCTTCCTAATGAAATAACTCCACCAAACTGAAAAATATATATATGACACAATAGTTTTCTGAAGCAGGATATTAGAAAATAAAGGATAACAATCTTTAAGAAATGTTAAACAAATGAAAAAAGTGTTCACTTGCCCAATCAAGACATTATAATGGCCATTATAATGTCTTGGCTCAGTGGATAGAGCGTTTGGCCTGTGGACTCAAGAGTCTCCGGTTTGATTCCAGTTAAGGGCATGTACCTTGGTTGCAGGCATGTCCCCTGATAGGGGGTGTGCAGGAAGCAGTCGATTGATGTTTCTGTCTCATCCATGTTTTTAACTCTCTCTCCCTCTCTTTTCCTCTCTGTAAAAAATCAATAAAATATGTATATTTTTTAAGATATTGTAATGGTGGTTTCTGATTGGGGGCAGAGTGGAGAGATTGAGCCAAAAATAAAAAAAGAGGAGAGAGAAAGAGACAATTCATGAACATAAGAACAGGGTGGGCTGTTGAGTAAAGTGGAAGAGGATTTAGGGTGGATAAATGGTGATGAACAGAGATTTGACTTGAGGTGGTAAATACACAATACAGTGCACAGATGATGTATTATAGAATTATGCACCTGAAACCTGTGTAATTTCGTTAATCAGTGAAACCCCAATAAATTCAATAAAAGGGGGGAAAGAAAATAAATTCCTAACTGAAAGAATGAAAGCATTCAATTGTCCCACCTTACTGCCTCAAGGCAATTTCCTAACTAAGATGGAGTCCCCAGAAATTCCCTGATCTGTATAGATAATGCTAAGAGATCAGGTAAACAATGGCAGATTGAGAGAGAGCTGAACAGCAAAATGTCCAGAAATTTGCAAAGAGACACCCTAGAATATGAATCACAGCACTGACTAGCACATGTATGTCAAGAAAAATATCCAAAACTGGTAAAAGAAATAACAATATTTAGTGTTCATGCATAACTAAATACCACCAGGTAGGTGTATTTCTAATTCATGGAGAACTGGGTAGATTACTCAGAAGGGTCTTGTCTTAGTAGTGAGATCAATTTGGATCAAGTCTCAATGCTATAATGTTACCAACTAATAAATCCTTAATGCATAATCTGAAAGAATCAAATGAATTGAAGTAGTTTAAATGTCCTTCAGGACAAAGTCCAAAACTATTTATAAGAATACAAAAATATCCAGCACCCCTCAAGGAAAATTATACAAATTCTTATTTACAAGCAAATATTATCATGCATGCTAAGAACCAGAAAAATACAATTCTTGCTAAGGAGAATGATCAATCAAAACGGATACAGAACCGACACAGGTATTAGAATGATCAAACAAAACAGGCATTATACCTGTATCCTATATGTTCAAAAAGTTATATCACTATGTGAATGTTATTTGAAAAACCCAGATTTAGTGTCAAGAGCTTAAAATCTCAGCAGCAGAAATGGTAAAAAAACTGGAATGAATTAACAAAAGACTAGATATTATAGAATAAAAGAATAATAAATCTAAAAACATAGCAATGGAAATGATTCATAATAAAACACAGGGAGTAGGAAAGTTAAATGAAGACAGTATCAGTAAATGATAGCAAATTTCAAGTTGGCCTAATATTTGTGTAGTAGAGTTCTCAAAGAAGAGCAACAATATTCTGAAAATTAATTTTCAAAAATTTCCAACTTGATTAAAACTATTAAGCCACTGCTCTCAGTAGCTCAACAAAATAAAAGCACAGGAACCATTGACTATGCATCACAAGTATCATCATATTCAAATTTCTCAAAACCAATGGTAAGTAGACATTTTAAAGAAGCCTGAGAATAAAATGCCAGGCAACGTCCAAAAAATATAAGTCAGAATTACAGCAGATTTCTCACTGGAAACAACACAAGTGAGAAGGCAGTGGAGCAAGGTGCAGGATTGTATGGTAATTCTATTTTACATTTTTGGAGGAATCTCCATACTGTTTTTCATAGTGGCCGTAGCACTTCACAAGAGTTTGGAAGGGATTGCTTGTCTTCACATCTGCACCAACGTTTATTATCTGTTGACTTTTTGATAATAGCCATTCTATCAGGTGTGAGGTGAAATCTCGTTATGCGTTTGATGTGCGTGTTTTTATGATTAGTAATATTGAGTATCCTTTCTTATAAATTCATCTACTTTTAATTACAGATACACCTCTAATTGTATTTATACTGCATTTCAAAATGTTTTATTCTCTGCTTTCATGTCAATTATCAATTGACTAATTTTTTAGATAAATGAGGATTTATCTTACAACCTACAGTTTCTCTCCTTATTCAAAGTGCTATTATTCCCACTGTCCTTAGATCATTGACAGATTATCACTGACAGGTCAAACAGCATATATTAGAACTTCCACTTTTTTATTCAACAAACCATGGTCTGCCTCTTCCCTTCCCTCCCCCCTCCCTCGTTTTTCTTCCCTTCCCTTCCTTTTTCCCTTCCTTTCTCTTCCCTTCTCTTCCATTGCTTTCCTTTCCCTTTCCTTCCTTCCCTTTCCCTCTCTCTCTCTGGATTATTATTCTTCTATTCATTTATATTAAATATAATTTCTATAGGAAAATTGCCTTTATATAGGAAAATTGCCTGCATAGTGTTTAGTTCTGTGAGATTTCACAGATGCATACAGTCAAATGACAACCACCACAATCAGAATGTAAATCTTTATAGTGTATAGATTTATGTACTTGATATACAGGAAATGTTACACCATTCACATACAGGGTGAGAACTTTGTAACAGTATATTTCCAATATACTTCCAATATATGTAAGTATTCAGTATCATTTACTTTTCCTTTATCATTTCTAAGGCTCATAATTTCTTTGTGAAGATTCAATTTTTTTTTCCTACCTGAAGAAATTCTTTCACATTATTTTAGCACAGATGTGCTGGCAAGACATCTCCTCAGATGTTTTTGTTTTTGTTATGTTTTCTTTTGGTCTAAATGTTTTATTTTGCTTTTAATTTTCAAAGTTATCTTGATGGATATATATATATATCCCCTCAGTATATATATATATACTGAGGGGCCAGATTATTATGACCACCCTATCAGTACTTCATTGGGCAACCTTTTGCCTTCAATACTGTGGCAATACTTCTTGGCAATGACTCCATGAATGTTGAAATGTGATGCGAAGAATCTGACACCATGCCTGATGAATACCACTGTCCAGTTCTGTGAGATTTGATGGTTGTGGAACCAGCTACCTGATGGCTCTTTTAACTTCGTCCCACAAATCCTCAATTGGATGGAGATCTGGTGATTGTGGGGGCCACCTAAGCAAGGTAAAAGTCTCCCTCATGTTCTTGAAACCACTCCTGCAGAATACGAGCACCGTGGCATGGCACATTGTTGGAAGAAGTCATCTCCATTGGGATACACCATCAACATGATAGGATGAATTTGATCAGCAATGATACTTAGGTATGTTGTGCTATCCAGACATTGTTCCACACGAATTAAAGGGCCCAAATCATGCCAGGAAAACATGCCCCAAACTATAACACTGCCCCCACCAGCTTGAAGGGTTGTACTCATGCATGCAGGGTGCATGCTTTTATGCTGTTTTCCCCAAATTCTCACTCTGCCATCTGCATGATACAATAGGAAATGTGATTCATCGGACCACATTACTTTTTCCAATGCTCAATTGTCCAATCCTTATGTTTTTTGTGCGAATTGGGGACCTTTTGTCTTGGTAACTGCAGACAGCAAAGGTTTTTAAACAGGCCTTTGGCTTCCATATCCCATATGATGCAATGTATGGCTAATTTGCCTACAAATGTCAGATGGTCATAATAATCTGGCCACTCAGTGTGTGTGTATATATATATGGAGTTTAAGAGGGTTCTAGTCTCTTCCACTTATTTTGTATAATTTTCAGTGACCTAAATTTGTGTTCACTAATTGTTTCCTCATCTGTGTTGCATCTAGTTAGTGATGAGTTTGATCATTCTTTTATATTATTTTTACTCATCTCTTTTCATTCTAACACTGTGTTGAAATTTCAACCTTTTCACTTAAGTAGTCCACTTTTCCCACTCTGTTATAGTAAATTAGTCACAGTTATTTCAATTTCCATGTCCAAGGAAAGATTCTAACATCTAAATAATCTCTAATTTTTGTTCCATTGACTGCTTTGTTTCTTGACAATTGAGTTTTTCTTACATTTTTAGTGTCTCAAATTTTGATTGTATATCATGCATCTAAGATAGAACAGGAGAAAGTTAGTAAAAAAGTATTTAGACTTATAAATGGACACTGTCATCTAAGTCAATTAATGAGGAAATTGAGTTAATCATTGAGGAGCAAGTTAAACTTGAATTTTAGTTGCTGTTATTTTTGCAATAATTGTGTTCAGTGTATTGTAGTTTTCAAATTCATATAATGCTTCCATGTACTTTTGATGACTTTGCAAGAGGGTTTTTCTCAGTGTTTGGGTCTTATTCCAACCTTTCTGTTGTTTCATTGGAATTTACTGACTATACCATAGAATACTACACAAAGACTGTATAAAAAGAAAAATTATAGTTCAGACAAACACATAAAATTGGGTGAAAATATTCTTAAGACAATATTACCAAAAGTCAATACAATTTTTAAAAATATGCTACATAAAGATAAATTTATTTTATTCTGTGCATACAAGTTTGGTTTACTACTAGCAAATCTACTATGGAATAACACTGTATTAAAAGATTAAGTTAAAATACCATTTGATCTTTTCATTAGAGGAAGAAAGTACATTCAATAAAACACATTGTTGATTAATCATAAAAGCTCTTAAAAAACCAAGAGTAACAGAAAACTTCTCTACACTGAATAATGAATACTTACTTCAATCTAGTGTCATCACATTTAATGTTAGAATGTCAGAAGCATTCTTTATAAAATCAAGAGTACTAGAATATATCAACTCCATCCCATTTAATTCTCTATTGAAAAATTATTCTAGACAATTCAGAAATACAGTGAAATGTAGTTGAAGCCTAAGGGCTGGAAAGAAAGAATTAGAAATGTCATATTCCATTGGTGATTATGAGCTGTCACAATATACAAAATAATCTGGTGTTGGGACAATTAATTTTCTATTGCTTTTTTTTATTCTTTCAAATGCAAAAATAATTTCAAAAAGAAAATTAAAAGCATAGATATGAAGAACCAAGATTTAAAACATTAAGAAATAATAATATAGAATATATGTATTTATCATTTTGGAGTAGGCTAAACTATTTTAAGCAAGATTTGAAAGTTATGTTTGGAAAAAAATTATATATATATATATATATATATATATATATATATATATATATATATGGCTAATGTGCAAAATGTCTCCTCGGGAGTGCGACCGGGAGACCAGGATTTCAATCACTTGCTATGACTTGTGGTGTAGAACAAAGGAAGGCACCAGCTGGCAGCTGGAAGGCCCCGATCAGCCCTGGTCTCTGGCCAGGCCTAGGGACCCTACCAGTGCACAATTTCATACATTCGTCCTCTAGTAAATAAAGAAAATAGCATTAAACAACATACTTCAAGATTTTTTAGGCAAATGTGTTCAGTGCTTTTGTCCAAAAATAATATTTAATAAATAAGGCCTGAAAGTCAATTTAAAAAAAATAATGAAATAGCAGGTGTTCTTTTGGACAAGAAACATAAACAGGCATAAGAAAATGTGGACTATTTCATAAGTGATAGAAAAAAATGCAAGTTAAAACCACATTGAGATGTTATTTTAAGCCATCAGTTATCTCATGGAATACTCATCAATTTGAATTTGATATTTCCTAGCGTTAGATGTGGAAAAACAAAACAAAAAAAACACAAAAGTGAATGTGTTCTTTTTCTTTGTATCCTGACAAATGGTGCATGGTTTTTAGTTGTTCTTTTTTTTATTATATTTACTTTGTTGACTTGATTAAGGTAGTGTCTGACAGGTCTTAGTCAGTAGAGTAAGAAATTTCTCCCATTGTATTAATAATTAATTTGCAGGTAGGTGTTTAAAACAATGTAAGTGTTGTATAGCTCAATAAAATTGCATCCATTGATTTACCATGCATTGAAGCACCTTTTATGAAATGACTAGAGGCCCAGTGCATGAATTTGTGCAAGGGTGGGGACAAGCCAGCCCCAATTGGGATGGACTGGGACCAAGTCTGTCGAGAGAAGGAGATGGTGGGAGGTTGGCTGGCCAGCCCACTCTGATCAGGGCCTGATCAGGGCTGGGCCAGCTGGGTGGAGGGGCCAAGGTTGATTTGCCAGTGGGTCCTGCCCCAAATTGGGGTGGGGGCTGATTAGAGGTGGAGCCGTCTGTGGGGATGAGCTCTGGGCAGTGGGCCAGCTGGTCCTAACCCCAAATGGGATGGAGAGGGTAAATTGTGGTCAGTCGCTGAGGGAGGGTCCGTGGGAGGTTGCCTGGCCAGCCACACCCTTGATTGGTATGAGGGGGGGCCCAAATAGGGGGTGAAGCTGGCTGGAGGAAGGGGCTGCAGGCAGTTGGTCAGCCAGCCCTGCCCCTGATTGTGGTGGGCAGGCTGACCTGGGGTGGGGCTGGGTAGGAGGAGGAGCTGCAGGAGGTTGGATGGCTGGCCCCACCCCCTATTGGAAAGGAGGGGAGATCAGGGATGGGGCCAGTTAGGGGGAGGGGCTGTGGGAGGTTAGCCAGCCAGCCCCACCCCTTGATCAAGCCAGTTTATTGGCCACAATGGGCATCATAGCAACTGGTCTTTCTGGTCATTCCAGTGTTACTGTGTCTGGCTTTTTATATATATAGTTTGTTACAAAGATTACTTTTTTAAAATATATTTTATTGATTTTTTACAGAGAGGAAAGGAGAGGGATAGAGAGTTAGAAACATCAATGAGAGAGAAATATCAATCAGCTGTCTCCTGCACACTCCCTACTAGGTATCTTCCCACAAGCAAGGTACATGCCCTTGACCAGAATCAAATCTGAGACCCTTGAGTCCACTGGCCAATGCTCTATCCACTGAGCCACACCAGTTAGGGCAAAAGATTACTTTTAAATCAACTTTTAAAATTCATCATTCTTTTTATATGCATTTTTTAAATTATATTAAAGTTTTTTCTTTTACTATTTTTGTGTATTCATTTACAGTATATCAATGATGAGTCATGAATTATTTTATTCTGGGGTGTTATATGTAATCTTTAATTGTATTTATTTTAATTGAATGACAATTCTGTCTCATTTATTAGTTGAATGTTTCACATCTTTTTCAGCATGTTCTTATTCTGTGGTACAATAAGATTTTATAGGCTCATCTTGTACTTTTGTCCAAACCTAGGATCACCAGCCACTATTAATTATGAGAGCTAAAAAGTTTTAGTAGCAATTGTCTTGGTATTTTTTGTTGAAGGTAAATTGTTCTATATACACATGTTCCCTACCAATATATGCTTCCTTTTTGGAGTGTTGTGTTTATTTTCCTTCTTGTTAATGTCCTTTGAAAGAAGGTTTTCAATTTACTAAAATGTTTTGATTATTTTCTTTATATAATGGATAGGGTTAGATTAGGAGTCCTCAAACTGTAATCAATGAGTCAACTTAGATGTGTTTTGGTTAACAAAGCTATTGGAATGAATTTGTGTCTATAATTTATGTATTATCTCTGGTTAATTTCACACTACAACAGCAGAGATAAGTATATGTGAGATAAATTGTATGTCCAACAAAACTGAAGATATTTATTAACTAATCATTTACAAAAGACGTTAGCTAACTTTTGGTATAGATATAAACCACTAGGTTTTAGACTTGGCAGTTCTGGGTAGTTTAGGAGATTCTTAGATCCAGAGTTGCCTCTTCTGTTAATGTAAGTGATGGAGCTTCCTTAATGAATGGCATTTCCAATTTTGAAAGTTGCTATTACAGTAGTCCCACCTTATCAGTAATTTCACTTTCTGTGGTTTCATGTATCATCGTCAACTGCAGTATTTCATAAGTTTTACATCCCACATCATTCTGAGTAGGATAATTAAATCTCTCACCATCTTGCTCTGTCCCACACAAGACATGAATAAGGAACTTTTAAAGAGAGATTCACAAACTTATATTAAAATATGTTGTTATAATGGTTCTGTTTTATGATTGTTGTTATTAATCTTACTGTGCCTAATTTATAAACTTTACCATAGGTATCTATGTATTGAAAATAGCATCCTATATAATAAAGAGGTAATATGCAAATTGACCTCATGCCCTCACACAAGATGGCCACCCCCATGTGGTCAAAGACGGCCGCCACAATATAGGGGCAATCGAGTCTGCATGGGAAGGTAGTTGTGGGAAATCAGGCCAGCAGGGGAGGACAGTTGGGGGTGACCAGGCCACCAGGGGAGGGTATCTTGGGGCAGCCAGGCCAGCAGGGGAGGGAAGTTGGGGAGACTAGGCCTGCAGGGGAAGGTAGTTGTGGGTGACCAGGCCAGCAGGGGAGGGCAGTTAGAAGTAACCAGGCTAGCAGGGAAGGGCAATTAGGGGTGACCAGGTCTGCAGGGGAAGGCAGTTGTGGGGGGTGACCAGGCCTGCAGGGGAAGGAAGATGGAAGGAACCAGATCTGCAGGGGAGGGTAGTCGTGGGTGACCAGGCCTGCAGGAGAGGGCAGTTGTGGATGACCAGGTCTGCAGGGGAGGGCAGTTGGGGGTTGCCAGGCCTGCAGGGGAGCAGTTAGGTGTCAATCAGGCTGGCAGGGGAGTGGTTAGGAGGTGGGTGATTAGGCTGGCAGGCAGGTGAGCAATTGGGAGTCAGCAGTCCCAGATATTGTGAGTCCTGTGGGATTGGGCATAAACTGGCAGTCAGACATCCCCCAAGGGGTCCCAGATTAGAGAGGGTGCAGGCTGGGCTGAGGGACACCCATCCTCCAGGAACACAAATTTTATGCACCAGGCCTCTAGTGTTGTTATATATAAGGTTTGTTTCTTTACCTGATTTCAGGCATCCATTATGGGTCTTGGATGGTACTCCCTACAGATAAGGGGGAACTACTATAATCGTGTGTGTTTTAGTTGCAGTTTTGTGGTTGTTTTTATAGTAGTTCTCTATATAAATGCAATAGGCATACCTTTGTCCTACTGGGATCGGGCCTAAATGGGCAGTCAGACATCCTTCTCACAAACTCGCCTGCCTGCCTGATTGCCCCTAACCACGTCTACGTACCAATCTGATCATCCCTAACCACTCCTCTTCCATCCTGACTAACACTGCTCCTCTGCCAACCGGATTGCCCCTAACTTCCCTCCCCTGCTGGCCTGGTCACCCCAAACTGCCCTCCCCTCCTAGCCTGGTAGCCCCTAACTGTCCTTCCCTGCAGGCCTGCTTGCTCATAACTGCCCTCCCCTGCAGGCCTGGGTCCCCCAAACTGTCCTCCCCTACAGGCCTAGTCATCCCAACTGCCCTCCTCTGCCAGCCTGGTCACCCCTAACTGCCCTCTCCTGCAGGTCTTATCACCCACAATTCTCCTCCCCTGCTGGCCATCTTGTGGCAGCCACCTTTGACCACATGGGGGTGGCCATGTTGTATGTTGGAGTGATGGTCAATTTGCATATTACCTCTTTATTAAATAGGATTTAATAAACATTACACTAAGGCTTGTCTTATAATTTTTTTCTTAGTTTTTATTTCAGGTTAAATTTATCAAAATGTCTTATCTATTATTTCTTAATTTATTGGTTGCCTGGATTTTGTCATTAAACTGTTGGTCCTCTTCAACATAAGCTCATGTGTATTATGTTTCTTTGGTGCTTGTAAAATTGAGATTTTTCCCTGTTGCCTTTATAGTTTTAAGTCTATTGGATTGAGAATAACCTTGTTAAAATATATTATTTTTCTCTCAATATATTGTTCCATCTGGGTTTGAAAATTGCTATAGAGATTTCAGAATACAGACTGGATTTTTCCCATTTTAAGTGAATTTATTTTATTAAACTGAATATTTTAACTTCATTTACAGTTTGTTTTTCAGATGGGAAATGAGAGAGAAAGAGAGATAGAAACATCAGTGATGAGAGAGAAACATTAATTGGTCTGTATGCCCCCACTGGGGATCAAGCCTACAACCTGGGCATGTGCCCTGACTGACCAGAAATGGAACCATGACCTTCTGATTCAGAGGTCTACACTAAACCACTGAGCCACACCAGCAGGCTTAATATATTATATTCATCTTATAACTGTATTTTAATTAACATAGACATAAAACATTCCTGAATAGTCAAATAACATTTATAAGCCCAATAGATTAAACTTATTTCTCTCTCATCACTAATGTTTCTATCTCTCTTTCTCTCTCCTTTCCTCTCTGAAAAAAAAAAAAACTGTAAATGAAGTTAAAATATTCAAAGTTTAATTAAATTTATGAATGGAATTTATTTTATTTAAAGTATTCTTAAATGTAATTCTTAATGCTTGCTTTACATTTAAATAAAATGGTAGAAATTGTATACTAGATTTAAAAGCTTAAGAAATAAGTAATTTTACTTGTAACTTTAATTAACTGAATAATAATCTTTAAAATATTAATATAATTTTGCTGAAAACGGTTTGGCTCAGTGGTAGAGCGTCGGCCTGCGGACTGAAAGGTCCCAGGTTCAATTCCGGTCAAGGGCATGTACCTTGGCTGCGGGCACATCCCTGGTAGGGGGGGTGCAAGAGGCAGCTGGTCGATGTTTCTCTCTCATTGACGTTTCTAGCTCTCTATCTCTCTCCCTTCCTCTCTGTAAAATATCAATAAAAAAATTTTAAAAATATATTAATATAATTTTGTATTCTTTATTTATTCTTGCAATCATCAGGTCCCAAAAGATAAGTTATCTATGCTACTTTGGGGGAGGGAGGAGTTGGGAATTTGGGACACCAGAAATTAGGGCAAAATGTATTAGCTTTATTAATTTTATGTAGTAAGAGTCTGCAGTAAGCCAATTTCAGCATTCAGAATTGCAAGAGTTTCATCAAAAGGTTGATGGAACTTGAGGACTCAACAAGGGCTGAGTCGAATATGTTATCACCTGTTGAAATGGCTGAAGGCATTTCCCCAAAACCTGAATAGGAGGATTATTTGCTGCCAGACAGCTCAGGACATCTTAATCTGCATGTTATTGCCTCCTACTGGCCAAACACCTGAACAGCCATAGGCTTTTCCCCCAATCTGACAATGCTTATGTATGAAACCCTACCCTTTGAAGTGTATCTCCACCTGGCCTTAGGACAAATTGTGTTAATAAAAAGCAAGGGGTCCTGAGACAAGGAGAACTTGGTTTCTTCAGCCAAGCTCCTCTGATCCCCCAATGCCTTTCAAAATTATCTTTCACCTCTGGACTCATATTTAATCTATGCACAGCCTTTCTCCAGATTGCTGAACCCTTCTTAATGCTGAACAAGAATCCCAGCAAGAGTCCTTTTCAAAACTAATAGTATAATAAACATGGGCCTGTGAAAATCAAATAAATGAAATGATATTTTAATTGAATTATTAAGTCAGAGAAGACACAAGTTTTTGTGCTTGAATGTCTCAAAGTTGAAATTTTCTTTTACCTCTATATAGATTTCTAATTATATGAAAAGTAATAAACTTGGAAGTCACACAGAAGCAAGATTGAATTGGTTAAAGCATTATTTTGAACTCTTTGTAAAATGCAAGACATGTGGGTTACTATATTTTTCCTTCTAGTTTACTATGATTTAAATATGTGGAGACTATATCAGAGAGCTGATTTTCTGATTAATTTCCATGGAGTTTCATATACTTTCCAAGGTTATTGAAAGGCACATGTCATAGACATGTGGATTTCTAAAATCCTTCTCCAAACAGAGATACTAAGGTTTTGTTTGCTTTACATATTACCTTTACACATAACACTACACTCGAAGAAAGGTTAGGCCATTAATAATCTCTGTAAAACAGAACTAGCCTTATATGAATTAGCATGAGAGGGGCATTTAAGCCCTACAAAGTCCAATGTTGCCTCGGCATGATATAGCTGGAAAAGGCACAAGCTAGAACACAAGTGCAGCACGTCCTCCATGATAATGTAATGTGACAGTGGAAAATGTATTTAGGTATATGAGTATTTCATATTACAGTAAACTTTTCTGACAGACTTTTTTTTAATGTCATGAATTGAAAGAGAGGCAGCTTTAGGAAATAATGCCCTTATGGCCTTAATGAGTTAAGACTGTTTCCAAAGGGAAAGGGAAATGCATTTGGAAAATTTGACTCTACATTTGTAATATGAAAAGCCTTTTTTACAAATGTGAACTCTGCAGTGGGATCTCATTAGTATAATGATTTGGCATAGATAATGTGCAATTTGAAAACACGAGGCCTTTGATCCCTAACCTTTTGAATCCCTCTTGGAACTTCTGCAGCTTTTCGGAGTCTATTATTATATCATTTTTCCCCTTGATTTTTTTAAATTTTAGCTTTAGATGGCATGTAAAATATAAAATAGAAGAATGATATTTTGCACAGAAATGTTTTATATTAAAAGTTTATTGTTGGGGAAAAAATAATTAGCCATTAAGTTTGATTCATGGGTTTGCCATAAATCAATAATCTTTTGGGTTTT
Organism: Vespertilio murinus; assembly: GCA_963924515.1. Lineage (NCBI taxonomy): Eukaryota > Metazoa > Chordata > Mammalia > Chiroptera > Vespertilionidae > Vespertilio > Vespertilio murinus. The sequence goes on from OZ004707.1 coordinate 45,590,906, forward strand.
ATCAGATCTCTTAAAATGACTGAGTTTGGAAAGAGACTAATGTCTGCCTCATAGGTTGCTGTGAGCATATACAAGTAATGTATATTGACCTTAATGTTCCCTTCAGCTTGACTAAAGCTTAGACATGCTGTTTCCTCATGCTTAGCCCTGGGCCTCTTTCTCAAAGGGCTGTTGCAGAATCTAGATGACCTAACCACAAAGGTCCTTCCTTCCTTTTCTTAGAGTATTTATTCTAGAACATTTATAATCTGCCCCTTTAACGTGTATACCTTTTGTAAAAGCTTCTTGATAGTTTTGCAACACTGGAGAGTCTTTCTCAAGGAACTGGGAATCACCCATTTAAACTATGATAAGCAAGGAAGAACCTTTCCTCCCATTTTCTGAGGAAGGGCAGGTGTCTAAAATCAGAGGGGCTCTTGCTGTATGCTGTAAAATGATCTCCTGTCATGAAGATAATAGAAAGTTTACTTTTTCGTTGAGTGAGGCCAGTTAGGAAACACAGATGGCCCATGGTCCTTCATCCCATCCTAGCTTTTAAAATCTCTACAGCCCCTTATTTCAGTGGAGTTGAATTCAGTCTGAGTTTTTGTTTCTCGCTCCTATTCAATAGCCTTCAATAAAGTCTTCCTTACTTGTTGAAATTTGTCCAATGAAATTTTTGCTTTGACAATACCTACAATATTTCCTGTCCATACTGATAGCTATTACAGTACTTGGAAGCCGTTGAACAAAAATCCTGGATCCTTCAGTTACTCCTAGAGGCATGCCTCAAAGTTTTGCCACAACGTGTTTATCAACTTTTCACAGAAAGCGTATTCTCTGACCAAATGGTAATCTAATGTAAAGGCAAAAAATATTTTTGAGACAAGCAAAAAATGACAATGGCAACACATGACTGACGGAGCTGCATTAAATAAAATCCCTCTCCTGCCGATATACTAATCCTTCTCAGAATAATCACATTCTCTTTTTATGGCAATGTCTTCCTTTACCAGAAGACATTGGTTGTTCTTTTACAAGCATTCAAATTTCAGCTTCAAATGTCATATCCTGATATAGGTCTTATATCTCAGCAATCTATTGTAAGATGCTGTGTAATAAATCATCCAGGAATAAATGGCTTAAAAAGAATTTATTTAGCTCATGAGTCCATAGCTCACTGAATTATGCTATACCCTGCTAGTTGGACATAGTCACATATTTATTTTTTTTAAATATATTTTATTGATATTTTACAGAGAGGAAGGGAGAGAGATAGAGAGCTAGAAATGCCGATGAGAGAGAAACATCGACCAGCCACCTCTTGCACACCCCCTACCGGGAATATGCCCGCAACCAATGTACATGCCCTTGACCGGAATCGAACCTGGGACCTTTCAGTCCGCAGACTGACGCTCTACCATTGAGCCAAACAGGTTTCGGCAGTCACATATTTATTAATAAGCTATCTTTCAACTAAACCTTATAGGGATTACTATTTTTATTCCAACTTAATATTAACATTAAACTAATTTAATAAAGTCATATGAAATCAATAATTTATAATTTATTGACTATATGTAAGGCATGAACTAGGATCCAAATTAGTTTGTATGTACTCATTGGGAAAGTTATAAAATACACAATGTTCAATCATAAAATTGGGCCATATTTCATCTTCCCGGCAGGCTATTCTAAGCACACCCTCATGCTGGTATCTGAGGTTGAAAAACGTAAGTGAAAGCTATTGTGTTATCACTAGTGCTGAGATCTCATTAGCTAAACAAGTCAAGTAGCCAAACTCATAATCAAGCAGTGGAGGAATTAGAGTCCACAACTCTAGTGAGATAACATAACATATCAAAGGACACACATACAGAGAGAAACGAACAATTATATCCACCAATAAAATTAATGCACCGCAATTAATTTTGGCCACAATTATTCACATCCCTTTCACAGACAAAACAAACAAAAAACACCCATTCCCTACCAAGACCAACAAAGGTCTATTTAATCAGATCAAGTTCAAAGTATAGGATCTCATTACCAATATCAGGTCCAAAGGAATCTCATCTTAATCTTGGGAAATCAAAAACTAAAAAACAACACCCACAAACCAAAAGTATATAATGGTGAGAGAAAGAGGCAGAATAACAACAAATACTTTGATTCTAACTAGAGATGAGTAGTAGCAGGTACAGAGAGTAGGTTGGCCATAGAAATATTTTTTGGTTGTTAAACTTCACCTAAGGATATTTTTTCCATTGATTTTTAGAGAGAATTGAAGGGAGTGGAGAGAGAGAAAAACATCAAGGTGAGAGAGACGCATCGTTCAGTTGCCACCCATATGGGCTCACTCCTGGGTGGGGAGTCCAACCTGCAACCCAGGCATATGAGCTTGACCAGGAATCAAACCTGAGACCTTTAGGTGCACAGGCTGATGCTCTAACCATGAAGCCACCACAGCAGCCATAGCAATGTTTCACCTTGCTGGGTTAATGTTGTCTGAGATGCCTACTGGGGGCCTCAAAAGTATCCTTTCAATAGAAATTGACTTTATCCCATGGGAGTGGATCCTCAGTTCATTTTATTTGTCTTTTCCTCCTTGGGTCTCATTTGTTTTTTCATTAAACTCCTTAGGCACTTCTTTAAAAGGCATAAGAAAATATTGCAGAATTTTCTCAGCCTGTTTTCTACAGGGGGGGGGATGGAGGTTAAGAGAGGCTGTAGAAACTTGTTTCATTATTATTTCTTGGAAACTCTTGTTAGTTTTACTACCAACTGATTATAATCCAACCCATGCAACAAAAGCCACTCTCCTGACTGCTTTCCTGCGCTATCTTTCTCTATGGACTTATTTTCTACTAATTTGAAACTAGGCTCCTTTGTGCTATGAACTAAAAAGCTTTCTAGAAATTCTTTTGAGAGACCTGAAAGTGTCTAGGAATGACTGCTCTGACTTTTTAAAAGGTCATGACGAAGAGTTTCACAAGTCCATGGCTGTGAGATCTATAGTCTGAGGCCGTGTCTTACTTGAGAGTATTACATTGCCCCAGGGAAAGAATCGATGTTATTTTTCTAATGTAGACAGTTCTAGCCCCTCTTGCAACTGTACTTCATTTTTTTCCTTTTGATCACATCTCTTTCTTGCAGTATCGTACAATATACAGTTGAAAAGTATCAGCTGCCACTTTCAATAGTTAGCCTGGAGAGTTTTTATTTTTACCCAAATCCAAAAGTTAATAACATAATTTTATGAAATAGTCCATCACTACATATTACAGCTGCTTCTGTCTTTGTGTTTTTACAGCACCAAACTTCTGATACCAAATGTGTGTGTGTGTGTGTGTGTGTGTGTGTGTGTGTGTGTGTGTGTGTGTGTGTGTGTTTTCCCACATCAACCAATTCTTCAACTCTTCAGACACCAACTGGTAAATTCAGTTCTGTTACTAACTACCTGGAGCTACTGCAGACCCAGCAGGCTAAGGGTTCAACCTGACAAAACTGCCCCTCCCATGCCCCGCTTCAAGCAACAACCTCAAGTCAGAGCCACCTGTACTTCTGATCAACTGGCTGTAAGTTTCCCACAACCCCATCCCCAGGTTTGATAATTTGCTAAAACTGCTCATAGAACTCAAGAAAGCACTGTACTCATATTTCCGGCTCATTACAAAGGATACAACTCCCCCAAACAGCCAGATTCACAGGGAAAGGGATGTGGGAGGGGGGGGTGGTGCTCCCTGGTCCCCTGCAGCTGTGCCACACTCCCAGCACCTTGATGTGCTCACCATCCCGAAACACTTTGAATCCCCACGTTCCGTTTTAATGGAAGTTCCATTAAATCCTTGTCCTCTGATGAACAACTCAATTTCTAATCTCTCTTCCCACTCTTTAGTTGGGAGGGTGAGGCTGCAAGTTCCAATCCTCTCATCATTTGATTGATTCCTCAGGCACCCAACTTCCATCCTGAAGCTCTCTAGGGGCCCACCAAGTGTCATCTCATTAGCATAAACTCAGATATGCTTGAAAGGGAAATTCAAAGGTTTTTAGACAGAATCATGGGATGAAGATCAAACATACAGCATATTTCTTAATATATCCCAATATCACAATAGGTCATGAGTCTTCCTAGATCCTTGGAGCATCACAGTCATTTTGTAAGCTTCTGCTAACCAACACAATATATTTTGTCATGTCTTATTTTTAATATGCAGCACTCAGCTTTAAATACTGATTTCTGTATCAGATTTCTATTAGCATGATTATGCTACATAACCAACCACTTCAAATGTCAGTGGCTTAAAACAGAGAAAGCATTTATTTCATTTTCAAAGGGTGTAGGATAAGAATTCTGCCTGTGTTTGGGTGTGCAGTTCCCCTTACTTTGAGCTTGGCTCACTCTTACATCTATCTATCAGGCAATCAGTTTGCTGTCAGATTGGGTGACAGGATGATTTACTTATTTCTCATCTTCCAGCAGTGGGTCCAGGCATGCTATCTGGCAGTAACACAGCTTCAAAAGTAGAAGCAAAAGCCTTTATTTATATGAAATTGTCTTTTATAACATTGGCCAAAACAAGTAAAACATCTAAATTCGCATTTCTCAAACTCGAAAAGTAGCCTGTGAAGTCGCATGGTGAGAAAAAAAAAATGGTTAAAGAAAGAGAACTGGGACCATTAATGCAATCAATCAATGACACTTTTCTGACTGGATAAGTTTAAGTGCCTGACATCTCTTGTTATCATTCTCCTGTTTTACTTCCTCAGTATGTACTGCAATTCTGAACCGTTTGGGTTTTGGTCCTTAGAGTTCTTATTAAAATTAAAACTTCAGATCCAGGCGTTTCATTATTTCTGGACTATTATGGAAATTTATATTGCATAACCAGGCCTTGTGGAATTGTTGGTGTTTAGATGTGAGATTGTAAAAAGCAGTACCATGGTTTGCTACAAGTAATAAGCACTGTACTATTTCTGCCGGATTCCCACAGGCCAGGTCAAGGGACCTCAACAGCACACAAATCTGTGCCTAATATGCATATAAGCTCTTTGGTCAATCTCTTCCCACCCTCCCCCTTTTCCCTTCCCTTCTGAGAGTCATCACTCTGTTTCATGTTTCCATGCCTGTGCATTGAAAATCTGCAACCTGGTGGTCAGTGCACATCATAGCAACCAGTTGAACAGTCAGATGGTCTCTTAGGCTTTTATATATATATAGATAAATTGAATCAATTAGATTCCAATACAATGGAATCAAGATATTTGTCATCTCAGAAATTTCCAAACAAACAGTCATCTCAGAAATTTCCAAACAAACAAACAACAAAAAATTAAATTTAAAAGAGATGGCACAGCTATTTAAAACCAGTGAAAAGAAGCATGAATAAACCATTTAGAAAGTTGGATTAATGAGGCAAGTTGAAGTCTTCTAAGATGGTCAAGATATGTTTATAGAATCTAGATGAAGCATTTGCCAGTAACAAAAGGATGTTATATTTTTGGGAAAGGAATCATGACATAAAATACTTTATATAGTGGAGCATTCATTATACATTATGTAAATAAGGCTTGTCCTACCTAAATAATGCAAGGTAAAAAATAAAGAAGAAAAAAGGGAGACAATTAAAAATCTGATCTTTGTTGAATACATTAGTAGAAGTTTAAAAGAACCATATAAAAGTTGGGAATATATGTTCTAGGCAGTATTAAGAATGTAGCCAATTTTGTATATGGAAATTTAGGAATCACTAAAACTTCCCAGAATCTGTGGACCAAAAAAGAAAAATGGATAAGAAGGTAAAATCAGAGTTGTAATTGATTTGATTTATCAAAAGTATAATTTTTAATGAAAGAAGGAAGACACTAAAGAGCATAAAATATGTAATTTTTAAATAAATTTAAATTATACAACAAAAAGAAAGTTCTGGAAATGCTCTGGAGTCAACTTAAGGCGTTTCAACAACACAATTCTTTATATAGCTTGAAAATTAACCCCTTATTAGATATATCATTGACAAATATGTTCTCCCATATAGTAGGTTCCCCTTCAATTTTGTTAATAGTTTATTTTGCTATGCAGAAGCTGATTAGTTTGGTGTACTGCCATTTGTTTATTTTTTTTTCTTTATTCCCCTTGCCCTAGGAGACATATGGCCAAAAATATTGCTCTGAGAGATCCCTGAGTACAAGGTAATATTATTTAGACATAATAAAGAAAGGAAATCCTTCCATTTGCAACAACATAAATGGATCTCGGGGGCATTATGCTAAATGAAATATGGCCGACAGACATAGACAAATACTGTATGAGCTCACTTACAAATAAACTCTAAAATAGCCAAACTCATAGAACCAGAGAACAGAATCATCTTTACTAGTAGCTGGTGTGTAAGGGAAGCATGAACATGTTAGTCAAAGGGTATTGCATTGCACTGTATAACTGCCTTTGTTTTATTGCAGTCACTACTAAGTTGTCCTGACTTTTCTTTCATGAGTGTCTCATTCTCAGCTTTTCCTTCTGCATTCCCTACTAATATAAGAATTAGGAACATGTCCTTTTTTTTAATTTAGTGTTTAGTATGTGGAATGCACAGAGCTAAGTGTTTGAGCCTTATAATTGAATTGGTTATTGCTAATGATCATATGAAGAGAATACATTTCTTCTTACAATTTGATGAATAAACAGAAGCTTTGTGAGTTTAGGCAAATTGCCTAGATCACAGTTCATAATGAAAGTACAGAGACTTAAACTATGTTTAGTCTGACTCAAACACCCATGCGCATTAAAATTAAGTAGTCATTAAAATAAAGGATATTTAATAACCTTTCCTAATTTTACTCTTGGGCCCCTAGATATTATTTTGCCACCAAGGTCTCTGAAATAGGGGGGAGGGGAGGAATAGCTAGCTCCTGTAGTTACCACTTCCAGTTCTCACATGAGGGAAATATTACATTAGGTAAAGAAACTGAAGAAATGAAAAAAGTGAGTTATTTGTAGTCCCATTTTCATCTATAGATTTTAATTAAATGTATTGAGGTGATACTGGTCAATAAGATTGTGTAAATTTCAAGTGTAAATTTTTTTGGTACGTCATAGGCACATAGCATAGGTAGGTATATTCATTCCCTTGACATCCACCACCCAAAGTCAAATCACCTTCTGTCACCATCTATTTGACCTCATTTACCCTTTGCTACTTACACATCCCCTTCTCTCTGGTGACCCCAGTACTGTTTTCTGTGCCTACGAGGTTTTGTTTGTTTTTATCCTACATATGAGTGAAAGCATATGGATCCCAACTTTTGTCTGACTTATTTCACTTACTATGATATTCTCAAGATCCATCTATGTTGTCCCAAATGGCAGTAATCTATGTATTTTTATTTAGTTTGTTTAGCTACCATCCTATAAGAAATAATGTGAAAATAAACAGAAGAGTTATCAAGATTACTCTCTAAAACCAAAACATCTTTATAAATAGAGCTTATTATTTATATCCTTTTGAAAATACTTTCATGATATTGGTATAAAATGGATGGAATAAATTACTGAAGGAATAAAATGTTGCATTGCAAATATGGGTACTTAATAAAAATTTAATTAACAAAAATATTTGACATATTTTCCATAACAAGTTTGACTGCAGTTTGATAGAGTATCCTTCAGATTTACCTTTATATAGGATGTGGAGTTTTTAAAGTGATATAAAATATTTTGCTATGGAATTCACTGTGGTTTAATTTTTTCACAATGCACATTAAAGAATTATTATGTATAAGATGATCACACCTGAAGGGGTGTTTTGTATATTTTCTAATAGTTTATATAGAAAAAAATCTTTTAAAATTAAAAGGAATGTTTGTTTTTCTATTCATTCTGTGATTTAAGAATTCAGAAGATTAAAAACATGGAAGAATCATGAATGTCTATTTCACTAAGTACTGCTTTTCCACTCTAGAGATTTTTATATCACATATTAAACAGAAAATTTATAATTTTTCACCTTTCTGTTTCTTTAGTATTTTAACAGTAGGCTTTATAAGTTTTTACTATACCATTAGACCTTTAAGTTACATATCTATTTGTATACATACATTCTTCGGTCCTAATTTATGTTAAAGTAACTTTATCAATTATTATATTTAATGTTCTACTTCTAGTAATATTAATTCTGTGTATTGTTTTGCAAGTTGTCACCCAGAAAAATCCACTATTCACATATACTAAATCTAATGGACCAGTATTTTAAAACTGCTCACAGATAGGAAACAACAAACTAATTATGCATACAAATTAGAACTATAATATCTCAGCTTTTTTTTCCAGTATGAATTGTAGAAATCTTATCCTATATAATAAAAGGCTAATATGCAAACTGTCCCCACAGGCAGGAGTTTAACCAACAGGGAGTTAGACGTGGGCTGACCACCAGGGGGCAGTGGCAGTGGGCAGCTGGGAGAGGGGAGGCCCTGGGGACCTACCATAACCACTAGGGACCCTACCATGCATGAATTTTGTGCACTGGGCCTCTAGTATATGATATAAAATTGCTTAGAATTAGGAAAGGAAAGTGACATAGGGATCTGAGAATAACAAGTAATTTTAAAGTCAGCAATCAGAAAGAATACAAATATATTAAATAGGGATGTCATTAATTCACCTCTGTCTTAAATGGTCCCAGACTGGGAAAGTTCATTACTTATCTTCTAAAATTCTATCTTTGTGGCCTCTCAAAACTTGTAAACACCTTTATCTGGTTGCCTCCAGGGACATGACATTTCATCATCCAGGGAAACTTGTTATAATCTTCATGCACCACAAATTCAATGGATATTTCCTAGTCACAATTATTTATAAAAATGCTAAATAAGACTATCTTTCTCTGTGTTAATAGAAAATTGGTGCAAATAATCGCAAACAGTAGGTAATCCATAAATCATTTATACTTGATTTTAGAATTTATTATGTAAATTGCATTCTACAGCAGAATTGTCATTCTAATACAATTTGCTTAGGATGATATTTAAATTAGTTTTCATTCCCTTGACATCCACAACTGAAGGTGAAAGGAGTCAGCAAGCAAGTGACTTAGGTAAGGGAAAAAAATATGCTTGGAAATAAAAGTGTACTATGGAGAATTTTTTAAAAGCATACGCGCACACACATACACACACACACACACACACACACACACACACACACACACAGCAACAGATAAAGAGGGGGTAAAGAACCTTTTTTCTGCCAAGGGCCATTTGAATATTTATAACATTATTCTTGGCTCATTCAAAATTATCAACTTAAAAATTAGCCTGCTATATTTGATCACTTAATTGACTCATCTCCAATGCCTTGGCAAGGCCAGACTAAATTATTTCATAGACCTTACATGGCCCAGGGGCCAGACATTCTCTAGCCCTTACTGAAATGTCTCATGTCAATTATGTCATTTAGCATGCAAAGCTCAGATAGAAACATAAGATGACATTTTGGGGGGTTGTACTCATCAATATTATATCCCACAGATATCTCTACTTCAACATATCCCCAAATAAAATAATTTCCCAATGCCATTCTTAAAGATATATGTTCTACCCTAAATTCATTTTCTAACATTTTGGGTTTCTTACACATGTTAATATATACTGGAATCCTGGTCTGGAGAAAATAAAAATATACCTCGTGTTCAAAAGTGATGGCATTAAAATCAAAAGTTCAATCGTACATTGATTACAAAGTAATGAAAACAGAAGATTATTTTTTAAACATATGATAGCCTACTTTTTTACTCAGGATAAATTTTCAGCTTTAACGTTTTTCTTTTTTTGCTATTAAACACCAATCCCTTTAGTAAAACCAGAGAAACATTAGCACTTCAAAAACTTATGCAATCTCATCCCTTTCTACCATCTTTCAATTTCTCCACCCTCCATTTCTAAGTACATTCTCACATTGTCTATCTTAAATAGAAATGAGAGCTTTCTTCCATTATGGAGTATCCAAGTGCTTAGTACAGGCACACATGTTAATTTGCTAATAATTATTTCTGGTCTCTCCAAAACTAGGGATCAGTGAACATAAAGGTAAATGGGGGGAAAATCATAAAATATAGGGTATTCCAAAAACTGTATACACACACTTTGAATAATTTTAAAGGCAGTGTTTATTAAAATATATTTCATTTTCAAAATTGAGCTGACCGCTATTACAGTAGGTATACATTTTTGGGACACCTTATACATGACTAAACAAATTAATCATGAAAAGCAAACATAATATGAGTGTGTTTCAGTGGGGAAAAAAATATTTCCTACTAAAGGCATTTAAAAATAGAATAAAAATCCAGTTCAAACAAACTCAGCATTAACATATTCATGATTTACTCTGTCAAAAGAAAATTTCCTTCTTAATGCAATACTTTTTCATTACTAAGTAAATATAAAGATACTTAACTTCTACACTTAATGCGTTCTGAATAAGTTTTAATATATACTTACAAGTATAATTGTTTTTAATGTTTTCCCCTAAGGGTAAATTAAAATATAATGTAATTCAAAGAAAGGAAATTTATCCTCCAAGCAAATTAATCTATGCATATAATAGAATTAATAATACATTTTACTTTGAAATACACAAATAAACTTATTTCTCAAAATCCCTTTTCGTAAGTTAGAAATGTTGTCTTCCACAAATGTAAATACTGTAGCTCAGTAGGTAATTTTACTGCAAATTTTACTGCAAGCTCTATAGAGCTTTTTAGGGTTTGTCATTCTCCATTTTTATCTGGATGCAAGTTGACTCATATGTTGTAAATGAATGTTCCTATCTAACATATAGATCTCTGAATTAACATAACTTCCATGTACAAATTTCCATTACTTGAATTCTAGGTTAGACACACAATATTAAGATTCGTAGACAACAAGTTGACATAACTTTTTTTACATTTTTTAACCTCTTATGATGGATTTGAGTTCTTTGCAAGTTGCAATTTATTCAAATCACTATTAATTGCCACATATTCAAGCACACACTACTGTTCTTAAATATAATGTTACTGATCAACTTTCAGAAATCCTATATAAGTAAAAGCCTAATATGCTAGTGTCCGGTCAACCAGTTGGCTGTTCAACCTATCAAAGCACAATATGCTAATGATATGCTAAGACCTTTCAAGAGATCATTATGACATGCACTAACCACCAGGGGGCAGATGCTCCTACCAGTAGGTTAGCTTGCTGCTGGAGTCCGGCCTATCAGGACTGAGCAAGATGGGCCGGACATGCCCTGCAGCCTTCCCACAGTCCCTCCCTGGCTGGCCAACCTCCCGTGTCCCTCCGAGTCTCAATCATGCACCAGTGGGGTCCCGCAGCCTGGCCTGCACCCTCTCCCAATCTGGGAATCCTTGGGGGATGTTGGAGAGCCAGTTTCAGCCCAATCCTGCAGGCCAGGCCAAGAGACCCCACAAATTCGTGCACTGGGCCTCTAGTGACTACTAATAATAACTTTATAGGAATGAAATGTTTTTACCCACTAGTGTTACTCTCATTATTAATCTAATATGGCAACAGAAAATTCGTAGTTGTAATTTAAGTTACTATTTAATTGACTTTTAAATGGAAAGATTATGCCCTGCCTGGTGTTGCTCAGTTGGTTGGAGCATTGTCCAGACACTGAAGGGTCACAAGTTCAATTCCCAGTTTCAGTTAAGGTGTATAACTAGGTTGTGTGTTTCCCCAATCAGGGCATGTATGGGAGGCAACTGGTTAAAGTTTCTCTCTCTCTCTCCCTCTCTCTCTCTCAAATAAGTAAAAACATATCCTCAGGTGGGAATTCTAAATTTTTTAAAAAATTAAAAATAAAATACATGTAATTAATGGACCTAACATACCATGAGTGCCCTTTCAATGGAGACTTTTCTTTAGCTGGTTGTAACAGAGGATAGATAGCTGAGAAATTCAAATAATGAGAGGGATTTAGCATGGTGAAGGCTCTCTTTGTCTGAGACGGAGGAAGCCACAGGACAAGGGCCTACGCATGGCCTCTGGATGCTGAAAGCAGTCTACAGCTGATAGCCAAGAAGTAAACAGGAATTCAGTCCTCAACTCTAAGGAAACAGTTTCTGCCAGTAACAGGAATAAGCTTGGAAGAGGATTCTGAACTGCAAATAAGCATGCAACTAGCCCCCAGCTTTGATTCCACCTGAGCAGAGAACTCAAACATATCATTTTGATTTCTGATTTATACCCTGAGTTTTAAAAAAACAATGAATGTTTTTTAAGCCAATAAGATGGTTGCAATTTGTTATGCATCAATAAACCTTCAACACAATTCCTTAACTTTACCAAGCTGATTAATAGAGCATTTGATAATCTACCATATTACCTTCAAATATATTTTGTATATATTATGACATAATCATTCAAATTTCTCTAATAACTAAATAGTCACCTGCTGTTATAAAGGAAGTCAAATATTTCTTCCTGGTATCTCCAAATTTCTAAAAAACTTAAAGTTTCCCTGTAAATAGCCAGTTCCCCTTTCTGTACACTAGACAGAACAATGTAGGAAATCGAATCAATCTGATAGCACTGTCAATAACTATTGTCACAGTGGGTCACAGTTAGTTTGGCTAGAGCATGTCAAAGGTCATGCTCTAGCCAAAGCCACAACAGTTTCTCAGGCTGACTTCCAAGGTTATTTTTTTGTTTTGATTTTTGGTAATTTATATTCCTGTGACTATCATTACCTTCACACACTCACACACACACACACACACACACACACACACACACACACACACACACCAAGGTATACCAGATGTCTGAATACAAATAAGTTTATCGATTTCAGTTGCGCATTTTGCAAGGACTAGGTATCACCGATGAAAACAAAAGATATTTTTCACCACTCATTAAAAGATCAGATGTCACTCATACTGAGATCCCACTGGGAGCACTGGCATCTTGCCATCAGACTATGATCAGAGCATCACGGACCAGATTTTCCTAATTTCAAATAATGCCATGAAAAATCGGTAAGAATTTTTTGTTCATCCCCTACCAGAGGAGCCTAGGTACACATGGGTATATTACTTTACCAGAATGCCTTACATGTGGATAGACAGATTTTCCCAAGCCAACATGCACACACCCATACATATGCATAAAATCTCTGTATCCCTCTTTGTCTCTCACACATGTACATACACCCACGCAACCACAAATAGACCACATTCTCTCAACGGGGGCACAGTTACACTTGCAGAATACATAGTTTTTCTTTACACCCTTCCCTTTGGGCAACTATGAACATATGCCTTATAAATTAAAACGAAAAAGTTTCTTCAGAAAACCTGACAATGCCTGCTAAGGGTAATTTAGGTCCAAAAAAAAAGGCATTTTTGTTTTCTAACTAGATTCATTTAATTAATTTATTGTCCATGCACCAATTCAAAAAATATAGAAAACATGTACATTATGCAAAGAACTATAAATAAAATCATGAAAAGGTGTCAATTTCTAAGGCATACATTCTACAAGGCAAGAATGAATTTGAAAGTAGTCAAGTGTATGCCCATTAAACATATTTTGTGTGATGGGAAAAGAGTGGTTCAATAATTTAAGGGATTGTGACAAATAAAGACTACAATAAAAATTACACTATACCAAGTTCTAAACTTTGAATTAAAATTACCCATATAAATATGTGTGTAAAGGAAAAAGTAGCACAAGTAAAGTTCACAGCAACAAGAACACTTGCTAACTCAAGAGAAGGTCATGATTCCTAAAGAAATAATATTAGTAGCACTTGTAGGCGATGAGATATATGAAGCACAAAAGATCAAAAATGTGTGAGGACTCATGGCCATGTTTAGCATTTTGACCCTTTTTTAAAAGGTAAAACTTTTTTTGTTTGCCAGAATTGTGATAATATTCATAATTCTAGGTCTCAATCTGGCTTAGTTGGTGAAATTTACTAGAGTGAATAAAGGAGACAGTGATTGTGTGGAGATCCCCTAATAATAAAGAAAATCCTTCCATTTTTGACAACATGAGGGTATTATGCTAAGTGAAAAAAAGTCAGGCAGAAAAGGACAAATACCATATGATTTCACTTATACACAAAATCTAAAAAACAAAATAAATGAACAAACAAAACAGAAACTAACTCATAGTTACAAAGAACAAATTGATGGGTGCCAGATGAGAGAGGACTAGGGGGATTGAGTGAAAAAGATGAAGAGATTAAGAAATACAAACAAAATATTCAAGAGATGTAAAGTACAGCTTAGAAAACATAGTCAATAATAGTGTAATAGCTATGCATGGTGTGAATGGGTACTAGAATTATCAGGATGATCACTTCAATAATTCATATAAATATCTAATCCCTTGTTATACACCTAAAAAGAATATCCTATTGTATGCCACTATGATTGAATTGTTTTCAGTTTTTAAAAAGATTGTTGCCCTAACTAAGTCATGCTGATTAGGTAATGATTAATTGGTTCATATAAAGGCTATATAGGAAGTAATGTCCTTAAATATTGTGATTAATTTTGTGTGCATGTTATTAGTAAGATAATGGAGAGTGGTCAGGTATAAACTTAACCATGGCTTAATTGACAGGGCTATTCATATATGATAACTATATCCACCCACCTGGCAGCATCAGATTAGTGGCATATGGTTATATATTGGTGTCAATTTCTGGTAATAATTAATTTGATCATTTACTTTAGATAGTGTTCTGCTGGGTTTCTCCAGTTTAAAATTATTATTTTTTATAATTAATTTAAATAATTTGTTTGGCAATACTTTGAGACTACGTAAAAGCCCTATATTTCATTATATATTGAGCTTTATATTTATCATTTACTAATGATTTTTATGCTATTATTCCTTCTATAAATCATAGGGACATTTAAAAATCACTTTTATTTTCCCCTATTTATATCTCTGTAGACTTAATTTTTTTTTTGTTTTATTCGACATATATAATTTTGTTTGCATAATATTAGCAGTGATATCTCAATTCTTCTGCTATATTCTATTTCCATGTTTTATCTAGAAGGAATTTACAAGTCCTACCCACAGTCTAGGGGAGTATAATATACAATGACATGGCCATTAAGGATCATCATTGCTTACAACAGCAATTTTCAACCGGTGTGCTACAAGAATTTTTAAAACATGCAATAACTGATTAGTTAGTCCAGGGAGCTGATCTCTTTTCCCTTAGATTGTCAGACACACAAAAAAAGGATAATAGTCAACACAATAATAGCCACCCAGTGTGAATGAATCAAAATTATACCTATTTTTGTCAGGTCAGCAAAAAATATATATAGTTCTTGGTGTGCTGCAGAATTTTAGTGATTAGTTTGTGTGCCATGAGCCAAAAAAGGTTGAAAATTGTTGGCTTACAGCAACGACCCAAGTGGTAATAAAATGGCTTTTGGTGCAGTAAATTTTTATTCAATCATCATATACATATTTAACAAGATTTTATAGAATAATTACTAAGTTAAGTATGTTTCCATTTGTGGCAGGTACCGCAGTGAACCAAGTGGATCAACTTTCTGCATTCACAGTCTACATCCTATTTTACATGGTATAAGGTAAGTGTATAAGATAGATAAATCTGTACTTGACATGAACTCAGATAATAAAAAGAGCTTTGGAGAAAGCGGAAACAGTGTATGTGATTACTGGTAGATAAGCATAGGTTTGATGTTATTTTAGAGAAGGACTAGAAGGACCTCTCTGGAGAGCAATTTTTTCAGCAAGGACTTGAAAGAAATAAAAGTGCATGGGCATGAAGCCACACGCTTGCCAGGTAGAGAAGAGAGCAATGTAAAGGCCACAGGTGAGTAGTGTGGTTAGGAATAGTAAGGGTTCCATGGAAGCTGGGCCAAAATGAGCATGCAACATTTAGAAGATGAAGCCAGAAATTCTTTGAGGGATATGATGATAAAAAGCATACCAGTAAGAGGACTCTTATTTATTTTGGGTGATTCACATTCCTGGGGGGGGGGGGGGGGAGATATGTGTATGTGTGTGTGTGTGTGTGTGTGTGTGTGTGTGTGTAGATGGTGATGAACAAGGGATTAAAAGGAAGTAACATTGTTTTTCATCTTTTAAATGGGTTCTGGATAATTTGTGAAAATAAAAGCATATTGGTATCAATTGCAATACTTCACAAATTATAGTATCTGTTATCCTATATAATAAAAAGCTAATATGCAAATTGACCAAACAGCAGAATGATCGGTTGCTATGACATTCACTGACCACCAGGGGGCATATGCTCAACACAGAAGCTGCCCCCTGGTGATCAGTGCACTTCCATAGGGGGAGCACCACCTAGCAAGAGTCAGGCTCATGGCTGGCGAGCACAGTGGTGGTGGTGGGTGCTAAGGGTGTGTGACCTAAGCCGTCTGTTCCTTATAGACATTCCCCAAGGGCTCCCTGAGGGCACAGGTCAAGCTGAGGGACACCCCTCCACCCCTCCCACCAAGTGCATGAATTTTATGCACTGGGCCTCTAGTCACAAATAATAAAGACACATATATTTATAACTTCTTGAACGTCATTCATAAATTAATGGTTAATATTCTAGAGTTTCTAAAACAGAAACATTTCTACTGGGCCACCTATGTTCTCTACATTTCCACATCTCTGCATCCTAGAATGCCACCAATTTTGTATTATGGTTGATCTCCGTAGTGACATAGCTTAGTTTCTGTCCTTTGTGTGGGCCATTCTATATTTCTTTTCTCAATGACTGGTAAGAGAATTATAGGTAGCATAAACTTAGATAAGGGAGAATATATTCATCAAGATCCAATAACATATATTTTAACATCCTATCCATAATGAAGGAAGCTGAGAATAGAAAGGAACTTTTTGAAATTCATAAAACCACAATGTATAACATTCATTATTGTGTACTTTGCTTCAATTTTTTGATGGGTTTTAAGCTCTTTTCTTCTTTAGAGAGTTTATAAATATTTAATGAGTGTTCAGCCGAGAACTATTTTTAGTTTTGATATTGCTTTCACTTGATGGCCAGCCAGCAAATCCAACACTTCTCCCATCGTGAAACAATTCAAGTGACATGAACCAAACAGTAGGATTTTGATTATAAGGGCAGTTTTATATGGATTTTTCCAAAAAAAAAAATTTTTTAAATACCAACTTTAGAAAATAATCAACATACTTTGTGAAAAAAATTGTTTTCATGCAATTTTAGGATTCAGTGGAGTATAAAACAATATGGATTGATTTTAAGGAAGCGCTCAGACAATGCTCTGACCATGAATCAGCAAAGCCTACAATGTAAAAGAGCATTCCCAACACAGGATGTTTCTGAAGGAAATACCAGTAATGTAAGTTAGAGAGTTTTATACCATAATTTGAACAAATGATGAATTAAACACTCGTATATGATCATTTATGTGTGTACAAATATTCCAGGTGCTCATTTTAAGCCTTGAGCATTTTGAGAAGATGCTGTGGGGGCTTTATTAAGGAATCTAAACAGCAATGCCCAGTTGTGCTAGACCTTGTTTTAGAGCAATTCTTGTACTTGTTACATTCTTTACTCCCATGGGATTAAGCACTTTTATACTTAAGTTTTGGTCCTTGTATACAGCAGTTGTTGTTTTAGATTAGTGGATGAATATCTGAATGGTATAAAATACGAAGTCATATTTACAAGGTCTGAAATAGATCTAAGCCACAAATTGCTTTAGTGAATCCACTTGACTTTTCCCAAATAACATATCTGACCATCAGCTAATTTTTCTAGGTTTTTGTGTCTAGCTAAACACCCTCATGCTTCCTGTATGTATACATACCTACTAAAAATCTCTATTTCTTACTATTTTAAGTTCTAAAACACAGATAAGTTTAAATATTCTGGTAAAGCATATTAGATGTTATTTTGCATGTTAATTTTTCACAACCCAATGAAAGTGATGCTGAGTAACACATGTTAATATTTTTAATAAAAGTAACACATTTATAAACCAAAAAAAATATTTTTAAATGCTTCTACAATCCAAATTGTAACTTGAAAAAATTGGTTTTACTTGTATTAATCACTTTGTTTTATCAAAATAATAATATGCATAGAAACTGAATGGTTTTTTGTTTTATAATTCTGGAGCTCAGTTCTCTTAGCCTATAATTGCGCCACTTTATCAATGTAGCAATATCTGTGTTATTACCAGTTTCCTTGGGCAATTCACATTCAATGTGAGTATTGGTATGGTTTGATTAAAATCTACCATCTTACCAGAACTTCTCTGTCTCATTTTCTTCTTCTCCCCTCTTCTCTGTCTTCATTTGTGCTAACAGACCTTTTCTTTTAGGATTCCATTTTATTTCCTTTTAAATGTATACATCTTGTTGTCCTTGTTGCTAATTCCTTAATGTGGCCCTAAGTTTATAATATGCATTATTAACAAATCAGAGCCTACCTTCAAATAATATACTACTTCATATAAAGTGTAAGAATATTACAACTGTATATTCCTTATTCTTTTACTCCACCTTTTGTGCTATTATTGTTATACTCTCTTTTAAATATGGCATAAACACACAATATAGCACTGACATATTTTTTAGTATTTTTGCTATAAGTGAGGAAAATAATTTATTATGCTATCATCTTTTCATTTGCAGTGCTATTCATTTCATTAAATGTCCAAATTCTAATATGGTATTTCTACCTTAACAAACTTTATTTACTATTGTTTACAGAGTAGGTATGTTGAAAACTAATTCTTATAGTTATGGCTTTGTCTGAGAAAGTTATTTCTCAGACATTCAGATCACAAAAAGTTACTATTACAAATGATGGATGCTACAGTGAGCATTGTTTTTATGTCTGTATAGCATAAGTGGGATAACATCCAGAGTGGAATTTTAGGGTCATAAGATACATGCAACTTAAATTTTATTTATTGTTTTTGAATTGCTATTCAAATGAAGTTATACCTATTTACAAATGTACTGATTTTATTTCACAGACCTTGTTTTTTCTGTTCTTCAATATATGGAAGTGTTTGAACTTAATTAGTATATATTATTTCTATCTATGAAACAATATATATGTACATATATTGCCAAATTATGTATATCATTATTTAATATATTTAAGGCTTTATATACCGTATTTGCCGGCGTATAAGACGATTTTTTGGCCCTGAAAAATACGTATTTGCCGGCGTATAAGACGACTGGGCATATAAGACGACCCCCTAACATTTCCACTAAAAATACAGTTTGTTATATACTCGCCGTATAAGACTACCCCCCACTTGAAGGCACATTTTTCAGGGCCAAAAAATCGTCTTATACGCCGGCGAATACGGTAATTTAATTATTGTTTAATTCTTTGGAATACTTTTAATATACACCTTTGAAAGAAAAAAAGTCTAAATTTTGGAGATTTTTAAAAAGAGTGAGATGTTGAACTATGAGTTCCATTAGTTTGTATAATATCCTACAATCTACTGCTTCTCGATTTTTAGAGCATAAATCAATGTAGCTTAATAGAAATTGTATATTTTTCCAGAAAACAATTCAAATGTGTACTTAGTATTACCCCTAATTGGGGGCAATTTATAATTTTCTGTTTCAAATTGAAGTTTCCAGTGGAAAAAAGATACTATACTGACAATGTGTATTTATTAAATTATAGCTGAAATTAGGCTACTAGTAGTGTAAATGTAATGATTAGTAGAAGATAAATGATTGTCCTAACCAGTGATTAAAGACTTACTTTTGATCCATATATCATTAAAGTATAGAAAGGATTTAAAAACATAATTTGCCTTTTGGGGTTTCAGTTACTTTCAAAATATGAAATTTAATATAATAATATGTCATTTGTCAGGAAGTTATAATCCTTTATAATCTCAACTCTTTATCCAATTGAAAAGCCAACATAGAAGAAAATCTTCACTGTTATCAGAACTAATATTGGCTAGGTTTTATTAACTCTACTTGTGTTGATGTATATTAATAAGATATTTTTAGATTATAAACACAATGTCCATTTTTATTCTTTTGAATATTGCTTAGATTGAACATATTTGCAATAATATTAAAAAATTTGAAGCTGTCATATGAAATACTCAAATGAGATATAATATATAGTATTAAAACAATGAAAATACTTTTTTTAAAGAATCAATAATTAATTTAGATGTACTCAAGTTGCCATTAATATTCTGATATACCTGATATACTGGTATATTCTTATTAAAATAAAACTTAATTTTAAATGTCACTATAATAAAACAGTATTTCTACTCTCAGTCATGTTTCTTCTAATCTGACCTTCACTATACTAAATATTAAAATTCATACTTTCATAGATCAATATTCATAACCAGGAAATACACAGTAACAAATACAGAATTAGTTTCTTGTTTTAAATTCTCACAGATCCAATTTCCTTTCTAAAAATGGAGCAAAAATGTTTCTTTAAAACTACACTAAACAGCCTTCCTTTGTCATACACCCTTACCTCTAATTCCTCCTTAACAGGAAGAAAAGAAAATTTTCAAAAGTAGACAAAAACATAGAAGACAATTATAATAATACTAGAGGTTCAGTGCACGAATTTGTGCACGAGTGGGGTCCTTCGGCTTGGTCTGTGGGATCTAGCCAAAACCAACTCTCCGACATCCCCTGAGGGGTCCTAGATTGTGAGAGAGCACAGGCTAGGCCGAGGAACCCCACTGGTGCACAACGGGGACTGGGGAGGCACTCAGGAGGTTGGCAGGACCATGGAAAGGCTCTAGGGCATGTCCAACCTACCTAGCTCAGTCCTGATCAGCCAGACCCCACCAGCAAGCTAATCGACCAGTCAGAGTGTCTTCCCCCTGGTGGTCAGTGCACGTCACAGCAAGTGGTTGAGCTGCCTTAGCATATCATTAGCATATTATGCTTTGATAGGTTGGACAGACACTTAGCATATTAGGCTTTTATTATATACTAGAGGCCCAGTGCATGAAATTCATGCACACAGGGTGGGGGGAGAGGGTGAGGGTGTCCCCTCAGCCCAGCCTGCACCCTCTCCAATCTGGAACCTAACCAAGGGATATCAACTGCTGGTTTAGGCCTGATCCTGGGGATCAGGGCTAAACCGGCAGAGAGATATCCCTCTCACAATCTGGGACTGCTGGCTCTTAACTGCTCACCTGCCTGCTGGCCTGATCACTCCTAACTGCCCCCCTGGAGCCTGGTCACTCCCAACTTCCCCCCACTCTGCTGGCCTGGTCACCCCTAACTTCCCCCCACCAGCCTGGTTGCCCCTAACTGCCCCCACCCTACTGGGCTGGTCACCCTTCACAACCTACTGTTGAGTCATTTGGTTGTTCCTCACTAATTCCCTGCCAGCCTGGTTGCCCACGCAACCTGTTGTTCAGTCATTGGTCATCCCCCTGCTGGCCTTGACGCCCTAAGCAGCCTGCTGTTCGGTCGTCCATCTGGTTGTTTCAGTTGTGACAGCCCCTGGATTTTTATATATTAGGATAGGATAATGATTCCTGAGTTCCAGAAAACTGACTGTTTCCTGAATTCCCAGAAGCAAATAGCAATGAAAGGGTTTTTGAGACAGTAGAGGCAGTTTTAGGGAAGGGTCCATGGCAGAGGAATGCATACTCAGAAGGCAGAGACAGCTCCAAGCCACCAGATTGTTTACAAGAATGTTATAAGATAAAGGGAAGAAGAGGGTCCCCTGGGTGAGCTTTGAAACTTTGAAACTGATACCATGTAGGTAAAAGGGGGAAACTGGCCAAAAGCGGTGGGGGGTGAGGGGCATAAAACAAGGAAGGGTCCATTTAGGAAATAGGATGAGCAAAGACGCTTCCAGCATTTATAAACCTGTAGACAAAGAGACTCATTGGACTGGTTTTTATCCCATTTTTGAGAGAGAAAGAGAGCTCTCCTATTTGGGGATCCCTTCCTCAAGGTGTTCCCCTTTGGGGACCTCTCCCCAGGGGAAGTTTGTATACACTTGAAATAAACTTCCACATTTTTGCTTAAAATTTTTTAGTTCGTGAATTTTGTTTTTCAAATTTCATAGGACAAGAACCTGTAAGGAGAGTCCCAGCTTGCTATTCAGGGTATCAGAACCAGACAAAATAAGTAAGACTTAATGTCTTTGAGGAGTGAGAATCAGGCTTCAGACATTTCAAGATTTATGGATTCAGTGTTTGAATAGTGTGTGTGTGTGTGTGTGTGTGTGTGTGTGTGTGTGTGTGTAAAACACATTTTTGTAACATAATATTTGGAAAAGTGTATACCAGAGAATATAGAAATATATGGTAAATGAGAGAGATTTACCATATATCAATCCATATTGTTTTATATTCCACTGAATCCTAAAATTGTATGGTACAGAGAAGAAGGAAGGAAAGAAGGAAGGAAAGAAGGAAGGAAGGAAGGAAGGAAGGAAGGAAGGAAGGAAGGAAGGAAGGAAGGAAAGAAGGAGGGAGAGAGGGAGGGAGGAAGGGAGAGAGGGAGGAAGGGAAGGAGGGAGGGAGGGAGGGAGGGAGGGAAGGAAGGAAGGAAGGAAGGAAGGAAGGAAGGAAGGAAGGAAGGAAGGAAGGAAGAAAGGAAGGAAGGAAGGAAGGAAGGAAGGAAGGAAGGAAGGAAGGAAGGAAGGAAGGAAGGAAAATGCAAGCATTCTATAAAATAATGCATTGCTTTTTCTCGCGTTCACTCCAAAAAATTCCTCCCCAAGGAAAATAAAGTAATTGGTATTATGATTCAAAAAATAAATCTTTTGTTATCCTTCATTTACCTAGAGGCCAGGATCATATGTCAAGGAAAATGCACATATTTAAGTTTTGGGCTATGAAACTAATATAAAATATATTAATATTTAATAAAGACTGAGGAGAGAAGGTTAAAAAAAAAAAAAGGCTGGCTTCTCTCTAGTCATTAAAATCCTGAGAGAGCTCTGTAAATGTTATGTGGGTCTGGAAAAGTTTCTGAACTGCATCAAAGCTTGTAATATTGGAATAGGCTAAGGACCTACCACAAATTAATTGACTAAGTTCTTAAAAGAAATATAACATTTAGACTAATGTAAGCTTTCTTAGAAAAACCCATCCCTTCTTCATCATATGCTATAAGTGGCAATGAAGATTTACAGTTAGTTCTCATTTAGCTAATTTAACCTGAAGCTTAATATTTATTTTTTTTTAATTAAGAACACTTCAACATAAGATCTCTCCTCTTAACAAAAATCTAGATGTATAGTACGTAATTGCTGACTATAGGCATAGTGTTGTATAGCAGAGCTATAGAGCATATTCATCTCCTTTAACTGGGATATTAGGCCCACTAATTAGTAATTCCACATTTCCCCCTCCTCACAGCATCTGGCAACCATCATTTCACTCCTTGGTTCCGTGAACTTGACTATTTAGAGTCTTCATACAAGTGGAATCATATAGTATTTGTCTTTCAGTAGCTGGCTTATTACACTGCATAACATACTCAAGGTTTACCTATGTTGCCCCTGATAGGTTAATTAAAGAAGGTAGCTGAGACTGGGAGGCCAGGACACGGGCTTTTATTGGGGATGGGTATCCCCTGCCGGCTGCTTCCAGAGGGAGAGAGTGGAAGAGACTGGAAGAGGCCGTAAAAAACCCGGGGGTCTGCTTTTAAGGGGAAGATAGGGGACGGGGCTTAGGGTACTCAGCACACGCTGATTGGTGGTTAGGGACTTAGGGACTTAGGGATTTGGCAGGTGCTGATTGGTGGTTCAGAGCTCAGGTATGTCTGGCCACAGGTGGGGTTTGTGTCTGTCAATCAACTGAAGGAAGGGAGGATCTATCAGCCCCCTTGAGACTCTTGTTGCCTGGGGTGCAATCTCTTGACTCCTCTACATTTGCCCACATGACCATGGCTATATGGACCCCACACACACAATGGACTAATAGACAGTACCCAGCCCAGTGCTGACCTGGACCCAGCTGCAGCATGGAAGGGAAACTCGGGACACTGGCCTTGCTTTTAGCTCTATGAAATCCCCAGCTACCCTTCTTCCAAAACTGGATTAAGGGAAATGGGACTTTGGAAACCCAGGGATATAATTCCATGCAAATAAAAATCATTCATCTGCCAAAACCGGTTTGGCTCAGTGGATAGAGTGTCGGCGTGCGGACTGAAGGGTCCCAGGTTCGATTCTGGTCAAGGGCATGTACCTTCATTGCAGGCACATCCCCAGTGGGGGTGTGCAGGAGGCAGCTGATCAATGTTTCTCTCTCATTGATGTTTCTAACTCTCTCTCCCTCTTCCTTCCTCTCTGTAAAAAAATCAATAAAGTATATTTTTAAATAAAAATAAATTAAAAAATCATTCATCCTTCTGTGCAAGTTTCAGAAAATTGTTTTTCTCAAGATATTGTAAGGATACCACCTCAACACTCAGTTGGGGAAAAGATGCCTCACTTTCACCAATAAGATGTAACCTGCAAAAATAATTATTGAATTTAGAAATCTGAGTATTTATAAAGCTCTTAATATGCATTTTGTATTTTTGAAATGATTCCACTATATTTTAATATTCAGCATAAATATGCAAAATGTAAGTATAGTAGTTTAGATGAATAAAGACTTTTAATAAATATTTTTAAGTTCTACAGATGGTTACTGGAAAGAATATGTCTCTGATATTATCTAAGGTAAAAATAATCAATACTTATATATTTGGGTGTGTCTAACTATAGTTTTTAACTATGAGAAGCAATTTCCTTATATGGATTGGTGGTACATGAGTGCATTGTAGGGTACACATGGAGTTTCTGAGAAGACAATTAAATGGAAGAGTTTAAGCAATTATTTAGACAAATCAATGAAAAAGTGAATATACCCATCATTTGCTAAATATTAGATACTAGAGATCCAGTGCATGAAATTCTTGTATGGGGTGGATGGGGGTCCCTCAACCCGTCCTGCACCCTCTTGCAATCCAGGACCCCTGGCTCCTAACTGCTTGTCTACCTGCCTACCTGATCACCCCTAACCACTCTGCCTACCTGCCTGATTGTCCCTAACTACCTATGCCTCTGCCTGATTGACCCTAACCACTTGCCTGCCTGCCTGCCTGCCTGCCTGCCTGATTGCCCCTAACTGCTTGCCTGCCTGATTGCCCCTAACTGTCTCTGTCTCAGTCCCCGCCACCAAGACTTCATCCAGAAGGACATCCAGAATAACATTCAGAAGGTAGTTCTGCTGTCCAGTCTAATTAATATATTACATTTTTATTATTATGGATTGTGCTACATTACATAAATGTATTTTCTTTATTGATCACATTTGATATTTGATTCTTCTGCTTTTTACTCCTGTTTGCACATGCAAAATGTCCTCACTGAAGAGAGAGTAACCATATCATTTTCCTTCATTTACCCAAATCTATAACTTGTTTTGTTGTTGTTGTTGTTGTTGTTGTTGTTGTTGTTGTTTGCTATCCAGAATATTGGCTAAAAATAATTTTAAGTGTTTTAACTCTACTATAATTACATATAAAACAGGAAACCATAAGATGTACTGACTATTTGTTGTTATATTTTTTAAATATATAGCTAATATGCCTACCATAAATAAGTGACTCAAAATATATATTTACTTATCAATTGTAAATCATGACTTCTGAGGTAAGGCATAAAGGTTTACCAGAACAGACTTTCACATAATAGGAAAAAAATAAGAAAAAATTATTTGTACCTACTTGCTTTCTTTTTTGATCGAATATGGAGTTAGTAATCTTCAGTTATAAAAAGAAATCAATATATTCTTATTTGCCATATACTTTCAACCACAACTTTAATTAAACTTTAAAATAAATATACGAATCCAGTCCAAATGTTACTTTTTTACTTAGAAAAATGTGTACAATATGGGAGTTGGGAGTGGGCTGAGAGAGGTCAATGGGGGGAAAGAAGATATATATAATACTTTCAACAATAAAGAACATGTAAAAAAGAAAGAAAAATGTGTAGAAGCTTCATTTTCACAATTCTCCAAAGTAAATGCTTATGAAGAAAAAAAAAGTTAGCTCTATGGCTACAGGGCAATAATAAAAAGGAATTTAATCTAAAAGTTAAAAAAATAAAATAAAGAATTTTATTCTCATAAAACTTATTGCTACACTATAAAAATTTTAGAAATAAAAAATAAACTAGTCATAAATATATTCATTTCTGAAAGAGCAAGTGAATAATTGCAAATTCTGAGAATTATTCAGATTCTGTTCCATAAGAGAACATTTATCATGACTGAATTTTAGTTTGCACCTGGAGACTTCTCCCAAAATTTAAAGTATAACAAATAGCAATTAATTCATTAGATTTACTTAGCTACTAGATACACTATACACTACACTTAAGTAAATAATTTTATGCAATTTTGTTATTTACTGTGTTATTTTGCATTTTCTTCAAATTAGATAGTATTTTATTTTATTACTAAAAATTATTTCTTAAACCATTATAAACTACTTGACTGAATTTTAATTACAATAATAATTTTTAAACATTTATTTGTACTTAATTAATTCATATTTTATAATATGAATATAAAATAATTAAAATAAATCACACAGATAATACAATGCTAATTTGTTTATTTTTGTTATTTTTCACTGAGTATTGGTAAACTTAAGCATGGTTAATTTTATTACAATTTTTTCTCTGAACCATTTGTTTACTTATCAAGCTTATTTTTATTTTGTTTTTAATACCTAGAATTTTTTCAAACAAGGACAAATTGATTTTGCTTAATTGCTTTGTTCTTACCATCATTTATGATGTTCTATTTTGTTTTATATGCCTGTTGCCAAAAAGTTAATAGCATATAACTACCCAAGTACTAATATAATAGTATATAATTAACTGTATACATTCCAGGCTATTTTTTTTCAAAATTATGTTTATAAAACAGGGCTAATATTTATGTATGGTTATTATTTTCGGCATTGCAGTTCATATTTATTTTCTGACAAAACAATTACGTCTCATATTAAATTACATTTGACAGCATATAAGCCAAATATAACTTCTGACATTTTATGTTGGTACTTTTTTTTTCTTTTTGGCAGAATGAGTGACATGGGCAATAATGTGGGAGCGCAGAGAAAAAAGTAAGTAAGAGGTACAGCAGGGACTTTGTGACAAAATCTGAAGCCCTTTTCAGTGTGACACATCCGCGCCCCAGCTTATGGGACTATTGCGGGCAGATGGCTCCTCTAGGCTGCATCTCTCACTGGGATTGGCCCCAAGTCACTGGGCCTGATGTTTAGTCCAGTGGTGTCCAGGAACCAGCTTCTGCTAAGAAGTCTAAATTTAGAAGACTAAATTCTGAAATATTGAGGCATGTTGCTGCTCTGTTCTTAAATGCATGGTAGCTTTAAATGAGCCATCAAATTCCAATCTCATTTACTGTTTTCATTCTTCTGAAGAGCTGTTTTAACAGCATACCACTAGGAATAAACCTCTTTGGGTACACGTTTGAATGATCATTCAAGCTCAGTACCCTTGCCATTGGATCAGCCAACAACTCATTTACCACCAAGCTTCAGGTCAGTTTTTCCATCTGCCCAGTCTTGCCTCCTCACTTCCTTACTGGTGTATCTCTTGAGAGCATGCTCCCATATATTTTCTGCATGAAAGTCCAAGTGTCTGTTTGCCACGAAACCAATATTTTTGGCATCAGAACCTACACTGAGAGTAAGGAGAGGGGACTCTCTTTATGGCTCCTTGCTGATGATAAGATGTTCAGTTGACTTTTAACATGCTGGGGCTGGATGTCTTCCAGCTTTAATTTTATTATCATATTCTATAAGCATTTATTTTCTGTACCTGGGAGAGTTCTAAACTCTGCCTCTATAACAGCTAATTAATTTCCTAGTCATTTTAATTCTATTTCTCAACACTTCCATTTTTATTTCAGCCATATTTTTTTTTATTTCAAAGAGCTTTTCTGTATTATGTGTGCATTTTCTTAATGTTGTCAAATATAGTAGGTATGATTTAAATGCTTTCATCTAATTTCTGAATTATTACATCTACATTAGTTGTTCAGTTTGGTTTAATTCTCACTTATGTTGTTGGTTCATTTATGCAGCAAACATTATTTATCTAAGTCATGCTCTAGACGCTTTGACTCTACATGAATTTTAAAAAAAGGAAACATTAATTGCTTCCCCTTTTAAGGTGGCACTCTGATGTGAATTTGGATTTTCTTTTATTAATTCTGTGTGAATGTAAGACTAAATTGATTCATAATATTAGCTCTGTTTGTAATGTGTAGATCCAAAAAAAAAAAGTGCCTTCTTGGGAAGGCTGAGTGACAGCTGTCAATAACTTGAGTAGCATGTCAGTGGACAAGGTTCACTTGAAGTTGATGGTTTTCTACTGTGAATTACTCGCGCTGTTCTCGCTGCAAATTTTGTTTAATCAATCCCATCAGCTTTCAATACACAGGGTACTTCACCCTTGCTCATTTACTACTTACATATCTCACTGTGTAATGGCAATATTATTAATTTATTCACATATAACATAATGAATAATGCATATACCATCACATTTATGGATGTTAATGCTCTGACATTAATGTTTTTAAGGAAACTTAAATATGCTAGGGTGGTTTTCAGAAAGGTAATTTTCAATAATACAACATATGTAAACAACTACTTTATATTTTATATCACCTAGACTACCTCCAATTTAATGTATTGAGTAATGATGTCTGAAGGTAAAATAAATATAAAAATAGGTGTTTTCTGAAACATATGGACAAATAAAATTACATGTTACCTATCCATTTGTTATTTGTTCAATTATATTACTAGGTACAAAAATGATATTGATGTACATAACAACAGTGTAACAAATTTAAAATTTAATTACCCAGTTTATCACTGTTTAAATAAATACATAACTATAGATATAAATATACATAATTAAAATTTAAAAAAATATATCTTAATTATTAAATTTGATTCTCAAATCCATATGTAACAAATATTCTTTAAAATATTATATATAAAACATGACTATATATTAAGTAGAATTAATATAAATCAGAATAAGAATTTTTATACCTTGCTGAATGTACTAGAGGCCTGGTGCATAAAATTCATGCACTGGGTGGGGGGTGTCCCTCAGCCAAGCCTGCCCCCTCTCACAGACTGGAAGCCCTCAGGAGCTATCCTACTGATGGGGAGAGGGCCTAAGCCACAGCCTGGCCTTCCTCTGCGGGAGGTGACTGGGCTGACCAGGGGAAGGCGCCAGCCCCATCACCCTGCTGCTGCTGCCACTGTCACAGCCACCAAGGTGTTTTCATCAACACCAGCTCCAGTCCCTTCATCCTGAAAAAATGACAACTTTCTTTAGGCACTTTCAAGATGTGTCTTTCATAGGATATGACATTTCTTTTCTTTCTTTTTTATCCTCACCTGAGGATATGTTTCCATTGCTTTTTAGAGAGGGAAAGACAGAGAGAAACATCAGTGTGAGAGGGACACTTCAATTGGTTGCCTCCTGCATGAGCCCTGGTCAGGGAGGAGCCTGCAACCACATGACCTTGATCAGAATCAAACCAGACCCTGCGACCGGCAGGCAAAGGCACTATCCACTAAGCCAACCTGGCTAGGCAGGACATGACATTTCTTAGCCCCTCCAGCAGCAGACCTTAGTTTTTCCTCCAGGAGTGTGGTGGAAAAACCCTAGATCACCTTATTGGCTTCTTATTACTCAAGTTACCGAGAACACTGTGAGAGGCAGCTTACAGGGAGCTTAGCCAATGAGCCTTCAGAAAAGGTGTTTCCTCTGCAGCTCATGCACAGAAAACCCTCTGCATTGTGCCTGCAGGGCTTCTGTCCACTGGGCTGGGGTCTGCTGGGGGCATGCTTCCAGCCCAGCGGCCCCGCTTTCTGTCAGCTGGGCTTCTGTCTGCTGGGCCAGGGTTGTGTCCCAAGCCACATGGTGGCAGCTCTGAGCATGCCCCCAGCCCAGTGTCTGTTGGCTTAGGGGTCCCGAGTTGCACAGCAGCAGCTCAGAGCTCACCCCCAGCCCAGCGCCCACTTTCTGTCAGCTGGGCTTCTGTCTGTTGGGCCAGGGGCATGTCCCAAGCCCCACAGTAGCAGCTCTGAGCACTCCCCTGGCCCAGCGGCCTGGTTCTGTCAGTTGGGCTTCTATCAGCTGGGCTGGGGGCATGTCCCAAGTTGTGTGGCAGCGGCTCAGAGCACGCCCCTGGCCCAGAAGCCCAGCATTCTGTCTGCAGCCCTTTCTCCCTCTGTGGTCTGTGAGTCGGACTCTGGCACTATGGGCTCCGCCATCACTGTAGCAGAGTGATGGTTAATTTGCATATTGCTCTTTTGTTAGATAGTATTATTGATTTCTAGAAATAATACTAAGAGTAAACTATATGTACAATAATATCATTTACAAGTTACATCTGTAATAAAAGGAGAAAATATATTGCTAAGTCAAAAAAAGTAGTACTTTGGAGAACCACTATGGAGGCATATATAGACACCTGTACTTGCTGCCTCCCACAACCACATCAAAATTACTAATAAATACAGAAGAACTGTCATCCAGAATTGTGGGAAAGCTGGCTGAGTGGAAGTACTACAACTAGAGAGTCTAAATTTCTGTCAAACAATCTGTAGCTGGGTCAGAGAGCCCCAAACTTGTCAATAAAAAGCCCCAAAACTGGCACCAGCACCAGCCTGCCTTGCTTCACAGCTGAGCCTTGTCTGGGCACTTCCAAAACCAATACAAAGAGGAGGAATCTGCAGATCTCTCTGTAGCTCCTGCAGGGTGGCCCCAGGCAGTGGTTGACTTTGCACCTCCCTGGAGATCCAAGAGCCAGTGTACCCAGTGGTCAGTCTGAGACCATACCAGATTACAACTCTTCACATCCATAAGTGACACACTCAAGGTGCAGACTCAGTGAGCACCAAAGCCCCACTTAAGCAAGTCCTGTTCTACAAGGGTGTCTCCTGCATAGCAGCTCTCACATTGTAGTTGCAGCTGGTCCTCACAGCCAATTGGCCTGGAGGTCAATTCCTCCCAGTGACACCAGCAGCAATCAAGGCTCAACTACAACAAAACTGCACACGGCCCACAAAGGGGTGCACCAACAGTGTCCACCTCAGATGATTGAGGATACTGAGCCACTGGGCACTATGGGACACCTATTACAGAGCCCACTCTATCAACTCAAGGAGACTTAGTATCTACCCAATACATAGAAACAAACACAGGGAAGAAGCCAGAATGTGGAGACAAAGAAACATGTCACAAATGAAAGAAATGGAAGAAAGCAAACTGCTGTATATAGAGTTCAAAACTCCAGTTATAAGGTTACTCAAGAATCTTCTAGAAACCTCCAAGGAACTTAGTGAGACTTTCAAGGATCTTGGTGAGAATGCCAAAAAAAAAAAGGAAAAGGACCTGTCAGAGAGTAAGCATACAGTCACTGAAATAAAGAATACATACAGGGATTCAACAGAAGATTAGAGGGTCCTGAGATTCAAATCAATGATTTGAAATACAAAGAAGCAAAAAACACCGAAAAAGAAAACAGAATCCAAAAAGATGAAAATAGTGTAAGGAGTCTATGGGACAACTTAAAGCATACCAACATCCAAATTATGGAGGTACCAGAAGGAGTGAGCAAGATACTAAAAATCTAATTTGAAGAAATAATGACAGGAAACTTCCCCTACCTGGTTAAAGAAATAGACTTACAAATCCAGGAAGCACACAGAACCCCAAACAAGAGGAATGCAAAGAGGACCACACCAAGAAACATCATAATTAAAATGCTGAAGGCAAAAGACAAAGAGAGAATCTTAAAAGCAGCAAGGAGAAAAACAGTTAGTTAACTACAAGGGAGTACCCATAAGACTGTCAGCTGATTTATCAACAGAAACTATGCAGGCCAGAAGGGAGTGGCAAGAAATATCCAAAGTGATGAATAGCAAGAACCTACAACCAAGAATATTCTACCCAGCAAAGCTATCATTTAGAATTGAAGGTCAGATAAACAGCTTCACAGTCAAGAAAAAGCTAAATGAGTTCATCACCAGTAAACCAGCATTATATTAAATGCTGAAGGGTATTCTTTAGGAAGAGGAAGAAGAAGAAAAAAAGGTAAAGATAAAAAATATGAACAACAAAGTGACAACAAATACATACCGTATTTGCCGGCGTATAAGACGATGTTTTGGCCCTGAAAAATACCGTATTTGCCGGCGTATAAGAGACTGGGTGTATAAGACGACCCCCTAACATTTCCACCCAAAATACAGAGTTTGTTATATACTCGCCGTATAAGACTACCCCCCACTTGGAGGCATATTTTTCAGGGCCAAAAAATCGTCTTATACGCCGGCAAATACGGTATTTATCAACAACTGAATCTAAAAATTAAATGAATAAAAAATCTGATGAACAGAATAAATTGGTGAATGAAATAGAATCAGGGAATGGAAATGGAACAAACTGATGATTCTCAGAGGGAAAAGGGTGTGGGGGATGTTCAAGGGTGCAGTAAGAGACTAGACAAAGATCTTACACGCATGTATGCATTACCTATGTATACAGACAATAGAGTGTTGAGGGCCTGGGGTCGGGTGGGAACCTGGTGGAGGGCAGCTATGGGAGGAAAAAAGAGGAATATCTGTAATAATATCAACAATAAAGATTGATATTTTTAAATGTAGTACTTTGAAACTAAACTCTGCTTCACTTTACCAGCCACTGCTTTTACTACCAATACTTCTAAATGGTCTTCATATCTGTCTCTACCCACAATATAAAGCTATCCAGAAAAATAACATATGGTTCAAATTTTCATATGGTTCAAAAAATCAAATTAAGAAAATAACTTCTGCCAGGCCTGTGAGGAATCTATCCCAATTTGGATAGTCAAACCAATTATTCCAGGTCATTGAAGTGCTGTTTGGCACATTACAGCAGTAAGTGTGGGACCCTTATCTGAAAATACTTAATGCTGCTTTCCAAATTGCCTAACTTTCATTCAACTCAAGGACCGGATAAAAAGATTGGCTGCATTTCTGTTTGTAACTTTCTTCCAAAAAATATTTTTGGTGTGATGTCTCAATCCACATTTTCAGCTGATAGCAACATTTTTATAAAAAAGAAGGAAATAGAGAGGCATACATACATCCTGCTATTCGAAGAACTGGGATAAAAACTCACATTTGATTCAAGTCCAATTATATGACAATTATTCCCAGCCCTAACAAGTATTTCTCACAGTGGTTTCGCACAACAATTTTTTAAAAATTAATTAATTAAACTAAACTAATGTCAAACACCTCTGAATCCTAAGAGTTCTTATCACATGGAAGTTGTTGTTTTTTCTTTTTTATTATATTATATGAGATGATGGGTATTAACTAATCCTATTATGAATATGTATATACACTGAGTGGCCAGATTATTTTGATCTCTGAATGCATAATGATCTGGCCACTCAGTGTGTGTGTGTGTGTGTGTGTGTGTGTGTGTGTGTGTGTGTGTGTAGAGGCCCGGTGCATGAATTCATGCATGGGTGGGGTCTAGCCAGCCTGGACAGGGGGAGAGGACATGGGCGGTTGTGCGGCCTGCCTGCTGGTTGAATTCCTAGTCAAGGGAACAATTTGCATATTACCCTTTTATTCTATAGGATAAATACTGAGTGGCCAGATTACTATGTGTTCAGAGATTATAATAATCTGGCCACTCAATATATATATATACCAAACCATCATGCTGTAAACCTTAAACTTACATAGTGATTTATGTCAATTGTTTCTCAATAAAACTGGGGGAAACAAGTAATGTTAAAGAACTCCACAGTTAAAACGGTGTGATTAAAGTGACACTAGTATATTACACCAAAGCAATAGAGCCCTATTACAATTATTATGTTTGGTAAATATTTCAATATTAAATTAGTTTTGTCAGTTGTATCAGGATATATTTAAAATCCACTTTAATTGGATCACAGAGCAAAAGAATGCTCACATTAAAATTCCATGTTTATTTTAGGTAAAGATTAGTTAGCATTCTAATAAACTGATGACTGAAATAGAAACAAGGGCATCGATCCATGGAACAGACTGACAGTTGTCTGAGGGAATGGGGGAGGCGGGGCCTGGATGAAAGAGGAATTAGCCAAAGAGCACATATGCATAACCCATGGACAGAGGCAGCAGTGTGGTGATGGCCAGAGGGAAGGCGGAGGGGGGGGGGATGATAGAAGTGGGAGAGCGGGAGGGTGGGGAGTGGGGACTTCTGAAATAGTGTCAACAGTAAAAATAAAGTTTAAAAAAAATAGTCTATAAGTTTTAATTTAATTTCTTGTTAGGTTACATATTCTTCCTGGTTACACTCTTTTTAAATATCACTTTATGACCTACACTATTTCATGTGTAGGAGTTGCTCCACGTGTGGTGATATGGCACTGTCCATAGCAGCAGGTCACAGTGTGGTATCCATAGCAACACTTCTCACGACCATGTCTTTTGTGCTTATGATCATGTTTCAGGGCTGTTGATAAATCTCAGAACCATTATGCCTTGACACTCATGGCTTCATAACTTAAGCATTCCTTGATATTGCTATGCGGCTTTGCAATATAATAAATTTGGAGGGCAAAACTACTGTCCAGATTTAATGCAACAGCAAACTACTGCCAAAGATTTAATGCAACGCCTGCAATATACACTGGTGAAGAATTTTTAATAAATCAGGGCGTTGATCTCTCACCTTGAGGCCTGTGGAGGAATCGTGTTGCCCTGGCATGCATGATTCTCTTCCTCACCATTGCCCACCAAAAAATATTTCCTTAAAAATTTTCTTACATTCCCTTTCATTTAAAATAATTTATCCATACCACAAAAAGTGAAGACCTTAATTTAAGTAAAGTGTAGTTTTTGTTTTGTTTATGTAGAAAGGAACTAATAGAGTTCAGCAACACACATGTAAGAGTTCCAAGTTTAGGCATGCAGTGCACCCACTTAAGGATCTGAGCTTGGAAGTGATTCAAGACCTGAGAGTAGCACATATCACATACTGAGCAATACTCCTGTGTGGTTTCCCAATCTGGCTCAGGGCTGGAGGAAGAATTTATGAGAGACAATGTGGAGAGCACCTCTTATATTCATTTTTGGGACTGAATCAAGAATATGGGCCAGGTAATCAGAACTCTGCTGACTTGTTCAGCTGTCAAATCAGTGGGAGAACTGAGGTTGGCTTTTAGTTTTTGCTCTGTACAAATCTAGGGAGTAGTCAGCCACATTTTTCTGAAGCACCATGCAAAGGAAGGAAAAGCACCATCTCCAAACAGCTGTTAATCTGTAATCCACAACTGGCTCATTGGCATAATGCTTTGTATCTCCCCATGAATGAGCCTCCATGCAGGGTTTTCTTTCTTGTCCCTGTGTTCTATTTCCCCATTTCTTACTCCTGTGTACTTTTTTTAGTCTTTACCTAAGGACTGATGAGAGAGAAAGAAAGAGAGAGAGATTGTAGAAAGAAACATTGGTTGGTTGTTGTCCATATAAGCCCTGACCTGGGATCAAGCCAGCAACCTTTCTGTGCACAGGGCAACATTCAATTGAGTCACTCTGCCTAGGTAGCCTATATAATTTTTGAAACTAAGAAACACTGATATTGTCCCTAGAAATCATGTATACATGTAATATAAATATATCATCATAAAAATTTTAAGCAGTTTTCATATCTACCTTCTTTCCTTTTATTTTTATTTGTTCATTTATTATCTACACTAATAAAAGAGAAACATGCAAGTTGACCATCACTCGCCTATATCCACCAGCCAATCAGAGAGAGTATGCAAATTAACCCAACCAAGATGGTGGCTTCCACAGAGCTAGAGTGAGCAGGAGGCTTGGGTTTCCCCTGGCAATGGAGGAAACCAAGTTTCCTGCCTTCCCTGGCTGGCTCTGGCCTCCACTCAAGGCTACAAAGTTTCAATTATAGAAGATAAATAAATCCCAGGTACCAGGGCCTCTGCTTGGTTTGCCGGGGATGTTGCCAGCCAGCAAACCACCACAGGCCCCTCGCCCAGTACTCCCCATACCCCAAGGGAACCCCTACCTGATCCAGGATACCCTTCAGGGAAAACCAGCCGGGAAGGGCAGTTGGGAGGAACCAGGCCTGCAAGGGAGGGCAGTTAGGGGTGACCAGGGGGCCGAGTGCCCCAGGTGAGCCGAGTGTCCCAGGGGGCCGTGTGCCCCGGGTAAGCCGTACCCCCCTAAAGGGGAAGGGTGTCCCGGGTGAGCCGTGTGTCCCAGGGGGCCGAGTGCCCCGGGTGAGCCGAGTGTCCCAAGGTGCAGTGTGCCCCGGGCGAGCCGTGTGTCCCAGGGGAAGCAGTGGGACCCAGGGGAAGGGGCGGTGTAAACCAGAGGAGGAGCGGACTCTATTCATATGGTCCTGAGATAGTCACCATAAAACAAGCAGACTGCCAAATGAGGAGCAGATTCTATTCATGGGGTCCTAAGATGGTCACCATAAAACAAGCAGATTGTCATATGACAGCGGGGAGGGGAAGGAGACCTGGGGGGAGATAGGAGAACAACCGAGGGACTGGTATGCATGAACATAAGTACAACCAATGAACACAGAACTCTGGAGAGGGCATAAATGGGAGGTGGCGGGGGGGGGGGGGCAATGGTAAATTATGTACACAGATAATACCTTAATAAAATAAAATTTTAAAAAAAGAGAAAAAAAAGATCAATAAATGAATGATATGGTAAAAAAAATGTCTAAAAAAAAAATCTCTAGTAGAAGATATGGCTTCATAAATGCCTTTTCAGATTGCCTTGGCTTCCTGGTCTAAGAGCAATAATCTGCAGCTAAGGTCACTTTCTTAATGTGTTGTCACTTCAGCCACTTGGATTTTCCCAACTAACAGTCAATGTCATGTTGTTGTTTTTATTTTCAAACTGCTGCAGGCTAAATGCAAGATTATGCTAGTGGGTTAGGAACAAAGAGAACTCTGAGACAGCTTAGTGTGTAATCAGCAGAAAGGCTTAGGAACATAGATGAGTATATTTGACTAGAGGAACAAGAAACATCTTGATAATGCTTAAGTGGTAAATCAGTAGCATATAGGATGACAATAATTGGGTGGCACAGGGAGACAAGTGGAAAAGAGAAATTAGGAGGCAATGGATAGTATAAATAATCAAATTTGAGTAATTCTTTGAAGTAAATTAGAAAAAAGCATTTAAAAAAACTGAATGAAGAATATTCTATTGTTGCACTCAAAAACTATTCCCTTACCCCCAAAGAAGTAGATCTCTACTTAGCATTGGAATGAGAAGTCTCAAGGTTATATTAAGGAATAAAAAGAGCAGTTTTAGTATGTAAATACTTTACATACTGTAATAATTGAAGCAATGTTACTGACAGAGATCATAAATGGGAAACTTAAAAAATATTGGTGTAAGGAAGTTTTGAATACTTATACTTAGCAAGCTACATAATAAATTAGAGACTAAGAAGCTATTTAAAAACCAGTATCATGCAGAGAAATAAGATAGACAAGTTGATGAATCAAAAAAACTAAAATCTATAAATAATAGATGTAATCATTATGTTAAATCAATGCTCTTTCATGATTACAACTTTAATTTTGTTTCTCACTCTTTATTTTGACATTGATTCTTCTATTCTACCAGGAAAAAAAGCAACTTAATGACTTTTCTGTTCATCTATCCAAAGTGCTACTCCTATTTTAGATCTCAAATATATACAGTATAATTTCAATTTAAATGCCCATTTAGCTAACTATAATGAAAATCCTAAATTTGGTAGATAACTGTTTTTCCTGGTCTTAGCATCTGCACCAAAAGAAAAATCATTATCCTTATTGTCCCACTTTTCCTCAAATGTCCATCTTTTGCTATTTATTGTTGCTAGTCCCTGTAGAGTGGGGTCCAATGTTACAACTAATTAAAAAGAAAGCTTAGTCTTACAGGAAGAGTGAAACTGTCATACAGTGTTGGGGCTGTGTACACTATTGACTTTCTTTGGCATTTTTGTGGGAACATCACTCTTTCTGGGCTGAGTTCTTATGGCTATAAATGATGTCGGCTTATGTAGCCTGTTACTCTTCCCTGACACCTGGATCTCCAGCCTGTCAATCTGAAGACTACTAAATGTTTGGATTCTCTTTCTTTCCAGGTGATCTTCTTGAGCAGAATTTAATGACTCTCATCTGCTTGCTCTTGTGATGATTCCCTTCTTGTTCAAATGAAATGCTAATTGCATTATTTGATTGACAGTCAAACACAATAGCAACCCACCATGATTCTATGCCCAAGAACCTTGTAGTCCATTGAGCGATGTTTAACAGATCCAAAACTCTAAAATCCAAATATACTCTTTAAATGATCCTGATAAAACCAACTCACCCAAAATTTAGGCTTGATAAATAGGAGCAGATAACCCCCAGCTCTCCCATGGGGTAGAGATGAGTAGGATTGACAGCACAGCTGATTCTAAAGAAATCTCCTCAGTCTCTCTCTCTTCTCCCCCCTCTCTCTCTTATTACAATAACCCAACTCTTTATGCAAATGTCATAAGTATAGTCATAAAAGCCCAAAACCAATGATTTTGATTTTATATAGATTTAAACATCTGAAAACATATATTTGTATCAATCATTTTATCAACAATAAACTCAAATTTAATATTGTTTACTACACTCGTTAAACCTAAGCTTCAATACACACCACATGAGCATGTGTATGCACACACACACACACACACAATTCTATTTGACTAGTTTTAGTCACAGTCCTTGGCAAAACATTGTCAAATACCAGTAACTAAAAACATTGTCAAATATCAAAATCATGTTGTGAGGTATAAAAATAAAGGTCACTGGATGAGTGGGAAGAGATCAAGCAACAAACTTGAATGCATATATGCAAACCGATGATAGGGTGGTGGAGGCCTGGGGTGGGAGGCAGGGGCAGGCTGAAAAGGTCAATGGGGCGGGGGGGAAGGAACATACTCAATACTTTCAACAAAAAGGTTTCTTTTGAAATAAAGAAAAGGTCACTGTACATTTTTTTTTAATCACGCATAAGAGTGTTGGCCTGAGGACCGAGAGGTCCCAGGTTCAAATAGGGTCAAGGGCATGTACCTTGGTTCCAGGCACATCCCCAGTAGGACATGTGCAGGAGACAGCTGATTAATGTTTCTGTCTCATCAATGTTTCCAATTCTCTATCCCTCTCCCTTCTTGTTGTAAAAAAAAATCAATAAAATATTTTTTAAAATCACATAGTCATTGGTGACTTTCATGAAAGTGTAGACGCAGCAGCATGGTTGAAAGAAACATGGACACTCGGTATATATTCACATATTAACTATATTAACTTTTTTTTTTACTTTATTCCTTGAAAAGCTGTATTTATATAAATCAGTTATTAGAAAACTACTTCTTATAAAATCATTTTTCATGAATTTAGGAATATAAGAATATATTTAAAAGGTAGAATTTTTAATAGTCTATAGCATATTCCAATCATGTGAAATAAAAATACCTTGGTTCAAACCACAGGACTTCACAATTATGCACTGTATTTCTATATACCAGATATACTTTATCAATACTTACTAGGAAGTCAAAATTAATGTTAGGGATAAAAGATAAAAATAAATCATAAAAATAAAGTATTTTAAAGAGAGCTGGTCATAATGTGCGTTATGTTTACTACACTCATTAAACCTAAGCTTCAATACACACCACATAAGTATATGTATGCCCACACACACACACACACACACACACACACACACACACACACCTATTTGACTAGTTTTAGTCACAGTCCTTGGCAAAACAGAGAGTTTAGGGGTTAAAACTAAATTTACTCAAGAATTTTTACTATCCAACAGCATCTTTCATGATAAAAAAAAAAAAAAATTAGTGACTTATCACCTTACTTATTTAAGTGCCCTACCTCCCACCGCTCTGCCCAGACACTCCTCCCAATCCCACCTTTACACACAGGGAATAGAGCTGACTGCTGTGTAGTGCAGCTGCTAGTTGTGGAATGTGTTCTTTTATCTTACCTCAGCATATGCAAATCCTCTGAGTTTTATTCAAAACAGGCCCAGGGCAGCCACACTTTTTAAAGACTGTTTAAAGACTAGACATGAGAAAATAACCTCTGATTAAATATTTCTCAGGAGGGCACTTGACAGTGTGAGTAGGTGGGCCACTTTTTCTACTTTTCTCCTAGAACGGGCTCTAGAGTCTACACTGGTAACACTTATACCATTTAGTGGTGTTGCTGATTCTCTGCTTCACTTGATGCTCTGAGACTATCAACATCAGGGGGGTCCAGCCAGGCAGGTTAGTACTAAAGTGGAACATCAAGAAGCAGCATGTGGAGGGTGGAGGAAGGCGGGATTTTAATCAGGACAAATACTTCCAGGAGAGGCACAATACCTTTGGAATCATAGGAGGCCCGTGCTCTCCTACACACCAGAACATCTCCAATAGTTCATAGTTAAGACACGACAGCAGACTTCTCATATTCTAGATGACATTATTAGAAACACAAATATAAGGAGTATGGTTGGCACATGGAAGGAATCTTGACAGAATAAAATTGTACTGCATAAGGAAATAAAAAAGAGCAAGTTGGTTTTTACGGATCATCTTGTAAGCAGAGAGATAAATTTTGGAGTTGACATCTAATAGAATATACTATAGGAGTAGTTTCCATGTTGCCTTCATGAGAGTTTGATCCTGCACTCCCATATAATAATGGGCCTTAAAATATTTGAATTCCATGTATCTCCCACCAGATTACACACTATTGTTGTAGCTAAAAATTTTAAACTTTTGCCGAAACCGGTTTGGCTCAGCGGTAGGGCGTCAGTCTGCGGACTGAAAGGTCCCGGGTTCGATTCCGGTCAAGGGCATGTACATTGATTGCCGGCACATTCCCAGTAGGGGGTGTGCAAGAGGCAGCTGGTCAATGTTTCTCTCTCATTGACGTTTCTAGCTCTCTATCTCTCTCCCTTCCTCTCTGTAAAATGTCAATAAAATATATATTTTTTTTTAAATTTTAAACTTGTCACGTATTATTTCTAGGCATCACTATATTTTTTTCATATATTTTTTGTATTTTCTAAAATCACTCTCTACTTATTTTTGCTATTCAACCAAAAGTTTAAGTAATACCTAAAATATAATCTTCCTGAGCATATATTAAGGCCAAAAGAATTTTCTTCAAAAACCAAGATGGCGGCATAGGTGAGCAACTAATCTGGCGCCTCGCACAACAATTTCAAAACTAAAACTAAAAGAAAAAATGTCTATTACCCAAAATCAAGGGAAAGATGGCTAAAAAAATATAATAAATAACATAAACTGATTAAGAAAAATAGATCAAGAGACAAGGTAACACTGAACAGACCATCCAACCTCAGAGAGAAGGCAGGGGAAGGGTTGGGGGGGGGGAATAATATATCAACCAAAGGACTTGTATGCATGCATATTAGCATAACCAATGGACATAGACACTGGGGCCAGGGGGTTTTGTCCTGGGGAGTCGGAGAAAGACAGGGTCAATCAGAGAAAAAGGAGACATGTGTAATACTTTAAACAATAAAAAATATATTATATTTTTGTCAAATATTTTCAAGTCTAGTCTTTAAACAGTCTACATGTGGCTGCCCTGGGCATAATTATAAAGGCATGAACCAACAGGTGTCTAATTGAGTAAATATAAGTGATACTACAATCCTAATGACATTTAAGAGTATGGTAGTAGTATAATATTGGTGGATAGAGGAAT
Source organism: Vespertilio murinus (assembly GCA_963924515.1). NCBI lineage: Eukaryota > Metazoa > Chordata > Mammalia > Chiroptera > Vespertilionidae > Vespertilio > Vespertilio murinus. The sequence continues at coordinate 45,632,800 of OZ004707.1, forward strand.
TATGTTAGATCTGTAACACAGAAACAGATACTATTTAAAATGGAAAGGACAAAAGCAAAATATATGATCAAAGTATCAAATGCCAACACAACAGATTAACTCTCCATAATGACCTGAATTATCTGAAAAACAAGTTTGTACTTTTCCTTTTCTAACCTCATTTTACAGTAGAATTTAATTATAGCGAGTTTGCTTTCTTCATCTCTATCACACCTAAAGGTTTGTTCCAAAAGCTTTAGAAAATTAGTCATGCCTCGCAAGGTAGCTCAGTAGTTGAGTGTTGACTCATAAACCAGGAGGTCACCCATTCGATTCTGGTCAGGTCACGTGTCTGGGTTGTGTTTCAAGCTCGATCCCCAGTCAGGGGCATGCAGAAGGCAGCTGATTTATGCTTCTATCTCTCTACCTCTCTCTCTCTCTTCCTCTCTCTAAAATTAATAAAAACAGTTTTTAATTAGTCATAATTTTTCACATTTTTTAAAATTCTAAGTTTATTCTCAATATACTGGCTGACAATTTAATTTATTATTATCAATCTCAATAGCTTACCAGTTATAATAAGTTAACTTCTCTTAACATCAAAAGTAAGAAAAAACAGCACATTCTGGCTCAAGCTGCATTGTCCTAAGAAGTACCTAGGATCTACAGTTATATGGAAGTTGCAGATTGACTTTATTTTCTATTACTACTTTAAAATGTTTTTAAAGTCACAAATGTACTTAAACATGCATTTTATACATTCCCTTAAAAGACCTTTTGATCTTGGTATGTGTGATAAGTATTCTCATAAGGTAGAAACTAATTATGATGACTTAACATGACCGGCATCTGAAATCTAATAGCACCACCAGCTTCTTTTGCATATTGACTTAGAAAAGTGACTCCTGGTTAATTTCTAAAGACCTCAATAAATTAGAGGCACTTTCTGGTGTGAAAGGAGAGCTTAGTTACACACAGTTCATTAGTGCCACTAATGTGGTTACTTTTTCCACCGAATGTTGAATCTTGCATTAATTTGGTATAGTTTAAATGCTCCCTATGTGAACTGACTTTGTTAACCTCACATTTAATTTTTTCCAAGGCAATAGTTTCCATTTAATGGCATTGTGCATGGATAAACACTAATGTACTCGCTAAGAGTCATTTTGGGAGCAGAATAGAATCATGTCTAGCAAGTGTCAGTTCAGTGTACTCTATTTTTCATTTGTACTTACAATCTCATCTTTAAAGTTAGATTACAATAGTCAATATATTAAAATGATCATTATTTGGCTCACCCTGGCTTTGAGAATGTAATTGGTGTATTATAGGTCTAATGTGTTTTATTTTCTTATAATTCTGAATTGAATTCTAGTAACTCACATCACCTCTTCTCAGCAGCTCTCTAGTCTTATGAAGGCATCAAGCAATTTTACTAAAGCTGATTGCACAACCCAACCTAGAGCTAGGTGAAAGCAACCCTTTCATATTCCTCTTTTACCACATCTTTTGTCTCAGTGGTGGGCAATTATTCTATCTCAGGATTTGTTCTGTGTATGCTAGGAAAATAAATTCTGAATCTCTCAAACATGAAGAATAAAGTATGTAGTTCTGTGAACTACTAACAGAAATATTGAACTCATAAATTCTTAGGATACAGAAGTATGTGGAGACTAGAAAAAGGAAAAAAAAATTCTCATAGCACTTTTGGTTTAGTAATTGAAAGTTGCCTGCAGTAAGACTTTACCTCTATAATTTTCAATTGCATAAACCAAGTCAACCGTATTTTACTAGGTAAGCTATACATATATAAAAGTATGTAAAACATAAGTGTGTAGCACAATAAATTATTATCTATGGAAACACTATCCAGGTCAAGAATTGTAATGTCATCAGCACTCTCAAAGATCATTGATGCCCAGTGCCAATCACTATATTTTGTATACAAAGCCAAAAATATAATGAATTTTCATAAGAGTGATTGTTTTTGCCCGTTTTTTAAAAAGTAATTGCCTAACCACAGATACTTTACAGTCATTTGTGTTTAGATTCTTTCTGTTAAAATTATATTTAGAGGAATTATCCATAAGTAGCAGTAATTCATTCATTTTCTCTTTTCTATACTTTTACCATTGTAAATAATACTGCAATAAACATGGGGATGTATATATTCTTTCAAATTAGTGTATTGTTTTGTTTTGGGATACAAATATATATTTCTTTTGTTATTTTTATTTTTTTAATATATATTTTATTGATATTTTACAGAGAGGAAGGGAGAGAGATAGAGAGCTAGAAACGTCGATGAGAGAGAAACATCGACCAGCTGCCTCTTGTACAACCCCCACCGGGGATGTGCCCGCAACCAGTGTACATGCCCTTGACCGGAATCGAACCCGGGACCCTTCAGTCCGCAGACCGACGTTCTACCACTGAGCCAAACCGGTTTTGGCTCTTTTGTTATTTTTAAATTAAGCTTATTGGGGTGCCATTGTTTAATAAGATTATATAGGTTTGAAGTGTACAATCCTATGATACATGATCTGTATATTGCATTGTGTGTCTAACACCCAAAGAGAAATGTTCTTGCATCACCATATATTTGATCCCCTTTATCCTGTACTAACTTCTCATCCCCCTTACCTCTCTTACAACCACCATACTATTGTCTGTTTCTACGAGTTTTTGTTTTTCATTTTTTCACTTGTTATTTCAGTTTTATATCCCACATATGAGTGAAATAATATTGTCTGAGATATTTTGCTTAGCATGATTCTCAATGATAGTATTTATCTTTTCCTATGGCTTGAGTAGTATTCCATTGTATATATGTACTACATATCTTTATCAAATCATTTATCAAAAGACATTTTTGTTGTTGTTATGTCTTGGCCACCATGAATAATGCTGCAATGAACATTAGGGTCCATATATTTTGTGAATAAATGTTTTCAAATTTTTTAGTAGATGTTCCAAAGAAGGTTTGCTGGATCATATGGTAGCTCTATTCTGAATTTTTTGAGGAACCTCCATACTGTTTCTCATAGTGGCTGTACCAGTTTATTTAGTCCCACAGCAGTGAGTGAGGGTTCCTTTATCTCCACAACCTCTTCAACACTTGTTATTACTTGTCTTGTTAAAAATAGACATTCCAACAGGAGTGAGGTGGTATCTCATTGTAGTTTTGACTTGCATATCCCTGGCAGGTAGTGAAGTTGAACATGTTTGTATATATCTGTTGGTTACTTGTATGTCTTCTTGAAAGAAGCATCTGTTCAGGTTCTCTGCCCATTTTTAAATTGGATTGTTTGGTTTTTTTGTTGTTATTCAGTCGTATAAATTCTTCACATAGTTTGGATATTAACCCCTTGTCGAAGCTGCTGTTTGCAAATATCCTCTCCCATTCAGTTGGTTGCCTTTTTATTTGTTGGTGGTTTCTTTTGCTGTGCAGAAGCTTTTTAGTCTGATATGGTCCCATTCATTTATTTTTGCCTTTAATCCCCTTGCCTTCGGAGTAAGATTCATAAAATATTCTGTAAGACCATGGTCCACACATTTAGTACCTATGTTTTCTGTTATGTAATCTATTGTTTCAACTCATATTTAGGTCTTTGGTCTATTTTGAGTTAATTTTTGTATATGGCTTTCATTCTTTTTCCCACCTGTATGAGCCTGGGACCACAGGGTTTCGGCCGGGGTTGCCTCCCGCCAGGCAGGCATTCAGCGGCAGCACTTCCTCTCCGCACACGAGCATCTCCCTACCTCAGCGCTTTGCGGCTCCCAGTCCGATCCATGAGCCTCTCTCCTTCTTTCTAGTTGTAGATATCCCACTCCGCCAGCTTTCCTGAGTTTCTGATGAAGTCCTTTTTGATTTTAGTTGTGTTTTTTTAAATTGTTGATTAGGCGGCAGCTTAGGAGACTACCTAGGCCGCCATCTTGGTTCTTCTCCAATAAGCTAATTTTTAAGTTGATAATTTTGTATGGCTTGTGAATGATGTTATAAATATTTACATGGCCTTTGGGAGAACAAGGTTTCCCACCCTTGCCCTAACAGAATAAACCTTCAGAAATACAAACGCATTACATTCAAACATAAAAAAACTGAACACAAAGAAAATATCTGGAAAACAGTGAGAGAGAAAAAGACATTATATCTATAGAGGAGAAAAATGAAATGACAATGGATTTCTCATAAGAAATCCATCTAGAGTATGTGGCAAACATTTTTCAAGTTCTGAGGGAAATAACAAAAAATGAACGAACAACAATAACAACAAAAACCCTGTCAATCCAGAATCCTATATTGGGTGAAAATATATTTCAGAAATGAAGAGGAAATAAACACATTCACATGTCAAAGAAAACTAAAGCAATTTAAAATACTGACTTTTAAGGAAATTATCAAAACAAAATAATGTATATTTTTTCCAGATTTAATTACTGCAGGGGAAAAATAAAGATATATATATATATATATCTTTAGAAAAGCAAAGTAACCTATATTACATGTAAATCTGACATAGGTACATATATTTTATTTACTATAAATAAATGATCCAGCCACGCTACTTTCTAATATTTATGAAATAGGAACCTTCAAATATTTTATTTTTATTTAATTATTTTTCCATTAAAAAATAACTATTTCACCTGGCTGACATAAATCATCTTGCTTTCTGCTGATTTTATAAAGACTGTTTATTTCACACAAAAAAAAACTCACATTTCCCAGGAGGAATTATGTCTGACAATTTGTAATGACATAAATTCCATTTAACTTGGCCTGAATCTGAAATCCAGAAAACAAAAGAGCTAATCTAATGTTTCAAGAAAAGCAAGTGTCATGAAAGTAGATTAACAAGCCTGATGACTAAAGTATTTTACTTACCAATTGACTGAGAGCATTGAATAGTCAATAGAATGCAGGCAATTTACAGCTCAGTCAACCCTAAACCTGAGGGACCAATCTGAGGAGTAACTGTGTCATTCTGTCTTAATGCTCACTCAGTCCTTGATCACTCTGCTGAGGATGCGAAGTAGTCGCTAAACATTGGGAAATGGCGTTTTATTATTATGTTTAAAATTATCCAATGACTTGCCACAGAACTAGTTCCAGCGACTTCTTTCTTAGAGCTTAATTGTCAAAAATGAGTTCCTGAGAGCTTAATGTTTAAACCATGAAATTAAAATGAAGATCTTTATATAAAAAATGTTTTCGGATTTATTTAGGCTACTTTTGCATTACCTATTTGTTCTATTGATAGTGCATTCCTATCTCCTTTTATGTTTCTTTCTTAGGACAGGAAAATTTTCCTAGTTATTCTTTTTTTTCCCACTTCTACAAATCCAGAATATTTTTATACCTCAATCATTACCCTATAAATTTTAGTTTTTATATTTAAAGTATGAAAACATAAGATAGCTTATGAAGTTTTACTTCTTGTATAATACCATAAACTGAAAGTGCTTTAACTCAAATCATCTCTCAATTTACACAATATATAAGCATCTACTAGTATACACCTAGATCCATAATATTCCCACTGGGATTACATAGTCACTAATTATTTGGATTTATTTATGGGTTTCATGCTTTCTTGTCCTACTGTTTTTTCTAGCTTTCAGGGCTTTATTCCTTGTTTCTGAAGTACATCTTTCAAAAGTCCTTTAATGAAGTTCTGTTACTACTAAGTGATCTCAGGTTTTGTTTTTCTGAAAAATGGCTCTTTTGGGGCCCTGTGTTTTCTGGGCGCAACATTCTAGTTTACAATTAAGTTTTAATAAAAATAACATACATCACTCTAGAAAATATTACTAGAAGTTTTGCTTATCGAAGTACACCATAAATTCAAAGGCAAATCAAAAACTTCAAATGACATTTATAAAATATTTAATCTTTAAGCAGTGATGAAAAATTCAGTAAGAAGGGAGAGCAACTTAATTGATAAGATGGGCAAAATATTCACCACCAGTTATTTCCCAGAAGATAAGTGACCATTATGCATATGAAAATCAGTCCAACCTCTAAATAATCAATGATATAAAAAATTAAATCACTCTACTTTAGAGTCACCACGTTGACAATATCTTTTAAATCTGTCAACTATACATTTTGTTAGGTTGTCTAGAAAATGGTAATTTATAAATGGCAGATGGGGCATAAATAATACAACTACATTGGGAAACCATTTAATTTATTGGTACATGTCACTGCTTATAAATTAAGACCCTGCAAATCTACTACAAATATATATTTTGCACATGTTCCCTAAAAGATATAATCAAAGATGACCAACGCAACAGCTAAAAATCCTAAAAGAGAATTCAAATGTCTTTAGACAAAATTTAGGTGCACACAGTGATTTGGTTAAAGTAAATAATAATAATAATAATAATAATAATAATAATACTGAGGGTACAAAGCAATTTGTTAATTAATTCATGTAGTATCTTTTCATTTTAATTTTAACAACATGCTAATACCATTAATAATTTGGTTATTATTAACAGGAAAGGAGTAAAGGGAAGACTAGATAATATAGGCATGCCATTTATACAGCTCTGCCAGAAAGCTGCATTACCATTTTCCATTACAGGAAGCTACATTACCATTTTCCAAGTCTGTTCCCCGCAGATCAATGGGGAGACGACCTGGACAAGGGCAGTTTAGGTGCATGTCCAGTAAGGTCTGGGTGATGTGGGAAGATGCTTATCTCTCAGTCACCTTCGGGAACAAGTCAGTGGCCAAAATAAATATGGCCATTGCAAGTGAGGGAAGATTTGATAATTAAATTCCTGAACGAAGGGGACTCTCTCTTGCTGTCTTCCGCTCTTAACCCTCTTACTCTCTTGGGACTGGGGTTGCGGGGTCATGCTCCCCTGCAGTCGCTGACTTGGCTCATGGCCATGTGGGGTTCACACAATGGGCTAATGATGGTGATTAGCCTGGTGCTATCGTGTTTCCCCGAAAATAAAACATCCTCTGAAAATAAGACCTACTTACAGGTTTCCTTCTGAGTGAAATATAAGGCATCCCCCCCCCCCGAAAATAAGGCCCCCAGGCTCTGTCTCAGAATGAAAATTAATTTACCGTAAACTGGTCGCTAGGGCCGACCCGACTGGCCTCTAGCAACCAGTGACCCAGTGACGTTACGCAGAGTCCTGACATCACTGCTGTGTGAATGGAGAGAAATCAGCATGGAAACTTTGTGAAACCTAAACTGCAAGAAGTTGTGACTTGGGTGAAGAATTCATGGGAGAAAATCACTGACAGTTGCATTGCAAATGCACTGTGAGCAGGCTACCTTGACAAGAAGTACTCATTTAAAGACAGTGCTATTGCTAAACATGAGAGATTTGGTCCACTGATTCTGAAAGAAATGGAGTCACAAGAAATTCACCAGGACATTCAGGAATTGGATTGTTATGATGATGCTCCAGAAGATGATGACATGATTGTCATTGAATAAATAAGTAAATTCTTGATACTGTAGGATTCGCAGTTTGTCTGGTTTGTGTTGACAACTACCATACTACCGTACCATATACAGGTAATAAATTTCCTTTATTTTCATTTAACAATAAATGTGTACCGTATTCTTCCTCATGGAAAAATAAGACATCCCCTGAAAATAAGACCTAGCGCATCTTTGGGAGCAAAAATTAATATAAAACACTGTCTTATTTGGGGGGAAACAGGATACATCAAGACCAGCTCCACCATGGAACCAAAACTCTGAACAGCCGCCCTACTTTTGGCTCTACGGAACCCCTAGTTGCACCTTTTCATGCCAATAAAAATCACTTTTTTCCCATGAGAATCTTAGAACATTCACTTTCTAAAGATATCGTAAGAACTCTATTCCCACTAGCAATGGAAGAATCCCACCAATCCAATCTTCCAGCAACAATGCAATATTGCACATTATAATGTTTAGGCATCCTTATAAATGTGTTAAAACTAGAAAGCAAGGCAAATGTGTGTTAAATACAAACTAAATGTAAATACTACATCTAGGAGGGAAGGAGGGGATGTAATTTGGGAGGGTTATACAAAAGACAAAAATAACTTATTTTTATATGTATCTTCATTGTTGAAAGGATTACAGATAACTCCTGTTCTTCTCCATTGGCCCCCTTCGCCCCTTTCCCAGGCCTTCACCGCATTATTGTCTGTCCATGAGTTATGCATATATGCATATATAAGTTCTTTGGTTAATCTCTTCCTGCCCAACCCCCACCCGTTTCCTCTGAAATTTATCAGTCTGCTGCATATTTTGATGTCACTGGATCAGTTTATTTTATTCATTAGATTTTTTTATATGGGTGCATGGTATTATTTTATAGTTTTAACCATGCATTTTATCTTCTATAAGTTTGAAAAACTTCATGCTTTCAAAAGTATTTAAAATAAAACTCTTTTATCCTAGTCCCAAAATCATACAGTTCATTACTCCGAGCTCCCCTTGTTAGTAGGCATAATCTGTATCAATTTCAAAGATATCCTAGTCATACATTATCTCTGCATTTTGTTATAACTTAAATTTATAACCATATTTTATGGGCATAGTTTTCTTATTAAAATGCATAAATATAATTTTGACAAGTTATGAGTTTCCTCATATATTTAATATGAGGAAATTCTTTTATTTTATTATGTAGTGCAATGTATTTTTTATTTTTTTTAATATATTTTATTGATATTTTACAGAGAGGAAGGGAGAGAGATAGAGAGCTAGAAACGTTGATGAGAAAGAAACATCGACCAGCTGCCTCTTGCACACCACCCACCAGGGATGTGCCCGCAACCAATGTACATGCCCTTGACCGGAATCGAACCCGGGACCTTTCAGTCCACAGACCGACGCTCTACCGCTGAGCCAAACCGGTTTCGGCTATTTTTTTAACTATTTCCTTTTGATGGACAGTTAGCTTTTGTTCATCTTTTTTCCTAGGAACACTGCTGAAATAATCATATCTGTTACTATCAATTCATCTACCTGCATATAGATAGACAATAGATAGATAGATAGATAGATAGATAGATAGATAGATAGATAGATGACAGATAGATAGAGATATATTATATTTGTATTATTTTACCTTTTTTTCCAAAAAAAGTAATACTTAGAGTTACTTATTATTTCTACCATATTTTTCTTCCAGGTTGTCTGGTTTGTTACATTTTTTATTTCATCTTTAATAATTATTTATTGTGTTTGACTTAAGTTTATTTACTTTCCTTTTCAAGCCTAACCATCATGCTACAACCAATTACACATACATAAAATGTACAGTTTGACAAGTTTTGATGCAATACATATCCATGAAATTATTACTTAATCGACATAATAAATGTGTATCATCCCAAATGTCTTTGTGTCTCTTTAAATTGCTCTTTCATGTCTCTTCCCGTCCTCTTTATTCAGAACCATTCACGCTTTTGATTACAATATATTAGTTTGTCATAAGGTGTTATGATGAATAAAAAATTATTGATTGCTAGCTTATCATTTACTTTTTTATTCTTCGTTATTTATCTTCCCATTATTTCATTAACACAGTTAAATTACTTTTTTTCTTTTTTTTAATTGAGCTGGCATTTCAATGAGATTAAGTTACTTTTATATAGCAATTTACTTACTGGAGATTTAATTTCCTTATATTAGAGATTTAATTTCCTTGGGAATTTTTATTTTTCTTATTAATGCTTACTAAACTCCATGAACAATCAGAACAGGATTTTTTTTTCATTTGTTTGTTGTTGTATTTTTATATGAGTTAATTATCTGACTTATTAATTCCTTTGGAAATAGACAAAGAAATAACAATTTTCTCAAAATGTTACCAATAAACTAGGGAACTTTAGGGCAATGAGTTTATGAGGTGATATTTCTCTTTATTATATATATATATCACCAAACTTTATCACTTTAAAAGTCACACTGTGATTTGAATCAGAGCCCAAGACAAAATTTGTACTGTCAAGCACATAAAGTTTTCCTCCTCATCCAGAGTTAGTTGGTCCTGGGTGTGTCACCATGTACACTGAGTGGCCAGATTATTATGACCTCTGAACGCATAATAATCTGGCCACTCAGTATATATATATTTAGAGGCCCAGTGCATGAATTTGTGCATGGGTGGGGTCCGGCCAGCCTGGCCAGGGGAAGAGAACATGGGTCGTTGGCCAGCCTTCCTGCTGGTCGAACTCCTGGTCGAGGGGACAATTTGCATATTAGCCTTTTACTATATAGGATATACACTGAGTGGCCAGACTATTATGTGTTCAGAGATTATAATAATCTGGCCACTCAGTATATATATTATGTGAGAAAAAATAAGTTTTAAAAATTTTGTTTAAACCCTACACCTAAAAGCTTTTATTTATTAATTTATGTTTTGGATAGTAAGCAAAAGGAATTAAATATCATCCAGCTAACATCAATTATTTCCACTCCATCCATATTTCATTTTCATTCACAAAATCATAGTACAGTAGCTCTCCTTTATCAATGAGGGATGGTTCCCAGACTCACAGTGAATGCCTGACACCACAATGGTACCTTAGTATTATCACTCAAAATTAGATGTGTATCTTACAGATTAATTCTATTTAAGAGGAAAATGTGAATGCAAAGTCACATAAAAGTCCCTGCTGAAAATTTCAATTTATCCGTATAAATTTTTGTATTTTCAAGATTGGGGTAAACTTAGCCCTAAAGATCTAGAAATAAGTTTTTATTTATTACAAAGGAAGAAAGGCAAAGTGAATTATTTTAAAGACGAGGAGATACTCAGAGGATAGTTTTGAATGATGAAGAGAGAGAGTGAGGAAACTGAGACACCATGGATTTGTCTATCTCCTTAAATGAAGTTCTAATATAGAAAGTTTAAGAAAAATGCACCTTGAAATCCAATTTGAAAAGAGGAAAAGTGAAAAAAATGTCACTGGCACGATACAAAGCTACTTGTTACTAGAGCTTTAAAATTTATGAAGTTATTCGTACTATACTTATGTTGGTTTATACACAGGGGTGGGCAAAACTAGGTTTACATTTGTGAGTATGTGAAACACAAACTTCATTCTTGTATTATTACTTATTAACTATTATGTTATTTTCCATATAAAGAACTATAAACCTGTATCTGAACATTTTTTTACATTAATAAATATCAAAGATGGAACAACTATGTACATTTTACCGAAACTATGTGATATAACACATACATTTAGGGGGGGAAATAGTGATCATTGACCCAACCACATTGATTCAGTTAAAACTAATAACAGAGCAGATGTGATGAACTCTTTATCAAAGTATCACATCCCAAAGTAGCAAAGAGATACAAGAATGTGCAAAGTCTTTAGCACTCCTAATAGCTGTACTGAGATATCTTGTCATCAGCAGTGAACTAATGGTCATTTTGTGTTTTAATTTAGCATGCTGTAAGCATAATTCTTGCCAGCTTTGTCTTCTTTAATTTAGGTTTAATGGCTACTTGTAACTGGAAGCAAGCCATTACTAATTAGTGAAACTCAACAAAATTAACACCTGGCTTTTTAACCTGCATTATTTTTTTAACTCCCAAATGTAGCCAACTCCCTGGTATTCACAAACAAATGTAAAAATCTTTCACAAATGGTTCTTAAAGAAAACACTTAGTCTGAATATTTAGGAAGTTTCACTACTTTCAGTAACAATGCACCTTCTTTTTGTATGTCACCAAAAGTATTATTTCAATTAATAAAAAAGAAGATAAGTGATTTGAAATTTTAATATTCAACAAGGATAATCTTTTATTTGCACAAGTTTGTTATAATTTTTCTCCTATGAAATTCATGTAATATATAAAAACAACTACTTCCACAGGAGAGAATATAAGTGTTTATTAACGGGAAATACCCCCAGGGGTACGGGAAGAGTTTGGTGGGGATATGCACTGCACCGTGCTTAGCTGCGCCTAATTCTACGTTCTCATGAGTCAAGTCAAGACAGTCTTGTGAGGCGTGAGATGGTCTGGTGTGCAAATAAATGTTATTTATAATATAACTTTTATTTATATTTTATTATGAATAATTTTATTTTTCATTTATTATTACTTTGTATATGTAGCAAAAAAATAAAAAATAAGTATATTTTGATTGTTATTAAAATACATCCTTTTTATGAGGGGTATTCAGCATTACGAAAATTATAGAAGGGGTACACATATGTCAAAAGTTTGGGAAACACTGCATAGAGATATGTTTTTTCATATCAGTAACACTCTGAATATTTCCAAATGAACAAAGTGTAACATATTTTTCTATTTGCTATCCTAGAACATAAAGCAAAGTAGAAGGAGAGAAAGGAAGAGTTGAAAGAGAAGAAATAGAAAATTAAGTGATCATTTACAAAGTAAAAATTGATAAAGAAAGTGAATTATTAGATACATGAATTTTTAAATAAATACACATTTTTACATTATTGTGTTTATACCTAAGACATATTTCATGTACTTCATATCCAATAACAATGTACTTCCCACAATAACAAGAGCTATGAATAAAATTTAACAATCCTATTGATACGTGGAGTTTAGAGTGGAGTCAAATCTCCCCCTTGTGTGTTCTTGCCTCATTAAGTTTAAAGAATAAGCTTGAAGACTAAAATATTTCTTTAATAAAAAATATGGAAGTTGCCGAAACCGGTTTGGCTCAGTGGATAGAGCATCTACCTGCGGACTGAAAGGTCCCGGGTTGGATTCCAGTCAAGGGCATGTACATTGGTTGTGGGCACATCCCCGGTGCAGGGTGTGCAGGAGGCAGCTGGTCGATGTTTCTCTCTCATAGATGTTTCTAGCTCTCTATCCCTCTCCCTTCCTCTCTGTGAAAAACAAATAAAATATTTTTTTAAATATGGAAGTTTATTAGAAGCATATACAAACTCCCCCTGGGCAGGGGTCCCAACGGAGACCCTATGTTGGCCTGTGCTCGCTCTCTCTCTCTCTCTCTCTCTCTCTCTCTCTCTCTCTCTCTCTCCTCTCCTCTCCCTCTCTCTCTCTCTCTAATTGGGAAAATCAATCTAAAAAAATCTGAATCTCTTATCTCCAGAGTTATAAAGGCTGCAGCTCTTTGTCTAAACATGACCCTTTCTAATTGGATCCTTCATTTAGGACCCCTGGGCTTTCCTCGTTGGCCACGCGGCTGCATGGTATCAGTTTCAAAGACCAAAGCCCACTTGGTGCCCTTTCTCTCTCCCCTTTATCATGCAATATTCCTCTATCCTCTGTGAACATGTTTCCCTCTTGCAATTTTTCCCTATCCTTTGTGGAAGTAAGATAAGCATTTTGGCAGATTGGAGCTATTTCTGCCTTCACGTATGCATTCCTCTCCCTTCCCCCTCCCCCACCCCCTTATTCCCTAAAACTGCCTGTCCTGTCTCTAAAATTCCTTTTACTATTATATAGTAAATTATGCAAGAGCAAATAAGTTGGTCAGTATAGAATACAGAGAAGCACATTATGTACATTTTATATTACCAATGCTCAATGATTCCTTAAACTTGTACACAAGAATCTTGTCATATATTATATCAATTATATTAATTATATTATATTATATTATATTATATTATATTATATTATTCTATAACATATTTACGACTAAAATAATTACAGTTGTTATTCCACTATAGGTCTTTAGTAATGACCAGGTCAAAGTATAAACAGAATTTTTTAAAGAATATATACATTTTTAATATGTTTTTATTGATTTCAGAGAGGAAGGGAGAGGGAGAGATAGAAACATCAGTTATGAAAGGGAACCATGGATTGCCTGCCTCCTGCACGCCCTTTACAGGGCATGTGCCCTGGCCAGGAATTGCACCCTGACCTCCTGGTTCATGGGTCATCATCACTCAACCACTGAGCTCACTAAATGGCTAAGGAATATATTTAATCAATAGGTATAAAGTGTTTAGGTTGAAAAAAAACTTTGTTATTCAGAATAGTTATCTCCTGAATCTCCAAGAATGATATGAACCTTCCAGACAAAATGTTATCTAAGTGGATTTTTCTTTTAAAATCTATTAGAGCCGAAACCAGTTTAGCTCAGTGGATAGAGCGTCAGCCTGCAGACTGAAAGGTCCCAGGTTTGATTCCAGTCAAGGGCATGTACCTTGTTTGCGGGCACATCCCCAGTAGGGGGTGTGCAGGAGGCAGCTGATTGATGTTTCTCTCTTATCGATGTTTCTAGCTCTCTATCCCTCTCCCTTCCTCTCTGTAAAAAATCAATAAAATATATTAAAAAAATAAATAAAATCTATTAGAAAACAAAAAAATTTTATTTACCTTGCTACTGCTTAAAAATAATGAGCTTTGTTTTTTCATGTATAATAAAAATTTATTCTATTAAAAATGAATGAAACTAGTTAAAAAATAAAGGTGGTAAGCATAAAACATCCATTCAAGCCTTCCTTAAGCAATGAATTATTATAAAGAAAGAAGACACTAAGGGTCTTTTTGTCATCTAGAATCAAAAATTTATTGAAGAATCAATATCCTTTTTTTTCAAAGACTTATTTTAATCAAAGTAAAAAATGATAATTATTTTTCTAAACATTGAAATATTTAGCAATAGCCCAGCCTATGTGGCTTCATGTTTGAAAGTCAACCTATGGACCAGGAGGTCATGGTTTGATTTCCTTTGAGGGCACATACCCAGGTTGTGGGATCAATACAACAATGTGAGCTGTGCAGAAGGCAGCTAATCAACGATGCTTTCTCATCAATGATGTTTCTATCTTTGTCTCCCTTTCCCTTCCTCTCAGAAGTCAATAAAAATATTTTTTAAAACATGTTTTAATAAAACATTTAGAAATAGATCGTTTGTAAATATTGGAAATAGGACATGTTTGCTAATAAATCTCATAGTAGCAAGTCTCTGATTACACTCTTACATTCCTATATAATAAAAGGCCAGTGACCATAATGGCGTAATGACCAGAATGACCAATCGACCAGTCGATATGTGGTGCATTGACCACCTCTTGGTCCTTCTCCCAGCCTGCAGGCTCCCATCACTAGATGGCTAATGGGGAACCATGAGGAACTGGGGACTGGCCAGTGGGTGGAAGACAGACCTCTTGGTCCCTCCCCCCAGCCTGCAGGCTCTGATCCCTGGATGGCTAATGGGGAACCACAGGGAATTAGGGTGGGTGTCAGTGGTGGGGCGGGACTGGGTACTAGCAACAAGCAGGCAGAATGGCCAGACACCTCTTGGTCCATTCCCCCCCACCCCCCACCCAGACCACAGGCTCCAATAGATCACCAGATGGCAAATGGGGAACCAGGGAAGGTAGCAATGGCACAGGACTGGGGACTGGAAAGCAGGCAGAAGGCAGACCTCTTGGCCCTTCCCCTGGGCCTGCAGGCTCCGATTGCTGGATGGCAAACGGGGAACCACGGGGAACTGGGGTGGGCTAAGGGGGGCGGGACTGGGGACTGGCAAATGGGCAGAAGGGACCCTACCCGTGCACAATTTCGTATGCTGGGCCTCTAGTGTAATATAAAGAAAAAAAATAAAAGCAAAAGAGCATTCTAAGACAGCAAATTGTTTTATATGTGCTTCATTATCAAAAGATTTATCTCCTATTTTAAATTAAAGATATGCCAGTAAAAATACTTAGGTATAGGTAATTTTATTGTTGGATTAGTATGTCTCAAGATCTTTCGAGAATACTTTTGTTCTTGAACATATATTGGTCTAATTTAATTTATGATATTTTTGAATATATACCTATCTATGCTTCAAGACCTGGGAATGTTGTTATTTATTATTGCTATAAAAGCAATATTCATATTGGAATTAAATTTCTGTAATTTAAATTCCTTTTACACAGATGGGGATTTGTTGGAACAGTATTTTTTATTTTACCTCTCACAATATTCAAGTAGAATTGAATCTGGTGTTAAAATATTGAGAACATTTTTAACTTCAAATATCTTGCTGTTTAGGTTCAATGTTCCTGTTACAAGGGCAAACTATCTTGATAAATCATTCTGTGGTACAAAATAATTCGTCATCATTTTTGTAGACATTTTAGCTTCATATTCATTATTTAGAAAAACTTGGTCATCCATAGTTGAAAGGGCCATAACTCATTCTATTAATCTAAAGATGATAAAACTGTGGAATACTGTAGTTGAATTAGGAAAATTCTTGTGCTATCTATGATAGTGCCTTTATATTTTTCTATAAATGTCTCAAGAAAATTAGTTTGTAGTATTTCCTCAGTCCCTAAATGCAACACTGTGCTCCTATTTTATTTTTTATTTTTGCTGTATTTATTCCTTGTAACTAAATATTGTTAATACAAGTCTCAATATTGAAAAAAAATATTCAAAGTTTTAAAAGCTATTAGCTCATTGATATTATCTATATATATAAGACCCTAAGAAACTGGTTGACTGGTGAGGATCAGGCCAAAACCAGCAGTCCAACACCCTCAAGGGGCCCCGGATTGTGAGAGAGCACAGGCCAGGCTGAGGGACCCCACCAGTGCACAAATCCGTGTACTGAGCCTCTAGTCTAATTATATTTATTATCCATCATTGAAAGATAGTAATATAATGCTTAAAAACATTTGAAAATATTTACTTATTTGTTATCTTCCAACCATATAATTAATTCATTATACCTGATTTTAAATGATTATTGGACTTAAAATAATTTTTATTAACAATATTTTTTTTTAGATTTAAATATCTGTCAAATTGTATTTTTAAAATGCTAGTGGCCAGGTGCACAAAATTCATGCATGGGGGCGGTTCCCTCAGCCCAGCCTGCACCATCTCCAATCCGGGGCCCCTTGGGGGATGTCCAACCACCTATTTAGGGGGATCAGTCCTAAACTGGCAGTCGGTCATCCCTTTCGATCTAATTTCTTTCCTTTGTGAGCATCTGAATATTTTTTTGGAATCAAAACTGAAAATTCAAAATGATAAAAAGTCTATAATTCCTTTAATGTTTTGGGATATAAAAACCTATGGGAAAGAGATTGATCTAGGGCAACTTTAACAATTATCAAGTCCGTAAAATTATGCATAAAAAATAGCATTTTTTAAATCATCTTTATCTTTCCAAATATGATAGTGTTGCTGGAGTATTAAATGGGTGGTTTCTGTCACTAGTGGGAGTGGGGTTCTTGAGATATCTTGAGAAAAGGAATTTTCCCAATTAAAACATAAGTGGTTTTAATTTGCATGAAATTATATCCCTCCATTTGAAAAGTCCCATGGCCTTTAACCCAGTCCTGGAAAAGGTGCAGCTGGGGTTCCAGCAGAGCCAAAGGAAGGCCAGTGTCCAGAGTTTATGTTCCATGGTGGAACTGAGTCTGATGTAGTGTCAGGCTAATCACCATCCACTAATTAGTCCACTGTGCGGGCTAATGCAGAGGAGATGCCTCCTCCAATTCCCAAGAGAGCAAGAGGACCAAGACAGGGAACTTTCTTTGTTCCAGAGTTAATATCTCAGAGTCCAGACCAGCTGTGGGCAAACAAGGAGAAAAGATGTTCCTGCTCTGAATTAATGTTAAACATTTAGTTGTGAAAAGAGCAATGGATACAACTTTATTTAAATTTCTTTATTGAGTAAGGTATTACACATGTGACCTTATTCCCCCATCACTCCCCCTTTTCCCTCCCCCACACTCATGCCCTCACCCTTCTGTTGTCTGTGTCCATTGGTTAGGCTTCTATGCCTGCATACAAGTCCTTTGTTATCTCTCCCCCTTACCTTTCTCTTTAGTTTCCATTGCCCTAGGAGCAATATTGGTGAAGAAATTGCTTCAGCATATATCTGAGATTTTGCTGCCTGTGTATTCCTCTAGTATTTTTATGATTTTCCCATCTTGTGTTTAAATCCTTTATCCATTTTGAGTTTATTTTTGTGTATGGTGTAAGTTGGTGGACTAGTTTCATTATTTTTGCATACATCTGTCCAATTTTCCCAACACCATTTATAGAAGAGACTGTCTTGACTCCATTGTATATTCATGCCTCTTTTGTCACATATTAATTGAGCATAGTCGATTTCTGGGGTCTCTATTCTATTCCATTGATCTATAAGTCTGTTCTTGTACCAGTACCAGGCTATTTCGTGATACAACTTGAAGTCTGGTATGGAGATTCCACCTACTTTGTTCTTTTTTCTCAGGATTGCTGCCGTTATTCAGAGTCTTTTTTTATTCCAGATAAATTTTTGGAAATTTTGTTCTAGGTCTTGGACACAGGTTTTAAGTAAGTAAATTACTCTATGCTTAAGTGAACCTAGGAAAGTTCTGATTTATTGTTGTCCCATGTACAAAGTTTGTTTTTTTTTAAAAAGTAACTCACTGATCATTCCTACTGCAGTTCTACTCTCAGGTTGCTTGTACTCTGGAGATTAAATTCACGTTTTAGTTTCTGTCTTGTGGAAATACAGCAAAAAATATGTGTGTAGAGTATTTCCTGCATTTTTTACTATTTTGTATTGCCTTTTCAAAATATCAAATGTAAGTCATTGAGCATAAAAAATATTTAATTTTTACTTTGAAAGACCCAATACCTTGTTTCAGAAAATCACATAAAAATGCACTTAAAATGGCTAATTTACATACAAAAGGGAAAAGTAAATGTTTTTTATAGATAACCCTCTCTATTCCTTCATTAAAATAATTATTTGAGGATTATTGGTTTAACTTTTGCCGTATCTTAGTCTCTCCAGAAGTCTGTATACCTAGGTCTAATTCACTCTGAACAGGATGTGCAGTTGTTTTGAAATTCAGAGAGACATTAAATCTACCTGATATTCCATCTTTTCTGACAGAGGAGAGATTGAACAGTGAGATAAGCAGCCTTTGTTTAATATGTTCTATTTTAATCTTGCCAGTTTTAATGTTGTAAAAAGTGCTAATAAAATGAACTACCTGCTTTTCATTCTGTATGATTCTGGATAAAGAGAAATTACTTTCACATTGGGTGGTCAAAGTCCTAGAAGAAAATCTAGGCAGTGACATCTTAGGCATTTCTCATAATAATGTTTTTTTAAATATATATTGCCTCAGGCAAGATAAACGAAAAAAAAATTAAACAAATGGGACCACATAAAACTAAAAAAGTTTTTACAAAGCAAAAGAAACCAGTAACAAAATGAAAAGGCAACCCAGTGAAGGGGAGAACATATTCGCTAATAATACACCTGATAAGGAGTTAATATCCAAAATTTTTTAAAGTACTTATAAAACTCAACACACACAAAAATACACACACACACACACACACACACACACACACACACACAATACAAACTAATTAAAAAACGGGCAAAGGGCCCTGGCTGGTGTGACTCAGTTAATTGGAACACCATTACATACACCAAAAGGTTTCATGTTTGATTCCTAGTCTGGGCACATTACCTAAGTTGCGGGTTCAGTCCCTAGTCAAGGGCATACAGGAGGCAACCAATCAGTGTTTCACTCTCACATCAGTGTTTCTTTTCTCTTTCCCTCCCTCCCTCACACTCTGAAAATCATGGCAACTTATCATCATCAGGTGAGAATTTTTTTAAAAGCCTTTATTATTGTCCATTTCCAGAAATGATGTTGCAAACTACTCTGAAAACGTTCCAAAATTAAAATGTTTACAATATTTTAATGTTCATACTGCCATATTTAAGCTAAACTTCCCTTCCCAAACTCAGCAAAAAACATTTTGGCATGACATAAATTCTCTTCATTTTATTGAGACTAAAATACAAATCATAAATGGTAAATCAGGCTATGGTTTATCTTCCTACTAGAATAAATTCTTCAATATCTAGATACATAAAAAGCCAGCGACCAGAATGACCAGTCGCTATGATGTCCACTGCAGCCAGCGAACCGGCTCAATCGGGGGTGTGGCCAGCCAGCCAACTTCCTGCGGACCCTCCCACCAGCCAGCCCCTCCCCCTGATTGGACTCTCCCACCCAGATAGAGGGCAGCTGGCCAACCCCCTCACAGCCCTTCTCCCCCCCCCCCCCCCGGCTGGCCCTGCCCCTGATCGCCAGCCCTACCCCATAGGAGGTGGGGCCAGCTGGCCCACCACCCATAGCCCCCTCTCTCCCTCCACTCAGTCCCACCCCCAATCAGCCCCCATCACCCCATTGGTCCATGACCCCTTCCTCAGCCAGGTCTGCCTCTTATCAGCACCCCCACATCAATTGGGAGTGAGGCTGGCCAACCAACCTGCCACAGTCCCTCCCACAGCTACTGACCTCCGATTGGCCCCCCACCCTAATCCGATCAGGGCCTGCAGGCCAGTCCTCCTCCGCCCTTCCCCTCAACCAGCCAGGCCTGATTGGACTCTGATCAGGGTGGGCATAGCCACCCTCCAGCCATCTCCTCCCCCACCCTCTGCCATCATGCCCACCCCAATCCACCCCAACTGGTGTGGGGCCAGCTGGACCCCACCCATGCATGAATTCATGTACTGAGCCTCTAGTATTTAGATAAATGATTCTGAATTAACTCTAAATTATCCAAAAACATTTTCTTACTACATTCAA
This sequence comes from Vespertilio murinus, assembly GCA_963924515.1. Lineage (NCBI taxonomy): Eukaryota > Metazoa > Chordata > Mammalia > Chiroptera > Vespertilionidae > Vespertilio > Vespertilio murinus. The sequence goes on from OZ004707.1 coordinate 45,653,349, forward strand.
TGAACAAAACTCCAGCTAAATTTTGCCTTAATGCATTTCTCAATTATATCACTCTATCTTAGCTAAAATATCAACAGTAATTGTGGCAGTGCTGGTCTAGTAAGAATGTTTAAACTCTTAAAACAAAATGTTTGCCAAATAAACAAAGTACAACTTGAAAATTTGATTATTTCATGTATGTCCACATTTTTTTCTCTTAGAGCTATTATAATTAAAGAGAACACTATTACACATTTAAGTTTATATTTTTAAACTTCATGGATGTCTTAAGGCTGAAGTTAACAGAGAAAGTTAAGACTTTGCACTGACAAGAAAACTTACGGAAAGTTACCAAAATTGAATTACAACCAAAATGGTCATATGAAACACTACATTTAATATAACCATGTGCATATAATTATATTTACCCTCTGTGTGTGTGTGTATGCGTAAATAAATTAGCACTTTTATTCTTTTAAATTAATCTCATATTAATAGATAAAAATTATGTTTTTTGGCTTGAACTTTACTAAAATATAATAATTTAACAAATTATTTTCTAAACTACCATAAAGGTTTAATATAACCATGTGCATATAATTATATATACCCTCTGTATAAGTATATGCTCAATAAATGAACACTTTTATTCTTTTAAATTAATCACATATAACTGATAATAAATTATGTTTTTAGCTGAACTTTACTAAAATATCATAATTTAACAAGTTACTTTCTAAACTGTGTAATTTCAGACAGTTAAAATCCCTATATCTGAAAAAATCTATCTATACAAGTTTTCAGTTTTTCAACCTAAATAGCTAGAGAGACTTTAAAAGAAATTGGAAGGTACACTTCCATAACTTAAAACATAGCCAATATGGGGTTTACATAAATATGGGGTTCACACTTTGGATCACAATTTTTAAAAAACAAATGGCAGTAATCTTGTAGACTGGCCGAGCCTACAAGCTATACGAGGCTTGTAGAGAAGTATTCTAGGGCTGCATCTCCAAGATGGTAGACTCCAGCCACACGTTACCATTGAACACTTGAAATATTGTTAGTGAAACTGTGCAACTAAATTTTTAATTTTCTTTAATGTGAAATAACAAGTTTAAAAACTGAAGTGGTACATATGAGTTCAAATATTTCGTGAAAATTAAATACACTGGAGTTCAAAGATTTACCACTGTTAAAAATGTATTTTATAAATAATTTATAATTATTATATAGGTTAAATACAATATTGTACTAAAATGAATTTACCTCTTTTTAACTATTTCAATGTGGCCACTCGAAAGGTAAATTTACCTATGCCTCAAGTTGGATTTCTATTGTACACTGTTTTTTCATGTGTATTAAGTTGTTTTAGAAACAGAAAACAAATGATGATTTCTCACCTATTTCCTGACAGTGCTTCTCAAACTTCAATGTGCTTATAATAAGGCAACTCAGCATTTCGGTGATCTTGTTAAAATGCAGTTTCCTGATTCCTTAGCTCTCGCGAAAGGCCTGAGGGTTTCCTTTGGTAACACGGCCCCAGCAGTGGCGATCATGCCATGTATTACACGCACAGAGAAGGGAGATGCTTTAAAATAGAAACTGTTTGATGATTTGATTAATTTCAGTATGGCAAAATTTAAGTACAATACAGCAGGAATGTACTGTGTATTTTTTTTTCTGAGCAACTCCAGGAGGGGTAAGCCAGTATGAAAAAAAAATTAACAACAAAAAAACAACACACACACTAAAAGACAGAAGAAACACTGCGTTTTTTAGTCTCAATCTAAGAATCGTCACCTCAAAGAACCTTGCTAGTTCCTCAGATAAATAGCCCCCCTTTACTTACTCATTCCCTATATATCACTGAAATGTCCTTCATTGTTAGCCTTTTCAAAAATCGTAAGACCTTGTTTGTCTGTTTTGGTCATTTCTTTCCCAGGACAAGAATGCGTACTCCATGAGGACAGACATCCTGTCAGCCTAGTGTATTATCGCTGTGACCTCAGAACGAGACACTGAGCAGGCACTCAGTAATGGTTGTATAATTAATCAATCTGATTTAGGAAAACAGAAGAGGAAGATAATTTGCAAATGGTTACTTTCAGTCTGTATATCTTTTTTGCATTTAATGTTACTTTATTTTTCCTCCTTTCTCGTTATGAGTTTCTCAAATTACTTCAGAGAATTTCCCCCCCTAAAATTCCAGTTAGGAAATACTTTTTAAAACTTTTCTAAAATAGAGCTGCAATTCAAAGAGCATTTCGTGTCAATCCCAGAGCCACCGGACCCTCAGACCTCACACGCCTCAGTCACAGAGACAGAAATTCATATTATTTATTGTTACTCACATTTCCATACTCTTTTGTTTTTAAATAAATTTATTGGGGTGACATTGCTTAATAATGTATGGGTGTTCATTTATATGAAACATTATCTGTATAATGCATTATATCTTTATAAATCAAATCTTCATCTGTCACCATATATTTAACCCCCTTACTCTTTCTTGCACACATTCAGTCACACTCAAACCCTCATATTCTGGTTTACCAATCTCCCTCGGTCTCACTCCTCTACCTTGCATCTTTGATCCCAATTCCTCTCTTAGTCTCTGGCTGACACTTTCTCTTGCTCTCCATTAAAAATCCACTTCTAATACCCTTAGCATCATACTCTTCTTCATCTTTTATATAGCCCCTTCCTCCTCGTATTGACTCACACAAGCTGGTAAACACACATTCATAAGACAACATTCCTCTTCATCCCTCAGCACATCCATCCATATCTCTCTCTCTCTCTCTTTCTCTCTCTCTCTCTCTCTCTTTCTCCTTCTTGTTTATCTCTCCTCCCCCTGCTTCCTCCCTCTTTCTCTTCCCCCCAACACACACACAATGAAGAAGGAGGACATTTGCCACCAAAAAAGGAAATTAATACATCAGGTATCAGGCTTCAGGGTATAAAATATAAGGGTAGTGAGTTCATTGATAAGGCAGAGCAATGAGTGTGATATTTGATAGTGGGAATAGAAAATAAAGTGGGGAAATGGGAGGCATTTAATTTGTATAATCTGTGGAACCTGAAAAATATTTGGAGGGATGCTGTCTCTTGTTTTTCAATGCACATAAACAATCCCCGATCTCTCTATTTTATAAAACTAATAGCAGCAAGAAAACATTCTTTTAAGTTGAGTTCCAATCTCTCTGTCATTATATTCAAAACTAGAGGCCCGGTGCACAAAATTGTGCACTCGGGGAAAGGGGGGGGGTCCCTCAGCCTGGCCTGTGCCCTCTTCAGTCCAGGACCCCTTGAGGGATGTCCATCTGCCACCTTAAGCTCACTCCCTAAACAGGCAGTTGGACATCCTCTCGCAGTCCAGGACCCCTCACTCCGTACTGCCCATCTGCTCGCTGCTCCTTAGTGCTGCTGCTCTCCAGCTATGAGCCCAGCTTCTGGCTGAGTGGTGCTCCCCCTGTGGGAGCACACTGACCACCAGGGGGCAGCTCCTGAGTTGAGCATCTCTCCCTGGCGGTCAGTGTATGTCATAGCAACTGGCTATTCTGCTGTTCAGTTGATTTGCATATTAGCCTTTTATTATATCTTCTATAATAAAACCCTAGCATGCCTAAGCAGGCAGTTGGACATCCCCCGAGGGGGTCCCAGACCAAGAAGGCACAGGCTGGGCTGAGGGACACCCCCCCTCCAATAAACAAACGTCACACACTGGGCCTCTGGTAGGATAATAGTTATAAAATATATCTGTACACTCTTAATGTTTCTGAATCTCTCCTTAACCTACTTTAGTCTGGTATTCATTCTTTACTCCACCAAAACTTCTTTAGCAAGAATCGCCAATAATCTTCTCATTGGTAGTTGCAATGGGTTATTTCAGTATCATCATATCCCTCCTAATGTTGTTATTTGATACTCATGGAAATTTTCTCAATACTTCTTGCAATTTTCTACTGAGATAGTGGATGTAATTCTTTTTTGTCATTTGTTGCCTCTTCTCCCACTTCTACTATTTATGGCTTAAAAATTGGTTCTCCCTGAACCCCTGTGCCTCTCAGGTTATTCATTGTTGATGTGACATTTAATCTATTTAAATAAACTGTATTGGTCTCTATAAAGAATCTTCAAAATCTATATTTCTAAACTAGGGGGCTCTGTTGAGCTGAGTACTTACTATACATATTTATAGAACCACATGCTCTAGAAATGCAACAATTGAACATTAAATCATCTTCTTCTCTCCCAAACCTGCTATGTCCCTGTAAGTTACATCAGCAGTCATAACTCTACCATCCACCCAGTTCCTAAAGCCAGACAGATACTGGTTCTCCCTTATCTGTGAGCAATTCCAACTGACTTTATTTTCTCCTCAGCTAACCACATCCATCTCCTATTCTCCAGCTGCACTGCCTCAGGCTCAGTATTGCTTACTTAGATGACAGCAATGGGGTCTCAAATATTTTCCCTGCTTTGGTAACAAATTCTTAAATTTCTCTCTGTTTTTCTACCATACAATTATTTATATATTCATTCCTTTAAACTTTTTTATAGCTATAAATTGCATAGGGTGGAAATCGGGAGGAGGGAGTCCATGTGTGGAAAAAGGGGACATCTGTAATACTTTCAACAATAAAGATAAATTTAAAAATAGATTGCATATAGAATTATGTACAAATTTGTCTGTGAAACAAAAGCTGTGTCATAATTTCACTTTTATCTACCTCTCTAGTTTGACTTCCACTATGTCAACTTTTGCTCTAGTGATATAGAATTACCTGCAGTTTCCCAATACGCTGAATAGTGTCATACCTCTCTGTTCAACTATGTTTTTCTTAGCCCAACATGGCATTGCATATATTGACTATATCATCTCATCATTTAAATTATTTTTGTGTTTAGGAGGAGTTGTATGTTGCCATTAAAGTGCAAGGACTGTGCATTAGAAAACTATAATACCGTATTTCCCCGAAAATAATACATGCTCTGAAAATAAGACCTACTTCATGGAAACATAATACATTCCCTAAAAATAAGACCTAGCGCATCTTTGGGAGCAAAAATTAATATAAAACACTGTCTTATTTTCGGGGAAACAGGGTAGATCCAGACATTAAAGGCTTTTGTATTCACTATCCTTAGTGTCTAGCACAGTGCCAATTATTGCTACTGTGCTAGACACTAATACAGTAAATATGAAACAAACACCTATGTAAGTCCCAGCACAGTAAATACGAAACAAACACCTTATGTAAGTCCCAGCTTTATAGCTTACTCTGCCACTGTGGAAATTATTTAAGTTCTGATTTCTATACCTATCTTTATTTATATGTCAGCAATAGTAGAATGGCTAAATAAAATGTGCTTTGTTCATAGAAGATAATCCTATCTAATAAAAGAGTAATATGCAAATTGACCGTACTTCTGCTATACCTCCAAGTCATGCCCAACAGCCAATCAGGAGCAAGTATGCAAATTAGCCCAACCAAGCTGACCACAGCCACAGAGCAAGCAGGAGGCTAGGGTTTCCACAGCAATGGAGGAAACCAAGCTTCCTGCACACCCTGGCTAACCCAGGCCTCAGCTCAAAGCTACAAAGTTTTAATTATAAAAGATATATAAATCCCAGATACCAGGGCCTCTACTTGGGACACCCGGGGACATGGCCAGTCTGCAAACCAGCACAGGCCCCTTGTCAAGGTCATTCCATGCCCCAAGGGAACCTCCACCCTGATCCGGGACATCCTTCAGGGCAAACCAGCTGGTCCCCACCTGTGCACCTGGCCTCTATCCTATCTAATGAAAGAGTAATGTGCAAATTTACCATCACTCCGACACAAGATGGCTGCCCCCATGTGTTCAAAGATGGCCTCCCCCATGTGGACACAAGATGGCTACCACAAAATGGCCAGAAGGGAGGGCAGTTGGGAGGGGACCAGGCCTTCAAGGGAGGTCAGTTGGGGGTGACCAGGCTGACAGAGGAAGGAGGTTGGGGGCGACCAAGCCAGAAGGTAAGGGCAGTTGGGGCGGGGACCCAGGCCTGCAGAGGAGGGAAGTTAGGGGTAACCAGGCCAGCAGGGGAGGGCAGTTAGGGACAATCAGGCTGGAAGGAGAGTATTTAGACATCAACCAGACTGGCAGGAGAGTGGTTAGGGGATGATCAGGCTGGCAGGCAGAAACAGTTAGGGGCAATCAGGAAGGAAGGCAGGTGAGCAGTTGGGAGCCAGCAGTCCTGGATTTTGAGAGGGATCCCAGATTGGAAAGGGTTCAGGCATGGCTGAGGGACACACATCCCCGTACACGAGGCCTCTAGTGTCTATATAAACATAAAATATGTTACATTTTCATTAACACTTAACTTTAGGAAAGTTTACCTGAAACTTAGGTAAATGTAAATATATTACTAAAAAATCACAACTTATTATCCATATATCAAACATAATCATATGAAATGTGGAGCTACACATAGAAAGCAGATCAAATGCCCACATGTGTGATGGGAACATAAATTCAAGCAATAAATGTATTAGTGTTCTGCAGGGTGAACCAAAGGAAGTCACAGCTACTAAGTAAAGAGCATGTATGAAGAGTTATTTTTCGTGCATTAGAACATCTGATTAGTTTTACACTCATAAATCCTAATCAATAAGTAGCACCACAACTAGAGAGAAACAGCAACGTTTAGAAACCAGATTTTATACAGAGATCAGCATAATTACATATTTCTAAGCAGGTGAGCACAAAAAGAAATGAAACCAAACCGAAATTAACTTCACCCTGCGTGTTTCCTTTGTCAGGGATTCTGGAGAATTGCAGAAGTTTCTGGGTTTGATTCTGAGAAATGGTTCCCTTTTTCTTTTATTTTTTTCTTTCTTTATTTTAAATATATTTTATTGATATTTTACAAAGAGGAAGGGAGAGAGATAGAGAGCTAGAAACATCGATGAGAGAGAAACATCGACCAGCTGCCTCTTGCACACCCGCTACCGGGGGTGTGCCCGCAACCAATGTACATGCCCTTGACCGGAATCGAACCTGGGACCTTTCAGTCTGCAGACCGATGCTCTACCACTGAGCCAAACCAGTTTCGGCATGGTTCCCTTTTTCTAGTGAGGCGTTGAATATCTGCTGCCTGTCTTCCCAGCTGCAGTGCCCCTGATGTGGGTAGCCCTTTCCCTTCCTTTTTATTTTATTTTATTTTATTTTATTTTATTTTATTTTATTTTTTAATCCTCACATGAGGGTATTTTCCATTGACTTTTAAAGAGAAGGAAGGACAGGGAGAAATATCAATGTGAGAGGAACTCATCAACTGGCTGCCTCCTGCAAGAGCCCACACCAGGGCCCAGCTGGGAAAGAGCTTGCAATCAGGGTGCATGCCCTTGGCCAGAATCCAACCCAGGCTGACACTCTACTCACTGAGCCAAACCGAATAGGACCCTTCCTTTTATTATTCTGAGGATTTTAGTATCTGTAAAATGTAATTTATATAGTAAAGTGTTTTTTTGTTGTTTTTTTTGTTTTTTTCTTCTCAGGATTCTTGCACTGGCTCTAGTTTGTGTGTGAATTAGATAAGGTTTCGCATGTTTAATAACTTTCCTAGTAGAAAGTGTGACCTGAGAAGGCTGCATAAATTTTGAGGGGGCTCCTCCTTAGGAAGGTCTGCTTCCCCCTGGTCTACTTTATTGCCGGGAGCCATAAAAACAGAGTTCGGTCTCACTTCCTGGTCAGCCCTACTTCCTGATTGAGCAAGAACTTAGAAAGCCCGAGCGCGTCAAAGGCCAGAAGAACCTCCCACATCAGAATAACCAATTAGCTAAGGACAGATACCCAGTCCCCAACCAATCACCCCATAGCAACTCCTTATCCTACTCCTCCCCTCCTGAGCTCTTAAAAACCTCAATGCTTCAATAAAGAAACGAGGCTTGATCGGAACCCCGTCTTGCCTCCATTCTTCATGCCCCTTGTTTGTTCCATTCTCTTAGGTGGTTCCTGCGTGCCCTCGTTGTTGCCCCGCAGGCCGGGGCACTTTATGATGGTGTGAAAGCAATGTGCACTCACTTTTATCATTTCCCAGAGTAGTGACAGGAAGTAAAATGCTCTCTTTACAGTGCTGGGCAGTAGCGGCCACTCAACCAGGCGATCCAGAGGGTACACAACCAACACACCGCAGTGCCCTGTGTTGCCAGCATTCTTGGATATTTTGTTTTGTGTTTGGGCATCCCAACAAGTCTACAAATTGTCCATCTGTGCCCCCTGCTTCTGGTGAGACTAGGAGGGCAGTTCAGGTGCTTCCTTGATGTACAATTAAGGCCCAAACATGTTTCAGGTAGACTACACTAAGCAATGATGTTTGGTAAGTTGTGTATTAAATGTTATTGTCTTTCTGGAGGGATGCAGGTGCCTTGTGTGTATCTAGCAGTTTCCTATTGAGGACGGAAGCACGAGCCAGCCATTGAAGACTGGTCTGCAACTCCCACAATTCAGTCCACTATATGGGTAGGAACAACCACTCAGGGGTCCTTAAGCTATTCTTCCACATTTTTAGTATATATTTTTATTGTTGATAGTATTACAAATATCTCCCACTCCCCCTCTTTCTCCCCATCCCCCCATCTTTCCTTCCCCGCTGCTCCCCAGGTCTTCACTACCCTATTGCCCATGTCCATGACCTATGCATATAAACATATAAGTTCAAGGTTTGCCGGTCTGTTCTTAAATGCATGTTTGACTTCCAGTATTTTCAAATTATGATGGGTTTATCAGGATATAAACCAGTTGTAAGTCAAGGAGCATCTGCATATGCATAATAAAACATATCTAGATTCATTTTGATATGTTATTTAGATTCAATTTGATGGTTAGAATAAATGCTCTTTAGTTAATGTTTAACCTGTATAACCCCATCTCTTCTGTTTAGAAGGAGAACACATAGATATGCTTTATCCATTTAATTTATAAACAAGAACAAAAGCATTACCATCTCACAAAATATTTTGGCATGATTTTCATCATAGAATATGCACCTGAATATATTATTAGATGTATTTTGTGCTTATTTTTGAAAGATCCAAGCATCACTGTTATTATAAGCATTAACTCTAAATTTTACAGGTGTTTGGAGTATACTAATTGTGGCAACACTCCCAAGAAATCACTGTCTATATCTGGAATAACATTATGTGTTGGTGAACTAAACACACTGATGCTTTTTTTTTTAATCAATTTAATCCATCCGAATTTAATACATGAACAAAATAGATCTAGAGACATTGAAACATGGAACAGACTGGTGAATCTCAGAGGAAAGGAGGATAGGGAAGGAGAGATTAACCAAAGAATTTATACGCACATATGCATATCCCATGGACACAGACAATAGTTCCGAGAAGGCATGGGTGGGCAGTGCAGGGTGGAGGAGTCAGTGGGGGAAAATGAAACACCTGTAATACTTTCAACAATGAAGATAATTTTTAAAAACAAATTTAATACATGACTAATATGCACCTCGTTCGTGCTAAATGCCAGCAATGCTAAAGTGCACAATGCAAATGCATTGTGTGTGCATGAATGTGTCATGAGCACATGTGTGTATATTAAGAGAATGCTGCTCAAGTTCTTACTCTATATGAACTGTATAGTGGGCAGACAGTCATGCTAATGAAGCATCCATCTTATATAAAAACTGCTGTTTAAAATTTTAACTCTGCTATTTTGGCTTCCATAAATGCTTGCTTGGTTAAATAATAAGGGACATAAGACTACTCCCATTTCAGAGAGGCCATTAAACCTTCCCCAGATGAAGTTATCAGTACTGGTAACAGGCCAAGCCTTTGGCTGAAGTCTCAAAGTCACAGCACAGAGGGCTCTTTAACAACTTGCAAAGGGAGCCAGAAATGCCCATTATTTTGGAGACAAAAAGGATAATAAGGTATAAATACAGGAAACTTTCTGTCTGATGGGGCCCAGAATTTGAGAGACATTTTCCTCTGGGCCCATGAACAATAATAATAATAATGATAATAGTAATAATAAATGTAACTCCATCTCTCCTAAGCATTCCTTGTTTTTTCTCCGGTTTTCTGTAATACTTCCAGTTAGGAAATCAAGTCTAAATAAATCTCATCTTTAAAATATGTCATGGATTTGTTTATAAATACATTTATCACATGACTTCATAATACTAGTAATGTGAAGTAGCCTAACAAAAGGAATGACTTTTTATGAATTTTGTTAATTTTAATGTGAATTTTTTTGTTAATTTTAATGTGAATTTTGTTAATTTTATTTTTCCCCCTCTTATATTGCACAAGAATTATGTTGGTTTTCTGGGTGACATTTCATTTTACAAATACTTTCGAGTACTGATGTTTATAATTTAAATTCTTCCTGTCAATCTACAATATCTTGCCTTTAATTTTTCATAACTAAGGTGTTTCTGAATCCCAAATATTTACTTTAGCTCTGGATTCTTTAACAGTGGGGTTGGAGGTTTGTGGACACAAAGAGAATCTGATTAACATTATAAACATATTGTACATATTTCCCTGAAAACAAGTTTTGCATAAAATTTCACAAGTTTTTCAAATTTCATGAACTTTTTCATAAAGTATTAATGATTTTAGGAACACTATAGAACATTCTAACAAAGCTATTTATATATAAAACTAGGTTTCAGCCTTGGTATCTAGGGTGATAGATAACTGAATGCAGTGAATGTCCATAATTCTATTTCATTTTGACTGTTTAATATATCTCCATGACTCCCCATATTTAATTAATATTTTAGCTCTGAAAATTAAATGCGTAAGTCATCTCTAACCACAGGTGGGGTAATCTCCCAGTGTTTTTTGTTTTTGTCTTATTTGGGAACAATACACTTGTTGTTGAGCAAGGTTTTAGAAAAGATCAACTTGTGTGTATCTCTTGTGTACACGTATTAGAATTCTACTATAATTGCAAATGTAAGAAATATTAACACTAAGCAGAAGTCTCCAAACTAACACTAGAATCATTTCAACTGCTTTTCACAGATCAACCTGTGGGGCTCCATGGGGATTCGAGAAAATCTGCACATTTAGGGCAGGAATGAATTTATAATCACATTAAGAGTTGTGGCTGGTAGCATCTTTATTTCTAAGAATAAATAACTGTTGCACCTGTTTAACTGCTTGGAGTTAAGACTGAGAAAATGCTGATACATCTTCTCTCTTTCAATTTGAGCATCAGAATGTTGAAATTGTGTGTTTTCTTCTGTCACCAGTAGCTTCTACCACAGCAGCAATAGCGAGAATAGGGTAAAAAAATACCTTGTATTGAAATTGTTCCAACTTGTGTAGGTATACTAGCTCTTTTATTGGTTCATTCTCATAAGGCAGGGAAAATGAAAGACCAAAATCTAGAAATACTTTAGTGAATGTAGATTAAAGACACTAACTTCACTTACTCAAAGTAAGCTATATAGGGAAATGTGCAAGAAGTGTTTAAGTTGTTTTATAGTAGTAGATATAAAAATCACATAAACATATAATGATAAATATATTATGTCTCTCTATCTTCCAATAAAGGAATAAAGCCACTTTCCTATAGCTATCCTATATAATAAAAGGCTACTAGGCAAATTGTCCCCTCGACCAGGAGTTCGACAGGGAGTTTGACCTGGAATTCGACCAGGGGGTGGGGTCGGCCCACCAACCACCCATGGCCCCTTCTCCCCACCGGCCCAATCAGCCCCAATCAGGGCAGGCCAGCCGGACCCCACCCATGCACAAATTTGTGCACCCAGCCTCTATTTTTACATAATTAAAAATCATATAGAAACATTTCTGTTGCCTAAAGACTTTGACCAAATTGTTCTTATAAAAAAACTAGAGGCATGGTGCATAAAACTCATGCATGGGGGGTCGCTCAGCCCAGCCTGCAACCACTCCAATCTGGGACCTCTTGGAGGATGTCTGAGTGCCTGTTTAGTTGGACATTCTTCTCGCAATCTGGGACCGCTGGCTCCAAACCACTTGCCTGCCTACGGGCTTGATCGCCACCTAACCACTGCCCTGCCAACCTGATGGCCCCCAACTGCACTCTCCTGCCAACCTCATGTCCCCCAACTGCCCTCCCCTACAGGCCTCATGTCCCCCAACTGCCCTCTCCTTCCAGCCTCATGGCTCCCAACTGCCCTCCCCTGGTGGCCTCATAGCCCCCAACTGCCTTCTCCTGCCAGCCTCATGGCTCCCACCTGCCCTCCCCTGCTGTCCTTATGGCCCCCAACTGCCCTCCCCTGCTGGCCCGATTGCCCATAACCATCTCTTCCTTGGCCCCCACCACTGTGGCCTTGTCTGGAAGGAAGTTGGATGGTGAGAAGATGTCTGGTCTCTCAGTCTAATTAGCATATTACCCTTTTATTAATATAGATATAATTTAGTTATGTTACAATAGCCTGAGAATAGTATAAATATATTTGAGGGACTTATATAGTAAAGGAAAAGATTACAAAAAAATTAAAATAAAAGTCAGTGTGTGGGGGGAGGTTGTTTCATAAAACTACAAAGAAAAAAATTTACATTGTTCATTTCTTCATTCTTTTTTTTTTCACCAATAATTATTTTCAGTTTTCATTGCCCCTTCATCTACCTTGCCAGAGTTCTTCCTCATGCTACATTTATTGTATACTCCCTTCTTAATTTTTGTGAACTCAGTTAAACATAACAAATATTTAATAAACCTATTTTTTGCAGACTCTTAGCTAGGATGATTGACATTTAGAGATATATCACTTCTTCCTCCACACTTTCACATCTGTTTACCCTTCAGTTCATTGCTATGGTAACTGTTTTATAGTTGAGAAAGGTGCTCACCCTAAAAAGCCAATACAATTCAACTAAGAGTTAAAAAATTAAGTTTATATTCAATAGTATTTTTCCCAGGACTTCAGAGACGTAGAATGTATTCAACACTAGATAAATGCTATTATCCATTTCATTATTAGCTTACTATTATGATTCCTTAAGTGAACTGTAATTCATTTAATACTAGGGGAAAGTAATATTGTATGTTGTTATATGAGTCCACAGATGCATCTTGAAAAATCATGGATATTAATTAATTATGAACAGTTTTGGAGAATTTTTGTGTGATGAAATGATCTGCTACTCGCATTTATAAGCAATATAAACTCTCTCTTTCATATCCATAATCTTCATGTTTTTATTAAATTTTATTTTAGAAAATTTTAGAATATAAAATATCTATAATAAGGCAAGCTATGAATATTTATGTTATTGGAAGTAAGTGTTCATTGAATCAATGGATATTTATTGGGCACAAGACAATGCACTCAAACAAAAATAATGCAAGCATAATATGTACACATGTACATAAATTACTGCAGATTATGACAAGTCATATGAAGGAAATGATCAGGAATTTATGAGAGAAAATAATGGAATGTATTTTTTATATAGGTGAAAAGAAATAAAATCTCTATTGAGATATTAAGAGAGGGACAGTGCAATGGACTGAAAATTTGTGTCTCTCCAAAAGTCACATGTTGTAATCTAATCCCCAATGTCACGGTATTATAAAAGGAAAGGGTAGACTATCTTCTTAATACAGAATTATGACTGGAGGTAGTGGGGGTGAGGGGAGTCCATAAGCGCATAGAGAAGGCTGCACACCAAATGTCTGGGGTTACGTGTGAGCCTAAGAGTAGCAGAGAAGTATCACCCTTCACAGTGGAGACAACTGTGAGTGATAAGAAGGATAGAGAGAAACGCTCACTGAAACTCATGCAAAGAGAAGGCCCAACACAAAAAAGAGAGCAAGCAGAAGATAAGAAAAATTACACAATGGAATACTAGGCTGTGGTAAAAAATAAATAAATAAATAAATAAATAAATAAATAAATAATAAAAAGGAGCTCTTACCATTTGCGACAACATGGATGGAGATGGAGAACATTATGTTTAGTGGAGTAAGCCATGCAGAGAAAGATAAATATCACATGATCTCACTCATTTTGTGGAATATAATGAACATAAAAGGATGGGAATATATATATATATATATATATATATATCCAGAGACAGAGAAATGCCAATCAGAACGTATAACCTCAGGGAAGAAATTGTGAGGTAACCAGAAACCCAAGAATGACTGAGAACGTCTTTCTAGCCGTGCTAGCAGTCATCAGATGTATGGTAATATTACCTGGGGCAAATGGGGAAGTATTTTGGACTTATGCTCCTGACGCTTCACAGGTAAGACCCCTTACATGGGCTGATCCCCCACCTAATGTAGTCACCAATAACACCAAACACCTTGGTCATCCAGGAGGACCACGGGAGGGGCAGGAAAGTGTCATTACACAGGGGTCTCCACCCAGCTTCCCTTTTGTATGACACAAAATCAAAGCACTGCCCCTTTGTGTGCAAAGTTAAAGACAGGTTTCTGGCTTGAGGGGACACCAAAGAAAGGGTGTCACTACTGTCACTACTAGCCCCCTGGGAGAGGTGCAGAAAATGTAACTAAGACCTGGTCCATAGAAAAAGAAATGGACAGCCAGTATGAAATGGAATCGCCATGGCCTAGACCAAAGAATATCCTTACATGAAATTATTCTACAACGTCACTAAAATTTCTCCCATATTTGTGTTACTCCTGTTACTTATAATAGTACCTCGAACCCTTGGGGATCAATAAAAAAAAATCGTCTTTTGGGTGCTTGGAGACAGAGGTAACACATCTCTTGATATTCTAGAATTCAACAGCATAATATACAATTATCCCAAGCAAACGTACGAATTAACTCTTTGAATGTCTGGCAGCAATTTAAAAAGGACATGAAAGGATTTAATCCCTTCCATTGTGTAGAGGGCCTCCTGGGAAGGCACCTGAGCATTCCTTATTGGCCCCTCTTGCTCTTTTGGCCAAGAGGGACCCTCTTCTCACAATCCAATTACCCACTGCTGCTGCCTGTTCATGTCGAGGTTGAAACCTCATGGTGGCTGGTACCATGGATCTGTCTCTCACCCAGTGGGGTGAGCTGGGCCCTCCCTGGAGAAGAAACCCAGGTTCCCCAAGATATGTGATCAGCAGGCGAGGGGATCCTAAGGCAGGAGCTGGATGTGTGCAGAGGTTTTCCTGCTTTGCTTTCTCCCATCTCCTTAATCTATCACCAAAAGGTTTCATGTAAGCCATTTAGGCCTTCTCTTTTGATTGTAGTGTATAAAATAGGATACAAGACCCTAGCCAGGTGGCTCAGTTGATTGGAGCATTGTTCTGTATACCAAAAGTTTGTAGGTTAGGTTACCAGTCAGGACACATACCGAGATTACAGGTAATATCTCTGGTTAAGGTAAGTACAGGGGGCAACTAATCAATGTTTCTCTCTCTCTCTCCCTTCTTCTCTCTCTAAAATCAATAGAAACATATCCTTGGGTGAGAGTTTTGGACACAGACAATAGTATGGTGAAGGCCTGCAAGGGGCAGGTGCAAGGCAGAGGGGTCAATGGGGAGGGAGGACACCTGGAATACTTTCATGAATAAAGATAAATATTTTTTTAAATAATAATAATGGGGTGCAAGGCTATCATTTTACCAGAGTACTTTCTCAATCTGTTGAGGTTTCGCTTCCCGGTAACTGTCAGTTTGGCTCAAATAAACTCACACAAAAGTCTCTACATGCTTAAATGTCACTCATGAAAACAAACACTTCCATGTATTCTTAAAATTTTTACAAAACATTTGATTCTATTAACTGTTAGGAATTATAGACAATCTCATGACCAAAATGCAGTTCTTGATTATAGTGACATTTATTTTTATGTTAATGGGATATGTGGGTATGTCTCTGTGTGTATGTCTGTAACTTCTAATTTTTTCTTGCAGAGAATGTGAGAACAATTTAATAGCAGCGATATAGACATACCTTCTAGTTTGTAGAAGAACAGAATTTAGAAGAAAAGTATAAGGTACTTAAATATTTCTCTAGTGGCCTGTTGGTATTAGAATACATTTCAGCTACTTTGTCATGGCCCTCGACAACAGCTATTCAAACTGATAGCCTCTCACATCTCTTCAGAACATACTATCACTTCAGCGGGGGAAAACGCTTTTAGTCACCTCAACTTGGTATAATATAATGCAGAGTTTCTCAGCGTTGACGTTATTGGCCTATCGGGATGAATAATTCTGTAGTGGGGACTGGCCTGTACGTTGCAGGATGGTTAGTAGCATTCCTGGCCTCGATTCCCAAAGTGCTGGTAGCACCCCTTCCCAGGGTGAAAATAAAGAAAGCCTCCAGACAGGGTAAAATATACTCTTGGGGACATATCATCCAGTTATGAATCACTGTGGTAATAAGAAGAAGCCAGCCCTTGGTGTTCGTTACAACTGGGTTTAAGTCCTTATTCTGCTACTGATACATTAGTAATTGGGAAAATTACTTAACTTCTCTAGGCTTCAGATAATAACAAATACTTCACATATTTGCTGCAAGGGTTAAAAGACAATATACGATTTGCCCGGCCATCGTGGCTCAGTGGTTGAGTGTCCACTTAAAAACCAGAAGGTCATGGTTTGATTTCCAGTCAGGACACATGCCAGGGTTGCAGGCTCGATTCCCAGTGTGGGGCGTGCAGGAGGGCAATCAGTGATTCTCTCTCATCGTTGATGTTTCTATTGCTCCCTCTCCCTTCCTCTCTGAAATCAATGAAAATATATATTTAAAATATATATATACAATTTATACATAATTGCTTATCCACTGCTTGAAAGATAGTAGTACTTCTTAATTCTTTCAAGACCTTGCCACAGGCCACTTTTCTTAAAGGATTAATCCAGAAGCATTTACATTTAGAAGTCTTATTTTTACTGCAGACCTTTTAGTATAGTATATTATAACCTTTGCAACCAACTCCCTTGAATTAGTTATTCTTCTGAGCTGCTATAATTCCTGAGTCCTAATCTATAGTATTCTTCCCCCTCATCCTCTATATATTAATTGTTATTTTATTTTCCTGTCTGTAGATCTATAAGAGTCTTCCTGGAAGATAAAGAAAATTCTTCTTTGTCTCTTTATTTCTTCCTGCTGGCTCAGGGCTTGACTTGGGATGCATGAAGGTGTGTATAAGCAGAAGCATTATTCTCAGTAAGTGTTTCCTAGAGCCCACAGAACAGCTGGTGTTCACCTCAACATCAGACACTCTGCTGTTATGTCTTATATTTACAATTTCAAAAACACAATAGATCCCAAAACAAAACAAAACAGGAGCGATGGCAATAGAAGCAAGAACCCTTAAATGTGTATTTTTGTTTCCAAGTGTTTTGAAGTTGCCCTTTGTCACTTACACACGCCGTGGTTACGTTTATAAGTCTTGCTTCTTTTGGACCCTTTAACCCTAGCCATACTCTTCAAAATAATTCCATTGTGATTAACCATTTTGTTGTGTTTATTGTTTTGTTTTGATTTTATATCACTTGTGGTTATTAGGAATGATGGAATTTCTAAGTATCGAATGTGACAGAAACTGGGGGGTAGGAGGGAGACCTAACACAGAAAAAGCTGAAAGTCCCAGAAAGCATCAGAGTATAAGTCACAGTTAAAAAAAATAAGTGAATAACACATTGTTCCAATGTCATTTGTTGAAAAGATTCTCTTTTGCCATTTCATTTCCTTTTTTTGCCTTTGTCTCAAATCAACTTATCATATAAGTGTGAGTCTATTTCTGAATTCTTCACTTTGTTTCATCCACATTTATCCTTATGCAATTACCACATTGCCTTAACTACTATCGAAACCTGAATGTGATGGTCTCGTTGGAGTTCTTTGTCTCGCAAAATCAAAGAATGAATTCACGGACAAAGACGGCAAGTGGAAAACAAAGTTTACCGAGAGACAGACAGACAGACTCCCTGCAGCAAGAGGCACAGGAAGGCGGCCCAAAGCTGGTCACCGCTGACGCTCTTTGTTTGTGGATATGCTAGAAGCCCGGTGCACAGATTCACGCATGGTGGGGTCCCTCGGCATGGCCTGCGGGGATTGGGCTGAAACCAGCACCCATCATCCCCTGAGGGATGCAGTAGTGTGTGAAGCAGCAGGCGGCTGGGGAAGAGCCGCTCCCACTCATTTCTGTCAGCTTATCCCGGTCAGCTGAGCCTTTGCCCCCATCTTTCACCACCGTCCCTCCCATCTCCTGGTCTGCTGCACCCAGCTATGGAGAAATAGCTCCTAGGGTGGAGCTCCCACGGCCTCCCTAGGGGTACAGACTGAGGCGTGGAGAAGTGGGGTGACTGCCCAAGGCGTGGGAGGTGCAGTAGCTGCTCAGCGAAGCCACCCACTTCAGGTGCCATCCTGCAAGTCCTGGGGTGGCCCCGGTCTGATAGGAGGAGGCAGGTGCTTGGGATGGAGTTCATGGTCTCTTTTTTCCCTCCCTATCCCCTGCCTGGGGAAGACACAGCCAGAGGGGTTGATGGGGTCAGGGGCGCTGGGCCTCTGGGACAGTGCCAGGGAGTGGCGGAATTTGGGCCAATGGCCCAGTCTCCCAGTACAAACCGCAGCTCAGACCCATCTGTTTGTGATTGTTCATAGACTCAATCGCCTATTTCTCTTCTCTTCTGTCCAAGTTGACCACCCTCTGGTGGTCAGTGATCATCATAGCAACCAGTCACTTAGGCTTTCATATATATAGATGTACTCGAGGTCCAGTGCCATCAGGGGCATCCCTCAGCCCAGACTGAGCCTTTTTGCAGTCTGGGAGCCCCCGAGGGATGTGCTCAGTGTGGCTGCGGAGGTGGCAGAGGTGGAAGAGGCTTCTGCCACTGCCGCTGCGCTCACCAGCTGTGAGTCCGGCTTCTGGCTGAGCGGGGCTCCCCCTGTGGGATCACACTGACCATCAGGGGGAAGCTCCTGCATTGAGCATCTGCCCCCTGGTGGTCAGTACACGACATAGTGACTGGTAGTTCCACCATTTGGTCGATTCCCATATTAGCCTTTTATTATATAGGATACCCTTCTAGCTTTTGATTGTTCTTTTCAGGCTATTCCGTGTAATATCCAATCATTTCAGAACTTGCTTGTGTTCCTGCCAGCTGGTCAGACCTGATTTGGGACTGTCACTTCAGTTCAGGACGCCATTATTGTCCCCCCAACCCCCAGCTGGGCTCAGTCCTCCCCTCCCCACCAGGTTCATCCCTAGGTCATCCTGTTCGTTTCAGTGATTTTCTGGAACCAGGCCCGGCAGAGATGAGTTATCAAGCTGCCTCATATTGCTCCTAGACTTCTCCATTTGGCTTTTCCTCTCTGGGTCCCATCCCCAACAGCCTGGTCGCTGTCTGACTTCTCCTTGTTAAAGTAAATGTCAAATCAGATCATCATGTATGTGCTCCAAATAAGCACTTTATTTACTGGATTGTTTTGATTATTCTGTATTTTATTAAAGTTATAAAAATGCTCATCAATTTCTAACAAAAAATGTCTCCTGTGATTATAGCCCATATTGTATTGAATCATTAAATTGTGAGATGCAGTAACTTAAAATGATTGACTCTTCCAATCCATAAATACAAATATCTCTCCATTTATTTAAATTTTGCTTAATTTCTCTCAATCAAAATTGATTCGAACTTTTCAATATACAGGCCTTGCAGATATTTAAGTTATCCATAATTATTTTATGGTTAATGACACTATAAAAAATGTTTGTGATACTATTTCAAATATTTTCTATTAATTGCTCTTTGCTTATAGAGATACATTTGATTTTTGCATAATGATGCTGCATTCTAAGATTTTGCTACACTCATCACTTACATAGTTTTTTGGTCAATTTTTAGGTTTTCTATTTAATCGTGCCATCTTCAAATTAAGATAGTTTTCATTTTTCTTTGAAATTATGCTTTAATTACTCTTTATCTTTATTGCTCAGGATTATTATTATAATAATTATTGAAAATAGACATCCTTGTCTTTCTCCAAAAAATAAAAAAATAGCCCAGCCAGTGTTACTCAGTGGTTGAGCATGAACTTATGACTCATTTGTTTCCCAGTTAGGGCACATGCTCCGGTTGCAGGCTCGATCCCCAATGTGGATCATGCAGGAGGCAGCCGATCAATTATTCTCTCTCATCAATGATATTTCTCTCTCTCCTTCCCTCTCTAAAATAAATAAATATATATATATTACTTTAAAAAATAAAATAAATGGCTGAAACTGGTTTGGCTCAGTGGATAGAGCATCGGCCTGTGGACTGAAAGGTCCCAGATTCGATTTCGGTCAAGGGCATGTATCTTGGTTGCGGGCACATCCCCAGTGGGGGGTGTGCAAGAGGCAGCTGATCGATGATACTCTCTCATCAATGTTTCCAACTCTCTATCCCTCTCTCTTCCTCTCTGTAAAAATCAATAAAATATATATTTTTAAATAATACATAAAATAAAATAAATGTGTGTCATCTAAAGGGACAGTGATGTCAGACTCATGGTGACCTGAGAGACCTCCTGATCACTTCCCTTAAAGTTACAAGTTGAACCAATATAATGCAACAAAGCATTCAACGATAAGTACACAAACACAGCTGAGAGATCTGTGCATTGAGACATCTGAAGGCAGGCATATCTGAGCGATCAGAGCCACAGACGCAGTCCGGCACCTGCCATGGCCCCGGGGACAAAGAAGTAGCGAGGGGTTGGAGTGCAACTCCCACTGGGCAGACCAGGCACACAGAGGCGGCAATCCGGCCTGAGCGGCCAGCACGCATTAAGGCTGCGCCCAGGGTGAGGGGAAAGGAGAGAAGTGGTCCTAAGGGTGGCAGGGGTGGAGGAACCCTCATCACCACGAGAACAAACCGGCTGATGTGGGAATCCTCCCCCACCTCAATCCCCATCCCACCTGTAACCCCCTCCCTTATCCCACCAGACCCTTCCTTCTTCACCTCATAGATCACGGATGGGCAGAAGCAGTATTTCAACTAACTCCTTGCAGTTAAACCCGGCAGGAAAAAATACATAAAGGCACAGACACACAAACCCACTCTCCCCAAGCCCCCGTACACACTGCTCCCCATCCATCATGGAAGGAGCTGGCAGAGGCAGCTGGGATGACAGGGAGTGAAGCGTGGCTGATGGGCTCTGGCCGCAGGAAAGCAGCGCAGAGAACGCACAGGCCAGCAGCCCTCTCGCCCAGCACATCCCACCGCGGGCGCTGTGCCTGGAGACCACAGTGAGCCATTCATAAAAAGGATACCCACCGACAGACCAATGCCTCTGGTAAACATATGTGCAAAATTCCCGAACAAAACACTAGCAAATCTAATACAATAATACATTAAGAAGGGAATACTCCACAATCAAATGGGATTAATTCCAGGGATACAAGATTGGCTATGTGATAGACCAGTGACAAATTAAAGGATTAAAAAAAATCTTATGACCATATCAATCAATGCAACAAAAAAAAAGCACTTGACAAAATACAACAGGCACATGTAATTAAAGTACTCAATAGAATAAGTATAGAAGGAAAATACCTAAACATACTCAAGTCCATATCTGACAAACCCTCCGCTAATATCATACTCAATGACAAAAACTGAGAGCCTTGCCTCTATGATCAGGCACACTACATTTTTAAAAATATATGACTAGTCACATCCTTACACGCCAAGGTGCCTGTAAGACAGGGAAACACACTGAACAAACTGGTGAGGTCTAACATAGAAACTAGGCAAAAATACAGAACAATTTTTAGAGTGGGGCCTGCATGGGCAGAGAGCTTATCCTTACTGTAATTTAAGACGTAACCTTGAACATCTCAACACTTGCACACTATAAACCAGGTCTCAATGGACATATTACTTAGACTGGGCAGGTTTTAGCAAGAACAGGATATTAATTAAAGAATATTAACTTATCCTTTTTGCTTTTTTTAAAAGATTTGACATCCTACTATAGCATAAGAAGTCTGGAATAGAGGGATTAAGCAGTATCATGGGATTGAGGACATGGTTTGAAATAAAAGAGATTTCCCCAGTTAATCTAACTCATTAACTCCCCCTTCTTTTCCAATGGAACCCTTTCCAATTTTCCATCAAGGTCCTAACGTACAAACGAACGTACCACATTTACCCAGCTGACTTTAGCATTTTATGCATTATATGACTGTAGAGATAGTCTACATTTTAGCTTTCCTTAGCTCTTTGACCATAGCTCTTTCTAAGCTTGCATAGTGTAAGTGGACAACTTATCTCTTCCTTTTACATTCTCCCACTTATTTATGTTATTACGCTCTCAGTGGAGTCTGGGTTTTGTGCTCTTTCAATCCACCTTATAATGTAATCACCCAGAGTGTAATGGAGAGCATTTTCCTATCTGTCCCTTGATGTGGGTCATGGAAATCACAGGCTCTACTTTCACTTTTCTGTACAGCAGAGTGCCCGTTGCCACAATCATTCATTCACCTAAATGAATACACATATAAAAAAGAATGGATAACTACATGAATCGAGTATGATAATTTTTATTATTTTTAAGGTTTTCGACATTTTTGGAAATTCCAGATTTATTGTTATCAATAACATATTCCGGTGTTTATTTTAAAAATACAAATTAGGATTATAGTAGAGGAAAAGTAACTAAGCAAGCTCAAAACTTATTCATATGACACTTGTTAATAAAGCATGCTGCATAAGACCTAATACTCTGCTAAATTCACTTGATGAAAAATTAAAGGTAATTGAGACAGCAATTCAGTTACAAAGAGAAATAAATTGAAACAAATAGTGAAAAATTAAAATTGACCTCATTTAATTACTTCAATTATAATATATAATTATAATTCAATTATGTTTTAGTGATAGCAGAATTGTGCTCTCCATTTAAATTAAGTGAACAAAAATGTTGATTGTTTTCTTCATGTAAGACATGATGGAAATTTATCAACATTGCAATTCTCCGACATTTCTTTTATTTTTCTCAGCTTTGTAGTTTATAATCAGTCTGTAAGTCAAGATATCCAATCATTTACACACATATTAAATAGGTAAATAAATACAATTATATGTATATACATATTGTTTCATAACCATAATGTCTATTATTTTAAGTATGATAACCTATTATTTTTAAATGAGTAATTAGTTTTATTTAACATATATCTTTGATAAAATTTTATAGACTGGTATTAAATATCTATTTTAATAATTTAAAGTAGGTTATTGAAAAATTTAGAAAAGACTAAAAATATTATTTAATATGGCTTAAGTATCAACTAAACTATAATTAGAAAGCCAAACAGCCATGTTAACTGAAAGCAGTCTGTATTTTCTCCCTCCATTGTTTGGATCCATTCAGAATACATGGGGAGGGGGTAATCAGTCCTTTATTAAGTATAAGTCTGAGAAGGGTGAGGGAGAGAGAGTTAAAAACATCAATAAGAGAGAAACATCGATCAGCTTCCCCCCACACTCCCCCCAATGGGGATGTGCCCACAACCAAGGTACATGCCCTTGATCAGAATCAAACCTGGGACCCTTCATTCTGCAGGCTGATGCTCTATCCACTGAGCCAAACCAGTCCATGCTCAGCAGAATAAATATGTCAGTAGGCATAAAAACATGACATTAATCACATTGAATATCTCCATCAGAGCTCTTGATTATCAGGTGCATTGCTCATGAGCAATAATATTTGGGGGGGTGGAATTATTCTTTTCATCAGTAGGTCTCAAGAGTGGGCTCAACTGTGCGTCACTGAAGGATGCCCAGGACCAAACCAGAGATGGTCGGACCTGCATCAACACCATTTGTCAACCAACCAGATCTGAAATACCATGGCTGACATGTACACATAAGGAACTGTTTGACATTGAAAGGGGGACTCAAAAGAACTGTTGGACCAGAAAGGAACTCACTACAGACTGATTCATTTGCCCCTCAGCATAACCATTATGGCTTGTCTTTATAAGGGAATTCCTTGTATCAATCACATGATCTAACGCATCTAGGGGAAATAATGAACAACATAAATTGATGAACAGAAACAGTCCTGAAGACAGAGATGCAGCGATCAGACTGTCAGGCCTCAGAGGGAAGGCAGGGGAGGGTGGGAGCAAAGGGGAGAGATCAACCAAAGGACTCGTGTGCATGCACATAAGTCTAACCAGAGGTCATGAACAATAGGGGGTGGGCATTCATGGGGAGGGATTTGGGATGGGAATGAGGGGATGAGCACAATGATGTGAGACCATAATCGATAAAGAAATTTTTAAAAATAAAATAAAATTCCTAGGAATTTGCACAAAATTCCTAGAAATAGTAAATTATTAAACCAATGTTGTAAAATACAAAATTAGCATATAAATTTTTAATTACGCTTCATATACTTTTCAACAAACATGTGGAAAGTGGGGGGGGAAAGAGCGGGCTTAAAAATATGAATATGTACCATGCTGGAAAAGATATGCTTTCATCCAGATTTTGTTGTTCCATTTATAGAATACTAAAAGGGTGGTTTTAGCATAATTTTTAAGGCCCTTAGGATTTTTCAAAGGATAAATGAGTATTGCCTTCAACTTAAAGTTACCAGCTGCATTAGCTTCTAATAAAAGAGTCAACCTGTCCTTTTAAGCTGGACGTTAACTTCTATTTAACTAGGAAAGCCCTAGATGACTTCTTGTTCCAATAGAAGGCTGTTTTGTCTTTTTTTGTTTGTTTGTTTGCCTACTAATTTGTTTACTAACCTATTGTTCAGTGTAGCCATTTTCATTAATTATCTTGGCTAGATCTTCTGGGTACGCTCCTGCAGCTTCCACATCAGCACTTGCTGCTCCATCCTGCACTTCCGTGTTTGGAGACAGCTTCTCTCCTCAAGCCTCGTGAACCAACCTTTGCCAGCTTCAATTTTTTTTTCTTTTTCTCTGGCAGCTTCCTCACCTTCCTCACATTTCGTTGAATTGAAGAGAGTGAGGTGAGGGACTTGTTCTGGATCAGGCTTTGGCTTACGAGAATATTGTGGCCGGTGTGACCCTCTAAAACCTCCGTATCAGCAGTAAGGCTATTTTTCTTATCGTTCAAGTATTCCCTAAAGTAGCACTTTTTATATCCTTCAATAGCTTTTTTCTTTGTGCCCCCAACTTGGCTGTGTGGCTCAAGAGGTCTAACTTTTTATCTAGGTTTCAGAAACACCTCCCTCACTACATTTAATTATTTCTAGCTTTTTAAAAAAATATATTTTATTGATTTTTCACAGAGAGGAAGGGAGAGGGATAGAGAGCTAGAAACATTGATGAGAGAGAAACATCGGTCAGCTGCCTCCTGCACACACTCCCCACCGGGGATGTGCCTGCAACCAAGGTACGTGCCCTTTGCAGAAATCGAACCTGGGACCTTTCAGTCCGCAGGCTGACACTCTATCCACTGAGCCAAACCGGTTCTGGGGGTGATTTTATTTTTAAAGTGACTTCTTAAACCGCAAGGGTGTACATCACAATTAAACATACCACAGGAGAAGCAATTGGTCAAAATGCCCACTTTACCCACCCAAACATCTCAAATCCAGCCTTTGCTGACCTTCTATAATCCCCTTGTTTTTAACAAGAGAAAGTAGACATATACATGTTGGTAAATGCTAACTGTCCACATTCGCATAGAGACCCAGTGTAATCTCTGAATCCAGTATCTAGAGAAAGGAGGGAAAAGCTAGAATTCTACTACCCTGCTACATGGGGCCTAGCATCCGCTAGCTCCCAGCAGGGCTAACGGAGCAGGTTTTTTTCTTTTTTATTCCCACCACCAGCCTGGCCTAATTAAACAACTGCTAAACAAATCTACACCCTAAGACCAATCAACGTCATGACATGACAGATGCTAATGGAGACTATAATTAAGTCAGAAAGACTTTTTAAAGCTTCTGGTCCATGATATCAGAGACATCTAAACTCAATAAATTATAAAACCATGATTTACCTGTGGGAAGTGTGTATTGTATGTATGAGTGATTAATACATTTGAGGAAAATAGGTATTTCCAATAATTTGTGGAGTTGATCATCAAACGTTTTGTTCAACACTTAAAATATCATCTCTGGATTACATATGTAAAAACCCAAATACGATAAATAATTTAATAAAGGCCAATGGTTAATAACAGATAGGGTTTAGCACAGCCGTGGGCAAACTACGGCCCTCGGGCCGGATCCGGCCCATTCGGCTGTTCTATCCGGCCCACGGAGCCCTAAGAGTGAAGGGTTCTCTTGCTCTCCCCTCCGCTCCTTCACCAGCAGCCCAAGATGAGAGTGCCAGCATGGTCAGGTTGCTTTTGTTCCGGCCCTCCGGTTCAGTGTAAGAACCCACTGTGGCCCTCGAGTCAAAAAGTTTGCCCACCCCTAACTGTCCTGGTAGCATCTCAGTAAATATTACCAGGTACATGTGCTTTTCAGTTCACTAGGGTAAGGGTGATTTGGGATAAACTTAACTAAATAGCTGTTTGCAATAAGCTGAGCAAAAATGCATAAATGTTATCACAGATTAAAACAAAAATAGTAAGTGACTTCTAGTGCCAGCCTGCGGGACCCCGGGCGGCTTCTGAATGATCGGCCAGAAGACGCTCAGCCCTGAGCAGTGGGACCGCACCCAGGAGAGCAAGGCCGAGGCGCTGCTTAGACTCGTGGGTCGCGGGTGCCGGTGAGTTTCGGGTTTCGGGTTTTGGTGAGAGTTGGAAGAAGCCCCTCAGCGGAGAGTTCGGAAAACCATGTTTTACAAAGCTAACGGGATTTGTTGCAGAAGGAAGAAGGCAGTTCACTGTTTATCCACCCCCACACCGAGCCTTCGCCTGGACCAGATGTGCAACCTAAGAGATGTGAGGCCGTCATCCTGGGACAGGACCCGTATCATGGACCCAGTCGAGCTCCCGGGCTCTGCTTTAGTGTTCAGAGACCTGCCCACCTCCGCCCAGTTTGGAAAGCATTTATACAGGGCTGTCCGCAGACATAGGTGGTTTTGTGCCTCCTGGCCAGGGAGATGTATCCGGGTGGGCCACGCAAGGCGTTCTCCTACTCAGCGCTGTCCTCACAGTGCGGACGCATCGGGCCCGTTTTCACAAGGAGAGAGGTTGGGGGCCATTTGCCAATGGCTAAATCAGAACTCGAGCGGCCTCGTCTTCTTGCTCTGGGCTCTTATGCTCAGAAGAATTGCAGTGCCATTGGGTCTCAAAAGAACTGTTGGCCAATAAAGAAACTCACTACAGACTGATTCATATGCCTTTCAGCATAACCATTATTGCTTGTCTCATTTTTTATTCTTATATTTCCAGTAGGACATGATCTTACTCATCTAGGAAAAATGGTGACCAACATCGACTGATGAACAAGAACACACCCGGAGACAAGGAGCCATGGGTCAGACTGTTGGGCCTCAGAGGGAGGGTGGGGATAAAAGGGAGAGATCAGCCAGAGGACTTATGTGCATACATATGAGCCTAACCAGTGGTCAAGGACAATAGGGGGGTGGGGGCATGAGTGGGAAGAGGTGGGGGATTGGGATGGGGGGTTGAGGACAAATATGTGATACCTTAATCAATAAAGAAATTTTTTTTAAAAAGAATTACAGTGCCATCGATAGGAAGTGCCACCACGTGCTGCAGACCGCCCATCCCTCCCCACTGTGGGTGTACGGAGGGTTCTTTGGGTGCAGACATCTCCCCAAAACCCACGAGCTGCTGCGAAAGTCTGGCAAGGAGCCCATCAACTGGAAGGATCTGGGACCCTGAACTGGGGGTGGTGGAAAGGGGGGGAGGGTCCTCCGGGCAGTTTCTAGAAGCTGCTATTGAAGTATCTATCTGTCAGTGGCGAAGTCGAACTGAGAAAATAACGTCCCTAGTGACCCCTCGGCACCATGCCCGCCGGGGAGAAGGTCTCAGTAACCTGGCCGAGCGCCAGGCTGCCCAGGAGCGGCGGCGCTATCCAGCAGACACTGTCCCCGGCCACCACGTGTCTGTCTCAGGAACGTGGCTTTGGCTTAGCCAGTGTTTCCCAAAGTGTGGTACGCGTGCCCCCAGGGGCACGGGAAGAGTTTGGCGGGGATATGCACTGCACCGTGCTTAGCTGCGCCTAATTCTACGTTCTCATGAGTCAAGTCAATTTCATCCTTCTCATTGATCCAAATAAATGCTATTTATAATATAACTTTTATTTATATTTTATTATGAATAATTTTATTTTTCATTTATTATTATTTTGTGTATGTACCAAAAAAAGAAAAAGATATATATATATTGATTGTTATTAAAATACATCCTTTTTTTGACGAGGGGGACTTAGCATTACGAAAATTATAGAAGGGGTACACATGTGTCAAATGTTTGGGAAACACTGGCTTAGAAAAGACACATCAAAGTTTTGGGAAAGGAAAGTTCAACTTCTCTAGACTCCCCGCCCCTCTGTTGCCTTTATGGTTAAAGATGGGGAGGTAAGCACCTTTTCAGTATCTTTTTTAAATATATATATATTTTATTGATTTTTTACAGAGAAGAAAGGAGAAGGATAGAGAGTTAGAAACATCGATGAGAGAGAAACATTGATCAGCTGCCTCCTGCACACCCCCCCTGCGACCGACCAATGTACATGTCCTTGACCGGAATTGAACCTGGGACCTTTCAGTCCGCAGGCCGATGCTCTATCCACTGAGCCAAACCGGTTTCAGCCTTTTCAGTATCTTAAGTCAGCTGCCAGCTGCTTCGCCCTGTAGGTTAGACGTCGGGCTATAGGTGTTGGGTGTTTTCAGGTAGAAAGGCCCCCTTCGCGCATGGGCCCGGTCCACTGCCCTTTGGGCCTTCCAGAGCCCTCAGGCCCCTCCTGGGAGGAAATGGGGGTTTTATGTTTACTGTATTTTTTTGTCCGTTCCCAGAAATTGGGGGTCAGTTACCTGATTCTAGCAGAGGAGAAAATTCCTAAGGAGCAGACCCTGCTGTGAGCCTTCAGACTGCCAGAGGCCAGGAGAAGTGGGCCGGGCCCACTTTGTATTGTTCTCTGATGTTTCTAGGAATAAGCAGTGGAAGTGGAACGGGAAGGAGAAAGGGGTTTTGGTTTGTCTTAAGAAGGGAAAAGGTTTCCTCCATGTGTATCTAGGACTGGGAGAAAAGGCAGCATAGTGCCAAATGCTTTATTTTTCTTTTCTTTTCTTTTTTTTTTCTTTTTTTTTTTTTCTTTTTTTTCTGGACTGAAATCACTTCGGGATACCATTTTTCTGGAACACTGGAGATTTTCGCTCTTTAAAAAAAAAAAAATAGTTATATGCCCAGCTGACGTCGCTCTGTAGTCGAGGGTCAGTCTGTGAACCAGGATGTCACAGTTCGATTTCTATGCGGGTATTTTGTATTTTTAGTTTAATAAGAGACCATCTTCATTAGGACTGAGCCTCCGTCCTACGTCTCGTTAGCGATGCCGTTAGCTGTGCTCCAAGTTAAACCTGCTAACGTTTGGTAATAAAAGGTTGTGGAAGTTAAAAAAACGAAACCAAACAAAAAATAGATAAGTTTTCCTTCAGTTATATAAGGACAAAGACATGACTCAAAGCTTGATCTTCATTTGAAGAAAAAGAATGCCTGTGTTTTGCATTAAGTCTCCCATTGCTAAATAGGAAATCAAGTGTTTAATATGCATATTCGGGAATTACATAAACTATTTTTATCAACATACATATGAAGTAATGTGAAAGGTAATATCTTATTTTTTCAATGTTTTTATTCAAAATTGTACCTTAATTTCTAATATTTTCATGGTAGTAAAGAGTTTCTGACTATAAATTGTCATCCCATTTCTAAAACTGTTATCCTTCTTTGAAAATATAATTTTCTGTGTTCCTTTATGTACTGAAGAAATGAATATACTTAATGAAGCACCTATCCATTTAAGTAAAATTACAGTTCATCAGACACACACAAAAACAACAAAAAATAATTACTTGCATTCTTTTTGGGGAAAAAAAGCTACCCACTTACAAACAGAAAGGATAATATCAAACTTTCAGAGCAAAGTACAAGCAGGAAAAAGGTCAGGACAAATGTTTTATTACTACCTCATTATGCTGACTTGGGCCAAGGTTCCACAGACCCAATTTAATGAAGGGATAATGACAGCTGGTTCTTGCCTGTCTTTAGCCCGTCAACTCAGTTCTGCTCGAAAACTCCTCTAACCCTTTTTTTGGAAATTCACATTAAAAGACTTCCTTCTTTATTTTTATTGTTTACCTTTCAATGCACATGCAATCACTTTACTGAGAATTTTTATTATGACTTCAACATGTTACATAACGTCCTTAGTATAATAATAAATGGTATTATTATTGGATCGATAATAGTACCTACTGAATAAAATTAATATAAATTTCAAATTAAGCCATGCAAAACTGTCTGACATATTATACAGCTTAATATAACTTATGTCCATCATTGCTAATAATGATCATTCTTAAAACACTGGTTTGAATGATTTATCATTTGATATGCTAGATGCTGACGTGGATAAATAGATGAATTAGAATCAGCTAGAGGAGGAGAAAATGGCGGAAGAGCAGATGGGCGGTTTCTGAGTCGTGTCCCGAGGAAGAGAGAGAAAGCAGCTGAGGATCGCGCTAGGAGTGCTCGTCAACAAGCCAGGAGACTAGCAAACACCAGAGGAAATTTGGGGTCTGCTGATTAGGGAGCCACCAACAGCTGACCACCCACAGCTGGGTCCCTTACCGGAGATACTTGCCGGCGCGGACGGGAAATCTCGCCATCTTGGAAGGGAGGAGGTTCGAGTGTCGGAGGCCTGATTATCCCCAGCCCCAAGGATCACCAAATGAACATAGTCGGCGCGAACCCTTGATCTCAGAGGAGCTCAGATTTCGCAGCGATCCGGTGGGTGAGTTCCCCTCGGACCGGTAGTTCTGACTGAGTTCCACTCGGCGCAGCAACACCCCCCCCCCCCCTGCGCACCAGCGCGCGCGGCGCACAGAGGCTGAGGGACTCGGACCGGTAGTTCTGACCGAGTTCCACTCGCGCAGCAACACCCCCCCCCCCCCCCCCCCCCGCGCACCAGCGCGCGCGGCGCACAGAGGCTGAGGGACTGGTCGTGGATTTACTTCTCAGCTGGAGGCGCGCCTGTCTGTGGACAGGGCTCCTAAGACTAGGGATATCTAAGGAGCAGCACAGCTGGATCTGAGTCCAAGAAGTAGCCGCAGAATTACAGGGGAGTGCAGCCAGCTCCGGACCGCCCCACCCCCAGCCATCAAAGACACAGAGAAGAGGAAAAAGCTAGAAAGGCTTTAGAGTCCTGGAAGTCATCCAGAAACACTGCCACCCAGAGGCTAAACCACATAGGGTCTCTAGATTGGCTTAAAAATCAGGTCTTGTAATCAACACGGAGGAACGGTGAAACACAGTGAACTGCCACTACCGCCCAGACTGGGAACAGGCCTGCGAGACATAGCAACACAGAAAGTGAATGACCTTCATTACTGCAAATTTTGTTTAATTTTTAATTTTCAATTTTTATTTTTTTAACTGTTGAATTTTTGTTTTTTACCTACTTTAATTGCAAAGTTTACTCAAGAAATTTTTTTCATCTGCCATCACTAGATTTTACCTTTTTAATTAATTCATTTTTATAGGTAATCAACATTATTACTACTACTATTTTACCTTTTTTATCTTTTTTATCTTATTTTCTTTTGTTTATTTTTATTACTACTTTTTAAGTGTCATATTATAATCCTTTTTTTTGCTTTCTATTTTTTTTTCCTTTTTCCTCTATTTCCTTTTTTCTCTATTTCCTCCTGCGGGATTACTATTCTAAAAACTATTCATACCTTGCCTTCTCCAACGCTCTATTCTATCTCAAACCTACCTTTATGACATCTCTCTATTCCTAACCCTTTACCTTTGGTGTCCTGCTTATCTTAACCCTATACTGCTATAGATTTTCCTTACTCTTTCTGTTTACCCTCTCCAAAATTTTCACCTGTCCTGTGTATATATAATTCCCAACCCCCTGCTCCAATCCCATTCACACCTACCTTGCCACTGCCCCCCCACCAAAAAAAAAAAAAGCCTTCTCTCTACCCCTTTGTTGGTGTATGTTGAATGCTAACTATATCAAAGGTTTATGCTTTTTTGTGTGTGTGTAAGATTGGTTTGCTTATTCTTTTTATTGGATTGTATGTTCTTGTTATCTGGGTTCTAGACACCTTTATTGGAGGATATTAATATTGCAAACACATTTCTGTCCAGTGCCTTGTGTGTTGTACCTGGTTGTGTTGTATTTTGTGCCTTTAAATCAAAGCAGGAGGGAGAGAACTACGTTACCAGGCACCCTATATAGAGAGAGCATGGGGAGACTAAGAAACAACCCGCCTGTGAAAGAAAATCAACCATCACCAGAAAATGAAGTAAACGAGTTAGAGGCAAGCAACCTACCAGAGCAAGAATTCAGAGTAATGATCATAAGTTGGCTAAAAAGAATGGAAGACAAATTTGACAATATGAATAAGACCCAAGAGGAAATGAAGAAGACCCAAGAGGAAATGAAGGTGACCCAAGAGGAAATGAAGGTGACCCAAGAAGAAATGAAAAATGACATCGCTACTATGAAGAACTCAATAGAAAGCATCAAGAGTAGACTAGATGAAGCAGAAGACCGCATCAGTGAGCTAGAAGACAAAATGGAAAAAAATACCCAATTACAGCAGTTGCTAGAAAAAAAAATTAAAAAACAGGAGGAGAGCCTAAGGGAGCTTTGGGACAATACAAAACAAAACAATATTAGAATAATAGGGGTTCCAGAAGGAAAGGAAACTGAGCAAGATATGGAAAAAGTATTTCAAGAAATAATGACAGAAAACTTTCCTGAGATAGAGAAGAAAAAACCAACACAAATCCAAGATGCTCGAAGGGTCCCCAACAAAATGAACCCCCAAAGATCAACACCCAGACACATTATAATTAAACTGGCAAAAAACATCGACAAAACCAGAATCTTAAAAGCAGCCAGGGAGAGACAGAAAGTTACATATAAAGGAAACCCCATCAGACTAGCAACTGATTTCTCAACAGAAACTCATCAGGCCAGAAGGGAATGGGATGACATATACAAAGTCATGCAAAGGAAGGGTCTGAACCCAAGAATACTGTACCCCGCAAGGCTGTCAATCAAAATTGAAGGTGTAATCAGGAGCTTCACCGACAAAAACAGACTAAAGGAATTTATCTCCAACAAACCAGCAATGCAAGAAATGCTAAAGGGTCTACTGTAATAATAAAGAAATAGGAAGTGAAGAAGGAACACAGGGGGATAGAATAAAAATGGCATCAAATACCTACCTTTCAATAATTACTTTAAATGTAAATGGTTTAAATGCTCCAATTAAAAGACATAGGGTAACAGAATGGATAAGAAAGCAAAACCCATTCATCTGCTGTCTACAAGAAACCCACCTCAGAAAAACAGACGCCCACAGACTGAAGGTGAAAGGATGGAAAAAGATTTTCCAGGCAAACGGAAACGAAAAAAAAGCTGGGGTAGCAATACTTATATCTGACAAACTAGATCTCAAAGTGAAGGACATAACAAGAGATAAGGAAGGCCACTTCATAATACTAAAGGGTGTAATCCAACAAGAAGAAATAACCCTGGTAAACATATATGCACCCAATTTGGGAGCACCCAAATACATAAAGAAACTGCTGGTGGACATTAAGGGACAGATTAATAGCAATGCTATCATAGTAGGAGATTTTAATACTCCATTGTCACCTCTGGACAAATCATCTAAACAAAAAATCAGTAAAGAAACGTCAATTCTAAATGACGTATTAGACCAGATGGAATTAATTGACATCTTCAGAACATTTCATCCCAAAGCCACAGAATATACATTCTTCTCAAGTGCACACGGGTCATTCTCAAAGATAGACCACATATTGGGACATAGGCAAAGTCTCTTCAAATTCAAGAAGATAGAAATCTTATCAAGCATTTTCTCAGATCACAGTGCCATAAAATTGGAAATCAACTACAATAATAATAAGCCAAAGAAATTAAACACATGGAGACTAAATAGCATGCTATTGAACAAAGAATGGGTTACCAGAGAAATCAAGGAAGAAATCAAAAACATCATGGCAACTAATGACAATGAAAACACAACAATCCAAAATCTATGGGACACAGTAAAAGCTGTTTTGAGAGGGAAGTTCATATCCCTACAAGCCTATTGCAAAAAACAAGAAAGAATGGTAACAAATTATCTTACCCTACAACTCAAACAGTTAGAAAAAGAACAGCAAGAAAGGCCCACTGTAAGCAGAAGGAAGGAAATAATAAAAATCAGAGCGGAGATTAACGACATAGAGACCAAAGACACAATACATAAGATCAACAAAACCAAGAGCTGGTTCTTTGAAAGGATTAACAAGATTGATGAACCTCTAGCCAGGCTAACCAAGAAACAAAGAGAGAGGACCCAAATAAACAAAATTAGAAATGAAAGAGGTGAAATAACAACAGACCCCGCCGAAATACAAAGGATTGTTACAAAATACTATGAACAACTATATTCCAACAAACAGGACAACCTGGAGGAAATGGACATATTCCTAGAAAAATACAACCTTCCAAAACTCAATCAGGAAGAATCTAAAAATCTCAATAGACCAGTAACTTGGGAAGAAATTGAAGCAGTCATCAAAAAGCTTCCAGCAAACAAAAGCCCAGGGCCAGATGGCTTCACAGGAGAGTTTTACCAAACATTCAAGGAAGAACTAAAACCTATCCTCCTCAGACTTTTCCAAAAAATTCAAGAGGAAAGAACACTGCCAAACTCCTTTTATGAAGCCAGCATCACCCTAATACCAAAACCAGATAAAGACAACTCAATGAAAGAGAATTACAGGCCAATATCCCTCATGAACATAGATGCCAAAATCCTCAACAAAATTCTAGCAAATCGGCTCCAGCAGTACATCAGGAAGATCATACACCATGACCAAGTAGGTTTTATACCAGGAATGCAAGGATGGTACAATATTCGCAAATCAATAAACGTGATACATCACATAAACAAATTGAGAGATAAAAATCATATGGTCATATCTATCGATGCAGAAAAGGCATTTGATAAAATCCAACACCCTTTCCTGATAAAAACTCTCAACAAGGTGGGAGTACAAGGATCATACCTCAACATAATAAAAGCTATATATGATAAACCCACAGCCAACATCATGCTCAATGGGCAAAAACTAAAACCATTCCCTCTAAGAACAGGAACAAGACAGGGATGCCCACTCTCACCACTCCTCTTTGACATAGTACTGGAAGTACTCGCCATCGCAATTAGACAAGAAGAGGAAATAAAAGGCATCAAAATCGGAAAAGAAGAAGTAAAGCTGTCACTATTTGCAGATGACATGATATTGTACATAAAAAACCCAAGAGACTCCATCAAAAAGCTAATAGACTTAATAAACGAATTTGGCAATGTAGCAGGATACAAAATAAATGCCAAGAAATCAATGGCATTTCTCTACACCAATAGTGAACTTACAGAAACAGAGACTAAAAAAGCAATCCCGTTTACCATCGCACCAAAAAAATTAAGATACCTAGGAATAAACTTAACCAAGGAGGTAAAAGACCTATATGCAGAAAACTACAGGACACTGAAAAAAGAAATAGAGAAAGATGTAAACAGATGGAAGAACATACCATGTTCATGGATTGGTAGAATCAACATCATCAAAATGTCCATACTTCCCAAAGCAATATATAAGTTCAATGCACTCCCCATGAAAATACCATGGACATACTTCACAGACCTAGAAAGAACTCTCCAAAAATTCATTTGGAACAATAAAAGACCCCGAATAGCCTCAGCAATCTTAAGATATAAGAGTAAAGTAGGAGGAATCTCAATACCAGATTTCAAGCTGTATTACAAAGCAACTGTTCTCAAAACAGCCTGGTACTGGCACAAGAACAGACATATTGATCAATGGAATAGATTAGAGAATCCAGACATCAACCCAAATCAATATGCTCAATTAATATTTGACAAAGGAGGCACGAACATACAATGGAGTCAAGACAGTCTTTTCAATAAATGGTGTTGGGAAAATTGGACACATACATGCAAAAGATTGAAACTAGATCACCAACTTACACCATACACAAAAATAAACTCAAAATGGATACAGGACTTAAACATAAGACGGGAAACCATAAAAATACTAGAGGCATCCACAGGCAGCAAAATCTCAGACATATGCCTAAAGAACTTCTTCACTGATACTAACCCTAGGGCAATGGAAGCTAAAGAGAAAATAAACAAATGGGACTACATCAAAATAAAAAGCTTTTTTACGTCAAAAGAAACCATCAACAAAACAACAAGAAAACCCACTGTATGGGAGAACATATTTGCAAACGATATCACTGATAAAGGTTTAATCTCCAACATCTACAGACAGCTTATACAACTCAATAAAAGGAAAATGAATGAGCCAATTAAAAAATGGGCAATGGACCTAAATAGAATCCTCTCAAAAGAAGACAGAAGGAAGGCCAAGAGGCACATGAAAACATGCTCCAAGTCACTAATTATCCGAGAGATGCAAATCAAAACAACAATGCGGTACCATCTCACACCTGTCAGAATGGCCAACATCAACAAAACAACAAACAACAAATGTTGGCGAGGTTGTGGAGAAAAAGGAACCCTCGTGCACTGCTGGTGGGATTGTAGGTTGGTGCAACCACTGTGGAAAACAGTATGGAGCTTCCTCAAAAAACTGAAAATGGAACTCCCATTTGACCCAGTAATCCCACTACTAGGAATATACCCCAAGAAACTAGAAAGACCAATCAGAAAGGATATATGCACCCCTATGTTCATAGCAGCACAATTTACAATAGCTAGGACTTGGAAACAGCCTAGGTGCCCGTCAGCAGATGAATGGATCAGAAAACTATGGTACATCTACACCATGGAATACTATGCTGCCATAAAAAGGAAGGAATTCTCATCATTTGCAGTAACTTGGATGGAATTGGAGAGCATCATGCTGAGTGAAATAAGCCAGTCAATGAAAGAGAAACACTACATGACCTCACTCATTTATGGATATTAAATATCATTATAAACGAATGAACAGAAAGATTGATATAGTGACAGTAAAACAACAGGCAGTCTGTCAAATGACAGCGGGGGGGGGGGGGGTAGGGAGATCTGGGGGAGATAAGAGATCAACCAAAGGACTGGTATGCTTGCATATAAGAATAGCCAATGGACACAAAACTCTGGGGAGGGAGGGCATATATTGGGGGGGGGGGGGCAATGATAAGCTATGTATACAGATAATACCTTAATAAAAAAAAAAAAAAATAGAATCAGCTACTACCTTGAAGGAGCTTACACTCTGGGAGTAAATATTCCCATACACATGACTTAGACTAAGGGGAAAAATCAAATTGTTTTTAGTTTTATTGGTTCACTTAGTAAAATGTGTCCATAATTCAGTTAATGTACCCACGGTTCTCTGAAAATATTGAATCAGTTCCCCTAAGGCTGTTCCATGTATTTAACTCATCTAGTGTCAGTATTGTTTTGTATAAATAATAGATTCATTTCTCAAAGAAAATACCCCATATGTTTTTATATCCTCATGTTTCTCCTGTTAATTTTCTTATCTTTGCCCTTCATTCATGATATTTGAAAATGTGAACCCTGATAGATTACTGAGCTACCTCAAAAGTAAGGCTTATAATAAACTTCAAGTAATATATGCAGGTACAATTAAATAACTAAAGACATGGAAATGACCGTCAAGTAATAAATTATGATGATGGAAGTAGAGATGAATGACATAAGCAGGAAATATTATGATAATACACAGAAATAGAAGTAGAGTTATAAATCACCCCAATTGTGCAGAAATGGTCTGCATATGCCAAGTCAGGCCATGAATATTCAGGTTTGCTGTCAAAATGTTGACACCAGTCCCAAATTCAAGCTCCAGAGTCTTATCACCATCAATCTATGCAAATCACGTTCCAATGAAAAGGCCTGAAGATGGTAGAGATCGGGCATTAGCTACATAAAGACAGAAACACATACACAAACACACAAGAAAGAATGACTTGAAAAGTATGTTTCAGTCAAGCTGCATTTTTGGTGTATTTGTCAGAACTAAAAACCATAAAATGTTACCTCAAATCCATGAAATGAATTAATCTCTGGATGCAAAAAAGAACCTGCTAATATCCACAATTCTGATACAGTAATAGTTGGTATTGAGCTGTTCATTATGGCAGTAATTGGGCAAGATACTCCATTGTTTCTAGAAGCCACCCTTCACTTTGAGAGAATAACCATATAATCAGCAGTGTGATTAATATGATAAATTTGCAGATGGATGTTCATGTACTATATAGTATAATATACAGTATATTACATGTATTGTGTGTGTGTGTGTGTGTATACCTATCTAATAAAGAGGAAATGTGCTAATTGGCTATCATGCTGTCACTAAGATGGCAGCACCACAGCCAATAAGGAGGGAATATGCTAATTGACTGCCCATGCTCAAAGATTGTGGCGCCCACAGCGCACAAGATGGCAGTGGCACCGAGACCGGTTTAGCTCAGTGGTAGAGCGTCGGTCTGCGGACTGAGAGGTCCTGGGTTCGATTCCGGTCAAGGGCATGTACCTTGGTTGTGGGCACATCCCTGGTAGGGGGTGTGCAAGAGGCAGCTGGTCGATGTTTCTCTCTCATCGACGTTTCTAGCTCTCTATCTCTCTCCCTTCCTCTCTGTAAAATATCAATAAAATATTTTTTTAAAAAAAAAAGATGGCAGTGGCCAGTCCCCTCATCCTCACTGGGGGGCGGGGGGGGGGGCGGCATGTGGCAAGGCCAGGCCCTCCCCCAGAAGGGCCCGGCTGCTCTGCGCTCCTGCCTCCAGAGCCCCCTAGTCTCCTCAGTCCCCCCGCTGCCCAGGGCTGGCCCCAGGAGCAGGCAAGTGTTGGATGGTGACTGCCCAGCTGACGCCCGAGGCACACGCAAGCCTCAGATGGCAGCTGCCCGGCCACGCAGGCCCGGCCTGAGGCTCAGATGGCGGCTGCCCAGCTGCCCA
This sequence comes from Vespertilio murinus, assembly GCA_963924515.1. Lineage (NCBI taxonomy): Eukaryota > Metazoa > Chordata > Mammalia > Chiroptera > Vespertilionidae > Vespertilio > Vespertilio murinus. The sequence goes on from OZ004707.1 coordinate 45,692,494, forward strand.
GGGCGGTCTGAGGCTCAGGTAACCAGGGCCAGCCGAGGCTTGCGCTGCCAGCAGTGGCAGCAGCAGAGGTGTGATGGTGCATTGCCTTCCCCTGATCACCTGGTCGCCTCCCATCCCTGAGGGCTCCTAGACTGTGAGAGGGGGCAGGCCTGGCAGAGGGGGGGTGGCCCAATCTGCACCCTCTCCAATCCAGGATCTTTTGCTGTCGGGGATCAGGCCTAAACCGGCAGTGGGACATCTCTCTCTCACAATCCTGGTCTGCTGGCTCCTAATCTTTCACCTGCCTCCCTCCCTGGTCACTTCTAAATACCCTCCCCCCCGCCAGCCTGGCTACCCCTAACTGTCCACCCTGCTGGCCTAGTCACCCCAACTGCCCCCCTCTCACAGTCTATTCACACACACACACCAGCCTAATTGCCCCAACTGCACCCCCTACCATCCTGGTCACCTCTTACTTCCCCCCTGTCAGCCTGGTCACCCCAACTGCCCTCCCCTATGAGTCCCCCCCCCCCCGCGCCCCTGCTGGCCTGGTTACCCCTCACTGCCTGCTTATTCAGTCATTTGGTCATCCCTTACTAATCACCCTGTCGTCCTGGTCACCCAAGCAGCCTTGCTTGTTCAATCATTGGTTGTCCCTCACTAACCCCCCTGCCAGTCTGGTCATCGGCAGCCATCTTGTGAGGGCATCAGGGTTAATTTGCATATTACTTATTATATAGTATGATTATATTCTGAGGCAAACTTAAAATACATTTATAATGTTTATTAATTTTTTTAAATTTATTAAGGTATTATCTGTGTACATAGCTTACCATTGCCCCCCCCCTCATACATGCCCTCCCTCCCCAGAGTTTTGTGTCCATTGGTTGTTCTTATATGCATGCATGCCAGTCCTTTGGTTGATCTCTTATCTCCCCCAGATCTCCCTACCCTCCCCCCCACCCTACCCCTGCTGTCATTTGACAGTCTGCTTGTTGTTTTACTGTCACTATATCTATCTTTCTGTTCATTCATTTATAATGTTCTTTAATATCCATAAATGAGTGAGGTCATGTGGTGTTTCTCTTTCAGTGACTGGCTTATTTCACTCAGCATGATGCTCTCCAATTCCATCCAGGTTACTGCAAATGATAAGAATTCCTTCCTTTTTATGGCAGCATAGTATTCCATGGTGTAGATGTACCATAGTTTTCTGATCCATTCATCTGCTGACGGGCACCTAGGCTGTTTCCAAATCCTAGCTATTGTAAATTGTGCTGCTATGAACATAGGGTTGCATATATCCTTTCTGATTGGTGTTTCTAGTTTCTTGGGGTATATTCCTAGTAGGGGGATTACTGGGTCAAATGGGAGTTCCATTTTCAGTTTTTTGAGGAAGCTCCATACTGTTTTCCACAGTGGTTGCACCAACCTGCAATCCCACCAGCAGTGCATGAGGGTTCCTTTTTCTCCGCAACCTCGCCAACATTAAAAATATTATTGAGAAGATGAAACGAGGTAGTGCATGTGAAATTTAAAAAAAAATTAATGAATGTGGTTCTGTGTTCCAAGTATTTTTATAGCCTTGAATAATTTTTAATAACTAGATGACTGATTAAGATTAGATGTCACTTATGAAGATATAAAGTTTATCTTCTACCAACTACAACTTCATCTTATGAAAGACAGAGAATGGAATTTCAGGCCTTTTGAAATCTGATGCTTACTTGGTTTTATTAGTCTAAAACTATTTTCTTCCCCTTCGGATGTTTCATTGTGTGGTATCAAAATGAGGTTTCTACTTAATAAATAATACTGAAAATATAATTTTGAACTTTCTCTTTCTAAATTTAAGTGTGACTTAACTGGTACTGGAATTTATTTAGTGAGCAGGTTTATATAATTTAATGCAAACAGACGTTATAGTCCATATTACCTTATATCAACATATTTACATACACTGAAGTTTGCAAGTACTACAAAACATAAAGAAGGCAATTAAGGGAATTTATTAAAGAAGACATTGAAGAAAATGCATTGTATTTTGTAAACTGGGAAATTTGCATTTTATGTTTTTTTCAGGATGTTTTAAAAATGCTGAATTTTATCATTTGAGCCTCTTAAGTTCTCAAAGTTGTAGAGTTCATGGCATATTCTTTCAGGTCAAACTCAGAGAAGTTAATTCCATTAAGCCCTCTGGAAGAATACTATGTCAATTAGTGTGTCCTAATTAAGGCTGCCAGTGAGAAGGGCAAGCTAATTAAGTTATAGCAGCTGCTTTCTGTTTACCACAAGCTAAGATATATAATTTAAGTTCCTCCTGATTTAACTGTGAAATTAAAAAACATTTATACTTCACACATTCTTTAATATATTTTTACTTGGATTTTAGCTTACTTATTTTTTTACAATAACTAGATATTACAAAATGTACATGGCCCAAAAGAATAAAAGACAAAAAAAAATGGGATTAACTTTCTAGTAAATATAAAAAGTTATACTCTTTTTATTTTATTTAATGTATCCACATATTCACACTTGGTAAATTTGCAATATATAATTCCTAGGACATTCATAATATTTTCAGATTAATGGTTTTAAAATGTACAACCTTCATATTTCATAAAATTTAACTTTTCTTTTCACAAAGTGCTTACTCTGTGGTAAAGTGCTTTTAATGTGTTAAAGTTTAATTTAAGTTTACATTGAGTTGTATGCAGTAAATACCCATTACTTGTAAATTATTTTCCTTTTTGCAATGCCAACAATTTCCCCCACAACTTATATTTGTATCAATGCCAATAGGTTTTCAAAGCTATGTGGTGTTCTATCATTCTGGCAAAATTCCGTTTGTCTAACATGAAATTTAAAAGAAAGCTCCAATTGAATGGGTTGTATTGTGTGTGTGTGTGTGTGTGTGTGTGTGTGTGTGTGTGTGTGTGTTGTTGTTGTTTTTTAATTAATATTTCGGGAGGAAAGAGGGGAGATAGAAACATCGATGAGAAAGGAATATCATCTATCGGCTGCCTCTTGCACACCCTACATTGGAAATCAAGCCCACAACATGGGCATTTGCCCTGACCAGGAATCTAACAGGCAACCTCTTGGTTCATAGGTCAATGTTCAACCACTGAGCCACACGGCCAGGCTTGAATATGGTTTTTTGTTTTGGTCTTTGTTGTTTTGTTGTTGTTTTCAGGATGAGAATGACTTTCTTTTTTATCTAGAAATCTGAAAACTGAGGATCAAATTTATAAACAAACAACAAACACAAATTAATGCAAAGGAAAAAATAGAAACTAGACAAGTAGATCTAGCTGTTCTAGTGTGAAATAATTCCTTCTTAGAAATATAATTTCCATTGTTCTGAGACAGAAATCAGAATTTTTCTCTTAAAACAATTTTGGATGTACTTTAATATTCAAACATATCACTTGGTATGTAAAGTTGAAGAAGTTAGAGAAACCTAAGTAACATAACTGTGTAGTATAAGATTAAAAGCCACATATTTCAAAGTACCTCGCAAAGTGAATTAGCCAAAACAAAAACAAAAAACAAAAACTAATGATAAAATATACACGTGTTCTCCATTCTTACAATATGGCCATCCTAACAAAGATGGTGATGGTGAGGATGTGGAGAAATCAGAACCTTCATACATTGATGGTGGGAATGTAAAATGGAATAGCAACTTAGGAACAGTCTGGCAGTTCCTGAAAATATTAAACATAGTGTTAATTTTTGACTCAACAATTCAAGGGAAGTATTTGCCTGAGTTATGAGAATTGTTTGAGATCTGCTCATGTTATAAAACAACCACAATTTTTTCAGTTTGGTACAGCTGGTCCTGAGGTTGAACTTTCAGAAACCCTGAATACATTATCAACTTTCAATTTGAAAAAACCATAAGTAAACCAGACCCAGTCATGTTAGGGAACCTAAGTGACATGAAGATTCATTGAGCAGGCAGCTTTGCTTCAGGCAGTGGAGTGGAGAAAGAAAGCTCTCTCACAGGTACAGCTGTCATTTTCTCTTTTTTTTTTTTATTGTGTTTATTGGGGGAGGGGAAAGCCTCTCCCACTTTTTTTAAATTTATTAAGGTATTATATGTGTACATAGCTTACCATTGCCCCCTCCCCCCTCCCATACATGCCCTCCCTCTCCAGAGTTTTGTGTCCATTGATTGTACTTATATGCATGCATACCAGTCCTTCGGTTGATCTCTTATCTCCCCCAGATCTCCCTACCCTCCCTCTGTCATTTGACAGCCTGCTTGTTGTTTTACTGTCACTATATCTATCCTTCCACTCCTAGGAATAAAATTAAGAGAAATGAAAACAAATTTTAGTACAAACACTCATACATGAAATAGCTGCCTCATTCATAATAGTCAAAAGTGGAAAACAATCCAAATGGCCATGAATAAACAAAGTGTAATGCATTTATACAATGAAATACTACTCATCCACTAAAATGAAGTATTGCCACATGTTAAAACATGGTTGAACCTTAATGACATTATGCTAAGTGAAAGAATCACCCTTCCCCCAAAAAAATACCCACAGATATTATGTAATCCCATTAATCTGAAATGTACAGGGTAGACAAATATATAGTAGACTAGTGATTGCTGAGGGCTGAGGTGAGAAATGCAGTTAAGGAGTGATAGTTGAGTCCATTTTGAGGCAATAAATATGCCTAAATTGATTGTGGTGGTGATTGTACAAATATGTAAGTATACTAAAAGCATTATATTATATACTAGAGGCCTGGTGCATGAAATTCATTCATGGGAAAGGGGGATGTCCTTCAGCTCAACCTGCACCCTCTCCAATCTGGAAACCCTCAGGGGATATCCTTCTTCTGGTTTAGGAAGTCGAATATGCCCCCCACAATCCTGGACCGCTGAATCCTAATCACTCATCTTCATGCCGGCCTGATTGCCCCTAACTGCCCCCCCCCGCCAAACTGGTCACCCCTTATTGCCCCCCCTGCCAGCCTGGTTGCCCCCAATGCCATCCTGGTCACCCCTAACTATCCCCTCTTACTGCCCCCTGCCAGCCTGATCACCCCCAACTGTCCCCCTGCTGGCCTGATTGCCCCTCATGGCCCCTCCCCCCTTCCACCAGCCTGGTCGCCCAACATAGCCTGCTGTTCAGTCATTTTGTGGTCCCTCACTAACCCCACTGCTGGCCTGGTCATAGGCAGCCATCTTGTGAAGGTGTGATGTTCAATTTGCATATTACCTCTTTATTATATAGGATACTATAAATGGGTGAGATGTGCAATATGTGAATTATATTTCAAATGAAGCTTTTACCAAAACAGTCACATCTTAAAAGAAGCTAGAAAACATGCTTATTTATTTAACAGGATTTTGTTTACTTATAACCCTTTTTATTTCAGGAATTGCCTTTAAATGTTTTATAAAATAATTTTCCTTCACATTCTTAGAGGAAGGCATTATCAATAACATGTTTTCAAACTTTCCTTGTCTCAGAGGATTCTTTAGGTGAGACATTTGAAGTTATGCTTAAATCAAATATATCAAAGTTCATTTTTAAATATATCTTATGGATTTTTTACAGACAGGAAGGGAGAGGGATAGAGAGTTAGAAACATAGATGAGAGAGAAATATTGATCAACTGCCTCCTCCACACTCCCTACTGGGGATGTGCCCGCAACCGTGCCCTTGACCAGAATCAAACCTGGGACCTTTCAGTCCACAGGCACACACTCTATCCACTGAGCCAAACTGGTAAGGGCTCAAAGTTCTTTTTATAACAAGAGGTTAGTCTGATTAAACTACACATGTACTAGTGTCAATAAAATATTTATGTAAAATACTTTCTAGTTTTTCTTACAATACAAAAAATGGAGACAAATATTATTTACATTAAATGAAATCTAACCAGGATATTAAAAGAGTTTGGTTTTTAAAAAGTCAACCTTTTAAATTGTAAACTAATTCTTATAGAATATTAAAATGTGCTGTAAACCAATGTTTATGTTTTCAGGCTTTGAAGTTAGTCAAATACGGATTTGTAACGTGGCCCTGCCAGGGACCAGCAGCGTGATTTTATCCCTTGGTCACTCATCTTCCAATTTCTTAATGTAAAATGAAGTAAAAATATATCTTCATTGCAGGGACAAGGTGAAGATAATTCATCCCCAATTTTTTTGTTATTATTCTTAACATTACAGGTATACATTAAAACATAAAAAATGGTTGCCCCAAATCTATAAATTTTGATTTTAAAAAAACCCTAGCCTTCCTAAGTGATTAATGCCACTTTTTTAAAATCAAACAAAATACATTCACTAACATAATCTTTTCTTTTCAAAAGACAATCTGGAGTAATCTAGACTTAATATGGGTAATTATACGTCTAAACCATGACAAATCAAACAACTATTATTTAATAAGTCAAATGTAAGAAATATGTTTCCACTTGGTACCTGTTAATTATGTCTTTGACAAGGTACCTAGTGTCACAACACATGTGACATGTTTGATCCCTCAATTTGTTAACTTTTGTTCCAGGGCCAGCGAGCATCAAGAGAGAACTGGCAGGTAATATATCATAAGATGTCTCTCCCCAAATACTTAATAAGAAAATACTTTACTATGCGTATACTAAATAGAAGCAATTTTTTAAAAAATATATTTTATCATTTTTTTTACAGAGAAGAAGGGAGAGGGACAGAGAGTTAGAAATATCGAAGAGAGAGACATCCATCAGCTGCCTCCCGCACACCCCCACCGGGGATGTGCCCGCAACCAAGGCACATGCCCCTGACTGGAATCGAACCCGGGACTCCTCAGTCCGCAGGCTGATGCTCCATCCACTGAGCCAAACCGGTCTCTGCTAGAAGCAATTATTAACACAGCTTGTTTCATTGTGTTTCTTCCTAGAGGCTGAAAGCTTGGTATTTGTGCCTTTTTTGGACGTACAGTCATTTATTTGTTATTAAAACACTTTATTTTCATTTGTATGTTTGCCTTAAAGAAGAAAATGACTGCTCAAACCCGGTAATTTTGTTTTAATGTTGAATGGAGCTTTGAGGGACTGGAAGTTTAACTACTTCCTAAAATTAAATTTGGGGTCAGATGTACATTTCATTTTTTCTAGTGTTTTCCCTTAGGCCCAGTGGAACAAATAGTGGCTGGACAGACATCACAATCAAAATAAAATCAATTCACTGGTTTTAAGGATGATGCTTCCAGTGTCTTATGGTTCACAACAATCTCTACAACAGTGAAAGATATTGTCCAGTGCATAATTGAGCTGAAACCTACGTTTACAGGCAGGATGTTACACAGTGTCAAACTTAATATTGGATTTTAGGGAAGCTGATCAGAAAGGGGAACAAGCTAAAATTCTATTGAATATTTTATGTTCATAAAGAGGATTACTACAGAGATAGATTGGTATGGTAGATAGATGATAGATAAATAGATGATAGAGATAGACAGATGGTAGATGATAGAAAGAAAGCTAGATAGATGATAGATAGATAGATAGATAGATAGATAGATAGATAGATAGATAGATATAGATATAGATATTAGTAAGCTGTTTTACACATTTTACCTTCAAGTTCATAATAGGCAGAAGAATGCAGCTCAAAATAAAACCAATTGTTTGGTTGGAAATTTGACCAAACAGGATCATTCAAGAGTGATAGAAATGACCACATCACTTCTTCGTTCAAAAAAAATCGAACATATTTATCAGATTATTTAAACTGTATTATTAATAAATACAAAATATGAATGTATAATCAAAATTTGGGTTCAAGTTTTTTCAGATTCGCAATAGAAACATATACATGTATGTCTAAGTGACCATTGCAACCAAACGGACAACTGAACAGGCTGCATGGGGCAACCAGGCTGGCAGGGGGGTTAGTGAGAAGTGACCAAATGACTGAGCAGCAGTTTCATGGATAGACCAGGCCTGCGGGGGGAGGGGAGCAGATGGGGGTGATCAGGCCAGCAGTGGGGGAGGCAATAAGGAGCAATCAGGCCAGTGGGGGGGGGGGGGACAGTTGGGGGAAACCAAACAGGTACACAGGTGAGCAGTTAGGAGCCAGTGGTCCCGGATTGTGAGAGGGATGTCCCCCAAGGGGTCCCGGATTGGAGAGGGTGAAAGGTGGGCTAAAGAGATTCCCCTACCCCCACCTCATGCAGAATTTTGTGCACCGGGCCTCTATAGTAAGTGTAAAGATACTTCCTAAATAATGGTTAAGTATTGAGGAGGAAGACAAACATAAATGTGCACAGCCCTACAGACTTGATAGTGCATACATAAGTTCAAAGAATTGCACTGCTAGAGGTCACAAACACTACGACATGCTGCCTTGGTGTGAATGTCAGCCCTGCCCCTTGTTAACAAGGTATCCTTGGGAAATGGGTTTAATTTTTCTGTGACTCAGTTGCCTTGAGGTTAAAGAGGCCATAAAAATAGTACCTATTTCTTTATGGTAATTAACAATTAGATAAATCAGTATTGTAAAGCACGTAGAATGATGGCTCAGACCTAAGAAAACGGTTTGTGTTTGTTGTGTTGTTATTGATGAGACAACTTGTGGAAATGAATAAATATAAAAACCTATAATGACTAGTGTAGTCAAAGAGTGGAATGACTGAGTAAGTGCTCTCAGAAATAAAGCAATTATTACTGTTACTGACAAGACACCACAGCGATCATGAAATAATGTGAAAAACAATATTGCTGTTAAGGTAATTAAATAATTAAAGAATGAGGTCTGGGGCTTTTATTTAACTTATTGGGGTTACATTAGTTAATAAAATTATATATAGGTTCAAGTGTATAATTCTATAGTACAGAAACTATATGTATATTATATTGTATTTTAACACCCAAAGTCTAGCTTCTTTTTTACCACTATATACACCCCTTTATTCTCTCCTTCCTATCCCTAATTCCCCTTCCCTCTGATAATTACCATATTGATGTCTGTATCTCTGAAGGTTTTGGGGGGTTGTTTTTTTGTTGTTGTTTTGAGGTTTTTTTGGTTTTTGCTTAATCCCTTCACTCTTTTCACTCAGCCTCCCAAACATGCCTTCTGACTGCTGTCAGTCTGTTCTCTATGTGTAAGGGTCTATTTCTATGTCCTTTTTAATGCTTATTATCTCTTCGTTTAAATTCTCACTGAGGTCATCCATTCTTCCTCTAAGGCCTGTGAGCATTCTTATAACCATTGTTTTGAATTCCGCATCTAGTATCTTGGTTGCTTCCCTTTCAGTTTATTCATTTTCTGGAGATTTCTATTGTTTCTTTTAAGGTACCTCTCTATTTGTTTCCCCGTTTTGTCTACCTTTTTGTGTTTATTAGCAAGATCTGCTATGACTCCCAAACTTGTTATGGTGGTTTTATGTGATAGATTACTTGTGGGGCTCAGTGGCACAATATTCCAGATCACAAGAGCTAGGTGCTCCAAATGTCTCCTATTTGGGGGTATGTGCCCCCTCCTATTGTAGTTGAGTCTTGAATGCTGTTGGTTCATTCGTGTGTGGAGTTATCCTTCAGGCTGCCTGACTAGCATCAAACCTCCCACGCCCCAAGGAGGGCTTTTCCCCAGCATGGTCTGGTGCCTGCCTGGATCTGCCACTTGTGTGACTAGTTGGATCAAGCTCTGGTATAGTCTGAAGCCCACCATTGGTTATGTTGGTTTGGGGCCCACTTGGGCGAGGTCCTGGTGCAGGTCAATGTCAGATGCTGCTTATAAATGGCCTTGGGCTACCTGTCTGGTGCTACCACACAACTGACTGTTTTGGGCTGCCTTTCCTGGGTGTGAGTATGCATGGGAGGTGAATAATGGTCAGCTTCCTCCAGCCCTGAGCTGAGGTCAGATCACTAAATGGCCCAATCTCACCCTGAAGTCCCCTTCTACCTGTCAGCTGCTCTGCCTCACCCTGAGGTTCTCTGTGTCTTTTTCTTTAATTTATTAAGGTATTATATGTGTACATAGCTTACCATTTCCCCCCCCCCCCACCTCCCATTCATGCCCTCCCTCCCCAGAGTTCTGTGTTCGTTGGTTGTACTTATATCCATGCATACCAGTCCCTCATTTGTTCTCTTATCTCCCCCCAGGTCTCCTTCCCCTCCCTGCTGTCATTTCACAATCTGCTTGTTTTATGGTGACTATCTCATGATCACATGAATAGAATCTGCTCCTCATTTGGCAGTCTGCTTGTTTTATGGTGACTATCTCAGGACCACACAAATAGAATCCGCTCCTCCTCTGGTTCACACCGCCCCTCCCCCGGGTCCCACTGCTTCCCCGGGGCACAAGGCTCTCCTGGGGTACATGTCTCCCCCGGGGCACCCGGCTCTCCCGGGGCACACAGCCCCCTAGGACACATGGCTCACCCGGGGCACACGGCCCCCTGGGACACATGGCTCACCCAGGGCCCTGTGTCTTTTTTTGAGAGCCTTCTGAAGAAAGACTGAAGAGTGGGTGGATACTGGCTGCAACCTTTCCACAAGACGAGAGAGTTCACTAGGGCAGCACGACCAGGATTAGGGGATGGTGCTAGTGGGTCTCATGCTTGTGGGCAGTACTGCCCAGCACTGTCTCTGTCCAAGTTTCCAACCCTAGCTTTCCCAGAAAGCATGCACCACAGGTTTTAGGCTGGCTACAGCCAGATGGTCCCCCTGCAGGAGCAAACTCAGTAAGGCAGGCGCCCCCCTGGAGTTTGAAGGGGAGCGGCGATGGCTGCAGTTGCAGGGCAAATAACAATGGCACCCCCACACGGGAGCTGCACAACCCAGCGCCTGTCTACGGCCTGCACAAGAGCCTCCTGGACAGAACTGCCCCACAGGTCCAGGCTCTGCATAGCACCCATCCCCTACAGCAGCGGGGGGGAAACTTTTTTTTCTGCCAAGGGCCCTCAGATATTTATAACAGCATTTGTGGGCCATACAAAATTATCAGCTTAAAAATTAACCTGCCATATGTGGTCAAACATTTAATTAATTCACCGCTAATACCAAATGAGCCCAGACCAAATGAGTTCATGGGCCTTGTACGGCCCGCAGGCGAGACATTCCCAACCCAGCCCTAAAGGATTGAGCTCAGCACTAAGGGCCTAAGGAGTCAGGACAGACCAAGTGAATCACCATATGGAGGGGGGGAAGGCATCAGTTGTGTGCACAAAATGAGGAAGAATGGGCCCCACTCCAAAGCTCAGTGTCTGTCTAAGCCAGTGTTTCCCAAACTTTTGACATATGTGTACCCCTTCTATAATTTTCATAACGCTGAGTACCCCCTCGTCAAAAAAAAATGGATGTATTTTAATAACAATCAAAATATATTTATTTTTTCTTTTTTTGGTACATACACGAAATAATAATAAACGAAAAATAAAGTTATTCATAATACAATATAAATAAAAGTTATATTATAAATAACATTTATTTGCACACCGGACCATCTCATGCCTCACAAGACTGTCTTGACTTGACTCATGAGAACGTAGAATTAGAAGCAGCTAAGCACGGTGCAGTGCCTATCCCCACCAAACTCCGGTGCAACGCGTACCCCCACCAAACTCTTCCCGTACCGCTGGGGGTATGCGTACCACCCTTTGGGAAACACTGGTCTAAGTATCCACCAAGAGCTTCTCCAGACACAAAGCACACCGAAAGTTCCTGTTGGGTGCAACCAGCAGCCCCCTCTGCAGGACTTGAGCTGGGCAGGGCAGTTGGAGGACCAGGCTTGTGCACCCAGGCTGCCGCTTGAGAATAAGAGTGCTAAACCCTGGGAATATGGCAGGTGATGGCAGTATGGGGTAGGGACTCAGCACAAGTACGCTGGTTGCTAACCCTCCAGAACGCTCCTCGGAGCCATGCCACCTAAATCTTCTCTCTATGACTCCCGTTTGCCCTAAGTCACCTTCCCTGGATGAGTATCCAAGAAGATCCTGTGTGCTGGCCCTTTAACTGAGCACCTAGGTCTCTAGCTGACTCTCTTCTCTCCCAGGCGGACAAAATCTCTGTGGCTTTTCACCACCAGATGCTAAGCAGGATCCTCTTCCTGTCTCTGGTGCTCTGGGTTGGGGGGCCTGGCATGGGTTGAGACCCCATGCTCCTCAGGGGGGGACTTTTCAGCCAAGACATCCTTCTGGGTCTTCAACCCCGACGTGCAGGGGCCAGCCTTTTCCGTGTCTCTGCCCTTCCTGCCAGTCTCTGTGTGGCTTCTTCTGTAAATCTTTGGTTATAATAGTCATGTTTAACTAGCCTCCAGTTGATTATTCAGGTTGATTGCTGTACAATTTAGCTACAATCCAGTTTGGCACCAGGAGAAGGGGAATGTGGCCATCTTGAAATATCCGATGATGTCAATTTTTTATGTGAATGACATGATTAGGATTTTGAAAATAACACTTTTAGCTGTTAAAGATTCTTGTTTATTCATTCAGAATTTTTCAATGATATTTAATCTTTAATTTTTTATTGTGGACTATGTTGTCATAAAATAAAAGACACATAGCACGCATGTAAAGTTTAAAGAATTATAGTAAAACTGGAGGCCAGGTACATGAAATTCACCAGGGGTAAGGGAGTGTTTCCTCAGCCTGGCCTCCACCCTCTCCAATCTGGGACCCCTGGGGGGATGTCCAGCAGTCAGATATCCTTCTCACAATCCAGAACTGATGGCTCCTAACTGCTTGCCTGCCTGCCTGCCTGATTGCCCCTAACTGCTCCCCTGATGGTCCGATCACCCCCAACTGCTCTCCCCTGCTGACCTGGTCACCCTCAATTGCCCTCCCCTACCAGCCTGATCTTGCCCCATATGCCCTCCCCTGAAGGCACAGTTCCCCTAAACTGCCCTCCCTTGGATCCCCCCCCCAACTGCCCTTCCCTGCTGGCCCTGTTGCCCCCAACTTCCCTCCTCTGCTGGCCTGCTCACTCCCAAATGCCCTCCCCTGCAGGCTCGTGGTGGCCATCTTGTGGTGGCCATCTTGTGATGACGTAGGGGCAGCCATGTTGTGATGACTGATGACTTGAGGATATTGCACGAGGGCACCTAGGCTTCTATTATTATAGATAGATGAGTACCTATAGACCCACCACTGCATTGACTAAATAAAGGAAGTACTATCAGTAAAAAAAAGAGAAAAGATTTTGATGAAAGTGGTTTCTAGGTGATAACATCTACACAGAGAGTGATAAAGTGAAATTACATGTCACTCAAAAGAATAATGGGTTTATATAAAGGTGGAAGAGTAGTGATTTAGAAGTGCAGTGGGAAGGGACCTTCCTGAACTCATAGCATCAAGGGAAAGAAGTCTGAACACTAAAAAGACTGTAAAGAAAGTATCATCTTAAGAGTGGAAGAGAGTTTCAATTAGTATGTGAATGAAAATGTGAATGCAATAAAGTTTGTTAACATTGTAGCAAAATGTTCATACATCAAGTGGAAAGACTCGGGAGAGCAAGGAAAAGAATCAGAGAGGAACTCAAGATAGTGAAACACAGCAGACATGTTCTGAGTAGTAACTATAAATGCATTGGACTGGAATGTGTATGGTATGGTTTTAGTTGGCCACAATGACCCAAGTCTTGCAAGTCCTGGATAGAAGAGAGTTTTTGGTAATCAGCTGTTGCCTCAAAAAAATTACACAACCCAAAGAATTTTTTTTGGGTTGGAGGTGGGACTCCAGGAGGTAGTATTTCAACATTCCATTATACCAGACTCATAGAAAAATAATATGTGATTAACTAAATACATATGACCAGAAACAATAATGTTCTCAAAGAAAATAACTTTTAGGATTCTTAAAAATTGTGTTATTTCTTTTTTTTGTTTTAGTAAATTTATTGGGGTGACATTTGTTTCAAGTGTATAATTCTATAACACATCATCTATATGACATATTGTGTGTAAGGGAGTCAAATATATAGTAATAGAAGGAGATTTGACTTGGGTGGTGAATACAAAGAAAATAAATTTTATCACTAGTTAAATTAGTCCTATATTCTGGAGCATTTGCTTCCATTCCTTTAGTCATATTTCTTCTAACCATCTCCAAATAGATACATAAGCATGGAATTAATTCTGCCTGCAAGCCTTTTCATCAGTATTCCCTTTCCTGGGTAGGTTTGAAGAAGAAAATAATGCTTATTATACATACACATACACATATGATCATAAATAAATTGTTAGAATAATTTTTCAAGTAAACATGTGCTCATTAGTTCTGGATAGGTAGGCTATAGTATAGTAAAATGTCTTAAGATGTATGATAGCACATCACAAAATTTTACTGTTAAATCAAATATTTTTTAATTATTAACAAATTCTTATACTCATAAGGGCAAAAACTAAACTAAATAAATTAAAGAGCCAGGATATAATTATTAAGTAGCAAATTCCTATTATTTTCCAATGAGCATATTTTTCTGCCTCATTTTTATAATTCAGTTTTAGGAGGGAAAGCCATTTTTCCAAAAGCTTTCATATAAGTGTCATTTCGAGTAAGTATTTTTCTTCTCTGATGTAACAGTATATGACAGGAAATATTAGTGACATTCAAACACTAAGTTTGTCTCCAATGGAAACATTAAAATCATTATATTTTGCTTATAAAGTCAACTTTGATTCAGTCACTTTAATGCCAAATCTAAACCATGACCACTATATTCTGGGAACAAACTTTAATCAGATTTTCAAAGAGAACTATCTTGTTATACGTAGAGAATGAATTAAATAAACCTACTTCCATTTTAGGAAGTAGATCTCCATTAAATACATAATAGAAATATAATTGAGAACGCTGTTCTTTGGAATAATACTTTCAATGTCTAAATTTCTATTAATGATAGCACTTATCTATGATACTGTACATTGAAAACAATATAAAAGTCATTTGTTTCAGAGACCAATACTTACTAATGCCATGAGTTGCCAATAATATGTTGCTTTACCCTCAATAAAAACATACTGTGCTTCTGCTTGAGAATAAACAAAAGTATGTGCTCCATGTTAAAGAGCTATATTGTAAAAATACGCAGTGCTACTGCTATTGCATTTTTTTATGTTCAATCACTGATAAAAGTGTTGTAAAGTAGGTTCAGTCATTAAACAAACCGCAGAGAACTTTCTCTCTTTTTGTGCATTATTTTTCCAGTAACATATATGGAAAGTCACAGGGAAAATTATGTAAATTAAAATTTTCAAACAGAACAGGAAAAAGGGAGAACCATGGCTATTCCCCAAAGATTAGAAAATTTCAATTTAAATAAATTTCAGGCAAGACTGGCATTTATAATAAGCAACTCTAGCACATGATTCAATCCCAAATATATGAGCTAAACAATGAATTACTCAATTGAAAAGAAATGTGGTATAAAGGCACTACTAAATGGAAACATAAGAAAATAAATCTCAGTTGATATGCAAGGTGGAAAATTAAGATTTAAAAAGAGTTCTCAAAGAAATAAAAATTTAGTGGTTATGAAATGATGTTCATTCCTTTCTCTTTTTTTTTTTCAAAAACAAAAAAGTCTACAAGAGCATGCCTTTATTGCTTAAGAATATTACATTACATTTAAACCCAGAATTAAAACATGGTCATTAAGAGCATTGAAGCCGAAACCGGTTTGGCTCAGTGGATAGAGCGATGGCCTGCAGACTGAAGGGTCCCAGATTTGATTCCAGTCAAGGGCATGTACCTTGCTTGCGGGCACATCCCCAGTAGGTGTGCAGGAGGCAGCTGATCGATGTTTCTTTCTCATTGCTGTTTCTAACTCTCTATCCCTCTCCCTTCTTCTCTGTAAAAAAAATCAATTAAATATTATTTTAAATAAATAAATAAAGGCATTGAGTGAGGAGGCCACTTTACATATTAAATATTTTTAGAAAAAAACAAATGGCCCATGTAAATTATAAGATATTCTTTAATCTAGGCTCTATATCACATGCTGATACATATTTCTCTTGTCTCTATTTGTAATATATTTATATTTAAGTACATATATAGTATGTACATATAACTATATTTACATATTATTTTATTTTGAATTTTTACATATGCGTATATATACTTACATATTTGCTCATATCACATATTTGTATATGTCTAAATGACAGTAAAGTGTGAAAACGCAAGCAAAATCTGCACATTAAAAGGAATATGTGGCACAAAAAATTTTTTATTTGTTAAAATGAAAATACATTACTTTTATAATTAAAAATGTTTCACGGATAAACATTGAAGCAGGAGCTTATTTTGGCATACCAACCATAATAAAGATTCAATTGTATTATGGTTAATATAGTTATTATTTGCCCACTTCTGACATTGTTTATAAAATTAATAATTTAAGAGTATTCTCATCAGAATTTGGAGGGATATTTTGAGGTTTCCATTAAAGCTCTAGGCTAACAATGTAGAGACTTGATAATCCACAAGTAAGCAAATTTATGAACACCTAGCTTGCTTTACGTACTTAAAATTACTGCCCTGTACTTATTATATGTAACCCTCATTTTAAGGACTGTATTATGATTTCCAGAGGTGATATTTGGGATCTCTTCAATCATTTTTCTGCTTAATTAATGATTCTGGTCTTGTAGGAAAACCCAGACTCAAGAGGTCTAATAAATATTCTAAATTATGGATTGAAAATTAGTTATATCTGTCATATTATGAATAATTAAATAACAATGAAATCCCTTATTTATATTCACCATGAAGGTGAAAAACAATGAGATAGAAGACAGTACATATATTCTTGAATTACAAGTAGAGAGCAAGTGGAAGATGTCTGAGTGTTTCCATTAAACCTAAAATTTTAACTATCAAAGAAGGAAACCCAGAAATAAATTGATCCACTTGAAAACACTTCAAACTTTCTTTGGTACTGAATGAATACAGATACCACTGATAAGGGAAAAGCGGATAGACAAAAAGAGAAAGATAAACAGTAGTGTATGAGGTGCCATTACTTATTGAAGATAAAGGAATGATTGAAAGTGATATACTAAAAATGTATATATCTATTGTCTTTTCATGTGCACATGTGTTTGTTCATGTCTTTGTTTATCTAAACAGAAGACTGCATAATCTTTCTCTGAAAAAAAAGTCATTTTAAGAGAAAAGACTTGGAAAATACATGATTGAATCGCCCAGACAGTGCCACCACAAATGGTAAAACAGAGGAATTGGAAGAGGAGAAATCAAAATACCAATATCTGCAGATAATTTGACAATACATCAAAGTGCCATGAAAAACAGACAAGTTATCAGAATTAATTAAATTCAACATGATGGCCAGATATAAAAATACATCTTTGTTAACAAATTAACAGCAAAAATATCAAAAGACTATTGAAAAAAACTACTATTGAATGAAGTGATTTAATCTATACATTATGGGGAAATCAAACTAAAAGAATGCATGTCATCTTTATGTAGAAAAAATTAGAATGTGTATAATAACATTGCTAGTAATTAACATTTGAATAAATATTCAGTCTTATCAATAGAAATATATAACATTAAAAAATATTTAAATTATTCCCCAAAATCCAGCAGTGCAATAAAATGCCAATTAAAATTTTGTTTTATTTTTTGAGGAACTCATCAAATTTATTCTATAATTAACATGGGACTATATATGTACCAGCAAATTAAACTGAGACATTTTCAAATAGCAACTGTGTCTATTATTTAAAAATTGGAATATAGTTATGTCAATAAAATTACAAAACTAAGAAAAGTACATATTAAAATGTGTTATTAAGAATGTAATAAAACAATAATTTCTGGAGACACAAAGCAGGGCGCCGCTGCTGCCATGTGGAGTTTAAAACTACGGCAAAACCAAA
This sequence comes from Vespertilio murinus, assembly GCA_963924515.1. Taxonomy (NCBI): domain Eukaryota; kingdom Metazoa; phylum Chordata; class Mammalia; order Chiroptera; family Vespertilionidae; genus Vespertilio; species Vespertilio murinus. The sequence continues at coordinate 45,710,339 of OZ004707.1, forward strand.
CCTGCCGGAGCCTCTGGCGCCAGGAATGAGGGAAGCCAGACCTCGCTCCGCCCCAGGGCCCAGGGAGTGGGCCAGCCCGGCCGGCCGGCCACCATGGGAGCTGATGCGGGGCTTCTGCCGCACCTTCAGCTCCTGCCCAGACGAGAAGCCTTTGAGCGCGGCCTCCCCGCCCGCAACCATCCCAGCCCACAGCTGTCCCAGCCAGCCCACCGTGCTGGTGAGGAGATGGTACAGCGTCTCCTGTTTGCAGCCCCAGCGAGTCCTTCCTCCACCGCCGCATGGCAGGGCCGAAGCTTCCGCCACTACCGCCATGTGGATTTTAAAAATACAGGGGAAATTGAGCCACAGGAGCTACTATCGCCGCACCCACCGCCGCCGCAAATAATAGGAATCCACCAAAAACAGAGCTCACTCCGCCCCGGGCTCAGGGAGAGTGCGGCTTCAGAACTTAGCCTCTGCGTCCACAGCAGCTCCGCTTCCACACCAAAGGAGACACCATTGAGGCGGTCTCCCCGCCTGCAGGCATCTCAGCCTGCCTGCAGCTGTCCCAGCCTGCCCGCCGTGCTAGCGGTGCCAATTCTCGACCCCAGCATCCCAGAGGGGCTGTGTGCCCCTGGTGAGCCGTGTGTCCCAGGGGGGCGTGTGTCCCAGGGGGCCGTGTGAACCAGAGGAGGAGCGGACTCTATTCATGTGGTCCTGAGATAGTCACCATAAAACAAGCAGATTGTCAAATGACAGCGGGGAGGGGAAGGAGACCTGGGGGGAGATAAGGGAACAACCGAAGACTGGTATGCATGAATATAAGTACAACCAATGAACACAGAACTCTGGGGAAGGAGGGCATGAATGGGAAGTGGGGGGGGGGGGGGGGGGGAGCAATGGTAAGCTATGTACACATATAATACCTTAATAAAAAAAACAATAATTTCTGGAGAATGGTAGGAAACAAGTACTTATTACTGAAGGTAGTATTGTAAATTATATGGTTTCTTTGTTGGGTTTTTGGTGGGTTTTTTTTTAAATAGTACTTACTGTAAATAAATATGTGCAGGTTCCTTGAACTAAATAGGCCACTCCTGAATCTGCATTTCAAACAAGTTATCGCACGCATTCAAGAATGTCTATTACGTGTTATTCTTAAAGAGGAGAGGAGTGTAACCAACGAGTGTCATCAAAGAAAAATGAGTAGGTAAAATATGTGATGGTCTACCAGAGACAATATGCTAAGCACTGAAGGGCACTCTTAACTCTGAAGCTGAGTACTCTTAGTTTAACACTAAACATTTCTGACAATCTATTTCATTAACAATGACACAAGAATGAGAATGAAATATTTAAAATGTAGAATAATAATGCCTTTTTAAAATAAGTTATCTCTAAGTACCAAGGAAATCTAATTTAGGTGAATTTTAAAGGTATGTGACTATTTATTGTTCGATTTGAAAATGTTGCATCTGAGGTGTCTAAAACTAAAGTTAGACCAAAATTCATGCAATTTCACTGGAAGTCAAAGGTCGTCACACTTTTAATAATTGTGACTGCTCTTAAAAGAAATCTGGGCAATTGACTACTTCTCAAATGGTCTAAACAATATGTGATTGCATTAATTAATTTATGTACATGGCATTTATATTTAATTAATACTTTAAATATAAAAGAAATATGAAGAGAATAATTATGTCATGGATATTTAGAATATTTCTCTTGGAAATTAATTGCATTCTTACATATGACTGGCTCAATTATTAACATTCTCCAAGAATACATAACAGAAATCAATAAATATATAACTGGCATATTTGCTGCTGTAGAACGGTAACACAAAATATTTACAAGATAATAAAAATGTTATCAAAAATAGTTATTGCATCACATTTGCTGGAAGGAGCGGAATGTGTGAAAGGTAAGTTCTTTGGCAAAATAGAAAAGAACATTCAGTGGAGTGAGAATGTTCTACAGTTGAAGATTTAAAGGTGTAACTCCTTAAGAAAATAGCTGATGCCTAATCAATTAAAATTCGATAGGTCCAACACTTTGTGTCCTTCAATAGGAGCTTTAATGTGTGTTAAGATTGTGTAAGCCATTGTTTATCTATGTCTTTAATGAGGGACATTTGTTTTCACTTTATTCACAAGTCAACAGGACTTACCTGGAGAGGACTGCAGATCTATTTTATTGGTTTTAGATTTGTTCTGGATTGAATTTAGCATGTCTATTAACTTATTTAGCTAACAATCTCTAAATGCAAAATCTACTGACTTCATTTGTTGCACAAACATCACTTTACATACTACGTATAAAATTTGTTCATTGCACAACAGCAAAATCAAGGTCATTATATTATCATTATTTTTAAAGTTATTTTTTAAGCATTTATAATTTGGTTAAAAAGGGGATTAGGTGATATAATAAAAAATATTTGAAGCCCCCTTGTGAGCGGGTGAGGGGCACAGGCCTCCGGTGGCAGCATATGACCGTAGACACTGGCACCAGCTCGCCCACCTCCCAGCTCGCCTACCGCCCTGGAGCCACTCAGCCGCTGAGCAGGAGGCACCCGGGTGCTCGGCACCAGGATGGCCCCACTCCTGCTCTGCTGGAACCACCCGTGAGCCACGGGCCTCCAGCAGCACACTTTGTGGATGAGAACAGCCTGGACTCAGGGGCTGGGAGATTTACCCAAGCCCCATAGCGAGGGCGTGACAGCAGCTTTGAGCCCAGGTCTGTCTAAGTGTCAAAGTCCTATGTTTAACACTGCACAATACAAGCACAACAGTTGAACTCCCCTGGATTTTAAGGACTGTGACTGTCCCAGAAACCTACTGGCTTTGTGATTTATTGCTGAACTAAAGTAATATACCCAACAGGAACACATGCATGAGAAAAGAACAAGCTTGCCTCTCACAAGGGAGCTAGTGTGGCCCAGGGACAGAACAGGCCAGGCCTCCCTGTCCCCAAGCCTGGTTCCCAGCAGCGAGACAAGGCTCCAATGCCCACAGAGCCCAGTTCCCAGATAGTAGGGGACTTTAATACACCACTGGCATCACTGGATAAATCCTCAAGACAAAAAAATCAGCAAAGAAACAGCAATCCTAAATGACTCAGTAGATCAGATGGACTTAACTGACATCTTCAGAACATTTCACCCCAAAGCCACGGAATATACGTTCTTCTCAAGTGCGCATGGGACATTTTCAAAAATAGACCACATATTGGGTCACAAGCAAAATCTCCCCAAATTCAAGAAGATTGAAATCATCTCAAGCATCTTCTCAGACCACAATGGCATAACATTAGAAATAAACTAAAATAAAAACAATCCAAAAAAAATTCAAACACTTGGAAGTTGAATAGCATGCTATTAAACAATGATTGGGTTACCAAAGAGATCAAAGAAGAAATTAAAAACATCCTGGAAACTAATGATAATAAAAACACAACAATCCAAAATCTATGGGACACAATGAAAGCAGACCTGAGAGGGAAGTTTATAGATCTACAGACCTACCTCAAAAAATAAGAAAAGATGGTAATAAACCATCTAATGCTACAACTCAAAGAATTAGAAGTAGAGTAACAAGAAAAGCCCAGAGTGGGCAGAAGGAAGGAGATAATAAAAATCAGAGCAGAAATGAATGACATAGAGAACAAAAAAATAAAATAAAATAAATACAAAAGATCAATGAAACCAAGAGCTGGTTCTTTGAAAGAATAAACAAGATTGATGAACATCTAGCCAGGCTCACCAAGAAGCAAAAAGAGAATATACAAATAAACAAAATAAAAAATGAAAAAAAGAAATAACAACAAAACCCACAGAAATACAAAGGATTGTTTAAAAAAATACTATGGACAACTCTATTCTAACAAACTAGACAACCTGGAGGAAATGGACATATTTCTAGAAAAATACAGCTTTCCAAAACTCAATCAGGAAGAATCTAAAAATCTCAATAGGCCAATACTATGGAAAAAATTGAACCAGTTATCAAAAAGCTTCCAGCAAACAGAAGCCCGGGGCCAGATGGCTTCACAGGAGAGTTTTACCAAACATTCAAGGAAGAACTAAACCTATTCTCCTCAGACTATTCAAAAAAATTCAAGAGGAAGAAACACTTCCAAGCTCATTTTATGAAGCCAGCATCACCCTAATATCAAAACCAGATAAAGACAAAACAATGAAAGAGAATTACAGGCCATTATCCCTCATGAACATAGATGCCAAAATCCTCAACAAAACTCTAGCAAATCAGAAAAATCATACACCATGATCAAGTGGGATTTATCCCAGGAATGCAAGGATGGTACAATATCTGCAAATCAATAAGCATGATACATCACATAAACAAATTGAGAAATAAAAATCACATAGTCATATCAATTGATGCAGAAAAAAACATTGACAAAATCCAATACCCTTTCTTGATAAAAACTCTCAACAAGGTGGGAATAGAAGGATCATACTTCAACATAATAAAAGCCTTATATGACAAACCCACAGCCAATATCATACTCAATGGGCGAAAACTAAAACCATTTCCTCTAAGAACAGGAACAAGACAAAGATGCCCACTCTCACCACTCCTATTTGACATAGTACTAGAAGTACTGGTCTCTGCAATTACATAAGAAGAAGAAACAAAAACTCCAAATTGAAAAAGAAGTAAAACTGTCCTTAATCGCAGATGACATGATACTATACATAAACCCTAAGGACTCCATCAAAAAATTATTAGACTTAATAAATAAATTCAGCAATGTAGCAGGATACAAAATTAACGACAAGAAATCTATGGCATTTCTATACACCAATGGTGAACTTACAGAAACAGAGACTAAAAAATCAATCCCATTTACCATCACACCAAAAAAAAATCAAGATACTGAGGAATAAACTTAACTAAGGAGGTAAAAGACCTATACGCAGAAAACTACACAACACTGAAAAAAGAGATAGAGGAAGACATAAACAGATGGAAGAGCGTACAGTTCATAGATTGGTAGGATCAACATCATTAAAATGTCCATATTACCCAAAGCAATCTATAGGTTCAATGCACTCCCCATTAAAATACCAATGGTATATTTCACTGACCTAGAATGAACTTTCCAAAAATTCATCTGGGAAAAAAAAAAGATCCCAAATAGCTGCAGCAATCCTGAGGAAGAGGAACAAAGTAGGAGGGATCTCAATACCAGATTTCAAGCTGTATTACAAAGCCACCGTTCTCAAGACAGCCTGGTACTGGCACAAAAACAGACATATAGACCAATGGGATAGAATAGAGAATCCAGAAATTGACCCAAACCACTATGCTCAATTAATATTTGACAAAGAAGGTAAGAGCATACGATGGAGTCAAGACAGACTCTTCAATAAATAGTGCTGGGAAAACTGGACAGATACATGCAAAAAAAATTAAACTAGACCACCAACTTACACCATACACAAAAATAAACTCAAAATAGATAAAGGACTTAAACATAAGATGGAAAACCATAAAAATACTAGAGGAATCCATAGGCAGAGAAATCTCAGACATACCCCGAAGCAATTTCTTCACCAATACTGCTTCTAGGGCAATGGAAACTAAAGAGAAAATAAACAAATGGGACTGCATCAAATTAAAAAGTTTTTGTAGAGCAAAAGAAACCATGAACAAAACAACAAGCCCACTGCATGGGAGAACGTATTTGCCAATGTTATCACCAATAAGGGTTTAATCTCCAACATTTACAGGGAACTCATACAACTCAACAACAGGAAGATAAACAACCCAATAAAGAAATGGGGGACGGACCTAAATAGATACTTTTTGAAAGAAGACAGAAGGACAGCCAAGAGGCATATGAAAACATGCTCAAAGTCACTAATCATCTGAGAGATGCAAATCAAAATGACAATGAGGTACCACCTCACACCTGTCAGAATGGCTATCATCAACAAATTAACAAACAACAAGTGCTGGTGAGGATGCAGGAAAAAAAGAGCCCTTGTGCACTGCTGGTGGGAATGCAGACTGGTGCAGCCACTGTGGAGAACAGTATAGAGTTTGCTCCAAAAACTAAAAATGGAACTCCCATTTGACCCAGTGATCCAACTTCTAGGAATATATCCAAAGAAACTAGAATCACCAATCAGAAAGGACATATGAACCCCTATGTTCATAACAGCACAATTTACAATAGCTAAGATTTGGAAACAGCCTAAGGTACCCATCAGCAGATGAGTGGATTAAAAAGCAGTGGTACATCTACACAATGCAATGCTATGCTGAAGTAAAAATGAAGGAATTCTTACCATTTGCAACAGTATGGATGGAACTGGAGAGCATTATGCTAAGTGAAATAAGCCAGTCAGAGAAAGATAAATATCACATGATCTCACTCATTTATGGAATATAATGAACATCATAAGCTGATGAACAAAAACAGATCCAGAGACAGAGAAACATTGATCAGACTGTCAAAACTTAGAGGGAAGATGGGGGAGGGTGGGTATAAAGGGGAGAGATCAACCAAAGGACTTGTATGCATGCATAAAAGCCTAACCAGTGGACACAGTCAACAGGAAGGTGAGGGCTTGAGTGGGGGACGGGAGTTGTTAGGGAGAGTAACGGGGGAATAAGGACACATGTGTAACACCTTAATCAATAAAGAAATTTAAATAAATAGATAAAAACAATTATTAAAAAGAAGCAAAATGAAAACAAATTTAACATTTTAAAGAATTTAATACATGCCATAATAGCAGACATTAATAAAATAAATAGATACATTGTAAATTTGGCTCTTTGAATCACTAATGAGAATGACATTTATAAGACAATGCTAACCAAAGATATATAAAAGTATAGAAGTTATAATGAGGGGAAGGAGTGGGGGGAACATGAAAAGATTGGCCATAGAACATACAGGCATGTATGCATAGCCCATGGACAGATAATAATGTGAGGAAGGCCTGGGGTGGGGTGGAGTGGGGTTTGGATGGAGAGGGAGCAAAAAGGAGGCTGGGGGACATCTGTAATACTTTCAACAATAAATAAAAATAAATAATGAGACAAAACAAACATACATAGTTACAAGAAATTACACACCACTATAAATTTTACATATATTAACTCTATACATAATTATATTTTTTAAATTGTGCTATAAATTTTTATCATTTTGATGAAAGGTACAGATTTCTAGAAGAATTAATTGAGAAATAGGCATGAAGACATAGTAATAAATCATAATATCCCTATGTCTATTTAAGTATTTATCAATTCAATTAATATTTATCCACAGAAATCCCCAAGCCATGTCATTTTGCTGAAGATTTGTACTATTCTTAAAATGTTACTTAATATTTCTGGGAACATAAAAGGAGAGGTCATTTCCAACAGTAATATATGAATTCAGTATAACCTTGTTTCTAAACACGGATAAGGGCTTTATGAAAAAAATGAAAAATTATCAGACAATTATTTTCATGAACATAGATAACTATTCCTATAAATAAAAAATAACAAATGATATCTAACATTATTCAAACAGAGCTATGACAATGGTTGTTTAGTCTAGAATTAATTTTACATTTGAAAAATTAGCCGATATAATTCACCTCAATAACAATGAGAAATGTAAGATCATTTAATACATGCAGAAAAGGATTTGATAATATTTAACATCTTTATATGTTAAAAACTCATAGCAAACTGGGAGTAGCAGGCAACTTCTGATTAAGGGTTCTATAAATAGAATCACCTCTAGCACTTTCCTACCTAACAGTAAAAAGCTGAAATATTTTCTTCTGAATATAGGATGAACCAAGATGGACTACTACCACCCATTATATCCCACATTATATTAACTGTCCTATCTAGTTTCTAAGGCAGGAAAAAACACACACAAAAGAAATAGATATGTTAATGGACTAGATAAACTATAAATATTTTCTAATAATAAAATTGTATAAAGATAAAGTAAAAATGTAATGTGAATAATTCCATGTGTCTGCATAATTCGGATGTTGTCTTCTATGGGGAAAAAAAAAGTATGGTAACTGGTTTAAGAGACAAACCTCAAAAATGTGAGTCATTATCTGCTGACCTTCCCTTTTTCTTTTTAGGGAAGATTCCTTTAAATTAGGGAAATTAGTTTTCTCTTCCTCTCTCAGGAGGAGAGGTAAGCATACATAGAGGGATTTCCATCTCAACTCGCAGATTCCTATTTTCAGGACCCCTGAAAGGTGGCATGAGAAACCCCTTTTTGCATGTCCAGCATTAACCATCCCAATCTCATTAGGTTGCCCTAAAGGGAGAGAATGGAGCTTAGAGACTTAAAGAGATATTAATACAAGGCTGACTCTGTATTCAGAAATGTCATGTTTGTTTCAGGATAATAATGTTTTCAAGTAGATAATAAGAACACATCTAATAGAAATATTAAATCATAATCGGATTTAGCAAGTTTGCTGTAGGCATGAAAATATTAAAAACTGCATTTCTGACACTATTTCTACATACTTATTAGAATGGTTAAAAAATGTTTTAAAAACTGAAAATACCAATTGCTGGTTCACATATGGAGCAATAGGAACTCACATTCATCTCTGGTGGGAATGCAGAATGGTAGAGCCACTTTGGCAAAATATTTGGCAGTTTCTTGAAAAGCTAAACTGTCTTATAACATAACCCAAAAATCACACTCCTTGATATTTACCCAAATCACTTCAAAACTTATGCTCACAAAATATCCTGAATATGAATATTTATAATGGTTTTATTTATAATCACCCAAAACTTGAAGCAACCAAATTGCTCTTCTATAGATAGCAAATTCACATTATGGGGGGGAAAAGAAGCTATCCAACATGAAAAGATATGGCTGAACCTTCAATCTGTATTGTTAAATGAAAAGTGCCATTCAGAAAAGAATATATAACGTGTGATTACATGGTATTCTGGAAAGAGCAAAACTATAGTTTTAGTAAAAATGTTAATAATTTTGTATCCCACATAGGAATGAAATCATGTAGTTCTTGCCTTTCTCAGTCTGACTTACATGGCTTAGCATGATATTCTTAAGATACAACCATGTTGTTACAAATGGCAGTATTTCATCTTTTTTCATACCTACAAGATGGTTAAAATTATAAAGACTAAACACATCACTATAAAGAGAATGTGGAGCAGTGGTGACTCTATAGACTATGAGTGTGGAATATCATGATATTATTTATCAAGGATGAACATACCATGCTCTCTGACCAAAAGTTTCATTTCCTATTTATACTCCTCCAAAAATGTATACATTATGTGCCAAAAGGCATATACTATATATGCCAGTATATTCATAATAGCATTATTTTTTATACTTATCTAGGAAAAAAAATGACTAACCTAATAAGTTAAATGTTCAGCAATAGTAGAATGGCTAAATAAATTGTACTTTGTTCATAGAAGATAATCCTATCTAATAAAAAAGTAATAGGCAAATTGACTGTCACACCAAGACACAAGATGGCCACCCCAAGTGGTCAAAGATGGTTGCCCCCGTGTGGATACAAGATGGCTACCACAAGCTGGCCAGAAGATGGCCTATAGGGGAAGGCAGTTGCAGGAAGTTAGGGGTCATCAGGCCAGCGGAGGAGGGCAGTTGTAGGTGACCAGGCCAGCAGAGGAGAGCAGTTGGGGGAGACAAGGCCAGCAAGGGAGGGCAGTTGAGTGGGACCCAGGCCTGCAGGGGAAGGCAGTTGGGTGGGACCTAGGCCTGCAGGGGAGGACAGTTGGGAGCCAGTAGTCCTGGATTGTGAGAGGGATGTCCAACCTCCTGTTTAGGCCCGATCCCAATGGACATCCCTCAAGGGGTCCCAGATTGGAGAGGGTGCAGGCTGGGCTGGTGGGACACCCCCCCCCTCATGCATGAATTTTGTGCACCAGGCCTCTAGTTCTTTATAAGAATGTATAGTAATAAATGAAACTAAAACTGCCATATACATGTAATGGATAAATTCATGAACAGAATGCTGAGTCATAAAGAAGCATATTCTGTATGTTTCCATTCATATAAAGTTTAAGAAGAGTCACTAGTAAATTGTGACATCAAAATGCTAGTAAAATGCTTAATCCTATCTAACAAAAGAGTAATATGAAAATTGACCATACCTCTGCTACACCCACAAGCCACACCCACCAGCCAAATCAGGAGTGAGTATGCAAATTAACCCAACCAAGATGGCTGCTGCCACAGAGTTGCAGCAAGCAGGAGGCTTAGGTTGCCTCAACAATGGAAGAAGCCAAGCTTCCTGCACACCCTGGCCAGCCCAGACCTACACTTAAGGCTACAAAGTTTCAATTATAGAAGATGAATAAATCCCAACAAAAATGGCAGCAGCCACAGCAGCATGGAGCTGGAGAGAGCTGAAGGCTTGAGTTTCCCCTGGAGATGGGGGAAGCCAAGCTCCCACAGCCCTGACTTGCCTAGACCTCCACTACTAAGTTTCAATTATAGAAGATAAATAAATTCCAGATACCAGGGCCTCTGCTTGGATTGGTGGGGGACATGGCTGGCATGGAAACCACCAGAGTCCCCTCGCCCAGGCCTCCCCATGCCCCAAGGGAACTCCCACCCTGATCCAAAACACTCTTCAGGGCAAACCAGCTGGCCTCCATGCACCAGGCATCTATCCTATCTAATAAAAGAGTAATATGCAAATTGACCATCACTCAAACACACAAGATGGCTGCCCCCATGTTGACACAATATGGCCACCACAAGATGGCCATCAGGGAAAGGCAGTTGAAAGGGACCAGGCTGACAAAGGAAGAAAGTTGGGGTGTAGTTGGGGGGGATCCAAGCCTGCAGGGAAAGTCAATTGGGGGCGACCAGGCCTGTAGGGAAGGGCAATTTGGGGGACTCAGGCCTACAGGGGAGAGCAGTTGGGGGTGACCAGGCCTGAAGGGGAGGGCAGTTAGGGGCAAACAGGCTTGCAGGGGAGCAGTTAGGCATCAATAAGGCTGGCAAGGGGAGTGGTTTGAGAGTGATCAGTCTGGCAGGCAGAAGTGGTTAGGGGCAATGAGGAAGGCAAGCAGCTGGGAGCCAGCAGTCCTGGATTGTGAGAGGGATGTCCGACTCCTATTTAGGCCCGATCCTAGATCAGGCCTAAACAGGAAGTCAGACATCCCTCGAGGGATCCCAGATTGAAGAGGGTGAAGGCTGGGCTGAGAAACGCATACCCCATGCATGAATTTCATGCACCGGGCCTCTAGTTATTAATAAAGCTGACATTTCTTTATGTATTTTTCTTTTATTTCAAAAACATTTAATTTTAATCTTAATTCTATACTATTGTTTTAAGAATTTCCCAATCCAATTTTTTGCTGAATGGAAAATAATTATGCAAGTGATATACAAAGAATTGATTCAAAGCTTTAAATAATAATTTAGATTTATATATTCCTATATTAACTTGTTGAATAGGGGAGAATGCAGAAGTGTCATCCAATACAATGTCTAGGGTTGAGACTGATTTCCTCTGAACAGCAAACAGGTAATGCAAAAACTTGGATTTGAATACAGGTGAGTTGATGGAGTTCTCAAATACTCCTTAACCACTCAAAAACAAAGGCTCCAGCGTGGCCAGTGTGTTCAGTGGTTGAGCATCGACCTATGAACTGAGAAGTCATGATTCCTGGTCAGGGCACATGTCAGGATTGCAAGCTCAATCCCCAACAGGGGCATGCAGGAGGCAGCAATCAAAGACTCTCTCATCATTTTTCCTATCTCTCTCTGCCCTCCCTTTCTCTCTGAAATCAATATAAATACATATTTTTTAAAAAGAAAGGCCCCAAAAGACATAGGGTAACAGAATGGATAAGAAAGCAAGACCCATATATCTGCTGTCTACAAGAAACACACTTCAGGAAAAAAGATGCACACAGGCTGAGGGTGAAGGGATGGAAAAAGATTTTCCAGGCGAACGGAAATGAAAAAAAGGCTGGGGTAGCAATACTTATATCTGACAAATTAGATCTCAAAGTGAAGGACATAAAAAGAGATATTGAAGGCCACTTCATTATACTAAAGGGAGCAATCCAACAAGAAGAAATAACCCTGGTAAACATATATGCACCCAATACGGGAGCACCCAAATACATAAAGAAACTGCTGGAGGACATTAAGGGAGAGATTAATAGCAATGCAATCATAGTAGGAGACTTTAATACTCCACTGTCACCTCTGGACAAATCATCTAAACAAAAAATCAGTAAAGAAACATCAATCCTAAATGACGTACTAGACCAGATGGAATTAATCGACATCTTCAGAACATTCCATCCCAAAGCCACAGAATATACATTCTTCTCAAGTGCACACGGGTCATTCTCAAAGATAGACCACATGTTGGGACATAGGCAAAGTCTCTTCAAATTCAAGAAGATAGAAATCTTATCAAGCATTTTCTCAGATCATAGTGCCATAAAATTGGAAATCAACTACAATAATAATAAGCCAAAGAAATTAAACACATGGAGACTAAATAGCATGCTATTGAACAAAGACTGGGTTACCAGAGAAATCAAGGAAGAAATCAAAAACATCATGGCAACTAATGACAATGAAAACACAACAATCCAAAATCTATGGGATACAACAAAAGCTGTTTTGAGAGGGAAGTTCATATCCCTACAAGCCTATTGCAAAAAACAAGAAAGAATGGTAACAAATTATCTAACCCTACAACTCAAACAGTTAGAAAAAGAACAGCAAGAAAGGCCCAGTGTAAGCAGAAGGAAGGAAATAATAAAAATCAGAGCGGAGATTAACGACATAGAGACCAAAGACACAATACATAAGATCAACAAAACCAAGAGCTGGTTCTTTGAAAGGATAAACAAGATTGATGAGCCTCTAGCCAGGCTAACCAAGAAACAAAGAGAGAGGACCCAAATAAACAAAATCAGAAATGAAAGAGGTGAAATAACAACAGACCCAGCCGAAATACAAAGGATTGTTACAAAATACTATGAACAACTCTATTCCAACAAACTGGACAACCTGGAGGAAATGGACATATTCCTAGAAAAATACAACCTTCCAAAACTCAATCAGGAAGAATCTAAAAATCTCAATAGACCGGTAACTTGGGAAGAAATTGAAGCAGTCATCAAAAAGCTTCCAGCAAACAAAAGCCCAGGGCCAGATGGCTTCACAGGAGAGTTTTACCAAACATTCAAGGAAGAACTAAAACCTATCCTCCTCAGACTTTTCCAAAAAATTCAAGAGGAAGGAACACTGCCAAACTCCTTTTATGAAGCCAGCATCACCCTAATACCAAAACCAGATAAAGACAACTCAATGAAAGAGAATTACAGGCCAATATCCCTCATGAACATAGATGCCAAAATCCTCAACAAAATTCTAGCAAATCGGCTCCAGCAGTACATCAGGAAGATCATACACCATGACCAAGTAGGTTTTATTCCAGGAATGCAAGGATGGTACAATATTCGCAAATCAATAAACGTGATACATCACATAAACAAATTGAGAGATAAAAATCATATAGTCATATCTATCGATGCAGAAAAGGCATTTGATAAAATCCAACACCCTTTCCTGATAAAAACTCTCAACAAGGTGGGAGTACAAGGATCATACCTCAACATAATAAAAGCTATATATGATAAACCCACAGCCAACATCATGCTCAATGGGCAAAAACTAAAACCATTCCCTCTAAGAACAGGAACAAGACAGGGATGCCCACTCTCACCACTCCTCTTTGACATAGTACTGGAAGTACTCGCCATTGCAATTAGACAAGAAGAGGAAATAAAAGGCATCAAAATTGGAAAAGAAGAAGTAAAGCTGTCACTATTTGCAGATGACATGATATTGTACATAAAAAACCCAAAAGACTCCATCAAAAAGCTAATAGACTTAATAAACGAATTTGGCAATGTAGCAGGATACAAAATCAATGCCAAGAAATCAATGGCATTTCTCTACACCAATAGTGAACTTACAGAAACAGAGACTAAAAAAGCAATCCCGTTTACCATCGCACCAAAAAAATTAAGATACCTAGGAATAAACTTAACCAAGGAGGTAAAAGACCTATATGCAGCAAACTACACGACACTGAAAAAAGAAATAGAGAAAGATGTAAACAGATGGAAGAACATACCATGTTCATGGATTGGTAGAATCAACATCATCAAAATGTCCATACTTTCCAAAGCAATATACAAGTTCAATGCACTCCCCATGAAAATACCATGGACATACTTCACAGACCTAGAAAGAACTCTCCAAAAATTCATTTGGAACAATAAAAGACCCCGAATAGCCTCAGCAATCTTGAGAAATAAGAGTAAAGTAGGAGGAATCTCAATACCAGATTTCAAGCTGTATTACAAAGCAACTGTTCTCAAAACAGCCTGGTACTGGCACAAGAACAGACATATTGATCAATGGAATAGATTAGAGAATCCAGACATCAACCCAAATCAATATGCTCAATTAATATTTGACAAAGGAGGCACGAACATACAATGGAGCCAAGACAGTCTTTTCAATAAATGGTGTTGGGAAAATTGGACAGAGACATGCAAAAGAATGAAACTAGATCACCAACTTACACCATACACAAAAATAAACTCAAAATGGATACAGGACTTAAACATAAGACGGGAAACCATAAAAATACTAGAGGCATCCACAGGCAGCAAAATCTCAGACATATGCCTAAAGAACTTCTTCACTGATACTAACCCTAGGGCAATGGAAGCTAAGGAGAAAATAAACAAATGGGACTACATCAAAATAAAAAGCTTTTTTACATCAAAAGAAACCATCAACAAAACAACAAGAAAACCCACTGTATGGGAGAACATATTTGCAAACGATATCACTGATAAAGGTTTAATCTCCAACATCTACAGACAGCTTATACAACTCAATAAAAGGAAAATGAATGAGCCAATTAAAAAATGGGCAATGGACCTAAATAGAATCCTCTCAAAAGAAGACAGAAGGAAGGCCAAGAGGCACATGAAAACATGCTCCAAGTCACTAATTATCCGAGAGATGCAGGTCAAAACAACAATGTGGTACCATCTCACACCTGTCAGAATGGCCAACATCAACAAAACAACAAACAACAAATGTTGGCGAGGTTGTGGAGAAAAAGGAACCCTCCTGCACTGCTGGTGGGATTGCAGGGTGGTGCAACCACTGTGGAGAACAGTATGGAGCTTCCTCAAAAAACTGAAAATGGAACTCCCATTTGACCCAGTAATCCCACTACTAGGAATATACCCCAAGAAACTAGAAAGACCAATCAGAAAGGATATATGCACCCCTATGTTCATAGCAGCACAATTTACAATAGCTAGGACGTGGAAACAGCCCAGGTGCCCGTCAGCAGATGAATGGATCAGAAAACTATGGTACATCTACACCATGGAATACTATGCTGCCATAAAAAGGAAGGAATTCTCATCATTTGCAGTAACCTGGATGGAATTGGAGAGCATCATGCTGAGTGAAATAAGCCAGTCAATGAAAGAGAAACACTACATGACCTCACTCATTTATGGATATTAAAGAACATTATAAACGAATGAACAGAAAGATAGATATAGTGACAGTAAAACAACAGGCAGACTGCCAAATGACAGCGGGGGGGGGGGGGGGGAGGGTAGGGAGATCTGGGGGAGATAAGAGATCAACCGAAGGACTGGTATGCTTGCATATAAGAACAACCAATGGACACAAAACTCTGGGGAGGGAGGGCACCTATGGGGGGGGGCAATGATAAGCTATGTACACAGATAATACCTTAATAAAAAATATTTAAAAAAAAATAAAAAAATAAAAAAATAAAAAAAATAAAAAAAATAAAAAAAATAAAAAGAAAGGCCCCAAGTTTGTTGGTCATTTCAGGTGCCCATGGGGAGAAATCTAGATAAACTAGCAAGCGATGCTATCTACCATCAGGCCTACAGAAAATCCTCACTGAGTATTTACTGGTTACTGGTCCAGTGGGACCTACCTCCAAACTTGTGTGTTTGGCTTTTTCCTTCACCATCAAAGCTGAAACAGATCTAACAGTATTCTATAATACTCATTTATTTTAAAACACATGCAAATCAAACGTATAGAGACGGAAGTGAGAGTGATGTCAGAGAATACTCCATGTTGTAGATTCATTAATGAGATATTTAGGAAATGAAATCAAAATGCCTTTATAATTATTAAGTTGCCAGTGTAAAGGTAAAGTAGAAACCATCTGTGAAGGTCCGGTTTATATAAATTGCAGAAGTTTTCACTGAAGTAATAAATACAGGAAGAAAAAAGGCTTAGAAAATGAAGTTAAGGAAAAGCCAAATTTAATTTTAGAATGTTAACTTGGAGCTTCTAGAGAGATACTTAAATGTATGCTGACAATGATTTATTTTTGCCTCATAGTGAAATTATGTTCAGTTTAGATTATTTATGTTACAGGTATCTAATATTTTGCTTGATAAATAAGAGATAGAAGTATTATTGATTCATTCTGACCAAACATTCTATTTGCTGTATTATTTTATTATGAAATTCTAAATATGTGTATTTTTATATATATTATATACTTTATATAAAAATTCAATATTTATGTTTAATTCATTTTATTATGTGATTAATTGAAAATAAAAATATAAAAAATCATTCATACAGTTTAGATATGTTTATAAAGCTCTGATTGATCTAAAAATGTATTCATCTTTATACTGATAATGACACACTCAACCTCAAAATATACTTATTCTTGGGAAATATGGTCAAAGTGTTAAAATGTAGCTTGCATAAGCTGAAGTCATTTCTTGGCAAGAAAAGCATTTCAAAATATATGGTAGGCGAAAAGCATTCTAAGTTTTGCCAAAATTGTCCCTTAGGTACACTAGCTAAATATTTTCTATTCAGCTCCAGATCCAGTGGATATTACAAAACTCTTTGAATATTCATTAAAGATGATATTTTGTTGAAGAACCTCTTTCCTTTTTTCATCTTGTTTTTATAAAAGGCATTTAACTCATGCTTATTATGGGTTTCACTCTATGCTATGTGTGATTAGAATGATACCTAATATTCCCTGCCCTCAAAAAGGTTATAGAAGAGCTATAAAAAAGTAAAATGCAATAGCATCACTATGTAAAAAAAAAAAAAAAAAAAAAAAAAACACCTATAAGAGTGTATTCTTGGGAATATGGGGAAATAGAGGAGAAAGAGACAAAACAATGCGTGTGTTGGTATCTCAGAAGCTATTGAGGATGAGAGGAATTTGTGTTAAAAACAAAACAATGAACAGAGTTGTTGGCAGATAGAGTAGCACATGTGGTCGGTAGAAAGGAAGATAAAGAGTGCCACATTTGCAGAACAGCATGAAAGTCACTGCAAACTTAACCCAAAGTAATAGTCATCTATAAAAGACTGGAAAGATAAACACATTTGGCCCTTCCCCGGACGGGAGCAGAAGCTCTTAAATACTATTATATACACAAGTGAAATGGAGATATTTGCATTTTAGGACCATTTTTATGTCTTCACTAACAAGTATATATACATATTATGGGACCCAAAAAAAGCAGCAGTAAGTAGAGTTTGGAATGGTTGTGGGAAGCCAAATGAAAAATAGTAATGGTTGCAAACTAATAAATGGCAGGTGGGATATACAAAAGTGAATGTATTTAACAAATAATTAGGAGATTGAATCAATGGGATTTATTAATTGATGAGCTGTCTATGTAATGATAGAGGGAGTTATGAACAGCGAGGCTTACATTCACCATTGTGTAACTGAATGCTCTGAAATAAGCACACAAAAAAATTTTTTTTAATTTGGAGGGGAGATGATAAGATCAGTTTGGTGGTTGTTAGGTTGTAGTTTCTTGGGAGCTGCTCAAGTGCATTTATTTAGTAGGCAGTTTAATTTATGGCTTTAGAGTAAGGAAAATAACTATAAACTACGGAAAAAGATATAAGAAAAATCAAACATGCAGATAGTAACTGAAGAAATGCATACGACCGTATGTAAAAATGATGTTCAAAGTGAGAAGATGGTTAAAAAAAAAAAGGCTAAAAATTGAAAAATTAGCAGAAGTGTCCAAAAGAGAAAGAAGATTGCAAATAGAACTAGAGGAAATATGGAAAATATGCAGAAAGGAAAAGTATAAACAGCAAAAATAATAATAAATGTTAAAAACGGATGAAATTTAACCATTGGGTTAGAATTTTTAACTTCTCTGGTAAGTATGTCAATATCAGGTTCAATAGAATCATTCAGCTAGAAACCAGACTGCAATATAATGAAAAATAAGAAGCAAGAAATATGAAAAGTAATAGATTCCCCTTATATGAAGATTACTGAAAAATAGAGGAAATAGGTAACAATAATTAGAGCTGTCATGAGACTAAGGTTTTTTCTTAGGTATAAGATGACAACTTATATCCAAATTCACATGCAAAAAATTAAAAGAGAAAGAAATGTTAAAGATAATTAAAAAGGTAATTAGTAGGGTAAAATGTAGTAGATTATTTTTACATACAGTGTGTGCTGTGGGCCGGCATTGGCACCATCCCGAAGCTCATTAGATATACAGAATCTGAGGTTTCACCCAAAATCTTCATTCTTAGCAACATCCCCAGAAATTTGTCTGGGCACTAAAGTTTCACAAGCAATTCTTTAAGTTGTTCTTCAAAACCTGGTTAAGTTTACTCATAGACGCATTGGTCTTAAATAGGAGAAAGCTGGCAACTTCTATATACACTAGAAAGAGACACAAGTACAAATTATATTACAAATGCAGAGTGAATCAAGAAGTTGAAAAGTTTCCTTTCTAATCATTTTAATCACCTCCGTCATTTGCTGAATGTGTATAAAGGTGTGGCAAAGTGGTAGTATCTACAGCGGGAAAACTTTCTAATGCTTGATGAAGTAAATGTGAGAAGTGACTAGGGAAACATGATTTTAAGACAGTTTTGAGGGATCAGTTAAGATTGGACACCAGAAATGTGTAGTGGCACCAATCTACTATATGATTTATTTTCTCTTTATAGCACTTAAAAAGTCGTGGCATAAGATAAAAGTAGGCAAAAAATTGCAGTGATTCGGAGTTGGGAGATATATATATATATATATATATATATATATATATATATATATATAAAACAATTGAGCATATTTGTAGAAAAGTAGTTGAAGATATAGAAAATAGTCTAATAAAGGAAAGAAATTAAAACATTAAAATGATTAAATTGAGATTAATGACTAAAGTCAAGAGACTAGAGATTGAAGAACGGTGAAGTAACAAAAGTAGATGACTGGAGTTAACAGAAATGATAGTCTAATGATGAAACATTTGAATTCATTTTTCCTTATGGAGCATTTCTGAATAATGCCAAAGAATAAGTTATGATTATGAGAATGATTTCCAGAGATACACTGGCATTGAGTACCACTTGAAAATTTCAAGTAAATGAGAGATCAGAATGTTAAATAGGTTATCCATTTGACCATTAAAATCAATGTAAATAAATTGTCTCTGAATAGAAGGAAGACTGTATCAAGTGCAAAGTCATACAATAAATAATAATAAATAAGTTAGTAGTGAACAGCATTATGGCTTTCATAAAACCTGAGCATTTTTGTCTTCATGATCCCCCTCCTCCATTAAAAAATATATTTCAGCCGAAACCGGTTTGGCTCAGAGGATAGCGTAGGCCTGCAGACTAAAAGGTCCCGGGTTCGATTCCGGTCAAGGGCATGTACACTGGTTGTGGGCACATCCTCAGTGGGTAGCGTGCAGGAGGCAGCTGATTGATGATTCTCTCTCATTGATGTTTCTAACTCTCTATCCCTCTCTCTTCCTCTCTGTAAAAAAATCAATAAAATATATTTTAAAATATATCTTTTTAAAAAATATATGTATTTCATAGCTTCAGTGGATCCACAAGAAAGAGAAGGACACAGGGCAAACATTGCTCCCAAGATGGAGAGACAGGTAAATACGGGGAGTCCCAGCTCACTCCTAGAGCACAGATTGTTCACCTGGGGAACCAGTGCTGGGAACTGCAACTGACAAATTGCTGGAGGCTCATCATGGACACGTGGGAGAGTTATTAACTCCAGAGACCCAGTCCCCCCCCACAATATTGTGAGATTTACCCCCAGGAGCACCACCAGGATCCCACAGAATACGGAGAAAAGTCCCCTCCTGCTTCGGGCAAGCTCAGGGGAAAGGACAACTACTGAGCCCCGGTGGGATCCCGTGGCATGTTAGCCTGAGTCTGCTGCCTAATTTTACCCCCTGCACATAATGGCACTGGTTATACCAGGGCTGTGCAGGCCATGAGTCCCTGCAGTTCTCCTGTTTAAGAGGCTGGACTGGACTCACAACAAGATGGCGGCAGAGGTAAAAGCCTAACTGCAGCCGCACTCAACAATCTCAAAAAATACAACTAAAATATAGAGTGGACACTATCCAGAACTATAGGAAAGTTGACTGACTGGAAATTCTACAACTAGAAGGAAAGAGAAAACCAGAAGGAAAACCAGAGGAGCTGTAAAAGCCTAAGGTACGGAGGCGAGGTGTGCGCGGGGAGAGGACAGAGCGCGCACATTGCGCGGAGAGGAGGGGCGGCTGAGTGCCTGGCTAGCGTTCCCCAGCGGGAAGGAGATACCTAAAAGCTCCGGACCTGGCTGAACCCCAACTCCGACTGCACTGAACCCCAGTTCTGGGCGAGACCCTGGGCTCCCAGCCTCATACAGAGGGAAACTGGGCTGTAAGGCGGAAGCTCAGCGGAGCGGCGAGAAAGGCAGAGCCCCGGAGTCGCGCACAGTGCGCGCAGAGGAGGGACTGTTCGCTGAGCTGCTGAATTGCCCCAGCGGGAAGGACTCAAAAGCTCAGGACTGTGCTGAGCCCCAGTTCTGACTGCACTGAACCCCAGTCCTGGGCAAGACCCTCGGGCTCCAGCCTCATACAGAGGGAATCTGGGCTGTAAGACAGAAGCTTAGGGGAACGGCGAAAAGCAGAGCCCCTGAGTCGCGCACATTGCGCGCACAGAGGACAGACTGTTGTTTGGGCCGCGAGATTGCCCTAGCGGAAAGGAGACATAAGCTCCGGACTGTTCTTAACCCCACTTCCAACTGCTCTGAACCCCAGTTGTGGGCTTGTTGGGGGAGAGACTACACTGTCTGGTAGCGGGCGAAGCTCTAGGGCGCCTTTCTCTCAGAGGTGCTTGCAGCGAGTACCAAAGGACACTGAGGAACACTGAGACTCAGGAACCTCCGAGGGCGGGGCTAACCAGAAGCCAAGGCTGTAGGCTCCACCCTGAAACTCCGCCCCATCCAAGCTGAACTCAGAGAGGCTTTTGCAGGTTTCCAAGTCTAGTGGAATAAGGTTGTCTCCTGGCATAGACACAGCTGATCCTCCCAACCTACCAACTCAGGGAAGCAGCGAAAATGCCAAAACGAGGAATCAGATCACAAACGAAAGAAATGGAGGACAAAAAGCGACTGGATATAGAGTTCAAAGCCACGCTTATAAGGTTGTTCAACAATCTCTTAGAAAAGGCCGATAAAATAAATGAGACCTATGAGGATATGATAAGGGATCAACAAGAAATAATGAAGGGTCAACTAGAAATAAAGAATACAATCTCTGAAATAAATAATATTATACAGAGTCCTAAAAACAGATTGGAAGATTGCAAGAATCAAGTCCAAGATTTGCAACACAAAGAGCCAGAGGACACTCCTCCACAGAAGCAAGAAGACAAGAGAATCCAGAAAGTTGAAGATAATGTAAGAAACCTCTGGGACAACTTCAAGCGAACCAACATCAGAATTATGGGCATCCCAGAAGATGACAAAGAGCAAGATACCGAAAGCATATTGAAAGAAATAGTGACAGAAAACTTCCCCCACCTGGGGAAAGAAATAGACTTACACGTCCAGGAAGCACACAGAACCCCAAACAAAAGGAATCCAAAAAGAACCACACCAAGACACATCATAATTAAAATTCCAAGAGCTAAAGACAAAGAGAGAATATTAAAAGCAGCAAGACAAAAGCAGGTAGTTACCTATAAAGGGGCACCCATACGACTGTCAGCTGATTTCTCAACAGAAACCATGCAGGCCAGACGGGAATAGCAAGAAATATTCAAGGTGATGAATAACAAGAACCTACAGCCAAAAATACTCTACCCAGCAAAGCTATCACTCAGAATCGAAGGCCAGATAAAGAGCTTCACAAATAAATTTAAGCTAAAGGAATTCATCACTGCCAAGCCAGAATTATATGAGTTGCTGAAAGGGGTTCTTTAGGAAGAGGAAGAAAATAAAGATAAAAATTATGAACAAACACGTAACTATCAACAAGTGACTCTAAAAACCAAGGGAAGTAGAAATCATGATGAACAATATTAACTGGTGAATATAATAGAATCAGAGGTATGGAAGGGGAGTGGACTGATGATTCTTGGGGAAATGGGGAGTGGAGCGGGGTGGGAAGAGACTGAACATAAACTGCACCTATGGATGAGGACAATGGGGGATGGGGAAAGGGCAGATAATTGAATGGAAACTTGGTGTAGGGGAGCAATGCGGGGGGGGGGGGATGAGGAACATTTGTAATAATATGAACAATAAAGATTTATTTAAAAAAAAAAAATAAGAGGCTGGACTGATTGAGAGAAGAACAGGAAAGTCACCGTGCCCAGAAGAAATGGCAAAAACAATGGCAATCCCAGCACAATCAGGGAAGGCCAACATCCTGCTGTCTAAAATTGGGATACTCTTTAGGCCAGGCATTCCCTTAGGCAAGTCAAAAATGTAACAGGAAAATCTGGATGACACAGACACAGTAGGCCCTGATAAACGCTGACATACCCCTTGGGCTCTGGAAGGCTGCACACATGCACGAAGTAGCGGGCTCAGAAGAGACTGGAGAGGGCTCCAAAATCAATGGATGAGCAAGAAGCCTTGATGAAGCATAAATTAAAAGGGGCAGATTTCTAAGCCCCCTAACCTTCTTTACATGTCTTCTCCAAACCACAGCAGAGCCATCTCAAAGAATGACGTTTTACTGGCTCAGGGTTCTCAAGCACAACACAACCTCTGACCGTTAGCCAGTCACTAAGTTAGTCTGTCCCAGGAGTAACTCTTAGAAAGCCAGAACTAGAAATACAAACAAGAGCCCTGAGCAGTTTGGCTCAGTGGATAGAGCGTCAGCCTGGGGACTCAAGGGTCCCAGGTTTGATTCCAGTCAAGGCCATGTATCTTGGTTGGGGGCACATCCCCATAAGGCAGCTGACTGATATTTCTATCTCATCAATGTTTCTAACTCTCTCTCCCTCTCCCTTCCTCTCTGGGAAAAAAATCAATAAAATGTGTTTTTTAAAAATATAAACAAGAATTAAAATAAAAAAATGACAAGTAGCCACATCTTCGGCCTCAGAGTGCAAGAGAGAGATTCTATGGAATTAGTCCATGCAAGTCACTGAGTAAATTAACCAACACACATACCAACAACAACTCGCAGCAGCATCATAATTCAGAATTTCTTCAACATATTTTCTAAAGTGCCCAGTTTTTACACCTCCACCAAAAGCAAAATAATAAAACAGGCCAAGAGACAGGAATGTGACCCACACAGAGGGAATAGCAGCAGCCAATAGAACTGCGTCTGCTGGGGTCTTTGCTAAGGTCTAGCTTATCAAGCAAAGACTTCAAAGAAGCTATTAAAAATATGTTCATAGACTGAAAGAAAATTTTGCTTAGAAAATCCAATTAAAATATGACAATAAAGACTTGACAACTATAGAATATCAATAAGGATATAGAAATTTTTTTAAAGCACCAAATAGAAATTATGGTATTGAAATTATAATAACAGAAATTTAAAAGTCACTAAAGGCATTCAACAAAGCATATAAACTTGCAGAAGTAATAATCACCAACTTAACATATGTTCATAGAAATACCAATTCTGAAGACCAGGGGACAAAAATAATGAAAATGATCAGAACCTCAGAGTCCTGTGGGGGTAGAAAGAGAGAAAGGGGTAAAAGAATAATTTAAAATGGCTCAAAACTTCAGAAATTTTTTTAAAGACCTACCTTTTTTGGTAAGACCTACCTTCTCATTAGCTTGTTGCCACCAGACATATGACTAGAGTTAATTAAGTGTAGTCCAGAGAAATGAGCCCAAATTTCCAAACCAGTAGAGAGAACTTACACTGCAAAAAGATTGAAACATTTAGTTAATTCATATTAGGAGAAACATGGATGTGTTTTATGAGTGGATTTAAGAATGTTAGTCTAAGAATAATGTAAATATAACATTAGAATAGGTTGAAGTTATTCATTCGGGTGTACTTAATGATTTGGGATTGAAAAGGCTAACTTGTATAGTTGGAGGCAATTCAATTCAAAACACTGACTGCAAGTTGATCTTAAATTGTATTGTGTTAGATTCAATTAGGTGAGATATTAAAAGTGTCTTCAAATAATAAAGAAGAAAAATCCCAAAGGTTTAGGGAAATAGAAATGCTAGAGTGCATTTATCACGTGCTACTGGCCACATCCACCTGCCTGATATATCTCCAACAGCAAAAGAGTGTATCCATCTCAGGAAAGCTTAAGATTCATTAATGAGGCCTGCAGCACCATCCTCATGAACTCTGCTGTACTAGATTATAAGCGATGATGAGAAGTGGCATTATTTGGACAGGTAATGTGGCTTCCACACATATAATTACATTCAGACCAGCAGACACTAAGTACTTAATAAGAGAAAAGGTAAGCATAAATATAATAGGTAGCATGAATTAAATAGTGATCAAGTACTTTGACATAATCTTTGCAGATACATTCATTACTAGCTATAAAATATGAAGTACATATACTCAAATATTACTTAATATAATGCAGAAAATATCTTTAGGTTGAGAGAAACTTTATTTGTATTTTCACAGCAAAGAATAATAAAGTCCTAAGAAATGTCTATACCTTAGTTTATTCAAAATTGTGTAATCCCTTCTTTCAGCAAGAGGCCAGAGTTCTTCATGAAAAAACCCAACAACTTTGATAAATGCAGACTGCAGTTATGATTTCAAGGCTATCTCTAAAGGAATTGAGACAATTTATAAAGGTGACAGAATAGTAGCATATTGGAGTTATTCAGAACTTTTGAGGATATATCATAAACTTTAATATAGTGCTATTTTCTAAGGACCAAAAACAGCACTCTGTGTACGGTAGTAAAAAGGCAAAAGTAGTTTTCATACAAAACCATTTCAATGTAGTATATAGTAGGCTTGTAGATCTACTCTGTAATCATTTTTCAGTTATTAAGTGCATAGTTAGAATATGCTTTATCTGTGGTTGCCAGAATCCCAAGATTGATTCCTAAACCTATTGGTCAAGGGACATTTTTATTTATCACACAATCTGGCCAAACTCAGTTTACCCCTACTGTCCAGATGAAACTTTTGCATCCCTTTAATTCAGAAAAGTTTCCAAGTGTGCATAATACACTGAATGCTCAAAGCTATTAAAGTTTGAATAGTACTATAAATTACTCTTATCAGGATAATGAATGAAATTAATAGCATATATGTGGTACAAATTAGTACCCCAGTTAAATACTTGGAAGATGCAGAGATGAGGATTCTTATCACATTTCCATTTAACTTGGCTCTATTTCTTATGCAAAAGATGGATGGTAGGTCCAATTGCAAACACTGTTCCAAATGTTATCTCACCTGGAACCAATTTTACCCAGCACCTGGTTTGCATCTATTGTCCCGGCAAATATTTCTTCTCTATACCAATTTGCATGCATCACCATAGTTGTTTGGTATCACCTGTCTGGGGTGACAGTAATATTTCATGGTCTTGCCTCAGGCCCATGCCAACTTGCCTATTTTTATCCACAATCTCTCCAGTGCCATTTTGATGTATGACCTGTGAATTATGTTGGTCTGTAATGACATATGTAAAAAAGTTTATTTTAAATGTATGTATTCATCTCCTTGTAGGCCGGTAACAGTTTCCAAATCAGTATGAGACCGCAGACCTTACTTTGAGTACCATTGATAAGTTCACCAGGATCTTAATTGCAACTGCCAGACAATCACAATAGTTAATTAAATTCACGATGCCGTGCTGATTGGACCTAATTATTTTAAAAAGCAAGACTATGCCATGCATTGGTCTAACACATGAATGTCAGTTAATGGGAGACAAATCCATTTATATTCATTAATCCATGCGCTTGGTGAAATATTTGTGTGGGACAGACCCTTCAAATGAAAGACAGTTTTTACATATTGCAGTGATCATGACTGAAAAAAGAGGAAAAACTCTTAATGGATACTTTTAAAAAAAAATTTTAGAGGACATAATCATCTCTGAATGTGTTTCTATGGCTCATTAATGAGCCAACCATGAAGTTGTCACTTGGAGCAGAGCTCAGGGCAAGAGAAGGCTCTGCAGCAATTTCCGGCTGCTAAGAAAGCTATTCCGCAGTTTTCTCTCTCATGATGAAACAGATTCAAGTATAATTTATGTGTCCTTGACAAATAGAATGTTAAATATAGCCATTGTAAAGCCTTCGCAAGAGAATCGCTAAGCAGACTCCCGGAGTTTTGGAGACGGGTCGTGCTCTTTTCCTCCGGTTTCAGGAAACAGATAATGTCTTATTATTGGAATCAAGTAGAAAACGCATACTGATCACAGAATCAAGTAAACCTCTGATTGTAACTTCAGTCCTATCTCCTACGACGTTGTATAAAACTGGTTGTGCACGAGCATAACCCACGCTCAGGTGGAAACAACCTACACAGTCAGGTTTGAACAGGTTGTCACGGTAAAAATAAATGACGGATGTACACGGCGCGGCCTCCCAGTATAGGATCTTGCGCACAGCTCCTTTACCTCATTCCCCAGCAATGGGCTCACGGGGAATTTCACAGCACCAGTGTATTTAGGAGGAAAAATAAATTGGTTGCAGATGGTGTTGATTAATATGCTGGCATCCATGGAAATATCTGGTGCCGCATTAACATTCTAATTGAAAGTGCTTCTGCTACACACTGATGAAAGGAAATCTCTCCTTAGGTAGGGTTTTGAGTACTGCATCTGATTGTCCTGTTTGGATTGAAATATCACAGAATCACACAGCCTGCTAAAAATTAACCTCATTAGACTGAGATTAAAAAAATGATTTTATAAATTTTCTGATAATTATTAGATTTTTTTAAAATCTTTCTGCATGCTTCTAAATGCATTGGTCATCTAGCTGGCCTTATATTTTGTCTTGTCGTTCTGCTAATATTAACCCTGTATAAGACAACAGTTCAACAATGTCTCATTATTATTGGATTTTTCCTCATCCTGTCTGGTGTGTGGATGAGTATATATTATTGACTTGGGGAAAAACCCCTTAAAATACCACAACTCACTGCATTTTTACTACTAAGCCACTAGTGCTAAACGAATGCACCAAAAATCAGGGAAACATTATGTTGGGATGAAAATTACACCGAGTTGAGATGTTTTTTTCCTCTGGTTAAGTTTAGATGTGTAAAATAGTAGGTAGGGTCAATGGTGTTCATTTTTCCTCTCCACTGGGCTGTATCTACCGTAGAAGAG
Source organism: Vespertilio murinus (assembly GCA_963924515.1). Taxonomy (NCBI): domain Eukaryota; kingdom Metazoa; phylum Chordata; class Mammalia; order Chiroptera; family Vespertilionidae; genus Vespertilio; species Vespertilio murinus. Next base: position 45,738,029 of record OZ004707.1, read on the forward strand.
ACCAGTTTCATCAGTGACTGTATTTCTTTACCTATTATCCCTATGCAGTGTGTATGGGGAGAGGAAGGCATGTCTTCCTAGGAGAAATCTAAAACCACAGCAGTACTGAAACTGTTTCTTCACCCAAATGTAGGAGGGAATAAAAAGAGAGGAAGTGGTAAGCTAGATTTAAGAAGACTTCAGAGACTTAACCTAGTGCAGTATAATAGGCCTTATTTGAATTTTAAATCGAACAAAGTAAAAGATAAATGTGAACAATGACAAGACATGATAAATTATATTATTAGCATGACAATTTTTCAAGTTGGTATTTGCTACAAACTAAAAATTAGGGGAGGCAGCCCTAAAATTGACCTTTGTTGAAGCTGAGATATGGATGAATCAGAGTCATCCTATTATCCCCTGTACTTTTTAATATCTTTGAAATGTTCCATAATGGAAAGTTTTAAGAGAATTAAGTTTCTTTGTTGTTAATTCTTCTTCACCCAGAAATTTACCAATCTGAGTTTCAGAAAGTCCAGGGAAAAACTTATAGTCTGATATACAACACGAAAGACCAGTTGCATTCACTTGAAAATTATCAGATGAAATAATTTCTTTAAGATTTGGTCTCACTACTTAAGTTCAGACATGGTTAAAATGAGCCCTAATAAAATATGGCAGAAAAAGAAAACAGTGTCAGAAGGTACTAACAGTAATTCTGTCTGGATAGAAATGGAACAAAAACCAGAGTACTTCCTGATAACCCTTGAGGGCTTTGCTATCAGCTACGCTAAGTAATAGTCATTCCATAGAAAGGGCCCACTCCTTTACTGTTTAACCAAATTATATTACACTGTGTATAGATTGTATCAGTATTACTGTAAAGGGTTATGAGTGGATTTTCCAGAATGGCACTTTAACTACAACATGATTGATTCTTTTGTTCATCCTCCCAAACATTTTTATCGCTGGCAAAGCTTCTCGGAATAGACCAAATGCTCCAGGAAGATCATGACAAACACACGCATGTCTGTGTTTACAGCTTTCTGAATGTACCACGTGCAAAACTACATGAACCTGAGTAGGGTCATTGACATTTTTATTTTAAAATAATTAGTATATTCCATATTAATACCCTTCAAAAGAAATTAGAAACTTTCACTGCATCATAATCTTGCTCTAGTGATACCTCCATGATATCATTTTTAAAACGTCTTTCCTAATTGACTTACTATTAAAAAAAAAAAGACAAGTTTTAAGATTTGTTTTTTTTATGTCTTTATAGAAAGTACAGAGTAGTCACCTTGTGCTTTCTTTTTACCGAACATATTTCTCATTATGGAAAAGACATGTGGGGCTTCTCTTTTGTCATCCTCAGTAGCTTACCAAGATCAGACTACTTTGAAATAGAGACTGGTATACTTTGAGCATCTGCTGCTTGCATAACTTGTACTTCTTTAGATTTATTTTTCTGTTTATACCTTTGCTGTGATAATAATAAGCAATATTCTTAGACCCATACAGATACAGTCAGTTTAAACATGCTCAGGAGATCCACCCAGGAAAAGTAAGTGTGATATTTTGACTTTTCTGTTTCCATCGAAAGGATTAATAGAACATGTGCAGAGTTTGGGGAACAAGTATATTGAAGCATGAATTTAAATATATAATTTTCTCCTACATACAAATAAAGACTAATGTATGCATTAATTTTGCCCTGACTTGGTTTCTATGCTTATGAAACCAATGACAATAAAATGTAACTTTAAACTTTTAAAAATTGACATTTTAACATTTTCAAATGAATGATTTTAAATCAATAGCATCTGCTCTTCTAGAATATATTTCTATCTTGTTTTCTTACATGTTAGAATCTCAAAGACAGGAATGTATAATAAGATTGGTTTGTGAGAAGAACATCTATGATAATAAAAGTACAATATGCTTATTAGACCGGACAGCTGAACGACCTTCCGGTCATCATTGTGGTCATCCTTCCCGGCAGCAGGGGCCAAGGCTGAGGCAGTTAGGGGCAATCTGGAAAGCAGGTGAGTGGTTAGGGACAAACAGGCAGGCAGGCGAGCAGTTACAGGCATCAGGCAGGCAGACAGTGGTTAGGGGTGATCAGTCAGGCAGGCAGGTGAACGATTAGAAGCCAGTGGCCCTGAATTGCGAGAGGGTGCCGGCTGGGCTAAGGGACCTCCCCACCCCCATGCATGAATTTTGTGCACCGGGCCTCTAGTATATAATAAGGACATTATGAAAGGTAATAGGTCATTTACAGCTGTCTTTTTTTTACATAAATTACAAGTTATAACTGTGCTTAAGACAGCAGTTTTTATTCTTGTCTCCTCTTATCAAGGATATGTGCTGCCTATATTACTTACCCTCGCTGTCATAGAAGAAAATCTAAATGTTTGAGATATATATATATATATATATATATATATATATATATATATATATATATATGGCACCTGTTGCAGGAATATTCCTGTAAGACTTCCACTGGGCTTCCCTCCCACCACTGCCACCTCCCCCTCCCCACCCCCCACCTCTCCGGCTGCCACTGGCAGGGCAGGGGGGGCAGGAGAGGTGGAGAGGGGGCAGATTTCAGAAAGGAAGGGAGAAGGAGAGGGATAAACATCAATGATGAGAGAGAATCATTGATTGGCTGCTTCCTGCATGCCCCACACATGGGGGACCGAACCTGCAACCTGGGCATGAGCACTTGACCAGAATCGAACCTGGGACCCTTCAGCCCACCAGCTGACGCTCCACCCACTGAGCCAAACCAGCTAGGGCTGATTTATTTCTTATTGTAGTTTCAGTTCATGGCCACTGAAGTTCTAGTTTACATAATCATTTCATCTTGTTTAGTCTCAAATTATTTAGTTATATTTATAGAGAAGATAACACTTTAAAAGGTAAATATTTCTGAGTCAGTGTTAAATTGGGCTATAAATCTGATCCCTAATTAGTCCTAGTTAAAAACAATGCTATGAAAATAAGAAACAAGTAGCACTTCAGGATATATACTGCAAACTGAAGTTACTTTCTAAAGGAATTTTTTTTCCTTTGAGGGAATGCTAATATCCATCATATTCAGCATATTTATATTTCCAACTAAGTAAAACCTTGATTTTTTTATATAGTTACTTCAACAAATCATAAGAATTCTTATTGAGACATGGGCATCCTGCTCAGCTCCGTAGAACCACTGAAGAGGAGTTTAACTCAATGCTGCTGCTCATGTCACATTGGCCTATTTGCAAAGCAGTAAACAGCAAACTTGTGTTAATAGTTAACAACTTCCTATTAACGTTATATATTATTATTAGTTCAGTGATTGAAATACTAATGTTTCAGCCAGGTTTTTAGCAGAAAAACAGAAAGCAACCTAAATGTTTTAATCGGAGAGAATGAGAACAACAAATCTGTCTAGATGTTGTGGTTTTGGTTTAGTTTGTGTGTGTGTGTGTGTGTGATTTTCTGTTGTTGTTAATATGTGTGTGTTTTTATTTTGAGGGGGAGAGAAAGGGGAAGGGAGAAGAAAAGAGAGAAACTTTGATGAGAGAGAAATATCGATGAGAAAGAAACATCAACCAGCTGCCTCCTGCACAGTTCCTTCTGGGGATGGAGCCTGCAACCCGGGCATGTGCCCCGACCAGGAATGGAGCCAGCAACCTCTCGATGCATGGGACAACACTCTACCAACTGACCCACACGGACCAGGGCTAGCTAAATGTTTTAATCAAAAGGAATGGGTACAGCAGATCTGCTGAAAAAAATCAGTGGAAAATCTGTAAAGCGTCAGGAGGCTGGGCTTCTAGAGAAACAGACAAGAAGGAGATTCCCAGAGATCATAAGCGCTAATGAGCTAGGGCTGGCATAGATGAGTCAGCACCTACGAAAGATGGTATTGCAGGTCATTCTCAGTCTGCCTCAGAGGTGCCACTCCACACAGCGGAAGAACCACTGAAATGGCGCTGCCTCTGCCCTGGTACTGTGGACCAGGCTAACCCCTGACTTCCACAGAAAGCAACAATTATAGCGACCATGGCAGGAAGATCTTTCTGTCCCCTCCTCTCTCTTTACAACTCCAGCTCGCCCCTTATTCTTTGTGCTGACCTAGTCCTCCCAGTAACTTCATAACCAGTTTCCTAGATAAACTCCTTTCTGAAATAAGGAGAATAAAGTCTGTTTTTCTTGGTGACGGTAAAACGGTTTTCCTCTATGCATGGGTCTAACAAAAACCTATAGGATCCTGGCTCTGTCAAGCTCACCAGGTCTAATCGGCACACCAACAATGTAGCGGGCCAGTGTCATGCTCCACACACGTGGAAACCAGCGTCATGCTCCACACACGTGGAAACCATCAAGGTTCATGAGTAATAATTATGGAAGAGTTAGAGAACTGGAAGAGCTTTTATTTAAGGCAATGGAGGCAAATGGCTGGCTGGTCTGACAGCTTGAAGGTACACACTACTTCTTGCGGTCTTTGCTAATTGATATTTGAGGGGGAAGAAGTGTGGGGGTTATTTTCCACCTCACCACATCGGTAGCTGAACATTAAGTGCCTTGCTTTGCTAATTTATTCCAATAAAAGTTCACAGCTTGAATAGCACTTACAATCAGAGTAATTAGCAAATTATCTATGTCATCCTCTATAATAGATGCCTGTGGTGGGCACTTATATTAGATATAAATATCATTACACACTGAGCCATTACGAAAGGATCATCTATATTCTTTTCAACTTCCTTATAAAAAATCTTCCAATCTTGGTTTTTTTTTTTCTTCATTATCCTTCCAAACTGTTTGATTTTATCCTACCAAACTAATCATCAATCTGTATTAACCAATTCCTCTGGTTATATCCCCTGTTGCCGAAACCAGTTTGGCTCAGTGGATAGAGCGTCGGCCTCTGGACTGAAAGGTCCCAGGTTCGATTCTGGTCAAGGGCATGTACATTGGTTGCGGGCACATCCCCGGTAGGGGTTGTACAGGAGACAGCTGGTCGATGTTTCTAGCTCTCTGTCCCTCTCCCTTCCTCTCTGTGCAAAATCAATAAAATATATATTTTTTTAAATATTAAAATTCACCTATGGTCACTTCTAGCATTCATGAAACAGCATCCCAGAACCAACTCTTTTTACAAGATAACATATCCGAGAGTAATTATAATAGCAGTAAAGTTAATATACCTATCACTATGCAGAAATAGCTATTTACAAATGCTATGTACCTAGCATTTTTACCCCATGAATTCCAGTGGCGCCCAGTAGGTTTTACCTGTTTTGAATTTTTAATCTTTTTGGATAGATGTATTATTTATTGTATGTTAGTAGCATGTTATCAAACTAAAAAGGATGCTGAGGGTTTCCCTGAACCAAGGTGGTAACAATGACTGTTCCCTTGACCAAACGTTAGTCAGGTTCCTACATCTTCTCCTAGCCCATCTGTGTATTGCCTTGTAAAGTCCATTTTTAGCAAGAACCCTGCTAGATCAGTTTAACTGGCCCTCCCCACCCCATGTCTGATCTCCCTCCATATATGATCAGGTTCCTCATTCTCCACTATCCCCTACGTCAGTGTTTCCCAAACTTTTGACATATGTGTACCCCTTCTATAATTTTCATAACGCTGAGTACCCCTCGACAAAAAAAGGATGTATTTTAATAAAAATCAAAATATATTTATTTTTATTTTTTGATACATACACAAAATAATAAACAAAAAATAAAATTATTCATAATAAAATATAAATAAAAGTTATATTATAAATAACATTTATTTGCACACCGGACCATCTCGCGCCTCACAAGACTGTCTTGACTTGACTCATGAGAATGTAGAATTAGGCGCAGCTAAGCATGGTGCAGTGCATATCCCCACCCAAACTCTGGTGCAACGCGTACCCCCACCAAACTCTTCCCATACCCCTGGGGGTACGCGTACCACACTTTGGGAAACACTGCCCTAGGTGAGTGATACCTGATCACTCTGACCTGTCTTCAGCAAGAATCTGGTTAGGTCAATTTAGCCAGAACCCCTTTTACTCCTGATTTTTCCTCTTAGTAATTTTCCACCCATTAACCCCACCCCAATTCTTGGCTATAAACTCCCACTTGCCCATCCTGTATTTGAAATTAAGCCTACTCTCTCCCACACTGTAAAAACCCATTGTAGCCATCCCTATATCTATCACAATGGCTCTGAATAAAGTCTACCTTAGCATGTTCAGCAAACGTTATTGAATATTTTTAACAGTTATCTGCACCAACCCAATCACTCACTTATGAACATCCATGTTCCCAGAGCAAACACACACACACACACACACACACACACACACACACACACACACAGATATTGCAATGCGAGAATCATGTGATCTCTACTATAGTATTGCCATTCATGCTATAATTTTGCCTAAATTCGTTATCCAAGCTAAGTAAATTCAGTGTTGGCTGAAGACTACTTTGTCTCAGAAGTTTGGCTTCTAATCCAAACCCAAGATCACTGCTGCGGATCGAGCAGAGAGAATGAGCAGCATGACCTACAAACACAGCCAATTATCCCATTAAACATTGAAGTACTGGACATTTACTAAATGACTGGATATTTACTAAATGGCTTGAGATAAGACTAGGCACTATAAAACATAAATAAGTGAAGAAAAATGACTTTTGCTTCAAATAATCATGTTTCATACAACTCACATTTTATAAACTTAATGTGATACATGTTGTATCAAAATTGGAAAGAGATGGAGGGAAAATGAAGAGGAAGAGGAAAATATTCGTGGTGAAGGCAAGCTAAGAGAGGTGAGCAGAATTACACACGGCCCTTGCCTTTGTGGAGTGTAAGGTAAATGTCTGCTTACAGAACAAGTATGTGGAAAACCTGCAGCTGCTGAAGTTTTAGCCGAATCCAGCAGGAATCTCCCGACTATCTTGTTGACTATGCTAAGGCGTGCATATTTTATTCATTTTTAAAACTTTTGTTTAACTTTCAAAGTGTCGGATAACTGATTGCCCATACATTCATCAGTCTACAATCCTGTTACATTTTCTATATTATTTTACTGAATTATAAGTAGCACGACTGATACATAAATTTATAACCCTTCAGCTTTGAAACTCGGAATATAATAAGGTGGTTTCTTAAAACCCATCACATCATAAATAATGTGATTTTTGTATGTGGCAAAAAACTGTGCTGCTAAATATCAGGAAAATAAAAATAGAGGGGTAATGTCTGCCACTCTTAAACTGTTCAACCAGGAATTCAGATGAGAGGAAAGAGGAACCCTGTCTCTTTCCTGTTCTCTGATTACTATATTATTTTATCCTAAAGAATTTAGGGTGGCTTTTCTCTCCAAGGATGGGAGGATGGTAAACTGCCTAACCCTCAGCCTCGGGAATATCTAAAGCATTTAACATAGCAAATCCTTTCAAAGGATTAGGTAGTTACAAATTGCTATGTTCAATGTTGCATTCTCCAACAAAGAGCCAAAATAAGTGATCGTATTATCACATATATTTGAACATCACTTGGTTATCTAAAACAAGAAAACCGTTCATAGCACACACAAAGCAATTTTTCTACAGGTAAGCAAAAAAAGCAATTTTAAAATTCTATAAGCATAAAACTATAAAGTAATGCCTCAGATTTAATCTCCCCAAGTCAATTATATGTGATTTTATTAACGAAGGAAAGGTCATCTTCAAAAGATTAGTTTCTGAATCTCCACCCATGTTTACTTCACAATTACAATTAATATGCATTTAGTAGGAAAATACATCAATCATAAGCATATTAACGCATGAAAATTTACGGTGCCATAAATTTTGGAAATGCAAAAGTAATTATACTATTAGGATAAAATTTAAACTATAGTAGCCTGAAATTCCACGTGTAGCTCAACATAATTTATATGGAAGTCTTTAGCACTGAAAGAAATAATGCCTCATCATACCACTTTAGAATTGTTTTTAAGAATCCTGTGAAACCATCTACTTGCTAAGAAAGGAAGGAAAGTCAAATGCAAAAAGATGCCCATAATGTATTCATGTCCTTCAGCCCTCCGTAGATAAATCATTCTTATTCAAATGAAATCCTTGACTTATTTTTTTTTCCCCTGCTCCTATGTTCAAGAGATATGCTAAGGGTATACAAATTCTCAGAGAACACGCTGCCTCTCCATTTCATTTTCCTTTGAGGACGAAGAATGAAACCAGTGAGAGGAATGCAGCCTCAAATGAAACCTCAAAGGATAATTAATTGAAAAATGATGCAGGACATGAGCTATTTGGTGGAGAAGTCGCATGTTTTGTTATTCCTACCCACAAAGTCCTGTGAGACTTCTCTCCCTATCAGACGGAATGTTCAATGTGCTAACTGTAAACGTAAGGAGAATTGAGACATTTTAGAACTCCCCTATTACCGCCGCGGTGTTATTTTCCTCTAAATTGGCTGAACGGTGATTGCCCAGGGACCAGTTTGAGGTATCAGGAAAAAAAATTAACTACAGCTGATATCACCTACAGTGCATGGCTGAAACAGAGTTATTCACTTGAAAGTGGTGACTAATTTAATGGAAGCCACGTTGGGAAAGGAGTCGAATGTGCCTTAGCATTGTAATGCCAGTGCTGTTATGCTTTTAAAACCGGAATCTTAGTAACAGGAAGGATATGCTATTATTGTGCATGCAATAAAACTAGAACAAATTCACTCCAAAAATTATTTTAAAATAAAATAAAAAGTAAAAGTAACCTTCACGACCAGGGGCTGGGCGGGGACCGGTCCTGAGGGTGAGGGGGCATAGGGCGGGTTCGGGCATCAGGGCCAGGGCAGCCATGGTCCTGCAGGAGGTGAACACCCGCATCATCGAGGAGACGCTCACGCTCCTCGAGTTGGAGAAGGGCCGCAGGAAACCAACCAGAAGCACTAGAAGTAACACTTGCAGCCCTAGCTGGTTTGGCTCAGTGGACAGAGCCAAGGCCTGCGGACTGAAGAGTCTACAATAGATTGCGGTCAAAGGCACATGCCCAGGTTGCGGGCTCGATGCCCAGCAGAGGGCGTTGCAAGAGGCAGCCGATCAATGATTCTCTCTCATCATTGATGTTTTCTCTCTCTCTCTCTCTACCTCTCCCTTCCTCTCTGAAATCAATAAAAATATATTTTTTTAAATAAGTAACATCTGCAGATTATGATGGGGTCCTCTATCATGTTTCAAATCCTCATGGAGACAAAAGAAAAGCAATGGTCAGTATTTCTTTTAAATTCTACAAGGAACTGCAGAAGGCACATGGTGCTGATGAGTTAGTTACTAAAGGGAGTGCATGGGAGCTTCTTGGCACATCCAGAATCGGGATACAGTGTCTCTTTGCTATGTGACCTTGAACGTCTGCCTGCATCCGCAGCTTGCATTGTGCATCAGGCTGGCATGGTGAAATGAAACTGTTTTGCCTCCGTCTTTGAGGAATACTTCCAGCTCCAAGAAGAGAGCAAGGAGGGAGAGAACAGGGCAGTTGTCCATTAGAGCAGTGTTTCCCAAAGTGTGGTACGCGTACCCCCAGGGGTACGGGAAGAGTTTGGTGGGGGTACGCGATGCACCGGAGTTTGGTGGGGAGATGCACTGCACCGTGCTTAGCTGCGCCTAATTCTGCGTTCTCATGAGTCAAGTCAATTTCATCCTTCTCACTGATCCAAATAAGTGTTATTTATAATATAACTTCTATTTATATTTTATTATGAATAATTTTATTTTTTGTTTATTATTATTTTGTATATGTACCCCAAAAAAAGAAAAAAGAAATATATTTTGATTGTTATTAAAATACTTCCTTTTTTTTTGACGAGGGGTACTCAGCGTTACAAAAATTATAGAAGGGGTACACATATGTCAAAAGTTTGGGAAAACTGCCCAGGTCGGTTTGGCTCAGTGGTAGAGCGTCGGCCTGTGGACTGAAAGGTCCAGGGTTCGATTCCGGTCAAGGGCATGTACATTGGCTGCGGGCACATCCCCGGTAGGGGGTGTGCAAGAGGCAGCTGGTTGATGTTTCTCTCTCATGGACGTTTCTGGCTCTCTATCTCTCTCCCTTCCTCTCTGTAAAATATCAATAAGATATATATACTTTTAAAAAAAAAAAGTTTGGGAAAACACTGCATTAGAGGGATGATGAGACCGGGTATGTAGAGCCTGAAAAGACAGAGTCACGGTAGTCTTCAGCAGTGTTTAAGGGTGAGGACGGTGTGGTCATTGGAGAGCTGCTCGGGCAGGAGTTCCAAGGAGGACCAGAGCCAGCCGGGGACCCCATGGAACCTCCTCCGGAGCTGGAAACCACGGTAGCATCGTGCTAGAGACAGCACCGTCAGCCTGGTCCACACCGAGGGCTCTCGGGCCTGTCTGCACACAGGTCTGCAGGCAGGGTGACCCGCCTTCCTCCGGGTGCTGCACAGATGCACAGACGGGAGAGCCAGCGGCCGCAGCTGAGGCTGGACACTTGCTCCTGGGGGGATAACAGCAGCTTTTCACGCTGCGCCTCTTCGGGTTCTCAGGGGATCCACCATTTCGGTTCCACTTTGTGCTCGTTTGGAAAATAACCAGCAGAAAGGAGCTGTGCTTGCGAGGACCTGGTATTTCCCAAGAATTTTTGTTTTTTAAATCCACTTGATCGACTCCATTCCTTTTCTTTATCTTCCCGCCCTCACTCCCCTTTCCCTTCCACTCTCCCTCCAAGCTCTCATTGCTTTGCAGGATGTCACTGGTGATGAGTTGCAGGGTAATGCAATCTCTTCACTCGTTTTCTCCTGAGGATTTGAGTTCAAATCTCCTATTTCTAAAGAAATACGTTTGGGGTGGGTCATTCATAAAGAAAAACTTTCTATCTTTAATAAAAAATAAAAAAGTAAGCTCCACAGTTGCAACATGTGCTTCTTTTTAAATAATTAATAAGGGAAATCAATAAAGCTCTTTGTGTTGCAAGGGAGACCAAATTGGAGTTAAAGCATAAACAATGGGGGGTAAAACCTTTTCTTTTTTTTTTCTTTTTTTTTTCTTTTTTTTTTTTAGCCTAGAAACAAAGATAGGAGGACCTCCTCTCGCACCTGTACAATGTCTAAGAAAGTCCCCCTCAAAACATATAGGAGATTTTGTTGTCACTTTTCTATGGGAAATAGTTGAAATCCCTGTTGAAGAAGAAACACCAGAATGAGGGGTGTTCAAAGAAGAGGTTGGGGAAGGAAAGCAAGGATTTTTAAAGGTATTAATACAGCCTTTGACATGTGTTCCTTTTACACTTTTAGAATCAAATTTTCACTTTTTTTTTTTTGAAAGGTATATATTAACAGTGTTATCAATCTCTAAGTCGCTGACATGGATTCACCAGAGAAGGCCAAAGCTGTTTTTCACAGGCGGCTTAAGCTCATGTACAGCTTTTTCTTCCTTGTGGAATAAGTCTCAGCGGGTTTCCTTTGCCTTTTCCTGCCTGGAATGTCATACCTAAGAATGAGTCTCATTGAAACAGTTCCGACAGGGACACTATTAAGGGACCCACATTGACTTAATATGTGGAAACAAGGCCCTCTACAAAGCTGGCTCCGCATCTGGTTCCCGCGGCTTCAGCCTCGCCGGCGGGGCAGGGACCATAGCTGACTTTGTGAGCCAGGATTTTGCCCACACTTACAGGAACCACAGGTAAAACCTGGTGATGGGAGTGTCTTGGGTTTACATTCCTGGTGTCAGGATTGAAGTAGTCATCGCAGGAACTTTTAAAATCCAGTTTAAGATTCCATGTGAGCACTGACAAATAGCAGTTAATTATCTGGCTTTAGTTTGCTCAATAATATATGTTTAAAAAAAAAAAACTTATATAGCCAGGACCGGCTTGGCTCAGTGGATAGGGCGTCGGCCTGCGGACTGAAGGATTCCGGTCAAGGGCATGTACCTTGGTTGCGGGCAAGTCCCCAGCGGGGGGTGTGCAGGAGGCGGCTGATCAATGATTCTCTCTCATCGATGTTTCTGACTCTCTATCCCTCTCTTTCCCTCTCTGTAAAAAATCAATAAAATATATTTTTTTAAAAACGTATATAGTGTTGCCAAAACCGGTTTGGCTCAGTGGTAGAGCGTCGGTCTGCGGACTGAAAGGTCCCGGGTTCGATTCCGGTCAAGGGCATGTACCTTGGTTGGGGACACCCCCCCTCCCCCGGTAGGGGGTGTGCAAGAGGCACCTGGTCGATGTTTCTCTCTCATCGACGTTTCTAGTTCTCTATCTCTCTCCCTTCCTCTCTATAAAAAAAATCAATAAAATATATTTTTTTAAAAACGTATATAGTGTTAAATTAATTAAACAATGAGGCCATAGGACTGAAGTGTGTTTAATGCCTTAGTAGTCTACCCGAGCAAACTAAAACCTAAGCGTGAATGCTTCAAGGTTAAGAAGTAAAAACCTAAGGACAATCACAAAGAGCCAACTAGGCTTTTAAAAAAAAAAAAAAACTGCTTGAGCTATAGCCAATCAAATAGTCTGTTTGCTTTGCTTCCACCTCTTGTCTATAAAAGCCATTCCCTGGGCTCCTGTGGGTGGAGTACTCCCCCTCCCCCACCACGTCTAAATTGGTACTGCCTGATTTGAATAGATTTTCGCTCAAATAAACTCTTAATTTTATTCAATATACCTAAGTGTATATTTTAACAATAATGGTTATTACCTTTGCTGCACCTATGGAAATAAAATAGGTCACAACTTAATGAGGACAGCACTTTTGTGATTATGGATAATCTTTGGAGATTATGATCACACAGGTTTAGACGGTGAAAATAATTTTAGCAGAGCCTGGAAGTAGGTTAAAGCAATTGCTGTTTTTCCCTTCCGTGCCGTACAGGGTTCACACCTTCAATGGATTTATCGATGTACAGAGCTATCGTATAGCTTTGCAGAAGCAGAGGTTGGCGAGTAGATATTTATCTGTTACAGATATCAGTGATTTCTGACCAGGGAGAAAGAAAACCCCAAAGGTCATCATTAATTGCTCTGTTATTAAACTAGTTTTGCATCTAATCTCACATTATTTTCCTAAAACTCCATTATTAACTGATCTATAAATAGCTAACTCCTTAAGTGCACTTAAAACTGGTTTTAATATTTTTCTTAAATAATAAAATGTTTGACTCATAAGATCTACAGATTAATATATAATATAAGGCACTGTAAACATTTTGGGAAAATATGATGGAAACTATGTGCTTCTAATAGAAAAATAAATAATGATTCTGGCATAAAAATAAATGGCTCAAAACAATAGAGATATGCTACATAATGTATGTAAAGTTTTTATTATCAATATGGTTTTCTTTTATTAGTTAACATACACAGAATATTTTTATTAAGATGAAGGAACAATTTGCTTATTATATTTTATATGTGAATAAATAAAATATTTAAATGGGGGAAATAATCATTCTAAACCTATTAATATTGAGAAATTTTGCCATTTAGATTCTCATAAGATCAAAAACAGTGAAAAAATTTAAATTGAATTAAAATACTTGAGACATATGGAAGGCAATTTTATTTTATGAGATTGCTAAATTCAAATGGTTGAAGATAACATATATAGAAGATAAAACTGAGTAAAGAAAAAATATAGTCACAAAAATGCGTATTCAAAATATTATTTAAAAAATTTAGCGTTGCCCTGAAGTGTGGCTCAGTTGGTTGGGTATTATCCCATGCACCAAAAAGTTTCAGGTTTATTTACCAGTCTAGGCACATGCCTAGGTTGTGGGCTCAATCCCCAGTAGGAGGTGTGCTGGAGGCAGCCATTTGATATTTCTCTCTCCCTCTTCCTTCCTCTCTCTTTGAAAATCAATTTTAAAAAATATTTTTAAAAGTAAAATTTAGGCTTTTACTTAGTTAAATGGATAAAGGGTTTAAAAAATATACATTGGCCAAAACCGGTTTGGCTCAGTGGATAGAGCGTCAGCCTGTGGACTGGAAGGTCCCAGGTTCTATTCCGGTTAAGGGCATGTACCTTGGTTGTAGGCATGTCCCTGATAGGGGATGTGCAAGAGGCAGCTGATCAATGATTCTCTCTCATCGATGTTTCTAACTCTCTATCCCTCTCTCTTCCTCTCTATAAAAAAATCAATAAAATATATTTTTTAATGTATATTGTTGGGGGGTTTTTAAATATAGTTGTTTTTTTCAAATTGTAGGCAAAGGAGCCACTCGATACACTATTATCTCAACCACTTCTTGTGGGGAAAGAATGGAACCCACAGCTCCTGCAGCACACTTTAGAAATGTGTGTAAAATTTTAAAGAACTGTTCATTTTATTTGACCCATAAGATTACATTTAGACATGTATTTGAAGGATTTAATTAGAAATGCACATCAAGATAAAATGTTGAAATACTTATTATAGCTTTTATGTAATAAAAAATCAATGTAAGAAGCTTTTTATTAAACAAATTATGTTAATTCACTAAAATTCATACGAATAATCTTTCAAAAACATTTCATTACCCAGGAATAGACAAATATTGCATATATTATAGAAATAACAGTGATTGCCTCTATGTGAAGCACACTATCTATATATATAAAAGCCTAAGCAAATGAACTATCAATCTCTATGATGTGCACTGACCACCAGGGGGCAGATGCTCAACACAAGAGCTGCCTCCTGGTGGTCAGTGCACTGCCACAGCCAACCTCCCAAGGACCCCATTGCTGACCAGGCTGAGGGACCCCACCCATGCACAAATTGGTGCACTGGGCCTCTAGTTTAGGTATAAATACTTCTGTGTAGTATTTTTAAGTATATTCTGTATCATCCCAACTGTGAGCCTTATTAGACAACCAGAGGCCTGGTACATGAATTTGTGCACAGGGGGTGAAGTGATCCCTCAGCCTGGCCTACGCCCTCTCGCAATCTGAGACCCCTTAGGGTATGTTCAACTGCCAATTTGGGCCCAAACCAGCAGTTGGACTTCCCTCAAGGGATGTAGTGGTGTGCCAAGTGGCAGGCGGTCAGGGAGAAGCCCAAGCTGGGGCTGGGCGCCACACTGTCCGCGCCCACTGTGCCTGCCATCGCTGCTGCTCAGAAGCACTGCTGTGGAGACAGGAAAGGCTCCTGCTGCCTCAGCTGTGCTCACCAGCCAGAAACTGGCTAAGAGGCGCTCCCCCTCTGGGAGCACACTGACCACCAGCAGGCAGCTCCTACATTGAGCGTCTGCCCCCAGTGGACAGTGAGTATCAAAGCCACTGGCCAGTCATTCCAGTCATTGAATTATAGTGGTCACTTAGGCTTTTATACAGATAGTTTTCATAGATAGGTGATAGGTGAGCAGATAGACAGCTTTCATATAAATGACTATATATTACCACACATACACACACACACACACACACACACACACACATGCAAAGGTAAAAATATAAAGGCTGTGAACTATTTTGAAAAGTGTTTTTGTAATTTATTTTTTTAAATGCACTTTTGAGTAATTGCCTACAATACATGAAGATATATATCAACAAAAAGACTTACTCATCAATGTTCATAACATTAGTTATAATAGCAAAATTCTGGAAATAACTCCATAGCCCATCAGCAGACAAGTGGGCAAATAAAGTGCAGCATATCCCTATAAGGGAATTCTATTCAGCAATAAAAAGGGTTGGTTATTGACTCATGCTACAGCAAAATTCAGACTCGATGAGATTAAACAAATATCATCTGCATTATCTTTCACCTATTTCATTTCATAGATTTCTTTTATGAACACTGGAATATAACCCAAAAGTTGCAGGTAAATTAAGAGGCAAGGCCCCCTTGAAACCAAGATGGCGGCATAGATAAACACCTAAACTGATGCCTTGCACAACAATTTCAAAACCACAACTAAAAGACATAATGGACATCATCCAGAACCACAGGAAAGCTGCCTGAGTGGAAATTCTACAACTAGAAGGAAAGGAAAAAGCTCACGGAGAATCAGAGGAGCTGGAAAAGGCTGAGGGATGGAGACATGCGCACAGAGAGGAAGGGCGGCTGAGTGCATGACTGGCTTTCTCTGGCGGGAGGGAGAAGGAAGCTCCCAACTGCACTGAACCCCAGTTCCAACTACACTGAACCCCAATTCCAAGTGAGAGCCTGAGGACCCAGGCTCATACAGGGGGCATCTGGACTGACAGGAAGAGAGAGAGCACACGGAAAGTCTGGGGAGCTGTGAAAGGCAGAGGTCTGGAGTCATGTGAGTGCGCGCAGAAAGGACTAACTGCTGAGTATGCTGCTGGCTTTCTCTAGTGGGAGAGAGATGGAAGCTCCCAACTGTGCTGAACCCCAGTTCCGGGTGAAAATCTGGAAATCCAGATTTATTGGGGGAGAAACTGGACTGTCTGGCATTGGGCTAAACTCTAGGGTGGCTTTCTCTCAGAGGTGCTTGCAGTGATTACCGATGGACACTGAGACCCAGGAGCCTTATGAGGCAGGGTTGACAGGAAGCCAAGACTGTCTGCTCAGCCCTGAGACTCTGCCCCATCCAAGCTGAACACAGAGGCTTTTGCAATTTTTCAAGTCTTGTCTCATAAGGCTATCTCCAGCACAGAAGTTCTCTCAGTGTAGACACAGCTGATCCTCACAGCCAATTGGCCTGGAGAGCAATTCCTCCCAGTGATACCAACAATAATCCTATAATAGATCAAATCTTCTAATAGGTTAAAAAAATGCCTTTTTTGAGAAATTGTAAGAACACAAATTTGGAGGACACATCTGTATTTGGTAATGATATATAAAAAAATTGGAAAAGATTTTTTTCCATATTTAAAAGAAATAAGAGAAATATATTTTAAAAACAAACAAACAAATAAAAGAAATAAGAGAGCAGTATCATATCATTTCAATGCAAATGATGAAACACCTGTGTTTATATGGATCATTCTTATATTTCCACTTTAGAGTCATTGTAACTTGATGCTATAGAAGAAGCCACACAAATGTAACAAAGAATTACTTATAATACAAATGGAGTTTTAATAACATTAATAACCTAATTTGAATACACTAGTATGTATTTTGGGTATAATGTAATTACCAGGAATAGTTTTAAGATTTTCTTAGGTCTTCCATTTCTTTTTTAAATATTTATTGACTTATAATAAATATGAATTCAGTGTTAAATATCCATCTTATTTTTCTTGCATATATAGTAAGGAGATTATAAGTTATTAGAGGCCCAGTGCATGAATTCATGCATGGGTGGGGTACTGAGGGAGGTGGGGGGGGGGTGGCCAGGACACAATTAGCCCTCTGGACGGGCGGTGGGAGGCCCTTGCCATCCCGCTGATATTTGCGCTTGTTGTTAGGAGCCACCTGGCAGCCACTTTTATATTGTTTCTTCCAGAGCTCTAAGGAGAAGCAGCCCCAGTGCCCAAGGCTGACTTTCAGGAGACTGGAAGAGCTGTCAGGATAGTGCCAGCGGCATTCGTCCATCAGTGCCCAGCCCATTCTCCAGAGATTGGACCTGCAGGACTACTGAGGGAGGGAATGGCTGCCGCCTGGCTCGTGGGCCACCAGATGAATCAGTCAGTTGGGCAGCACCAACACTGGGAGAACTACTCTGACCACCAAGAGGCAGCTCCTGTGGAGTGTCTTCCCCCTGGTGATCAGTGCATATCATAGCAATCATTTGTTCTAGTCATTCTGGTCATTCCAGTAGTTCTATCATTTGGTTACTTAGGCTTTTATATAGTATACTAGAAATTCGTGCACTCCAAATCCAAAATTTGGAGGGGGGGAGGGCGTCCCTCAGCCCAACCTGCACCCTCTCCAATCTGGAACCCCTTAGGGGGTTAAGCAGTCAGACAACCCTTTCACAATCCATGACTGCTGGCTCCCAACTGCTCACCTGCCTGCCTGATTATCCTTAACCACTTCGGCCTGCCAGCCTGATCACCCCCTAACCACTCCCCTTCCAGCCTGATTGATGTCCACTGTTCCCCTGCTGGCCCAATAGTCTCCAACTGACCTCCCCTGACAGCCAGGTCACCCCCAAATGCCCTCCCCTGCATATTCCCTCTTTATTAGATGGGGGGTTTTTCTTTGACATATTGGACAGTTTACCTGCTGTGGTCTTGACAAACCAGTAAAAATGTAAACCCAAACTAAAAGTGTCATAAAATAAACTCCTTAAACAGGAATCTCATGAGACCTTGAAAAGGTGATATCATGTGGTTGTTTCTTCCTTTATTCCTTCTCTTTCCTTTTCTTGATGTTTCACCTTTTGTCCTTTCTTTCTTTTCTCCTTTCATTCCTTTTCTGTCTCTAATCACTCTGCTGGGGGCAGGGGAAGTTCCAAGGCTATAGGTGTGTGTGTGGGGAATGGATAGCTCTTGGGGGCACAGCTGCCTCCCAGGCTTATACCCGCTACCCCCACCCCCTGGCTGTGGATGGGAGCTAATCGCTGGAAGGTGGGGAGAGGGTGGGAATAGGCAGTTACAGGTGCCTCCCAGGCCCACAGTTCAGGCCAAGGCTACGAGCAGATTTCAAATAGGGGTGGGAAGGTAGGAGGGTGGGAGGGATGGGGGGGAGGGCGCAACCACCTCCCAGGCCTATGGCCCAGATTGCAGCTGGGTGCTGATCACACCAGGGGTGCATAGCCAATCTGGGGATGAGGTAGGGGAGGGGAGATACAGCCTCCCAAGCCACTGCCCAGGTCGTGATTGGAAGCTGATTGCGCCTGGGGTGTGCACCGCCTCCCAGGCCACTGCCCAGGTCAGGGCTGGGAGCGGATGGAGCCTCCCAGGCCAACAGCTGGGGCCTCAAGCTGTCTGCTCTCAGCAGCAGCCCTCCCTGGGCCTGAGAGGACTGGCTGCCGCCATCTTGTGTCTATGGGTGGCGCCATTTTTGTTGCAGAGTGATGGTTAACTTGTATATTATTCTTTTATTAAATAGGATAGATGGTTATGACAATTACTTGAATTAATTTTACACTTGAAGAAGAATGATGGAAAGCATTCACTTTAAGAGAAAACTCTTTTTCACTTCTTGAAATATATTAAAAGACAGAAAATATAATACAAAATCAGTATTTCCAGCAAAATAATAAACACGAAGTACTTCGACCAAAAGACAAGTATCAAAGTAATAGCAGATATTATTATTCAGATATTTGTGTTTCAGAATGAAGTATATGTATATCAGGGGGGAAAGATTAATATTTAAGAGCTGTGCCTAGTTTATGGTTTTAAAAAAATACGATTTTGTACTTCAATGTACTTAAATTTGAAAACTAAATTAAACTGAGGTTTATAATCCAAAATCTAGGGATATCGTGTTGTAGAAATTACTGGTGAAAGCTAATTTAACCCAATTTTCTTAACATAGTGCTAATGTGGCTGCAGAGTTTGGTTCATGAATATCATTGAATTCTGGCCAAATACAAGCAAAAAGTATAATCAGAAAATTTAGGAAAGCCGTGATAGTTACGGTTTCCAACTTTCAAGTCAGGTATGTAACAATCAATTTCTCTCCCTCCCCTCTTAAAGAGAAGCAGTTAGCCTTTTTTTTATTATTATTGGCAGCTCTCCTGTAACCAAGAGATTAAAGAACCTCAGCACAATCCAAAATTGTGGAAAGCATATTGAGGCTCAGAAACACCTGTGCACTTTGATTATATCATTAAACTGTTGGATCAACCTGAATAGCACTTCCCTTCTGTACTTTATGGTAAGTGAGAATATAATTCTTCAGTATTTGGACCACTTTGATTTCACTATTACTTTGTTAGAAAGAAGTGTTTTCTGACTGATAAGAATTTGGGAACAGAAAGAAATGGCATCGCAATGAATGTACTATGGAATGAGATTGTCAAAACAAAAATTGCACCATAAAAAGTTAAACAGGCAAGGGAGACGTTATTCAAAGCTATTGTGATGGGAATTAAGGCCAGAATTCAGTCTGAGTTCAATTGTGCTGAAATAAAGGGCCCAAGAGTTTTAAGAGCTGAGGTAGGGAAATCATAGACTCTCTGTGTATGCTAATTGCCTTTACTCAAAGGGAAATAAAACTTTTTCATACCTCATGACAGGAGGTAGTTTTATAACTTAGAAGAAGGCTCCCACAAAATTAGACTTCTATGCTACCACAGGAACAGGGAGATGGGGAAACTATTTTTCTATAATAATTATATTTCCAAGTGATAACTTTCCATCTTTGAGAAGGGCATTACTGGGATAAGAAATTGGCAAGATTTTTAAAATTTACATCTCAAAGGGGCAATGAAAGATTTTACAATTACAGGTTTTCTAAAATAAATGCTCTATGACAAGAGAGGTAATGAACCTAAAGTTAAGAAGAAATATGGCTAAAGTTTAATCAGATGGTATTGACTGAATATTTGTGTCCCTCAAGACTTATGCTGAAACCTAATCCCCAATGTGTTGGCATTAGGAGGTGGGGATCTTTGAAAGATGATCAGGCAATGAGGGTGGAAATCTCATCAATGGGATTAGTGCCCTTATAAAAGAGACCATAGAGAGCTTTCTTACTCCTTTCTGCCAGGTGAACTTACAGCAAAACAATAAACTCTTGTGAGCCAGGATATGGGTCCTGACCAGAAATTGAAACTATCAGCATCTGGATCTTAGACTTTCCCCACTTCCTTCTGCCCAGCCTGTGAGAAACAAATTTCTGTTGTTTATAAGCAACCCATCTGTAGTGTTTTTTTTATTTTAGGAACCTGAATGGACTAAGACATAAAATGATCAGCTTCGTCAGGATGAATGGAGGAGATAGGAAAGAATGTAGTGAGGACCTCGCCTACCCAAGCTAAGGAAATGTCAATACTTGGTATGCCATTGTGTAAGAGACTGTTCCATGATGTGCCGGACCCCTGTCTGGCGGTTGCTTGACTGCGGCTGAGCCCTCCTGCTAGATCCAGCTAGATCCAAGCCAGAACAGAGATAGCTTCCCATAAATCCCCTCAGACATGGTCCGACCTCTTCCTTATGCTCCAGATAGACTGCTTGCTGGACAGACCATTGCCCTGCCCTGGCTAAGTATGTGGGGCATTTTCCCTTATTGCAGTGGGTCATGCTCCCAGTACCCCTGACCATCCTTCCCTAACTTTTATAACCCTAATCCCTGCCACATGGTGCTGAGGATATCCATGCTGTCTTGCCTTCACCCGAGATGACCCTCATTTTTAAGTTCCCTTAATAAACTTTTGATGTAATCTGGAGTTGTTAGCCTCTTTCTTTGGTCTCATGGCCCCATAGAATTTTCCCAAGACAGTAGAAAATTACTGTTTAAAATATGGCCTGATGTTTGTTTCTTGCTTATTGATGGTATATCACTGGGAGACTTGGTAACAAATAAATAAATACATACATACATATATACATACATACATACATACATACATACATACATAAATTGTAGTAGGATTTCTTGAGGCATTCAATATACCCCAATATGTAAGGAACATTTGAAGACAAAAATTACAGGAAACAGGGTTTTTCTTAGAAAACCTGTTTTCTAGACTACATAAAACATGCTGTAAATTTGATTATCTAGCATTCTATATAATGCAAAATACAACAGAGTTCCTAGCTCAAGAATTATATACAGGAAAGTGACAAAATGTTATTGAGGTAAAAATTAAGCCTCATCACCTTGGCTTCTCCAATGGTTACCCTCTTTACACACACAAAAACACAAGTAGAGCATACTGTTTAAATTCTCTCTAAAGGTATTCTGGGCCAGTTGCCTTCTCCGTCAAGGGTATAATATCAAATATCCAATTCAGTAACCTTTAACTTTAAGGATCAGAATGAAAATATGAATAAAGTTAAAGAAGTAGGAATTCTAAATAGATCATAAATCCATTTCTAGGACACTTCTCTGAGAAGTTTTCATTCCATGAAATTGATCTAAAGAATTTTTTCTATAGATGTGATTCAGAGACTGGTATGGATTCCAGAACTGTTTATTCCAAGTTTGCTTATATAAATTGAGTGGTTAGAAACTGTCAAAATATTTTGACATTGCTTCAACATCTAACACAGTTTTTCAATTTTATTTTCCTGCTAATTCACTTCACACTAATTTTTTAAAACTCTCATTCCATAAAAGATTTAAAAATATGGCCCTTTCACAGGTATGTCTGTCTATAATTATGATCTAAAACAAGTATGTCATAAATTTGGTAAACATTTAAGGAAACTGAATTTAAATCTCAAGTCAATAATGTTTAAAGCTCAGGTAATGCTGAGACTCCAAACTCACACCAACAGAAAGTGGTGTAATAATACACAAGGAACATAAATCCAATCATAAATAAGGCCATACAAAGCAATATTCAAGGAAGAGCCACCCTGAAAGTAGATTCTAGAAATATCTCCAGATTGGCTGACTGTCTGGTCTACCAACAGTCAGATGTAAAGTGTCAAACATGCAAAGACTTTAAAAAAGGAATACCGGGGGGGTGGGGGAGATTGGGGAGTTATGGAGGGATGAGGACACCTATGTAATGCCTTAATCAATAAAGAAATTAAAAAGGTCATATCACCCTAGCTGGTTTTGCTCAGTGGATAGAGCATCAGCCTGCTGGCCAAAGGGCCTGGGTTAGATTGTGGTCAAGGGCACATACCTCAGTTGTGGGCTCCCCCCTGGTCAGAGTGCATGCAGAAGGATGTGTTTTCTCTTACATTGATGTTTCTCTCTGTCTTTCCTTCTCTCTTCCACTCTCTCTAAAAGTTAATGGGAAAATATTCTCAGGTGGGGATTGAAAAAAAAAAAAAAGGAAATACCATGAGAGAAAACAGAGTTGGAACTGGAAAGGGTTGAGAGAGCTGTCAGATCATGATCCAAGTGTGGCCACAGGAATAAAAATAAAAAGAAAGGAATATAAAGTTGGGTGAAAGCATCACATAGCAATTTAAGAAAGGTTCCTCAACCTGTCTCAGAATCTCCTGAACTTTGATTGGGCTGTCAAAGGATTTCCCAGGAATACCCCTGCCTCAGAATCCCTTATGAACTCCCTCATTGGTTGGGAGCTACACGGGGAAGCTTAGTGATGGATTTCAGAGCACAACAACTGGGGTCTTTGGTCAACTATCAATGTGAGGTGATTCTTCTAACATCACTGTTACCCATTGTGCTGCACAGATCTACTGTGTAACCAAGTCTAGATACAGGTCCTGCACAATGCCCACGGCTTTTCTTTTGAAGGAAAACTTCTAAGAAGAAGATTAGTAGGTTGAACTGCATCGCCCACCCCTGCATTGGATCTCAGTACCACTCTGCTGCTCATCCTCCCTCACCTTCACCATACATCCTAAATTCCCCTCCGGTTCAGCTCTCACCAAGGCAGAGCTAATTTACCTGGTAGTGTGACACAGACCTTCATTCCAGAGGGTAAGCAATACCCTTCTGAGTCCCAGGTTGCTCCACGAGTCCATTTCTAATTGCAACAGGACAAGGGGTTATCAGGGGCCTGCCAGAGAGTGGCCTGAGCTCCACAGGTATTCCTCCAAGTCCTCCCCCCTCCCCCCGTGGGTAAAAGCAGCCCTATCTCAGCTTGCTGATCAGGGTAGTAACCACAGCCATTTTGATGACTCCTCTGCTTGTCTTCTGGTTGCTAGACACAAAAAGCCCAAAGGGCCCTGGTGGCACCCATGATTTGTAATGACGGAAACATGCCGAGTAAATGGGGAGATCTTTAGAGATCACTCCAGCAAGCTGAGATAGGGCTGCTTTTACCCACGGGGTGCCTGGAGGAATGTCTGTGGAGCTCAGGCGATTCTCTGGCACACCCCTGATAACCCCTCGTCCTGCTATAATTAGAAATGGACATGTGGCTGAAACCGGTTTGGCTCAGTGGTAGAGCGACGGTCTGAGGACTGAAGGGTCCCAGGTTCGATTCCGGTCAAGGTCATGTACATTGGTTGTGGGCATATCCCCAGTAGGGGGTGTGCGGGAGGCGGCTGATCGATGTTTCTCTCTCATCGACGTTCCTCTCTGTAAAATATCAATAAATATATTTTTAAATAAATCTTTATTGTTCATATTTTTACAAATGTTCCTCATTCCCCCCCGCCATTGCTCCCCTACACCAAGTTTCCATTCAATTCTCTGCCCTTTCCCCACCCCCATTGTCCTCATCCATAGGTGCAGTTTATGTTCAATCTCTTCCCGCCCCGCCCCACTCCCCCTTTTCCCCGAGAATCATCAGTCCACTCCCCTTCCATACCTCTGATTCTATTATATTCACCAGTTAATATTGTTCATCATGATTTTTACTTCCCTTGGTTTTTAGACTCACTTGTTGATAGTTACGTGTTTCTCTCTCATCGACGTTCCTCTCTGTAAAATATCAATAAAATATATTTTTTTTAAAAAAAGAAATGGACATGTATAGCAACAACAGAACTTTTATTCCTAGCTCAGGGGTCTGGAAGCATGAAATCAAGGGACCTGAAGGGCAATGCCCACCTTGAAGACTCGGGGGAAAGAATCCTCCCTCACTTCTTCCTAAGTCTGGTAGCTTCTGGAAATTTTGATGTTCCTTTAGTTCCTTGTAGTTGCACCATTTCCATTTCTCTCCCTGTTCACAGGGCCCTCCTCTCTGTGTGGGTCTCAATGTCTCTCTTCCTAAAGGGGCACTAGTCATTGGATTTAGGGCCCACCTTAATCCAGGATGACCTCATCTTAACTTGATTACATCTGTAAAGGCTTATTTTCAAAACCATGTGTGTTTTTTTAAGTACATGAGAAAATATGCTATATCATATGTGTTGTGGTATATCCTGAGATATGGAATATCACTGTGAAGTTATTTTGACAAATCATTTTTATTTAGTACTCTGGCAAGTAGACAGAGCAAAATACTTGAAAATCTTTTTGTTTTGTTTTGTTGTTGTTTTTTTAAGTAATAAAGAACAATTACAAAGAGAAAGATGACTTTTCATCAAACAAAGAAGGACTAATAATGTTTCTCTTCTACTCTGCCTCAGCACTAGGTACCTGCTTTTGGCTTTGGCTCATTTCTTAGGCCTCATCTGGCCCGTCTCTGGCTGGTTCCATTTGTGCAGGCTACATTTGTGATCTCTATGGTCCTTGACCTTGTCAAACTCATCCTTACTCAATGTTTCTTTCCTGAGCACCCCCTAGACCCTCACAAGACACAACCCCTAATGATTACTCGGGCCCCTGTTCATATCTCACTGCCTCAGAAGGACCTTTCCAAACCATCCTCCAAATCTATCAGTCCCTCTTTCATTTACCTGATATCACATGGTTGTGGTATTTATTTACTGTATTATTACATTTTTAAAATTGTGTATCTTCTTTGTCTATAACCCTCTCTAGCATTAGGGTAGGAACTTAGCTTTAATATACAAAGATGATAGATTAGATAATAAATGAAATGGAGAAATCCTTTAAAAATCATTATCACTTGTTTTTTGGTTGCTGTTTTTTCTAAAGCTCTGAAAGATAAGCAAATTTTGATAAAGAAACTTTCGATGTTATAGAACTAATATCTCTTAGGAGAAAACTAAGTAAACTATATATATTTAGCTTTATGTTTTATAATGAATTATTAATAATGAGACTTGAAAAAAATCATGCTTTTGTCACTTTTTCTAATTTTATAAAACTGATTTATAAGTTATTAAAATAAAGCACAAAAAGAGTTCTTGAAATATTTTTTAATATATTTTATTGATTTTTTACAGAGAGAAAGAGAGAGGGATAGTTAGAAACATCAATGAGAGAGAATCATCAATCAGCTGCCTCTTGCACATCCCCCCTGGGGATGTGCCTGCAACCAAGATACATGCCCTTGACCGGAATCGAACCTGGGACCTTTCAGTCCGCAGGCCGACGCTCTATCCACTGAGCCAAACCGGTTTCGGCTCTTGAAATATTTTTAATTGATTGAAGTCAGACTGAAAGAAAATTCCCTAGACACCAAATATTAATATTTCTCACTCCAATGTACAATAATATAGCACCTAGATTTTGACATCTTAATCTTCACATTCATCAAAAAAGACATTTTGAATTTTTTCCACGTTATTGTAACAATTATATTATTTCTTTGAGGTTTATTTCACTTTAATTTTTTAATTTTTTTTCTTTTGAGAAGACCCTGTTCTTTAGCTTTCATCATTAAGTATGTATCTTATTCCACTTTTAAACCTCTAGGCACTGTACTAGGGTTGTAACATATACTATAAAATTCATATTTGATTTTTTTCTCTTATAGAGGAATTTTTTCTTGTTAGTTTTCTTAGTGATAATAAGCCCAATGCAATTTGAAATTAAAAGCAATACATTCTCCAAATGGATTCTTAATTCTGAAATTGAACTCAATGCTAATTTAATAATCTCTTCAAAAAGGTTTTAGAGGCTCTAATTGTTTTACATAGTGGGACATTATAGAGTATTAGGACTTCTTTATAATGTTAACATCTAAATTATTTATCTCTGTGAATTCAGACATACAATAAAATCATATTTAATAAAACTATAACTATAAATTCATCTATATAATTTTCTTTTCACTACTGGTATATTCAGGAAATATCTCTCTTAATTTTTAAAACTAATCATCTACTCAAAAATTCATCTTTTCCTGGTTCCTCCAATACCTCATTTTGCTGTTGATTTCTTCTTTTCCAAGTTTTCCAAACTTCCCCTTTCTTTATTTCCCATCTGCACTAAAACATTCTTAAAAGTTTTTATTCAAGTTTTTATCATGGGTTATCTGTATTTCTCTATTAAAAGCAATATCTATCTTTATGCTTAACTGTGCTCACCTCAAAGTTTATTTTACCTCATTGGTTATTTTTAATATATATATTTTATTGATATTTTACAGAGAGGAAGGGAGAGAGATAGAGAGCTAGAAACGTCGATGAGAGAGAAACATCGGCCAGCTGCCTCTTGCACAGTCCCCACCAGGGATGTGCCCGCAACCAATGTACATGCCCTTGACCGGAATCGAACCTGGGACCTTTCAGTCCGCAGACCGACGCTCTACCGCTGAGCCAAACAGGTTTCGGCTCATTGGTTATTTTTATTCTGACCTCTTTTAGACCTCCTTTCCTATAGTCATCTTAAAATATATGAATTTTTCTGTTTCAGACCCACTCTCTTCTTTTTTTATAATAACATTTCCTGAAATAATTCCTTCTAATTCCATGATTTCAGTCCTCAGTTACATACCACAGACTCTTCTGAGATATATCAAAACAACTAAAATTATATCCCAAATAAGCATTTCATTATTTCTTTGAGCGCTGTTGTTTTTCTAGATCGGAATGTATATGAATTAACTCCCAAACATCTGAAAATCATTTCTCCCACACTCCCCCTTAAATATCTAATGCTGGTGTTTCTATCTTCTGGGTTTGTTCTGCCTCTAACATATTTACATTCCTCTAGATTACTTATCATCTGTTTATTTGGTAATAACTGTTTCCTTAGCTCCAACCTTCTCACTATAGATGAAGCTACCTGACCATCTTGTTCACAATGTCACAGGTCAGGTTCTCTAGGTCACAGGCTCTGGAACTCATATTTGTTTGGTCTCTTTTCCTAGGAAAATCTGCACAAGAAATGTTTGTGAGATATCCTACAGTCTTTATCACAGCAGCTGGTCCTGAAATAGCAACTAATACTTATCATTTCTTTCCTCTAATCCATTCTAGATAGATTCATCCTCCTCAGGTTTCACCTCTACAGGTTTTCCTGGATTACCTAGTAAGATGATCTTAGGAAACTGAGTCTCTAGTAACCAAGAATTTAGCATGCCAATGCTACCACACTTGGCAATTTACAGTAAAAATGGGGTTGAGAAACTCCACAGGATGTCACCTGATGCCAAAATTTCCATATACTTATTGTGTAGTAACTACCCTACCTCCCCTAGATGGATTACCCCTTACCTTGCTTTCTGGTCCCTTGTTTCACTCCCTGATAGAGGTAATATCTCTAGAAAATCAGAACTTCTATAAGAACAGAGCATAAAGGGATGGGAAATTTACTCTCTTTATATTAGTGAAGACAATTCTCTGTTCTCACACACACACAAAAAGGTGGCTAACAACACTAATACCAAATCCCTTGACTATGGGGCACTGTTCTTCTCTCTTTTTCTGCCTTTACAGCCAACCCTGAGTGGGACTATAAGAAAGAACAGTCTGTACTTAGCTTGTACTCAGATACTGAGTCCACAAGGATGAATTTTCTTTGGAAACTGGGGATACAAGATTTCCCAGTGCATCCACCGAGATGTTCCCAATCTGCATTCTAAAGTCCCACACTCCAAATCAGAAACATTTGCATAGAAGTCTACTCTATGCCTTAAAGTCCTTTAATATTTACTTTTGCACATGTCCACTTTTTAACAAGTTATCTATTTTGTCTGAAAATTACTTACTTAGGCTTATTTGTCATAGGATATTTTAACTGGAATATATACTTCTCGATTGGAAGTTATTACTGTTTTAGCATTCCATAGATAAACATCATCCTCTGGCTTTCATGGTTTCTGTTATAAAGTTTACTATCAGTTATTTTGGTTCCATCAAAGGCAACATGCTTGTGGTTGTTTAAGCCTTCCAAAAACGATTAAACTGTTTAAATATCTAGTTCAGATTTTCTAGTGGAAGTGTTCGTCAAAACCAACCTAATCAGGTATTACAGGAAGCAGATTATCTGCAATATAGCCTTTTGGGGTTTGCTTGCTGTAGCAACAAAGTTTAACCTATTCTGGTGCTCTCCTCTATGAGACAAGCTGTTATATAGACGTAGATGGTGTTTAAAAATAAAATAAAATAAATTTTAAAAATAAAAAAAGAATGGGGGTTGGCAGCTAGGATTCTGACCTTGAGTCCTGGCTCTTATCTAGAAGCAGTTAAAACATTGTATTTAAGAGAATAATTGTTAAAGCCAGACTAGGATTAAATCTTAAATTTCTAAATTGTGTGACCTAGGACACAATGCTTAATATATCTCTACCACTTAACTTCATATACAAAATGGGGATGATATTAGTTTATGCCTGTACTGTTGTTGTGAAGATTAATCTGTTTAAGAGATTATAACAATGTTGTGGCATAAATTAAACACTCAGAAAATGTTAGGTTATTATTGTTCCATGCTCTCATCGGCACAATGAGGATAATATGACCTACTTATCAGGTTGCTTTAAGAAATAGAGGATTTAGCCCTAATCATTGTGGCTCAGTGGATAGAGTGTCGGCCTGCAGACTGAAAGGTCCCAGGCTCGATTCTAGTCAAGGACACATCCCCAGTAGGAGGTGTGCAGGAGGCAGCTGATTGATGTTTCTCTCTCGTCCATGTTTCTAACTCTCTATCCCTCTCCCTTCCTCTCTGTAAAAAAAAAATCAATAAAATATTTTTAAAAGAAATGGAGGATTTAATATAAAAATGTATTTCTTAATGCTTAGTACAGAATAGATAATATTACATATTAATATTTAAGGAGCAAATGAATGGATTAAGAAAGGGTTTTTCCCTCTTGCAGCATTCTTCAACTGGCTTTTGTTTTAGTAGATAGCCTTGTCAAAGTCATTGTCAAAGAAGGACTGATTGATTCACAACTTTTGTTTTTAAGATTATTAGATGTCACCAAATCGAATTAGAAACAGTAAGAAATTAAATGGTCCTTCTCTGCACACAAATGGTCTTTCCTATCACCACAGCACTGGTCCTGCATCATCTAAAGGAAAGCTGTGTTTGCTGTTCAAGTATAAGTTAAGAGACAAAGAGACATTTATATATATTTTAAAGCATTTGAAAGAACTTTCAAATTTTTATTCATTTAATTTTTTGTTCTTTGTCTTAACAGTTATAAATGTTCATTTAAAGTAAAAAAATGAAGTTTTCAGTAGTAATTATCAGAGAACACTTGACAAAAGAATTTGGTTATGCTTTTTTTCTGACTTCATAATGAATACAACCACAGAATACTAAATAATGGGCTGTTATAAATAAGGAAAACAGTATATTTGACTCCATGTTTCCAAAAAAAGTATTGGTCCTTGAAGAAATGCTCATCAAATATCAATTATTTCCTGGGAAGGTGATAATAGATTGTTATGCTTCACTGTAACAGACATGAACAGTGCCTTTGTATACCACTAATAATAATGTATAGGCTGAGAAAGCTAATTCTAACCCTAACTATTAAAAAAAAAAGTCTATAATGATATAATTTCGGTCCTTGCATTTAGAGTCATAAAAGCCCACAATAAATTATACATATCTTCTAACCATTAAAAATAAAAAATAAAAACCCAGAAACCAAATAGTTGATTTGAGAATGTTTAACACAGAATTCAGAAGGCAAGTAAATAAAGAGCTTAAGACCTTACTTTTGTTGATCTTAAGTGTAGCCTCCAAGTAGAAGGCACACAATAGGTTTTAAAATTAAAATGTGTTATAGTTCAGATATATAAGGAAGAGAACAGTATAACAATTATTCAGGTGCTCATGACTCAGATTAAATAACCTACAAATAGCAAATAACAAATTGGTTAAGTGTCCTTGTGTGGCCTTAACCAATCTTATTCTCCATTCACATACCATACCCCTACCAGAGCTAATCAATGTCTTAATGCGTGTTATCCACTTCCATGTATGACTTTAAACATTTACTTCATATAATTATACCCATAAACACTATCTAGTATTTTACATGTTTTAAATGCTTATTTATTTTTTAAAATATAATATATTGATTTTTTTTTTTTTACAGAGAGGGATAGAGAGTTAGAAACATGGATGAGAGAGAAACATTGATTAGCTTCCTCCTGCACACCCCCTACTGGGGATGTTGTCCACAACCAAGATACATGCTCTTGACCAGAATCAAACCCAGGACCTTTTAGTCCACAGGCCGACGCTCTATCCACTGAGCCAAACCGATTTTGGCAAAATTTTTATTTAAATGTAATAATGTCCTTTACACCATGCCACTTATTGCCGATTCTTAATATAAGGACTTGGAGGTCTCTGCTCCCTCCCTCCTAACAAGTAAAAAGATGAACAAACTAGAAAAAAATCAACAACTGTTTTTTGGATCTTTAAGAGAAGGAAGGACACAGGACAAACCACTATCCCCAAGATGAAAGAGGCAGGTGAAAGCAGAGAATAACAAGTTACCAGA
Source organism: Vespertilio murinus (assembly GCA_963924515.1). NCBI lineage: Eukaryota > Metazoa > Chordata > Mammalia > Chiroptera > Vespertilionidae > Vespertilio > Vespertilio murinus. Next base: position 45,769,228 of record OZ004707.1, read on the forward strand.
CCAGAGACTCTTGAGCAGAAACCCCCCAGGAAATCAGTGCTGGGAGGAAGCCTGAGGTCTATAATTAACAAATTGCTAGAGGGTCAATGTGGAAAAGGTTGGGAGTTAAACTCTAAGGCAGGGGTGGGCAAACTTTTTGACTCGAGGGCCACAATGGGTTCTTAAACTGGACCGGAGGGCCGGAACAAAAGCAACCTGACCATGCTGGCACTCTCATCTTGGGCTGCTGGTGAAGGAGTGGAGGGGAGAGCAAGAGAACCCTCTGCTCTTTCGGCTCCGCGGGCCGGATAGAACAGCCAAACAGTCCAGATCCGGCCCGCAGGCCATAGTTTGCCCACGGCTGCTCTAAGGGGAGCTCGTCATAGAGGGGGTCCCACAATTTTATGAGGTTTCCCTCCAGGAGTTTGACCAGGTTCCCACAGAAATTCTGGAGAAAAATCCCTTCATGCTTCAGGAAGGGAGAGGGGGAAAGGCACCATTCTGAAATACACCAGAGAACTCTGATTTTCTTAACAAGGCTGCTTTCAGGGAAACTAGTAAGCCACAGTCTTACCTGCCTGGTGTTATCAGAGCCTAACAGACCTGGGAGAAGAGAAATATGCAACTTCGTCTCACTCAGTCCCCCTAAAGTGGGGAGAGAAAAACCCGAGAAACCTTTGTGAAGTTCACGCTCCAGAGGCACAGGCTCGCTGAACCCAAACATAGGAAGGCTGAGAGCTTTCCCTCCCCGCACATTGCCAAAGGTCTACTTACCACAGTGCTTTTTACCCAGGACATCATGTCCAGCTAGCCAGAAAAAGTTACAAGGTATTTCAAATGGAAAAAAAAATGCAATTTGAAGAAACAGGGCAATCCTCAGCACCAGACATGGTAGGGATGTTGAAATAATCAGGTGGGAATGTAAAACAACTCTGACTAATATGCTAAGGGCTCTAATGCACACAGTAGACAGCAGGCAAGAACAGATGGCCAGTGTAAGCAGAGGGGTAGAAGCCTAAGAAAAACACTGAGAAGAAATGCCAGAAATAAAAAACACTCCTTTGATGAGCTCATTAGTAGAATGGACACAGCTGAGGAAACAAACTCTGAAAACCCTCCGAAGCTGAAAAACAAAAAACAACAAATACTGGGGGGAGGGGGGGGTGCACACAGAACAGGGTATCAAAGGACTGTAGGACAACTAAAACAGGTGTAGCATCTGTGTCATGGGACTACCAGAAGGAGAAGAAAGAGAGGAAGAGGAGAAATATTTGAAACAATAATAACCAAGCATTTCACCAAATGAATGTCAAACACATTATTATACTTATGCATTTCAGCCATTAACTTCATGTGATTTATCCATGTTGATATATATAGTTCTATACACACAATTTATTGTCACTGTTACATATTTTTCTTTCTGTTTTCTCTTTTTTTTTTTTTACTTTTTTTTTTTATTGTTGACACTATTACAGATGTCCCTATTTTCCTCCCCTTTGGCTACCTTCACCCAGCTCCCACCCCACCCCCCTCTTCTCTCTGGCCAATCACTACACTGTTGTCTGTCCTATGGGTTGTGTGTATATGTCCTTTGGCTAATCCCTTTACCTTCTTTCACCTAGTCCTCCCTACCTCCCTCCCTTCTGACAGCTGTCAGTCTGTTCCAGTTACATATTTTATTTTATAGCTATACCCTAAATTAATGAATTAATTTTGCTGTTGATGGAATTTGTTCCCAATTATTTCCTGATATACTGCTACAATACATATTCTTTCTTAATATCATTGTGCATATGTGTGAAGGTTTCTCTATGGCAGTGGTGGCCAACGGAATTCTCCATGATAATGACATGTTCTTTATCAGTATTGTTCAAAACAGTAGGCACTAGCTTACGCATGCCGCTGAGCACTTAAAAGAGTGTGGTAGAATAACTGAATTTTTACTTTTGTTTCGTTTAAATAAATGTAGATTTAAATAGTCACGTGTGACTAGTGACTACATTTGAAGGTGTACTAAGAAGGACTATTCTACAGAAGTACTGTGCTAACTAGAAGTGTTGCCACAACATCATGGGTATATTCGTTTTCATCTTTACTATTTCATACTGACTAAAATGTGTTAAATCTAAATTGTTTTCAGCACATAGGAGAAAATATTTTTGAATATTTGCCCACTCTTGTTATTGTTAGCCACAACAATAAGTTCACAGTTGTTTGCTTTTTTGAGGAGAGAAGAGGTGTTGCCTCTCTGTTATTACCATTGGAGTAAACACTTTTCATCTGTGAATTATCTATTCACATTACTTCTCCATTATTTCTTTATTTGTTTATTTTTTTCTTATTGAGTTATGATAATACGTTTCATATTATTGAAAACATTCCTTCTTTGATATGTTTCAAAGCTCTTCCCTACTTTTATTTTTGGCTTGCCTTTTAACTAATTACCTGAGTGAGGCTCAGAAAACAAAAAAATAAATAAATGATGTCATTTAATTTACCAGATTGTTTTTGGTATGGTTTTGCCTTCAGGGTCTTGTTTAAGAAATATTTCATTTTGAAAATTATTTTTCCCTTCCCCAAATAATTAGCCAATTTCACAAAAGTGTTCTTTAATTCCATCAGCACTGTTCTTTTCTTTGCATGATCATTTTTATCCCTAGTCTATCATTTCAGTGAAGTTGTAACTCTTTGAAATTCATTTCAATAAAGATGTAACTCTTGGGTTTGAGAGGCATCCCAGATTTTACTCCCCAGATTACACAGTCACAATACCTTTTTCATTCCACCCCTATTTGAACTCTTAGCTAAAGCCTTTATTTTTTCCACATATAAGCAAAACCTATTTTAAGTAATCACAACCCTCCTTCCTTCCTTTTTTCTTCCCTTTCTTTCTCCTTTCCTTCCCTTCCTTCCTCTTTCTCTTTTTTCCTTTCTTCTCTCTCTTTCTCTTTTTTTCATTGACCCTTGAAAGTTTGTTACTTTCTTCTGAGATCACCAAGCATTTAAGAGAATATTTTAAGTCGAAACTGGTTTGGCTCAGTGGATGGAGCGTCAGCCTGTGGACTGAAAAGTCCCCGGTTTGATTCCGGTCAAGGGCATGTACCTGAGTTGCGGGCACATCCCCAGTAGGAGGTGTGCAAGAGACGGCTGATCGATGGTTCTCTCTCATTGATGTTTCTAACTCTTTATCCCTCTCGTTTCCTCTCTGTAAAAAAATAAAATAAAATATATTTTTTTAAAAAGAGAGAATATTTTAAAACACATTTTATCAACATATATCAGTATTACTTATTGTGGAATTTTCAGGATCTCTAGTATACCATGTAATTAGAAACAAACAAACATGTCTAGGTTCTTGGTCTCTCAGAACAAAAAAGAACTGAGCAAAACACAAACACTTTGCCCAATCTCATAAAGGTATGTGTTTGACACATCTCTAATTATTCAAAGGTCAGAAAAACCTATTTAATTTCATAATCAGAGGGAAAGGTGAAAAGATAGTGTTGATTTTTCTTAATGTTTGAAGTATTTCAAATATGACCTCTTTTCAACATTCTCCTAATAACTCAATTTTTAAATTTTCCCCTGCTGAATATTTATTATAAAATATAATACTTCTGTTCAGCTGGTGTGGCTCAATGGTTGAGTGTAAACCTATGAACCAGGAGTTCACAGTTCGATTCCAGTCAGGGCACATACCTAAATTGCGGGCTTGATCCCCAGTGGGGGTCATGCAGGAGGCAGCCAGTCAATAATTCTCTCTCATCATTGATGTTTCTATCTCTCTCCCCCTCTTCCTTTCTCTTTAAAACCAATAAAAATATTTTTTTAAATAATTAAAATAAAATATAATAATTGTCTTACAAAAATACCCTAATTTAATAACAAAGACAATGTTCCTTATATTTGGAATATTTGTGATCAGATGACACTCCCCAAAGCCCCAAATCAGTTATAGCAAATACAATGCTAGTTGAATGGCTAAAGCTAATTCTTGGTAACAAAAGTTTCTTCATATTGCATTACTTTAAAAAATTACATTCATTACTGACCATCAAGATAAAACTGACAACTATAATAAAGAGTTAATATAAGAGATGTATTGAGAATGCCTCTCGATAGCTCTATCTGTACACGTAATTCAATTCTAAAAATTGAATTGTAACTTTACTCTAGCCTTTCCTAAAGCAGAAACCCATACATAAAACCAGCCATTGTCCCTAAATCATAATATATTTTTACGGTGGTTTGAAGTTAACCAAGTACGTTTACTTCCGTGATCTCATTTGATTTGATTCCCTGATTGTGTTTGTGCTGTAGACAAAGGAGGCATTGTTATCACTTGAACTTCAGAAATGTGGATTAAATACTGAGCCTCTTGTTTCTATAACAAAAAATGAGCAAAAAGAGGTCTTAGAGCCACTGTCTGCCTCATATTACACAACAACAGACTGCTCAAGTGTGCTGTGCTTTCGAGCACATGTGCATGGGCCTGTCTAATAAAGACAGCACAATAGAATAACTCTAATAACAGGAATGCATGTTCTTTCAGCATAGCTCGACAAGTAATCAATAAAGAGTAAATGCACTGTTACACAATTGGTTTGGATTTAGTAAGCAAAACCTAGATGAGAAATCCTGTTGAAAACCAGAATACTTTCTGTTATGATCAGGGTTAAATATAACTGCATTCTTTTAAAGTACTGTTGCTTTTGTTATGAATTTTATTAAATGTTAAAAATAATACTGTGATTATTTTTGATGTAAGGAACAATGCTTACCAGTTTTCTTCTATTTCTTACCTTTTTTTATTCCTTCCATCCTTACTTCCTCTTATTTTTACTTTAAAAAAAAACTATAAGACAACAATAAAAGTGACTAAAATTGAAATTTAATGACATGCAAATGGTGATATTATATTATGTGAAAATAATTTAGACATATGAAAAAAGTGTAAAGGTAAATGTGATATATTGTGTTTTTTCTGCATCTAAAATCATTAAAAGTGTCTACAAAGAGAAAGAACTACCAATCCTATCTAATAAAGAAGGAATATGTTAATTGACCCTCACACCATTGCAAATATGGTGGGTTCCACAGCCAATAGGTCGCCTCCAGTTCATGACCCCAGCTCCCCAGAGGGGCCATGTGTCCCAGGGGGCCGTGTGTCCCAGGAGAGCCGTGTGCACTGGGGGAGACATGTGCCCCGGGAGAGCCGTGTGCCCTGGGGAAGCAGTGAGATCCGGGGGGAGGGGCGGTGTGAACCAAAGGAGGAGCGGATTCTATTCGTGTGGTCCTGAGATAGTCACCATAAAACAAGCAGATTGTCAAATGACAGCGGGGAGGAGAAGGAGACCTGGGGGGAGATAAGAGAACAACCGAAGGACTGGTATGCATGAATATAAGTACAACCAACGAACACAGAACTCTAGGAAGGGAGGGCATGAATGGGAGGTGGGTGGAGGGGGGGGGCAATGGTAAGCTATGTACACATATAATACCTTAATAAATTTTAAAAAATAAAATAAAATAAATAAAAACAGGATTATATTTCAGGCATTTTTTAAATATATTGTATTGATTTCTTACAGAGAAGAAGGGAGAGGGATAGAGTCAGAAACATTGATGAGAGAGAAACATCAATCAGTTGCCTCCTGCATACCCTGCACTATGTATATGTCCGCAACCAAGGTATGCCCTTGACCAGAATCAAACCTGGGACCCTTTGATCCACAGGCCCACACTCTATCACTGAGCCAAACCGGTTAGGGCTATTTCAGGCATTTTATAACATTAGATTAAAATGTACTTCTAAAGCATACTTTTATGTTTTAAAATATTTTAAACATTTGTTTTTTAATGTTCTAATATATTATTGGAAGTCTGATCATTCTAATCTGAACTCTTATCACCCAAATTATGGATATTATAAGGCATTATGAAATTATATAATTAGAAATAAAATTTGGTTTGCAACTTCTCTTAGTGTCATTGCATCAAGTGAGAATAGACTATATTTCATTTCAGCTGTATTTTAAGATGAAAACAATTATGGATCAAAATCAACAATATAATAATGAATCAAGATTAGCTATCCCTGAAAAATAGCCATCCTGAGAAAATAAAAAGACATGGTCATGTATTTTAAAATCATTTGCAACTGCATTGCTGGAAATCCACTGAGTTCTGGGGAAGTCTAATAAATTCTAGGAGCATTTTTTTTTTCTCTTTAAAAAAAATGAGAAATTCTATGCATGTTGAAAAATTTTAAAGTCAGTACGTGAAAAACTGGACAGTGGTGAATAAATGTAACTGCGATCCCTCACTATTAAGGGCTCCGCTGAAGCAAACGAGATGGGTAGGTCAGTGTAATAACCGTGGTTCTCTCTGGAGGCTGACACAAGGCTTGAGCTTTCTCTCTTCTCCGGGTCATTTCCTAAGAAAGCCTGCCTGATCACAAACTGGCTGGTGTTGACAGCGAATTTCTGCCTCCTGACAGGGCTGAAAAGTCGGGAAAGAATGTCTTCCTTTGGATCCGCTCTCTTCTGGCCTGTCTGAAAAATCCAGTGTTAGCCAGAGGCACCGAGTTACCAAACAGGACTAAACTCCCCACAGAAAGAAGCTGGTCCGGAGGGGAGCCTGGAACATTTCATTGGAGCTGCGTTTGACAAGACTCACTTCCCCTCATTACAGGCTAATACCACCCTGGTGTTCAGAGAGCCCTTTGAAAAACATGTTAGTGCTCCAGGCCACTCCCTGCCCCTCCCTGTAGATGAGGCTGACGGGTCTGGAATAATCTTTGAAGGATGGTGCTGACAGCTTCAAATAAAAGAGCTGCTAATTCACGGGGCAGAGCTTGAGTCCAGGGAAAGAAAGCAAAGGTTGGGGGAAATTAGCCAGGAGTGCTGCGGAGAAATTCTCCATTACACTTTTGGTTTTTTTAATGTGAGCTGAGCAAAAGTTTGCCTAACTCTAGCAGAATCACAAAATAAACATGTCATTAATGTAGCATTTAGAAAGCAACTATAATGAATATATATATAAAAACGGGTCATATTACACAGTATGGGCAAATCAAGAAAGCAGCTAATGACTGCTGCTATGTAATTACTGTATTGTACTAATCTTTGCTACAGTGCTGTTAGGCAAATGTTCTGTCCTCTGAATTCTAAGACAAACCATTGTTAGTAGGTACTTCATAATGGCTTTCCAGAGAATTTCAAATTCTGGGATTTTTTATCTAAAAGATTAGTATTACTTGTGTGCGTGCACATGGGCCTAGCCGGTGGCCATGGACAACAGCGGGGTGGGGGCATATGTAGGGAGGGGTTTGGGATGGGAATGGGGGGATAAGGACAATTATGTGATACTATAATTAATAAAAATAAATTTTAAAAAAGAAGGTAAAAATAAATAAATAAAAGATTAGTATTAATTTTGGCATCCTTACTTAAATTCTGCAATTTTAAAAAAAAAGTGTTCACCCTTGGAGAAGAATCCTAATCCCAAAGAATGAGTCTATTTATGTTTTAAATCCTTAATTTAATTGTGACTAAAACCCATCATTTTTTTTATTGATTATATTACATATGTGTCCTTATCCTCCCATTGACTCCCACCCTGCTCCCATTCATGCCCTCACCCCCCCTGGTGTCTATGTCTATTGGTTTTGCTTACATGTGTGCATACAAGTCCTTTGGTTGACCTCTACCCCTTAAAACCCATCATTTTCAATAGAGAGCATCACTACAGTTCTACCTCCTTCTACAGTTATTCCAGTTCTCTTCCAAGTCAGAGAAGACTTGTGGCAGGCAGACAGACAGACAGGAGCAGAGCAAGAATGACGGACCAGTACAGAAGGTTACCAGGGTGGAAAGCCGCGGGTGCTTAGCAACGGACCATGGTAGGGTAAGACCTTGTCCCCGGGATGACCTTTCCTTGCCTAACATGTTGATGGTCATGGGGTTTGCACCCCTAACCTTTATCCTTAGAGATAACTTCTAGGCCTCAGTTGTATTTCAGCTCCAGGCCAGCAGCGAAACCTGACAAACATTGATAGATAGCTTTACACAATCAATTGAAAACAGCGTTATAGTCTTACCCCATAGGTAGCAAAAAAATAAGACAAATGCTTAACTGATTCTACAGAATGTTAATATTTTTATCACACTGATTTTCAGTGTGTGCTGGAAATGTTTAACAGCCAACACTCAAAAGAAATTAATAAATATTTAAAAATAAGAAAGGGCAATTTTTTTCTCTTTCATTATATTGGTGAGTATTTGCTTCCATTTTTTAAATAAGCCATGACAGTTTAATAGTAAAATTGAGAGGAAGATCCAGAGATTTCCCATATACTACCTGACATTTGCCAATTTCTGTGGTGTAAACACTCCTACAATGGCCACTTTCAAGTTTCAATTTTACATCACCAAATAGTTAGTTTGGAAACAATGAATATAATTATCTATGCTGACCTGATCTGAGCTTGTTTCAGCACAATACTGGGTCTTTAATAACATACTTTTGGAGCAACATAAGTAATTTCATACTGCTTTTACTATTGGAATTTTTTAAAGTTACTTATCTTTTTATAATGTTTGCAGTAATAAGCTTTAAGAGACAATAAGAGATAAAGATTATATACACCAGATTAAACAACCTACATATCATATCAAATAATTTTTAGGTTGTTGATTTACTGCATTTTACTCCTATATATTTTCTTCTTTAAAATAAAAAATAAAGTAAAATAAAACCCAACTTATTTTTAAACAACTTTTTTAATTGATTTGAGAATGGGGAAGGAAGAGAGAGACAAAGAGAGAAACATCAATGTGAGGGGAAAAAACATTGATTGGTTGCCCCTTGAACTCGCTCATATGAGCCCCAACCAGGGATCGAACCCCCAACCTAGGTATGTGCCCTGACTGGAATTGAACCTGACACCTTCTGGTATTTAGGTTGACGCTCCAACCAACTGAGCCACACCAGACAGGGCTTATTTTCTGTTGCTATTCAGTGAGTACAGAAATTCAAATGTATCATGTTTTAATAATTTAAGAATTACTCTGAACATTCACTGACATCCCAAAAATATCAAAGAGGTGCCATTATTTAATACTTAACCAATTTTGAATGTAAGAATTTCAGTGAAGGGCAATAATATTACAACTGATGGGAAATTAATTGTTTCGGGTTCTTTTTAGTGCAATAGTGAGCCTGGCCGGCATAGCTCAGTGGTTGAGTGTCGACCTATGAACCAGAAGGTCATGGTTTGACTTGGGCCAGGGCATATGCCCAGATTGTGGGTTCAATCCCCAGAGTGGGGTGTGCAGGAGGCAGCTAATTAATGGTTCTCTCTTATCATTGGTGTTTCTATCTCTCTTCCTGCCTCTCTGAAATCAATAAAAATATATCCTTTTAAAAGTAATAATAATAACATATAATATAATAGTGAAAAACACCTGAAAAGGAATATTTATCATTCTAATATTTTACTCACCTGTTCTACCATGTTATAGGCCTGTCACTTAAGGGAATAGAACAAAGTCTGTTAACTTTATTTAATCATAGCCACCGAGTAATAAAAATATAAACCCAAAGTATAGGCTAGTGAAACTCTTATTTTACCTTTAACACAGTTCCGTGTGGAATAACAATGTTTTGTAATAAGAATGGAATTCACGTGCCATAGCCTCAAAGGCCCTAGTGAACACGCCAGGCATTCAGGATTCTTCCTTACGAAGAATGCTAACCAGACTATTCAGTGGCTGAAGCTCAGTCCTGGATCATTCTTATCCCCGATGGTCTGGTTTAGAGGTGTGCCTAACCTACTGCATACCAGAAAGAAATGTAAATGGTACCAGAACAAAAAAAAATCATTCAAAATCACACATTATAGCTACATTATGTTGTTATATTTTATTTTATCTCAACAAACTAGAAGGAAACTTCCTCAAACTAATAGACATTAAAAGCATTCTTACAGGTAACATCATATTACACAGCTCAATGTGGAATAACAATGTTTTGGTGAACAAAGAGCCACATACAGGGTGGTGGCGCCGTAAAATTAGAGTGTAACTGAAAAATTCCTATTATCTAGTGGCTTTGTGGCCTTCATTAGGTTGCAGCACAAGGCATTAATTACATGTTTATGGCGATACTAGAATAAACAAATCTGTTCTGTCAGTTGTATGAAAGTATAAAACAGACAATTATGTACAGTACATGATACTTGATAATGATAATGAATGATTTTGTTACTGGTTTATATATTTGCCATGACTCACTTTTCAATATTACTTTAGAGTGTACTCTCTATATATATATAAAAATATTTGTTGTAAACAGTATGCTGAGTTGTGCTAACAGAGCCTCATACCTCTCATGTTTCTGTGTCTTCTGATTGACTCACTTTCCTCATGTTTGATTTAATCTTGTGTTTTGAATCCTGGGAGCAAAAGGCTATCCCAGATAGCCTAGATGTGTCACAGGCTATGCCATCAAGGTTTGCGTAAGTACGCTCTATTATAATCACAGGATGGCAAAATTACCAAATGATGCATTTCTCAGAATATGTTCCTGTCTCATTAGGTGGCACATGATTGCACATTTAAATATGTAGTTTAGCCGAAACAGGTTTGGCTCAGTGGATAGAGCATCGACCTGCGAACTGAAGGGCATGTACCTTGGCTGCGGGCACATCCCCGGTAGGGGGTGTGCAAGAGGCAGCTGGTCGAAGTTTCTCTCTCAACGATGTTTCTAGCCCTCTATCCCTCTTCCTTCCTATCTGTAAAAAAATCAATAAAGTATATAAATAAAAATAAATATGTAGTTTATAAATATTTAAAGTCAAACTATAAAATAATCTTTCAAAATTCCTTCCCATCCATATACATATATTTGTACATTTTAAGTCCTATACTTGTCTGATCTTTGAAAATAGTTCATGAGTTATGATTCCCCCACCTCCCACCCCCACCTTATCACCTCAGACATTCGACAATCCATACACTTGTCCACACTCTAGACATTTTTTCATGACCTCCGAAGGCTAGGCCATTTGGTAGAGGCCCTGTCCTAACCTTACTATTTGATCTCAGGTCAAATGTCTTGATGTCTTCTCTCTCATTTTGCAGTTACTGATAGAGCTAATTCATTCATTCCAAGACTTTCTCAATTCCTTTTACTCCATTTCTGCTTACTGGTACCATTTTCATTGGTAAACCATATTTGGGACCAGCAGAGTTAAGGAGTTCTAAGAAACAGGGTGAGTTAGTAAATCGGGCACCAAATTTCTGTGTATACACATAATTCCCTAATCAGTGCAGGGTGTTCTTGTGATTCCAAGAATTTTCTGATGATCCATAGGAATGTAGAAATAATTGCATTCAAAGACCAGGCCATGGATATGAGAGTTAAGTGCAGAAATGGTAAGGCAATCACTATTTTTAAAAAGTACTATGTGAGCACACTAAGGCTAGACTTTTTCTCTCCTTGATAATCACAATATGCAAAGTTCTACTGTAAAAAGACTCACTCCGCTGACCTTGAAAAAGCTGTCAAACATGAAAGGAATTTCTTCTTTTCCACAAGAAAGGAAATAACACAAAAATGACAGGTGCCAAGTATCATCAACTAATAAAATAGATTTACAACTTTTTAAAGCTCTTTCTCCTTTCAAAATTTGCCAAGATGTGTTACCTCATTTCATTGTTTGGCAGGTGGACAGCCTTCAGCAGTAAGCTGGGCGGTAGAAGATATTCCCTGAACAATTATTTAGATTCAAGAAAGTCTAGCAGGAATGAGTTCTTTGACAAATTAACAACTTAAGGCCGTTTCTGAGTACGAGTGTTGGATTAAATTATTTCAGGGATACTGCTAATCTTTAAAAAATCAAAACTGCCCAAGATCAATTCTGCCCAGCCAGTGTTGCTCAGTGGTTGAGCGTCAACCCATGAACCAGGAGGTCAGGTTTCAGTTCCCTTTCAGGACACAGGTCCTGGTTGTGGGCTTAATCCCCAGGGAGAGGTGTGCAGGAGGCACAGTGATGATTCTCTCTCATCATTGATGTTTCCCTCACTCCCTCTCATTGAAATCAATAAAAATATTTTTAAAAGACCAATTTAAAATGAAAAATATTCCAGTGCAAAAGTAAACATAATGACCACAAGAGGAAAAAGTTTAACTTAGAATATTTTCAAAAAACAGATTCAAACCTTTGCCTGATAGCTGATACACACACATACACACGCACACACACATAAGTATGCTCTCATTCAACAAATCCTTGACACACATTTAGATATGTAAATGAAGATACTGAATAAAAATAAAAAAGTAGCCAAAACCGGTTTGGCTCAGCGGATAGAGCATTGGTCTATGGATTGAAAGATCCCAGGTTCGATTCTGGTCAAGGGCATGTACATTGGTTGTGGGCACATCCCCTGTGGGGGGTGTGCAGGAGGCAACTGGTCAATGTTTCTCTCTCATTGATGTTTCTAGCTCTCTACCCTTCTCCCTTCCTCTCTGTGGAAAATCAATAAAATATATCTAAAAAATAATAATAAGTAAGAAAGTAAAGCACACTCAATTATTTATGGTTGGCACTGATAATAACAGTGTGTTGATGTTTTTGTATCAAGTACATATGTAAAAATAGCAAAAGTATGCATTGCTTATGGTCTATATACTTTACCAAGGACACCTATTTTCATTAACCCCACATTTATATGTTCTCAGAAATTGCATATAACAAAAGTTTACTATGCTCTATCAAACTGGTAATAGAACTAAGATCACAAACGCAGTAAATTTACAGTACAGTCTAGGATATTGCCTTGGTCATATGGGGCTGCTGTAACAAAATACCATAAATTGTATAGCCTATAAACAACAGAAATTTATGTCTCCCAGGTGTGGGAGCTGGAAGTCTGAGATCAGAGTACCAGCATGGTAAGGTTCTAGTAGGAATCCTCTTCAGGTTGCAAACTGCCTACTTCCTTTATTCTTCCACGGCAGTTAAGCAGAGACAGAAAGCAAGTTCTCTACTGACTCTCACAGGGATACTGATCGCATTAGGGACAGTTCCACCCTTAGGACTTCATTTAATCCTAATAATTTCTCTAGGGCGCCGCCTTATTGCATCATATTGTGAGGGAAGGTTTGGAGGATGCAAACACCCCCTCCATAACAGATACCATACATCATTCCTTAATGAGTGCAATTTATTCATGTGATTCCAGGAACCCTCGGGAGCTCCGCCCTGGACTGGTGGGCTATAAAGGGGGTTGCAGTCCTAACTGGTTTGGCTCAGTGGATAGAACATCAGACTGTGGACTGAAGGGTCCCAGGTTCGATTCCGGTCAAGAGCATGTACATTGGTTGCGGGCACATCCCCAGTAGGAGGTGTGCAGGAGGCAGCTGACCGAAGTTTCTAACTCTCTATCCCTCTTCCCTTCCTCTCTGTAAAAAAAATCAATAAAATATATTTTATTTATTTACTTATTTTTATTCTTTTTTAATTTTCTTTATTAATTAAGGTATCACATACCTTTCCTCATCCCCTCATTTCCATCCCACACCCCTCCCCATGAATACCTCCATCCCCCTGTTGTATGTGTCCGTGGTTAGGCTTATATGCATGCATACAAGTCCTCTGGTTGACCTCTCCTCCTTACCCGCACCCTCCCCTACCTTCCCTCTGAGGTTTGACAGTCTGATCCATGCTTCCCTGTCTCCAGGTCTGCATAACCATTATTGCTTGTCTCATTTTTGGTTCTTATAAGTGTATTTCTAATATCACATGATCTCACTCATCTAGGGGAAATAATGAACAAAAAAAATTTTTTTTTTAAAGGGGAGGTTGCAGTGGCCAATGCCGCCATGTGCCACTAGGTGCTGCCCTTGAGCAGGATCTTGTGCCCCCTAAGAAAGTTCCCGAAGATCCCTAGCTGGTGGCCACTCTGAACCCAGAAATCTCTGCTGAGTTCGTGTTAAGTGAGGGACATCTGTGTAGACCTTCACCCCCAGCCGGGTAAGTGCAGAGAGGGATCAGGCAGGTGGGACTTGTATTCCTGCTGAGGCTGCTGACCAAGGCTTACGCTACGAGGACACTACCGGAGCTGAGATATTTCAGAAAGATATTTAAGAATGTAGGAATAATTGCATTAAATGACTAAGTCATGGGTGTGACATTTCAGTGCAGACATGGCAAGGCAGTCACTATAAAAGAATGAAATAAATCTGGAATTAACATAAGAGTTGCAAGAATTTCGGCAGTATGGGGGATTCATGAAAACTCTGTTTTTGTTTTTAAGCATCTTCAAACAAGATTTTTTTCCCCTGCAATCCTTTGTCTGTAATTCTTGATCAAAAGTGTAAAACAACGTCTTATCTTCTTAAGCTAAGATTTACAATCAGGTATCTTTGTCAAGAATAGTGTATGGTTGTCAGCCAAAGAAAAAGCAGAGGAGTTTAGAAAAAGAATAGCATTGAGAGTTAAATCAAGTTCGCATGGTAGACAAAATGATGACCTCCGAAATTACCAGAAATTACACTAAATATCCTTTTTATATCTTAGAGGTTTAATTGAATTTTTTAATTTATTAAGGTATTATATGTGTACATAGCTTACCATTGCCCCCCACCTCCCATACATGCCCTCCCTCCCCAAAGTTCTGTGTTCATTGGTTGTACTTATATTCATGCATACCAGTCCTTCGGTTGTTCTCTTATTTCCCCCCAGGTCTCCTTCCCCTCCCCGATATCATTTGACAATCTGCTTGTTTTATGGTGACTATCTCAGGACCACACGAATAGAATCCGCTCCTCCTCTGGTTCACACCGCCCCTCCCCCTGGGTCCCACTGCTTCCCCGGGGCACATGTCTCCCTCAGGGCACATGGCTCTCCTGGGACACATGGTCCCCTGGGACACACCGCTCACCCGGGGCACACAGTTAATTGAATTTTAGCTACATATCTCTAAAGAATGTTCATTCATGGCATTTAAGAAAAGAGGTTTGCTCAAATAGATAAGGAATTATGTGTTTCCAAATATATAAATATCAAAGAAACAGATGAAGTAGGATGGGCATTATAACAGATGAATACATAGATTGGAAGGTGATAAGACAGATAACAGAGAGTTGTGTAAAAGTGGAATAAATAGGATTAAATTAACATTACTTTATTATGAAGTACAGACCTAGGAAAATAAGTAGAAATAATACGAGGTGAAGACTAATGTACTATAAAAATAGGGGCTTCTTGCTCACTGTCTCTCCATCTCTTGCACAAAGACAAACAATGAATTGTCCATAGTTCAAGTATTAAGAATGAGACCTATATAGCTCTTTCTTAAAGTTGTATTATATAAAAAGAACTCAAATTACATTGGAATAATAAAAAAAAAGTTGGAATAATATTCTTGAAAAATTTAAAGAATATGTCTTTTTAAAATCCAAAAAAAAGTATTATTTGTAACATGGTTTCTACATAATCAAAACAGTAGGCATTTTATTTTTTTATTTAACACATGAAAAGAACAGACAAATGGCTACTCAAGAGGTTAATATGATTCAGTAATAGTGAAAAGCAAACCAGTATCTCAAATAAGATAAAGAAATCTTTAAACTTTTTAAGTTAATAATATAAGGCCAAGAGCGGACCACACGTAAACTATGGTCTTTGGATGATTATAATGTGGCCATGTAGGTTCATCAGTTGTAGCAAAGTACCACTCTGTCAGGGAGTGATGATAATGGAGAGGTTGTATGTGTTTGTGTCCATGGGGTATATGGGAGATCTCTGTACCTTCCCCTCAATTTTTGTGTGAATGTAAAACTGCTCTTAATAAGTTAAGTCTTTAAAAAAGGCAATGGCTGGAAGTATGACAAACTATTTTTCATCAATATATAAGTAAAGCCAATAAGCAGTGTAGTAATAATAAAATCTCTACCTTATCTTGGAATTTTTAGCTGAAATAAGTTTCAGAAAGTTTTATTCAAATAACAGTTGAACTGAATCGAAAGACTGTAATCACTGATTTCTTTTATTTTTTTCCCCAGAATACCAGTAACCACGTAATAATATACTTGATAATTTAGAAGCTTGTGTTTTATGTGTTCTCAGTTGAATATATCTGTGGGCAAACTTAAGATTTTTTTAAAAACTAATTTTGGTCTCCAGTTGATTAATGTGAGAGCAATAGATTTTGCGCATACATTTTTTTCCCCTAACCTTTAAAATGCCCATCCTAAGTGAAAGCCTCATCTCAAGCATTACTTGTCACACTGTCAAGAAAAACAAACTATAGAATAAAGCTTGGCTCACATTTTCTTTAAATGTGGTCATTTTGTTGGCTTATATATTCTAGGAGCATTTGAAGGTCACTAGATGGTCAGACAATTGAAACTCATGAAAAATTTATAATATTGGCTTAAAGACTAAAAAGTTTGAACCTCATCAATGATCCTTACAGCAAGGATCTGTATAAGCCAAATCTGAGCAAGGCCATTAATCATAATAGCTATTTCTTAAAGTTGTATTATATAAAAGGAATTCTTGTTATTACCCTTGAATCATATAGTTATTTCTTAAAGTTCTCTTTTTTAAAATGTAAGTATGGCATACGGCCATTTTCCATGCTACAGTGGAGAAATGGAGTAATTACAAAAGAAACCAACTTTTCCAAATGAATTAAAGTCTAGATACGAAGTCAATTTTATGCGACAGATGTTTAGAGAAGAAATATACTTTCAAATACAATTTGCTCTAATTAAACTATAATATTTTCCAAGGTTGTTGTCCTAGTTTTAAGAAGACTTCCACATGAGTTGCATATTAGACTAACCTTTCTGAAAATGAGAATAAGGTAAGGGAAGTATAAAGTATGCTGAATTATGTGTTAGATTTGTCTATTCTGCTGGAGTGACAGAGGGAGGAAGAAAAGAAAAAACAAAACACTTTATGTTTAATAAGTATTTCTCTCTTAGATTTGAAGCTTTATTTTGAGGTTAGAAATAATTAAGGTAGACCATAATGTCCTGGTTTGATTTTATTAGTCTAAATATAATGTGATTTCATTTTAATAATATTTGGTGTATTGCTTGGTCTCACTGGGTAATTCCCATGTATATTGGTCTATTTTTAGCATTTTTAATTATTGGATATCTGTATTAAAATATTTTACATTGTAGCTAGAAATATGCTATGAGCAGAAGTCAATGGGAGGAAAACAATTTTATTGAATAAAATATTATTGAATTGTTTCCCTTAAAAAAAAAAACGAAAGAAAGAACCCATATAACTCACAAAGCTGAAAATACATACTGAAATTATATGCTGTCCCTGATTTAGAGAGAAGTTTTAAGAGAAGCCTGTGGACAATGGTCCCCGCCTGTACAATTGTATCAACTTGCTGGATGAACCAGAATTGACCAAGAACTACTGTATTGGCATTAGGTCCATTGTATTCACATCTACATGCAAGTCCACAGGTGAAATTGGGGAACCTTAACATATATTTAAATATTCTAGAAATTGGGTTTTATAGTAACTTTCAGATAATCCCTGACTGGATTTTGGGGGGTTTCACAGATTTATAAAAGTAAATACTTCACTATCCTGAAGTATTGTCTCTAGAAAGACAACTCACTCTTCCATCTCCTCTCACTTCAGCATACACCCTCAATGTGTGAAACTCAATAGAGATTAGCCAAATTCTAACAAACCTACACTTTATCTTATTGCTCTACTAGAGGCCCAGTGCACAGATTCGTGCACAGGTAGGGTCCAGCTGGCTGGGAGGAAGGGACAAGGGAAGGGGATGCAGGAGGTTGGCTGGCTTACCCCACCCCTGATTGGGGGGGGGGCAATTGGGGGGAGGCTGTTCTGGGGAGGAACCAAGGGCAGTTGGTTGCCTGGCACCACCCCCTGGTCAAACTCCCCGTAGAGGGGGCAATTTGCATATTAGCCTTTTATTAAAAAGGATCGTTAAGTATTCAAACAGGGAGGCAGAACACTATGAGTTGTGTGTACTGTTGCTAGTAAGTGGAAAAAGTTGTTAGTTTTTAAATGGAAAAAGTTGTTAGTTTTTGGGTTTTGGTTTTTTTAGGGGTTTTTGTTTTTGTTTTTTGTTTTTTTGTTTTTTTCCACTGAAATTGAGCTTAATACACTCTATGGATGTGCTGGGAGGGTGCTGAGGAAAGTCTTTCTCAGCCTGGAGCTTACAAGAGGCTAGAGCACTGGAATGGAAAGGTAAAGAAGACCATTGTAGAAGTCTACAGAGTTTGTTGGTTTTCTGTCCATACTCCCTTTGTGAGTTTGCTGAAAAATAACTGGTGTAGGCCTGAGTCACTGTTGGTCAGTGAGAGGGCAGGGCGGAGCTATCCTCCATTTTGTGTAACTGGACCCTAGCCCTCACCCAACCAATCAGGGTCCACCAAAGCAGTGACATCACCACCCGTATAAAGCCCCTTGACCTATCTAAGTTTGGTCTCTCATCTGCCATGCTGTCTGTCGGCATGAGTGGGACAGAGCCCATGTGTTAACATGGAAGAGGCTCTCTTGTTAATTGCATTGGACTCGGCTCCCCGCTGGTCCTTGGGGATCACGGAATCTCGGTACAACAGTCAGCAAGACCAGCAATTAGGAATTAGAACATTTTATGTTGAACCAAAAGCCAAGTACAAACTAGAGTTTGTAGGCCACTCTGCATCGATTCCTCACAGACTCTAACCAACCACCACCAGCAGGCCTTCCTGACTGCTGTTTTCTCATGCATATTTCTCTTGTAACCAATCCACAACAGAAATCATACATTGAAGAGAATGCTGGGAAACATTCACCCGGGTGAGCCGAGTGCCCCAGGGGGCCGAGTGCCCCGGGTGAGCCGAGTGTCCCAGGGTGCAGTGTGCCCCGGGTGAGCCGTGTGTCCCAGGGGAAGCAGTGGGACCCAGGGGAAGGGGCGGTGAAAACCAGAGGAGGAGCGGACTCTATTCATATGGTCCTGAGATAGTCACCATAAAACAAGCAGACTACCAAATGAGGAGCAGATTTTATTCATGGGGTCCTGAGATGGTCACCATAAAACAAGCAGATTGTCAAATGACAGCAGGGAGGGGAAGGAGACCTGGGGGGAGATAGGAGAACAACCGAGGGACTGGTATGCATGAACATAAGTACAACCAATGAACACAGAACTCTGGGGAGGGAGGGCATAAATGGGGGGGGGGGGGCAATGGTAAACTATGTACACAGAAAATACCTTAATAAAAACAAAAAAAAGAAAAAGAAAGTGTGATACAATCAGTTTTAAAGAAGAAGGAATAAAATATAACCAATGCTCAATAATAGTAAAAATTTCTTATATGGTCTAGGTCAGTTGTGGGCAAACTACGGCCTGCAGGCCAGATCCAGCCCGTTCGGCTGTTCTATCCAGCCCACGGAGCCGAAAGAGTGGAGGGTTCTCTTGCTCTCCCCTCTGCTCCTTCACCAGCAGCCCAAGATGAGAGTGCCAGCATGGTCAGGTTGCTTTTGTTCCGGCCCTCCGGTCCAGTTTAAGAACCCATTGTGGCCCTCGAGTCAAAAAGTTTGCCCACCCCTGGTCTAGGTCCTTAATTTTTTTCATCTTTATTGTTGAAAGTATTACATATGTCTCCTTTTTTTCCCCATTGACTAATTGTAATCCTCCCCACTACCCTCCCCAGGCCTTCACCACACTATTATCTGAGTCCATTGGTTAGGCATATCCTATATAATAAAAGGGAAATATGCAAATTGACCCTAATGGCAGAACAACCAGGAACAACTGGTCGCTATGATGTGCACTGACCACCAGGGGGCAGGTCAGTGCACTCCCACAGGGAGAGTGCTCCACAGCCGCTGTGGTGGGAGCCTCTCCTGCCTCTGACTAAGCTGTTAGTCAGACATCCCCCAAGAGCTCCCAGGCTTTCAGAGGGCACAGGCTGAAGGACCCTCAGAGTGCATGAATTTTTGTGCACTGGACTCGAGTATGCATATAAGTTCTTTGGTTGATCTCTTCTCACCCACCCACCAACCCACCCACCCCCACCTTCCCTCTGAGATTAGATAGTCTGTCCCATGCTTCTGTGTCTCTGGATCTATTTTGTTCATCAGTTTATTTTGTTCATTAGATTCTACATATGAGTGAGATCATTGATACTTGTCTTTCTCTGACTGGTTTATTTCGCTTAGCATCATATTTCAAGGTCCCTCCATACTGTCTCAAAGGATAAGATATCCTTCTTTTTTACTGCTGCATAGTATTCCACAGTGAAAATGTACCACAGATTTTATATCCTCTCATCTACTGATGGGTACTTGGGCTGTTTCAAGATCTTAGCTAATGTAAATTGTGCTGCTATGAACATAGGGGTGCATACAGCTTTCTGAATGATATTTGGGTTTCTTAGAATATATTCCTAGAAGTGAGATCAGCTGAAACCGGTTTGGCTCAGTGGATAGAGCATCAGCCTGTGGACTGAAGGGTCCCTTGTTCCATTCCGGTCAGGGGCACGTACCTTGGTTGCGGGCACAACCTCAGTGGGGGATGTTCAGGAGGCAGCTGATCAATGATTCTCTTTCACTGATGTTTCTAACTCTCTATCCCTCTCTCTTCCTCTCTGTAAAAAAATCAATAAAATATATTTTTTTTAAATAGAAGTGAGATCATTGGGTCAAATGGCAATTCCATATTTAATTTTTTTTTAAGAAACTTCCATACTGTTCACATGAGCTCTCTCATCTAGGGGAAATGATGAACAACATAGACTTATGAACAAAAACAACATCGATCAGACTGTCGGACCTCAGAGGGAAGGTAGGGGAGGGTGAGGGTAAGGGGAAGAGATCAACCAAAGGACTTGTATGCATGCATATGAGCCTAACCCAGGGGTGGGCAAACTTTTTGACTCGAGGGCCACAATGGGTTCTTAAACTGGACCGGAGGGCCGGAACAAAAGCAACCTGACCATGCTGGCACTCTCATCTTGGGCTGCTGGTGAAGGAGCGGAGGAGAGAGCAAGAGAACCCTCTGCTCTTTTGGCTCCGCAGGCTGGATAGAACAGCCGAACGGACTGGATCTGGCCCGCATGCAGTAGTTTGCCCACGGCTGGTAACCAGTGGTCATGGACAACCGGGGGGTGGGGGCATGCATGGTGAGGGGTTTGGGGTGGGATGGGGTATGACGACAAATATGTGATACCTTAATCAATAAAGTAATTTTTAAAATAAAAAAAGAAACTGCATACTGTTTTCCACCAGGGCTGCATCAGTCTGTATTCCCACTAGCAGTGTGCTGGGGTTCCCTTTTCTCCGCATTCTTGCCAGCACTTGTCATTTGTTCATTTGTTAATGATAGCCATTCTGACATGTATGAGGTGATACCTCATTGTTTTAATTTAATCATCAGCATCTCTCTGATGATCAGTGTCTTTGAGCATTTTTTTCATATGTATCTTGACCATATGTATGTCCACTCTGGAGAAGTGTCTATTTACCCTTTGCCCACTTTTCAGTTACATTGTTTATCTTCCTTTTGTTAAGTTGTATGAGTTCTTTATATATTTTGGATATTAACCCTTTATCAGATGTATCATTCTAAATACTGTATGTTCTCCTTTTCATTTTGTTGATAGCTTCTTTTGCTTTGCAGAAGCCTTTTTATTTTTATGTATTCCCATTTGTTTGTTTTCTCCTTAGTTTCCCTTG
Organism: Vespertilio murinus; assembly: GCA_963924515.1. Taxonomy (NCBI): domain Eukaryota; kingdom Metazoa; phylum Chordata; class Mammalia; order Chiroptera; family Vespertilionidae; genus Vespertilio; species Vespertilio murinus. Next base: position 45,790,949 of record OZ004707.1, read on the forward strand.
TCTAGGAGCTGTAGCCACAAACATATTGCTACAAGAGATATCTGAGATTTTTCCACCTACGGTTTCTTCTAGGATTTTTATGTTTTCATTATTTGCATTTAATTCTTTTAGCTATTTTGAGTTTATTCTTGTGTATGGTATAAGTTGATGGTCTAGTTTTATTTTTTTTGCATGTATCTGTCCATTTTTCCAACACCATTTATTGAAGAGACCGTCTTGACTCCATTGTATGCTCTCGCCTCCTTTATCAAATATGAATTGAGAGTAACAGATTTTTTTTAGGTCCTTATTAAAAGATTTGTTCTTTTCTTGCATCAGTAAATGATAAGTGCAGTTGTTTTCATAAATAAATAAATAAAACAAATATTTATGTTTTAAATAAGTTTTTGTTCCTTAATATGATAATAAAGTTCATTGAAGTCAAGAGAGAAAATTCTAGACACTGCAGTTTATGCGTAGGTGTCCATCAAAATCATGAAGAAGAAAACAAGAGAAATATTTTGGTGTATAAGGGCAGAAGTTACTTCTTAACAGAGCAGCCACTTACGCTGCTCTGTTAAGGAAGATGGGAGGGCAGAAAAGTTGTGTTCCTAATGTAATTTCTCACTGTGCTATGGCTGGTAGCCACCATTAGCCTTTTTTCTTTTTCCAAAAAGAAAGCCAAATACAATGTGCCCTATTGAAATTGAAATATACCCAGAAAGATTGAATAGTGCTTATGATTTAAATATAACATTTAGATCTTCTATTAGTTCACTCACACATTCATCAAATATGCAAATGTGGATTGGCTAGTTTGTGAGAAGGAGGCATAGTAGAAAGGAAGAAGCAGAAAAAAGAAATGAAAATAAATTAGTAAATATTTTCTAATTTTTACAACAGGGTTTACCCACAGTGTACATCTAGCAAGCACCTCCACATGAAAGAAATTAGTATCTTGCAAAACTGTGACCAAACCACCTCTCAAGAAAATATCTCTTTTTCTTAAAATCTTCATGCAAGGAGTCTTACTATAGAAGTATTGCATAAGGAGCTCAGAGTTCTACATAGCTTTCAAATTCTCCTCTTTCAAATGTTTCTTCAAATCAAAAGTAAAATTATATGATAATTCTGCAATATAGATTCTATTTCTATCTTACAAATACTTGTTAAGTATATTGGCTCAAGAACACTCACTGAACAGATTATTTGTGGATTTAATTTCCTTCTAACTGGGTATTATTCATTAATCTTTACCATTTTTTCCTATGTTACAATGTTGATTAAAGGGGATTGTGATTTGAGATTCAGCAATGCTATTTTCTGTATCCATCACTATTTATTTTCTAAAAGGATTGAAATGTGTGGAAAAGAATCTGTCCAATTCTCTATTCAGCAGCTTCACATAAACATTATGTTAAAAAGAATCTAACTATAATCAATCATAAAATTGTTTCTAAAAGAATTTTCATCATAGTTTATTCTATCAAACTCTACTGCTGCTTTATCAAATGTATGTAGTATTCTACATCCTTTGTTGTCATTTCAACACTAGGAGTAGATTCCATATCAAAAAATCACTTTCTTTGTGAACCCATAAGAAGCAACTACTCATGCATTCAAGATTTATCATGAGATTGCAGTGATTCCATCACATCTTAAGACTCTATTTCCAATTTTAGTTGTCTTGCTATTTCACCATATTGGCAGTTACTTTTTCCACTGAAGTCTTGGACCCTTCAAAATCACCCATAAGGATTGGAATAAACTTCTCCCCAAACTCCTGTCAATGTTGACATTTTTGTGTGTGTGAAAAAAGAAAAGCTCTTTTATTGTTTCTTTTTTTTTATTAAGGTATTATATGTGTACATATCTTACCATTGCCCCCCCTACTCCCATATATGCCCTCCCTTCCCAGAGTTTTGCGTCCATTGATTAGGTTATGCTTATATGCATGCATACAAGTCCTTCAGTTGATCTCTTATCTCCCCCATATCTCTCTACCCTACCCACTGTAATTTGACAGTCTGTTTGTTGCTTCACTGTCTCTGTATCTATCTTTTGGGTCATCAGTTTATAATGTTCTTTATTATCCATAAATGAGTGAGATCATGTGAATGTTGACATTTTGACCTCTTCCCATGAATCATTAATGTTTATAATGGTATCTAGAATGATGAATCCTTTCCAGAAGGTTTTCAATTCACGTTTCCTAGGACCATCAGAGGAACCACTATCTATGGCAACTATAGCCTTAAAAAATGTATTTCTTGAATAATAAGACCTGAACATTGAAATTTTTCCTTGACGCATGGGCTACATAATAGGTGTTGTTTTAGCAAGCATGAAAACAACATTGATCTCATTGTACATCTCCATAATAAAGCAAGGTATGCCTATAATGGTCAAATGTCCATCAACTGCTATGTGAAAGAAACAGACACAAAATACCAAATAATATAAGATGGTTTCATTTTGATGAAAGGTCCAGAATGGGCACATTGATATAGGGAGAAAGTAAATCAGTGGTTGACAGGGGCTGGGTGAGAAGGCCAATGCTCAGTGATTGCAAATAGGTACGGCACACAGTGTCTCTGCAATTTTCTCTGGAAATGCTCTAAATTAGATAATGGTGATGTTTTTGAGACTTTGTGAATACACTAAAATTTAATGCCTTATACACTTTTAAGTGGTTACGTGGTGAATTTTATGCTATGTAGATTTAATCTCAACAAAATAATCTCACATTTTTCTTAACATTTCATCCCACTGCTATTCCTAGTTAAAGGCCCACATTCTTAACATTTCCTGCAAAGGTATTCTAACGCATCCATATTGTTCACCTTCTACAACTTCCTTATGAAACAATATTTCCATCTGGTCCGTGGCTATATTTATGCTCAGTAAATTAGTTCCTTACTTTCCTACTTTACATTCAAATCTCTGTAGGTATTGTCTACTCCATAGTTATCCAAACTTGTACCTAAAACTCAGAAACAAAATCAAGTCATACTAGCCTCTTCATAGCCTAACTTATACAATTTAATTCCTATATCCCTGTAGTGTATTGTCATTATTTTTAAGAATGACTTCTAGCCGAAACCGGTTTGGCTCAGTGGTAGAGCGTCCGTCTGCGGATTGAAAGGTCCCGGCTTCGATTCCGGTCAAGGGCATGTACATTGGTTGCGGGCGCATCCCCAGTAAGGGGTGTGCAAGAGGCAACTGGTCGATGTTTCTCTCTCATTGACGTTTCTAGCACTCTATCTCTCTCCCTTCCTCTCTGTAAAATACCAATAAAATATATTTTTTTAAAAAAGAATGACTTCTACTCTCTTATCTGCTTATAGAAGCCTAAAGTCTACAAAGCATTTAATATCTTCCATATATTTTGCAAAAAAAAAAAAAAACACACACACAATTAAATCCATATTATTCTCTTGTTTTTCTCAAACTAACTAAAGCATACTTGCTCTACTAATAATGTTCTGTAAGTGAAATACTTAAGTTCATGGAAAATGCATTGGACAAATATCTACCATAAATGCCTAACTGGGATAGCTATCAAGTAAGAGAAATCCTGAAACATAAGAAGAGCACATGTGGACAGACTTTAACCCTGAGGCCAAAGCTGCCCTGATATTACCTACCAGCGCTCCAAGACCTAGAATTTCAATTTTATTCGTTCATGCAGAGATCAAAAGGCCAAGAACCTGATTAATATTGGATGCTGAATTAGAGGTGCTTTCCAAATAACCAGGGAAGGAGAAAAAATAGACTTTCTGTTTGTAAACTAGTGTCAGGAAGTGGAGCTTGAGGGTAGGAGAGAGGAGGAAGGAGAGGCGATCAGGAGCAAGAGCAGGAAGGATAAGGATGAAGAGAAGAGAGCCTGTTAAGTACCTGTTGGAGTCGGTCTTTTCATGCAAACAGCATGTTTAGATCATGTTAAGCTATAAAAGAGGGCTAGATACAAAAATTGATTGTTTTGAAATTTTTTTAAGTATATGTCCATTAATAATAATTTCATTTTTGCATAACACAATAATGCTTTCATCTATACACATATGTGCAGGTAGGAATGAGACTTGAAGAAAGAAAAAAAATTTATTGGGTTATGGACAGTGACATCTAACAAAAGAGAGGCGATAATTCAAAAGAAAAATAAGTTGGGCTGATTTTCTCAAAGGCAGTGGATTCCAGGAAATTCTTGGAGGGAAATAACCCTCTGAAAGTTTCTGATACATAATCCATAATAATAAGAGGAATACATAATAAGAACATTTAAAATCAGACATACCAGGTGATTACAGGAGGGAAAAGAGGAAGACCAATTAGAGATAATAATACCAGGGAAATGTACGTGCAACATTTCCAGCATTAATGTATCAGTTACAAGGGGAGATGGTGATGATAGTTATTCATTTTGCTTCCAGAGATCACACCTAGAGTATGTTAGATTACTGGAAGTAAAAGAAATACTAAATAAAAAACAAAGGGCAAAAATAGGTTAAACCTAATCCAAGGCTGGTAGTGTAGGAAAGTAAAATTGCTTAAAGAAGAAAAAGGAGCCAAAACCGGTTTGGCTCAGTGGATAGAGTGTCAGCCTGTGGACTGAAAGGTCCCGGGTTCAATTCCGGTCAAGGGCATGTACCTTGTTTGCGGGCACATCCCCAGTAGGGCCTGTGTAAGAGGCAGCTGATCTATGATTCTCTTTCATCGATGTTTCTAACTCTCTATCCCTCTCTCTTCCTCTCTGTAAAAAATCAATAAAAATATATTTTAAAAAAGGAAGAAGGAGGAGGAGGAGGAGGAGGGGAAAGAAATGTAGGAGGAATCTCTGGACCAGATAACAGTGTGAAAGGAGGAGTAATGCTGCCATTAAACCCAACAAAAAAGATAGAACCAAAATTTAACCAGCTTTAAAAAAGAAAAAAGATACAGATTTATAAAACTCAGTCTACTACAAGGACAAGGAAAATGAATGGAAATAGAATACAGGAGCTGTATTCACTGCCCCCAAAAAATACATGGCAGAAAGGAATCTTTCTACTGTTTCCGAAGGGTTAAGGTAATCAAAAACTTGGGTGGAAATGCCAAGTGTCGAGGAAGAGCATCTGGTAGAAGTGGCGATTCCCACTAGGTCCCTGGCTCTGTAGGCAGAGGCGTCCACAGCAACTTCATTTTTAAAAGGCTCTGAGGGTGAGTCTTGTGCTGAATCAAACGCAGATTCCCGGGAGGACTTCCCTATCATACATACACCATATACCTGAGAACCTCCACTCCAAAAAGCCAGGGAGAAGATGCTGTTAAAAATGCACTGGGTCTCTGAGGAAGGAGAAAAACAGAAGAAAACACAGGATTCGAGGCATGTAATAAAAAACACACTCTGAATGGAATGTTGGTTGCTATAGACACAATTTACTCTCTCTGCGTAGTGGAGCAAAAAAAAAAAAAAGAAAGAAAGAAAATGTCACCTGATAGAATTCACACACAATCATGGAAGTGCCTGAAACAACAAACTCAAATAGAAATGGAAATTGAGGTGTTCTAAATATGTAAAGTGGAGACTCAGGCTGGATTTGAGCATTGCACGTTTCTAAAATGTTTAAGAAAACCTAAATAGAGCAAATAGCAAAAAAAAACAAAAAGTTATGGAAAGAGGATTTTTTAGACTCCTTTATATCATTGACTGAACGTTTACACTTAGCTTACTGATTTTAGACATTTCCAATAAGGTTGAATTTTCTAGGTTCCAAACTGGCTCACACTGTCATAGGCTCTGAGGCTAAAGCAAACGTTTTCCCAGCTCTCAGGAGTTTCTATCTATTGCTTTTGCCAGATTTCATTGAGTCTCTGTTATCAACTTTTTAAAAAGTAGCATGTTTCTGTGTTGGTGTATGCCCTGGTTCTGGAAACATCAGCTTGTTTAAAACAATGGTTCTAGTGATTCTTCCCTGCGTTTTCTGAACATCATCGATGTAGGTGATAACTCAGACAGTTTTGATTTGGAATCAAAAGCATGGGCCTGGATAAACCAAGATGGAGGCATAGGTAAACGCCTAACTGCAGCCTCACTCAACAATTTCAACAACAAAAAAATACAACTAAAATATAAAGTGGACACTATCCAGAACTACAGAAAAGTTGACTGACTGGAAATTCTACAACTAGAAGGAAAGAGAAAACCAGAAGGAAAATCAGAGGAGCTGTAAAAGCCTAAGGTACGGAGACATGGAGCCAGAGAGGAGGGGAGGCGCAGTGCCTGGTGTTCCCTAGCGGGAAGGAGATAAAAGCTCCAAACTGTGCTGAACCCCAGTTCCAAATGCACTGAACCCCAGTTCCAGGCGAGACCCTAGGAACCCAGGCTCATATGGAGGGAGTCTGGGCTGTAAGGTGGAAACTCAGGGGAGCGGCGAAAGGCAGTCCCGGAGGCACGCACATTACATGCAGAGGACGGACTGTTGACTCTGTTGCTGTATTGCCCTAGCAGGAAAGAGACAAAAGCTCCAGACTGTGTTGAGCCCCACTTCCAACCCCACTTCCAATTGCACTAAACCCCAGTTCCAGGCTCATTGGAGGACAGCCTAGACTGTTTGGTAGCGGGTGAAACTCAAGGGCACCTTTCTCTCATAGGTGCTTGCAGCGGAGTACCAAAGGACACTGAAGGACACTGAGACTCAGGAACCTCATAGGGCAGGACTGACAGGAAGCCAAGGCTGTAGGCTCCACCCTGAAATTCCACCCCATCCAAGCTGAGCAGAGGCTTTTGCAATTTTCCAAGTCTAGTCGAATAAGGCTATCTCCTGGCATAGGCACAGCTGATCCTCACAGCCAATTGGCCTGGAGGTCAGTTCCTCCCAGTGATACCAACAGCAATCAAGACTTAACTACAACTGGTTAAGACCTCCAAGAGCAAAGGCCTACCGAGGTAAGGATGCCCCTACTGTCACCTGTAGAGGGGCAGCACTGAGCTGGCCAATATTTGTGGTGGTGCTGCTTGTCCTGGCTCAGGGGAAGCGTTCCACTAAGTCTGAAAGACTAAGACATCGCAGGGACTCTCCGCTGCCGCCCACGACCGGCTCGGCCCTGCCTTTGCGCCACACCCGCAGATCCCGCGGCCTCCACCGCTGCCACCGCCTGCGGACTGCTCTGCCAGGCCTTCGCGCGAGCTGTGCTGGCGCTGCGCCTTCCGTTGGCAGACCCGGAGAATCCTCTCTCCACTGCCGCATGGCCAGGTCAAAGCATCAGACACTACCGCCATGCGGATTTTAAAACTACAGGGGAAATTGAGCCACAGGAGCTACCATCGCTGCCCCACCTGCCGCCGCCCCCAAGAATGGGAATCCACCGAAATCAGAGCTCACTACGCCCCGGGCTCACAGAGAGTGTGGCTTCAGAAATTAGCCTCTGCATCCACAGCAGCTCCACATCCGCACCAAAGAGGACACCATTGAGGGCGGATTCTCCCCATGCAGCCATCACAGCCCGCCCACAATCTTCCATGCACACCCACCAAGCTGGGAGGGAGATGGAGCGCGCTGGTGAGGAAATGGCACGGCGCCTTCCATTAGCCGCCCAGGCGAGCCCTTCCTCCGATGCCGCATGGCCGAGCCGAAGCTCTCGCCACCACCGCCATGTGAACTTTAAAACTACAGTGGTAATTGAACCACAGGAGCGACCGTCACTGCTGCACCTGGCACCGCCACCCACCACTGCCGCCACGAATAAAGGAAATCCACCGAGAACAGAGCTCACCACGCCTTGGGCTCAGGGAGTGGGCGACCTCAGAACTTAGCCTCCATGTCTGCAGCTGCTCCGCTCCCACACCGAATGAGACACCTTTGAAGATGGTCCCCCCGCCAGCAACCATCTCAGCCCAACTGCAGCTGTCCCAGCCTGCCAGCCATGCTAGCAAGGAGCTAGCGCGGCGCCTCCAATATGCGACCCCAACACCCTAGAGGGGCTGTGTGCCCCGGGTGAGCCGTGTGTCCCAGGGGGCCGAGTGCCCCGGGTGAGCCGAGTGTCCCATGGGGCCGAGTGCCCCGGGTGAGCCAAGTGTCCCAGGGGGCCGTGTGCCCCGGGTGAGCCGTAACCCCCCAAAGGGGAAGGGTGTCCCGGGTGAGCCGTGTGTCCCAGGGGGCCGAGTGCCCCGGGTGAGCCGTGTGTCCCAGGGGGCGGAGTGCCCCGGGTGAGCCAAGTGTCCCAGGGGGCCGAGTGCCCCGGGTGAGCTGAGTGTCCCAGGGGGCCGAGTGCCCCGGGTGAGCCGAGTGTCCCAGGGGGCCATGTGCCCCGGGTAAGTGGTATCCCCCAAAGGGAACGGGTGTCCCGGGTGAGCCGTGTGTCCCAGGGGGCTGTGTGCCCCAGGTGAGCCGAGTGTCCCAGGGGGGTGTGTGCCCCGGGTGAGCTGTGTGCCCAGGGGGCCTTGTGCCCCGGGTGAGCCGTGTGTCCCAGGGGGCTGTGTGCCCCGGGTGAGCCGAGTGTCCCAGGGTGCAGTGTGCCCCGGGTGAGCCGTGTGTCCCAGGGGAAGGAGTGGGACCCAGGGGAAGGGGCAGTGAAAACCAGAGGAGGAGCGGACTCTAATCATATGGTCCTGAGATAGTCACCTTAAAACAAGCAGACTGCCAAATGAGGAGCGGATTCTATTCATGGGGTCCTGAGATGGTCACCATAAAACAAGCAGATTGTCAAATGACAGCGGGGAGGGGAAAGAGACCTGGGGGGAGATAGGAGAACAACCGAGGGACTGGTATGCATGAACACCAGTACAACCAAGGAACACAGAACTCTGGGGAGGGAGGGCATGAATGGGAGGGGGGGGCAATGGTAAGCTATGTACACAGATAATACCTTAATAAAATTAAAAAATATAAATTTTTAAAAAAAAGACTTAACTACAGCCGTGTGCCCCAGGGTGCCATGTGCCCCAGGGGGCCCTTTGCCCCAGGTGAGCCGTGTGCCCCCGGTGAGCCTGCCCCAGGGAGCCGTGTGCCCCAGGGGGGCCAGGTGTCCTGGGAGAGCCATGTGCCCCAGGTGAGCCATGTGCCCCAGGGGGGCCGTGTGCCCTGGGTGAGCTGTGTGCCCCAGGGGGGCCGGGGGCCCACGGCTCACCCAGGGCACACAGCCCCCTGGGGCACACGGCTCTCCCGGGCAATGGAAGCTAAAGAGAAAATGAACAAATGGAACTACATCAAAATAAAAAGCTGTTTTACAGCAAAAGAAACCATCAACAAAACAACAAGAAATCCCACTGTATGGGAGAACATATTTGCAAATGATATTACTGATAAAGGTTTAATTTCCAACATCTACAGACAGTTTATACAACTCAATAAAAGAAAATAAATGAGCCAATTAAAAAATGGGCAATGGATCTAAATAGAATCCTCTCAAATAAGACAGAAGGAAGGCCAAGAGGCACATGAAAACATGTTCAAAGTCACTAATTATCCAAGAGATGCAAATCAAAACAACAATGCAATACCATCTCACACCTGTCAGAATGGCCAACATCAACAATACAACAAACGACAAATGTTGGCGAGGTTGCAGAGAAAAAGGAACCCTCGTGCACTGCTGGTGGGATTGTAGGTTGGTGCAACCACTGTGGAGAACAGTATGGAGCTTCCTCAAAAAACTGAAAATGGAACTCCCATTTGACCCAGTAATCCCCCTACTAGGAATATATCCCAAGAAACTAAAAACACCAATCAGAAAGGATATATGCACCCCTATGTTCATAGCAGCACAATTTACAATAGCTAGGATTTGGAAACAGCCTAGGTGCCCGTCAGCAGATGAATGGATCAGAAAACTATGGTACGTCTATACAATGGAATACTATGCTGCCATAAAAAAGAAGGAATTCTCATCATTTGAGGCAACCTGGATGGAATTGGAGAACATCATGCTGAGTGAAATAAGCCAGTCAATGAAAGAGAAACACCACATGACCTCACTCATTTATGGATAATAAAGGACATTATAAACTAATAAACAGAAAGATAGATAGAGAGACAGTAAAACAACAAACAGACTTTCAAATGACAACGGGGAGGGTAGGGTGATCTGGGGGAGATAAGAGATCAACTGAAGGACTGGTATGCATGCATATAAGTACAACCAATGGACACAAAACTCTGGGGAGGGATGGTATGTATGGGAGGAGGGGCAATGGTAAGTTATGTACACATATAGTACCTTAATAAAAAAAATGGTGGGGGGAAAATAAATAAGTAATAAAAGCCTAATATGCTAAGTGTCCAGTCAACCAGTCAGCCATTCAACCAATCAAAATGTAATATGCTAATGATATGCTAAAGTTGACCAACTGTGCACTGACCACCAGGGGGCAGCTCAACCACTTGCTATGATGTGCACTGACTACCAGGAGGCAGATCAGGGGTCTGACAGATCAGGACTGAGTGAGACAAGCTGGACACACCCTGGAACCCTCCTGCAGTCCCTCCCCAACTGGCCAACCTCCTGCATCCCTCCCTGGGACTCCCCTGGTGCATGAATTTGTGCACCGGGCCTCTAGTAAGATATAATGATGCTTAATTTCACTAAGTACTGCTACTAAATATATGCTCCAGAATATCTGGGTGATTTTGACAATAATAGCAGGCAAAAAATTTGCCACTTCCTCACAAAGGGATTTTAAATAAATCCCTTTGGAGATAACTTTCTAATATTGTTCTATGTAGTAGATATGTTGTGGAACAATTTATTGTTTTAATTTTTATTTCTCTAATTATAAATGTAAGTGAGCATTCCTTTCTGAATTTATTAACTCTCTAATTTTTTATTATGTAATTTGTTTATCCATAAAATTTGCCTATTATTCTTTTGCTTTTGCTTTGTCTTATTGATTACAGACATCCCTTGCTTTATTATTTATTTTTTTAATATATATACATTTTTTTATCAATTTCAGAGAGGAAGGGAGAGGGAGAAAGGGATAGAAACATCAATGATGAGAGAGAATCATTGACTGGCTGCTTCCTTTAGGATCCACCCTGGGGAGAGCCCACAACCCGGGCATATGCCTTGACAGGGAATCAAACCATAATGCTTAGTTCACATGTCAATGTTCAACCACTGAACCACACCAGCCAGACAGCTTTTTTAGATATAATCTTGTGTCATGTTTAACTGTTGCAACTATATTACTCAGTTATTCAATGATTATTTTTTACAAGTGTATCTTCTGAATTAAAAACCTAATTTTGATATTTTTAAATCTTCCTCTTTTTCTTTTTCTCTTTCTACGTTATACTTTTGCTTTCCAAGTACTTGTTAAACATGTTTTCCCATTCAGAGGTTCACACACTACCATTCTATACTTTTTTCTATTTACTGTATCTTTTACATTTGGTCATTTTATCTCAATTTGATATTTATTTATGTTGTGATTTTCAACATGAACCTTTATTACTTTATAAAAAAATAATTACTTAACAACTGTGAATTTTTTTTTAAATTCAAACCAATCTATGTCCTATCTTCTGTTCTTTCAACAAGCTATAATCATCAAATTGTCTTTGACCTCTACATATTAGCAGGTAAGGAGTTCTAGTAGTATGATTTGCAAAAAAAAAAAAAAAAAAAAACATATTTATTTTATTTATCCACATATTTTATTTTTTTTAATATATTTTATTGACATTTTACAGAGAGGAAGGGAGAGAGATAGAGAGCTAGAAACGTCAATGAGAGAGAAACATTGACCAGCTGCCTCTTGCACACCCCCTACCGGGATGTGCCCGCAACCAAGGTACATGCCCTTGACCGGAATCGAACCCGGGACCCTTCAGTCCGCAGACCGACGCTCTATCCACTGAGCCAAACCGGTTTCGGCTATCCACATATTTTAAACATGATTCATTTTCATTTATTTAAGACAGGCAAACAAAATGTATTCCCTTAAACTGTTTTTTATATTTTTATCTTGTACTTAATATTAAAGACATCAGTGAAAAAAATTATCAGAATTACTCACCAATTCAAGACTTGCCTGGCCCTAACTGGTTTGGCTCAGTGGATAGAGCGTGGGCCTGTGGGATTCAAGGGTCCAAGGTTCTATTCCAGTCAAGGGCATGTACCTTGGTTTCCGGCACATACCCAGTAGGGGGTGTGCAGGAGGCAACTGATTGATGTGTCTCTCTCATCGGTGTTTCTAACTCTCTAACCTCTCCCTTTCTCTCTGTAAAAAAAATCAATAAAATATGTTTTAAAAAAAAAAAGACTTGCCTGGTCACATGGAGCTCACTATTTTCATGGTCCTTAGTTTGATGTTTTTATACTTGTTATACTAGTAGGTGGTATTCAATTTATAGGATTCCACCCATATCTTAAAAATTATTTCTAAAGGTTATGTCTAGCCAATACAGTATTTGTGAGAAAGCACTTAATGAATCACTATTTTCGTGTTTTCTATCCGTCATTAATGGTTTTGTCTTTGAATAAATTAACTTTTTTTATAAAAGTAAAATTGTGCTATTCACAAACAATACATATGTGGCTAAATTGGGATGAATATGCATTTTGAGTTTTGAGACTAAAGGAAATAAAATGATCACAACTCATCTCTATCTGTTTACAATTTATAGAACATTTCCCAATATATATATATATCATTTTCTCCTCACAAGAACCCTGGGAGGAAGATGTGTTTATTATCTGCATTTTACAACTTGCCAAACAGTTTTATAATAAAAGTTATATTGTTTGTTGGCAAGTGCAGTGTTCTGACTGCCAGGATTAAAACCTCAGTCAACAGATATTATGTCGTGTTGGAAAAGGTCAGGCAAAGGTAAAAGTAACACTCACGGGAGACTTATAAATAGTACAGATAGGATAGACAATGTTAGGCAAGTGAGCACTTTGGATGCCAAGCAAAGAGGAGGGGCTAAGAAATTGGTGCTGATCTGTCCAGGGAGGGAATAAATGATGTTTGATACAGCACTTGATCATTACTCAGAAAACCTTGATTTATGAACTAAGTCTTTCACTGTTCCCATGACTACATGACATTTAATTTTCCTTGGCAATAGTGGTTTGGCCAATATAATCCTCTAAATAAATCACTACTTCATTTTAGAATAGAATATGTTTTATTATGAAGATAATTTACTGTGTAAAGATACACAGTAAAATGTGAGGGATGTAAAATAAAAAATCACTTAAAATATCTAATCACAGATCTTAATACTTATGCACTAGTTGTTTATATTATTTCAGGTATTAAAATAAGCTAACATACAACTATTCTCAGCAAATGAGACTACCCTGTGCCATTGCTACCCATAAACACGTTTGGTTAGAATAAACTATTCTTTTTTTATTTCTTTATTGATTAAGGTGTTACACATGTGGTCCTTAGAATAAACTATTCTTGTTCATCAGACGTTGATTTAGTTAGTGCAAGTAAGTTCCAGAAGCTGAAGAGCAGCAAACACTCAGCGAAGTTAAAGGACACAGAGTGCAGAATGCTCAGCATCAAAGTTTCTAATATTCAATGTGTCTCCCCTTCATAAAAATATCTTTAAAGCGATAGGAGCGAGAGAACATCCAAGATGGCGGCCTAGGCAGTCTCCTAAGCTGCCGCCTCATCAACAATTTAATTAATAAAACAACTAAAATCAAAAAGGACTTCACCAAAACGTCAGGAAAGCTGGCGGAGTGGAATAGCTACAACTAGAAAGAAAGAGAGAGGCTCACGGATCGGACTGGGAGCCGAAAAGCACTGAGGTAGGGAGACACTCGCTCACGCGGCCGCCGAATACCTGCCTGGCGGTGGGAGGGGAGGAATCCCCGATTGCACGGAACCCTTTCGAACTGTACTGAACCCCAGCCCCGGCTGAGATTCCGTGGTCCCAGGCTCATACGGGTGGTCTGGACTGTAGAGAAAGGCACCCAGAGTCTCAGAGACTCAGAGACTGGGAGACCGGGGACCGGGAGCCGCAGCTGGCAGGGTCTACAGACTCGCGCGCGAGCAAGTACGCGCTGAGGTCTGACCGCCGCCTCTCCGGCTCGGAGCCGAAGGAGTCAGAAGCTCCAGGTCTGACCGCGGAGGCTGCCGCTGCCTCTCTGTACAAGGTGGCGGCCTCTCCGTAGCAGAAGGAGTCAGAAGCTCCAAACTGACCACGGAGGCTGCCGCTGCCTCTGTGTACAAGATGGCGGCCTCTCTGTAGCGGAAGGAGTCAGAAGCTTCAGACTACAGAGACCAGCCCAAGTCCGGGTGAGCCCCTGTGGCACCCACGCTCTTGCTTGGGGAAACTGGGCCCATCAGGCGGAAACTCAGGCGAGTGCACAAGGGCAGGGCAGAAGCCAAGACTGTCAGTTCAGCCCTGAGACTCCGCCCCATCCAAGCTGAGCAGAGGCTTCTGCAGTTTTTCAAGTCTGATCCTATAAGACTGTCTCCAATACAGAAGTTATCCCAGAGTAGACACAGCTGATACCCACATCCAATTGGCCTGAAGGTCAATTCACAACAATAGAGACTTAGCTACAACAAAGCTGTGCACGCAGTCCACAAAGGGGATCACCAAGAGTGTCTACCTCAGGTAACTGAGGAGGTTGATCCACTGTGCTATATAGGACACCAAACACACAAAGCCATCCTACCAACTCTGAAAAATAGTGATAATGCCGAGACAAGGAAATAGATCTCAAACAAAAGAGATGGAGGATATAGAGTTCAGAACTACGGTTCTAAGGTTATGCAACAATATTCTAGAAAAGCTCGATAAACTTCATGAGACCCAACTAAAAAGTATAGATAAACTGACTAAATTGGAAAATATTATGCAGAGATCCAACAGCAGAATGGAAGAACACAAGAATCAGGTCAAAGAGCCAAAAGACACTCCGCTGGAGAAGGAAGAAGAAAAGAGGATCCAGAAAGTTGAAGATAGTGTAAGGAGCCTCTGGGACAACTACAAGCGCACCAACATCAGAATTATGGGGGTGCCAGAAGAAGAGGGAGTGCAAAATACTGAAAACATATTTGAAGAAATAATATCAGAAAACTTCCCTCACCTGGTGAAAGAAATAGACTTACAAGTACAGGAAGCCTACAGAACCCCAAACAAGAGGAATCCAAAGAAAAATTCTTCTCGACACATCATCATCAATATGCCAAGGGTAAAAGACAAAAAGAGGATCTTACAAGCAGCAAGAGAAAAGCAGTTGGTTACCTATAAGGGAGCACCCATACGACTATCAGCTGATTTCTCAACAGAAACCATGCAGGCCAGAAGGGAGTGGCAAGAAATATTCAAAGTGATGAATAGGGAGAACCTACAACCAAGATTACTGTATCCAGCAAAGTTATCATTCAGAATTGAAGGGCAGATAAAGAGCTTCACAGATAAGAAAAAGTTAAAGGAGTTCATCACCACCAAACCAGTATTATATGAAATGCTGAAAGGTATTACTTAAGAAGAGGTCAAGTGAATTAAAAATCTCAGGAATAGAATAAACTGGTGAATATAATAGAATTAGGGGCAAAGAAAGGGAGTGGATAGATAATTATCAGGGTGAAGGGGTGTGGGGTGCAGAAAGAGACTGGATTAAAATTGTATAACCTATGGATGAGGACAATAGTGGGGGGAGGGGGTAAGGGCAGAGGGTGGGGTGGGAATAAGGTGGAGGGGAGCTATGGGGGAGAAAAAGGAGAAACAATTGTAATAATCTGAGCAATAAAGATTTATTAAAAAAAAAAAAAAAAATAAATAAAGCGATAGGAGCCAGAAACTTTCCTTTTTTGATCCATGAATCTAAAACATTTGATACTCATGGGTGATGTTTTTTCACTCCTGAGCCCACAGAAATTTTATTCTGCCCAATATTTTGCACAAAAACTGTTCTCACTGTGCTAGCAGATGATTCTTTCACTCTGTTTAAGTGGACATTATTTCAATGTTATTTGTTATTTGTTCTCTTTACATATAAATTTACTCACTGCTCTTTTATCCTATTTTATTTTATTATTTTTTACTACTGATTCCCTTAGCTTGTGTGATTTACCTGTAATGTGACTTTGTCTCAACCACTAGTGGGACTTCCTTTCTCTCTTTTCATCTTGCATTTTCATCTTTTTAGATGTGTTTTCCCAGGCTTTCTATGCTTCTGACTTCCAACAATTATTTTAAGTTCAACCAGACTCAAAGTCCCTTATAATTACATATATATATATATATATATATATATATATATATATATATATATTTCGCCCATCCATCATGACTCAGTGGTGAACCTTAATCTATGAACCAGGAGGTGATGGTTCAATTCCCAGTCAGGGTATATGCCCAGGTTGGTGCATGCAGAAGGTAGCCGATCAATAATTCTCTCTCATCCTTGATGTTTTTATCTCTCTCTACCTTCCTCTCTGAAATGTGTATATATATATATATATATATACACATATACATTCAATATTTCTGTACTTTCCTGAAAGAAAAAATTTTTTCAAAATGGAAATTCAATGGGATGGAAAACCTTGGGATAAAGAGAGAGAAGGGGAGTGGAAACTTAGGAATATCTCCAGGGGTGAGGGGGAGATTATAAATTTATTAGATCATCTAGAAACCAAATGGGCTGAGCTGCAAAATGGCAACCAGCCTGGAATACCTTTTGAGAATGATGGAAATATTCTCTAATTAGATAGCTGTAACAATACACAACTCTATAAATATACCCAAGCTACTGAATTACACTTTAAAATGGTTAAAATGCTGAACTTTATTTTGTTAGTTTTACTTAAAACAAGCATCTATAACATTTCATCTAAAACAACATCTATATGCAGCTGGGCAATCTGCTAAGGACTGAAGAATCTTGAGAATGTGGCTCCTAGAGTTAGGAAGCACAACAACAACAACAACAACAACAAGTGTTATTAAAAGCTGCGGGAATGACCCATGCTGTATAGAGGTAGAAGTTTGACAACACTGTTGTCTACAGTAACATGCAAAATAAAGGGTTTGTATAATGAACTTGTCATTGTGGCTGAATATTTGCAGAGATATTTAGATATATTAGTACCATCAACCTAGAGGTGATAATTGGCTTTTTCTAGCTGTCTAAGGTAATATATGAGAACAGAGGCATAAAATAAGAAGAAATTCTAAAGGTTGAAGGAGAATTTAGAAATATTAAGGATACTAACATTCTTTCCAGTCAACAAATTTAAAAAAAAACATGTTAAAAATAAGATTTAAAAAAATAAGTGTGTTTTAAAAAATGATAAAGCTCGAGGTGCTGCCAGTAAACACAATAATAATCTCAGTTTCAAAGTGTCCTACTACCTTTTTTTCATATAATACCTTATAAAAAATTGAAGAAAATAAATATGGAGAATCTTAGCACATGCCTCTTAAAAAGCTTCTTGCTTCAATCTTCTTGTTAGACATGAAGTCTTCTAGGAACTCTGTGTGGTTTCCCCACATAAACCTGACTTTCAGCTTTAGTATAGAAGAAATGGTGTGGAAAAGTTTAACTGAGTATGCAATAATTAGATACGCACAAAACTCACCCAGTTTTCAAACAAATTATACTTGCTAAAAATGGAGAAATTAAGTTTTACACATCTACTGTACTGTGTACTGAAAAAATTAGTACCTGGCCAGTGTGACTCAGTGATTGAGCATCAATCTACGAACCAGGAATTACCTGTAATTACCAGGAATTAGATTCCCCCGAGTTGCAGACTTGATCCCTACTAAGGGGTGTGCAGGAGAGTGCCAATCAATGATTCTCTCTCATCATTAATGTTTCTATCCTTCTCTCCCTCTCCCTCTCCCTCTCTGATATCAATAGAAACTTAAGAAAACACAATTACGGTAGTACTCTAGCGGATTTGGCTCAGTCAATAGAGCATTGGCCTGTGGACCAGAAGGTTCTGGGTTTGATTCCTGTCCAAGGGCACATACCTGCACCTCTGTTGCAGGCTCCTCCCCAGCCTGGGCCCTCATCAGGAGGTAACCAATCTATGTGTTTCTCTCACATTGATATTTCTCTGTCTTTCCCTCTCTCTTCCACTCTCCCTAAACAAATAAAAAAATTTTAAAAATCAATGGAAAAATATCCTTGGGCAAAGATTAACAAAACAAACAAAAAAATTTGGTAAGAAGATATATGAATAAATAATAATTAATTTTTTATTTTTTTAATATTTTGTTGATATTTTACAGAGAGGAAGGGAGAGAGATAGAGAGCTAGAAACATCCATGAGAGAGAAACATCGACCAGCTGCCTCTTGCACACCCCCTACCGGGGATATGCCCGCAACCAACGTACATGCCCTTGACCGGAATCGAACCCGGGACCCTTCAGTCCACAGACCGGCGCTCTACCACTGAGCCAAACCGGTTTTGGCAATAATTAATTTTTTAAATAATAAAATGAAATTGGGCCTCTCAGTACTCAACTTTAGGCCAGTCAGTTAGCAGACTGTTAAAACTACTCAACGGCTAACAGCATTCTCAGGGAAAAGGAAGAATGGTTCAGAAGGCAGAGCAAAGACTTGAGGAAAACCACATTTAGGAAGCATGGGTGTTACTGAGCTATGGTTGGCTGAGTATCAATTGCTATGAAACACTGTCTCCCCCACCTGAAACCCTTCAGGTACAGGTATATGCTGCCGTTATCCTGATTTGTCTTGTTCTTTCTTAACATTATATGTTGGATACTTCTAAGTTCCCAAGTCTTTGCGTCCAGGTAATGTATCATAGATGCTGAACACAATGAGGCAATCTACAGCTTGAACTGATTTAAATGATGAAATCTTGAACTTTTAGATAATAACATAATTAGAAGAGAGAGAGGAGTAGGTGCATTTTTTCCTATGGAAATGAATTATTGTGACAAGAGAATGGACACTGGTATCTGGTTTTTAAAAATAATCGCCCGGGTGAGCAGTGTGTCCCAGGGGGCCATGTGCCCCGGGTGAGCCGTGTCCCCCAAAGGGGCCGGGTGTCCCAGGTGAGCCGTGTGTCCCAGGGGGCCGTGTGCACCAGGTGAGCCGTGTGTCCCAGGGGAAGCAGTGGGACCCAGGGAGAGGGGCGGTGAGAACCAGAGGAGGAGCGGACTCTATTCGTGTGGTCCTGAGATAGTCACCATAAAACAAGCAGACTGCCAAATGACAGCGGGGAGGGGAAGGAGACCTGGGGGGAGATAAGAGAACAACCGAAGGACTGGTATGCATGAATATAAGTGCAACCAACAAACACAGAACTCTGGGGTGGGGGGGAGGGCATGAATGGAAGGTGGGGGGGGGGCAATGGTAAGATATGTACACATATAATACCTTAATAAAAAATTGGGGGGGGGAATAAAAATAATATCCCCAAAATTGTTTATTTTTCTATACAAGCCCCTATATCTAAGATTGTCCTGTGACAATTTAATGAAGAGCTGGTGACAAAAGTGATATTCACAGATTTCACATCTCAGGCATTAAAATGATAGGAAATGATTATTTTCATCTGGGAAACTTAATCTTGAGATATCCCTCTTGGAACCAAACCATCTGGAGAAGGAGCATAGAGGGAAACAGGCAGTCTGGTCAACAGTGCCGGCAGAGCTCCGAGAGGACCAGCAGCAACAAGCTCTAGGCATGTGAGTTAACCACCTTGCACGTAGCTATTGCTGTCAGCGGGAGACTGCAGCCCCAACCATCACTGGAGGTGGCGTAGAGGACTCAGGAAAGCTGAGTTTATGCAGATTGTAAAACATAATAAAACAATAGTTTTAATAAAGGCACCAATTTTGGGGCCTTGTGCAGCAGTAAATCACTTATACACAAGTGGCCAGATTATTATGATCTCTGAAAGAATAATCTGGCCACTCATTGTGTGTGTGTGTGTGTGTGTGTGTGTGTGTGTGTGTGTGTGTGTGTATTAGAGGCCCGATACATGAATTCGTGCATGGGTGGGGTCCAGCCAGCCTGGCCAGGGGGAGGGGACATGGACGGTTGGCCGTCCTGCCTGCTGGTCAAACTCCTGGTCAAGGGGACAATTTGCACATTGGCCTTTTATTATACAGGCTATACACTGAGTGACCAGATTATTATGTGTTCAGAGATCATAACAATTTGGCCACTCAATGTTTATCAATAAGTCTTGAGGATTAATGAATCATAATGTAAATATCTGTGGTTTCTGATGGTCTTGGGCTCTATAGCAGCGGTTCTCAACCTGTGGGTCACAGCTCACAAATTGAGAACCGCTAGCAGGGTTGCCTAAGACCATCAGAAACCACAGATATTTACATCACGATTCATCACAGTAGCAAAATTACAGTTATGAAGTAGCAACAAAAATAATTTTATGGTTGGGGGTCGCCACAACATGAGGAACTCTATTAAAGGGTCGCAGCATTAGAAAGGTTGAGAACCACTGGGATAGAGGATATTTTAAAACCTCCTATTTAATAAACTAATTAACCAAGAATTTAAAATAAGGATATACTGCCGAAACCGGTTTGGCTCAGTGGTAGAGCGTCGGTCTGCGGACTGAAAGGTCCCAGGTTCGACTCCGGTCAGGAGCATGTACCTTGGCTGCGGGCACATCCCCGGTGGGGGGTGTGCAAGAGGTGGCTGGTCGATGTTTCTCTCTCATCGACGTTTCTAGCTCTCTATATCTCTCCCTTCCTCTCTCTAAAATATCAACAAAATATATTTTTAAATAAGGATATACTAACAAAACATATAGTCTAAAATATTAATAGTTTCCTATTGAAACATGTTAAAGGCAGCAGCAGTTCCAGTTTCTCTTTCCTCCAGGCTCGACCACAGCCATGCAGCAGATGCTGATGCTTGGCCAGGCCTGCAACATCCTGTCTCCAGAAATAAAACCCACTGAGAGAAAGAAAAAGGAAAAGGAAAAAACATGCCAGATGCTCACCCACATGAAAGAGAGCATCGAAACCACTTGAGAGCTGAAATGTGAAACTGCACAATACCAGAATTCCTTAGTTCACCTCTTTCCACAATCCCCCTCCAAAAGCCCTTTGCCCATCCTGAGATATTAAGATGGTTGTTAAGGTATGAACCTGCCACCTTCTCGGGTAGTCAGCACCTGAATAAATCATTTTCCTTCCATCAGCACCTATGTGTGTGTTTGGCTCCACAGCTACAGGCAATAGAACCTGAGGGCAGTTTGGGCCAGTTTCAGGCGGGGAAGGGGTGGGGGGCAGAGAAGAAATGAGCAAAAATGAAGAAGAAAATAGAGAACAGTAGTTTTAATAAAGGCACCCACTTTTAGGGCCTTATGCTGCAGTAAATGACACAGATATACGCTCATTGTAGAATATGTAAGCAAACTGCCCAACAGTCATTCAATAAAATATGAAAATGCATAAATGTAACTGTGCATAACAATATGGAAGAAAATCACAGCCACGATGTTGAACAGATAGAGCAGACATAAAATAGTGTTTTCAGTGCGATTCCACTTAAGTATTATCCTGAAACAGGAAAAACTAATCTGGGATGTTAGAAGTCAGGATTTTCTGTTACTCTTGGGAAGAGGCAGTTACTAGAAGGGCAGACATGGGGACTTCTGATGATCAGCTAATGTGGTGATATTCTGTTTCTCTTGTTATTTGTTTAATGTAGGAGCTGATTATAAGCATGTTTTAGCTTATGAAAATTCATCCAGCTGTGCATTATACTCTGTACACTTTTCAATACATTTGGTGTAATGTAAGAAAATTTATAATTGATTGCAAAACTTCTAATGGTATGCTATTTCATTTATGTCTGATTAGCTAAATTTTAAAAGATTGATAATGCAAAACTGTTGCAAGTATTTGCAAAAAAACAAAATACTATTGTACTGCTGGAACATGCATAAATTATTACAACCACTTGAGAAAGTAATTTGACAGTAGATAACATTTTAAAATGTACAAGTCTAAGAACTTTTAAATTCTACTCCTATCCATATGCATTAGTGAAGTCTGTACAAGAAATATGGACAGAAATGGTCACTGAATCATTCTGTAATGTAAGATGTTTAGAAAAAGAAAACAATAACTACTTATCCATAAATTTTAAAACTGTAAAATAAATTGAAATATAGTTATAAAATTGCATAGTATATAACTATTACAATTAGAACTAAATGTAAAATATTATCATATCAAAAGCATAAAGTTATTTAGAAAGTAAGACATAGACTGATGTAATTTATAAAATATTTAAAACAACACTACACTGTTATAACTTTTTTTAAATATATTTTATTGAATTTTTTACAGAGAGGAAGGGAGAGGGATAGAGAGCTAGAAACATCGATGAGAGAGAAACATCGACCAGCTGCCTCCTGCACACCCCCCACCGGGGAACCAAGGTACATGCCCTTGACCGGAATGGAACCTGGGACCCTTCAGTCTGCAAACCGACTCTATCCACTGAGCCAAACCGGTTTCGGCTGTTATAACTTTTTATAGATGTAAACACATTTAATGAGCATAAAAACACGTATTGACGGTTACTATAAAATATATTAATCAATACCTTTGGGGAAGATATTAGTCAAATAGAACTGAAGAGGAAAATACATTGGCTTCAGTGGCAGCCGAAATATTTAAATTATTTAATGCCTAAAATATATTCTAAAGCAAATATGCTAACATAATAAAGTTTGGTGTTATATTTCTCACCCATAGACAAAATAAGTATACAAATAATTTCTCTAACTTAGAAATGAAGTTATCTAACAGGTACTTATTAAATTCTAATTTTTATTTATCTACGTATTTAACAATTAAAAATATTCCAGATAATATGGTTTTGTGTCAAGATCTGATTTTAAGAAAATATAAATTTTAAATCTTTACAATGAACTTATCAAGAATTTTACTTGACACAACTCTCACTGATAGTTTTTCAAATATTTTAAGGGCATGTCTTTATGCAATCTGTGCTCAAAGTGTTTTGTCCAAATGAAATTGAATCTCCCTGTGGAGAATCCCAAAGGAGGTATTTAGAAGTTCACAGATATAAATGGAAATGCCATTTTGGTTACTAAGTAGTCAGGAACACCTTTATAATTGTTATCATGTCCAAAGATTGCCTTTGAAATTCAGACAGAATACTGAACCTAGGTAGCACCAAAGTGCTGGTGCATTATTACCAGTTGTGCTAAATGCCAAAGGAGATGAATGAATTTTGTGATCTGAACGGCCTCTCTGCAGTTTCTGTGTCTGGGCAATTTGTTGTGACATTCAATATTATTTATTCTCTGCTGGTCGTAGACACACTCCCTTGTATACCTGAATAAACTTCTGGTGTATATCAATGACTTTGACTGTTACTAAGACTATCATTGACTACCATTGCATGGTTTTAAAAAAATCACATATCCTGCCGAAACCGGTTTGGCTCAGTGGTAGAGCGTCAGTCTGCGGACTGAAAGGTCCCGGGTTCGATTCCAGTCAAGGGCATGTGCCTTGGTTGCGGGCACATCCCCGGTGGGGGGGTGTGCAGGAGGCAGCTGGTCGATGTTTCTCTCTCATCGACATTTCTGGCTCTCTGTCTCTCTCTCTTCCTCTCTGTAAAATATCAATAAAATATATTTTTTTAAAAAATAAAATAAGAATAAAAATAAATAAATCACATATCCAAAAATCAGAATCACATTATCACATTGCTTGCTCCTTAACACTACTTTTATATCCCAGAACTTGGGACCTAAACTGATTTTTAAAAATTATTTTTTTATATTAACTGTTTTATAAACCCTTGAAAAGACACTACCCCAGGAGGTTAGAGAACAGGAATTTGAGTATTCATTCAACAGAAAGTTATCGAACTCCCAAAATATGCCAGGTTGTAAGATGCTGTCGTTAAGAAGTTGCGGTCCTTTTGACAAAGGAGGCACGAACATACAATGGAGTCAAGACAGTCTTTTTAATAAATGGTGTTGGGAAAATTGGACACATACATGTAAAAGAATGAAACTAGATCACCAACTTACACCATACACAAAAATAAACTCAAAATGGATACAGGACTTAAACATAAGACGGGAAACCATAAAAATACTAGAGGCATCCACAGGCAGCAAAATCTCAGACATATGCCTAAAGAACTTCTTCACTGATACTAACCCTAGGGCAATGGAAGCTAAAGAGAAAATAAACAAATGGGACTACATCAAAATAAAAAGCTTTTTTACGTCAAAAGAAACCATCAACAAAACAACAAGAAAACCCACTGTATGGGAGAACATATTTGCAAACGATATCACTGATAAAGGTTTAATCTCCAACATCTACAGACAGCTTATACAACTCAATAAAAGGAAAATGAATGAGCCAATTAAAAAATGGGCAATGGACCTAAATAGAATCCTCTCAAAAGAAGACAGAAGGAAGGCCAAGAGGCACATGAAAACATGCTCCAAGTCACTAATTATCCGAGAGATGCAAATCAAAACAACAATGCGGTACCATCTCACACCTGTCAGAATGGCCAACATCAACAAAACAACAAACAACAAATGTTGGCGAGGTTGTGGAGAAAAAGGAACCCTCGTGCACTGCTGGTGGGATTGTAGGTTGGTGCAACCACTGTGGAAAACAGTATGGAGCTTCCTCAAAAAACTGAAAATGGAACTCCCATTTGACCCAGTAATCCCACTACTAGGAATATACCCCAAGAAACTAGAAAGACCAATCAGAAAGGATATATGCACCCCTATGTTCATAGCAGCACAATTTACAATAGCTAGGACTTGGAAACAGCCTAGGTGCCCGTCAGCAGATGAATGGATCAGAAAACTATGGTACATCTACACCATGGAATACTATGCTGCCATAAAAAGGAAGGAATTCTCATCATTTGCAGTAACTTGGATGGAATTGGAGAGCATCATGCTGAGTGAAATAAGCCAGTCAATGAAAGAGAAACACTACATGACCTCACTCATTTATGGATATTAAAGATCATTATAAACGAATGAACAGAAAGATTGATATAGTGACAGTAAAACAACAGGCAGTCTGTCAAATGACAGCGGGGGGGGGGGGGGAGGGAGATCTGGGGGAGATAAGAGATCAACCAAAGGACTGGTATGCTTGCATATAAGAATAGCCAATGGACACAAAACTCTGGGGAGGGAGGGCATATATTGGGGGGGGGGGCAATGATAAGCTATGTATACAGATAATACCTTAATAAAAAAAAAAAAAAAAAAAAAGAAGTTGCGGTCTAGTGGAGCATACAGCTAGGTAATGGATGAATTGCTGCATGGTGTAATAAGTACTTTGACAGCAATAAGAGAGGAGGTCGACGAGCGGTCACATAGAGAGACACTCAAAGGAGGCTTAGGGAGCTCGTGTCTGAAATCATAGGAGAAACAAAGCACGTGTCCTTTAAGTGGATAGTTGAAGGATGTATCTGTGATAGCAAGTTTGAGCTGAGAGCTGTGTTCTAAGGAGGATGTTCTAAGAGGATGGCATAGGATATCCAAGGATGACAGATGCAACCAAGCAAAGCAGGGAAGCAGCATGCGGTATAGCCTTACACGCAGGAAGTTATGTGAGTGATACTGATTGGGATGGAGAGATAAAATAGGAACTGGTTTTCTTTTTTGTATTATATACTTTATTGTGGGGGGTTTTTTTGTTGTTGTTGTTGTTGTTTTTACAGAGAAGAAAGAAGAGAGATACAAAGTTAGAAACATCAATCAGCTGCCTCCTGCATACCTCCTACTGGGGATGCGCCTACAACCAAGGTATATGCCCATGACCGGAATCGAACCTAGAACCTTTCAGCCCACAGGCCAACCCTCTATCCACTGAGCCAAACCACTGAGGGCAGGAACTGGGTTTTCACAGGATCTCTATGAGGGATTGGAAAAAAGTCATGAAATTTTAGAAATACAATCAACAAAATTTGGATCTACCACACTCTACTTCCTATATAGGATGTCTTTCTTCTCATTTCCCAAGATGAATTATCCCAACATATTGCTAAAGCTAATTCTTGATTGTTGTACCAGGCCTACCAATAAGACCTTCCTCCTATCTTCTACATAATGATTATTTTTGCATTCAAGATAATCTCCACCAGTATACAGTTATGCTGGTTTTATTGCATTCTTAAAAACAAAACTGAAAAAACTCCTTCTCTTTTTTTTAAATATGATTTGTTAGCAAATATATTTTATTTTTATTTTTATATATATATATTATTGATATTTTACAGAGAGGAAGGAAGAGAGATAGAGAGCTAGAAATGTCGATGAGAGAGAAACATCGACCAGCTGCCTCTTGCACACCCCCCACCGGGGATGTGCCCGCAACCAAGGTACATGCCCCCGACCGAAATCGAACCTGGGACCTTTCAGTCCACAGACCGACGCTCTATCCACTGAGCCAAACCGGTTTCGGCAAAAAAAACTCCTTCTCTTGCCAGTGACTAACCCATACTTTGCTATATCTTGTCATATTATCTTCACTCATATGTTTATAACTTTAACATGCAGCATTAGATACCAGCCCTCGTCCTTGATCTTGCCAAAAGAGGAGGTGATGGCTTCCAAATCATGCCTTCTGTAATTCTACAATACAAAATTTGACATCCGCCTCTGCTATTATGCCTCCTACCTCAGAATGCAGTGGTTGACGAGGAAATCTCACACCGGTTATAAATGTTCTGTCTAAGGGTCTGGTATGTGTGCTATGATGTCACATAATATTATTAGGTCAACTATTGACTTTAGTCATTTTGTAACCCAGTCTTTTTTTTTAATATATTTTATCGATTTCTTTACAGAGAGGAAGAGAAAGGGATAGAGAGTTGGAAATATCGATGAGAGAGAATCATCCATCAGCTAGCTGCCTCTTGCATATCCCCTACTGGGGATGTGCCTGCAACCAAGGTACATGCCCTTGACCGGAATTGAACCCGAGACCTTTCAGTCCATAGGCCTACGCTCTATCCACTCAACCAAACTGGTTTTAGCAAGTCTTTTCATTTATATCCTAAATGGCTCTCATGAAACTGAGAGACATCAACTGCCTACTGGGCAGCTACATTTGGATGTACTATATAGACCTAAAGCCTCACTTTCCCAATACCATACCCATATTTTCTCTACATCTCTAAAAATACTATTTTTTCTGTCATCTAGCTCAATGAATGATAAATAATACCTCCACCCACATGAGGTATAATCACTTATTCTACTCAATATTTAATTAATCCATTCGGTCATTCAAAATACGTATCATAAACTTGCTTATTCCTAGGCTCTAGATGTTAACGCTGTCGAAGTAGAAAACAAAAGAGCAACAAAACAAACACACAAAACAAAACAGAGATCTCTACCTTTAATAAGCTTGTATTTCAGTGAATGAGATGAACGATAAACATCTGGAAATGTCGATGGAAGTCTACTTATTTTCCAACAGGCAGCTCTCTGCTGCCACAAGTACAATAATAACCCTCTGTAGCCCATAGAATTTTGTCTTTGATATGTTGGCCACCATCCACTATTTCCCACAAACATCAGGGGAAATAAGGGGACGCTTTTCAAATTGTCCTCTTGAGCTTTTCTTATTAGGCTTGCAGGGGAAAGGAAGCACTCCTGCCTTCCGCCACGAAAGGGGTGACGCTCAGGTCAAGAAGGAGCCTCCTCCTAGTTTCCAACGACTCCTCCGTCGCTCCAATTCCTTCTAGAACCAGGAGGGATTAGGAGTCTTTTTGCCTCTAAACTTGCTTTATGACACCTCCTCATTTACCACGTCCAGTTTTTTAAAAATATGTCCGTTTGGAAAGTGCCTACAATTGCCAAAACCGGTTTGGCTCAGTGGTGGAGTGTCGGTCTGCAGACTGAAGGGTCCCGGGTTCAATTCTGGTCAAAAGCATGTACACTGGTTGTGGGCATATCCCCGGTGGGGGGTGTGCAGGAGGTGGCTGGTCGATGTTTCTCTCTCATCGACCTTTCTAGCTCTCTATCTCTCTCCCTTCCTCTCTTTAAAAAATCAATAAAATATATTTTAAAAAGGAAAAAAGAAAAAAGTGACTACAATTGCCAACATTTTTAAAATACATTATAACAGAGAAAGAATGTGTTAAACAAGAGACATGGATATAATTACTCCAGAAGTGCATGTAAAGCACACGTAATGGGTCCAACCACTAGAAAAGGCAGTATTTTAGAAATCATGCTGTATTCTGCCTTATTTATTGGTACTGCTATTTGCCTTTAGTGGCTTGGTGATATCATGCTCAATGGATTTATTTGATCTGTAATGTACAAATCACTCAAAAACAAAACAGCCCTGAAATGTTTACCCTAATCCTTTAAAATAAAAAGGTTTTCACAAACCTTTTCCTAAACTTTTAAAAAGAAAGAAAAGTAATATTTCTTTAATAGAGGGCAAGGTTAATAAAACAGGTCCTAATATATGTACATGCCTGATTTATAATTTTGAAGCTGGGAAACTATCCAGGACAGGAAATAGGGAGGAAGGGCAGAGTGAGAACAAATGCCAAATACCTTCCTCCCTCACACCCCGAGAAGCCATGCAAAGTCTTTCAAATAAATCACTGTAAAGATAAAACATTTCCATAAGCTATATCATTTAGAAAACATTAGGAACATATATCATCTTTTCATAGTCTTATATATTCCCATAAAGTCTATAGATCAATATTTCTGAAAGCATCACATATACGAGAGTGTTTTTTATATTTAACAAGAGGCCCGGTACATGAAATTCTTGCACAGGTAGGGTTGCTAGGCCTGGCAGGCCATCAGGGCGGATCAGGACCTCCCTTCCCCAGCTGCCAGCTGCTGGGTGGGGCCGTCCTTCATTCATCGCTGCCCCCTGGTGGTCAGCGTATGTCATAGCAAGCGATTGAACTCCCTGTCTCCCAGTCCAACTCGCAAGGGGACACTTTCTCATATTAGCCTTTTATATAGATAGATAATATTGGATATAATCAAGAGTATTTGCAAAGTATTTTTATAACATTAAAAATTATAGCTGAGCCGAAACCTGTTTGGCTCAGTGGTAGAGCGTCGGTCTGTGGACTGCAAGGTCCCGGGTTCAATTCCGGTCAAGGGCATGTACCTTGGTTGCGGACACATCCCCCGTGGGGGGTGTGCAGGAGGCAGCTGGTCGATGTTTCTCTCTCATTGACGTTTCTAGCTCTCTATCTCTCTCCCTTCCTCTCTGTAAAATATCAATAAAATATTTTTTAAAAAATTATAGCTGAAACCAGTTTGGCTCAGTGGAGAGAGCATCGGACTACAGACTGAAAGGTCCCAGGTTCGATTCTGGTCAAGGGCATGTACATTGGTTGCTGGCACATCCCCAGTAGGGGATGTACAAGAGGCAGCTGATGGATGATTCTCTCTCATCGATGTTTCTAACTTTCTATTATTCTCTCTTCCTCTCTGTAAAAAAATCAATAAAATATATTTTTTAAAATTATACACGTGTGCATAAACACATATCATATGTTTAATGTCTCAAAATAAGTTAACATAAATCAATTATTAGAAAATAGAAGTAATATTATAAATCTGAATTTAGATAGAATTTGTGAAAGAACCCACAATTTCTGAAATTCCTTGTCTCTCCCCAGCTGTTGATTTTCATATGTCTCAGGGTTCAAATACAAGATGGACAGAACTAAGAGAATATTAACATTTTCTTTTTTTTTTAAGTACAAATCTCACAAATCATTTTAAAATTAGGAGACCATGTCTAGATCACTTTCTGGATCCAAATTTTTTAATATATAAGTAACTAATCATAAGATAGTTTGTTGAATTTGCATTAAATTATTCAAGCCAGTAGGGTGCACTCTTTTTGCATTCCAAAAATATCCAAATATAAATTTCAGTAATGAATAATATACTACATTGATCATTTAATCTTATATAAAATATGGGCTATTTTTAGCTCTAAGAAACACATCCAACTCAGCACAGAGATACACATACACCAAATATACACACTTATTTCCTAACTATATCCTTTGTTCAGTAGAGAACTTCCATTTACATTCTTAGCATTATTTATAGTAGGGGAAGTTTCTTTTCCCTATTATTTTTTATCTCATTTATATTTATGATTACTTTTTTCAGATAAAGTCTTATAGAAAAAAAAAATAGTCATCTATCTACATAGAGCAGCTTGAGGGCTATTTGGAAGTTTTGTTATCCAATTCATTCTGTTATTCAAGTGGATTCTGCTAATCTGAATAACTAGATCGATTCTTCGTTTCCTCTGCTGGCTTATATAAAACATGCCCACAGGACAACAACAAGATGGCGGCAGAGGTAAAAGCCTAACTGCAGCCACACTCAACAATTTCAAAAAATACAACTAAAATATAGAGTGGACACTATCCAGAACTACAGGAAAGTTGACTGACTGGGAATTCTACAACTAGAAGGAAAGAGAAAACCAGAAGGAAAACCAGAGGAGCTGTAAAAGCCTAAGGTACGGAGGCACGGTGCGCGCGGGGAGAGGACGGAGCCGGAGAGGAGGGGCGGCTGAGTGCCTGGCTGGCGTTCCCTAGCGGGAAGGAGATAAAAGCCCCGGACTGTGCTGAACCCCAACTCTGACTGCACTGAACCCCAGTTCTGGGCGAGACCCCGGGGTTCCCAGGCTCATACAGAGGGAATCTGGGCTGTAAGGCGGAAGCTCAGCGCAGCGGCAAAAAGGCAGAGCCCCGGAGTCGCACACATTTGCGCGCAGAGCAGGGACTGTTCGCTGAGCTGCTGAATCACCCCAGCGGGAAGGACTCAAAAGCTCAGGACTGTGCTGAGCCCCAGTTCTGACTGCACTGAACCCCAGTCCTGGGCAAGACCCTCGGGCTCCAGCCTCATACAGAGGGAATCTGGGCTGTAAGACAGAAGCTTAGGGGAACTGCGAAAAGCAGATCCCCTGAGTCGTGCACATTGCGCGCACAGAGGACAGACTGTTGTTTGGGCCGTGAGATTGCCCTGGCGGGAAGGAGACATAAGCTCCGGACTGCTCTTAACCACACTTTCAACTGCTCTGAACCCCAGTTGTGGGCTTGTTGGGGGAGAGACTACACTGTCTGGTAGCGGGCGAAGCTCTAGGGTGCCTATCTCTCAGAGGTGCTTGCAGCGAGTACCAAAGGACACTGAGGAACACTGAGACTCAGGAACCTCCGAGGGCGGGGCTAACCGGAAGCCAAGGCTGTAGGCTCCACCCAGAAACTCCGCCCCATCCAAGCTGAACTCAGAGAGGCTTTTGCAGGTTTCCAAGTCTAGTGGAATAAGGCTGTCTCCTGGCATAGACACAGCTGATCCTCCCAACCTACCAACTCAGGGAAGCAGTGAAAATGCCGAAACGAGGTAACAGATCACAAACGAAAGAAATGGAGGACAAAAAGTGACTGGATATAGAGTTCAAAGCCATGCTTATAAGGTTGTTCAACAATCT
The DNA here is from genome assembly GCA_963924515.1 of Vespertilio murinus. NCBI lineage: Eukaryota > Metazoa > Chordata > Mammalia > Chiroptera > Vespertilionidae > Vespertilio > Vespertilio murinus. The sequence continues at coordinate 45,822,374 of OZ004707.1, forward strand.
CTTAGAAAAGGCCGATAAAATAAATGAGACCTATGAGGATATGATAAGAGATCAACAAGAAATAATAAAGGGTCAACTAGAAATAAAGAATACAATCTCTGAAATAAATAATATTATACAGAGTCCTAAAAACAGATTGGAAGATTGCAAGAATCAAGTCCAAGATTTGGAACACAAAGAGCCAGAGGACACTCCTCCACAGAAGCAAGAAGACAAGAGAATCCAGAAAGTTGAAGATAATGTAAGAAACCTCTGGGACAACTTCAAGCGAACCAACATCAGAATTATGGGCATCCCAGAAGATGACAGAGATCAAGATACCGAAAACATATTGAAAGAAATAGTGACAGAAAACTTCCCCCACCTGGGGAAAGAAATAGACTTACAAGTCCAGGAAGCACACAGAACCCCAAACAAAAGGAATCCAAAAAGAACCACACCAAGACACATCATAATTAAAATTCCAAGAGCTAAAGACAAAGAGAGAATATTAAAAGCAGCAAGACAAAAGCAGGTAGTTACCTATAAAGGGGCACCCATACGACTGTCAGCTGATTTCTCAACAGAAACCATGCAGGCCAGACGGGAATGGCAAGAAATATTCAAGGTGATGAATAGCAAGAACCTACAGCCAAAAATACTCTACCCAGCAAAGCTATCACTCAGAATCGAAGGCCAGATAAAGAGCTTCACAAATAAATTTAAGCTAAAGGAATTCATCACTGCCAAGCCAGAATTATATGAATTGCTAAAAGGGGTTCTTTAGGAAGGGGAAGAAAATAAAGATAAAAATTATGAACAAACACGTAACTATCAACAAGTGAGTCTAAAAACCAAGGGAAGTAAAAATCATGATGAACAATATTAACTGGTGGATATAATAGAATCAGAGGTATGGAAGGGGAGTGGACTGATGATTCTTGGGGAAATGGGGAGTGGAGCGGGGCGGGAAGAGACTGAACATAAACTGCACCTATGGATGAGGACAATGGGGGATGGGGAAGGGCAGAGAATTGAATGGAAACTTGGTGTAGGGGAGCAATGGGGGGGGGGGGGAATGAGGAACATTTGTAATAATATGAACAATAAAGATTTATTTAAAAAAAATAATAAAATAAAATAAAAAAACATGCCCACAGGTTCATTGATAGTACAATTGGAGGAGATCCTAAATATCTCCAAAAAAATGTCTTACATTCTGCCTTTAGGTTATATATGTTTCAACTCCACTCCAAGGTGAAATAGTTTATGAACTCTCTACAATAAAACTAGGGTTTCCGGGAGCAAGTCTAGCTGGAGGAGAAGACTAGAGACTAGTCTAAACACTGAATATTGCCTTAGGAGACCATTGCCATGTCAGAAATGATCATAAAATAGGGAACTCTCAGTAGTGAGAGAATTACTGATAAAGAAAGTCGAGGGAAGGAAAAGTAAGACAAGATAAGATAAAAAGAAAATTTGGAGTTTTCCCTGTGTAGCCTCATTAACTTTAGGCTTTACCTTTTGGAATTAGATTTTCATTTTTTTGTTTGTTTTGTTAATCCTCACCCAAGGATATTTTCCTATTGATTCTTTTTTTTTTAATTGATTTCAGAGAGGGAAGAAGAGGGAGGAAGAAAAAAAAATTATATAGAAGAGAATCATTGATTAGCTGCCTCCTGCATGCCCACACTGGGGATTGAGCCTGCAACCGAGGCCTGTGCCCTGACTGGAATCAAACCATGACCTCCAAATCCATAAGTCGATGCTCAACCACTGAGCCTTGCCAACCAGGATAGGTTTTCATTTTTTAATTATTTTATTTTAAATATATATAATTTAGTAAAATCAGCTTTTTATTTAAGACATAATTTTTAATATATAAATCTGTAACTTAAGCTGGTAAAGTAAGACAATGAAATAGAATTTTAATGTACATTAATGTGTAATAATAATGTATATTCTTCCAGAATCATCCTTTCCTTGTATATAGAATGTCATTAATCTGTTATTTGTTACTAGGGGCCCAGTGCATGAATCTGTGCCCCTTGAGAGGAACTGTGGGCCACAAGGCTGACCTCCACGCCCCCACCTGACCTCTCCCACCACAGCCCCTTTGGTTCCCTCTCTGCCCACAGCCCCACTCCCACCGCCACTGCTCCCACATGCTGATGGCGCCAGCCCCGCTCACACCTGCTGACATCTAGAGCAACTGGGACCAGCACCAGCAGCAGGTGTGAACAGGGCCGGCATGGTCAGCGGGTGTGAGTGGCAGCTGCTGCCTCAGTTGCCCCTCAGGCGCAGGGGAAGGTGGAGAAGCCATCTGGGACAATCAGGGCCGGCCACTCGCACTCACCGATGGCGCCATGCGACCTGGACCAGTCCAGCACCAGCTGTGGGTGAAAGCGGGGCTGGTGCTGGCAGCAGGTGCGGGCACCAGGCAGGACTGCAGTATGCAAGAGCAAAGAATTTTCAGTAACCCCCAGAGGCCCTCCCCAATGAAAGGAACCAGCGCTCTGCCTTGGTCTGGTGCCCTCACTCACCGGCTTCACCAACCCGCTGCGCCCAATGCCCGCCATATTCCACACATATTCTGCCATCTGCTGCCAACGCCTGCCATGTTCCGGGCGCACCCCCTGGTGGTCAACACACATCATAGCAACCTATTGTTCGGTTGTTTGGTTGTTCCACCATTTGGTCTCTTTGGGTTTTATATATGTAGACTACTGGCCCGGTGCATGAAATTCATGCACATTGAAGGGGAATTATTTAGAGGAAATATTTTAATACTGCTATTTGCCCTTTCTCTATAATAGAAGTGCCATAGATGAAAAATAGTATCTGTATATAAATATATAAATTTGTTAATAAATAAACACAACATAACAGCAACAAAGACATGCTATAAAAACAACAACATGATGTAAAAACAACACTGATACAGTGAGTGATAAATGGATTAAACTTATTCTAATATCTCCCTGTATACCCCATTAAGAGTGAAAACAGCCGAAACCGGTTTGGCTCAGTGGTAGAGCGTCGGTCTGCGGACTGAATGGTCCCGTGTTCGATTCCGGTCAAGGGCAAGTACATTGATTGCGGGTTCATCCCCGGTGGGGGGTGTGCAAGAAGCAGCTGGTCGATGTTTTCCTCTCATCAACGTTTCTAGCTCTCTATCTCTCTCCCTTCCTCTCTGTAAAATATCAATAAAATATATCTAAAAAAAAAAAAAAGAGTGAAAACACTTTCAGCGTGCTTGACTAATTTCCCTTGTGACGAAGTATTTACAACTTTAACATCACACGTTTTTCACAAACTAGAGAGGAAGCAACATATAACTGACCCTGTGCAAAAAAATGGGTTCAGGTAGGAATAGTCCCACTCTATCTAGAGTTTATCCTTGTGATTTATTTTTTTTAATATATATTTTATTGATATTTTACAGAGAGGAAGGGAGAGAGATAGAGAGCCAGAAATGTCCATGAGAGAGAAACATCGACCAGCTGCCTCTTGCACACCCTCTACCGGGGATGTGCCCGCAACCAATGTACATGCCTTTGGCTGGAATCAAACCCGGGACCCTTCAGTCCGCAGGCCGACGCTCTATCCACTGAGCCAAACCGACCTCGGCTGTGATTTATTAATAGTCATTGCAAATGCTGGCATCATGGGAAACTGTCTTGGAATTCATTTAAATGGGAGGCCAGTGTCAGATGGGGACAAATCAATTCTTGGAATCAGAACAACCTCTCCTTCTGCAGATCCTGTTAATAGTTCAGCTTCTATAATGTTAGGTTGCAATCTTTTGACAATAAATCTAGGACCATTACAAAGACCCCATTTACTATTAAGATTTCTCAGTAGCATGATGATTGGATTTAAATTTTAATTTATGACGCAGCATTCCCGAAGGAGTAATGCTATTAATAAATTAGATGGGAAATTTTTCCTTTTTGGCATCATGCATTGAATCAATGGAATCATCACTCAAATACGTGTGAAGATCTCCATCGAGTATATCCAAAATTTCTTCATTTAATTTTTGAACACGCTCATTTTTTTCTGGACAAAGAATTGCATGTTATATAGATATATAGTTTTTAGATATATTTTAATATTATCTATAGATATAGTATTTCCAAAGGTAGCTTCAATAAAAGATCCGTTACAAATCATTTCCTGGGGGATTTCAATAATATCCATTCCTAAATGAAAACTGCAGTTGGCCATCTCCAAGTTTTACTAACCACTCACTACAAGCAGAATCCTCTGACCTCAGATTTGTTTTAAGAGACAACTTTCTGAAACATCCCCAACCATCACAGTACTTCAAACTCATGTGTGCTGTGGCCAATCGCAGAGCATGCAGCACAACACTGCGACGTCTGTCGAAAAGCCCCCTCTGAGAAGAACTTTCCCACCCAATCCAACATTCAGATTCATAATTCCTCTTAGTCATCTGCCTCTGGACACCCAGGTGCTCTGAGGGCGGGTTCCTCCCGCAGGCCTCGCCCTCGCTGGAAGCGGCTCGGGGAGAGCACCTCGGGGCTGGTGGGACTGATGGAAGCGGGGAGGGGTGGGGGTGGCATGGAGGTGGTACCTGTGCACCCTGTGTTGTATTCCACAGCATGTGGCAGCAGCTGGGAAGGTTGCCGTGACAACCCTGACTGCAGGATTGACTTCTGGTTGGTGGAGCCTTCTCCGGTCATTACAGTCGTTACAGACCCAGGGTTTTTATATGTCAGGATTGTATTCATCACTGTATAAGTCCTAGAGCATCTTATCTGAACAGCAACAGTTAAATTAGCAACGTGTTTCAATAATTATTCCTTCATCCACCATCAATCACAAACTACACCTTTTCTAAAACCTTGTATATCTGATACAAAATATTTTTTCAAGAAGATTATTTGTGCCGAAACCAGTTTGGCTCAGTGGTAGAGTGTCCGTCTGCGGACTGAAAGGTCCCGGGGTTTGATTCCGGTCAGGGGCATGTACCTTGGTTGTGGGCACATCCCCAGTAAGGGGTGTGCAAGAGGCAGCTGATCAATGATTCTCTCTCATCGATGTTTCTAACTATCCCTCTCTCTAAAAAAATCAATAAAAATATATTTTAATAAAAAAGATTATTTGTAAGTATTTATTTTTTGTTGTTATTATTCAGCAAATATTTATTTAATGCTTAGTTTTTGTTTGTGGTATGTACTAGATGTACAGAACTCAGTATGACCGCTGATTCTAATATCTCAGATGAATTATAACCAATTGTGAAGAAAATGCTATAAGTTATTTTACTTTTGACAATGTTTCCTAATAAAAGAAAACCATTGTTCATAGAGCAATGGCATCAATTTTCACATTTCCTGTTTTAAATTATTGTGTTGAACTCTAACCAATTGTCATGGCTCACAGTGCACTCATTTTTATATTCATTAGCATGCTTTCAGGTACACATAACATAAACCTCTCTCAACTGAGTTTTAAGAGTGAGGGAAGGATTTTCTCTAGCACAGCCAGAAGTTCCAAGATATGTGTTACCAGGGTTCTTAATTACTTAGTGATATCATTAAAGTCTCAGTTTCCTTCCAGTTACTCTGTCACAAGTTTTGCGGATATCTTGTTCTAAACATTGTTACTATGGTTTCAGGTCAATGTCCATGGAGGTGAGAAGAGGGTGGGGAAGGAAAAGCACTCTTAGTAAGTGTTTGTGTCTTCTTAGCCTTGAGGAAAGCTTTTTAGAAGTCATCCAATTCTGTTCTTCCTTTACTGCAGGTGGAAATTATGCCGTAGTTTTATTCTTAAACCAATCCATGATGAGAGTAATGGGACTGGAACACTTGGCTTGGATCAAAAGGGTTTTATTTCATGGATTAAGTTCCAGTTCCCCAGAAATTTATAGATACATGGAGCAGAGTGGATTTTTTAAAACAATACAAAACGAACAATAAACTATGGCTTTACCGAGGAGGGTGAGGGGAAGGGTGTGTTTGGTGGGTTAGGCCGGCATCAACAGTGTCTTACACGAGCTGACCTGTCACAGCCCCATCTGGCGGGTCTACTAAACTGCTTTATGGTTTGAAAGTGCTAAGGTCTCTTTATTTTGCCAAAAATTACAGAAAAAGAGCTACTCGCTCTGTCACCAATAAAACTACTTTGCTAGAAACCAGTGTTCTCAATCATTAAAGCCTTTTCATAATCTTTAGTTTCAAAATATCTTGCCAAACCTCTTACAGCTGTAGAGAGAGAGAAACCCACAGCCTTACTTAACATGTAAAGATTGTATCATGAATTATTGCTATTTCTTAATCCACTTTAACTTTATAAGTTAAAATTGTTATTCCTTCTTCACTGGTAAAGAAGTTAGAGTGACAGAGTATAATAATCCACCTAACAGCCGAAACCGGTTTGGCTCAGTGGTAGAGCGTCGATCTGCGGACCGAAAGGTCCCGGGTTCGATTCCGGTCAAGGGCATGTACATTGGTTGCGGGCACATCCCCGGTGGGGGGTGTGCAAGAGGTAGCTGGTCGATGTTTCTCTCTCATCGACATTTCTAGCTCTCTATCTCTCTCCCTTCTTCTCTGTAAAATATCAATAAAATATATTTTTAAAAAATTAAAAAAAAATAATCCACCTAACAGCTTCACTTTCTCATCAAAATATATTCTCTCTCTCTCTCTCTCTCTCTCTCTCTCTCTCTCTCTCTTTCTCTTTTCTTGCAAGGCAAGAATATTTACAGGGCAAATGTCCTCGCTAAATACATGAAAATGCAATTGTGCGATTAGTGTGATACAGCTAGTGAAAATCATATCTAAAACTTAAATCCGAAATCTCTCATTAACTTCTGTACTCTACCAGGATAACATTATACATAGAAATAAATATAACTTGAGGTACATACTAGTAAGATGATTCATTTCACCAAAATTACCTTGAATTAATTAGGTAATCTCTACAGTTAATATACAAAAAGAGTAGGCTATAGCTGATCACAAGAAGCCACCACTCCTATCCTAAAAACCAAGCCATGTTTGGTAAGCTACAAAAGCATCGTTTATTTCTCAGTCAGAGAGCTGACAGTAGCAAGGAAGCCTAAAGAAGTAGGTGCTAGAAGAGAAGCCCCATATGAGAGGACAGGCTAATGACTTCTCTTCACACCGGTATCGCAATGGCAGAATCCATGACTTGGGTGTAATGAGAACCCAGAGAACACGCCGCTGAACTTTGATGTCTGTGTGTATGTATGATAAGACTTCCAAAGTTTTCAGCCCGCCGAAACCGGTCTGGCTCAGTGGTAGAGCGTCGGTCTGCGGACTGAGGGGTCCTGGGTTCGATTCCGGTCAAGGGCATGTACCTTGGTTGCGGGCACATCCCCAGTGGGGGGGGTGCAGGAGGCAGCTGGTCGGTGTTTCTCTCTCATCGACGTTTCTAGCTCTCTATCTCTCTCCCTTCCTCTCTGTAAAATATAAATTAAAAAAAAATTTTTTTTAAGTTTTCAGCCCAAGACCAAGTTGCAACAATCAGGCAATATTGTCCTAGGATTAGGGGCCATATGCCAAAAGATGGGGCTTAGGGTAGAAGATCTGAGAGAAATCTCCCCTGAAACAGTTGGTTGCAGCTTCCCCAAGCTTGAGGCAAACATCCATTGAGTCAGGAGAGAAAACCTGAGAGAAATCACACATGAGACTGCACCTAAGGAAGAAATGGTCATATTCATGAATGTATATATTAAGGTTATCCATTTGTTTTTCTTAATTTATGGTATTAACTAGAGGCCCGGTGTACGAAATTCATGCTTGGGTAGGGTCCCTAGGCCTAGCCAGTGATCAGGGCCCCAGTTTGCACCCACCTTGGCTTGGTGTCACCTGCTAACCAGCCCCATCCCCCACCGTGATCCCTCTCTCATGGGGCCCATCAGAGCCAGCAGCACCTCCACTGTCACCCCCTTCCAACGCCACATTGCCAGCACCCCCCCCCCCGTGTTCTGTGCCGCCCCCTGGTGGTCAACACATATCTAACTCCCAGTCGGTTGAACTCCCACCCACGGGGACAATTTGCATATTAGAATTTTAATTATATAGAATAATCAGTTAGCTATTGTATACTACATGCCAGGCATTGTGCTACTGTTTTAAAAACCTTATTTTATATAACTAGCAAAAGAACATTGTAGAAGCTGAGAAATAGAGTAATGAAATAACTTGCCCAAAACATGAACTAGTAAGCATTGGGAATCATAATTTGAATCTATAAAAGATCATAATATCTGTGTTTTGCCTGAATAATTCAGAGATACTGAATCCTCCAAAAGTATTCATATTTTTACTAAGGACAAATTAATAATGAAGTACTGTATATTCATATATATGATGCAAATTTAAATGTTGATTATATTTTAAAAATGAGTCCATATTTTAAAATCCTCCACATCACTTGAGTTCCTTAATCAGATTTATATTATACAACTGTACTAAATACATACAGATGTTTATTTTTTGAACATGTGATTATCACTTTGTTAAATTTGTAATATGGAATCGTATGCCTCTAAATAAAATTAAATGCATCTTCATGCCCTTAGAGAAAGCATTTTTATTTCAATGTATTTTTATAGCAATAATGATTAAAATATTAGACTACGTGCTGGCAATGTAAAGGTACCACTAAAACATGGACCTGTTTCAAAAATTCCACGGCTCAGGGCTGTTTGTTTGTTTGTTTGTTTGTCTTCTAATAGTAACAGATTAAAATATCATCAGTAATAACTTATTTTAGGAAAAGTTGGTAGTCTAATCAATTTGCTTCAATAGAAATTAGAAATACGCCGAAACCGGTTTGGCTCAGTGGTAGAGCGTCGGTTTGTGGACTGAAAGGTCCCGGGTTCGATTCCAGTCAAGGGCATGTACATTGGTTGCGGGCACATCCCCGGTGGGGGGTGTGCAAGAGGCAGCTGGTCAATGTTTCTCTCTCATTAACGTTTCTAGCTCTTTATTTCTCTCCCTTCCTCTCTGTAAAATATCAATAAAATATATATTTAAAAAAGAAATTAGAAATACAATTAAACAGGAGGAACTGAAAGTACTGTTGATATAGCAAGGGCATAAAGTACCCAACTAAAATCTGCTGTTTTTCTTCAGTTGTCATTTGTTCCTTATACCTGTATAGTGTGTTACATAAGACCTATTAAATTAATCACTCCACAATGTAAGCTGCAAAGAATATTCACGTTAGTCAAGTTTAACGTTGGTTCAGAGAATTGTTTGAGATGCCTTAAGCTAAAAGAGAAAAAAAAACAAGAAAATAAATTTATTAAAAGAATGTAAGTAGAGGATGCAGCAGTATTTCATGGGACACAAGGGCAGGCAGTGCATTTAGACCTCCTGTGGGCTGAGAATTGAGATGTGGAAATCTATCAAGGATCAAAGTTTCCACATCATCAGTCTCCCCTCCTGGAGCCCGTGACCTCTCATCTCTGCACCACTTTGTAGATGTGCTTCTTTCCTCTCTCTGCAGACTGGCTTTCTCTACTGCTCACCCGATGGACAGACCTCTGCCATTTACATTACCTTAATTCCAGACACAAATGGGGATTTACAAAATCATTGAATTGCAAGTTTAAGTTTCTGAGGCTATAACATAACTGAACTAATAAAGATGCAACACTTTACCAGGTTCAATATATAACATATCAGACATTATAGCCATTAGTTGAGAAATAGAAAGTTCAAAGGAAACATGCTCATATTAGGTCCATATAATAAACTTTAATGTACCCAAATATTTGGACACACATGGTTTCAGACAGTGTTAGCAAAACTTTCATTGCTTAAAAACTTTCAAAATCATTAGTTTGTATTTTTATGTGCAGTTATGTCTTTTCTACAGATGAATTTGAGAAAAATAAGGAAATTGAAAAGATATCACATAAAAGGTAGGGGCTTTGGTTCTCAAATGGCAAAGGTTTGAAATGCTTAAAACAATAAATTTGAAATATTCTTGTGTCTGTATTCTTCACTTCATAAGGGATAAATATTCTCTTCTTTGGAGGAGACAAGTGGAGAGCAGAAGCAACAAAGAGAAGAGTCCTTGATATTTTTTTTTTGATCAGCACTTTTTCTTTTTCTTTTTTTTAAAATATATTTTATTGATTTTTTACAGAGAGAAAGGGAGAGGGATAGAGAGGTAGAAACATCGATGAGAGAGAAACATCAACCAGCTGCCTCCTGCACACCCCCTACTGGGGATGTGCCCACAACCAATGTACATACCCTTGACCAAAATCGAACCCGGGACCTTTCAGTCCTCAGGCCGACGCTCTATCCACTGAGCCAAACCGGTTTCGGCGAGTCCTTGATATTTTTCTTTCATCCCAAATACTGGCAACAGAGAGTCAGCTAAGAAATATGAGAAAATGCCAAGTCAAGCGGTAGAATTCGGTGCCTCCATTTATAGAGGTAGAAAGATTTACCAAGCCTCCCACAATTCCCTTAGTCAAGAGAAATAGTCTAAGCTGAATCATGTCCAGCAAATACAACAAAAACAACATGTAAATCTAAAGTTTGCAAAGGATAAGGATGGTCATGTTCAAATGAACAAGAGTAGTTGTCATCAGAATTTCCATTGGCAAACATGTGCAAGACAATGAAATGGCATCAAGCAGAATTCTACACCAAGCTTAGCTCTCTTTTAAGTACAATGCCTGTGACCATATCCTTAAACAAAAAATACTAGGAAATACATTCAGGCTACAAAGAATATCTCAAGAAATTACAAATACGATAAGTTAAGTCACATCCAATAGCTTCAAGGGATGAATGAATGAATAGAAATAGAAAATAATAACAATTAACTATCCAAATATATCTATGAAGATTTTAAAAAGTTATAATTGTGTGTGATTTATGAATAAAAGAGAAATAAAATAGAAAAATATAAATACAAATATATATATATATATATATATATATATATATATATATATATATACATATATATATATGGAAGAAGATATAAAATACTTGAAGTAAATTTTTTTCCTCATAGTTTAGGACACTATCTCATTTAGACAGGAAAATAAAAACAGATTTAAATCAAAATAAATAATTTATAAAAGACAAAATATGAAATGTACCTAATAAAATCTAATGGGAAGTGAGGACATACCAAAAAATACGCAACCAGAAAACAACTGAAGAGTAACCTCGGCAGAGGCAGCGGGAGCCCCGGAGCGAGCCGAGCCGGCCACGGGCAAGTCAGATTAAGAGAAAATCCAGGAACAACGAAGATGTCGGTATAGGTAAACACTCCTAAATGGCTGCCGGGCAAAACAAGTCCAAAAAGAAAACTATAGAACAAAATGGGCTGGTGAATATAATAGAATCAGGGACCTAGAAAGGGATTGGACTAACAATTCACAGGGGAAAGGGGTCTGAGGGATGCCAGAAGAGACTGGACAAAAATTTTACACCTGTGGATGAAGACAGTGGCGGGGGTAAGGGCGTGGGGTGGGGTTGGGAATCAGATGGAGGGAAAGTAAGGGTGGGGAGGGAACACCTGTAATAATCTGAACAATATAAAGATTTTTTAAAAAGAGTAACCTCCTTTTAAAGTGTTATAACAATTGTTCAGGCACCTGTCCGAGTGCCAAGAGAACACTAATGAGAATGTAAACAAATTCTGATGCTTTGTAGCTAGAAAGCAAGAGGGTATAAAATGAGAGCTGGAAGATATCAGAAAGACACAAGGAAAAAAATACTATTTTTTTTCAAAAGAAAAATCAAAATTTAAAGGAACCTAATATCAAATATACACTATAGAAGCCAGAATATGAAGAAAGTCACAACACTTATCAACACTTGGTCATTCCTCAGGAAATTACTGTTTGGGGAAACTATCAGTAATTAATATAATTTTTTTAATATATATATATTATTGATTTTTTACAGAGAGGAAGAGAGAAGGATAGAGAGTTAGAAACATCCATGAGAGAGAATCATTGATCAGCTGCCTCTTGCACACCCCCCACTGGGGATGTGCCTGCAACCAAGGTACATGCCTTTGACCGGAATCGAACCTGGGACCTTTCAGGCTGCAGGCCGATGCTCTATCCACTGAGCCAAACCAGTTTTGGCAATATAATTCTTAAATAGATGTTTCACAAAAGCTTTAAAATGTAAAGAGGAAGCTATCACTTTTATGAAGTGTTCATGTCTCATATATATGTATGGAGGGAGGGAGAGAGAGAAAGAGAGAGAGAGAGAGAGAGAGAGAGAGAGAGAGAGAGAGAGAGAATGTTCAAATTAGCTGGGATGCTGTAACAGCCATGACTGGCTCAGGAGGAGGCTGCGCATGTAGATGGGCCCAGAATGAAGACGCAACACACATGGGGGTCCGCCCCCGGCCTGGAGCAGAGGCACAACTTACAGGAGGCCTACCCTCACTGGGAGACAGCATGCCAGCAACCCCTCTCTGCACGTGAGCTGCAGAGGAAACACCTTTTCTTACAGCTTGTTGGCTAAGCTCCTTATACGCCACTTACAGTATTCTCAGTAACTTGGGTTATGAGAATCCAAGAAGGTGATCTAGGGTTTTTTCCACCTCACTCCTGGAGGAAAAAATGAAAGTCTGCTGCTGGAGGGGGCTAAGAAATGTTATATCCTGCCTAAGCTGGTTTTGCTCAGTGGATAGAGCCTTGTCCTGCGCACCGCAGGGTCCGGGTTTGATTCTGACCAAGGTCATGTACCTAGGTTGCTGGCTCCTCACTGGCCAGGACTCATGCAGGAGGCAACCAAAGTGTCCCTCTCACATTGATGTTTCTCTCTGTCTTTCCCTCTCTTCCCTGCTCTCTAAAAATCAATGGAAACATATCCTCAGGTGAGGATTAAAAAAAAGAAGAAAATAGAAATGTCATATCCTATGAAAGAGACATCTTAAAAATGCCTAAAGAAGGTCATTTTTTCGTGGTGAAGGGACTGTAGTCCATGTTGATGCAAACACCTTGGTGGCTGCAGCGGCCGGCAGTGGCAGCAGCAGCAGGATGATTGGGGTGGCAGACACTTATATGTAAGATGTCTCTTTCATATGATATGACATTTCTTTTTTTCTTTTTTATCCTAAATATGTGTCATCTTATAAAGCATAATTTAAATTTAAGATAATAATGCATATACTGTGCTTCAACACATTTGTGATTTTTATAATATACAGATTATTTTCTATTAAATGATAAGCTACAATAACCAGGTCAAGCAAAAAGAAGACAAAATAAAAGTTAGACCTAAAAATTTTTGAAAGGCAGCACAAGTTAAAAATCTCAACATTTCCTGTGTTCACATGACTTACATCTAAAACTCATAAATTCATTTTGTAAAGTTAGGTTAATGTGGCTTCAACATTAAACAAGAATCACACATAAGAAAAACTAAAAATGTCACAATAAAGAAGCAGAACATTTTTTTTGAAATACTACATCATATATCATGTTTAAACAAGAATGGTCCCAAAATGTCATGGTTATTTTATTTCATGAAATATTCATTCCAGTTTAAATACTGCAGATTCAGAACATGCTGGAATTTATTATACTTGAAGACAGTTCATAGAAAGAAAAGGGTATACTAAAGTAAAAGTATGCTGCAAATATGAGAGTTTAGAAATAGCCTCAATGTGGAGGGAATTTCCACTAAGGAAATCCTCTGAGTACAGAAAACTGTTCAGCGCCTTTGGGAGAGGGAAACCGAGCAACAGGCTTACTGGTGAGGATGACTCTTCCCGGGGCAGCCTGCTCGGGCAGGGCTCACACCAGAGCCATAAGTCCAGCTCCACCTGACATTGCCACACATACGCGTTCTGAAACATCCAAATGTTTAAAGTGACACATTGATCTAAAATGAAATGTGCTATTTTCACAATGATGTGTCCGTAAAGTTAAGAACATGGCATAAAACTTCAAGAAATGAAAAGCATAAGTTAAAATGCAGAGGACCAGCAGTTACATTCGAGTCTCTAATGAGGAGTTAATAGGATTTCCACAAGCAGAAAAAGAAGAGGAGGTATTCAAAGTACCGTTGGCCAGTCCAAAATCAACAAGACAAATGTCCTCCCTTGGAAAGGGAGTTAAAATGATTAGAATTCTAATAGGAACTTATATAAAATTTATGCAAAAGTTCTCCTTTTCTGAAATAAGTGCACAAGATTGTCTAAGAGTATCTTGTCAAAAAAAAAAAAAAAACACAGAGGAGATATTGCCTCACCGACAACAAACAGTACATACATACAGCCAATGTATAGCTCGGAGCATTTGGACAACCTCATGATTAAATGTTAATTAAACAGTGGAAGGTATATTTAGAGAAGGAAAGGATTTTCAATAACTAATAATGAGCCATAGCTATTTACTTGTGAAAATGCAGTTCACAAAAGTATTGTTTACGAAACTGACAGCTACTTTAAACTGATTTTAAAAATGCAGGACTGTTAAAATAACAGCTTTCATCAGCACAAATTATGGAGATATTTATTAATGAATATGCCACTTTCATAAATAATGAAAGTAGCATTATACATAGTAGACTAAGGCTCAATTGTGAAAGATACCTGACAGTCATTTAATCAGGACACCAATCTTACTGGGTGTCTCCACTATATATTTTATTACAAAACTTTTCTAATGTTATCACCCTGTATTAAAAAAGGGGGGGGGCTAATATGCAAATAGATCACACAGCGGAACAACTGTGACTCACACTGACCATCAGGGGGCAGACGCTCAATGCAGGAGCTGCCCTCGGGCGATCAGTGCACTCCCATAGAGGGAATAGAGGGAGTGCCCCTCAGCCAGCAGCTGGACCTGCTAGTGGCAGCACTAAGGATGCCTCGAGGGATGTCCGCCAAAGGGTCCCGGCCTGCAAGAGGGCGCAGGCTGAGCTGAGGGACCATCTCCCCCACCCCTCCACCCCCCATGCACAAATGTTGTCCACCGCGCCTCTAGTAAGAACATATTTTTCTTTCCCAACATATATGGTCCTCAAGGACATGGTCCTTGTTCCTTAAATATTTTCCAACTACATGACAGATACTAAAATATTACTTTTAGTAGGCTTCTCTAAACATGTCATTGCTTCCTGGCTAATATCTTACATTTTTACATGAACTTACACGAAAGCTTGTAATGAGCCCTGGCCAGTGTGGCACAGTCGGTTCATCGTTTAGTCCCATGCACTAAAAGGTCGCCGGTTCCACTCCCTCACTGAAATCAACCCGCCGATGATGTGTCTTTCTCTTTTCCTTTCTCTCTCTCTGAAAGCCATGAAAACATACGCACAGTCCTCTTATTGAGCTGTGTGCCTGGGGCAGAGCCCCCTAGATCCACACCTAGGATTCAAACCACACCTCCTGCTCCCGGAGTCTCCTCAAGTCACCCGTCCCCCTGGGTCCCCATTTCCAACTAATGTTTGTAAGATAAATATTCTGAAATGTGAAGACAATACCTGCAAACATTTCTATGCCAAGGATTTTTTTCTTTGAATTCAAAAATAGCAATTTCATTAAGAATGCATCATTATGCCAAAACCGGTTTGGCTCAGTGGTAGAGCATCGGTCTGCGGACTGAGGGGTCCCCGGTTCGATTCCGGTCAAGGGCATGTACGTTGGTTGCAGGCACATCCCCAGTGGGGGGTGTGCAAGAGGCAGCTGGTAGATGTTTCTCTCTCATTGACGTTTCTAACTCTCTATCTCTCTCCCTTCCTCTCTGTAAAATATCAATAAAATATTTTTTAAAATGCATCATTATTTTGATTAGATAAAGTTATTTAATCTTCCTAAAGGTAGCATGCTTTCTTTCTCAGGAACAGTGACTCTCTAACTCCAGTCAGACAGTTAAACAAAACTAAAAGAATGTGGGTGGATAACCACCATCCTCTGTCAGTGCCTAAATCACCATCAAAAGGCAGAGCCACTGAATTGCACAGAATTAGAAAAAAAAATTTTTTTTGAGCTTTAGTATATTTTACCAAATACTACCTACTCCATCTCTTGGAACCTCTTTTATTGTCCCAGATTTTTTTTTTATTGATTATGCTATCACATAATTATCCTGATGCCCCCTGTCCCAGATTTTTTAAAATATATTTTACTGATTTTTTTTACAGAGAGGAAGAGAGAGGGATAGAGAGTTAGAAACATCGATGAGAGAGAATCATCATCGATCAGCTGCCTCTTGCACACCCCCTACTGGGGATGTGCCCGCAACCAAGGTACATGCCCTTGACCGGAATCGAACCCGGGACCTTTCAGTCCGCAGGCCGACGCTCTATTCACTGAGCCAAACCGGTTTTGGCTGTCCCAGATTTTTATTCAGATGAATCTCTTTGTGACCCAGCCTGCATGGCTCAGTGGATTGAGCGTCATCCTAAGCACCATAGAGGCCACTGGTTCGATTCTAGGTCATGACATATCCCCAGGTTGTGGGCTCCATCCCCAGTACAGGGCATGCAGGAGGCAGCCAAATCTGTTTCCCTGCCATCGATGTTTTTCTATATTCTCTCCCTCTCCCTTCCCCTCTCTTTAAAAAAAAAAAAAAAAATCAATAAAAATATATTTTTTTAAATAATCTCTTCACAGAATGCATGACAGTTTAAATTGATTTGATACCTATGATCAATATTAGCCGAAACCGGTTTGGCTCAGTGGATAGAGCGTCGACCTGCGGACTGAAAGGTCCCGAGTTCGATTCCGGTCAAGGGCGTGTACCTTGGTTGCGGGCACACCTGATCGATGTTTCTCTCTCATTGATGTTTCTGACTCTCTATCCCTCTCTCCTTCCTCTCTGTAAAAAATCAATAAAAAAATATTTTTTTAAAAAACATATGATCAATATTATTTCACCAATACGTTTAATGAATACGGATTTAGAAAGAGGGGAAAGCATAACTGTTTCAGCATGTCTCCTGGGACCCTGCTCATTGAAGCTCTGTGGTGGGTAAAGCCTCCATGTAAATTTCTGGGAAGCACTTTCCCTTAAAATGGCAGATGAGGGGGTAAATACTATCAAGTTACGGGAGACTACACTGAATAAACCAGGGGGAGCACAATCATTTTTTTTTTCATTTCTTTATTGATTGTGGTATCACATAATTATCCTCACCCCTCCCCCATTCCCATCCCTAACCCCTCCCCATGTAGTCACCCATTTCCCTGCTGTCCGTGACCACTGGTGAGGCCTATATGCAAGCACACAAGTCTTTGGTTGATCTCTCCCTCTTTCCCCCACCCTCCCCTGCCTTCCCTCTAAGGTTTGACCATCTGATCGATCATTCTTAATTTGAACGCTGTGCAGCGTGTAAAAGTTTGATGTATTGCTGTGCTAGCAATTTTAATCCAGAAAGAGTTTGAATAGCTCTTCAATAGAAATCGTTTGTATAGTAAAATCATAAAAGAAGTTTTTTTAAAAAAAATCTTAAGTTCATCTGTTAATGTTTCATGATATACTCATGGCGGGTAATACAAATAAGAAATACAGTAGTTCCACCCTAACCACTGCTTGACTTTTCCATGATTCCAATTACAGGAGGTCAACAGCTATCTGAAAATATTAAATGGTAAATTCCAGAAATAAACAATTCATAAGTTTTAAATATCATGCTGTTCTGGGCAGCATGATGAAATCTAATGCGATTCTGCTCCATCTGACAGGCCCTTGAATCAAACATTTGTCCAGGTTTGTCCAGCACATTAGCACTCTATGCACTGCCTGTCAAGTCACTTAGCACACATCTCAACTGTCATGTGACTGTCAGGGTATCACAGTGCTTATGTCCAAGTAACTCTTACTGACTTAATAATGGCCCCAAAGCCAAGAGTAGTGATGCTAGCAATTTGAACATCTCAAAGATAAACCATAAAATGCTTCCTTTAAGGTAAAAGTTATGTAGGGCCAAAACCAGTTTGGCTCAGTGGATAGAGCGTCAGCCTGTGGACTGAGAGGTCAAGGGCACATGCCTTGGTTGTGGGCACATCCCAGTGGGGGGTGTGCAGGAGGCAGCTGATCGATGATTCTCTCTCATTGATGTTTCTTACTCTCTATCCCCCTCTCTTCCTCTCTTTAAAATTTTCAATAAAATATATATATATTTTTTAAAGTTATGTAGGTATAGAAAAAAATATTTTTCATACAGGGTTCAGTAGCACCCACCATTTCAGGCATCCATTAGGGGTGTTGAAATGTATCCCCTGCAGATAAGGAAAAACCACCGTACACATGTGTCAGCCCCAAATATGTCATGGAACTAATAAAGTATAGCCATTCAGCCAAAACCGGTTTGGCTCAGTGGATAGAGCGTCAGCCTGCGGACTGAAAGGTCCCAGGTTCGATTCCGGTCAAGGGCATGTACCTTGGTTGCAGGCATATCCCCAGTAGGGGGTGTGCAAGAGGCAGCTGATCGATGATTCTCTCTCATCGATGTTTCTAACTCTCTATCCCTCTCTCTTCCTCTCTGTAAAAAATCAATAAATAAATATTTTTTTAAAGACTTCCATTAGAAACCAACTTTTTTTAAAAAAGTATAGCCATTCAAAAATCATACTCTTACTTTCCTTCCATCACAATTTTCCTTGAATAAAGTGAAATGGAGAGACAAAAGGAGCCAGTTCTTGGGAACTGGTTGAGAGACAGTTGAGTTGGAACTATGCAATATATATAAATACTTGAAAAAATGTCTTTGCATGTCAATAAAATAAATGAGGAAAAATTAAAATCTAACTTGGAAGAAGAGGAAGTATACCTATTCTACTAATTTTAAATGTATGTATTTTTTTTAACTGAGAGCTATTTTATTTATTTTTAAATATATTTTTTTATTGATTTCAGAGAGGAAGGGAGAGGGAGGGAGAGATAGAAATATCAATGTGGAGAGTCATTGATTGGCTGCCTCCTGCACTCCCCACCTCCAATTGGGAATCAAGCAAGCAACCCAGGCATGTACCCTTGACCAGAATTGAACTTGGGACCCTTCAGTCTGTAGGTCGATGCTCTCTCCACTGAGCCAAACCAGCTAGGGCTAAACTGAGAGAAATTTTAGATAAATTTATTGAGAATCACAAATCTGATAAATATAAATGGTAGAATCCTAGAAATTTTTCTGATATCAAAAAGCAAATTCTAACATTTTTGTATTTTTAACCGGAGGCCCAGTGCATAAAATTTGTGCATAGGTGGGGTCCCTCGGCCTGGCTGGTGATCAGGGCCAATCAGGGCCAAGCCAATTGAGGCCGGGCCAATCAGGGCCTGCTGGCCAGAGGGAGGGATGGGGCAGAAGAGGTTATCTGCTGGCCCTGAGGAGGGAGCCAGCCCTTGGCCCCCTGGGGAAGGGGCCACATCTGCTGCCACCACCCCCAGTTCCCTGTCCCAGCCCAGGGTCCAAAGGCCCCTGCAGGGTCGGGAGAGGAGGCGATGGTCACTGGGCCAGGTGCAGAAGGAATGGACGCCAGATGGCCGATGCCCACTCTCAGTGCCCCACCACTGCGTGGTTCCCCACCTCCCCCCTCCTCCTTTCCTCACGGCTGCACTGCCACCAGGGCCTGCCGTCCAGCGGGAGGAAAAGAGGGAGGGACTACAGGAGGTTTGCTGGCCGGGGGGAGGGACCATGGAAGGTTAGCTGCTGGCCCTGACGTGGGAGCCGGCCCACTTCAGGGGCTGCGTCCTCTGCCACCCACCCCTAACTCCCCGTCCTAGCCCAGGGCCCAGGAGGAGGGGCCACAGGAAGTTGGCCAGCCGGAGGAGGTTGGCTGTGGGAGCACACTGACCACCAGAGGGCAGCTCCTGCATTGAGCGTCTGTCCCCTGGTGGTCCGTGCGTGTCATAGCTACGGGTGGTGTGGGTCATTCTGGTTGTTTCAGTCTCTTAGGCTTTTATATAAATAGATAAAGATAAAAGAAAATATATTAAAAAGATATGTTTGGCCCAACTGGTGTAGCACAGCCAGTGTTGCTCAGTGGCTGAGCATTCATCCATGAACCAGAAGATTATGGTTTGATTCCTGGTCAGGGCACATACCTGGGATCCCCATTAGGGGGTCTGCAGGAGGCAATTGATCAATGATTTTCTCTCATCATTGATGTTTGTCTCTCTCTCTCTCTCCCTCTCCCTTTTTCTCTCTGAAATCAATAAAAACACATTTTTTAAATCTTAAAGTGTTTTTATCATTTAAAACAGTAACTTGGGCCGAAACCGGTTTGGCTCAGTGGTAGAACCTCTGTCTGCAGACTGAAAGGTCCCGGGTTCGATTCCGGTCAAGGGCATGTACATTGGTTGCGGGCACATCCCCAGTAGGGGGTATGCAAGAGGCAGCTGGTTGATGTTTCTCTCTCATAGACGTTTCTAGCTCTCTATCTCTCTCCCTTCCTCTCTGTAAAATATCAATAAAACATATATTTTTTTAAAAAGTAACTTGGAACAGAAATAATGAATAATCACAGTTTATTAATAATCAGTTGATGAAAACTAGTGATTCATAAATTGCATTACATATTGATATTCATGCTGATTAGGCATGAATAAATATTGACATTAAAATATTAAAATGTAGCACAAAAGTAGGGATGTCAAAAATAAAATTATTAAAATAAACATAGTAAGCTCAAATATGTTTGACTTTTGTAATGTAAATTGTAATGTAAATATCTGTGTTTTCTGATGGTCTTAGGCGACCCTGCTAGCAGTTCTCAAAAATATTTATATTTAAGGCAGTGCATTTATCCCTATTCCCTGTTATAGCTACATCCAACATTTCTACCATGTCAGATTTTTATTATTATTTACCGTATTTGCCGGCGTATAAGATGACTTTTTGGCCCTGAAAAATATGCCTCCAAGTGGGGGGTAGTCTTATACGGCCAGTATATAACAAACTCTGTATTTTTTAGTGGAAATGTTAGGGGGTCGTCTTATACGCCCAGTCTCTTATACGCCAGCAAATACGTATTTTTCAGGGCCAAAAAAATCGTCTTATACGCCGGCAAATACGGTAGATCAAAATAATTCCTGCCCTGGCCAGTGTTGCTCAGTTGGTTCAGCATCCTCCCATGCACCAAGAGGTCTCTGGTTTGATTCCTGGTCAGGCTAGATACCTGGATTGCAGGCTCATTCCCCGGAAGTAGCCAATCGATGTATTTCTCTCTCGTCAATGTTTCTTTCTCTCTCTATCTCTCTCTCTTCTTTTCCCACCTTGTCTCTCTAAAAACCAATAAAAACATATTTTAAAAATATTTTCTATAGTTTTGTGATTTTTCTATTAATATGAGGATTATGTAGAAGTATATGGATTAATGTCCAAACACATTAAATTTTATAGTTGTCTTTTTTTGAACAATCCTATCTAATAAAGAGGGAATGTGCTAATTGACTGTCACACCCTCACAAATATGACAGTGCCCACAGCCAATAAGGAGGATATATGCTAATTGACTATCACACCCTCAAAGATGGCAGCACCCACCCGGGGGGAGGGGGCGGTGTGGTCCTGAGACATTTGGACAGTCCGCAGCCATTAGCTACAGAACACTCTGTTGTATTTCCCTACAAAAACAAATGAGAGAGAGTGTCCCACTTGAAATTCATATACGGAAAAAAGGAAAAGAGAAGGGAAAAAAATCTGAGGAACAGAATAAAGTGGTGAATATAGTAGAATCAGGGGCAAAGAAGGGGAGTGGGCTGATAATTATCAGGAGGATAAGGGGGTGGGGAAGCAGTGAGAGACTGGATTGAAATCGTATAACCAGTGGATGAAGACAATTGGGGGGAGTGGGGGTAAGGGCAGAGGGTGGGAAGGGAACTGGGTGGTAGGGAGCTTTGGGGGAGAAAAAGGAGAAACAATTGTAATAATCTGAGTAATAAAGATTTAAATAAATAAATAAAATGGCAGCACCCACAGCCACAAGATGATGGCGCCCAGTCCCCTCAGCCCCACCAGGACAGCGGGCACATGGCAAGGCCGGGTCCGCCCTCAGGCACCCATGGTCAGTCCAAGGCGCAGGCCAGCCTTGGATGTTGGCGGCCCAGCCACCCAGGGCGGGCCCAAGGCGCAGGCAAAGCTCAGATGGCGGCTGCCCAGCTGCTCAGGGCTGCCTGAGGCTCAGGTAACCAGGGCCCGCCACGGCTTGCGCTGCCGGCAGTGGCAGCAGCAGAGGTGTGATGGGAGCATCGCCTTCCCCTGATCACCGGGTCGCCTCCCACCCCTGAGGGATCCCGGACGGTGAGAGTGGGCAAGCCGGGCTAAGGGACGAACATACTATACAGATTGATATCCGCAATTTAATTTTGGGGAAAAAAGTGCTTCGTTTTTACATTTGTTATCACCTTTGTATAACCTTGAGTCAGCAGCTATAACTCCCTTTTGTTTCTTTGCTTGCCTCTAGCATCACCTCTTACTGCCTCCAAATTGCTGCTTTTAATTTCCTGTGTGCTGGGAAATCAAATAAGCACGCACTTTTTTTTTTTTTTAAATGCCGTCTGAAATAAACGTGTGGGAGACCTGAGGGATTTTTCTGTGAAGAAAGTGCTCGGTGTTTGGCTCACAGTCTAAGTCACATTTAGGTCTGCTGAGCCCACGAAGAGACATGTGCTTATTGCTTTCCAGTTTCATGGCCTTGTGTGATCTGATTAGTCGAGTTTATCAGATTTATAATGAGTGCCCGCTAAACAGCAGGCACCGTGTCTGAGCCGGGTTTACAGATGTGGAAAAGATAGTATTCACCCAGGGCTCTTAGAGTTTAGTAGGGTAGAAAGTCACACAACGTGGAACGTGTTACTATATCAAGACAAGTGCTATGAAAAAGGCTCAGGCATGAGAGTACTGAACTCGTGTGTGTGAGGACTGGGCCAGGGCAGAGGAGATAAGAAAAGGAATTGTGCCGAAACCGGTTTGGCTCAGTGGTAGAGCTTCGGTCTGCGGACTGGGAGGTCTCGGGTTCGATTCCGGTCAAGGGCATGTACCTTGGTTGCGGGCACATCCCCGGTGGGAGGTGTGCAGGAGGCGGCTGGTTGATGTTTCTCTCTCATCGAGGTTTCTAGCTCTCTATCTCTCTCCCTTCCTCTCTGTAAAAAATTAATAGAATATGTATTTTTTTAAAAAGGAATTGTGGCAGAGATGATGCTTAAAAGGAATTCCAAACAGAAGGGAAACACCACGGAAGCCATAGAGGAAAACGTACATAAATAGCACAGGGCAGGTGGGGCACTGTAAGAGGCACAGTGTTGGGATGTAAAGTACGTGCCAGGAATCATTTTGTTAAAAAAAAAAAAAATCCTGCAGGACTAAACACCTTTTTTTTTCCCCTGCCACTAGCAAGCTTGTGGGTTCACTGCTAGTGCAACTGTTGTCATCCATTTTCATCATCATTGCCATTAACAGGTTCAGAAAACCTTATGAAATTGGGTGTGCAGGAGTCTTTTGGTTAAAATATAAGTTTGCATTTTGTGGTGGACCAAAGTCAAATAATGTTGCATATATTTCATTCTCGGTAGATAACTCATCTCAAACAACATAATGTTCCCAGGCTAGTATTTCATGTCTCTAAGCAATGACCAAAATGTTACCCTTACGTTTTTGTGGAAATCCAAGTATCATCAAGACCTCCATCTAGGGCTTAATGTGTGGTCGGCAAACTCATTAGTCAACAGAGCCAGATAGCAACAGTACGGTTGAAATTTCTTTTGAGCCGAAACCGGTTTGGCTCAGTGGATAGAGCATCCGCCTGCGGACTGAAGGGTTCCAGGTTCGATTCCGTTCAAGGGCATGTGCATTGGTTGCAGGCACATCCCCAGTGGGGGGGGGGGGGGTGCAGGAGGCAGCTGATCAGTGTCTCTCTCTCTCATCGATGTTTCTAGCTCTCTATCCCTCTCCCTTCCTTTCTGTAATAAAATCAATAAAAAATATTTTTTTGAAAAAAAAAGAAATTTCTTTTGAGAATCAAATTTTTTAAACTTAAACTTCTTCTAACGCCACTTCTCAAAAGAGACTCGCCCAGGCCGTGGTATTTTGTGGAAGAGCCACACTCAAGGGGCCAAAGAGCCGCATGTGGCTCGTGAGCCACAGTGTGCTGACCACGGATCTAAGCAATACACCAGTGATCCTCAAACTCTAATGTGCACTGTAATTATCTTGTTAATGACAGAGTTCTCTGCTGCACTCCCTTTGGCCTGGAGTAGGAGTCAGACAATCTGCATGTCTCACAAGATAGCAGGTGATATTGGCCCATGCTGTTGATCCATGCTTGCTCCACTTACATAACATTTTTCATACCCTAATTTCAACAAGAAAGCTGGCCTGTCTTATAAAATCATGATAGGAATAAGTTTTCCTCTGGCTGTCTTAAGTTTCAAACATCCTGTAACTATGGTTTCTGAAATTACTACCAAGTTTCCTTATGACTACACACTGTCAGCCTAGTTCATGGAGATGATTTGGTAGGTGCAGAGTGCAGAATCATAGAAAGAAAGAAAGAAAGCCAAAACCACCCTTTCGTCTTGATCTCTTCCTCTCTTAATTTGAGGCCACCCTCAAAGAATCATGTTCATTCAATGAAATGCAGTTCCAAAACCAAAAGTAACTATTTAAATCTTTATTGAAGTCTTTCCTAAAAGCCAAGGTGAAAGCTTGCTTATAGCATACGGAATAAAGTCTTAAACATTGCTCTCTGGCCCTAGCCAGTTTGTCTCAGTTTGCTGCAGACCAAAAGGTCCCAGGTTTGATTCCAGTCAAGGGCACATACCTGGGTTGCAGGCTCCATCCCCAGTAGGGAGGCGGTATGCAAGAGGCAGCCAGTCAGAGATTTTCATCTTTGATGTTTCTATCTCTCTCTCCCTCTCCCTTCCTCTCTCTGAAATCAATAAAAATATATCTTTTAAAATGTTGTCTTCTTCGTCTCTCTTAAATAAATTACAGGCAACACTTGCATCAACAAACAATGCTTTTCTCCTTTGTCTAATATCCCCAAACTCCCCATCAAATCTGGCCCTTATGGGCTCTTAACTTCTCTTGACTTTAACCTATGATCTGTGTCTCTGTTTTCCTTCCCTTCTGTTTCTATAAACTACATGCTCTAGCCAAAACTGGTTTGGCTCAGTGGTGGAACGTTGGTCTGCAGACTGAGGGGTCCCGGGTTCGATTCTGGTCAGGGGCATGTGCATTGGTTGCGGACACATTCTCGGTGGGGGGGTGTGCGGGAGGCGGCTGGTTGATGTTTCTCTCTCATCGACGTTTCTGGCTCTCTATCTCTCTCCCTTCCTCTCTGTTAAAAAATCAATAAAATATATTTTTAAATAATAATAATAAAAATAAACTACATACTCTGAAGCGAGGCTGACTGGGTGTAAAACCTCACTCAGGAACTTAGCACACACGTGAAAGTGGGCAAATTTCTTACATTCCCTGTGCCTCAGCTTTCTCGTCTGTAAAATGAAGATTCTGTCAATACCTACTCACAGGGCTATTGTAAAATTACCTCAGTGAATTCCTGTAAAACGCTTAAAAGAGAGCTTTGTGCTCAGGAGATACTTCGTAAATATCCACTATTATCATAATGTCTATCACACTTTCTGCATATGCATTAAGCATATTTGTAATTTTCTCTTTTTTAATATATTTTATTGATTTTTTACAGAGAGGAAGAGAGAGAGTTAGAAACATTGGTCAGCTGCCTCCTGCACACTCCCCTCAGGGGATGTGCCCGCAAACAAGGTACATGCCCTTGACCGGAATCAAACCCGGAACCCCCAGTCCATACGCTGACACTAACCACTGAGCCAAACCGGTCAGGGCATATTTATGATTTTCAAACTGCTAAAGACAAACCTACACATCTCCTATTGTTTTACCATAAACTAAGAGGTGGCTTCGGAGGTAACTTGAAAAATCACTAACTTACTTAAATACAGTGAGAATGAGTGATTTACGATAAATCATTAGAAAATCAAAACTATCTCAGTTATCTCCTAAGATAGCTCCCAAGAACCACAACTGTCACTCTTATTATTTATGCAGTAATAACTAAAGAATGTCTGGAGACTTACATTATGCTTTCAACCTCACCTAGAATCTCCTCGTAACCAACCAATCTCCTTAAGTAACCAACCAATATGAAGACTCAGCTTGCCTCTGATAACGTATCATAAGAACATCCAGGCCCAATCTATGGATATAATTACATCCTTGCACTCACTTTTCCTAAGATTTCTTCTCAGAATTTGTGTGTGGCATTCTCTCTTGCTACAGAGTCAATAAAGTTCACTTTTCTTTATACATATACATTTCTATACTGGCACAATCACCAATTACAGCCCATATTTCTATAATCAGGTACAGTAGTGTTTTTTCTCCTATGAGAAAATTTCAGAAATTGCCTGAAGACGGTTATAAAAAATATTTCAAGAAAAGGCAAGGTTGCAGATAAGATGTTCATAGCATGGCTGACCTGTGATTAAGAAAACTTTCATAGCCGGAGCCGGTTTGGCTCAGTGGCTATAGACGCTAGAGTGTTGGCCTGCGAACTGATAGGTCCCGGGTTCGATTCCGGTCAAGGGCACATACCCTGGTTGCGGGCACATCCCCAATGGGGGGTGTGCAAGAAGCAGCTGGTCGATGTTTCTAACTCTCTACCCCTCTCAGTTCCTCTCTGTGGAAAAAAATCAATTAAAAAAATTTTTTTTAAAAGAATACTTTCATAAAGGCTGGTGATATATGAGGAGGGACAGGCTTCAGACTTCAACAAGAAGCAAATTAGATAGATGTGTAGGTTCTTCCAAAATACGGCCAAAAACCAGAAACTTCAAAAAATTTAGAGTGTACTTTTGAAGAGTGAGGTTCTGTAACTCAACTTTCAATCAATACTTTAAATAAAGAGGAATAAAAATTCTCCCTATGGTTACAATATTTGGTGCCAAGCTTCCTTCAGAGGTAATTATTACCCCATACGTTCTAAACCTTTGAAAGCAAAAGCATGTATCAGAAGTATTTGTAAACACCTCCTTGATTTTATCACAAATAATTTTGTACTGATTCAACTAAAATCACAAACTTGGTTACTCAATATGACTTAATTTAACTTTCTCTTCACATTGGCCTAAAATTACTACTCTTAAATTTAAACCACAAACACATATCAAACAAATGTTCTTTAAAGAATTATATTGTGATATCCATACTGATGTGAGTCTATTCCTTTGAGAAATGCATGACCAATATAACATAAGTTAGTGAATTAACTGGTCCTGTTAAACACCACTAATTTTTCCAAAATAAATTTTACATAATACAATATATTTAAATGGCTATGTTTTATTATGAAAAAATTATCATTTTAATAATTAAAAATATATTTTTATGGCATCAAAAAAATTCATACTCATTAGCAATTGAGTTTTAGACAATAAAGGATACCTCAGTAATTTTCAAGGTTGAGTTTGTTACATCAAACTAAATTTCCATAGGATTAACCTTAAATTTTTAAACTTGCTGCTTAATAGAGTTGCTTCTTTTTATAATGTAAATATATGTAAATAGCTCCTGCTTAAAATATAAAACAGCCCAGCCTGCGTGGCTTAGTGGTTGAGCATCCACCTATGAACCCAGGAGGTCAGGGTTTGACTCCTGGACAGGGCACGAGCTAGGTTGCAGTTCCCTCCATCCCCAGTATGGGGCAGGCAAGAGTTTCTCTTTCATCATATTTCTAGCTCTCACTTCCCTCCTCTCTGAAGTCAATAAATAATAGATAGATAGATAGATAGATAGATAGATAGATATTAAAACAAAGTTTGGGTTTATAATATAAAATTATGCATTCATGTTACAGATGAAAATTGAAGATATATTAAAGTGCTGGAAACTACACTGTACTTTATAGACCATAAAATAATATGCAATTTTCTGTGGTTTATATCATAGAATATTATTATGATTCACTTTGTAAACAGAGAATTAAATGATAAATATGTGAAACCTAGCATAAAATCATTTTTCAGGCATATTATCAATAGCCCCAATATTTTTAATTACACCTTTTAATAATTAGGTTCATTTGTGTAACAAAATTTAAGAAATCACACACTATTTAATCCAGTAATTCAATTTACAAGAATAAATTTAAAGATATAATGTTAATAAGCAATGTGGATATTAATTTTTGTAAAGTTATTCACTACATAACAGTAATATTTTCATACTAAAAGAATAGTAAAGAACCTTAAAAAGGAAAATAATGTAATAAATGAAAATACGGAAATTATTAACACTACATTTCTTCTTTAATATTTTACAGATATTATAGCACTGCTTGAGGCCCTGTGCAGGAGGTTCGTGCACTGGAGGAGGGGGATCCCTCGGCCTGGCCTGCACCCTCTCACAGTCTGGGACCCCTTGGGGGATGTCCGACTGCCAGCTCAGGCCTGATCCCCAGGGTATCCGGCCTAAGCTGGCAGTCGGACTTCCCTCTCACAGTCCAGTGCTCTCACAGACCGGAACCCCTCGCTCCTTATCACCCACCTGCAGTAGAGGCAGGAGAGGCATCCTGTGATGAGCATCTGCCCCCAGTGGTCTCTGTGTGTCATAGCGACTAGTCATTCCAATGTTCAGTCGATTTGCATATTACACTTTTATTACATAGGATTGTTTAAAATACTCAATGGCATGAAAAAATGATCCTATGTATAAGACTAACAAGAGAAGTAGTAAGACAAACCTTTACATTGGATAGCTTGCAATTTGCGGTTAGAGTTATAACAGAAATTTTATTTTTTTTAATATATTTTATTGATATTTTACAGAGAGGAAGGGAGAGAGATAGAAAGCTAGAAACGTCGATGAGAGAGAAACATCGACCAGCTGCCTCTTGCACACCCCCTACCGGGGATGTGCCCACAACCAAGGTACATGCCCTTGGCCAGAATCGAACCCGGGACCTTTCAGTCCACAGACCGACGCTCTACCACTGAGCCAAACCGACCTCGGCAATATAACAGAAATTTTAAACAAATCTGTTAAGCAACACATGTTCATAATGTTTAATTTTGGGTAATGTTATTTTGAGAAATCTGTTTTCTTTTTTCTGTGTCATTTTCCTAAGCATCAGTAATTTATATTTGACATATGCTAATTGCCTGTTCAGCTAAAGAAAATTGTACTTTAAAGTAAAGGGTTATTTTTGTTAACAAATGATTACTAGTGGGGAAAATGATGAGAAATAAAGGGATCTGAAGAGTCAAGTAAAAGAAAAAAAATGGGGGGACTGAATAGGGAAAGAGTTGGAATATCTTGTTTTGAAAGATGCGGTAGACTTAATGTGCACTTTGAAGCCATCCTACCACCACAGGAGAGACCTGCAGTAGGTAAACTTCAAAACATGGAAAGTTTCTGGTTTCTCTATAGCTTTTCATACTGGAACTTGTAGGTCAAAGACATTCTAAGGGATACATTATTTTCAGGTAACCTCAGATGACAACTGAGTTTTACAGGTATATGGGGGTGTGAAGATGTGCATTTGTACCTTCAAGGAGACCAGAACTGGAAACAAAATTCATTAGGAAATTTTCTCTCCTCCCTCTCTCTCTGCCTCTCCCCTCTCTCCTTCTTCCCCTCTATCCTTCTTTCCTTCTCTCCCTCTCTCTCTCTCTTGCTTTTTCTCCAGACACATTCTAACATTACCTTATCTCTGACTCTGAGCACACAACAAAACCTGAAACCTGAGAGATAACTGGTTTAAAATTTTAAATTCCCAGGAGATAGGTTACTGATATATTTTGAATTAATATTTATCTCCTGCAAAGAAAAAAATTTTTTGTATTTTATAAAGAGGGAAGAAAATGAATTTGAACCATGCTAAAATCAGTTTCTCAAATCTATACATCCAACTGATAAATTCTCTTAAACTCTGGCAGGGACAAATCTTATTTATGTATTTATTTAAAAAAAAAAACTTCTACATTTCTTAGGTACTTCTTTGTTGAAATTCAACTGACAATTTTTGGGTAAAACTAAAGTATGTATTTAATGAGCTTCCCTTGAATAGTAATGGGCTTGATATTATGAAAACATTTTAACAAATGTAGAAAACATAAATAAGAATTAACTACCTGGGGCGGTGAAAACCAGAGGAGGAGCGGACTCTATTCATATGGTCCTGAGATAGTCACCATAAAACAAGCAGACTGCCAAATGAGGAGTGGATTCTATTCATGGGGTACTGACAGGGTCACCACAAAACAAGCAGATTGTCAAATGACAGCGGGGAGGGGAAGGAGACCTGGGGGGAGATAGGAGAACAACCGAGGGACTGGTATGCATGAACATAAGTACAACCAACGAACACAGAACTCTGGGGAGGGAGGGCATAAATGGGAGGTGGGGGGGGGGGCGCAATGGTAAGCTATGTACACTGATAATACCTTAATAAAATATAATAAAATTTAAAAAAAAAAGAATTAACTACCTGAAGACTTAGTCGGTACGAATAAGGGAGATCAGTAGTTGGTGCTTGTTCCAGTTACTCCTGTTGCATTACCATCAACCCAAAATTCGAAGCATGAAACAGTCATTTCATTGTGTCTGGGGACTCTGAGGCTTTGAAATTCAAGAACAGAGCAGTGATGACTTACTATACTCAAAGATGTCTTGGCCCTCGGTACAAAAGCACTAACTCTGATGTGACTTAAGGGAAGGGCTGGACCCATCTGAAAACATCTTAACACAGACGTGGCGGCTGATGACGTGGAACCTCTGCTGGACTATCCCCTGAAATGTGGCCTCTCCGTGTGATTTATTCATGTGAAGTAGTTTGGCCTTTTTTCAAAAATATATATTTTATTGATATTTTACAGAGAGGAAGGGAGAGAGATAGAGAGCTAGAAATGTCGATGAGAGAGAAACATCGACCAGCTGCCTCTTGCACACCTCCTATCGGGGATGTGCCAGCAACCAATGTCCATGCCCTTGACCGGAATCGAACCTGGGACCTTTCAGTCCGCAGACCGACGCTCTACCACTGAGCCAAACCAGTTTCGGCAGTTTGGCCTTTCTTGAAAGTTGGCCTCAGATGAGATCCAAACGCAGGTGTCCC
The DNA here is from genome assembly GCA_963924515.1 of Vespertilio murinus. NCBI lineage: Eukaryota > Metazoa > Chordata > Mammalia > Chiroptera > Vespertilionidae > Vespertilio > Vespertilio murinus. The sequence continues at coordinate 45,853,451 of OZ004707.1, forward strand.
AAGAAAACAAGTGAAGCATTAGGCTACTTTGATGGCCTCGCCTCAGAAATTAAGTGATGCGATTTCTTTTTCTTTTTTTAAAATATTTTACTAATTTTTTACCGAGAGGAAGGGAGAGGAATAAGAGAGCTAGAAACATTGATGAGAGAGAAACATCAACCAGCTGCCTCCTGCACACCCCACTACTGGGGATGTGCCCGCAACCAATGTACACGCCCTTGACCGGAATCGAACCTGGGACCCTTCAGTCCGCAGACCGACGCTCTGTCCACTGAATCCAAACCGGTCTCGGCACGTGATGCGATTTCTATCATAACCTGTCACTGGGGCAGTTGAGTCCATGTGGTCCAAGAAAAGGAGACACTTGCAAGGCCTGTCAAGCTTATAGTGTTAGGAGAGAATGTGGCATAGGAGATATTATTGTGGTCATCTGTGGGAAATACAATAGGGCTTATATATATTTAATAATCTTTAATGGTACACATTCAAGTATTCTAAAAATCTCAGGGCTTTATCGACATATGTGAGATGGGCACAAAAGCCTGCCTGCTCAATGTATCAACAATATGCAATGAGACGCCCTAGACATGGAGCTCTGAGTCAATGCAAGGCAGCCTGTGGCTACCAGCACAGTCTGAGGAGTGGTCAATAAGCCTCTAGTAGCATGTATTTTGCTTTAAAAGGGTTATATACACCGTCTTTTAGTCCCAATTATGAGGCCATTTTATAAAAGCATATCACATAACGTGGCCAATAAAATTTTTGAGATGATATTGGTCCTCAGTTACCCTGTGTTCCTACCCTTTCTTCAACAGCCCCTCAAGTGATTAAGCTTGCCCTGTGCTGATGATCCGTTTCATATGGAAAACTTTGTATAATTGCTATGAAAAAAAAATGGCATTTGTTTTTGCCACCTCAGGGGGAAACCGCTTTTCTTAATATTTGCACTGTGTCGTCTCTTTAGTTTCCTAATACACTAGATTGCTCGTGACATTTTACCTTCCTTCCTGGGAACTCGATGACAAGTTTCAATTGTTTTGCATGCTTGTATCTCTGTGGAGCTACACTATGGACTTAAAGGGTTTTAACAGTTGGAAGGCCAGGACTCAATATTTATCCTGAAGTTGCCATGGCTACTAATGCAGACGAAATTTGCTGAACAAGTTCAAGCTAGAGATAGCCAGAAAAGCACAAGGGGTTTCATTAATGGCTCCAATGATTAGCCACAGTGAAAATTAGTGAGCGAAGGTACTGTCTTGATTTCCTATTCTGTTGATCTTTCTAATGGCAGAGTGGGACTATTTAGAAAAAATATAAGCATAAATATAGTTTGATAAATGTTATTCTTATTATTGATGAGAAGACACAGAGAAAATTACTCTATTAGCCATTAAGGTAAACAACATCTAGTAGCTTTTTTTTTTTTAACCCACAATCAGAGGCTAGTAAGCCTCTGCTATTGGTTAAATATTTGTATTATGCTTTCAACTATCATATCACATTAATAGAAACACACACATAAATAAGAGATACTATATACAAGGTGTGGGTGCGCTTGTATGTGTGTATCAAATATTGGCTTACTCGGGTTGAAAGGATATTTCTCAGAATTAATCTATCTTGGCTTAGCTTTGTCATTAAAAATTATACTTGTTCAAACCAATGGACACAAAACTCTGGGGAGGGAGGGCATCTATGGGAGGGGGGGCAATGGTAAGCTATGTAGACAGATAATACCTTAATAAATTAAAAAAAATAAAAAATTAAAAAATAAAAATGAAGAGAAAAAAATTATACTTGTTCAGCCGAAACCGGTTTGGCTCAGTGGATAGAGCGTCAGCCTGCGGACTGAGGAGTCCCAGGTTCGATTCAGTCAGGGGCATGTACATTGGTTGCGGGCACATCCCCAGTAGGGGGTGTGCAGGAGGCAGCTGGTCAATGTTTCTCTCTCATCAACGTTTCTAGCTCTCTATCCCTCTCCCTTCCTCTCTGTGGAAAATCAATAAAAAATATTTTTTTTAAATTATACTTGTTCAGATTTTAAATGCTAAATTACTAGCAAGCCTGGATTTGTTTGTTTGTTTGTTTGTTGATCTTTGAAAATATGATCATCTGAATAAATTCCTTTTCAATTTTACTCAAAGGTTTGAGTTCTCTAAATACAGAGTGCAGATGCCACGTAAATTATGAGATGTTGGTATTTTCTGAAAAAAAAGCTATCTAAATTATTCTTCAGTTATTATGTCTCTTTTATTTAAAAAACACATACAGGCATTATTTGCTATATGCAGTAGATACCAGTGCAATTCCAAGTTTTCTTTCCTCCATTTACTGGCTGAATGAATTTGAACATTTTCTTTCACCTTTATGAGGTCATATTTTCTCTCCTACAAATTTGCAGATTTTGCTTGCAAAATTACTAGTCACTGAGCTAGAATACCATAAATAGAAAGGTGAGTCAACCACTGTATCTCCCTGTCCCCCCACTCCATTCTACTTTTGATGTGGGGAGTGGGGAAGAGCACACAAGTCTTAATAGAAGAGGGTGGAAGGAGTATGTGCAGTGTTACATAACACATTTTGTTTTTTTGCAGTTAGAAAGGAACCATCAGTCTTGACCTGAAGACAGGAAGGATTTTCTGAGGAGAAAATACTGAAGCAGAGACATGGAGTTTGAGTAGTTTTATGCTACTAGAGCCGAGGTCTGTAAACAGCAGCTCCTGAGCCACATGCGGCTCTTTGGCCCCTTGAGTGTGGCTCTTCCACAAAATCCTACTGCCTGGGTGAGTCTATTTTGAAGAAGTGGTGTTAGAAGAAGTTTAAGTTTAAAAAATTTGGCTCTCTCGCCAAAACCGGTTTGGCTCAGTGGTAGAGCGTCGGTCTGCGGACTGAAGGGTCCCAGGTTCGATTCCGGTCAAGGGCATGTACCTTGGCTGCGGGCACATCCCCCGCGGGGGGTGTGCAAGAGGCAGCTGGTCGATGTTTCTCTCTCATTGACGTTTCTGGCTCTCTATCTCTCTCCCTTCCTCTCTGTAAAATATCAATAAAAAATATTTAAAAAAAAAAAAATTTGGCTCTCAAAAGGAATTTCCATCATTGTTGATATTTGGCTCTGTTGACTAATGAGTTTGCCGACCACCGTACTAGGGGGGGAAAAAGGCTATTTAAATCATATAAGTAGAAGTATCTATAGGATCCTGAATTGTGAAAGTGACCCAGGATTAGAGGGTTTCCTAACGTGTGGTTTTAGTGCTAAAACTGGGACA